>OY015311.1:41088856-42532606 GCA_955612985.1 Cheilosia scutellata | reverse complement strand
ATTTTGTCTTTTTAGTCCGTTTGGCAAGTATAGTTCTTTTTGCTTGATCTCGGCTTGATCTCTGCGCTGATATCATTGCAAAAATTCGCCGTTAGGCCCATGTAGGCAAAGTCATTCAAATATAGGGGGTGCGAAATATGGCTCGAGTTAATCAAAGTCCAGAGAACAGGAATCATTTCTTGCGTATTTCTTTAAAATCTGATCATACTCAAAGGGACCTAGATTCCAGCTATGATGTTTGAATTATCCACAAGGTACAGAGGTAGCAAATTAAGAATCGTCACCAGTCCATCTGAAAGTATCGTTCTTATTGCAGTGGTTGTCCCTATAACTAGTCTTTGTATGAATTACTTGCAACAAGAATATTTTTTTTTTTTTTTTTTTATAATAAACACGCGCTCAAGAGGGTATGACTACTCTTTTAATGTAGGGTGAACTACACAGCGCGGGCGTTAAGGAAATGAGGATAGATATGATAGGAGATACCGATGCACATTGGTTTTAAATGTTTGTAAATTGTAACAAGGAGGAAAAACAGAGTTTGGTAAAGCATTCCACATTCGTGTTGTACGGCTTATGAACGAATCTCTATATTTCATAGTACGACCGAAGATAGGCTGAATGGTAAACTGATGAGCATTCCTAGCACGGCGAGTATTGCGGTTGAATTTCTGAAGGGGTGGAATGCAGCTGGCGATTTCGTTTGAGCACTGTTTGTTAAAAAAGCGATAAAACAGCGAGAGACACGCAACATTTCTGCGATGTTCAAGCGAATTAATAGAGTTCGCGATATTTATGTCTCCGATAAGTTTTAACGCACGATTCTGGATCCTATCCAGTAGGCGCAATATGGTTTTGGGCGCACCAGACCAGATATGAGAATTGTACTCAAGTTTTGGGCGAATGAACGCCTTGTATATTGTAGCCAGATCAGAAGGGGTAAAATATTTCTTGCACCTTTTGAGAAAACCTAGACATTTCGCAGCATTCTTGGCGACTTCGTGTACATGGTCATTCCAACGTAGGTTGTCATGAACGCACATACCGAGAATGGAAAGTCTTTCGGTTTCGGTGATGCAAGTGCCATTCATGGATAATGGCTGTAGGTCCGGGTTTCGCTTTAGAGACAGCAGACAGCATTGTGTTTTCGAAGCATTAAATTCCACTCTATTGGCTGAACCCCATTTTAAAATGCTGTCAAGGTCGGAATTTAATGAGCTTAACATACGTTGCCGTTCCAGTTCTACGGCCGAAGAGCAGGGACGTGAGTCCTGGAAAGAATATGAGAAGCTAAGTGTGCTGTCATCAGCGAAGGAATGGATTGGATTAGATGTTGCAGACAAGAGATCATTTATAAAAATGAGAAAGAGAGTCGGAGACAAAACGGAGCCTTGGGGGACACCAGCATTTATATGGTGAGTTTCAGACTTGAAACCATCCAAAACAACTTGAATTGAACGGCCAGAAAGGTAGTTTCTAATCCATTGAATAAGAGACGCATCGATCCCATAAGCACGCATTTTCGACAAAAGAGCTTGGTGCCAAACTCTGTCAAATGCCTTTGAAATATCAAGCGCAACAATCTTCGACTCACCGAAGTGATGGAGAGATTGGTTCCACTTCTCGGTGAGATATGTCATCAAATCACCAGTGGACCTGTTGCCACGAAAACCGTACTGCCGGTCATTGAGGAGTTTCCGAGATTCAAGATATTTCATAAGCTGACGATTTATCAGCGTTTCCATGACCTTAGAAAGAATGGACGTAAGTGCTATGGGTCGGTAATTGGTGGGAGAAGAAGATTCGCCTTTTTTAGGGACGGGCTGGACAAATGCTGTTTTCCACCTACTCGGAAAGAGTCCAGAAGAATAGGACAGATGAAAAAGCTTACGCAGTGGTTTTGCCAGCGTGGAAGAACACCTCTTCAGAACGATGGGGGAGATACAGTCTGGACCAGCGGATTTATTTATGTTGAGATCAATAAGTACTCTTGCAACTGTACGAGTGCGAAAATGGATTTGTCCCATGGTAAATTCGACGCTCTCGAGTACAGGTGGGGACAAAGCGCAATCTGGGAGCAACGAGCTGGCTGCGAAATGTGCAGCGAGCAGATTAGCTTTGTCTAAAGAGCTGACAGCTGGAGTGTCATTGTAAATGAGCGTTGGGATCGCTGACGAGGCCGAATTCTTGATATTTTTTACGAATGACCAAAAGTTTTTACTACCCTTGGGACATTGTAGTATTTTTTGCCTCAACTTTTGGTCATATATGCTGCCACATGTGAGTATTGGCAGCATGCCCGCCGTATACATCCACTGATTTATTTTGGGGTTTAATCTTTACTTTCTGTCTAAGATGCAGTCTTTACTCTTGCATTAACATTAAGAGTACTCTACAGATATTTCGTACTCTACCATCCTCAGTGGAATTCATTCCCTCAATAAATATTTTGGATCGAAATCGAACTGTGATATCATAGGTTCATTTGTAGGTTGTGTAACACGATCTTTACTACATTGTCGCATTGTTGTGTCAATGTCCAGGAACTCGACTACTGTTCAGTACATTCATATCCTTTAGTGAATTGAGTAGTGCTAAATACCTCATGGAAAGTTGTTTCCATTGTCCTTCCTTTCGGAAGGCAGTTTAAATGGCCCAGATCGCACTGTTGTCTAGCCGACTGAGGCTATGGATATTCGTTAATTTCTCAAAGGCGTTAGACTTATAGCTCTGAAATGATAATACTATAAGGTTAAACATAATATAGTACATTTACAAAACGTTCGAGAACAATTTAAGCTATCATTTAGCAATCTGACAAACAGTCGCAATTGGTGCATTATTTTGAGCGCAATTTCTTTTCAAGACTTGCACAGTCTTGGATTGGAAACAAATATGCACAATTTTGAAACGCTCTTCAAGAGTCAACCAAATGACACACCCGTTATTTTTCTAGAGTTGGAAATTATTTATTTGTGATAAAATCTCCTCATATTTAACATAAGATTAAAATCAAATTATAAAATCATGTGCACTCAGAAATTTGCCATAATTACCCCAATGATGGAACCACACCTCTTGACATGCATTTAATTTATCAAATCAATAGCCTTTCTATAATCCTTGTGTGACCTCTCAGGCTGTCGTTCTCCAACCACTAAACCCATTCACCTTTCAATCTCAATAATCTATAATCTTACAAAGTGAAAACTTGTCCTTGCCGTTGGCCATTAGAAAATCTGCAACAAATAAGCCAATCCGACCATATCTCACTGTCGCGCTCATGTCAATAATATGCCCCATCTTATCAATGACCGATCAATTAAACGACTCACGGCTATTTCCATATTAATGCGCTTCTTAGCACGAGAACCACTTTTGCTTTGCCTGATGTGAACCGCCAGAGATGAAATTTCTCAAGCTCACACCAGCAGAATGATATTCATTAGAAATTACAGCATTTACATAACATTCATATACATAAACTTGCAAGCGCCAATAAATCAAATTACAGCGTCCAATCGAATCAAGCTCAACTCCAACATTTGTTCGCCTTCACTTTATTATCAATCAAACTCTCGGCCGCACAATAATTATTATTATATTGCTCTTGATATTGACCTCACATTGGTAACTGAATTGCCAACCGCAATCAAATCTGAGTGCGAGTAGATACGGGTTTAAAATAATGCACTTCATCGTTCAAGTGACAAATGAGTTGGACTCTAATGCAAGATGGTGTTGCCAACCAAACACACACTCAGTTTAATTGCATTGCATGCGGGTGCACTATGCAACCATTTTTATTTTTATTTTTTACCACCACCGACTAATTATATTTACGTACCACAAACTGCATGACTCTTACTACCGAGTGGTAAGTCCAGCAGACAATTTCCTCATCTAATTGAAGTCTGTAAGATTTAATTAATTAAGCATTCTCACTCCACCATTGCCAGCTAATTGCATGTCAAGCAAGTTATCATTTATCATATTCATTACAGCTGAGGGGAAAAATATATTAATCGGGAAATTTTGCGGGGCATACACACTGAATTGTGCATAAATTTACATTACTCTCTTTCACTATATTGATTTTGCTATTCTATATAAATATCTATTTTTTTTTTTGTATTATGAAAAATTATCGATAAGACATTGTTTATGAGAACTCGAAACTATTTATTCAAGAAAAACATAAATTTAGCTATAAAAAAAAAATTACGTCAACTGAGTACGGTATACCTATATATACATATAAAAATAATATTAAAAAAAAAAAAAATTCAGCTATTAGCACATTTAAATTGGCTCATAAATTGAGTGGTGGTTTATCATGAAATTCACTACTACTGCAAATCACTAGAAAACGTAAAAAAAAACAAGAAAACTATTTATTTGTAAAGAGAAACTTATATGAAAATCTACTTGTAAATATTGTAATAGTAGAGTAGAAGTAAATTTTAGTAAACAAACTACGATATAATGAGAATAATTTGAATAAGAAAAATGAAAATTACTATGCAAATTATCGTCGTGTTCTTTGATGCCATTACTTTGTAATTAAAAAATATTGTAATATTTTGTTTATTTTGTATAGTTTATTTTATTTTTTGTTTGTGTGCAAAGAATTATTGTTTGAATTTAAAGAGAGAAACGATTTTATTTTGTTTTTCTTTGAGTTTGTTATTTTTTTGTTTAAGTGCGTTCTATTTTAATTTTTTTTTTTCCTTTTTGTGTAGTTATTTCTTAGGCTTAAATAATAAATTTATTTGTATATTATGTTAGTTGTAATGGAATGAATTTTTAAAGAATTAAAACGAAAAGTTTTCCTTTTTTGTGCAACAATTAAAAACAACAGAAACGTTTTCTTATTTAAATTTGTTGGAATGTAATTTCAACAAGGATGATTTCTTTTTGAACAGGTTATTGAATGATTAGTTTTTATTTAAAAAAAACGGTCGACATTGTGAATTAGGCATTAGGTTCTGTCAGTATAACAGACTGAATGAGTGTCAGTAGTCCATCACGATTCACGAGCCCCTCAAAAAGACAGACAGACTGGCAGACACCTTACTTGAGCTAGTCCGATATACTTATTTGGATCAGATGTCGGTAAGGATATTCATATATTTATATGACTAACCAGGTTAGATAAACCCTTTATTGCCAAAGGCAGCTATATCACCCACGAAAATTGCCCAAAGTACGACGTCAAGTTTGTTCTTGGCGACTTTAAAGCCAGAATCGAAAAGGAGGTCATCCTTTTCTCTTCAGTAGGAAAGCACAACAGATCGATAAGAGTCCGCCAGAAATTCTGCCGACTACGTCGCCCTTAACCTCTTAGCAATCACATTGTTAGCAACAAGCGCAGACAAAACTGCAATAAATTGGTATTAGAAGCGCCGCCACCGCTGAGCTGTGTTTCAATAGGCGACCCAAGATTCTTTTAACAATCCGTGAAGCCGACTGAAACTGAAGCTGCTTAGGGCAAAAGAGAAGTTTTGATCATCGACTTCGAAGCTGGCAAGTGAATCTATTGAGGGGTGGTACTACGGGCCAATATCAGAAAGTTGCACCTCATGGTAAAACGTTCGTCCCAAGGGTACAAGGCGCGAACAGAAGATTGCAAATATGAGTATTAGAATTCTGTAGTTAATGCAGCTGCTCCGTCAAAATCGGCAAGAACTTCACCCTTTGATGTCTATACGAGTTTAAGACACCCTCGCACTATCGAGTCGCACTATCATGTAACTTTTTTAACATAATACTTAAAACATTTGTATAAAACTCGCCAAATCTCATCAGAAGGAACAATTTTTGAAAATCCCGCTAAATAATCTATAGACTCTACAATAACCTCGCAAACCTCGCCCATAGATCAAGGGAAGTATCGCTCTTGCCCACCGCTGTCTTTCTAGGCTAAAAAGGCATCTAAGAAATAAAACCCTCTCTTATAGAACCAAGGAGATATTATTCAAGACTTTAACCATCCCGGTATTGCTATGATGGACCTTGTCGACAACTGACCTTGGGAAGCTTAGAATTAATCAGTTATATGTTATATTCGGTCTAGGAGGGGGATCGAACAATGCTGCTTACAGGCTATGAAGCAAAGCAACGCAACGTTGACACCTTATATCAAAAACAACAACAATTACAACGGCAACGGGGTGGCTAAGGCAAGTGACAGCCTCCAATAGCTCTTCATGTGAAAATATTTGCGTTGCTAGAATTGCAAGAGTTTGTAATAGAAAAAATAAGTATTCATTATAAGGGTCGCGGTTGTAATACCTATGCTCAGGCGAACAATCCGTTAACATCGATCTTCCGCCACTGCATCTTAATTAACATGGGCAATTCCTATAGGGGTAGAGCAAATATATGGGACTTTTTTAACTTAACTAGAGCTTTTAGAACGATGCCATTAAAAAGAACGGCATCAATACGTAATTCAATACCGCAAGTTCTAAGTGTAAATGAGTGAAAAAAGATTGCTCCGCCAACAAGTAGCATTTCGAGGGATTATGTCTTTGAGTTCCTCGGAATATCTACCATGGAAATACCTATAGAACAAGCATAGGTCAGCGACTTGTCTTCTGTGCACCAATGGTTGTAGATTCGATGTGAGGTGTAGGGTCTCCAGTAAGTCAAACGGCTCGTCTCATGTTGTCAAGTAGGTTAAGTGAATGTTTTGGGGCCGAGTTCCATATATCGCACCCTCAGTGCAAAAGAGCGATGTCAAAAAATGGCATTTCGAGAAAACGCGACTCAAAAAACTTGAAAACAAACTTTTGCCTGTAACTTAACATAAGAAACAAATTCTTTAAATGTTTAAACTTCAGTACAAAAAGAAATAAATAAACTTTTAATTTTCATCAAAAACTTATATTTTTTTAATCACATCAAATAAATAATTAACGTTTTTTAGTTAATTTAAAAAATCAATACAAACTTTTAGTGTAAAAGAGCGATAATCCAAAATGTCTCTTGTTGATTTAAACAATTGTTCTTGTGCAAAAAGGATATAACTCGAAATATTTCCACAATTTTAAAGGAAACGAGTATTATTTATAGCTCTCCCCCGAATTTCGTTTTAATTTGTTAATTTTTCGTATCCAGTTAAGTGTGTTTCGGGCACGCTTTCTTGTTAGAAGTTTGTCATTGACCTTAAGAATAAAGTAATACTGCTAAAGGTGGACGATTTTGTTTAGATAAGACCCAACTCACTCCTTCCTCAATGTTTCCTTCATCAACCGGGAGAACTTCTTCGAAAGGTGAAGGACGTTCAACAAAAACGGCCTCATCTCCACTCTCAGCCTCAACAATAGCGGCAATCTCAGCTTCCAACTCTACCTCCAATTCATCATCAATGTTCATTCTCAAACCCAGTATCATGTACATTCTAAATAGATAGTATATTAAAAAAACGAACAAAAACACTCTTTTCAATATTCTCTACTTCGAGTATTGCCGGCCCTAGGGTATAAGTCACCAAATTGGAAGTGTCTATAACTTCACCCAAATGGCATAATTCTTCCTGTTGTACAGTTCGATGATTAATACAATTTTCAGACTCCTATAAGGAAAAAATTGAATTTCACTGTAGCATTCAAAAAATTAACCCATAGAGCAAAAAAGTGGTAAGAAGGTACCTTGTTAACATTTTTCTTCATGCTTTCGACGAAATTTTGTATTGGTCTTGAATTTGCACACTAAAAAATAAGACTTTCTAAATTTTAACATTTCCTTGTAGACTTATTGAACATTCTCTTACCCTACTCAAAATAGCTAAACCGCGAGAATTTTCCATTTTATTCATTTAATAATGTTATCACGACCAACTCACAAAATATTTCACAATACTTTCAGAAAATAACTCTTGGAATAATGAAAAGTCCCGCCAAATTTTGACAAATCGCTTTCTTCGATTGGAAAAAATATTTTTTTTTGCCACTTGTCGCTCTTTAGCGTAAAAAAATTTAAGGAGAAAGGAAGAGATATTTTGTTTTATCGCTGTATTGCATTCGAAGAATTAAACAAATTTTATTTTGTATCTGTTTTGCACTTGGAAAAGTTGAATATTTGAAGGGAATATTCCGTAATATCGCTTTATTGCCTAGGTTTTTAATTTAAAATAGTAAAAATAAAATCGGTTATTAGAGTCATTTTGGATTGCGTTGGTATTACTCCGGAATCATGTCACTTTTGGGGTGAAAAACAGTGTAACATTTCGTGTTAGCTCAGTTTTGCATTGAAAAATGCGAGCTATGTCGAAACTTATAATAGTGCGATTTTTTGATTTATGGCCATATCTTAGCTATTTTTTTGAGCATGAGAATGTTAAGCCCCTTAAATTAAAGGTTTCTGTGAAACCAACACTTCCTCATCATTAACTCAAAAATCAAATTTTTTGACTTATCGCTCTTTTGCACTGAGTGTGCGATATGTTCTATGGGAACAATATTCTTGGTCTAACCTGTGCTTTGTAGATGAGGAGAAGTTGCTTGGGGCTAAAGTACCTACAACTTTGCTCTAAATAGGTAGCTCAACTTAGAGAACGCCGGCCGATCGATATAGGATATGTGGTCTTGCCATGTGATTCCTGAATTGACTAAATTGAGTCCTTCGGATGGATTGGATGCTCATCCATTTGGATCTGAGGAACTGTTGATGCATTTTACCTAGAAAATGTTGTGAGCTGTGTCTTGTTTGCATTAAATACAACCAAGTTGTCTTTACCTCACTTCAAGATTTTGTCCAGATCATCATTTAGCCCTTTCATGACCGCTTTGCATTGTAGCTCCAGGATACAATTTTTTTTTGTGAAATTCTGACTTATTAGGATTGAAATAAGCCAACAGAAGAAAAAAAAATAAAAAATGTCCTTTGGATTGCTAGATAAGGAATGTCATTTCTATACTACACTGGTCATGTATTGTAGTAAAAATTTCAATATTTTCTTAATTTGTAAACGTTCCACAGGAAGGTATATATTTTGTCATTACATTTGTAAAACCAAGAAGGAATCACCGGAGACCCCATAAAGTATATATATTCTGAACCAGGATCAAAATCGGGATCTGAATCGAATTGGAGATGTCTGATGCCCGTCTGTTGATAACATGATAGTGTCCACACAAATCGACCTATGCGAATGATATTTTGTGAAGACTTTCTTTCATCCTTCCTCAGGTTGGTATTGAAAGCGGGCAATATCGGTCAAGTAGTTCTTAGTAACTCCCATACAAAACTAATAATTAGGCCCATTTGTACGTTCTAACTCACATGCCTAACATTTTGCAGGACTTGTAGGTACGCAGTGAATGTTATCAAAGCATCGGCAGGCCTATGATAACACTTTTACTTGTTTTAATTTTAACTGTCACATTCAATCTCGAGAAAAAATAATCTTAAAACATAAAAGTGGGTCTATATTCATTGATTTATATTTATAAATTAATTAATCAAAGAGGAACATAAACAAAAAGGAACATTAAACATGGAATATGTTGCCTTAAAAAGTTAAAATATTTTATTCCACAGTTGAAAACTTCCATAAGTGTCTGGTGTCATTTTAAAATGACATGAATATTTATTAGCGAAAATAAGTAGATTGGAAACACATTTTTATATATTTATCAAAATATTGTAAACATTTAATATTTCACTAAGCCCGTGGAAGTAATTGCACTCTTTTTAAGGGTTTTTTTTTAACAATTTCAGAGACGTAACAATTTTATACCTTTCTTGGAAACCGCAAATCTTTGAAAGTGGTGTTACAGACAAACAAAATAAATCCCTCTATTGCTTCCAGGGACATCTGTTCAGTTTTTTACTGGAAGTTAAAGGTTCTAGCAATAACTTAAGTTAATATTTGAAAGCCTAGCGTGATTTTTTTTAAAACTATAAATACACAAAGTTCATGTAGTACAGATACTACACTGGGCACGAAAGGGTTAGAGAACTAATTTGTTCACATCTCTTACTATGTGATGTAGCCGCATTCACAGGCCCACTATTCGAGATGGAGGATATAAGAGTGGTGTCATCTGCATAGCTGTAGATATTATTATTTGTCGATCCAAGCAAATCGTTGATGTGGAGAAGAAATAGAGTTGGGGAAAGAATAGATCGTTGGGGCACTCATGCATTTATAGCAAACGAATTAGATGATACACCACCTACAACAACTTGTATCGATCTTCCCAGAAGAAAATTTTGCATCCATCCGCAAAGTTGCTGTGGTAATCCATAAGATGCTAACTTGACTAAAAGGGCTCTATGCCGGACTCACAAACCAGAGAGAATAGACCACCAGCTTCGGGCAAAAAAGAGAATTCCATAGAGCCAGTTTTGAAATGAGTAGCGCCGCTTCTTTTTCTATCTGTGAATACGTGTTGTACCACAGAAATAACTGTAAATGTTATTAGGTGCCAGTGTATGCGTGACCAATTCGCCCTCCATTTACTTTAGCATGGCACACATACTTAACCACCTAATAACTTTTTGAAACTGGCTCTATGGATCTCTCATTTTTGGGCGGAGCTGGTGGTCTATTCTCTCTGGTTTGTGGCCAGACTCGGTCAAATGCCTTCGATATGCCCAAGGCTACGGCTCTGGATTCGCCGTGTTGTTCAATTACTTGCATTCATATGTGCGTTACGTAGCTTAACAGATCTCCAATGAAACGATTTCTTGATGTGGAGTATCCCTTCTCGTTAGCAGCATAGGTTAGGTTGCCCTTCTAACCGCTAAAACCAATTTTAGTTACTTACATACTAGCAGGCGCAATAGTGAGAGCTCGCTGTCTTCTACAATAGTTGGCATGTCTTGTGTGTTGGCCTACGAGTTTCGTAAACTTCTTTCAAATTAGAGAAGTTCCATGACAATCACCTTGTCAAAATTTTGTTTTGACTTCAAAAGTATCGGTAAGGTCGTTACCGACCTTGATGTAGCGATCTTTCTCCATCGGCATCCTACATTAAGAAATGCAGGAATCCCAAAACTAGACATGACTTTGTACCTGCAGTCTGTATAGCTTATATCAATAAAGGCGGTCTTTGAAATTAATCAAAGAATGTGGTAAGTATCGTATTCTACATCCTGGGTTTTTTTCCAGGATCTGTTATAAATGTGAAATTTGATTAATGATAAAGATAGACTCTCCTGAACTATACCCGCATTGATTAGGGTCAATTTGAGTATTTACGAAAGGTTTTAGGCATTCACATAGTATAGAACATCTTGTAGGCTATGTTAAGACAGCTGCCGATGCCTATCTAGTAGTCTAGCCTACATAGTTGGTGCAGCTCTTTTTTTCCCGCAGATAAATTATGCTTTTACAAAATTCATACCACGCACAAGCACATCTGCCTATAAAGGAATTATTGGGATTGAGGAGGGCAAATGGAGGAGACGATTTTAAGAACCGCGGAAACGCATAGACTCGAAGCGCTTACCAAAATTAATAATGCGCTAATGAGGGGACTGATAAACAAAATAGGTTAGGTTAGGTTAGGTTAACGGGTTGACAGAGCAGGGTATATCCTGCTGTGCCACACTTAGGTCCTTGTGGACCCATTGTGATGCCCTTTTAGATGGGGGTTAACCGGTGATGTTGGGATGGTTAGCATCATGTCCCTTCTTCTAGCGATTACTCGACGCTGCCCAGCCATCCTGTTATCCTCAAAAACCTGTAAAGATCAGAAAGTGAGACATCAGAAAAAAAAAGCATACTGAAACTGTTGTCATCAGGTCGCTTGGATCTAGTTTAAGGCATCTCTCCCTGCATCGATATCCTGTTGCTGCAACATAGACTTCAATTACAAACTGCCTTTAATTAGAGTTCTTCTGTCGATTTTCCCACGTTACAAATTTATCTAAGGTCAACCGGCAAAGATTCTCTTAAGCAGTTCGTGTATCAACTCTTTCGTCTTCATCATTCCAAATTGATCTAAAATAATCTCCTCGCAGCTCTCTCTACGTCTACATCAATACCTCAGGCCAGTAGAATGACTAAACTGATCTGGAAATCACTCCACTCAATCTTAATTAATCTCCGGAGACATAGTGTTTTCCATCTCACAAAGCACATAAATCAATCAGCGAATTGTTTGCCACATTATGCACAAAAAAGCAAAAACAACCGCAATCCGAACAGCATAAATTACAACACGTCTCAGATTATTATTTATCGATTAGAATTAATTTAAACAATCAAACTCAATCAGATATCGGCACCGAAATGCAATGAACTTTTCTGATTTGACTTTGAACCCGCACAAAGCGTTGCAGGAAAATCCAAACTTCTAGTGGTATGGTCAGCTGCAGCAGTGGCACTATGGTCGTGGACGTGGCTGCTGCTTCAACTGTATTGAGCTGCCTTAGCTGTCATTGAACAGATATCAGAACAATAGCGCCACTCGTCGAACAGCAGCTCCGGCCAGATGGCTGTCTAACTGCTGTTGCCACCATGCCAATCCAAGAGCATTGGAGTTTTTTTCTGGTTTTTGCTTCGGCGGCAGTAATGGACGTTGGGAAAACGAATTTCCTTTGGGGCACATTCAATCATAACACGCTAATCGTCGCGCGGCCATAATTCCCCAAGTAATTATATTTTGTGATTATTTATTAAAAGAAAAAAAAAAACTGCCTCCAGAACCATACAAGGGCTGCAGTGTGAGCCAACAAGCGTGTTCCTATGTGTACTGTCCGTCGGTTGATCGTCGTCAGCACAATTATCCACAGCAGGGGGGCCAGCTATGGAGCTATGTTCAGCCACCACCCGCCCACCCACCAAACCGACAGGGACCATGCAATTTGTTCTGCGAAGCATTTATTTACTTATAATTCGCAGTTGTCAGTAAGCCACTTGATTATTGTTCTCCAGCTGCAGTTAAACGATATCCGGGGCCATGTTTTGCGTTGCGCCGATTGATGGCGTAATTACCGATTTTTTCTTCTCTTTGGAAACTCGGGGGGAAAATTCAGGAATGCCTGTCGAACGCTAGGGGCGTGCGAACTCTTGATCACCAGAAAATATCAATAAGACACGAATTTTCGGACAAATTGATTTAAATTTACCAAAAGTGGGCGTGGGAATATTGACGGCTTCAAGATAAAGCTGGCATTTGCGTGCGGCTAAAATAATTCATTTGTAATTGTGCATTTGGTTTGGCTGATAAGTATCAAAGTAACGAGGCCGAAAGTTATGAATTTTTTTTTTTCAAAATACACCACAAAGTGTTGCATGAGATACGTGTATTAGCTGTTTGTCTTGACGCGATACGAGATCAATGTGAGCCTAATGGCTGACAAAATGAAACGCTGTCCTAAAGCGATTTAAAACAAAATTTGTTCATAAGTGTCTGGGCATGGAGGTAGGATTTGCTTGGAAGGTGGTATGAGGCTATTAAGAAATTGTGAACGTATAGTTTTCAGTTTTGAAAGTGAGAAGATAATATTTTGGTATACATCTTAAACTGTGTATCTTGTTTGTTTCTAGAACTTATTGACTATTGCGCTGGCATCTTTTAACTTTTCAACAGTCTTTGAAAACTTCCAACAGTCATGTTGGTGGATAAATTACATAAGCTACTCTGATATATTTGGAGCTTAGCTTGGTGATGATCTTTTACGACTAGGGTGCTGAAAAAAGGGATTTGGGTGGATGACCGCTTTATGTGGGTTAACTAACGGCGGTAAATCCCCCTACTTTTCGAGGGTAGAGCCGAACAATTAACGGAGATGCTCGACTGGTATAGAGCAGACATAGCTAACTGCCATCCAGAATGTACGATTCGTTGGACCGGACAAAAAATAAATTTGGACTGGCTGAATGGGCTTTCATAAATGTTATGGCAGAAGAAATCAAAAGAAAGGAAGTATGTAGAATTGTAGAGTATAACATCACAATTGCCTTAGCAAGATGGTGTTGTCACAAGAAATATCAATTCCAATCTCGGAAACAGATCAAAACTCGGTCACTAGAGGTACACTCCAGGGAGGGGTTATCTCTTCCCTCCTCTGGGTTCTTGTCCTAGTCAAAATTGCAACTAAACAACTCGGTTCCGGGAAATTAGGCCCCAGAAAATAAGGCACCAAAATTAGGGTACATTTTCATAATGAAATTATGCCCCATTTTTAAAATGGAAATTAGGTCCCAATGAAATGAAATAATGTCCCAAAAATAAATAAAATAGCTAAGGCCCCAAAATTGGGGTGAATTTTTTTTTTAATTATGCCCCATTTTAAAAATGGAAATTATAGCACAATGGAATGAAATAATGCCCCAAAATGAAATGAAATGAAACCCCGACCCCGACATAATTTTGAATTCATTCTTTATTTTCATAAATTATGGTGCTGTCCTCTACAATGTGCCTACAACAAAACCACCTATATTTATCGTGTCCTTCTGCAATCGCTTCGGCTCCCAGTTTTAAATTACACTCAGCACAAATGTGCTTGCAACGCAATAAAACAATATTCGCCCTCAAATCCTCACATACTACATATTGTTACATTCGGCAGTGGGTGTGGGTAATGGGACACCATCAGAGATTACATCTTTTTCAATATAATCCTCTTCACAGGATTCTTCGTCTTCAAATATATCCTCTTCCGAAAGCATTTCTAAACAATATGTTGTTTCTTTTAAAAACCATCCTTGAAAGAAACGTGGCAACGGTCAATTTACGTTGGTCTAAAAGCAAGGTAGCTTCTTTTATTTTCGAGCTCCTTTGGTCCTTTGGACGTTATATTTCTTACATTTAACGGCAATTGAACCTCCACTTTCAATTAAAATTTAAAAAACTAATAATGTTTACAAACTTAAAGAAGTTTCCATTTTTAATTGCTGAGCGACCCAAGACACCATTATAGGCTTCAACATCAGAAGTCGTTCGTATATTTTCTTTATATACAGACAAGTTTTCCAATCCTACCTAAAAATGAGAAAATGAGAATGAAATTGAACAAAAAATAAAAGCAAAAACAAACCAGTAATCCAGTAAACCAATTATCTTCGACTATGCCGAAGCTCAAATACCCAGTACTATATTATTATTGTAAAATATAAAAAAATATTTTAGTTTAAAAAATTATATATTTGTATGGGAGGTAGGGGTACTTTTTTTTCGACCAAGCTAATTTTTTGTCAAAAATTTTTAAATATTATTAAAATAATATGTGCAATGTTTAAACTTGCTATCTTTACTGTAGCTATTTCAATTTAATTTTTAACATAAAAAGCTATATAAATCTGATATTTTTGTATGGGAGGTAGTAGTAGTTTTCATCCGATCTTGCTCATCTTCGAACTTAGCCTCAGTTTGGTGGATAAAAGCTTACATACCAAATTTCAAGTCGATAGCTCTTAAATTACGGCCGTAATCGTGCGGACAGGCGGACATCGCTATAAGTATCGACTAAGAAAGTGATGCTGATCAATAATATATATAGTTTGTCATACCTACAACGCCTCCTTATGGGCGTTACAAATGGAATGACAAAGTGAATATACCCTCACCACAGTGTGGTACCGGGTATAAAAATACCTTTTGAATCCAATATTTTTCAAAATAACCCAAAATTGCTGAAAAATTACTATTGCTATCCTCATTACCTGCTCATAATCCATTAAGAATTTCGCAGGATTAATATCAAAACTATTGTTTTTGATATACCCCGCTCGTATGCTATTTTGTTCTTTTATCCATAAGAACAAAAAAATGGATGGATCTGCAACAAAGAATTATTAACAAGTGTTTTTAAGATTAGATGGTAATAGGAATGAATGCTATTCTGTACTCGCTTACATTAATTAAAAATTTAAAAATCATTCACTGAAAACCCTAAAGAAATGATATTTTAGACTTAAATATTCTATATGAATAACCAATAATTGTTTAAAACACCCTTGCGGTTGCGGTACAATTTTAACAGTTCCATCCATAAAATATTGTCCTGTTTGTATCTGCAATATTCTCCTGAATTAGTTTGAGTGTTTTGTGTGAAGAAAACAAGCAATACGAAAACTGGCCTTCTCCCATAATACACGATGTGTAAAATGGCATAGGATTTTGCTCGTCCTTTGAGACTCCGAAATTAGTCCTAACTGAATCCAATTGGAATGCTTCAATTATTTGGAGTGTATTTGTCGGTGAAGTTATAAACATCTTATTAACAAGGTACTGCAGTCCCCTTCTTATCTTCGAAAATTATATATTTTGCGTTTATTCCTGAAACCTTTTTTAACGACTAAATAATACATAAAAGATTTGAATTATTGATTGTATCTAGAAGTAATATACATATCTTACTTGTCACAGGTGTTGCGACTCTAATAGTGCTTAGCGCACAAAAATAATGTTGGGGTCTTATCTTATTGAGACTTTATTTCATTATGAAATTATGACTTAACTGAAAAAAATTAAATAAGGACCCAAAAAAGTGAAATTATACCCCAAATTTAGACAATTTTTGTTGTTGTTGTATTGTATGCACATTTTTTGGGCCTTATTTCATTTTTTTTGGGCGTAGTAGCGCAGTGGTTAGTGTGCTGGACTGCTGCGCGAGGGATCCCAGGTTCGATCCCCGGAAAAACACAAATTACATCTTAGTGTTTTTTTCTACTGCGCCACCTCTCGCGAACGTCTGACAAGCATCCGAGAGTATAACTGTCCTGAAAAAGCTTCTCAATTCAGCCGTTCGGAATCGGCATAAAATTGTAGGTCCCTTCCATTCGTCCCAAAAATATAAACTCACACAAACGAATGGTTGCGAGAAGCTAGGCCTAGGGTGTCTACCGCCTGTTGCGCCACCTATTTATTTATTTATTTTTTATTTCATTTTTACTTTTGGAGCCTTATTTTGCGGAGCCAATAACTCGGCAACGCACGCGAATGATGTGTCGATTCTAGTTCAGGGTAAATTCCTTAACACATTGAGTGAAACTATGGCCTTTGCAAGCTCAGAAATTGGGCTGAAGAGTGTGGACTTCGTTCCGGGCAAAAACGGAACTAGTACATTTTAGTACGAAATATGTACAAGACACCACCCTTCAAACTAATCAAGTTCCGTAGAGTAGAACTTTCCCTCTCGGAGAACGAAAAATATTTTGGCAATGTCCTAGAGATAGAAAATTGAATTTGAAACTTAATCTGCAGAAAAGAGTCCGTAATGTTCATAATGCTCGCTTCATACGTAAGAGGACAGCGGAAAATAAGTGAGGATTGGGACCAACAATAATGCATTGGCTGGTGGTAAGAGCCGTCCTTAATTATGGGATTCTTCTTTGGTAGAGGGTCAATAAATAAGATATGTATTATATACACGGTGCATTATATACATAGTGACCTATGCTTAGAACATGATCACACAGGTCAATTACGTACCGTACGAAGTACTATACCCGGGAGGACTGGCAAAGGAATACAATTTCGATTTAGACGGATGGCTCTAAAACTAGTGCGGGTACAGGGTCCGGTATTTGCCTACACGCGTCAATGAAACTTCCGGATACATAAGGCGTGTTCCAGGAAGTGGTACTCAAAGCAGCGGAACTACTTGAAATTGGATCAATATTCAACAAGAATATCGCTATCTACATTGACAGGTTGTGAAGGGTAACTGGACGTAATTTAATATTGAGTATAACGAAAGGGCCGACGTTCAGGCAAAAACGGAGCAGAGTTTCCACAAAATGAAACAATTGCCATGGCCAAGAGAATTATTTTTCAAATTAAAAATAGGGAAGAACTAAAATGGTAACATATAGAAGGACACAGGGTCTCAAAAGCCTGAGCTAGATCGTAGAAATTTCTAAAGAATTGTTAAAACTCAGCGGATCGATGTTACGAATGAGGACGCTAGGAGATTAGGTTTAAAAAATACGGTCACGTGTAGGTATTTCGAGGCCCTACATGTCGCAGAGGGTGTATTACTCATCTTCTCCGAGAATGTCAAGCTATTGCTCGGAACAGAAGGCAGCATTTTGGAAGGTACTTCTTCAACAAATTGGAGTTGGTTGGCCTCTCAAACAATATTAAAACCATTTTTAGATTCTGACCGTGAAGGTTCTCCAGGGATGGCGATGAGCTGTATATAGAGACTATAGTCTATTGTGATGAGTACAACCTAAACATTAACTTTACCGCGGGTCATAAAAATACTAAAGCTAGCCCGAATTTTCTTAGCGGCCAGTATGTAGCCAATATAAAAAATTCCAGAAATTTTGCTAATTATGTATCCTTTAACCTATTTGAGAAGCCCCTTGCATCTTTATCGTGTTCCTCATCTTTACAATAGAGATTTGATCGCAATGGAATTTCTGTTCCACTCATCGTTGCGAAGATCCCGACTGTCGATTTGGGCTTCAACCTACTTTTGTCACTTTAAAAGGGCCCATGAAGAGCGACATCGGTAAATTAGATATATTCAGGAACACTTCCCTGATCCATTCCTCGTCAAAAGCAACGAGTATAAAGGAAGATCTGGATTGGAGTGAAGGGACGGTATCAAAAGATCTTTTATAAGCATGTTGGTAGGTGTAACTTCGGGACGGTGCATCATTGGGAGGCATTCCCGTCTCCTTGGGAGGTGACTATTCTTCACTTCCTACGCACATGCCCAGCCCATCAGGCCTCTCAACTCATAAAAAACTGCATCAATAATAATAATTCTTCGATAATCTCGACGAAATCGTTGTAAGAAGCATCAGTCCTCTACAACGCTTATTCTAAGCTCCTCGGTTAGCTCAACGGGCCTACTTTTGCCTAAGTATCGCTGCACTTGTTGTGGCCTGCCACCCGAACATAAGCCAACCTATTCCTTCATCACCTCATCGAATTAGTCACAACTTTATTAGAATAGAAAATTCCGACCCTCTATTCCATATTTCAGTTGAAACGTCACTTTTATGCGTCAGATAGCAATTAATCCCAATTGCAAATGTCCTTCAAAACACTCTCCTCACACAAACCATTCGCCCAATTCATGTAACAAGACAAAACATTCTCCAATGTTGGTATGACAACATGTCCAAATAAGTTACTACTTCGACCGACCACCAGAGCAATATCTCTCTGTCACCCAGGTCATGTGAAATATCCCCAGTCCAGTTGCGCGTCGGTCGGTAGGCTTTAACCCAAACGCCAAATTCCACAATCATTTCTCAAGAGAACAACCATAATGTTCAAACATCCCACCCACACACGCTGTTTTCCCATGTGTGTTACACTCAGCCAGACATATACCGTCCGTATCAGAATCCGTTTGTAAACTGCATCATTAGAACTGACCAGTTGACAGCTATTACTCATTGTAGATCTACCGACAACGATATGAAAAACCACCATGGTGTCCACTGAGCACCGTTTATCCCGCAATAATAATTACGCTCCAAAAATAAGCTATACACGGTACACCACAGAAACCCGCAACCCAGCAACCAGTACAACACAACAAAAGAAGTCAAACACAAGAACAGTTCGCGGTTGCTTTTCAAGGCCTACAGGTTCGATCCAAGACTGTCTCTCCTCTATATGTGTAATAACAGCCCTGGTGCCTGGTGCACTGTATGATTTGTTAGCTGGCGCGCATGCGCAATCTCATTTCAAAAATAATTGTGTATCTACTCCAGAATATGGTGATCAGTGATCACCCACACCGGACACTATTCTGGACTGACCATCGGTCTTGAAATCTCTGAACTACACCAGATCGAGATCAGCTTCAGCGCCACAGAATGCGTTCTCGGTAGGGTTTGCGTTGCAGTTGCAATTGCAGCAGTCTCCGACTCTTTGACTCTGACTAATGCTGCGCGTTCCAAGGTATAGTGGTGAATTAATTTGTTGCGCGGAAATACTGTCGGATGTGGTGTGGTTGTGCAATGCGCACTCTATGTTATGATTTATTCTAGAGTGGATCTGCAGGTGTGTGTATTGTAACGGTAAGTATATGTGCCAGTAAGGTCAAGATTTCAATAAATAATAATTATAACTAATAATTAAAGTAGCCCATATGTGAGGGGCTGGTGGGAGTGCGCGTAAGCTTGTTCAAAGGCGCCCAACGGAGACTGACACTGATCACTTGGGGATCAGTGGAGATCAAGATCGCTGCAACAATGTTTCATGCGGTGTTTAGTAGTAGGCGGTGGGCCGTTGGTAGCGTTGACAATTGCCTGATAAATAATAATTATTATTATCGGAGAAAGAACAGTTAGTTAGTTGCCTTATGAATAAGTTCTGCTAAAATATGAAGTTGTTCTACCGGCTCTATGATTGCATGAACATGCATTTGACATCAGCTGTTATCTCTGCATTAAACGCATGAATATATGGACCGACTATATCAAGCAAGAGTGGTCAAAACAATTACATATGGAAATGACTTCCACTGATGCAGTCAGCTAACCTCATCATTCATTTGGCTATATTGCATAAAAGGGGTTTGCCTACACAAGGGAGTTGTCTTTGTAGGCATCTCAAAACAAGTTCGATCATTTAAGGTAACTGAGGTTACAAAAATCGTTTACTGGTTTTAACCCTAACCCCAAGAAGTCAAGTCAGTGGGAGTCATGAAGAGAATGGGACGAATCCATTCGCTCTCTAATAGTATTGTAGAATAATGCGCTTTCATTTGCAGTCATGTTACAGTCCTGCCTTGACTTTCCAGACATATGGAAAATAGTTAGGGTTACCTTCGCATCCTCAAAGTTGGGAAACCCAGTCATTCCAGTCATGTATTCTTCTTTTAGAAACCTTATACCCTTATACCCAATTCACAATGGCGCTTTGCGGCGTGCGTGCGTTGAGAGGCGTTTCAGAGACTTTACGATACTTTATGTCAACGCGCGCAAGCCGCACTTTTCCAAAACTAATGTCGTTTTCGATTGGTAATCCAGAAGCGTCCGGAAGAACTCTCCGCGATTCTGAAATCAAATCCAGAAGCAAATTTCTCTTCTTTTCAGTAGAAGAACTGTCAGTTGAGTGCCAATCGAACGCTTTCAGAAGCGTTCGGATTGCTTCCGGACGATTCTGGATTACCAATCGAAAACGACATAAATGGCGCTTCAGAGCGTTGGCGCGTTGAGAGATTAGAGTAGGAGAGATTGAAAGTTCTGTTTGGTTTATGTTGCGTACGTAAGTTATGTACGAATTCAGAGCAGAATGCAACTACTCTTTTTTTGCTTATAATTGTTATTTTAATGCACGAATTAAGAGGAAATTTGTTCAACATAGTAAAAAAATGCATAAATAATTAACAATAAAATGAATTTTCACTTTTATTGTCGTGGAATATTTTTGTGGAAGAATTGTCTGTGCATTCAATGTACACAACACAGGTACATGGCTTCACATGAAAGGCGTTTCAGGCGAGACAGGTAGATTTTTAGTTTAGTTGAGAAGATATGGGTAAATTACATCGAAAATCCCTTCCCTTAAAATGGTGAATTGATTACTTTGTGGAATACTTCTTGTAAAACGATTTAAGTGAGCATAATATTACCAAATGGACAGCATTTATCTGAGCTGTGGAAAGAAGTTCAGTCACTTAAATAGAGAAGTGCTTGGTTTGGCTATTTAAAAAAAACCCCTATTAATAAATTCTCAAATATGGATACCGACGATTTACTTGATTTTTCAATTTATATTTATATTTTATATCAATTATATGTATACATCTGGTGGTATGCTGGTCATTCGGACGATTGCGATCACAGGTACTTCTTCTCGTCGCTCGCTTGGGTTTTTACCACATCCGGTCACCCATCGGACAATGCATATTCAAAGGATTTTATGACCTAATTAGGGTAATTTTTTTGCTATATTTCCGCGAAGATCTTCGCTGTCTTGTCCAGAAATTTTTTTATGTTCTTATGTACCGACTTCAAACCCTACCAGCCGATTGAGTTCAAATTTACAGGGAATCTTCGATATCTATTGGCCAGAGAATTCATGTGCATTGTCCCGATGGACAATAAAAAATATATCTAAGCAATGCAATTCATTGGCACGAGCAAACCTGGGCGGGTAAACCATGTAATAAAATAATACCTATCATTTGCACATCGCAGGAAATTAGATTTACCCTCAACTAGAAAAAGAAACTATAAATATTCTAAACAAAAATGTTTATCTCGTTAATAAATTGTATGAAGAATAGAGTAGTTTCAGACAAAATTGAAATATCAAAAGCGTGTACATAACATCTGAGCACATATTTTTTTTATCAACAATCTAAAGAAATCACTAGTAGCATTACAACAAAAATAATATTCGTCATTTCCACACAGTAAAATAATTAATTTGTATTGAAAATACCTCATAGGCTACTAAAAACGAGTAGGTACGTATATACCTAAGTGAATCCATGCAACTCCAACAATGAACGGCATATGCTCTAACACTTTAAATATTATCAAATCGAACAAACCAAACCGAAAGGAAACGTCAAAGCCGTCCAACGCCACTGAAAGTAGAAAGTTGCTCTACTTGGGCGCCGCGTTGAACTTTACGATATTTACGATCTCAACGCGACCCGAAGCCTGAAGCATTGGTTCTACTCTATCTGTCAACGCACGCACGCCGCAAAGCGGCATTGTGGCTTGGCCATTAGAAAAGTTACTTTTATTAGGGTATTCTTTTGGCTGTTTTTTGTACGCGTTTCTGAAACAATTTTCAAGGCGTTTTGGTTATTTTTTGTATGACGTGTTTTGACCGTTTGTTTTTGTTGCGTTTTTTGGAGCGTTAGTGAGGTTTTTTTCTGACAATTATTAAGGAAATTTTCGGTATCTCGAAAGCAAAAATCTCGAAAAAAAATCTCGAATTTAAAAAATCTAGAAAGCATAATCTCGAATAACAAAAATCTCGAATGAATATTAAAAATGGTGTTAAAAAGTGAGATACGTATGGGGGGCCATGCTGCCCCCCTGCAACCCCCCTGCTTGGGTTTATTGTTTGGGTATGGGTTGGGTGCAAAAAAAAAAATCTCGAATTTACCTACTTTTTATTTTCGAGATATAGCCATTCGAGATTTTTGTATTTTCGAAATTTTTGCATTCGAGATTAAAAAAAAACTTTTCGAACTTTTCGGCATTCGAAATTACGACATGATCCCGCTTTGGGATTTTTATGATGTATATTTTGAGCGTTTTTCGGAGCCTTTTTAAGGTTACTTTTCGGACGGTTTTTAGAAGTGTCTATCTTAGATTTTTCTGCATTTTTAGAGTATTTTGGGATTTTCTATTTTGGGATAGTGTATCTTTGGCGTATGTTGTAACGAAACGTGTTTCGAGCAGCTTTAGGAGAATTTTCAAGGTGTTTTGGGCGTTTTTCGGGTAATGTTTGGTCGATTTTCGAGGCGGTCTTCGGGAAGTTTTTGAGAAGATTCTAGAATACTTTTCTGACCGTTTTTTGGCTGCACTTATAGAAGTTTTTGCGTTTTCGATGCGTTTTCTTAGGTGATTTTCGAGGCGTTTTGGGTCAATTTTCTTTTGCTTTTTTTGTTCTTCCCGGCTTTTTTTAGGGTATCAGGAGGTTTCTTGGCCGTGCTTATCGGGGCTTTAATTTCGTTTTCTGGGCGTTTTTACTAAGGTTCATCTTGGGTGATTTTTTTTTTCATGTTTTTTGACACGTTTTTTTGTGGATGTTTTCTAGTCGTCATGGAGTTTATTGGCGCTCTTTTGCGGGCATTTTGTTAGTGGTTTTTGAGATCTACTTTATGGTGTTCGGAGCGTTTTTAGCTTCTCGTTAAATATTCTCACAGTAAAACCTGAACTATATATGACTATAGGTATGTACTATACATTTACTTCAGAGCTCAAAATTTGGCTGTTGCGATGGCACTTCTACCTATTTTTTTTGTGTAGGATTGGGTTGGATGACTCTATCATCACATGTTGTGTCATTCAAAGTTGTACTGCGAACTGATTAAGTACAAACTTTGTACTCGCCTCGGAAAAACTATGCATAGTGATTGATTTGTCATGCGATTAAATCAATAAATTTCCACAGGTATTTTAAATTTGTCCCCGATGCTGTGTTTTTAATGTCTTGAGGATGTAATAAGTGTTTTTGAAGTGCTTTCGTCTTTGCTTGGGCAATTGCCGGGCATTCTCATAAGATCAGCTCTTCTATTTATTGCTTTTCTAGGCAGAGTCTCTATGCATCAGTGCAACTTCTGCCAATTTTGTGAAGGTAATAGTTGAAGAACAGTGACCAATGATAAAGTACCTAGAAAAGATTTTCATATCACTTTTGCTCATGGAAAAGCTATTTGGCCTGACATACACCATACATGCATGGAGTTCCAAGTCGAAAGCCTCATTTGGAGTTCCAAGGAGTCCAGTTCTACCCTGATCTTGTTGATTGACAAGCTACAAAAGATTGAAGAAGTTGTTGAGCCTTAGCGAGCTTGCTTATCAGCCCTTTCGTTGCCTTCGAATACCTCGTGACCTTGTTATGGCAGCAAGCTTTTCACAAAATTTCAGACAAGTCTAAATTTAAATTCGTATGAATTAAGATCTTAAGCGCTGCTTCACTGTTTGCCAATATGCTAATCTATCTTTCGATCTTTCATAATTAGAAGCTTGGAGGATTGTTTTTGTGTGTTTGAGATACAGCAGCGATTTCTGCACCAACACCAGTATTTTTTAACCGTCTGAGTACGATACTTCTAGTCTTTGTTCTTGGGACCTTCATGTGACTTTTTAAATGTCCTGATTTGAACTGTTCGTGAAGTCTTACAGCGCAGCCTGCGGCTGTTTTTTTTAAGTAGTTCCTCTAAGGTTTATTTACGATCGCATGAGCAAACTCTTTCCCATCTCACTTATTAACGATTGACATGACGATAGTGACATGGGTCAAGTAAACCATTTTAGAACGAAGAATCAATTTCTTTAGAAATAACCACAGGCAAGGCCTTGAGCGACCTGGTGAAGGTAACAAGAAGTCCTTTCACAAAATTTTATTCGCCTAGGTCGTTTTCTTTGAACGCTATCGCTTTTTTAAAAGACAAATTTTTTAACAGACAAATTAGATAGACAGGCAGATATACAGACTGATGGACATCACTTAATCAATTCAGATTTTGATCCTGACTTAGAATATACTTTATGGGGTCTCTGGTGACTTTTCTTACGGTTACAAATGTAATGACAAAGTGAATACACCTTCATGTAAAGGGCATTCAAATTCGTACTGTCGTTCATTGTACCTTCTTTGACACAAACTGTTAACCAAAATTGTTTTCAGTCCTTAACCGATCGGTTCTATGGGCTTAGAGAAAGCCATTTACTACGCGACTTAGGGGACTATGTTTCTTTCTCAAATGTATATTGAACGCTAAAGGACCATATCAGACTTATATGTTTAGCTATCATATTCATGTTAGAAAAAAACCTTTCTCTCGCTGAACAGCCTTGCGAAAAGTTCGAAATGCTAATGGCAACATGGTCTGTAAAGCTTACAAAATATTCTACAAATTATCATTGATAACGACTACCGTATCCTTGTCAACGTAATTCCGATAAAGCCTTCACTTTATTGTCTTATTTGCGTCAAATATATACATTCGACTCGATTCTGCAAGACTGTGCATCTGTTGCACATGAACTGTTGCAAAACCACTCAGAGTCAGAATCCTTTTCCTAGGGGCAAACGTGCGTGCGCCTACCTCTAGCTTCCACAAATTAAAAACAAAACTTCGCATACACACACACACGTCCACTTACTTACTCCAACTCATTACAGTAAAACGTTCGGCGAACTAATGATCTTTGCTGCTTTATACGCGATCAATATAAATGCCTTCCAAGCCATGGCCGCGCAGAGGTAATCCGCTGCTGGAGCTGCCGCACGACTGAAAAGCTGGAAAATCTGTTGATTTGGCCAGCTGAAGTCACGAAATATCACGTATGCGCTGCGCGGCGTTGATAGCTAGTAGCTGTCTTCTACGTAACCGCCTGTGCTGGTCTACTATGATTCAGGTTCGCACACATCACAAGCGCGCAAAAGTCCTGACCTTTCAGAAGAACCGAGCAACGGATGATGGCTGTTGCCGCTACCATACTAACTACCACATTTGATCCCGCAAAGTCGTCCTATTAGCGTTAAGCGCACTATTAGGCTTGGACTTTATGCTCGCTGAGGCATTTTTATTGATGCCCAATGGAGTGGAGTGTTCCAGTGGCATGTGAGTGGCTGAGGCGACTTGCAAAGCTAATTAGATGAAATACACTCATATGGGTGGGCGAGGCGAGGGGGTCCATCAGCAAAGGGTATTGTGTGTCAAGGCCTTGATAGTGGGCAAAATTTCATATATACAAGTCCGTACTCTGGCCAGTGGGTTACTGGTATATGGCATGTCTGCATTTGGTAGTCGTCGTGATGCTGCAGCTGTAGTTTGCGCAGTGGCTTCCTGTTGTTGTTCGCTGCCCACTAGCGCTTGGGGATGGATGTTCAGTACTATGCACACGCGTAGGATTGTAGCATTTCCTTTTCAGGGTAATCAATATAGCAACAGATGTTTGTTGACCTTTTTGGTCGAGGGAAATTGTGTTCAATTAAACTTTGAATAATAGGTTTGGCTAATTACTCACTAAAATGTAATTGGCAAATCGATTGAATGGCTGTGGACAAATCACATGCCAAAAGTTAATGAACCTGGAGTAGGCGTTGAGTGTAGAGGTCTTGAATCTAAGTAAGTGGGGGCAGACAAATGTTGAGGTACTAGCTAATTGTGGCAAGTAAAGTGTGAAGTGTGATGGACTACTAACCAAGTGGTCTCAGGTTTAGCGGTTCAGTCAGCGATTCCATATTTTTTGACGATTAATCGTCGCATATTGAAGCCATTTTTTTCCAGCTTCGTAGCTCCTGCCGTTAATCCTTTTCAAATTGTTTGCTTTGTAAGGCCAACTCCTTTGTTAAACGTTGGTCTAAATATTTTTCCAACTTATGTAACCAGATCCCTCTAAGTCCTTGAGTACGCTAGGCAAGCGTGGTCTCCCTTTCACCATGTTTTATGTGCTCAGAATGCAGAACGTCCAACGTCGCTTGCTTCGATATGTTCTCCGAGATCTGCCCTGAA
The DNA here is from genome assembly GCA_955612985.1 of Cheilosia scutellata. Taxonomy (NCBI): domain Eukaryota; kingdom Metazoa; phylum Arthropoda; class Insecta; order Diptera; family Syrphidae; genus Cheilosia; species Cheilosia scutellata. Next base: position 42,505,513 of record OY015311.1, on the reverse strand, counting down.
ACGATCCCTTTATCTCAGCCATTCTCAAACTGGGCGATAGCGCCCACTAGTTCAGTGAGCGTTCTGAATAGTTTTCAATTTTGGTGGGCGATTGAAGGAATTAAGTTTGCACTGTATAGGTCAGTCTATTTTGGGCCAACTAAAAAGGATATTGTTAGGAATTAGGTGTAATTCTTAAAAAAAAAAACATAAAAACGAAACATAAAACCATTTCCAAAAAAGCAAAACTGGTCACACGTGCACAAAGTGAATAGGTACGCATACCGAGATCGAGTCAGCGCCAGTGATCTTGCATGATTTTTTATAAAATCCCTACAGCAGAATTTAAAATTCCCTTTTATTTCCTTACAGTTGTCTTAAGTTTCCCCTATGATGGTTTTTCTTCCTAGAGTAAGCTATTCGAAGTTTAACCGAAAATTGGTTAATAAAAAATGCTTGTTTTTTTTTGCTTTTATAAATTTATTTATTAAAATATACTAAACATTTGTCAAAAGAACTAGGTATATATATTCCAATTTATGCTAAAATTATTTTCTTACACACATTTTTTTCAAAGCAGAAGAATATTTTTTTTGACATGAGATCAATCACCTTATTTGGATCCACATTAATATCCGAATGAACAGATATCACAGGGAAGAGGGATAGAATTTGGTGGTGTACGGATACCAGCGCTAAAGTTTGCGGACGATATAGTGTTTTTGGCGGACACAGTAGAAGGGATGCAGCTTGTCATCAATCGATTGGAAAGTTACTGCAAGCAATGGAACTTGACGGTGAATCTATCTAAATCAAAGATGATGATTTTTAGGAATGGAGGTGGGAGGTACTCCTGTAATGAAAAATGGTCCTATCAAGGTGAACGAGTAGAAATAGTAAAAGAATACAAATATTTAGGTGTTGTAATAACATCTAACCTGAGTATGAAAAAACACTTCGAAACTAATCTTGCATCAGCTAAAAGAGCTATTTCATCAGTTTGGAGACCGTGCATTGACAGTAAGCATATCGATCACTCGTCGAAAATGAAGCTATTTCGTGCAACCGCGGCATCTATTCTGTTGTACGGGGCGCAGATTTGGGGAGGAAATTGAGAAATTCCTTAGATACTTTTTGAAGCGTATCTTTAAACTGCCCACTTGCACTCCGAATTATATGCTGCATTTAGAAACTGGAGTGCCCCACTTATTTTGAATACTCTTAAGATGCATGCAGATTACATTGCAAGAGTAGGGGAGATGGAAGAAGAAAGGTTGCCCTGGATTGTCCTGAAGCATACGATTTCAACAAGAGGCCAGTTGGTACGAAAGTGGGAGGAGTTAGCGGAAAATTATGGAGTGAGCTTTAATATTGCAGCTGATTCGGATCCCTCGATGTTAAAACAAATGTTTAGCAATATACTGAAAAAGGCGGGGTAATGCCTTGTACGATAAATTTATATCTGAAGCACAATCATCGCAACATAGGCTAGTGTATAGTAGATTGAACCACAACCTCAATGAAAACGCATCCACTTACCTTCTTAACCGCTATTCTCTGCAACTGATAACCACAGTATTCAAGCTAAGAGGAGAATTAGTAAACCTATACTTTATTCCGCATCGGCCCGATCTTCCATTACTATGTGACCTGTGTAACCTTAAAGAGAGAGAGGATGTATATCACTTCATCGGAAGATGCAACATTTTAAGTGAATTCCGCAAGAGATATTTTGGACGATCTTTGCTGAGCTTTGATGAAGTTATATTAATATATTGAACGGGAGTCTTGGGTGGGAAATTTTATTCAACTACGCCACAACTGCCAGTCGCTACAGAACTCGTATTTTGGAAGGCGATTTTTGAGCAAGCTTTTATACTTAAAGTCATATTAGGTTACTGCACTTTTTATTTAAAATATCTAAATTGTCAATCTGGTAGACGGCCTTAAGCCAAACCATAAACGACTTAATGCCTGTAAATACAAACATAATGATTGTAAACTTATATGAATTATTAATAAAGTCACTACTACTACTACTACTACTAAAACAGATATCACAGCAAGTGAGTTTAATCTTGCATTCTCCAAAAGGCTTCGGAACACTGTTTTAATCCTTTTCATATTTGAAAAGGTTCTCTCAACACTAGCTGTGGTCACTGGAAGCGTGACCAAAACTGTAAGCAAGAAGTTTATGGCGCTAAAGTAAGTGTTGTCACATATATCATGCAATTTCAAAACTTCGGTAGAAGGATCACTCGACGATATTTTTTCGCACCAAAGTATGTACTCAGCTTTCTCAGCTGACGACGAAATGGCATTATCAAAGTAACATTTTCATTTCGTTCACTCCCCTCAACTGCAGCAAAATCTGGTAGAAGAGATTGAAACGATGGTAGAAGTTCTTCGTTGACTATGAATCTGTCTGTAAGATTTTGTATTAACTATGCAAGGAATCAGTATACTCTAAAATAGGCTTCATTAGAAGAGGTTTCTGGATTGGAAAGCGTTGTTTGTTTCAATGAACTTCTGGGAGCTCTTAATTCAACTTCAAATAAGCCCTCGGTAAGTTGTGAATTTGGGATGCGTATGGAAAGCCTCTCTGAAAGAATCTTCGGCATTTTCTCTGATGTTCTTAAGAGAATTCAGAACTTCTTTTGTGCGGTCGATTGCGGAGACGAAATGTAAGGATTTGTTCTGTAGGAAAACTGGGCAGCGTGGACTGGACTTACTAGGAAATCACTTTTTTGGACCGCTGCCAAAAGTGTTGATGCTTTCGAAGACATCGTTCATGTTCTGCTCGTTATTTCTTCAAGACTTATTAAGATTAATTTCATATTTCAAGCCATTCTTCTCTATGGCTGCCAAGTATGGGGAAATTGTGCAAAATGCCACATTAAGAAGCTGCAAATAGCTCAAAATAAAATATTAAAAATGATGCTGAATCTACCATGGCATTACTCCACTTTAGATTTGCACAGAAGAGCGAATGTTGAAATGATTTGTGTTAGAATTCAAAAACTAACCGATAACTTTATAAGTAAAAATAACTTCTCAGAAAATCCCCTTATCCAGCAAATGAGACTTTGAATTCCATTTTCTGTTGTACCTGTTTATGTATTTACTTATCTGTGGTATATTTACTTATATAATAATATATATCTATTTACTAGTTGTTTATTTATTTATTTGTTTGTATATTTATTTATTTATTTATTTATTCATTTATTTATTTATTTATTTGTTTGTGTGTTTATTTATTATTTATTGATTTATTTATTTATTTATTTATTTATTTATTTATTTGTTTATTTATTTATTATTTATTTATTTATTTATTTATTTATTTATTTATTTATTTATTTATTTATTTATTTATTTATTATTTATTTATTATAATTGTTATTATTTATTTTTTTTTTCTCTTAATTATATATTTATTGGTTTATCAATTTTTATTAAATTATTTTAATTAAATTTTTTTGTTTTTGTTTAATTGGAGGTTTTTCTCGCACTTTCCTTAAAAAAGATTGTTATTTGCTAAATAAAATTTCCTTCAGATTTGTTAAATACATATATTGTTTCAGTCAGTAGTAAGATATAAAAATATCATATCTCTGTACTTAATGTAAAAAGTGTGGTAGCTTACCGAATGTAAATCAATATTATGCGGAATAAAATATATATCTATCTTATTAAGATTCATTTGAAGAGCTCTACAAAGAAAATAATACTGTCATACCTTTAAATGAATCTTGTTTCATAAAGGCGTAGAAGTCGAGTTTTTCGTCTCTCTGGTGCGTTTTTTTAATGACATTTTTGAAAGTTATATTTGCATTTGAATGGTTGCGAATTGCGATGGAAATTAGCTATTTCACTAACTATACCAAGGCAATTGCGAATTGCAGGAATTGACATGGCATTAGACAGAGCCAGGTTCAAGCGATGGCTTGCACAGTGTACCTACATACCTAATAGTCTTTTGATATCTGGCTAGTCGATAGCTTTTTGGTCAATATGTTGGCGCAGATTTTCAATAAAAGCATCTTTTCTGGAGTATTTCCTTATGAACTCAAATGTGCCGATATAAGAGTATACCTACAACCATTGTTTAAGAAGGGATCTGCTGATGTATTAAGTAATTATAGGCCTGTCTAACTTCTACCTTTATAAGTAAATTTTTTGAAAAAGTTATAAAAAACATGGTGGTGAGTTTTCAGATAAAACTGATATCTTCAGCTCGGTTCGGATTTCAGAAAGGTTCATGGACACTTTGTCAGACATTGTCGATATTGCCGATTGGCTCTGGAGATTATAGTTTTGTTTAATTCCGCGCTCATATTCCTACAAGTTGGCACTCGGTAAGAATGTTTACTGCCATTAAGCTTTAGTTGATACCTAGAGCACACGTGAACATAAACACGTTTACAATCGTCCCGAAAAAGTAGTTATCTAGGCGTTTCTTTCAGAAACTGCGCTCACATATGTACAGGTAGATAATATATTTGCAACACTATACGCACTCCGAAATGCAATAAAAAATTTGTTTTCATAAATTCTGGCCACCCGAAGTTGGAAATTAATCTGCGTCTGAATGCACCACGCCCGATACACATTTGCTCCAACTGCAGGCGACACCTCTCTTTAACGACATCTATTTGCATAAATGCTTCACATTGCGAGTCCGTACAATCACTGCCTACCCGCAGGACCTATCTAACCCAACTTAATGGCATTTCCAAATCGATCCCCATACATAGTTGAAATTATAAAGAGGCCACTCTTTCATATTGTTCCAATCGATCGCCTCTGACATGCTGCCGATTCGGATCCGCCACACAATCAGCAAAACCGTTGCGGAAAACGTGTCACGCTGATGCTGCCTCTATTGGGGTTGCACAGATCTGGCTGCGGCGCGCGGCTACCGCAAATATATATAGCTCCCGATGGGGTATTCATCGCTAGGTGCAAATGGGTTGCGAGTATTAATTATTGCTACATCGAATTAAATGGCCTGATCAGCGGTTCGACAGTGTCCCACAGTGGCTTCCAGTTAACCATCTATGCAACGTTTCGGGACGACAGCAATTACCGATTAACAGTGAATTATGAGCACATACTCGCGTGGCGTGGCGCTCCGATTTCAGACAAAATGCTGCTGCTACTTCAGCATCAGCTCACCGTGTACAGTGTCTCTGACTGTATCTCCGGCCGGCCGTCGGTGGCACGCTTGCTCCACATACGGGATTCCATTCGAAGCCAAGTTGTGAAATTGATTTCTGATGACTAAGAGACGGTGACTACTAATGGCAGTGGCACTGGTGTCCGATTGCTAGATTGCGCCCAGTCTGGGGGCACACTTGATTAATAATTGCCAATTTGTACTGGAATGGAGGCCGATCGGTGGAACTCATCTATGGCTTTGGCAGGGGGTTGGCCCAGGTAATAATTTATTTGGGGTCGGTTCCTTTTGTGGACTTGTTTGGCATATTTCGTCCGACATTTGGGGTTATGTGACGGGCCCCCGAATTCAAGCCCAATCAATATTTGTCCAATGAGTTCCAATCAGTAATTTGTCTAATGCGAGACAACCACTGAGTGAGTCGGGCTTTAGTCTGTGTTTCGTTGAAAGTGATTTACGTACGGTTCCGATATGAGTGATCGTAATTATTATGTTATGTGATCCTGCAAGCGAACTAATAAAGGGTTCCGACAAAATAAATCACAGAGAAAACAAAACTGCGGGTCTTTTAGTGGTACATATGCAATTTAACACCCAAGTCACATCGCTGGGGTTATAGGTATGTAGTTTCATTGTCGTACAAGGAATGGTGGAGATTTGTTTCTCTGAGAAGAGGATGGCGATGTGCCGTCTCCAATAATCGATGGGGTTGTGCCAGTCAGCATAATGTAGTCACATGATCGCGGATCGAAATTGTCCATTCGAATGAAGTCAAGTTATTGTTTATAGTGCACTGGCATTTCACTTCTAAAGTTTTGTATCTCATTTAGGCGTCTTTTGTATTTTTATTTGAAATCTATAAAAGTTACATATTTATTCTGATTGATGGGAAAGTTACTGTGAGTCCACTGAGTCGTATACGTAACATTTTTTTGATATCGCAACTATTTACCCCTTTAAATATTAAAGGAAAGAGAAGACACAGTTTTGAGTGCTGTTGTGGTGTTAAAGATTTAAATTTAAATTAAAAATTAAAAATGTTAAAAATTTAAAAAAGATCGCTTTCTTAAACAGCGAAGTTTATTAAACGTCAACCTGGCCGACTAGCTTGGCTGGACGAAATGTCGTATAGGCTCTTGTTACATCGTAATAGTGAGACGTAAATACGCCTGCTGCGGAGACTGTGATTCAGTCGATTCGTAGCCGCCGAAGAAGCAAGATCTCTAATAAATTAATAGTAAACAGAACGGTTTCTAGTTTTTTTTGCTGTTTCCTCACTTGGGTTGTCGCTCTACTCGGTTTTCCCCAACAGATCAGAAGTGGGATAAAGAAAAAAAAAAAAAAAATAAGCGCCCGATCGGTACCACTATATCGGTTTTTTTTTGTGGATTCTATGGTCTATGCTAAGTCGCCGCGAGAATTTCTAGTAAGAAACGTGAAAGACAACGGAAAAACAAAAACAAAAAAAAACCACACACCTACACCATATAGCAGAAATCAGTGTGTGTATTCTTTTTTGCGTTGAGCGTACGGTTCGTCGACGAATTCGGAGTTGATTGCTCGGTGCCGTTGGGGTTTTTTTTTGCTGCGGATTTACAGTGACCGTGGAAGAAAAGAATCGAAAAAAAAAACCACTGGAACAGTGGTCTTGAGAGATCAATTTTTTTTTGTTTGAGGATTAACCTTTGCTTCGATTCGGTGGTTCGCCGTCGGTTGCCCGTGATTTTTTTTGTTCTGGTTTTCTTCGTCGCGGTAGTTTGCCGTCGGCTCTGAATATATATATATTTTTTTTTTGCATTCGGCGGGTAAACGTCGCGAGCGATGGATAGCAGAAAGAAGCGGGAAGAGGAGTATGGATCGATGACCAGGGACCAGTTACGCGAGGAGCTCAAGAAGCGGGGTTTGGAACAGGGTGGCTTAAAAGAGGAGTTGCTGGAGCGGCTGTTGGATGCGACGGGTTCGGAACACGGCGACGACGAACCGCAAGAGATGCGTAATGAGTTGCGGAGGCTGAGGGCTAAATTTGTGGAACTTGCGGTGGCCCACTCGGAACAGGCGACTCGTGACGCGGAAAGGCCGTCAGTTGTCGTTACACCGAGGGCAGATGCGGGTTCCTCCCGGGACGCTATTGTCGCACCGAGAGCAGATGCGTGTCGCTCGCATAACGTATATACCGTCCGAGAGGTTGCGGATATGATGCCGCAGTTCGATCCCAAAGCCATCGCGGGACTATCGTCCAAAGCTTGGATGAGAAAGGTGGGCGACATCCAACGCATCTATGGGGTGGATGAGAAGTTGGTGCTGATGGCAGCAACAACCAAATTGGTAGGTGCGGCCAAGTTATGGAGCTGTAGTACGACGCTGGAATCACTAGAGCAGTTTTTCAGTGAGTTGTGCGCGAGAATTTTCCAACAGTGGACGATGACGCAGACGTTCACGATCGCCTGCGTGAGCGTAGGCAGAAACATGGTGAGGACGTTGAGGAGTACATATTCGAGATGAAAATGATTGCGTCGAGAGGACAAGTTCAGACTACCTCTCTGGTAAAATACATCACACAGGGAATCACGGATGGGGAGTGCTTAGAAGCATTCAGAGCGGTTAGGCCAGCTTCAGTGGGTGAAATTTTGGAGAGAGTCCGTTGGGTTGTGGGGTTGAGGACCAGGAGTTGGCGCGCGACGGAGAACTCTCGGCGACGTGAAGTAGGGCGTCGTGAAGTGGATCGACGTGAAGTAGGACAGGACACTGAACCGACTGGAAGAGAGGTAAGGTGTTTTCAATGCCAAGAGGTGGGGCACTTCCGTAAAGATTGTCCGTCACGACGTGGCCAGGCGGCAGAGGGCGGACGAGATACGGGCTCAGGGAGGAGAGGTGAGAATCCGCGTCAAATGCTGATAACGGCGGAAGGGACAGAATACGTCAAAGAAGCGAGGATAAATGGGCGCGGCATGGCAGCGTTTATTGACCTGGGCAGCGATTGCGTAACGTTACGCGTATCGGAAGCAGACGATGGCAAACTGGGTTACACTAAATACGAAATAGTTCTGAATGGGTTTGGTGGTGGGGGATGCACCACGATAGGGCGCATATATGCGGAGATTTCTGTGGACCAACTAACATCTTGGTGTGAGATCTTAGTTGTACCCGACGACAGTCAAGCTTACCCCGTGATCATAGGTCGGGAGCTCCTGGATCAACCGCAGGTCAGGATCGAAAAATCATTTAAAAGGCTGTCTATCTACGATGGTTTGCAGAGGGGGGCGCAGCAAATGCCTTTGGCTGAGACGGAGTATCAAGAAGTTTCGAGGAAGAAACTGGAGGTTGCTGATCTGGAGGTTGGGGACGTCGGAGAAGCCAACAGGCAGTTGCTGCAGGATATAGTCGACACCCATCGGGACTGTTTTGCTCTGAGCATCGAGGAGTTGGGGGAGTCTAAGCTGGGTGAGTGCGTAATTCAGTTGTCTTCAGCGCAGCCAGTCTGCGTACAACCGTATAGGCTTCCTTTTGCTAAACGGGCAATTGTAAAGGAAAGAGTTGATGAATTGTTGAAGCTAGGGGTAATTCGGCCGTCAGCATCGGACTATTGTTCGCCAATTGTTTTGACGAAGAAGAAAGACGGGACAGATCGGTTCTGTATTGACTTTCGCGCACTCAATAAGGTCACTCGGAAGCGGAAATTTCCAATGCCGGTTATAGATGAAGTGCTGACATCACTGAGCGGGAACGCGTACTTTACTGTGCTGGACTTGGCGTCGGGCTATCATCAAATCCGAATGGAGGAAGGCAGCAAGAAATACACCGCGTTCACGACCGATGATGGTTGTTTCGAGTTTAATAGGATGCCTTTTGGCCTCGTGAATGCTCCGGCGCATTTCCAAGCCTGCATGAATACGGTAAAGTCACGGTTGCGGAAAGGTGATGTAGCGGTGTACCTGGACGATACCATCATAGCCAGCAAGACGGTGGAAGAAGGATTGGATAAGCTGCGGAGGGTTCTGAATGCGCTAAAAGAGTCTGGGTTAACTCTGAACGTCAGCAAGTGCGTGTTCTTCAAAACAAGGATTGAGTTTCTTGGGTACGAGGTGGACAAAGATGGGCTGAAGCCGAGCCGGAGGAAAACAACAGCGATCACCGAATTCCCACCACCCCGGAACGTCCATGAGGTGCGACAGTTCTTAGGGCTTACCGGTTTCTTTAGGAAGTTTGTAAAGGACTACGCGCAGCTGGCACTACCTTTGACTGATTTGACGAAGGGGAATCAAGAGTTCGTATGGGGAATCCAACAGGAGGAGGCATTCCAGCGGCTTAAGGGGATCTTAAGCAATCCGCCAGTGCTAGTGCTCTTTGACCCAAACTGCGAGCACGAGGTACACACTGATGCGTCAGCCGTGGGTCTGGCTGGAATCTTGTTTCAGAGGGCGAAGGAAGATTCGGTCTTGCATCCAGTTTTGTTCTACAGTCGCAAGCTCTCGGAAGACGAAAAGAAATATCATTCCTACGAGTTGGAGGTGTTGGCGATTGTGGACAGTCTGGATCGTTTCAGAGTTTACCTGCTAGGAAGAGATTTCAAGGTGGTAACCGATTGCGAGGCGATCATCGCAACAAAGAACAAGCCGAAGATCATTCCGCGAGTAGGTAGGTGGTGGCTTAAGCTACAGGAATTCGCATTTGAAACCGTACATCAACCGGGAAGGAAAGCAGCTTATGTGGACGCTTTAAGTCGTCAACCGGCGGACGAGGGAAAGGTGATGGAAGAAGCATCTTTGTTCGTGCTAAACCTGCACATTACCGATGACGATTGGCTAGCGGCTATGCAGTGGCAGGACACTAAGTTGCGGGAGGTAATAAAGGAACTGAGGTCGTCAGAATCAACAGCCAGGAAAAAGCAGCTGCAAAAGGAATTCAATCTGAAGGGGCTGCGGTTATTTCGACTGGTCGGAGGGGCTGCAAAGTGGGTAGTGCCTCACGCGATACGGTGGAGAATTCTGAAGCTCTGTCACGATGATGTGGGTCACTTGGCTGAGGAGAAGACGCTGATACGGGCACGTGAGACGTTTTGGTTCCCAAGGATGCGGAGTTTCACTCGAGAATACATCAAGGCGTGCGTGGACTGCGCATACTCCAAAAGGAAGGGCGGGATGACTGAAGGAGAGTTGCATAGCGCGGACCGAGTACCGTTACCGTTCGACACCATACATCTCGACCACCTTGGGCCGTTCACTCGAGGGAAAGGGGGGACTAGGTATGTACTAGCGATGGTGGACAGTTTCACGAAATACGTGGTATTGCGAGCTGTAAAGACTGCAAACACGAAAGGAGTGCTCAACGTGCTGACTGATATTTCGGGATATTTTGGCGTACCGAGAAGGATAGTCACCGATCGTGGGACGGCATTTACGTCCAGGATGTTTGAGCAGTACTGCGAAGTCAACGGGGTGGAGCACATCAGAACCGCTGTGAGGACCCCTCGAGCGAATGGCCAGGTGGAGCGCTGCAATAGGACGATCCTCGGTGCATTGAAGTGTGCACAATCTGCCGAAATGGACTGGGCAGGTCAACTGCGAACGATTCAGTGGGGGTTAAATACGGCAAGGAACTCCACTACAAAGGCTAGCCCACACGAACTACTGTTTGTATACACACCGAGGGACATTTTGGGTAACAAGCTGCTGTTGGAGTTAGGGCGGACCAGAACAATCGGGTCGGACGAAATGGGCCAAAGGAGAGAGAAAGCGTTGCAGAATATCGAGAGGAGCCAGACGGAGCAAAAACGGCGTTACGATCTGCGACATCGCAAGCCATCCCAGTACGAGGTGGATGACCTCGTTTTAGTCGAGCATGAGGCGGCAGCGACAGGTGAGTCCCGCAAGTTAGAGCCGCTTTATCGTGGACCTTACATCATCGAGCGCGTACTGCCTAATGACCGTTACGTCGTCTCAGACATACCCGGAATGCAGCGAAACCAGCGTAAATTCAACACCGTAATGAGCTCCGACAGACTTAAGCCGTGGTGCGAGCTGCCAGAGGAGGGTCTAGTCGACATACAAGCTGAGGCGACAATGGAGGATGATGACGATACCGATGACGCTGGGTTGCTGGAGGACACAGTCGTAGACGGGGCAGGCGCAATCGACTCTGAGGGTGCCGATCGTGAGGACACGAACGATGATAGGATGGCCGAACTGTTACATCGTAATAGTGAGACGTAAATACGCCTGCTGCGGAGACTGTGATTCAGTCGATTCGTAGCCGCCGAAGAAGCAAGATCTCTAATAAATTAATAGTAAACAGAACGGTTTCTAGTTTTTTTTGCTGTTTCCTCACTTGGGTTGTCGCTCTACTCGGTTTTCCCCAACCTGCAACCCTTAATTTTACTTTATATGGCACATACAGTTCGGTATGGACCTGCAACCCTCAAGCCCATTTCCCCATACGCACATCACTTGGGATAGTGCAAACCCAAACACTAGTCGGGAGATATTCAGCAAAATAGCAATTCCAGCAATTGTATTTTACAAGCTCTTTGAGAATGTTAACGTCGCTGTTTGCTCCGTATAGTTCGTCGTGTATCCTTTTGCTCCAAAGTCCATCGAAACAAACTAGTTAGAAAAATACCCGAGGAATAAATGTCCGGCCTGGTTCACTAATTATAGGGTTCGTTCTTTTGTTGCATGCTGTGCCAATGTACAGTGTACCCTCCTTATCGAACCAGGACAAAAAACTGAAACTGGAACAGAACAGAAAGCTTTTTCGTTCTGTAGTAAATTCTGGTTCGCTCAGCTACACAAAACTGATACAGAACAGATTCAGAAAAACATGGCAGCCGTCTATTCTTTCAAACGCTATCATGAAGTTATGTCCACTAAAAATATTAGTCTATTAGTCGAATTTGCAACTGTTTCTGTTTCTGTTTCTGTTTCTGTTTCTGTTTCTGTTTCTGTTTCTGTTTCTGTTTCTGTTTCTGTTTCTGTTTCTGTTTCTGTTTCTGTTTCTGTTTCTGTTTCTGTTTCTGTTTCTGTTTCTGTTTCTGTTTCTGTTTCTGTTTCTGTTTCTGTTTCTGTTTCTGTTTCTGTTTCTGTTTCTGTTTCTGTTTCTGTTTCTGTTTCTGTTTCTGTTTCTGTTTCTGTTTCTGTTTCTGTTTCTGTTTCTGTTTCTGTTTCTGTTTCTGTTTCTGTTTCTGTTTCTGTTTCTGTTTCTGTTTCTGTTTCTGTTTCTGTTTCTGTTTCTGTTTCTGTTTCTGTTTCTGTTTCTGTTTCTGTTTCTGTTTCTGTTTCTGTTTCTGTTTCTGTTTCTGTTTCTGTTTCTGTTTCTGTTTCTGTTTCTGTTTCTGTTTCTGTTTCTGTTTCTGTTTCTGTTTCTGTTTCTGTTTCTGTTTCTGTTTCTGTTTCTGTTTCTGTTTCTGTTTCTGTTTCTGTTTCTGTTTCTGTTTCTGTTTCTGTTTCTGTTTCTGTTTCTGTTTCTGTTTCTGTTTCTGTTTCTGTTTCTGTTTCTGTTTCTGTTTCTGTTTCTGTTTCTGTTTCTGTTTCTGTTTCTGTTTCTGTTTCTGTTTCTGTTTCTGTTTCTGTTTCTGTTTCTGTTTCTGTGAATGGTCATGTTTCAACCCGCGACAGAGTCTGATAAAAAAAATCTCTTCCCGTATGTTTTATCCTGAAGACTGTGCTTTTCGAATGTAGATCTAAAGATGCCTCAGTATTCAATGCCACCCATTCTGAATGTCTTTAGCGAAATTCTCATAAATCTTAAGGCACCAAGTGACAAAGAACAGGAACAGAAACTGAAACAGAACAGAAAGTTTTTTCGTTCTGTTGTAAATTCTGGTTGCTCGCTCAGCTACACAAAACTGAAACAGATCCAGAAAAAGATGGCTGCGTCTATTCTTTGCAAATAAAAAAACCTCCCTCCCGCTATAAATTGCATTTATGTCGCTGGCAGCAACGGAAACAATGAATACAGACTTGTTTACGTTCTGTCGTCAAACAGCCATTTTTCTGTCGCTAAATTCTGTTGTTGGAAAGAAAAATGTTCTGTTTCTGTTGCAAATAGTGAGACGGCATAGTAAAAAAATTGTGCACTTTGTGATGAAAGCATGAAATTTTTACCATGGAGGACACATTATATGAAAATGATTTTAAGATATTGGGGCACTTCAGATTGCGCTCTAAAGGGGTAAAAGGGGGGGTCAAAGTTTGTATGGGAACATTTTTATTTTTCATCCGATTGACTTCAAAATCGGTTTATGTACTCTCTATGAGAAGTAAAGAAAACTAATTTCTCCGATTTTGGAAATTCAACTCTTAAGGGGCCAGATAGGATAGCCAACTTCTACGTAACTAACATCAAGAATGGACCGCACGCTTCATTACAATCAATAAAGTTATTTCTACTCGAAGAGGCTTTAAAAGTAACCCTACGTCAGCCTCCCTTCCCAAAAACGGTCACTGGACTGCATTCCAGGTTTGACTATTTTAACTAAATTAACAACGATTGTTTATTTAGTTACTTTTTGGAATCTGGGACAGATATTGTTACTAATTTCATGTTGTGTTGACATTTCACTTTTCATGTCGTAGTGAGTTGTTGTTGGACCGCATCACGTGCAAGTCGAATCCATGTTTGATTTAAAAAAAAAAATAATGAATACGTGAATCCATGATAGTTGTTGTTGTTAGTATGAGTGAAATGAACCACACTTTTGCCTCTTGTTAATTTAGTTAACTTCCCCTCCATCGAACTGTCACAGCTTGTCAACGCTGTAGTTAAAATAGTTAACTACTGCCGAATTTGGAATGCACTCCTGAATGTATGCAAACTGTATCAATCACCTTCACGCTTCACCTGGAGCCTCATACCAAATATGTATAGGCATTTCGGTTGATTGTTTCATACTTACAGTATTTCACTGCTTCTTCTCAAATGAAGGGTTTATACAACAGGTTGGGTACGTTTGCCTGCAGTCCAAAAGCACGTTTCCAAATGCCCGTTTCCAAAAGCATGCATTACAAAAGCCCGTATTTCAAAACCCCATTAATCATACGCCCGTAAAACAAAAGACCGTAATTGAACCCCCCTTCCTGTGCGGTAACTATAAGTTTTGGAATGAGTACAAGCCCGTAAAAAATATGGGCTTTTTGAAAATGTTCATTTACGGGCTTTTGTATTACAGGCTTTTATTTTACGGTCAACTTCGAAATGCTGTGTTTGCATTTACGGCTCTCACCAGTACATCTGGCTTAGAAACCATTCCCACCCATGGCGATCATGGACGACCATCTGGAAACAAAGTACAGCGAAATGTTGAATGTCCCTATCCCAATAACGGCCACGCGCCACCTCTCCAATGTCGCATGTGAACAAAATACCTCCATCCATCGACCTCGCGATCAAACATGGCCAATGGTGCGAAGAAACATCAGGAAAACAAGAATAATCAACAACAAAGCGGGCTAACAAAAAATCCCCACAAGAAGGGAGGTAACGGGGCGGCCATCGCTGTCTGCTCGCATAATCTGTGATTTACCAACTCCCACAGGTCATACGGGCACATTAATTATATCTGGATGTGTGCGCCAGGATCTGATCCGCATACGAACTCTTTATATTCAGTGACCCTCTCTTGGCGATAGACACCGCAGTCCCCATCTACTCAGAGCATCGATGAAGAACGCACCATGCGCCGCCGCCGTCGTCGTCGCCATATTGCATCCGCGAGCACCTCCACTGCCATCATCACCGCATCCATTGATCGTTTTATTAATCTCCTCCTCGGAGACCTCGACCGGGGGAGACTTATGATTGTTATCCGCCGATTCAGGATCCAGGTAAAAACAAACAAACGATGCGCTATTAAATTACAATCCGCGCATGCATTTAGATGCGAGGATAAGGTTTTGGAACTCTTTTTTTTTTGTTTTGTGTTTCCTATAATTATAGGTGTTTGTGGACATGTCCACTTCATAAATCTTCATTGCACCGTCCACAGGGTAATTCACGGTAATGGGCAATTCAGTGAGGGCTGTGTAGAGAGATATGTTTTTCGCCGGCCGCACTTTTGTTGGTTTGGTTTCCTATTGTATTGTCGTGTTGACAGCTCTAAGGTCCGAGCATTTTGACGTTTGTCACGCTGACAAGTTTCTGTCAGTGAGCACTCTCTCCTCCGTGTGTATGTTGTGTGTGAATGCGTGTAGGCGTTTTAATGATCCTTTAAAGGGGATTAATTCGTCAATCCATCTATCCAGGGTCCACATATGGATACCGCTGATGATGAGGTCGTGTAGGCTGATCGCCGAGTCTGGTGCCGTGAAATCGTTCGGGTTCGTCATCGTCTTCTTATTTGATGATGCGCGCCGTCCGGAATTCTGCGTAGCGTGTTATTATGCCACAAGAATTAAGTTATTATTTGTTTTAAGTGCGCCTTGAACGGTAATAGCGGACCACGCAAAAGACAGTTTTTTTTTTTTTTTTTTTAAAATCATTCGCATTGCACTGAGGTGCAATCACTTTGATGTCTGAATACCTGAACGTTGGATCAATCAAGTGCAATCTGTCGCGGGCAAAGTCTACGCGAGCGCGAGTATGTTCGTTACTTTCAGTCGGCTAATGGGGCTGGCGGGAGATGAGTGCTGCTTTCGGCGGCGAGTCGACAGATTTGCTGCGGAAATTACTTGACAAAGTCTTTATTTTTTATTTGTTGTCCTCCTTCTTCTTCTTTACACGATACTCACTTCCATTTAAGGTCGCAAACAAATTTACGAAACAAATTTTGTGTTGTTCGATTCAGTTTTGTTGTTTTTTTACAGGCCTTAAGATGTAGTCTGAGTCTGAGGCTGGAACTGGGATGCGAGGTGCTCTCTTGGAGTTACTTGCAAAGCTGTCTTAATTGGAATTTTATGGCAGTTGGTGTTGTTAATTTTGATGTTGGCGAAGGATACCTTAGACAGAGGGGGAACTATTTTTAGAGCAATTTAGCAGAAGAGTCAACTATACACTTGACGGTCCGTGTGACAAGCAAACAAAGAGCTAATTTAAGAAACTTGGAATATCTTTGAATTTTGATATTGTTATGAAGAAAATGTTGTCGATGTCAAATATTTGGGGCGACAGTGCAATCCGGCAGCCTATATTGATCCAGATTCTGGAAAGTAACACAAGAAGCAAGTTTGTGTAGTTGTGATTTGAGGGAGCAAACTTTTCTGGTCAAATAGCTAATTGTTGGAAATAAAATCAAAAATATATACATATTTGCGACTCATATATATGTCCGGCTCTGTTTGGAGCCTTGAAATGGAAAGGACGATTGGACTGTAACGAGAGAAGCGATCACGGATGCAAAAGCAACATTTTCTTTTTAAAAAGCACGAGCCGGGTGGTATATTGTCAACAATGCAATAGGGGGCAGACATCCCTAGTTGCACCAAGGCGGATGAATATATGAATACATTAGATACATGCGTAGATATAGATCATATAGCAATGCAGGTAAGCAAGCAAAGAAGAATTACACCGAAACGAAGTCAATGACCACAATTATGGAAATTTAAGATGCCTTCGATAAGATTTGATTTGAAAGTTTGAAAAAGCCTTGAAAAGGATAGGGTTTTGAGATGGGTTAATACTAAATGGAACAATCGAAATGTAAGGTAAGGGCGAATCAAATTCAGATGGGAATTTTAAAAGTCAGGCGAAGAGTTAGCAGAAGTTGTCAGCAAGAAGGTACTTAAAATCCTACACTGTGCAATATTAATATAGAATCACACCTTGAGATATAGACACTAGACAGACAGACTTGAGCAGTTTGGCAGGATATGCCGAGGCCGACAACATAGCACCATTGGCAAGAGGCAAATTTATTGACCTTACTGCAGGTGGTTAACCGGTTGTGCATCTAGAACAAGAGCTCTCCATTAATGCGGAGAAAATAGATCAAAGGGCACGGTAATGCCAACAGCCAAGTTCTCTAAAGCACTTACCCTTTTCACAGGAACAAATTCAGGCTGTTTTCGAACCACTTCGGAAGCAAAAAACATCAAACTTGAAACATTTACCAAGCTCATTTAAAAGGTCCACCTCACCAAATTTCATCTCTATACTATAGAATTAGTGGTTCTCAACATATAGGACTTAAAAAATCGCAAAAACCGTAACTGGCTCACTCACTCACTTAGTTGATGAATGATGATCATCAAAATTATGACGCACTTCCGGCCATAAAATTGGCAGCATGCTAGATCTTGGGGTGCATACAAAACCTGAGATTTTCCATTCAGGGGGCGTTAGGTAAGGTTAGGTTAGGGTGGCAGGCCGCAGTACGCGCAGCCTCACTTAGGCCAGAGGAGGCCTATTGTGATACCACAGGATCGAATGATCTCACAACTATACCCGTTGAACCAGCAGGAGCTGAAAATGAAGCTTTGGAGGCAACTTATGCTTGCATTAGCGATTTCGCCGAGATTGTCGAAGAAGTATTCTCCGAGATAGTAGAAGTATAGTCTACGAGATGAGAGGGCTGGGCACGTGCATAGGAGGTGAAGAATTGTCTCTTCTTCCTCTTCGTCCATGCAGCTTCTAGAAAAATCATTGGAAGTGAGGACTAGCCTGAGAGCATGTCTCCCAATAATGCAATGTCCCGTGATGACACCTACTAGTGTGCCATCACGGGACATTAAAGCGGCGATTGAGGGCGGTTTTGGACTTAAAGATGACCGAGTCCATTTAATCGCGGCTTGACTATCGATGAAAATCACGATATCCTTTGCAGATATTACATTATACCGTAGCCACGACAGGGCCTCCTTGATCGTCATGATTTTCGCATGGAACACGCTACAATGATTGGGAACACGGAATGAGATCGTACAATTCAAAATCTTGGGAAAAAACCAAGAAAAACCAAGCCAATATGTGATTAGAGGCTGAAATACCCATTTGCTACCTATAGCTTTTTTGCAGAAGTATAGTGCCGTGGTGGGTTTCTGCACCCTCTGCAATATATTGGGTTTCCAGCTGAGTTCCAGCTGTGTAGAGTTAGGCCTATGTACTTAGTCGTATTAGAGAGCACCAGCAGGGGCCATTTAGTGTTGGGGGAACGAAGACGGGAATTTTGTACTTCCTTGTAAAGAGGAGTTTTCTGAGGATTGACGACAAGCCCACATGTCCATTTAGAGAGCCTATAGAGAGGGCGTTCTGCATGACATCGCTATATTGATATTTTTTTCTGAGACAGAGATAGCAACGTCGCGTAGTCAGAATAGGCAATTACCTAGCACCCTTTCCCCTTCCAGTATTAGTAGTAGTTCATTCACCACTAGGTTCCACGGAAGATGTTAGATCATCACATAACCATTTTGTTTAACATTTATACCCAATTTCACAGTGGCAGCTTAATCTTGGGCTTTGCTAAGTGTAGGATTGAACATAAACTTCGCTGAAGTATTTTTCGTTTTCACAGTCCATATTTCAACTTGGTTTAGTTAAACCACTAATTGAGTGCCATTGTGAACCATTTATCATGAATTCACAAACCTGATGACTGTATGAGACTGTGAGTGCCATATAAAACTACGAGTGTGCGTGGAAGCGAAGCATGTCGATGTTGCTGCCGTTCAATGCTAGAGAGTATTTCCACCAACAACAAAGAGATAATTTGACATTTCTCTTGAACAGCATTGCCAAACATTATTACATTGTTGCTTATTTAGCTTTTCTCAGAGAAATTTGAGATAAATATTATTTTATTGCACTTGGAAATTATGTATTCTCTGGATTGATACTTAAGCCCCGGAAGTCGGTGGCTTAACTTAAGGCACTACTTAAGCGAAGTTTATCGTTAAACCTGCACTGCGAAAACCAAATTTGTGTTAATCCTGAGTTTATACTTGGATCGACACTTAAGCTCGCAGTGTGAAATCGGGTATTACCCTTCTTAAATTAAGAACTTGGCGTACATTTAGATCTCATTACCTTTCGTGGATGACTAGTTACACCTAGGGTTGCCAGTTCTCCCGATATTCCGTGAGTCTCCCGGTTTTTTTACTAATCTCCCGGTCTCCCGAAAATTCTATAAAATCTCCCGAATTTCCAATATTTCATTTTAATTTTCTTAAAAACCCAAACTACGAACAATTAAGAAAAAAGGTTTTTTAACTAAGAAATATAATCAGCGCCTAATATAACTATACAGCACTAAAAGAATACGAGCTCTCAAAAATGAGTTCGAGAAGTTTGAAATGGAGTATATGAAAGTACTTCGGCATGGTCACGTTGGCTGTCACTTGGTACTGCTCTTGATAGGCTGATTGTTATTGGGCCACTGGTTCGGTCTTATTTTCAAGACCTTAGTGGAAACAATTGTCATCCAGTTGTTTAGCAATTTGTTTATGAGAGTAATGCACCAAATAATGACGCAAAACCCGAAATATTTTTGTACTTCTTAAGTCATAACATCAATATACACTAGACAGCAAATAAACCGGGCCACTACGCTACGTATCTATTTCTATATATAGTGGTTGGCACAACTTACAAAAGTTCTAAATTTTCGATGGGTACTTAATGGGTTTTTTTTTCTTTTCCCATGTCAAATGCATTTGTGGAACGATTATATTCCATGATAGTCTCTATCGTCGAATAACAGAAATCAGTTAAAAATTAATATTGTAAAATCCATCATTTGTACAAAAGTGAGCTTTAATTTTTCTCGTCATGAATTTGTTGAGTTTCTTAAAACCGAAGAAGGCAGGGGTCAGATCACGTAAAATAAAAACGATTCAACGATATCGTTTTCACGAGTGCTGTCTTTATCATATCTGTGGCAATAAACAGAGACTGCTATTGTCAAAACAATGTCGTTCGATCGTTTTCATTTTACCTGATTTGGCCCCAGGGAAATTCAAAGCCAAACGGCTGAAAAATATAATAATACGAATTAATGTTTTTATGTTCTTTTGTATAGTGTATTACAAATATATTTACTTTTTGTTAAATCAATGGTTTTGTTATTGTTGTTTTGAAGAAAACCATGAAATAAAACTACAACTTTGTTTTGTACTATGAAGTAATAAGGTTTTTCACATTCTCCCGATTTATTCTCAATCTCCCGATATTTTTCCGGAAATCTCCCGATTTGTTGAGAAATATTTCTGGTAACCCTGGTTACACCCTTTTTTTATATAAAACAGAACTTGGCTGTTTTTTTACATTTATGTTTGTGGTGTGATCTATTTATCTTCAGGAAGAATCTAAACTTTCATCACTTACCAGGTACTTTTTGAATGAGTATAAATTAACGATGAGTGTAGGTAGCTATATACTGCACAATCTTGGGAATACAATTTAAAAAAAAAATTTCTTGAAGGCAAAAAGGGTGGTGCATAAAAAATACAAACATGTTTCTGAATAAAGGTGAGATACTGGACATTCATGAGACTTATTCCTCTATATTGTTGGTCGAGTGGACTGTCATCCTCCAAGTTAAAGTGATTATTTTGATGCCAGATAGCAGATTGTGTATCTTAGCTTAATATAGTCATAACCTTCAAAATCGTCAGCACTGATTATGAATCAATTCGACCGTCATAACCTTACTTTTTTTTATTCGGAAAACGCCAGCTTTTTAAGTAGAGCTGTAGTTTTGGACTGGAGGCATGCCAGGTTGCGTCGACAGCAAAGTGATCAACTGGGAAATCTGGAAACGCGCCAAGTCTCCTTGTGTAAATATATTGTTTTGTATGGGAATCGGGTGCCTTCTGCCTGTAGAGAAGCGATAAAGTCTCTAATAAAATAACAATCTTGAACGTCGTATCGCAAAACGCTTCCTTGGTTGCATCATCATTCTACTCTGTGGGGATGTGGGCACAAATCAGCGTGATGTTTTCAAATTTGGGTCTAATGCATTCAATCAAAAGATGAATTTGTTCCATGTAGTAGTCGCGGTGGTAAATATAGTTTCCATCCTATCTCACTTCCTGTTCACAGTGTTTGGATCATCCATATCCGACGCTAGTCGTTGTTTTGTAACACTTTAGTTTAGTTTTTCAAATAACCTACAAATTTTGTCTTTGGTATCATAAAATGATTAAAAAGCTCTACTTTCTTAGTTCCAATTCCAACTATAGCTATTTCCTGGCTAGACATAGCCATAAATCTACAAAATAAAAAATAAAAACAAAGGGAATCAAATTGCGCCACATTCTTCTTTTTATGTTACGCAGTAAAAACTTTTTGAATATCTTTAAGATATTAAAAAAAAAAAAGTGTCCAGTCCATAGCCATAAGAATTATTTTCTCGTTTTATTGATTTGGTTGGAGATTCGAAACAAAATTTGAATTCATTCATCTCGTAGCGTTTAATCAATTGAATGAATAGAGTCCGACTGATAAAATTCTCATGGCGAATCCACAAAGTAGGACATGGCGATGGCATCCAATAAAATCACTCTCAAGTAGCACGCCATTGGCATCAGCATCACCATAACCCAATGTGACCTCTCAGACATTCCGATTGTTTAGTCGTTTTGACTGGTTTTCTCTTTCTTTGGCTGTTTTGGGCAAATTTTGTTGACTCTATAGTTTTATGTTTTTATGAATGAACAAATTTGTAATGACGCTTAGCTGACTCTGACTCATTGCTGATTATTAATGAATTCATTTGGTCAATGGTCTGGTCAGTAATTTAGTTATAGATTCCCCATAATGATGGCCGGTGTGGTCTGTTTGAATGGCCAAAACTATTCTTACTGCGAATATTGATATTCAAATTTTGAATGGGAAAACAACATTAACAAGAAATTTGGTGAATTAATTTGAAGTTTTATTGTAAAAATATGGTTCCGTCGAGTTCATTGACTTTGTAATCAGTTTCTGTGTTTGCATATTATTAATTATGCTCTGATATTCAAATTTACCACAAGTAGCCGGCAGAATTGGAGCAATAGTGGTATGCATTGCTGCCTTGCTTAGCCGATTGACATTTGGTACATATCCGTTTGACAGAAATCTGCAAAGATAAATTATTAGAAATTTGTTTTGTTTTTGACTGATCCTAATACTTACATCCCCCTTTTTGGCAATTATAGAGAATCATTTCGCATTGGTTTTGGAATTCATGGAGACAGCTTCCATTGAAGATTGAAGTCACATCTGGAGTCATGACTGGGGAGGGCAAGAGTCGCAGGCACTGCTGGACGCTGCAATAGCTATAAAGAGAGATATTAAAAATAATAAGTTGAAGCAGACAACATTAGGAGATCAGAGATCAGTCGTGGGGGGGTAACTTTTATTGAAATGCCGACTTATTTTATGAACTTGCCGACTGCATAGAAATCATGAAACGCGGTTATCGAGTTTCATAAGACGTTTTTTGTATGGGAGGTGCCACGGCCATTTGTCCAATTTTGACCAACTTTTACAGGAACACTCCTGGGCCAATATCTAAGACCACTTGTAAATTTGAGCTCAATCGAGTTGGTCTTCGAGATATAAGATTTTGAATTTAAATTTTTAATTTTAAAAGTAATTAAAAGTTGAATTGATTTTGCATAGCGAAGTCACTGACACTGAGTGAGAAAAAGAAATGGTTACTAGTTTATCTTAAAGGACCATTCACATGAGAACGAAGGAACGAATTAATGAAATGCGAACAAAACACTTTTTATGCATTTATAAACAGATAATTTCTCATTTTACTATTTCAAGAGTAGGATAATTAATTATCCCATAAAAATTCAAAATGTATTAAGAAAACAAGTTTATCAACAGTTTAAATTACGAAATTTCGAACAAAAACACCCTCGCCGCGAATTGTCACAGTTTATTCGCAGTCCACATTATTAAGCCGCATTCCACAAACTAGCGAATAAAACATTCGTTCGAATTTACCCTCACATTAGAAATGCCGACCGTCCTTTTTAAAATCGAATCAAAACTCGCTAAATTTTAAGGATTTCAGTCACCGATGCCGACCGTTCTTTTTAAAATCAAATCGAAACTCGCTAAATTTTAAGGATTTCAGTCGGCAAAATCACCGATGCCGACCCGAGTTTAAAATCGAAACTCGGAGAAGGTACATAAATTTAAACAAATAGGAATTGGCATTTCCGAAAATCCAAACTCACTTCTTATTTTTTAACATTTTGTGCCGAATTTTCGAAAATTTATCCTTTTGCCGATTTTTTTTAGTTGCTCAAGTTAGGTAATAAATGTAGCTTCCTTGATTTGCCGACTCATGTTTTGCCCCCCCTCCCACGCTACGCCCCTGTCTCTGGGACAAATTTTAATAAACAAACTCGATGTCGACATATGACTGTAAATTAACTGAACTAGCAGTCACCGCACTGACGTTATTGCAGTTCGAATGGGAAGAGTTTTCTTAAGCAGTTTCTTTAAGAATTCGTTTGCAAAAAATCCAGGAACCCTCTTTCTCAATTTAGCCGTTCAGATTCTGTATGAAATCGTAGGTCCCTTTCTGGCTCCTAATAATAGGGTATTTTGAAAGAAAAATGTAACTACAAAAATACAAGATGAAACTCTATGAGTTCTACAAGGATATGCGAATGTAGTATAAAAAACCAAAATAGGTCGATTACATTGACTCGGCCACATCGAGCGAATGGACAATTGAGCTCCAGCGAAAATTAAATCACACAGGCCCCAAACATCTGACCGCACAATTCTGTTATTGATGTCGAACTCTTGTGACCGTGTTTCAAAAATTAGCACTTGGACAAGTCAATGGGCCGCCTCGCCCATGTGGTTTGTAAAGGGTGTCCCATAATTCACGCTAAATTTTAAATTTGCGCCGTTGAATAGTACAGTGATGCCAACAGAAAAAAGATAACAATGTGACAGCTGACAGTTCCGGGTTAGTAAAAATGGAGAACTATACGAAAGAACAACGCATTGTCATTGTTGAGCAATAATGAAGGTTTGTCAACTACAATCCGCAATTTTTGAACAAAATCATCTTCAGTAATCAAAGCTCATTTTCATCTTGATGGCTTCGTTAATCGTCAAAATTGTTGCATTTTGGGGTTCGGAAAACCCACGAGTAATTGTTGTTAAACAAATGCATCCACAACGCGTGACTTTTTGTTGCCAATTTTGTGCTGGAGGCATTATCGGACCATTCTTTGTCGAAAATGCGGCTGGTCAGGCAGTTACAATTAATGGTGTTTGTTATCGAGACATGATACCCCAGTTTTTAGTACCTAAATTACAAGATATGGATGTGACCAACATGTGGTTTCAACCAGACGGTGCCACATCCACATGCCACATACAGCCAGAGAAACAATTCAAATACTGCATGAGTCATTTCCTAATCGTGTAATCAGACGTTTTTGCGATCAGAATTATTGGCCATCCAGATCTTGCGATTTAACGCCATTGGACTTTTTTCTTCAGGGTTTCTTTGAAGTCAAAGGTCTATGCAAACAAGCCCACGAAATGTATACCAGATGTGTACGTCTGGTGACGTCAGAGCCACATACGTATGTCGCAGTGATGGGTAATTGAAATTTTAATTAAATTACAATTACTTGCAGAAGTAATTGCCATGTAATTTAATTGCTTCGCAATTACTCAGTAATTGTAATTGTAATTTACAAAATTTCAATAAGCAATTGAATTACAAAATTTTAATAAATAATTGCAATTACATGAATGTAATTAGGGATGTAATTAGAATGAAGTAATTACTCACGTAATTAAGTCTATAAAGTTTAATCAAATTTCACAATTTTTGCATGGAGTGGCCTTATGCCAAAAAGTTATTTCATAGAAGTTGCATCTCAGAAGTCGTTCGAAGGATTCATGAGAACGACTTATCCAATTTTCATAATTTTATATTATAAGTTTGTTGCACATTTATGCAGGTTTTAGAGTAGAGTGTAGACTTAGAGGGAGGATGTAAAGAGTATTTCCGGAACTACTTGGCACATTTTAAAAATTCTTTCAGCGTTGTAACATCCGCCGGATCAGTATACATATGTTACTTCAGGAGGGTGAGGAGGAGGATTAAGTTGGGGGAGGGTGGAACGCTCCAAAAAACGCACCAATAAATAACCCAAATGCGCATAAAAATACCCAAAAAACACAAAAGAAAATCCCCAAAAATTCAACATTCATAATGTCGATGTAAATCAACTGTAAGAATTGATCAATCCCAGTAAGGATTCAGACAGACATTTTGAGACGATTTAATATGGTTCAGTGAAACACTATCTCGACTCCTGTAGGCTTTAATTAAGGCCTATCTTCGAATATAATATTGAAAAACAACAAAATGATGGATGTACTTTATCTGCATTCATTAGCTTGCTTTTCAGTACAGAAATCAAACGCATGGACTCAGCCGATTTGAAACCAATCCAGCGAAGGAGGACTCGATATCTGTTAAACGCGTGATAAGTTACCTAAAGGGTACCAAAAAACCCAAAAAATGCCTGAAAAAAACGGTAGATGCCAAAAAAAGTCTCCAAAATCATTCCGAATAACGTCCAAAGAAAACAGCCCGAAAACGCGTAAAATATTATTCCGAAAAACAAAAACACCCAAAAAAAGCCACAAATGACTATTAAACGCCGAAGACGATCCAAAACTCGCTGAGCAAGCCATTCGATTCGAATGATGAAAGCCAAGATTTCCATCTACCCGACCAAAATAAAGATACCAATATATAAACTCAAGTCCAACAAGGCTGCTGGATCAGATGGGGTGTCAGTTTAGCTATTTAAAGCAGTGGGACCACTTGGTGAATGAAACTTTAGCATCTTTGGTCCGCTATACAAGAAAAGACACCCTCCATACTGCGCAAACTATAGAGGCATCATCCTCCTTAATATTGCAATCACCTCAGCTTCGTTTTCAATATTCACACTTTGTCAAAACCTGGAAAAACCCCAAGGAGTCCAGATCTATACCCACAATCTATTCATCGATTTAAAGGCCGCTTATGGCAGGATTTATAGAGTTGAGTTACATGGAACCATGTCTATAGTTTTGATATTCTTGCCCCACTCGGTAGGTTGTTCAAAATGACGATGGAGAACAATCGCTGGTCTATTAATGTCAGAAAGAATATAACGTAGACTTTGGTCTTTGGTCGATAGCTTGGTATTTAAAACGGAGGTTCGGGTTTCCTTGTCTTCTCTAACCTGGGGGCTCGATTCGAAGATCCTCTTAGCTGGAGCATTATTATCCATTCGATCTATGTGGCCCAGCCAATGTAGTCGATGTGTTTTGGCTTCTTGGACTGCATGCACATCTTGGTACAGCTCATAGAGTTCGCGGTTGAATCTTCTTCTCCATTCGCACTCCTCGCACACAGGACCAAAGTATTGGAGTCGAAGTATTTTTCTTTCGAGGAGCCCAGTATCATCTCCCCCTTCTTGCTTATCCATAAAGCAGAACTGGCAGGATAAGGGTTTTGTTGAGCATACCTACATTTCGTCCTTCGAGTTAGTAGTTTTGAATCCAATTGTTTTGCCAAACCGAAGTAGCAGCGGTTTTCTAGAGGGAATTCCTCGCCGGAACTGCACTATAGGGTGCCATTCGTGGAGGTAGGTGAACTCTTTAACTACCTCGAAATTGTAGTGACGTTCTGTCCTAGACGGTGGGCAGAAGCTTCTTTGTTTGTTGATATAGCATGTACATTCTTAGTCTTGTCCTCATTTACTTCGAGGCAAACGGATTTCGCTTGTTTTTCAATCGCTTTGGGAACAACCTATGATGTCAATATCCGCATACCTCACCAAGCTGAACTGTTTAAGATAGTGCCTTCCGTGTTGACAGTTTAACACCTGCCCTGCTCATTATCTGCTCCAGTACGAGATTGAAGAAGTCGCATGATAGAGAGTTTTCTTTCAGAAGTCCAGTGCATGTCTAGTTCGGATATATCTAGTAAACCTACAGGAATTTCATGTTGGTTAAAAAAATAGAAAAGCTTTGGGTCTACTACTGCTGCAGATAATTTTGAGAGTCCCGCAAGACTGCATTTGCTGTAAGACTATTGTTATTAATATCATATAAAAAAATTTATGGACAAAATTATTTATCAACTTTCAATCAGGCATTAAATTATTATCCACTGTCGCAAATTAGATCACATCGGTTGAAGGTACCCACTGCATACTTACATATCAGAGTTCCCACTTCAAATTTCCGAAAGCGTAGTGCCGAGATGAAGAAAACGTAGTGTTTCGAGCTAAATCGTAGTGAAAGATGAAAAATAATTGCAATCTCCATAATGTTTTAGTTTTAAGCCAAGTACGACTTAACTGGGGGTCGATTCTCGTTCTATGATACTGTGAAGTGAAAAGAGTTCTCACAAGTTCGCGCTTAATTTGATTCTCGGTCTATGAAAAAATTAAAACAAATGCCAGATTTTTTTCATATGATAATTTTTTTTTTATCACAGCCGTTTCATTTGTGAAGAAGTGTGAAAAACATAGACAAGGTTCTATGACTCAAAATCGGAAACGAAAAATAATACCCTATTCACACCAAGCCGAAAACTTGGTTAATCGAAAACAGAAGTTTTCCCATACATATTGCAGTTTTCAAAACGAGTTGTTTGAGGTCGTTTTCCATGAAAACGCCACGAAAACGAGTATAATCTTTGGGTTGTTGAAGCAGACACACCTTCAGCGAAAAAACTGCTGACAGGATATCTCTCTCTCTCAGTGCTGTCGTTTATTCTAGTTTTTTGTTTACAAATGTGGAATCTCTTGGTATTTTTGCACCATAAAGAGAAAATTATTCAGTTTTTTCTATAATTTTAGAAGGGCAGCACTACCTGCCACAACTAAATGGTATTTTCAGATGTTTTGATTTTGATTGTGGCTTATGTTAATTATTTTATGCATTTAACCATAAGTTAACGATTATCAAGTACCTTAAATAATTTTGTTTGTATATTATGTCAATACGAGCGAAGTTTAGTAACTAAAATAAAAGTTTAGTCGCCACAAAATTTTCATAGCTAGTTTCACAGCTAATTGAAACGTCAAACGCCGACGAGTTGGTGTTCGGTGTGAATGCATCCTTGAGTTTTCTAAACTTTTTTGACGAAAACTCGGTTTTCGGCTTGGTGTGAATAGGGTATAAGCTCGGACCAAGGGATTCAGAAAACCAAAATATGTACATATTTAATCGAATATCTGGAGAATAGCCCCGATTTGGCCAATGAAAAGTATTCTACGTTGAAAAGCTCGAAAATTACAAATTAGATTAAATTATTTATCACTCCACAGTCACAGAACGTAAGCCGACCACTTGTAACCACCATTATTGCGCTGAAAAGTGAATTAGTTAAATTAATCGCCCTGTTGTGAATGCGTTCAGACAACTTTTCCAAGGGAAAACATTTTAGAAATCAATAGCTATTATTACTTACTGAAGGAATTTTATACAAGAAATAAATGGATACGAAGTCGAACGGAAAATCGTAGTGTTTCCAAATTTTTCGTAATGACGTAATGATTTTGTCGAACTAAGGCAAAATCGTAGTGAAACATTACGATCATAGTGAAAGTGGGAACGCTCCTTACATTACCTATATATTATTTGTGACGAAACGTGACATTAGTCGTTATCATTAAAAAGTGAATTTTAAACATTGTGATTTTATTTAAGCTAATTTATTTAAATTTATAATTATTAAAAATCATGAATATGCCTACAGTACTGGTACAGTCCATTTCCATTCTCAGCTGATTGACACTGAAACGGGCTTGAGTTACGGAAATCTAAATAAAAAAATTAGATCCTAAATCAAATAGTTTTGTGATAGATTTATTTGGTACTTACACCCTCCCCGTTGGCAGTTGTATCGAATCATTTCACACCCGTTGTTGAAGTTATACAGGCACATTCCGTCAAAACCACACACCGGATTCCTATGTGGAGGACAGCTTCCTGGGCATGCACTTGCAGATGTAGTTAAAGCTAGATTCGAACAGTTTTGTTTGTTAATTTCTAAATATTTTTCATTTGAAGTGTTTAACTTACCAAAAACAGCTAACACACAAAAAACGATTGTCTTCATTTTACGACTGGAGAGATAAGACGATGCTATGTTATGCCGCACAGTTTGGGATTATGATTAAAATGCCGAGACAGAATGTGGTCGACTTTTATATAGAACAGTCGGATTCTGTTCGGTTGCTCTTATCACTTTAGGTGTGATGAGGTGATTTTTTTTAGAACTCTCAAGTAATGTTTCATTTTTATTTGCGGGCTATGTTAAGAAAAACCCCCCAGTGGGGGATTTACTGTTGTACTGGAAAATTGGTAAACGCAGATATCGTAAATATTTACATTTATATTCAAATTGCGTTTATAGGTTTAAGTTGTTGCATTTCATTCCACAGCAATTTAAGCCGTTAATGTATGTATAATGACAAGAAAGGGTACAGAAGGGAGATACACCTCCAATTTTAGAGGTGTTAGGTGTATCACATTTAAGTCTCTTCGGAATAGTCCGTTCTAACGCGTTGCAGACGATGATCAAAGCCATATATATGAAAGTTAATGCAATACTTCCGGATTTTTATACGATACGTTTGCAGAATTTTTATTCGATTTGATATCCATTGAGCGTTAAAAATGTGGGTCTTCTGAGAGTGTTCCTAGTACTAAGGGTTTCGGATTAGGGGGTGTGCCACCTTCCATATAATAAACGCAAACCCTACATACTAAAAAATTAAAACAGATATAGCAGCCATAGCAGCCTGGTATAGCAGCCATTGGTACACAAATGGTCGCAAATATTGGTACATAGATGCAGATTGTAAGTAAGTAAGTAAGATGCATATTGACTGGGTGATGCATTTTGAAAACTGTGAATGTTGGACAAAAGGGCGATGCACCTCCTATACAACAGAAAACTGGGTTGGGATTGAAATACTGTAGGTGGTCAAAATTCTGTTTTCAAAATACTGTATTTCAAAATTCTGTATGAACCAAATTCTGTATATGAGCATAACTCTGTAAAAATTTTATTTCAAATTCTCTATATCAAAATTCTGTATTAAAAAAAAATGGTTTTGATAATGTAAAAAAGTGCGCACAGAAATCTTGTATAATACCTACAATTTTTTTTTTATATTTTACTGTGTCCCTGAATTTCAGCATAGATTTCTGAAAACAAAGTGCGACGAATACCTTTAGAATTTTGCTACTGCAATCAAAACTTTATCTTTAGCGGTTGCCTTTAGAAAAAAAAAACAGAATTTTACTACTGCCCTCCAAATCAATACTTTTAATATTTGCATCAATTTAGAATTTGCTGTTATCTTTATGTTTACTGTTCATATTATTTCTTTGAAGTATTAAGTTTACTCTTAGACAAGGCGCGCATCGTAGCGCGAGTTACGTATTCATAATCATAACGTACCCTATGAGTTAACATTTCCAAGGCAACCATTTGAGTTACCATTTCGAATGTCACGAATAAATAAATAAAATTATAACAATACACATATAAGCTAATTAGATCTAATAAAATATATATACAAATGTATCAACTAAACTTAAACCTAAGAACTTGCAAAATAGTGAGGCGGCATAGTAAAAAAATTGTGCACTTTGTGATGAAAGCATGAAATGTTTACCATGGATGACACATTATATGAAAATGATTTTAAGATATTGGGGCACTTCAGATTGCGCCCTAAAGGGGTAAAAGAGGAGGGTCAAAGTTTGTATGGGAACATTTTTATTTTTCATCCGATTGACTTAAAACTTGGTTTATGTACTCTCAATGAGAAATAAAGAAAACTATTTTCTTCGATTTTGGAAATTCTACCCTTAAAGGGGTAAAAGGGGGGTCAATATTTGTTGATGTTTTTCTTAAAATGTTTAAGGGGTGTAAGCTTGCTTTACCGCCCCGGGTGCCACTGCTTCTTAGTCCGCCCCTGTCTCAACGTAATTTATACCACAATACATTAAAATGTATACCTATGTATATTTGAATTTAAATTTTGACCCCCTTTTTAAGAGTTGAATTTCCAAAATCGAAGAAAATAGTTTTCTTTATTTTTCATAGAGAGTACACAAACCGAGTTTGAAGTCAATCGGATGAAAAATAAAAATGGTCCCATACAAACCTCGACCCCCCTCTTTTACCCCTTTAAGAGTTGAATTTCCAAAATCGGAGAAATACGTTTTCTTTAGTTCTCATTGAGTGTACATAAACCAAGTCTGATGTCAATCGGATGAAAAATAAAAATTTTCTCATACAATCTTTGACCCCCCTCTTTTACCCCTTTAGGGCGCAATCTGAAGTGCCCCAATATCTTAAAATCATTTTCATATAATGTGTCCTCCATAGTAAAAATTGCATGCTTTCATCACAAAGTGCACAATTGTTATGCAAGTTTATACTATGCCGCCTCACTAAAAGAACAATAAGACTAAACTGAATACAATAGGTCTGTTTTTTTCCTCACCTATCTCAGTGAAGTAAAGTAAAGTAAGAAAATGTGCAAAAAAACAGTCCCCAACTGGTCCCCAACCACTTTTCTGAACAGTCGGTTTTACCACTGAAAAGTAAACAGCTGGCATTGCTGTCAAAATGGCCATCAATGAAAAATTCAATTTCAAAATCAAATTCCTTCTAGAAAACTGAATTATGAACCTTTTAGCGCAAAAAAAATAATGATTATCAATTTCTACAGAATATTTACTTTTTCTGCTTACTTTTTTTCTCTTGTATGGTCAAAATAAAATCGCGAATTATTGCCAAAGAAAAAAAGCAAAAACACACGCGGGTGTGTTTGTTAGGTGAGTCCAAAAGAGTATTCACGCAAATTCTGAGATTCGATCGAATCGAATATTCCTCGAATTTAAGACTTTCACTCTAATGAAGTTCTCACAATCTAAATTTTGGGGGAAAGAAGTTCATTACCAAAAATGATTTCATTGTATGATTTTATTTCGAAATCAGCTGTAATATTTTGATTGTCAGATTGCGCGTTGGTTTTGACTTTAATTTTGAGAAAAGATGGCCTTATTTATATATATTCTTGGAGAAAGAAACAATCAAATTGAACAGAAAAACGAAATAAAAATTAAATAAATTATAAATTAACATTTTAAATTGTCCTTGGTTTGTTCATTTTGATTGCGACAAGCGATTATTTACATTTGAAAATTTTTTCCATAAGACGAACAAATGTTGCTTCCAATTTTATATTTTTTATGTAAATTTGACTGTTAACATTTTTTAAATAAAGATTTAGACCACAAATTTTCAGTCGAAAAAACATATGAGAATGTGCGGAGGAATTAACAAATAAATCGAATCTCCATCGAAATCAAAAGTTGGAATGTCAGTTGGCTGAAATCGAATGATTTTCATTTAAAAAAAAGAGTATGTAAATAATGCCTTCATTACATATCTACTTCAGTTAAAAAATCAACAGGGAATACAAAATGGGAGGATGTACTATTACAAAAAATGTATCCCATAATGACATAGCATCAAAGATAACATACTTATTTTCAATTATTATAAGTCTAGGTGTATATAATATATACCTATATATTTTGTTAACAAAGTACAACTTAAATAAAAACAGAAAATATTTAGATTTTATTACTTTCCGTAATATTCAGTTATTTATATTTTGAAATTTGTTTAAAATATAATGCACTTTATGCATTTTACACCCACCACAGCCGACACATATTATGTATCATAAATGGAGGCACTCTGTGAACACATCCAAATGACAACATCAAATGTGTTCCCCTGGTGTT
This sequence comes from Cheilosia scutellata, assembly GCA_955612985.1. Classification (NCBI taxonomy): domain Eukaryota; kingdom Metazoa; phylum Arthropoda; class Insecta; order Diptera; family Syrphidae; genus Cheilosia; species Cheilosia scutellata. The sequence continues at coordinate 42,472,599 of OY015311.1, read as the reverse complement.
CAGAATTGAAGAATGCTCCAAAGTTGGTCTTGCTGGGAATGAATAGCTTGTGTGAATCTCAGTGGTGTCAAATTGGGTGCAGTTGTTGTAATTGCGTGCTGAAAATCCTACTTTACTTTACTTCACTGAGATCAATGAGGAAAAAAACAGACCTAATATCGGACAACAAATTTGTTTCTCAACATAAACGAAAATAACACAACATGCATTGTACACATTTTATCTTGCTCATGCAAACTCAAGCATCATGCACAGTAGACCAATAAATTAGATCTTAAATCTTGTTCTCTAAAATTCTCTCGCACAAATAAACACAATATATAAAGCGTTGAGTCTGGCTTAACAACTATAAAAGCTTATCGAAGTAATACTGTTCTTATATGTAACAATCGACACTCTATTTTTCGACAAAACACAAAAGTACATCATAATTCGTAAGTTAGTTTGGGCTTGACCATCAACTAGAATGTATTAGCTATTCATTTCGTCAATAAAGATTGTATACCTAAATATTGAGTTCTTCGTTTCATTTTAACTATACTTAACTCGCGCACCGTGGCGTAGCGGTGGCATAGGAGTGGTGTGGCGACGGAATGGCGAGAAAGCGGTATGGTGCCACGGATTCATCAGTTCTTAAAATGTCGCATTTGTTAGCAAAAATACGCAGTTGTACCTAATGCAAAAATACACATCGTCACCAGCCCCTACAATATAATTATGACTAGTTTAAACTACACCACTTAAATTCCATCGCCATCGCCACACCACACCACTCCTATTTATATATTTATTGTACATATTTTTTTCTCAATAAATTTTAAAAACTATAATATCAAAGCTTGCTTTTTGTTATGTAAACACTTTTTTAAAATATAGAATTGGACCATAAACAGCATTTCGTAAAACAGAATTTTGCATTTACAGCATTTTGGATACACAGCATTTTGGATATACAACATTTTGAAATACAGAATTTTGTTAATACAGTACATATTTTCAAAAAATAAATATACAGAATTTTGTCGATACAAAATTTTGAAATGCAGAATTATGAACCGCTCCCCAGAAAACTTTTGTGGCACTTAAAGCTACCGAAATGGCGTAGTTCCTTTTATAGAACAAAAGCAGTTAAATAAAAATAGGATTCGATTTCGGCCTATTCTGGGAAAGCTGCCACACTTACACAGCTATCCTATAGGTCTTAATATATACATACATACGCACAAAATAATTTTTGGGCACGACAGTTAAAATTTTAAAAATGCCTCCGCTGAGCACTATTTGTCCGAGAGTTGTTACAAATATTTCTCAATCTTTAATACAGGTTGGTAAGATTAAGCTATTGATCTTCACTTAGGCGTTTAATAGGACAGCTTGGGGATAGTACTTCTGGTTACATATACCTGGAACTTGTCCCTAAACCTAGCAAAGTCGAAGATAATGATTTTCAGAGAAGGTGGGGGGAGGTGAACCAATTGAATTGTGAGCGAATATAAGTATTAGGTACTTAGGAGTTTTGATTACATCAAACCTGAACATGAAGATTCACTTAGCATTGAAACTTAGGGGCAGCAAAGCGAGCAGTCGTTGCAGTTTGGGGGGAAGTTGCATCAACAACAGTAATGTAGGTATCCCACAGCGAGAACCAGAAAATATTCCGCGCAACCTCATCTTCCATTCTTCTTTATGGAGCAGAAATATGGGAATATCGACAATTCGAAGAGGTAGAAAAGTTTCTTCGTTATTTTCTTAAAGGGACACTCAGCCTGCCGAGCAGTTCACCTATCTACATGCTTCATTTGGAGACAAGTATCACCACTATTCTTGGACACGCTCAAATTACACCTGGATTATGTAGCACGAGTTATGTCAATGAACGATGACAGGTTACAAAAAATAGTACTATCGCACATGAAATTGACCAAAGGAACTTGCGTACAAGAGTGGGAAAGGCTGGCATCTTGAATGCGAATACAATCTATCTATTGCACCCAATGAGCAAATAGTATCTCTCAGGAATATGCTTCGCACCCTATTGAACAAAACAGGTCAAAGATTATATGATCAATTTGTGAGTGCACCGCAGCCATCCCAACACCGATCATACTACAGCAGACTAAGCCACTATATACGGGATAAAACATATGTATTTCATAGCTGGCAAACCAATGGATATGATGAGTACTATTTTTAGACTAAGGGGAGAACTCTTGCCCCTTGATTATATACCAAATCTTCCTATATGCAACATATGCAACCGGAAAGAACGTGAGGATGAGTACAACTTTCTAGCAGTTTGCCCAATTCTTACAGAGTTGGATGAAGCGATAAGTATACTCAGTGGCTACAGAGGATGGGTTTTCCCTTTGTTAGGACATGACAATGGATGGCTTGTTATAAAGCGTCACACTTTTAGCCCCGACCATCCATTAAACACGAGGTTAAGAATAATATGTAATCGGCTGCCTAAGTCGCTGATTGACCCCACTCTCTGGTTAATACTACTTCCTTAAACGTCAATATCAGTACATATACCAATCCAATGCACTGCCACACACAGACAGAACCCTGTTATCCAGGAGCTCCCCGCAGTTTCTAATGTTCTGTTGGGTCTACTTGTGTACAGGTTTACCATCAGCACTTAGTTTGTCGGGTTTCACGGCTGACACTGAGATTTACCATTTGTCAGGTCTGAGTCTGACTTAGCATAAGTTTGTGTTTTGTATATCGAACCTTTCCCTTTCGAATAAAACTGTGTTTATGCACATGAAACAGTTGGGTCCAAATTAGTCAATTATCACAAAGTGAAGACCGACCGACTCTGACATCTACCGTGTACAGTATTTGTGTGTAGCACCTAGCACACAAAACGTTATCAAATCAATTTCCAAGTCATCTCCATAACAGATTTTGCCCTAAGTCCCTACCTCGGATGGCTATCGGAACCCATCAAATGCGACCACAACGGCCAAAAATGGTCACAATAAGTCGGAACTTATTTTTGTGTTGGCCAAAAGGGACACATTCAAAGACATTCATGTGCACAACTCTAATGAGTAATTACGAGCCACAAACCGAGACTTATCTGCAATGTACCATCTAGGAAGGTATCCAGCATCCAAACAACCGCAACCACCACCACACCACACTAATCATATTCCATTCCATTCCAACCAGAGGCTAATTGAAGCGCTCGCCAGCGCAAAGCCCAAGTAGAACACAGCCAACATTGGGCGCTCAATCTGATGCTCTCCCATTGTCCATGGGTAAAAATCACAAGAAAATCACTTCATCTATTAACGGTTCATTGTATATGGATCCATATGCGGTAGCGGTCCACCTGTGGATACCTTCGCTTATCTTCGTGGGATCGATGCTGGTTTTTCATAATCACAGTAGCATCCTATTTCTCTTCGGTATATATGGGCTCTTTGTTTCGCTGCAAGAAAGCCAGGAGCAGCAGTCACTCGGTGACATCTAATGGGAACCTTTGCAGTGCGCGCAAGCGCACAGCGATATCGTTTTTTTATGGGTTTGGGCCTGATCACCTTTTGTTTGCTTGGCGTCGCGTCTTTATGGGCAAACTCATATGTGGTCACCGTTAATATAGTTTTATGACTGTTATACAGATTCCCATGTTTGGAGGTATATCTCTTGTAACACATCTTGACCACCTGACAACCATATATGACCAAGACACCCTTTCACACTGGATGTCGTCTAATCCAAATAGCCAAATGCTGAGTTGCATTGCATAAGATGCCGCAAATTACAAATTGCACGTCTGGATGGCAGGCGGGAACCGCACGGCCACGGTCCCTTTCGAAAATTGTCAGTCTATTCGGCACAAAACGGTTTTATCGCGTAGCCATCAATTGGCCGCGATAAAAGCCAATTTCGCGTGAAACAAATGTGTCCAATGTCCATATGCATGCGCCACGGGCACACTCTCCGGTTGTTTCGACACATCGAGGAATTTTCCGCAAACACAAGCAGCCAACCGAACCAATGGAATGAGCACTCACAGCGCTCTCATGTATACACGACACAAATTAAGTCATGAGAGTGGTCGAGCGCCGAGGTGTATGGTCGGCAGGAGTAGCTCCAGCTATAGGGAGTATATGGAAGGCATCGGGTGGCGATCTTTATGGACCAGCTGTGGAATAAATTTTCGTTCTACAAATGCGAGAATTAGTGCATGCAAACGCGGTTGGTGTGCTGAGGATGTTTGGAGTGCTCCATTTGCTAGCCAAAACACCATAAATGGGTTGATGGCTTAATTCCGGGCCGGGAATGTTAATTTCTCTTACAAGTTTTCCACGGTGTTTGGGGTATTAAGGTGATTGAGACATGAAATCCCTTTTCGTTCACCACGCGATTAAAGGTGTCAGCCGTGAAATGGATATTTGTTCCGAGTTGTGGCTATAGCCGATGGAGAACTGGGGGGAGTATCTTGTCTGTAGCGGCTGATTTGCAAAATATCTTTGGTTTATCTAACCGAGTCGTTATTTGTATATTGTTTGAAGTATACTCACTAAGCCATAAAGATTTGTCAGATTTTTCTGGGGCAGATAAATAGGTAATCTAATCTCTAGGCTAAAGGCATCAAAGTCCCTAAGTTCTAGTACCTACCAATTTAATTCGTTGGCTTTGTCTATAGCATACTTGCAAAGTGCCAACAAAATATCATGAAGTTAGGTTAGGTTAGGTTGGTGGTTTGGCAAGACAGGAGAAACCTATACGTGTCACACTTAGATCAATGTAGATCCGTTGTGATGCCCTAGGAGTTTATGACCCCCGCAAACACTGGAAACGTAGGAAAAACCTTCGGATTGGTAAACCAACCCAACCAACCAACCAACCAACCAAAACCCTTAATTTACAAATTTAAGAAGGGCATTAATGGACCTGTCTGAAAGTTCTTCTAAATCCTCGAAGAAGTAACTACCAAGGATTTTATTTCTTAAGCGGCAAAGCGCTGGGCAGTGACAAAGAAAGTGTGGGGAGTCCTCATGCTCCTCCTCATCGCCGCATCCTCTGCACAGGTCAACTGTACGGATTCCCATTTTCTTGGTTACTTATAGTCAGCCGAGGAAGAGCTAACGGTGGCAAAAGGGGTGGGCATCTCTCATACAAAAAAAAGTATAATCATCTCGAAAACCACCGAACCGATTAAGCTAACATTTTTGAGAAAATCTTCAGGGAGTATTCCTGTTAAGGTTGGTCAAAATTCGACAAAGGCGTGGCCGAAAAATCCGGATGATTCCAACAGATTCTCAGACTACATTTAAACGCAATTCGTCTGGGATATGCAATGACAATCAAAAATAACCTCAAGGTCAGTCGATGCAAGTCTTCGGCTTTGATTTGCAAAAATTATGCTTCGCTCATGGACAATTATAAAGCAGTCTCCAGTGTTGGTAAGCCAAACGATTTGTTTTTATACGCCGAAAATAGAGAAACAAAAAATATTGTCCGCACATTATGTATTATGTGAAACAAAATTGAATTTATTAAGTCGAAACTAAAATTTGCATTTAGAATAACATAATAAATTTTAATTCCATTCTTTAAAAAAATCCTATTCCTACCGCAATTAAAATACTTACATTTCAAACAAATCTTGGAATAAAATAATTATTTTAGGCAGAACAACGCTTTGGTCCTAAAAATATGACAAAAAGAGTTTGTGTCCTATCTAAAGGTAAAAAACTGTTCTGATCATTTGAAGGCCAGTTTGAAGTGTTTTAGCATTATATGGGGAGGTGCCACGGACCGTTTCCCTATCCCACCCACATTTTGCAATGGGCATAGGAGGCAGACCCTAATTCACAAATAGCAATGTATTCCCACTGTAATGCCCGGCACATAGAATTTTTCTGGCCACTTCCCCACCCCTCCCCCTCCGCTCGTGGTATAACAATGGATCAATTATGGTCTAAGTGTCCCTTTTTGGGACAGCCACCTTACCTAACCTAACCTATCTAAGTTGTCTGAGTCACCTTAGCCGATTAATTCGAATATTTTAGACTATAACTTATAGAACTGTTCAGCCCGTACAGTTTTTCATTGTACCTTCTCCTCAGTGGCGTAACTAGGCTTTTATGCGCCCGGTGCGAGCTTCTATATTTGCGCCCTCGAAGAATATACTGATTTTGCGAGGTTCGGATACCAAATTTTTTTTGTTTTGACCAGATAACCTTTACTGACTCATCGTTGAGCGCAAGTATGACTTTATCAGTTTGAATTTACTGAATGATCTTTCACAATAAGCTACAGTCACTTGCATCGTTAAAAATGTTTTTATAGCTATACTAATACGGTTGGAAACATTTCCTCTAAGTCCAGTTTTACTATCCTTTTAAGAAGACTAGGCTTGATTGACATTCGCAAATAATGAAGCCGCTTCAATTTTATTCTTTCGGTCCAAAATTCCGTGGCATTTATGTCACATCAACTTCTACTATACTTAACAATCTCTGATTTGAGTTTAAGGCCCCTATTGTGAGTGCCGATAATTGATCGTAGACCGTAAACCGTCGATCGTCGATTATAAATTTTAGTATTGTGATTGTCGATTGCGATTAATATTTGTCAATTTGACAGTCGATTACAAATGTCTGGTCGATGCTTTCTCTTGGAAGTTAGAAAATGTTGTGCGTACGAAGAGCTAAAATCAATCGACGCAATCAACAATTATTGTCATGACGATTGCTGATCGACAATCACAATAAGGGCCTAAGCTCGAAAGATTTTTTTATGAGATAGATAGAATAAACTTGTGACAATTCGCACCAAGGGTGTTTTCCTTCGAGGCTATCATTTTTAGGTAGATTTTTGAAATTTCGTTGTTTAAACTCTTTTCAAACTTGATTTTCCCATATTTTGATGGATTATTTTTTATTCTAGGTACTTTTGCAATAGTGAAATGAGCAACTTTTGTTTATATAAAAAATGCTTCAAAAGCGGTTTGTTTGCATATTACCAATTCGTTCGTTCATTCTTATATGAATATTCCTTTAAATCGCCAATTTTAATTGATATGAACAGTTTGAACAATTTAACATTCCCTAAAACTAAACTGTGATGTGAACGAAGTGTAACTGAAAGAGAAAAAGCCTAAACACAGTCCCACACTTGACATCCCACATTGGGCCTACGATCTTTCAAGTATGCGTTAATGGTGCTCCTTTGATTTTGTTCAGTGCCAACACATGGAAAATCTTTGGCCCGCGCCGGCAGCTTGTAGGCAAAGTCCCTTATGTGGGAGGAGTCGACGGTCTATCCTATGTGGTTTGTGTTAATGACTATGAATGAATATGTACAGATTATTTTATCGAATGTGGTTTCCCATTGGGACAAAAAATCAATCTTTTTTTATCTTGATCACTTTTCATAATCCATTGGGCAAAAAATTTATTTTTTTTTTCATCCGGATCACTTTTTGCAGATCTCGATATTTTTCGATATTTGCACATTTTCTCACTAATACCAATCTACTTTGCACAGCTGTTTCACGTCATTCAGAATTTGTTTCCAAAACAAATTTACGAAAGCCTTCTGAAAAGCAATTATTCAGACCAAAAACGTAAATAATGGGCATGGACTTAATTTTGGAGCAATTGCTATCACCTTCGTCATCTTAGTCTTCTTCCTCGTCATCTGTGGATTTCGATTCTTCGTCGATATGATTATCCATATGAAGTTTGTATGTTTCCATCGACAAACGAAAACAATTTGCACAGCTGATGTACTGTCAAAATAATGCACTAATACACTCAGAGAAAAATCGCAAGCTAAATTCTAGTATGATCAGGCTCGATTTCAGATTTTTTTTATTCTTAATATGACACCCATTGTTCTTGAAATAAGCCGAAACAATCTTAAAAGATTACATTGAAACACAAATAAAGGATAAAACAATCTTATTTGAAGCTTGTTCATGATTGAAACAAGCGCAACAATACATAAAGTGCATGCCCATAGATGCATTTTGATTTCCATTCGTTCCCAAAATTCACACTCACTAACTGAGTGAATTCTTATAAGGCATCATTAAAAATGTAATATTATTACCTATCTACTGATCTACTGATGTGAATACCCAAAATAAATTTGTTTCGGGCAGTATGTAAGAACGCCATTCTTAAAATAATCGCGAAACAGGATTAAAGTAAGATTTTTAAGCTTACTAAAAATCTCAAAAGATTTTTTGGTCTTGTTTTAAGAATTTGCCAGCTTAATTTAAGTTGACAATTGTCCAAAACGTAGCCTTTGTATTCTTAAAATAAGAACGAACATTCTTAAAATAATCCCGAAACAGGATTGAATTAAGATTTTTAAGCTAACTAAAAATCGAAAAAGAAGATTTTTTGGTCTTGAAGAAACGAGCTCAAAATAAGATTTTTGTACTTGGAATACAATTTTTCGAGTTTACCATACTTTCGCCAACGAATAGGCTTGAAATGACATTCTTGATTTTAATTCGTTTTTTTTTCTGAGTGTACATTTACACAAAAAATCTAAGATCTGAAATAAAAATCTCCAATGAAATGGGATATTGAAAATTAAGAAATATAAATAAACAGTAAAATGCAATATGTAACAACAAAAATATTCTGATTTTTTTACTTTTGCCGTATGCGTGTAATTGAAGTTAGGGAAAAAAGACAAACATTTAGGTACAATTTATATTAATAGACTAGCGGACCCGGCAAACGTTGTTTTACCTGCTCTTACATTTTCATTTCATTTTTATTTAACCGATGTGTCCAGACTGATTCTGTACTTTGTGTGCTTCGACCGATATTTCCTCGGACGTGTGCCCACGAATTGTATTGTTTAGACAAATTTTTTCCCATGACTGTCGAAGAATAACGTTTGAAAAGTATTTTTTTGTTATGAGAGGTGTCACGCCCTTTTGTCCGATCCTGCCAAGTTTTGTAAAAAGTTTTGTAAACAGATATCGTGATTTAAATAACTTTGTTGTAAGGGTGGTGCCATGGCCCGTTTTCCAATCCCACTTACTTTAGCTCCCATGGGTGTCCAGAAATAGGATTTAAAATGCATATTTTTTTATACGGTAGGTACCACGCCCTTTTGTCCAATTTTGACCAATATTACGGCAACACTCCTAAGCCAATACCTAAAATTGTCTGTACATAAAATTCAACTCAATCGATTCGGCGGTTTTCCAGAAATTTTTTGTTTAGGCGGTGCCACGCCCTTTGTCCAATTTTTACCAATCTTCACAGGAATACTCCTGGGCCAATACCAATACCTGTATGATGTATGTAAATTTGAACTCAATCGCTTCAGTGGTTTTCGAGATATAAGATTTGTAATGTTTTTTTTGTATGGGCAGTGCCACGCCCCTTTGTCCAATGTTGACCAATCTTCACAGCAACACTCCTGGGCCAATACCTAAGATTGTCTGTAAATTTAAACTCAATCGATTCAGCGGTTTTTGAGATATACGATTTTGAATGTTATGGGAGGTGCCACGCCCCTTTGTCCAATTTCTCACCTTTTAAACCTTCCCTGGACTTCCACAAATAATTCAAGACCAAAATTAGGCAAATCGGTCAAGCCGTTCTCGAGTTTTAGTGAGCCTAACGAACAGCAATTCATTTTTATATATATAGAAGAAGAAGATATCATTGGGTATTGTGTGTCTGATTGTGATTGTGCGTAACTCCATAGATTCATGAGAGGAAGGAAAATACTTTTTTCTCTGTAATTTCGGTTTCTCGACTGACGCTAAATGGATTGCATTTTAAATCAAAGTTCATATTCATGACACCTGCAACCTTTTTATAGGTAATATTTTTATTAGTAAACTTCTTGTTTGGGTTTGTAATGTTGCGAGACTTACGAGTGTCACAGTTTAAAGATCTTTCAACTCGAATTACCTGGAAGTTGGTCCTGGTCATTTTTGCGCCCTCCTGGGATTACGCCCTGTGCCTGGGCACCGCTGGCACCGCCCTATTTACGGCACTGCTTCTCCTCAAGACCCCTGCGATACGAACTTGACCAAACATCACACGGAGAACTTTTCCCTCGAAGCAACTGAGTGTGTTTCCAACCGCTCTTGACCAGAGTCGATGGTTTTGCACCATATATCAGGAAGGGGATGACGAGGGTCTTATAACACAACGTCTGCTTAGTTGCTCTTGAGGGGGCTTTGATACTCAATTGCCTTCAAAGAGCGTAGACAGCGATTGGTCAAAGTAATTCCACGCTACGTAATTCGCCGCAGAGCTTAGGTAGACAAAGACTTTAACTATATATCTCAAAATTAAAACTATCCATTGTAAAGGTGCTAGTACACGGTATGTAGCACGCCACTTATATGTGTTTAAACAATAATAGATTATTATTGAACAATAGTTGTTGAAAGGTACACAAAATGTGTATGTTTGCAACAAATGTTTGTAATATCTAACATTATGTGTTTAAATTTTATTTTTACCTATTGTCGTGTGTATAAAAACGCAACTTGCCTATTTTTACACTAAAAATTACATACACTTTCATAGTAATTTTACACGCATTTTTTAGAGTGTATCTATGGTTGGTAGCATTAATTGTTTGAGTAGAGCTAGAGCAGTACCTGGTCAACACACCCAATGACGGAAAATACTGCACCCAACTTCGGTGAGATGTAAGAATAAGAAAAATGGAGAATTTCCGGCCTATTGTCAATTGTTGTATTGTAGCACACGAGTTGAAATTTGTAAATAAAGTTTAAAAATCGGAGGAAATCCTTTACAAAAATAAAATGTTGTCCTATTGTATGTATAGATTATTTTTAGCATCTTAAATTTATTTCAGTTCCAATAGTCGTCCCCCCATTTGGACTTGGGAAGCAGCAAATTTTGTACGTTATAAATAAATTCAACGGGCAGTTCCCTTTATAACTGATATACCTCTATCCATACCGTTCGAGGAAGCATCGCCTCTCACAAAACAATGTTATAACTATACTAAAATTAAGTAAATCTACTCAATCACCAATTTAATCGCCTGCCTACCCACGTACCGTACATTGATTAATCAAAAGCCTGATCGGACTAATCCCTTACATGTGAAATACGATTAAGAACAACCAATATTAGACCATTTAAGCCGAAATTACCACATCACTTGCCCGCTGACTAGCCGTGGTAAATTCAACAAACGACAATCAAATCTCAAAAGCTATATACGGACACAAAATAATATGTCCCAGGCCAGTGTTTTACAATTTTACACCTTCCGTTAGCACCCCATACCCTCGAGTTAAAAATGTCATCGAATACCTATATGCGTTGTCTGATCTCGTATATAGGGAAATGCAAGAAACCGTCGATTTAATTTACATCACTAATGATCCGTGTCGAATCTGCACTTTGAAGCAATATAATCAACAAAAAGGAACACAGTCCCAGCAATAGCAATTTCCAGCATTCCAACGGCAGCAGAGCAGTAATACAGCTCTTCGCCCTACTTGGCCATCAACACGTTCCCAGAGAGCTGATACGCATACTTGGATTTGCATACCAGGTGCTAGCAGTGCATATGTGACTAATGGTTCATTTCATATGCAAATGAAGCCGGCGACGGATTTATTATGATAGCCCATGGCACTAACATACACACACACACAAGCAAAGCAGTCATATCCAGGTCCCATGGAACTCGATGGATCATCCCACAAGTCATGCCAACTCGAGCTGGAACAATTATCTGAGACTATGGAATCGGCCAGAGGGTGAGCGTAGGCTCATTCATGATTAAAATCATCACGAGATGCCACTATGGTTGATTGACGCGCTCCGAATGATTTATATCGCTCCCTGAAATCGATCGTTGCGTTGCGCACAGGTTTTCGGAGAGATGCGATTTATTTCATTAATTACTGAGCGGTGAAGTGGGTGATCTATGTTCGCTTGGCTCGCGAATCTTGTTATGGTCTCTTGGCTCCTATGGAGCAGCAAATCAAATCCTAGACAGACCGATAAAGTGGAAGGTTTCTTGGAATAATTGAATGATGGATTTATTGCGACCACCTGTATCCAATGTGGGGGTGCATGTGATCTCAACTGCGTGTGCCTCTTTGAGGGGAAGTTCTTCTTTTTCTTCCTTTTGGTAGGAGTTATAGAATCAGAAATAAGCTGTCAATGATCTCACTGGTCTCTATCAATAGAATTTAGTTCAATTAAGTTCAGACCAAGTGCATATCTGTGGTGTTGGTACACACACTTTCTTTATAACAAATCGTCTGGAAGGTCTAGAGCACCTATTATTTACTTCTTCGGTTTGCAGATGAGAAAGCGGCGTATTTTAGTTTAAACTTAAGTATGAACTACATCCAAACAAAAGTGGAAAAAGTACAAAAAAGTGAAAATATCGAAACTCATAGAAAACACACGCATATTTACGTGACATCTATGAGTAAAATCTGAACTACTAAAGCTCTGAGCTTTTTATACCCGGTACCACACTGTGGTGAGGGTATATTCACTTTGTCATTCCATTTGTAACGCCCATAAGGAGGCGTTGTAGGTATGACAAACTATATATATTATTGATCAGCATCACTTTCTTAGTCGATCTAGCGATGTCCGTCTGTCTGTCCGTCTGTCCGTCTGTCCGTCTGTCTGTCTGTCCGCACGATTACGGCCGTAATTTAAGAGCTATCGACTTGAAATTTGGTACGTAAGCTTTTATCCACCAGACTGAGGCTAAGTTCGAAGATGAGCAAGATCGGATGAAAACTACTACTACCTCCCATACAAAAGTATCAGATTTATATAGCTTTTTATGTTAAAAATTAAATTTAAATAGCTACAGTAAAGATAGCAAGTTTAAACTTTGCACGTATTGTTTTAATAATATTTAAAATTTTTTGACAAAAAAGGAGCTTGATCGAATAAAAACTACCCATACCTCCCATACAAATATATAATTTTTTAATACTAAAATATTTTTTTATTTTACAATAATAGGCGTATTTTTTGGAAATCTATAGCTAGTTCACTTTTACTTTTACATGCAAAACTGGTATACTCACTTTTGGTTTTGTTATACCCACTTTTGGTTTTACATGCAAAACGGTTATACTCACTTTTGATTTTGTTATACTCACTTCCCAAAAAATACGCCTAATATAGTACCGGGTATTTGAGCTTCGGCATAGTCGAAGATAATTGTCTTACTGGTTTTTGTTTATTTCATCGAAAACACATGACTTTTGATAAAACATCTATGAGTAAAATCTGAACTAATAAATCTAAGAGCTTTTGGTTGTGAAACTCATAGGAATTATGTGATTTGAACGTGATCTGGCGGGAAGTCCGTAACGATTTTGTTGATTGTATTGGTTATAAGAACTTTGTGAAAATTGAAAGCTGGAACATGTTCAAGCTTTCAGCCACACACAAAATTTTAAATTGTTTTAAATTGAGAGAAAATATACAGAGTTTACTATATGATGAAGTAGGACAAAATGATTTTGTTTACTTTTTTGTACTTTTTTCACTTTTGTTTCGATGTAGTTCAGGCTTAAGACTTATAGTTGTGTGGGTATTTTTTATTATTTGCGTAATTTTTGTTTCATCTGAAAAAGTGGTAGATTTGGATTTTAGAGTGGTAGAATTTTGGGTTGAACAAAAAGTGGTAGAAATTCCACTTAAGTGGTAAAAGTCCCATCACTGACTGCAACTGTAAACCTCTTCATCAAAGTAGTTTGTGTGACCTATCTACTACTCCTTGCTCTATAGACATTGTATCTATTTACACGTGTATTTATTTCACGGTTAGATCTTCGATGAAATAAAATAAGAATCTATTCATGGATGTCTTATCAAATTAAATTTTTAACATTTATGAGTAAAGCTACGAGTACACGACATGCCAAACACGACATACACATGCATGTAGTGTACTCGGCATATTATTAACGCTGACATTAAGTTGGCATGCGTCTGTCGCCCATATGTCCGACTCAGAATGGCATGTAAATTTCGGAGAATAAAAAAAATTGTTTGAATTGAAGATTTCTTGGACGTTTTTTAATCCATTAACATCGTAGCCATCCTTTGATGGAATTTGTTACTTTATAGCTTAATAGAAAGAAGACGAAGACGTTTTTTAGTCCATTGACATCATAGCCATCCTTTGATGAAATTTGTTACTTTATGGTTTGATAGAAAGAGGACGAACCATATGTTGGGATATATACTATATTTATTTCGAAATGTCACCAGAAAGCCCTAAATAATATTTTTGTTCAACACCTTACATATTACAACATATTACATGTATCCCCAGTGCGGCATGTCGTGTAATCGCCATATTTGGGCAGCCATATTCGTATGTCAACAAATCAAAAATAAACACATGCCAGTCACCGTCGACATACGAATATGCCAACTTTGAGACAAAACGTGCATGCCGTTACTATTCAACTTTTTTATCATAACTTAGAATTTATAAAATTATATTAAATTGCGTGTATTAATTACACGTGTATTTAGAAATTACACGTGTACCCGTGTACTCGTTTGATTTTTGATCGTACCCGTGTATTTTTGAACGTGTACACGGGTACACGTGACACGTGTCACGTGTACACGTGTAAATAAAAACACGCTTAGAATCTGGGGCTCTAGTTTAAATAACGAAGTTTCAAATTCCAAACTTTTTGCGCGAACGAAAACACCCTGGCGCGAATTGTCAGTCTATTCGCATTCCACATCATTTAAATCGCGTTCCACAAAGTGGCGAATAAAAAATTCGTTCGAACGTAACCTTATTCCATGAGGAGAATATCTTGGAATAATAAAATGTGCAATTTTCTGTTTATAAATGCATAAAAAGTGGTTTGTTCGCATTTCATCAATTCGTTCGTTCGCTCCCATGTGAATGGTCCTCACGATATACATAGCTGAACGAGTAAATTTGTAAATTAAGAGAAGGTTTCGAAAAGGTTTAAATAAATTTCGAAAAATAAGCATTAAATTGCTTGAAGAGAAAACGGTTAAATTCCGAGCAGAGAAATGATAGAATGATAAATTAAGTAAAGCATTAAGGGCATAACGCCCTGGGGCGCTATGACACACATTTTTGTGTCATAAGACCCTCGGGCGCTATGGCACTTTGTCATATCGCGCACTCTCAAAGTGTCATAGCGCCCTCGGAAATAACACCCCAAACCTTTATCTGACAGTAAACCCAAGCAGGGGGGTTGGGGGGCCAATACGTTTCGGCTATTATTTCATTTGGGGCGTTAATGCACTTCTTATAGTATCATAAAGCCCACAAAAAAGTGACTTAAAGCCCCGCGGCCGATATGACACTTTTAAGAGTCAAAAATGTGTGTGATAGCGCCCCTGGGCGTTATGACATGTACCCAGGGGGGTTGCATATACCTATTTTACTGTTAATGCATTGTGAATACAGTCGAAATCTATTTGGGTATTTTGGGTTTGGGGATATTGACTTGGGGATTTCAGTTTGGGGATTTTAATTTTGGAGTTTTCGTACCCATCAACCCTTTCAGAATTGTATCTTTCGAATTTCGATACGGCGGCGTACAATACAGTCAGCACCATTGGCGTATTGAGCATATTAAAAATAGTTATTTATCCGTAGAGCTAGCCTATGGTAATTTGTTCGACATTGAGTGTACAAATCTATACATTTGAACATTCACGAAATAATTCATTAGAGAAATTGTGAGGAAGCAATATATTGTTACAAATCTGCAATCTAATGACCATCCAATCCATCCCAAGGACTCAATGCACCTTCTAGGAGTCACATTCAATTCAGAAATCACATGGCAGGACCACATATCCTATATCGCAAAATCGGCGTCCGCTAAGTTGAGCTACCTACTTTAGCCCCAAGCAACTTCTCCTTCTCTACAAAGCACAGGTTATACCAGGCCTGGAATATTGTTCCCATATATGGAGCTCGACCCTAAAACCTTCAGTTAACCTACTTGACAGCATAGAGACTAGCAGTTCGACTTATTGGAGACTCTACACTCACATCAAATCTACAACCGTTAGTGCACAGAAGACAAGTTGCTGACCTACACTCTAAGAAAAAATCGTGTAATTTTACTATCATTAAGCGAGGAATCTACTTGCCTACCATAATTGCAGTAATTTTACGCACGTATCAATTTTAAATATTTAATGCGTAAATCTTAAACCTTTGTTGTGTAAATTCACACATAGATTTTAAATATAAATGCGTATTTCTACACTTAAGGTGTTCAAATTAAATTTACATTTACATAATTAATGTTTAAAATCCAACAGAATTTCAGGAAGAAATGTTTATAAATCAACATAAAATGTGTAAATTCAAACCTTTTATGTTCAAATTTGTAGCAAAATTCGACATATAATGTGTAAAATCCAACAAAATTGTGTATGAATAAGCTTAAAATTAGACTTTTTTATGTAATTTTGCTTAAATTCAATATTTAATGTGTACAATTAAACAAAATTGTACATCGTCAGAAAATATATTCAAAACAATTCAAAAACAAGTAAAAGTGTTATCATCGGCCTTGATATCCTCCACTGCAGTGAACCTGTCTAAACGAAATAAAACAATCCAAAACTGCTTAAGATATTTATTAAAAATTATTCGATTTAACAAAAAAAACCAGTAAGACAATTATCTTCGACTATGCCGAAGCTCAAATACCCGGTACTATATTAGGCGTATTTTTTGGGAAGTGAGTATAACAAAATCAAAAGTGAGTATAACCGTTTTGCATGTAAAACCAAAAGTGGGTATAACAAAACCAAAAGTGAGTATACCAGTTTTGCATGTAAAAGTAAAAGTGAACTAGCTATAGATTTCCAAAAAATACGCCTATTATTGTAAAATAAAAAAATATTTTAGTATTAAAAAATTATATATTTGTATGGGAGGTATGGGTAGTTTTTATTCGATCAAGCTCCTTTTTTGTCAAAAAATTTTAAATATTATTAAAACAATACGTGCAAAGTTTAAACTTGCTATCTTTACTGTAGCTATTTAAATTTAATTTTTAACATAAAAAGCTATATAAATCTGATACTTTTGTATGGGAGGTAGTAGTAGTTTTCATCCGATCTTGCTCATCTTCGAACTTAGCCTCAGTCTGGTGGATAAAAGCTTACGTACCAAATTTCAAGTCGATAGCTCTTAAATTACGGCCGTAATCGTGCGGACAGACAGACAGACGGACAGACAGACGGACAGACGGACAGACAGACGGACAGACAGACGGACATCGCTAGATCGACTAAGAAAGTGATGCTGATCAATAATATATATAGTTTGTCATACCTACAACGCCTCCTTATGGGCGTTACAAATGGAATGACAAAGTGAATATACCCTCACCACAGTGTGGTACCGGGTATAAAAATACTTCCGTAAAGAAAGTAAAAAACACTTCTTTCACTAAAAGATGCCATGGAACTTGGGAGCGCAAAAGCTTCAACCGCTTCATTCAATGGTCTGATCACGTATGAGCTCGCAAATGCACCGTCACTCACAATCGAATTGCAAAATTACACATAAAATGTGTAACTTTCATCAGATTGGTGTAAATGGGTGTTGGTCTTTAAACACTGTGTGTGTAAATTTCATAAGGTGTTTATATTTAAACAAAATTTGTTTATTTATAAACATTTTGAGAGTAAAGTTTAAACAATAATAGAATATTATTGAACAAAAGTTGTTGAAAAGTACACAAAAGGAGTACATTTGCTACAAATGTTTGTAATATCTAACATTATGTGTTTAAATTTTTTTTTTACCTCTTGTCGTGTGTATAAACACGCAACTTGCCTATTTTTACATTAAAAATTACATACATTTTCATAGTAATTTTACACGCATTTTTTAGAGTGTATGCTTGTTCTATAGGTATACTTCCATGGTAGATGTTCCGAGGAACTCAAAGACATTATCCCTCGAAATGCAACTTTGGGGCGCCCCACAAAACAGTCTGCTAATGCTCATGACCATACAGTACACTTGACAACCGCGAGGACATCAACATTCCAAAACTCGTTTTGTTACAGGACAGGCAAACTTTGGAACTCACTTCCTGGGGAAATATTTCCACAAGTATACAATTTGCAGCAATTTAAGTGCAGAACTAACATACATCTGCAAGCATCTCCGGGCGCTGTTGAAGCGTTCTTATAGGTTCGCCTTTCCCGAGAGAAGTATTTAAAACAAAAAATTAAAATAAAAAATCGGTTGTCTCTCTATAAAAGAGCTTGATCCGCATTTCTGCAGTCTGAGTTCTGAGTTCTGAGATGTGGAGCTGAGCACATCTAGTTGCTGCCGATCACCGGTCATTACGCATAGAGGACTATACTGTAATAAGTAAACATGTTGCCAATTTGCCATCCAAGATTACGGTATCCTGTCAGGATGTTTTTTTTTAATTCACACGAATTTGAAACTCCTTTAAACAAAGGTTGACGAATTGTCAAAACTAACCACAAGTTCTAAAATCATATGGAACGTTCATGGCATGAAAACCTTCTTCATTGCTTTCGCAAAAATAAAACGAACACAAATGATTGGATGTGAGAAGCTCTTAATTTTTATAAAGAAGATAATTGACGAAAATTGAGGTTTTTTCTTTTCTAAGTTCCATTATAATATATGTGTATCCATAGACCTAATCTCATATATACGGACCTATTATGCGCCAATTATTTATTTATTACCTTAGTAGTACCTATACCTACCTAATTAATTTATAACAATTATTTCCGGTTGCCTATCGCAGGCTCTGCATTATTTCGATAAAATGTCTACATCTTTAAGAGGCTAACCGTAGTTTCCCCACAAAAAAAAAAAAGACTGATTACCCTATCCATATTTACATTGGCCATCTATGTGAGTACAAACATAATTATTAATGACCCCGTCAGATGACTCCATGTTACTGCAAAATTGCATAAACTTTGAATCATCTACCAACCAACCAGCAGCTCCATCGCTTCCTCTCCCGTGTGGCTCAGTGAGTCCCGACCCGTTCCCAAGCAGATGTGCCTCGACCTCCCCAATAAAGTACATATTTGAAAAAGAAAAAAAAAAAAAAAAGCAACTCTCTGGCACTTTGTTCAGAAAGTGAACACATATCTTGATTCGATTTCGGTGTACATGCAGTGGCGGCAACAAAATTTTAATTTAATGCCTCGCAGCAAACATTCAGTCATCGTGACAGTTCATTAATAACACCAACTTTAGCTAAGCCGCACCGGGTGACTTATGACACTGCGCCGGTGCACTCCGAATCCGAAGGCGAAGACGTACAGCGCACACAGACTGCATAGTATGGGCATATATACGAAATGTCATCAAGGTCTTTTGGCAGCGCTACACAAGGACGAAAAATATGCGAGTACTCATGCAGAGACCTAGATTCCGAGTCCCGGTCCCGCTGTTGGAAAATGACAAATTGTTTTCTGTCAAATGGTTGGAAGCTTTGCATTTTTTAATAGCAGATGTCATTTGCCAAACATCAAAGTGTACTTTGCACTCGCAAGACTTGATCTCGTCTTTAAGGAAGAAATACTATGCCAAGACCATTGATGCAATAACAGAGAACGGTGAGAACGTTTGCTCAATTTCGAAGTGTTGCTCAACGCGCAGCCAAATATCGGAAGGGCAACTAAAGACGAGACATTTCACTGAACAAAGACCTGTTTACAGTTCAATACTCGTAATGTGTCTGTTGAATTTCCACATGTACAATTTTCGAACGATACGAGTAGTAGGTAGTCACTTTCCAGCTAAAGCAGCGGACCTTTAGATTGAGTACTTATATATTTCAAAATAACTCTCCGATTTTACTAATGTCTACTAATGTCACTGTATTGTCTCCTCCATAAGCGGTCGAAGTAAACGGGTCCAAATATCTTACGAAGAATTTTTCGTTCGAAACGGCAAATGGTATGTTCGTGCGCTTTTGAAAGAGACCATGCTTCAGATCCCCAGAACACGAGTGGGATTTTTAAGATCTTGTAAGGGATCTCCTAAGTTCTTCGAGAGCAGTTAGCCTTCTAGCAGTCTAAAAAAACAGCCATTGGCTAGAGATATTCTTTGTCTAGTTTCCATTGAGATATCGTTCCAAGATTTAATAGCAGAGAGTTAAAGTCCCTTACTACCTTAAAGTTATAGCCTCCTCAATCGCTGGACCAAAAACCGTCGAAGAATTGTTTGAAGCAGTCTAATATCTGCACTTCTTCAATGCTTATCATCAAGCATTCGGTGCCATAAAACAGGGCTTCCTAAGGGCTTCATAGCCTATGCACTTCGTCCTACTGGTAAGGAGTAGTAAACCTGATTTGCCAGGTCAGTGAAGGAGCGACCGGTGTTGTTAGCATTTCCGAGATCCGGCTCAAATTTAGTTCCATAGAGTTACCTACAAGTCGAACCAAATATTTACCAGCCTGATCCAGAGCCCCTGATAATAAAAACGGCTTCGAAGGTGATGAAGCGATGGTGTGTAATCGACTTACAATTCAGGATTTGTGTGAAGCTGATAGTCCAGTTCGTGAGCGTTCTTTTTCTACCTATACTTGGTTGATGATGCCCTATTCAAAACATCTCTTCCGTATCCTGAAGCGGCCATGTTGTTTTTAAGCTTTTTTATAGCTAAGCAAAGCTATTCTAATATACTTGATGGTTGAACTGGGTTTTCACTGACTTGATGTGGGATCCCTTCTTGGACTATATTATTCTCTCTATAAATGTCCATTTAGCCAGCTACTGATAAAATACTTGATTAAACACAACATCAACTATTCGCTGGGCTTCGGTTATAAGCGATCTCATTCCGGTCTTATATCCAGCAGCGAGTTACTCGGCATTCTAATAAAAGTCGGATTTACCTGGGCAAGGCTAAATACAACAGACCCTCGCCATGGCGTCTGAGGGAGCTTGTTAATAGCCGGTTTACTATACGCTCCTCTGATGGCATCAGGTACGATTTTAGGGTTTTCTCCCACCTCAGCTAATGGATCACACCACTCTTTAGGAGTGTACAATTACAATAGACAGGACTTGTGCAGGGTATTGATAAAATGATAGTTTTAATAACTCATTCACCAAAAATGTCTGACGGTGCCAAGTCATGGAGTCGTCCTAGGAAAAAAAAGTTAAACTTGAGTTCAATATATATACACAGCAAAATCATGGCTCCTAGTCCTATTATTATCATCAGATGGTTCTGTACAAGCTAATATATTAAGACCGATATACTGACTATGCGGTCAGCCTGTTTGCAAACGATGCAGAATGTATATTTGGCTAGCAACTTTAAAACTATGACCAAGATTCAAAGACTAGTTTTCACAGACACAAATGTGGTAATCTCCCTTATAGCAGAGTCTACCACAAACAGGGCTCTTCTTGGCGGATATTCTCCTGAAGGGCTGCCAGAGTTTTTGGCGTGTTCAAATAAACTAGTGGCCTTAAATGACCCCATATAGAAATAAGTCTAGGGCGATAAAATCGGTATGCGGGTTAGGTGGAAGTGGCCCTCGTCACTCATGATTGTTTTTAACGAAAAATCGACCACTTCGTTGTTGATATCCAGAGGGCGTGAGCATGATATAAAGACTTTCATATCTTGCTCGGTCCTATTTTGCCCCGGTCTCTAAGAATTGTGCGGCTAACTACCAGTGGGAGTCAAGTGACTAGAAAGACGGCCACGAAATTGACGTTGCGCCAAAATCACTGACAAATTGTTCGTCAACAATATTGTGACGATTATTCCGCGTTCGTAAGGAGTATAGCGTTCTTAAGGAGTATAGCGTTCCATTTCTTAATTACACTCTTACTGTTTGTTTTAGTAAATTACAAACCGAAGTGACATTCGCCGGCATTTGTAAGATCGATGCCACTGTTGTACTATTGTACCCTGCACAAAAATGAATGCACTGACTATACCTACACAACAAGTCCCTGTCTAGATTTTGCAAAATGTTTTTTTTTTCTAACAAAGAAGAAAGGCACGACACTCAACTATACCAATGAATCAACGATCAGTATATGGATGGTTCCAAAATGGATATTGGCATTAGCATTCCGCCTTACCAATAATCAACTTTAGTCTGACAGCTAACACAAAGACTACACACTTTCCAAAATGCTCATACCAATTTAGTTGCCAGAATATCGTTAAATGTATAGGGTTAAATGTTATTGTTAAATAAATCCACGCTTATGTAATTTTCAAGAGGAGTGTTGCCTATACAATCAAAACTGGAGTATTAAAAATTGTAATAGGAGTGGATTTACCCTGCAACTGCATTTCTCGAGGTAATTAGAATTCTCGCGATATCTTAAATCCTGCAGCATTTTTTTTTTTAATTTATTGCATAGGTATGGTTATCAGGGGGCGCTCGAGATTGTTGCCATCTCTTGCACGCTCACGTCTTTTCTCTTATGAGGTCTTCGATTTCAGGCTGATATTTGACTTTATTGTTCCGTGTTGCTATATTGCGACAAGGAGTATGTTTCCACGCTGCGCCTTGAATGGCTTCCACAAAATTGTCAATTTCGTCTTCTATTTCAAGCGGTATCTTTAGCAGTACATTTAATACAACATTTACCTTGCAGTCTTTTCTGAAAACGTCCCAGTTGGTTTTGTTACTAGTTAACCTAAGCGGTCGTTCTTTTTTTGCTACATTTACACACATTTGCAGAGTGACTGCTGAGCATTCTTCAACTTTAGTCAGATTTTTGGTTATACCTTTTGCTATAAAAAAAAGTCGACGAGGTCAGGGATTTTATTTTCGTCAGTTGGCCAATACGTTGGCTTTCCCGTAGAATAAAAGTCCACTCCACGCTTCATAGTGGCTTTGTACAGCCTTGAACCCCAGAAAGTATGTTTCGCGTTAAAACGACCACCGATGATAAAATTTGATCCGAGTAAGTCAAAGAGGCTATCGAGGTCGTCGTCTACCAGTCTATATCCCGGTGGGAAGTAGCAAGTCTATCATATTTATGTTTTGTTGTATGTCTTGCGAGGTTTGAACTCGAGCTTGCTCAATTTGTCAAATATAATATAACTTGATTAACTTTGGTTTGCTCCTCAAGTTTTTCCATTATCACATTTAGTAACTGGCAGATCGGATATAATGTCACTGATCTTGATTGGTTTTTATGTGTCGCGACTTCCGCCTACGATCTCGCGCCAATCAATAGCGATTTTTCAGTTACACTGGGACCAGCAACGTTCTTTTCTTTCTTTCTTAATATTTTCCTTGTTTGGTATAGTCCTTTTGACTGCCTTGAATGTCATGCGCTTATCGGTTTCGGTTTTTTTGCTTTCATTAGGTAAGCATTTAAAGCCTTTCGGAGGAATCTGATGGGCGAATTTAATTGTAATTTGTGTATAAATTCGTTTAGAATTATTTATTCGGCATAAAAATGATCAGTTGTCTTGTTTCAGTGACGGAAAATGTAATAGATCCTAATAAAGTTGTCGCACTAGTAAATGTGGAGATCAAATTGTTTATTGGTGCCATTTCAATAAAACTATACATTTTAGGTAAAGCGGAATTAGGGTTGGATTATTAGTAGGTAAGGCCGATTGGATTATTGTCTGAAGTTCAAGGACTAAACTCCCTCACTCCAATAGCGTTTTCCATTAGCTGGTGTTTTGGCAGTAAGAACATAAGATTTCACAGGTTCCATTGTACAGGAGTCATCAAACGACTGCAAGATTTTCTTCCTCAGCGCCTTAGCTTTATTCTCACTTTATGGTATACCAGTGCGTCTTCCAACTGTCAAAGATATTACTCGCACCTGCACTCAAACATTTCCCAAACGTGTAACCATAGTCCCGGCGATAATGCGCTACCTTGGCTTGGATGTTGGCCTCATTTATGTCATATGGTTTTTAAGTAAAGCTGTTACTTTTTAGTGAAGCATTGCCTCTGCTTGAGCCTTTAAAGTGTTGGTTGAATAGAAGTTCTTGAAGTCCACATCTCTATAGGTTGTTCATGCATTTTCTCACATGAGGCCAAATCAAAACAAAAAGCATGAGAATTAATTATTGTGGTACCACTGTCCTATACTGAACGTTTTCAATAACAGTCAACTCAATCTGCTTCACTAACTCCATCTGTCACCTACATATCCACTGCAATCTAGACAAACAGACCCTATAGATCTCACCCAAATGGGGTCAGCTGTACCGACCATCCCCCACTTTTGCTCATTAATTTTCCATCACAGTTACCGAATAATGATCAATCTTAGATCCAAAGTGGGAAACAGTGCAAAAACTAAAAGTATATACGGAGCTCCCGGTCTTACTTGCACTATAAACTAAATGCGGCATAATTTGCAGCCACAACTCCATTGCCATAGTCGAGTTCGCCGAACGTGATCGATGTTAACAATTAAGAGATCGAGACAACTGTGATCTGTGAAGTATCAGTTGCGCGGGTGCTATCCCCTTTCAGCCACCGAGTTTGTCCGCATTTGGTAAAATCTGTTAACAAATTTGTTTCTATGTGTATGTATTACATTAGAACTGCATTACACGGACGACCGCCTACCGTTGTGTTGTTATTAATTAGCTACTTGTCCTGATTTCCTTGAATCGCTGCACTGCACACTGCACAGCCCATGGACTTTGCTATGATGTGGTGAATGGCGAACGCATCAAGACCACGCCAGATCGAACGATACGGATATGTAATCCGATAAAGTCATATCACGGCATGTGGAGTATTATAGTGTTCCACAGTGTGGTAGACGAAAGGAGTCCACATTGGGAAATGATCGTTTTTAATTAGACGCCCCCTATATCTCCTGTCGGGAATCGCGTGACCGTATTCGGTGCAAAACGGTAGCAATTACTGACTGCAACAGTAACTGTCGCTCCGCAAATAGCCACAAGACGTCGAGGGCTATACCAAACCTATACGTCTTTGCTGTGCGAACGCTGCGACCGACGCGTGGTAATTACAACTGATTACATAGTTAGCTGTTTTACACGCACATGAACTATACTGGAGCCAGATTACTAATGAATAGTAGTAGTGATAAGTTGTTAATTAGTATAGCGTCTGGGGGCTGTCATTTGAGCGTATTCTCATATAGTCTGCGTATATAACCGTTAGTGGGTGCAAATGGCGTTCGAATGATTAATGATTTGACATTGCAGCAGAAAATCTAATTAAATTCAAATCAAAGGAATTGACATATTGACACGATGACAGATTTGTTTCTTGGGGTTTGAAGTTAAATGTCAAAGTTTTGATTGACGTGAAAAGCATGTAATGTCGTGTCATTGACAAATGTCATTAGCCGGTTAATGGAGTCTTGATAATTTAAAGTGCAATCTAAAGGACACATTAGTGTAGAGCAGCGGTTCCCAATCTTTTTTGGTCGCGGAGCACTTTTCTGGAGAGAAATTCCTCGCGGAGCACTTCGTTGTCCGTACGTATCCCATTTTTCGTAGTTATGGAAAACGCAATTATTTAGTATTTTTTTAAATACATATATAAATCTAGTAGATATTTAAAAAAAAAATATTCAAAAACATTTTAACTCAGATTCGAGTTTGCCACAGAATAACAAAAAATTTAAAATTTATAAACTTATAAAAATGGCCAATATTTAGTGGAATCCTTTTTTTTTTTTAAACAGCAGTCAATCTTTTCTGAAGACTTTTCACTAAAATCCGGCATCTTATAAATAAATGAATATAAATTCGGCGCATAGGCACCTTAGGACTAGCTTCGCACAACCATTTGTTTTGTGAGTTTTTATTTTTGGGACGAATGGAAGGGACCTACAATTTTATGCCGAGTCAAACGGCTGGTCTGAGAAGCTTTTTCAGGACAGTTAGAGTCTCGGATGTTTGTCAGACCTTCGCGAGAGGGTGGTCTAGTGGAAAAAACCTTAAGATGTAATTTGTGTTTTCCCGGAATCGAACCTGGGACCCCTCGCACAGTAGTGTAGTACTCTGACCAGACCTCCTTAATGTTTTCGAAAAGCTCTTCAGCATATTTCTTGATTTTTTGGCTTTTAATGATCTTTCGATGTCGGCCCACAAGTTTCCAATTGGGTTCAAATCGGGACTTTGCGCGGGTCATTCCAAAACATTAATTTTGTTATCTGTACGCTAGTGCTTCACTCTCCGAGGAGTATGCTAAGGATCGTTGTAGTGTTAGAAATCATTGTTACTGGTTTGTATGAAAAAAAGGGTTTTCTATTATATGCTTTTATAAACCTGTTGATTTATCAAGGGTCGACCCTTATACAACTAATGGACCAACATCGAGCTAAGAGAATGCACCGCAGACGATTACTATCTGTCCTCCATGCTTTATGATCTGAAGCGTATACTTTGGCTGCAATTCTTTGATTGGAGGAGGCCTTACAAAGACTTTTCCATCGGATCCAAAGAAATTAAGCTTGCATTTGGCACTCCAAAGAAGTCCAAAATTGCTATCGTTTTTGTAAGTGGAGTCTTTCGAAAGACCGGCTCTTCCTTAGGTTTTTGTTGACATGATATGTTTTTTTTTTTTGTCGAATATGCATCCACGAGGATTTTGTTCTATGACACAGCGCCAAGGCAGTTAGTTCTTGATGGAGTTTAGGTGCAATAATCTCCCTAATTTTTATGGACATTAAAAATGGATTGGCTCTACTTGTCTGGCAAACCTCTCTTTGGAGTAGTTTTGAGTCCAATCTCCTTTCTTTTGCGGTTCTCAAAACTTCTAGTATTTCCTCGAAAGTTTCGTAGCTGATAGCTCTGAAGTTCTGGAGTAGGTACACGATTTATTTTTACGCATTTTTGTACTGTGTAGTTTCAGAAGCACAAAATTAGCTAGTCTGATGGAATTTTCATATATTTTCCCATCTTTCCGCGGAGCACTTGGATTTTCATGGCGGAGCACCAAGTGCTCCGTGGAGCACACTTTGGGAAACTCGGGTGTAGAGTATGAGGAGAGTTTTTTGGGAAGAAAACTTTTGAAAAGTTATAATACAACTCTTGAAAAGTTGTCTCTTATTGAAAAAATAGTAAGTAAGATGAATGTCCCATAAATAAACAACTTTAGAACGCTATACGAGTTCTTACTGAATTAATGATCTTCCTCTTAGAATATTCACTGTTTATACGGCTACTACTAACCACATACATGCCAACAATATTAGCTTTTTAGGGTTTTTACTAAAAGGGGCACTTAACTTGAAATAGATTTTCCCCCCAATATTAATGAACTTAATCCCACTCACAAATTGTCCTAATTAATTGTGGCTAGTGGGAGTTCGTAGGGCCGATTGTTTGTCTTGTTTGTGGTTGTGACTGTGTAAATATCCGCAGAATTATTTTGCGTTTAGTTCTTTTGCCGAAGAGTAAGTTGCATGCGTGGAAAGAATTAGCTGAATTTTCACTCTTTTCCAATCGAGAATTATTCCCAGATAATTCGAACACTCAGTCACCTTCGGGGTACGACTCTTGCTTTTGCTGTGCCTCTTAAAGTATTTACTTAGTATATTGATAATAGGTATATTCCAGAATACGTTTGGGCCAGACATGTTGGTGCGTGGGCTCATCTGTAGACGAACTACCACATCTGCCTAGACACATACACTTTACTCGATGTACATAGTTACTCAGTGTCAACTAGTTTTGCATATAAAGACATTCTTTAATTTTTTTCAGGATAAATGATGCAAGACTTATAGGTCTGAAATCCTTGTCAGTGGAATGAAGTTAGTTTACTCATAAAATTCTATCTGTGGATTTAAGTAATATTTCTTTAATTATTACTAGATGACCCGGTAAACTTCGAACCTACCGACTAAATTTGAGGATTACAAACAACTCTTCATAAGCGATTATGAATCCCATCCCAATCAACCTTCCAATTGAGATCAGCAATATTGGTCGCACAGGGTACAATTTAAGTTGTACAGTAGGTATGGTGATCAAATGAAACTCGTTCGTAATTTAAATTTATTCATGTCTCTTTGTTTAATTTCGACCAATCTTCACAGGAACACCCCCAGGCCTAGAATACCTCAAAATGTTATCTGAATCGTTTCGGTGGTTTTTGAGATATCTATAAGATTTTGCTCTTGGTCAATAGCAAACACTTTCTCAAAATGTCAGCTCAATCAGTTCAGTGGGTTTCGAGATATAAGAATTTTAAGGTTGTTTTTTTTTTTGTATAGGATGTGCCACGCCCCTTTGTCCAATTTTGACCTAACTTTACAGAAAACTCCTCTGGGTCAATTAAAAAATGAATTAAAATTGAAATTGAATTAAAAATGAAGGTTTTTTTCCTATTGCCATGACATTTGAAAAAATCATGAATTATCGATTGCGAATTGCCGCCATTTTCATGATGAATTGTTAACTCACCAAAGTGATCATTCTAAAGTTTCAGTACCGATCACAACGTTCTCTTGCTCCTAATTGCATACTTCTTTTTGATGGACTTTGTTAAAATGGCATAATTTAGGTAAACAATCTCACTTCTGAAGTGACATCTCTCTATCGACTCAAAAGAGCACTTCTCGAATTTTCCCTCTTTCTTCTGGGAAGAGTTCAGTCTTCGTGTTTTGTCGGCTTGGCAGCATAGGCTCTCCTGGCGTTCATTATCGAATCAGCGATATCTTTATGATGGTCACTTGATGAAATCTATCAAATCATAGCCGAAACTATTGGTGCCTTTCAAAACGCACCACTATTCAATCTGGTGGGACGTGACTCCTTAAAAGATTAAAGAAAATGCGGTTGTCAAAGGTTTTTGCAGTTTGTAACGATAGCACCTGTATGAAGTCGAACTTTATTTCAGTACCTACTCTTCTAATTTTCAAGCTGTTTGAGATACCAGAAAGTGCACCTGTGGTTGCCGTCTCGTGTCGACCTTAGGACACTTTATTAGAGATGCTGGAACAATCAGACTATCGGTCCACTGCATAAAGCAGCTATAACTCTTGCTTGACCTCTAAGCCATTGACTCTTGTTACCCAATGGAGACTTAAAGTATTTTTCCACCAGAACCAGACATTCATTCACAAAG
Organism: Cheilosia scutellata; assembly: GCA_955612985.1. Lineage (NCBI taxonomy): Eukaryota > Metazoa > Arthropoda > Insecta > Diptera > Syrphidae > Cheilosia > Cheilosia scutellata. Next base: position 42,443,518 of record OY015311.1, on the reverse strand, counting down.
CTCAAGACGTTTTATTTAAGTCTGCCCCCAATGACAACTCGGTGCTACTGCCCTCTGGGAATAGAAATCGACGTAGTAGATATCGCAGTTCTTCATTCTTCTTTCTTTGGATGGCAGTGGAATTTAACAAATTTTAAAACAAACATTCTGCTAGTATTTATAGGCGAATATATCGCGCTTAAGATAGTTCAATTCACCACACACGGATGACCCTTTTATCTAAATTTACACATTTTAAAAGTCTTTGATTTCTAGAGGGTATCTTAAACCAAAAAAGATCACCCCGTTCGATGATGCTAGAGGTGAATTCATTGCTTGAAGTAGAAGTCCATTGAAAATGTACTCCATGTAACGAAAATCTGAATCAGGAATAACTGGTTGTGTAAAATACCAAATAACAATCTGAACAACATATTTTAATTAGTAGATTAGCAATTACAAGACACACCTACAGGGTGGAGTTACTGCTACCGGTACTGATTTATCAACCATAGAGTTTTTTGGGAAATATCGGCGTAGCATTTGTAAAAATGATCATGAAAGTTGTTTTGGCAACTTCTGATATACACAAAGTGACAAATTGCATAAGAAGTCCTAGAGCTGAAATCTGAGAGTTGCAAAGATACCGACAAATTTGTTCATCACCTCCAGCTGGACAATTCAATTTGAAAATATCACCGAAAAATTACTGCACACGATCGGTTTGGATAGCTTTTCGCTGAATATCTGTCCCGAAAAGTAAGACCCCCACTCATCTACGGTTGAGACCAGTTTTCGGCGAATGATCCTATTCAGATGCTCTTATCAGGCCAGGCGATCATCTTTGCCGTTCACACGGTGAACAGCCCACTCATCGATTGCCGGACCTCCAAGGCTCAAAGTGTACATTATGCACACACCACCTGGGTAATTCAATTTCCAATCGCAATGCATCGCATCTGCCTTCGATTTACACCTCTATCGGGTGAGCGGAGCGTTCACCATGTTGGCCTCTTGCAACGACAATTGAATGTTTAACATATGTTCTCCTATGTTATAGAAGCGACATCACAATGCGCTTGGCTGCAATTCGATATGGTCATTGCGGGACAACGGCAACCGACACCTTATGTATATACCATGATGCAATTGGAAGCCCAGGTGATCGCAAATAAGATATCCATAAGACTGCATTTTTCTCTATGATTTCATCATCATCTTAGGAATCGCGTCGTCGTCGGCGGCGGCACAGGTCGTCATCATTGATATTGACCAGAGGTGAGGGGGTGGACCCGCGAAACACTATACCAAAAGACCTCCGGAGACTACTGCATAAGCACGGCCATGGCTCTGGTGTTGTAGAAGGACGTGCAACCGGAAATGTTGCACTGATCTGTTGTGGGATGATAAGATCTTCAATATTAAATGTCTGCAACGGAGGGTGCTGTACATGGACTTATGTGAGTCAAACAATTGATTACCAGGTTCGTGTGGAGGCCAGCATGTAGGTGGTGGTGGTCGATTTGTTTTGCGTCTCGGTCGGTTTCAATTTTGGAGCAGAAGTGACAGGAACGATGATATCGGTATTCGAACTATAAGGAACAGTTAAGAGCAAAACAAGAATGCAGTGGCACACCGATTTCCAACATGCGTACGAGCTTTTGACTATACTACCTAGTCATGTGGAAATTTTGAAACCCCATTCCCACCCAGAAGAATACATAAACCGAAAAGTTATGCTTCTTTAAATATTCATGCGACGTGCAATGCGATGGAACATTTTACCAGAGTTGATTGCCAGTGACCAGGATCAGTCCATGATTCCATAATTTGGAGAAACAGCGCCGTGGAATCAATTATGTAAAATTCGACAGACCTTGTTTTGCTCGGAGATGAGAACTATGTAATTACACCGTGGCTTATGGCCTCTTTTAAGAATGCAAAGACAAACCAAGAAAATGCATTTAATAAACTTCACTCTAAAGAGTTAAAAAGAAGATTCAACCAATTCTTCAAAAACTGCGTTGGAACTGCGTTGGTTCAAAACTAAATTTGGAAAATGTTCCAAATTTAATTATAGCCTGCTTTGTCTTGCACAACATTGGAGAATATTTAAAGGACAATGAAGATTTTCAACCATTTGAAGAAACAACAAATAATACATCTCTTCGTGAAAGAGAACCTTAGTGCTGAAACTCATTGAAATTTTTTTTTATTTGGTTTGCGTTTAATTTTAATCTCGTTTTGTTTTCATATTCATTAATTAGTAAGTGCACAGCTTCTGCTTTATGACTTTGAATTTTCGTTTGCTGAGTTTTGTTTAATAAAACAGAATGCACTTTTAGTGTTTGCACAAATACAACATGTATGTATGTATAGATAAATTTGCATGCCATTTAGCTGCCATCACTTTTCATTTGAAGGAACGAACTTAGCATGAGGAAAAAGCTCAAGGCAATGGATATGTACAATAAAAAAAAAACTAAGAAAACCGTAAATTTTTCAAAACTGTTAATGAGATTGTAAAAAAAAATATTTAGCTACTATGATTTCCGATAAATTTTAAGTAATTACTTGAATGAATTCAGTATTTACTTAAAGTATTGCTATCAAGTAGGTAAAAACTTTTTTATGCATACGAAACGAATTAAATACTGAAAATCGGAGCTTCTACTTCAATTCAATTTCAGTATTTACTTAGGCCTTTTACTTGAAGTACATTTTTTGGTTCGTCCTCCACAAAAGTATGAAGTCTGCCATAGAGGTGGTGTCCATAATTGGAGAGCAATTTCAAACAACTTAGTGTGCGAATCTGGAGGAACTGAACTGTTCGGAGGGGCTTGTTGATTGAGGCTGTAAATAACTTTGTTGTCAGGGTGTAAGGGTGGGTATCCCGTTTTTCTATCCCACCCACACATCGCGCTGTTGTTTGTTCGGACAATGCACATCAATGTCTACAATTTTACTACTGAAATGCATATTTTATAAAAACGGGAGGGACCACGCCCCTTTGTCCAATTTTGATCAAACTTACACAGAAACACTTTTGGGCCAATAACAAATAATTTCTTAAAATTAAAAATAATAGGCGAGTTGGTGAAGCTGAACGAAGTGAGGTACCCGATATCTGTATGTTTTGTAATCTTCGAGAGAGGGAAGACGTAATGCATTGCCCAATATTGATGAATATAAGGCGGGTCTATTTAAGTTTTTAATTCGAAGAAAATTTGCTAATTATATTTTCTTTTAACTAAACTCAAGGTCCATCAAAATTACAAAATGACCCAACAAATTTAAAAATGATAAACTCAAATTTCTTTTAACTCTCGCGAACGTCTGACAAGAGAGTATAACTGTCCAGAAAAAGCTTTTCAATTCAGCCGTTCGGACTCGGCATAAAATTGTAGGTTCCTTCCATTCGTCCCAAAAATATAAACTCACACAAACGAATGATTGTGAAAAGCTAGGCATAGGGTGTAAACAGTCTGCACACCTGTTGCGCCAACTAGCTATTTGTTTTATTTTTTAAATTATTATTATTTTTTTTTTTTAAGTTTTTATTTTTTTATTGCCAAATGTAAATCCTGGTTTTGTCAGTAAGATTTTTAGAAAAGTAATTCCAAATCTTCTATAATTATTAATAAATATGGGCAGATGACATTATTATTTGTCATGTCATGGGCCATGGCCATTTTAATTATTTAAGAAGTGGTGGAATTAGGCATTGAACATTTATTTAAAAATGTTGAATTAAAACTTATCTATATATAATTAACGCAATAATTTCAAAATAATTTTCCGACATTCTTTTATGGTTCTCAGCAATTAATTTGTTATTATCATTATCATACGACAAAAGTGCCTGTAGGAATTCTTAGAGAACTATGACTTGAAGACAAGTTGTTTGCATCACCCAGAGGCTTAAAGATCACTTTACAGTATATGTTTACGACCAGCACCATAACCTTCCTTTTTAACGAACAAAAATCGTGACTCATTGTCCAAACTCTGCCAATTAGATTGTCAGTTATATTCCGAATGTCTTCAAGTGTTTGACAATCTCCCAAGTCAAGATTTATTGGTTAGACCAATTTTATGGAAAATATTTCAATCAGTTGCATGCATCTTATCTGAGATTCTACCCAAATACAAACGATCTGATATACAGTCTCGAAAATCACCGCACCTTTAAGGTATCTCCGCCAAAAAGCTATAGAGCTCTAGCTAACCACAAGCACCTAATTGTCTGCAGTTAGAAAAACTGCAAACGTTATCGATAAATTATATCCAATAGCAGATCGATCAAAATCTCAACAAAAGCAGACCAACGCAAGACCACCATCGCGAGAGCCGATAATTACTGCGAGCGAGTGGAAATCGCGCGATAAATACGAACCAATTACGGAAATGGTTTCAGGCCCTCATCATCATAATCAACATTAAGCCGCCTTAAATTGAATCACACGATTTCCTTGGCTTCTGTGACTGACAGCCGTTGACAATGTGTTGTGACGGTGATGGCTGCATTTCACCAAATACGCGCGATAATCACTTCGATTAGACCCATGTGGAGGTGACATTACCTACTAAGCTCCTTCTTCTTTATTTCATTCTCTGTTGGAATTGGTATATAGTTGGTTTTGGTTGGGACAGTGTGCTGGTGTGCACCCGAAAAAGGTAAAATGGAAGAGAATCAGGAGGAAAATAGAAATATCGCTCGATGACAGGGCACATGCATGCAGTACAGTTGGCTTCAGTGTTACTGGAGGCTGGCCTATAGCGCTACTGTGTATCATTGGCAACAGTCAATCAAATATGGTTATAGTATCTCGTTAGTTGGTGGTTTTATCTTTGATTTTGATTTCTGCAATCGGCCGGCACGACGACGGTTAGTTGAACGGACGAGTGGGGTTTATTTTCGCAAATTCACTTGGAACTGTGCTTTTCAGATCTTGTGCGATGCACGAGTTTTATCCCATCGAATATATCCTTAAAACAAATAAAATGTTTTAATGGTACTATCGATCAATAGCCATAATATTAACCACTCTGTTTGGCGGCTGGAACCGTTTTTGTAAGCTTTTACAGCAATTAGGATATAAGAACGATTGAGATGGACACTTTTCTCAATCGCCTTCGAAACTGAGATAGCTACGAGCAAACGTTCATTCAAATCGGTTATCCGGCTGACAGTTTGTGCACAGATAATGAATGACTCTTATAAGAGAATCGCCAATTCCATACTCCTGCCGTGCACTCCAGAGTTTACATCGACGGACTCAATCATATATGCCTTCTCAAAGTCTAAAAAACATGTTTAGACAGGTCTAGCATACCTTCAGGCCTTCTCAAGCATCATTGTGAGAGCGAATATTTAGTTGGCATTATGTCAGCATTAACCTTACTTACTTACTTATCGGGCTCCCGACCCGTGAAGAGCCTCTGCCTGAGACACTGCAGCCTTCCATCCTCTACGATCCCGGGCACGCTGCTTCCAGTTGTCCAGACCAAGCGCTCTGGCATCCGCGATGGCTTGGTCTTTGAAACGGAGGTTCGGTCTTCCTTGTCTTCTCGAACCTGGGGGCTGGGATTCGAAGATCCTCTTAGCTGGAGCATTATTGTCCATTCGCTCGATGTGGCCGAGCCAATGTAGTCGACGTGTTTTGGCTTTTTGGACTACATCCACATCTTGGTACAGCTCATAGAGTTCGCGGTTGTATCTTCTCCTCCATTCGCCCTCCTCGCACACAGGACCAAAAATCCGCCGAAGTATTTTTCTTTCGAAGGAGCCCAGTATCAGCTCTCCCTTCTTGCTTATCGTCCAGCACTCGGCGCCATAAAGCAGAACTGGCAGGATGAGGGTTTTGTAGAGCACACATTTCGTCCTTCGAGTTAGGAGTTTTGAACCCAGTTGTTTTGCCAAACCGAAGTAGCAACGGTTTCCTAGGGTAATTCTTCGCCGGATCTCCACTAGGGTGTCATTCGTGGAGTTCATGTTTACTCCGAGGTAGGTGAACTCCTTAACTACCTCGAAGTTGTTGCTATCAATAGTGACGTTTTGTCCTAAGGCGGTGAACAGATGCTTGTTTGTTTGTTGATAGCATGTACTTAGTCTTGTCCTCATTTAACCACCATGTCAGCATTAACCACCAGGTTACAAAAATGGGAGAGAGGACGCCAACTTGAGGGATTCTTCTACTGACAGATTTTCTGGCAGACCTCTCACCCAGATTCGAGTTGATAATCAGGCTAGTGAGCAACAAATTAATCAACTCACCAAGTAAGCTATTTACATTCAGAACTGACAGTGCATTAGCGACTGTTAAAGTTGAATAGCACCTTCCATGCCTAGCTATGCAATTATTGTATAATCCTAATAATGAAGCGAATCCCCAATGGACAATGGTAAATGTTAGTGTATGCAGAGGTCTGCAATCTATCATATAAGCATCTACGTATTTTTCCTTTTTTCTTTTACACAAATGATAAATAATTTTTATTGTTAGGGGAATGAGTGCAGCACGATCTTTACCTAAATCTGTCGAGCTAAAGCCATGCAGCATATATGTCTACTTACTTACTTAGGTCGCTCTACAGTACGGTGTGAACCGAGGCCTCAACTAACAACCCTCTCAAGTTAGCTCGGTCCTTAGCTAACTGCCTCCAGTCGCGCAAAATCCTAGTCGGTTGAGGACGCCTTCGACTTACACGTGCCACTTAAGGCGAGGTCTTCCTCTAATGTGTTGTCCCTCCTGGTAAGACTCGAAGACTCTACAGGCCGGAGCATTTGTTCCCATCCGCTCTACAAGTTCTAGTCATCTTAATCGACTTACTCGCAGTTTTTTGACAAGGTCGATGTCGCTGTACCTTCTCCAAGGCCCGTCATCAACGCGAACGGGACCGACAATTTTACGAAGAATGATTCCCTCCAAGCGACCGAGGATATCTTCACCCGCTTTAGATAGAGCCCAAGCTTCAGCGCCGTAAAGCAGGATTGGAATGGTCAAGGTCTTATACAGAATCTCCTTACAGTTGTTGTTGTTGTGTTGGTCTGTGAGTTTTGGACGATTCTTTCATGTATGATGTTGAAAAGTCGAACGACAGCGCATCGCCTTGTCGAAATCCTCTTTTGACATCAAAGGTTTCGGTAAGGTCATTAGTATTACTGAACTTGATGCAGCAGCAAGCTTTCTCCATCGTCATACTACACAATCGAACAAGGATGCCAAAGCTAGACATGGCTCTGTATAGCTCGTCTCAATAGATGCTGTCATACGCGGCTTTGAAATCGATGAAAAGATGGTGAGTATCGATATGTGTGTGGTTGAAGCTAAATTTCTTGTACTTTTCTACACCTGAACGGAGCCAAATTGTGAGTTTTTCCGGCCAGCGTTCATAGTATTTGCTTCGCTTCCGAATAAGCTATGTTGCTGCTTCATTCCCCATTTCTTCTTTATTTTCTTGTGTAAATGATGTATTGTATAAGTTAACACAAAGCGCAACAACACAACAAAAACATCTTGCTCCAGTAACCACTACCCAGCAAACGCACAAAAAATTGTTTTGCACATAAGCCTAGCGGTGTTCTTAAACTAAGAAATGCACATAAGCCTAGCGGTGTTCTTAAACCAAAAAAATTGCTTTGCACTGGCAGAAAGACTATGCGAAAAAAATTGTTTTCAACTTAGATCTTGCGGTGTGATGATATGAACAATTGTTTTCACCCGCAATGTACCTATGCAAAAAAAAATTGTTTTTCATGTTTGGGCAGCTACCTGCGGCTGCGTCTACGAGACCAATAGTTGATGAAGTGGAATGCATTGGAGTTAGTTGTAATAAATGGTCCAAACTATCAAGTTCTCGTAGAGAAAAGTCCGACGCGAAACCGTGGCGTTTATACAAGTTCTCATAGAGAACAGAAGCTGTAGATATAGACGATAAGAACAACTAAACTAAGAATAATCTTTGTGAAATAAAAACTTTTGTTGAATACCTAAATGAAGGCATTTTAATTGGCGCCCAACTTATTTACGGGACATCGCGAGTACTGGTTCCAAAAATTCCTGCAAAGGAAAAATAGAACCTTTTTATATCCCTCGTCCCCTTAACACCCGATAACCCACATTTTTTGGAATAACCCTGAGATGCAGCAAAATTAACTTTACGAGTACATATATATTTATGGAAACGAACTGACAATATTGGTGAAGAAAGGTGATTACATACACGTGTACATAGTTATAATTAAGAAATAAAAATCAAAGGATTACAAGTCTGTAAGTGGAGTGTTTAAGATTTATTTATTATAGATTTATTTGATTATTATATTTGTCGTATTAATATAGTATTAGAAATCTGAATTTTTGTTTGTAGAAATACATATTTTTTCTTTTATTTAAAAAGCAATAGAGTGTTATTGAATTGATAGACATATTTCTTTTTCATATTTATTTATTTATTTTTTATTTTTTTTTTTTTTTTTTTTTTCTCGAAATAAACTTAACTATTATATACATACTTTTATTAAGATCAGTGTAATTTTTGTAAGCAACTGAGTAGATACCTAGACTAGATATGGATGAAGCCCAATTTCGCGCAATAATTTCTGTTGCAGTCCAAACTGCTGTTGAACAAACAAAACAATCCTTTCAATCCAAAATATGTGAACTTACAGACAGACTTTCTAATTTAGAAACTCCGTCAAAAGTAGTAAAGTATGAAGCGGTAACAATAAACCCCAATAAGAACTGTGAAGAATCATTGGATCTAGTAAAATCTCTTCCAGAGTTTTACGGTGATCAAACAAACTATGTTTCTTGGCGTCAAGCCGTCTTCGCTGCTCATAAACTTTTTGAAGGTCACGAAGGAAGTTCGAAATATTATCAGGCTGTCGCCATCATACGCAATAAAATAATGGGCACTGCCGACTCAGTACTATCTTCCTTTAATACCGTGCTAAACTTCCAAGCAATAATTGCTAGATTAGATTTTACCTATGCTGACAAAACACCAGTGTACCTCATTGAGCAGGAAATGTCAACTCTTAAGCAGGGGAGGATGTCCATCGGTGAATTCTATGATGAAGTTGAACGAAAATTGGCATTGATTGTTAACAAAACTATTATGACACATGAGGGTAACAGTGAACTAATTGCTTCACTGAATCAGAAGTATAGACAGGACGCACTTAGGACATTTATTTCAGGTCTAAGGAGGCCAATGAGTGACGTATTATTTTCTTCGCGACCTGTAGATATGCCCAGTGCACTAGCACTCGCTCAGGAGTTAGAGGCAAACCAAATGCGCTATATGTTTGCAAATTCATTTTCCAATCACAATGAGAGGTATAACTATCCAATGTACCAACCGAACTACGACCCATACAATTCTCCTCACTACAAGCGCGCTCCTCAAAATCCTTTACCAAGACCAACACCAATGGAATTAGATCCTTCAACATCCCGTTATAGGCCTCATAAGCAAAATCCAGTAATGTATCCTAATAATTCCTGTGAACGACAGAATAATAACTTCGATGGCAATAGCCGTCAAAATAATATTCCACACATGGCCATGGCCATGCCCGCGAACCGACCACGTCCAGGACCTAATGATATATATTTCCAAAACAGAGCAGCAAAGAGACAATACGAACCTATCAGCCAACCCCAACCAAAGGTGCAGCGTATAAATAACTTGGTTCAACGGCAACCATTAGAACAAAACGTGTATGAGGAGCCGTACGACCCCGAAAGATACGTCTACGATGATTACTGCGAATATTATGATGAGAACCCAGAAGTACACGACGAGATTAATTTTTTAGGGGCAGGTCCCTCCTCCCATATGTCAGCAGGACATTAGCGGGGAAGGAAATAAAATTATTAGTAGATACCGGAGCTGCTAAAAATTATATAAAAAATCTCAGCAACCTCAAAGCCATTTCACCAGTAAAAACTCCATTTATAGTAAAATCCATTCATGGAACGAACCAAGTTGAGTCCAAATGTGTGATCAACATTTTTAATAAAAATGCACCCTTTTTCGTTCTTCCCCACCTCGATACCTTCGACGGTATTATTGGATGTGACTTTCTCCAGGACATAAGAGCCCAACTCGATCTTAGAAGAGGAATCCTGAAGTACGATGGTGGAGAGGAAATGTTGTTTTATTTTTTTTGCAAAGATGTTAATCACATAGCTATTGATAATGTAATGGTTCCGTTAGAGCTACGTGACCAATTTTCATATATTATAAACAAACAGTTTAAGGTGTTTGCTGATCCTAACGAATCCTTGCCATTCAATACCAATATAGTCGCAACTATCAGGACAACTGACAATGAGCCAGTGTATTCGAAAGCATACACATATCCAATGGCGGCTACAGAATTTGTTAATAGAGAAATCTCCGATCTCCTCAACGACGGAATCATAAGACCTTCTCGGTCGCCCTACAATAATCCAATTTGGGTTGTTGATAAGAAGGGGGTTGATGAAGATGGAAAGCGTAAGATGCGTCTGGTAATCGACTTCCGAAAATTAAATGAGAAAACAGTTAACGATAAATATCCCATTCCAGACACATCCGTTATTCTCGCTAATCTAGGAAAATCGTGTTTTTTTTCTACCCTAGATCTAAAATCTGGATTTCATCAGATTAATCTGGCTGAGTGTGATCGGGAAAAAACAGCTTTCTCCGTCAACAACGGAAAATATGAATTCTGTAGGCTTCCTTTTGGGCTGAAAAATGCCCCCAGTATTTTTCAAAGGGCCATTGATGATATCCTCAGAGAGGAAATCGGCAAGCGTTGTCACGTCTATATTGATGACGTGATTGTTTTTTCAAAAACAAAGGAGCAGCACATCAAGGACATAAGTACGATTTTAATGAAGCTTTACGAGGCTAATATGCGTGTTTCGGCAGAAAAGTCAAAATTTTTCAGAAAAGAGGTTGAGTTTTTGGGTTTTATAGTATCTGCCAAGGGAATTAAAACTTGTCCAAATAAAGTGAAGGATATCGTGGAATACGAAACTCCAAAGACACTTCGGGGTTTAAGATCATTTCTTGGACTCTCCGGATATTATAGGCGATTTATCAAAGACTACGCCCAAATTGCCAAGCCTCTTACAAAATACTTACGCGGTGACAATGGTAACGCAAGTGCAAGGCAATCAAAAAACATTTCTGTAGAATTAGATGACGAGGCCTTACATGCTTTTAGCCAAATAAAAAATATTTTAGCTTCAGAAGATGTTCTTCTTCTCTATCCCGATTACGGAAAACCATTTGACTTGACGACTGATGCATCCTCCCATGCATTGGGCGCTGTCTTGTCACAGGATGGTAGGCCTATTACAATGATTTCGAGGACTCTATCATCAGCCGAAGAGAGCTACGCAACCAACGAACGTGAACTTTTAGCAATAGTTTGGTCACTACAAAATCTTCGAAATTATTTATATGGTGTTAAGCAGCTAAATATTTACACGGACCACCAACCCTTAACATTCGCAATTTCAGATAAAAATCCCAATGCGAAAATAAAAAGGTGGAAAGCTTTTGTGGAAGAATTTTCCCCGAAATTTTTCTACAAGCCTGGAAAAGAGAATTTTGTTGCTGATGCCTTATCTAGGCAACACATAAATGCTTTACAACAGTTAAATGAATTTGAATCTGAAACAGCACATAGTGAAGAATCATTAACAAAAACTATTCGCACAGTGGAAAACCCTATTAATTGTTTTAGAAATCAAATCATACTAAATATGGGCTCAGAGTTAAGGTATACAAAAAAAATAATATTTAAAACAAAATTAAGACACACAATAACTTTTAGAAATTTATGTGAGCTTCTAAAAATGTTTAAAGAAGTTATTAACCCTAATGTGGTTAATGGTATTTGTTGTGACTTACATACTTTGGCCCACATTCAAAACGAATTACTGAAATCCTTCCCATCTGCCAAATTTCTCCACTCAGAGAAATTTGTAATAGATGTTTTTAACAAAAATGACCAGGACGAAATTCTCGCAGTAGAACACAATCGAGCACATCGATCCCTACGCGAGAACATGCAACAGGTCCTGCGTGACTATTTCTTCCCTGACATTCGAAAGAATTTGAAGGCAATTATATCCAGTTGCAAGGTTTGCTATGAAGCAAAATACGAGAGACATCCTCCTAGAGCCGAAATAGGCAGCACTCCGTTACCTTCTTATTCGGGTGAGATTTTGCATGTTGATATTTACTCGACCGATAAATTGCACTTTCTCACATGCATCGATAAATTTTCGAAATTCGCCGCGGTGTTTCCAATAAAATCACGTGCAATAGTTGACATCAAAGAACCCTTGATCGAGATCTTAAACTTTTTCAGAAACACAAAGACATTGGTGTGCGACAACGAAAAGTCACTTAACTCGCAAACCATAAAATCCTTGTTAAGAGACCATTTTGCTATAAATATTTTCACTGTGCCTGCCTTTCATAGTACCACGAATGGACAAGTGGAAAGATTTCATAGCACTTTAACGGAAATAGCTAGGTGTATTAAACTCGATCAAGGCATCGCTGATACATCTGAACTCATTTTACTTGCAACATCTAAATACAATCGGACTATTCATTCAATCACAAATCAAAGGCCAATAGATATCATCCATTCAATACCATCCCTATTACAGGACGAAATTAGAGATAGACTCATGCAGACACAGCGTACCAACTTAGTGTACCATAATAGAAATAGAAAAACACGGACATATAAACCTGGTGACAAAGTGTTCGTAAGAACCAATAAGAGAATAGGCAATAAATTTTCTAAGGTTTTTATTGAGAAAGTTATACAACAAGACAGGGGAACAACAGTCCTAATCGACAATAAACAAATACATAAAAACAACCTTAGGTAGTTATCCTATACAGATTTAGATTGCCAGGAACAATTACATCTATTTCCACATTAAGTTTTCACCGATGGAATGATACCTATCTGCTTACTTACTTGACTTTTCATTGTATTTTGTTTTGCCTATAAATATCAATAATTAAATACCCGATGGCATTGTGTCCGCTTACATACTTGACTTTTAATTATGGTTTTTTTTTGTCTATGAATATCAATGATTAATATAAATGTAGCTTAGACTGCTCGGTTGCATAAGGAGGCAATTAGTTTTCGTTTTACTCCAAATTTCTAATATCGAAATCCTTGAAAAGGAGTCAAAAAATGTAAACAAAGTTATTGGAATTTGTTCTGTTAATTAATTAATTATAAGTAAATTAAAATATTTGTAAATTAAAATAGTTATCATAAGTTAGTTTTGTAATCTAAATTTTTGTAAATTTGAACAACACTTACTTACTTTATTGAAACATACACTCCACAGGTATAGTAACAAATGATTTAAATATATTAAATGCATAAAATGTACGTTATTTGAAACATAAAACATAAACATATATGTAAATAAAAATGTCATCTATGTACGTATGTATAGTAGTTATAAATAGATAGGTACTTTCGAAAAATATCTACGTGATAAGATTACATAAAGTATCATAAAATATAAGAATCTACCATTTGCCAATATTGTGAAAACAGCCGAGGACGACTTAAATTAAAGGGGGAGCAGTTAACACAAAGCGCAACAACACAACAAAAACATCTTGCTCCAGTAACCACTACCCAGCAAACGCACAAAAAATTGTTTTGCACATAAGCCTAGCGGTGTTCTTAAACTAAGAAATGCACATAAGCCTAGCGGTGTTCTTAAACCAAAAAAATTGCTTTGCACTGGCAGAAAGACTATGCGAAAAAAATTGTTTTCAACTTAGATCTTGCGGTGTGATGATATGAACAATTGTTTTCACCCGCAATGTACCTATGCAAAAAAAAATTGTTTTTCATGTTTGGGCAGCTACCTGCGGCTGCGTCTACGAGACCAATAGTTGATGAAGTGGAATGCATTGGAGTTAGTTGTAATAAATGGTCCAAACTATCAAGTTCTCGTAGAGAAAAGTCCGACGCGAAACCGTGGCGTTTATACAAGTTCTCATAGAGAACAGAAGCTGTAGATATAGACGATAAGAACAACTAAACTAAGAATAATCTTTGTGAAATAAAAACTTTTGTTGAATACCTAAATGAAGGCATTTTAATTTATACAAGTTTACTTTTTAAATCGGCAGGACTTCTTTCAACGACAACTAATTTGACATCTAATGTGGACTTCTGATTTTCATTTCAACATGAGTGCACGCACGAACTGTAACTTAATCTAATAACAAAACGGACGGACGGAAAGACCAGAAATAAGTCAATCGTTACAGGCCCCCAGCTGCTCGAAAAACTTGTCGAAATTAGTCTTACAGAAAGTGTGGTACAAACCAAATAAAGTATTAGCGACTATCCGGAAAAGGGTCATCTCTAAACTTCCGGCACTTGACATGATCTTCACAGTTACATACCACCTACCAAAGATCTAATGGTTCAACAAAAGCTTCTCCACTGAGATCCCTAAAATTAACTTAATTATGGGAGCTGCTACTCTCCTATCAAACCACATTGCCTTAATATCTACCAAAGGGGAAAATACCGAACATATTAAAGGCGCGCGATGGTCCACAAATTCACGGACAGTCAATGAGCTGTAAACGCCCTTAGATCATTTTTTAATGCTTCCAAATCATTCTTGCACTGCTTCAATACCTTCCAAACAATCAGCGCCAGTAATAAAACCAAATTATATAGCATGTTTCCGGTCTGCCTAATGAACTGGGCAGAAAAGGATCAGTAACCCCTCTCTTTACCGATCCTCAACCCTTCTACGTTATTCCTAAATCGGTTGCAAATTCGGCTATATAAATCTGGGAACAGATTTATCTCATATTGGGAGAAGAGATCAGATCTGACATCCCAAATGAGAAATTCAGCCCTATAACAACAATGCCAACAATCTAGGTCGACGTGCGTTTACATCCGCTTGGCATAATCAGAATTCAGAAGCTGACCCAAAAAAAGGAAATATTTTTTTAATTAATTAATTAATTAATAAAATCAAAAATCTAGTGAAACTCTACGATCGTACTAAAAATGACTATAGTAAATTTTCATCGGGTCTACTTTGTAGCGCGCGCCCTGAAAATACTTTTCGATTTACCACTGATTTCACGTCGCCTAAATTATTAAAATTGCACTGATGGTACTGACTTATCTGGTACATAAACCGCCACAACCGCTGTACATATCATTATGCGAATTTTACACCACACTTTGCCTACACATTTTCGCCTATTAGTTGATATATAGATCAAGTAACCCTATTAGCTGCCTTTTCTTGGTTACCTGCTAGCCTATTATAATTTAACAGTATTGTGAAGTACTAAAAGAGTGATTCAGCATTAAGCGTCTTCAGAACTAAGTACTAGCCATAGTAAAGAGAGCTAGGACTGATCAAGTGGAGTAATTTTATCCGCAATTATTGAAATCGGTAAGAGTAATCCACCTAGTTAGATTATGTGAAGTGTGACTAAGAGTGTTTTCCTCCCCTATCGCAGGAATATTTCGTCAAAAAAGCACGAGTGACTTCCAATTTTTATCGCATAGCACGAGGCAGGTCAGTTCCCCATACGATCAAAGAAACTGCTGCCGCTAAATCGTCAAAGGAAATATCGCTCGTGCTACATAATACCTAACCATAAAAAAAACCTATAAGATTCCAAATATACATCTTTGTAAGTCTGGGAAAGGGTTTTGTACGTCACCACTCATAACCTAACCAGCCACCATCACCAGACACCGGCCCCAACCTATCAATTTAATTGCCTCAATAAATTGCACAGTATCATCAAATTGAACTGCGCGATTTGATCATTGAGCATCCTAAAAGCAACCCTGACAGAAAACACCAAACGTAACACCAGCAACCGGACACATATACCGTACAGTGAAAAGATAATCGTCATCCACAATATATATTCACTTCCACCTGTATATCGCATGCAAGACTCAACAAAACATCAACATTTCAATAGCCCATCTTTAATAAAAGTACCAATATTACAAAAACTAAAACAAAATAACATAAAATATCGTAACTACATAATTGATAAATATAAAGCAAGTTGTAATAATAATAAGTATAGGTATATGTAACTAACTAATGTATAATAGTCTAACGAAGGTAAGAACTGCCAAAAGATTTACTTAATATTTACAATATCACATTTCCACTTGCATTTCTAAACATTTTTATAAACCCTTACCTAGAAAGAATATAGTACGAGCTCCAGACCCAGATGTGCGCTACTAGTCTGCAGACAACGGATCAACAAAAGCAAGAAACATTCATCATAAAGAAAAAGACAACATCGACAAAATAATATTGATAAAAAAAAAAGTTAAACCGTGGGTAATCTTTTGGCTAATAATACTTTTTTATATATGCAATAATACTATTGATAACATAGTCAAAACATTTTGCTAATTAGAGGTGCCTTCTGCACAGATCATACACTCTATATCTAACTTACATTCGTTGCTTACAAAAATAAAGTAAAACATAAAGAAAATTTCAATCATATACCTAAACAAAGAATTGAATTACCATATATACCTATTTTACTATAAAAACTATTAGAATTTGCTACCTATATCTACATATTAAACTTACCTATGAATATATTTTCCTAATTTCTAAATACTTATCTTAAATTTACTATTACATAATCATAAAAATATACTTGCCATTTAGTTTAAAGTTAAAAATCTTGAATTAGCTATGCAATCTACTTGAATTTACTATTACTGGTACATATACAGATATCGTTAAATCACATTTAGATTTATATTGATTAAGAAATTTCGGTTTTATTAGATAGATGAAGCTATTGAATTATCTCATCTATGTATGTTGAAAAGTCTCTTGATATGGAGAGCTGAATAAGTGGAATGAATTCTAATAAATCTGGCTCTTCGAACATTCGAATTATATAATATGTTCTCTTTCATTATGATCGTTTAAGTGATTTAGATTGGCGCAGGTGAGTGGTAGATAAGCGAGTGTTAATGGAGTTTATGGTGTGCGATTTCTTGTAGAACCATATAGGGATTATCTTAAACAATGACAGGCTGAGGATAATCATGGAGTTATGACTTCGGTCATACAAAGGGTGGGCTATAGCCTAACATAGAAGCGCATTCAGCTTCTTTCAAAGTCAACAACACCTGAATTCCTCTACTATTCTCCTTCTTCTTCTATTTTGCAATTCTCTCTTAAATTTTAGATTTTCTATTTCTAGCTTTTTCTCTTCGATTTTATTATATAACCTTACCATCCCTTAAGGGTGTGTAATATCAATCGGTGTGCAAGGTCAAATAGCACCTGTCCGTTGAGTTAAAGTAATGTCTATCTCGGCACGATAATTTATTTTGTGGGTAGGTTTGGTAGTACGAAGATCCCCCCCACCCGACGAGCTGTCGCCATGCGACCACCAGCGTGCCACCAGTACTACCAGGGAAAAATATCATCCTCAAACCCCCCTATCCTACAACTTATTGGTGTGTCAGCATTGTGATAAAGGATTAAATACACATTTCAATATCTCAATTCGCTTTCGCATCTATCGCTATGTCCTTGTTGAATGTTTTTTTTATTATACTCCATACATTACCGTATAGGTAATAAATGAACCTATTAGTACAGTAGAAATCGGTTATAACAACACCTGATATTAAGATTAACCGGATATAACGATATATTTTCAAAGTCCCGGCAAAACACCGTTTAATTCAAAGTAGCTAATTTGCAATCGGTTACAACGATGCCGAATATAACGATGAAATTGGTTATAGCGATGAAAATGTACCAGATTTAAGTCTAAAAACTGTTTATAACGATGGTAAAAACTGTTTTTACAGTCTACGGATTGTTATTTTCATCCTTTTTCTAAAGACGTATATCAATTGCGCTAAATAATTATCCTCGGATAATTTTCTGACACTATCGTGGTGAAAAACGAATTTTCAGATGTCAAAAAATGATCCTGCTCGCGGAGCAAGATAATAAATTATCCTATAGGCTAATTTTTTTTAAGTTTACTTGAGTTTTGCTAGAATGTTGAAGAGAAAATAAAATGCCGAGGATAAATTTAGTGCAATTGATGGTATGTGAATTTCCCCAAAATCGCAGTCACCGGTTCTAGGATGTTTC
The DNA here is from genome assembly GCA_955612985.1 of Cheilosia scutellata. Taxonomy (NCBI): domain Eukaryota; kingdom Metazoa; phylum Arthropoda; class Insecta; order Diptera; family Syrphidae; genus Cheilosia; species Cheilosia scutellata. Next base: position 42,425,324 of record OY015311.1, on the reverse strand, counting down.
ACAGGTCTACAGCGTTAAAGTTAATTGAATTTTCCATTTCCATATATGGTAACTAAAGAGTTTGGTAAATGTTGTTTTTTGTTTTCAACAAGTATAGTGCGTGGAGGGTAGGTCGTTCTCAAGATGGTATATGGCCGCTTCAAATTAAAATCCAAATATTGGACAACCCTCTCAGAAAAATATTTTACACAATCAAATGTCCAAAAGATTAAAAAATTTGTGATTTTGTACCTCGACACTTTTCTTAAACTTAGAGCACTTTTTTTCAATAAAGTACATAATTTTGTTTGTATTTTTTTATTGTACCGGATATAACGATGAACCGGTTATAACGATGAAATTATAAGGTCCCTTCGACATCGTTATAAACAATTTCTACTGTATATACATAATATCAGAGCCCCATCTATATGTCACATGTCGACCATGAAACGTCAATACATCAAGAATATACATCTTACCATACCAAGACCGAGATCCATCACAGTTAACAATGGGGTAATTTAAATTAATTTTCATCCGGTCGCAACTTCAATCTCTGTGACTTATGATCGATGGTTCATTCAAAAGGTACCAATTTCAACTCAACTTTGCCACAAATCGGATTTAAAGGGATAAAATTCATGACACAGAAGAAAACAAAAAGAAACGCCCAACGAAACCAACAGGTACAAGATATTGACATAGCCACACGCGCATCGCCAGATATACAGCCAAAAAGCGACGAGTACCCACGTTTATGCCAGATTTAATCAAATTAAAAATTTTAATCGCCATCGCAAAGAACCAGGCGACCAAAGAATGACTAATCCCTTAGCATAGTGCGTAGGCGCAACAAAAGGCCAAGAGCGGTGTCCTGGCGAAGTCACAAGCCACTCTTCTTCTTCTTGTTCTGGGGAGCTCGAATATGAAGTGTGGATGTATTTATTTTTTCGTGTTGTGATTTTTTTTTTTTTTTTAGACGCTGCGAATTAAATGTCTGGCACTTTTGCGGGCTCATAAGGCCTCTGAGGCTCTGCCGCGTGTGCGGCTTTTTGGTTTTCTCAGCACGTACCACGGGTGTCATATTGGATATGTGCGCGGTAATATTTGTTTAGTTATTTTTTGGAACCAAATTTCTTGGAAATGATTTGATTATGATGTCGATTGCTTGACGATGAAGAGGAAATTTAATGATAATCCATCAATTTGATGGGCCATTCTTTTTAGGCTTGAAGTTGAAGGGAAATTTCAAAGTGTGTTCATATAAGACTAGATATATACTGCGACTCTGCAGCAGCGTTGCCGCAAAAAAATGTTCTTAGGTGCCATTGACGGTAACCAAAGGTGCCAACTGGGTGCCACCAGCCCTTCAACGGCAGAGAGATATTTAAAAATACAAGAAACATATAATTTCGCATTAGTATCATTACGATTATTTGTGTATGAATTCGTACACACACACACGATTATGTATGTTTCACTACTTGAAAAAAAACAAGTAAAAGTGTTATCATCGGCCTGGCCGATGCTTTGATACCCTCCACTGCATAAAAGTCATGCAAAATGTTCGCCATGCCATATTGGTTTGGTATAGGAGGTACCAGAACTACTTGACCGACATAGACAATTTTCAATACCAACCTGACGACGGTAAAAAGAAGTCCTCTCACAAAATTTCATTCGCCTATATCGATTCGTTTGGACGCTATCGTGATTTCAACAGACAGAGAGACACATGGGTCTAATAGTGGTTTTGTATGGGAGGTACCAGAACTACTTGACCGACATAGCCCATTTTCAAAACCAACCTGTCGACCATAAAAAGAAGTCCTCTCACAAAATTTCATTCGCTTAGATCGATTTGTTTGGACGCTATCGTGTTTTCAAGAGAGAGACACATGGGCCAAAGATTGTTTTTGTATGGGAGGTACCAGAACTACTTGACCGACATAGACCATTTTCAATACCAACCTGAGGACCGTAAAAATAAGATCTCTCACAAAATTTCAGTTGACTAAGTCGATTCGTTTGGACGCTATCGTGATTTCAACAGACGTAGATACACATGGGTCTAATAGTGGTTTTGTATGGGAGGTACCAGAACTACTGACGACGGTAAAAATAAGTCCTCTCACAAAATTTCATTCCCCTAGGTCAATTCATTTGGACGCTATCGTGCTTTCAACAGACGGACAGACAGACAGACGGACAGACAGACGGACAGACGGACATGGCTAAATCGATTTAGAATGTGATCCTGATTCAGAATATATATACTTTATAGGGTCTCCGGTGAATCCTTCTTGGCGTTACAAATGTAATGACAAAGTGAATATACCTTCCTGTGGAGGGTATAAAAACATTCTTTTCAGTCTTTTTTAAATGACTTTATTAAGTTTTTTTCATTAACCAATAGAACAACGTAAATAAACACTTAAAAACTATAAATATTTTTAAATATTATGTATTAAAATGTATCAAGCTCATAAGGCGCCAAATGAGAACTGAAGGTGCCAAGGTGCTAATCGGACTGTAGGGTGCCAAAATGGCACAATTGTGCCACTTCGGCAACGCTGCTCTGCAGTCATGAAAAATATTAGTGAATAATTATTGCAATTTTTGTTACTTCGTGGATTGAGCAGCAGACCCAAAACACTGAAGTTTGGATATTTCATACCATTTTTCTTTCGAATTTTCAAATTTGTTTAACTCTAGCCCTAATTCAAGCCGATGTTGTCTCACTCTCAGTTTAGTTTAGTTGAGATTCGTCATTGTGAGTTTGAATTTTAGGGATAATTTAAAATTAATAAGCTTCTGAAGCTAATCTGAACTGGCATTACACTTCTAAAACCAATCGTTTGAACCATCAACGATCTATGGATATGATGAATTAAAGTGGTTATGCTTCAGTTCCTGGAGAAAACAGAATAAGTGGGCACATGGGGACATACCTACATAGGTCTATCAACTCACAACCATTTATATAGGTTTTAAGAAAAAAATCCCCTTTTCTTCACACCAAAAGGATTTTTTTTGTTTGTCCCCGAAAAAAAAATCTTTGCGTAACCAGTTTTTAAACTCGGGCAATCCTTCCAATTGCGTGAAATATTTGCATTTTTTTAAATTTAGACATAGTGCAAGGACACACTATGTGATGGGCCATGAATGCCTTCCCATGAAAGTCATGTCGGGCGAGACGGGTAGGTTTTTAGGTTAGTTGAGAAAATCCCTTCTCTCTTTTCTACTCACTTAAAATCGACTTGTCTCGACTAAAAGGACTTTCATAGGAAGGGTGTGTGTGTGGCCCAGTACACGGGCATGACCTTCAATAACATGAACAACTTGGCTACGGCTACATGAAATTTGGCCCCAATGAAAAATGGCCCCAAACTGAAAATGAAAAATCACCCCAAAAATTTACATGAAAGGCAACAACAACAGAAACTTGCGTAAAATTCTGCGAATTGGGGTGACAATTCATATTTTGGGGCCTTTTTTCATTTTTCAGTTTGGGGTAAAATTTCATTATGAAAAATTACCCCAAAAGAAGAAATGAAATAAGACCCCAAACGAAAAACGAAAACGTATGCTCCCCCCCTGTTTGGGTTTACTGTCAGATTTGGGGCCTTATTTCATTTTTTTTTTTTTTTTTTATTTCTTCGCAGTGGGGCCAAATTTCATGTAGCCCTTGGCTACACTCAAAAACAATGAAATAAAATTTGGCAGGTATACAGGAATAATGAAATCGAAAATAAAAAATTGTATGGTAAAGCCGAAGTGGACGCCCGTTTTTTACGTCACTCTACCAACGCAAATACCAAAGGAAGATTTGTATCGAAAGCGCTATGGTTTCGAAAAAGAACCTTCATGCGTCATGTCATGCCCATATGCGAGAATTATTTCTGAAAGTGAATTTTTGGTCCATTTTGTGTATGATCTACCTTTCTACTTTCTATACTCACTCAAAATCTACCTGTCTCTCTGAACACGACGCGACGTTCAGAGTGGAGTGTATGGCCAGGACATTTTATTAAATGTCAAAAGAATGAATGCATTCTTAAGAATGGTTGTTTTTGTAGGTTGTTAACATTTATTCATTCTAAAAAAATTCTCTTACAAACTGTTTTTGATAGTATTTTAAGAATTTCCCCTTTTTGTATTTGTTTCCCCGTTTTTATCCGTGTCCCCTTTTCGTCTTAAAAAGTCGGCAAAAATGGCGATTTTCCACTCAACCTGGGAACACTGATGTGGGTATATAAAAAGGGTGTTCCATAATTCACGCACAATTTTAATTTTGCGCCATTAAACAGTAACAGTGATGCCAACGCAAAAAAGATAACATTGTGACAGCTGACAGTTCGGGGCTAGTAAAATTGGAGCGCTTTATGAAAGAACAACGCATTTTCAATGTTGAGCAATATTTTAAAAATAATGAAGGTTTTTCGAATAAAGTCATCATCAGTGATGAAGCTCATTTTCATTTTGATGGCTTCGTTCATCGTCAAAATTGTCTTATTTGGGGTGCAGAAAACCCACGAGTAATTGTTGAAAAACAAATGCATTATCGGACCAATCTTCTTCGAAAATGCAGCTGGTCAGGCAGTAACAATTAATGGTGTTCGTTATCCCTAGTTTTTAGTGCCTAAATTACAAGATATGAATGTGACCAGAATGTGGTTTCAACAAGACGATGCCACATGACATGCAGCCAGAGAAACAATAATTCCATTACTGCATGAGTCATTTCCTAATCAATAAAAATTTAAACTTTTTAATTAAAAATCAGTATTTTCTATCAAAATGGCATTTTGCGTGAAAAATGGGACATCCTTTATATAGCAGACCAGCTTCAGCTCGTGTGTTTTACTTATTAAATAAATGGAAAAAAGTCGGATCTTAAAAATATCATGTTTATATGGGTTGTCAGTTGTCACATAAAAAGAAGACACAGCTGCCCCTTAAAGCCATACCCCAACCATGTTCAGTGATTGGCCCTTAGACCCGAGGTCTAAGGTTGGTATACACCTACAAAAATTGAACACCAATGAAAGAATCAAAAAAGCCATAATAGCCTTTTATTCCTGCAGCAGAATCTTTGGGAAAACCTGGGGACCATCTCCCAAAATTAAGCTCTGGATGTACACGGCTATAGTAAGACCTATTCTGACCTACGGCAGTCTCGTATGGTGGACGGCAACCAATAAAGCCACTTACCTAAAAACGTTAACGAAGGTTCAAAGACTATCGTGCATTGGCACCACCAGTGCCATGAGGACAACTCCAACCGCAGGACTTGAGGCTATCCTCAACCTGCGTCCGCTAGACATTCATGTGCAACTATCGGCCGCAATTAGTGCAATGAGAATCAGCCAATCGGTAAAATGGAATTTGAATGAAAAGGGTCATTCTATGATCCTACAGAAATATTTTGGCCGTGTACCTGTCACGGACTACATCACGCCTCACCTAGAGTTTACAAGACCCTTCTCTAGCGCCTATCCCAGCAGAGAAGACTGGAGAGACGGACTCGTACCTAGCACACCGACCATAGGACGGATCAAAAATGGACACTGGGGTAGGGTCAGGTGTCTTTTCTGAATCGATGGGTATATAAAAATCTATACGCCTCCCCGACTATAGCAGCGTTTTCCAAGCAGAGGTCCTGGCAGTGACAACAGCAGCCCGTGAGTCTGTGGTAAGGGCAATACCACCTGAAAGTATTACCTTCTTTATCGACAGCCAGGCAGCAATAAAAGCCATAACTGCACCAGAAATAAAATCGAAGCTTGTGAAGTCCTGTCGCGAAGAACTCAAGGCTCTTGGATCTTGGTACACAGCACAAGGTATCGCTCTGCTGGGTTGCGGGACATGAAGGCATTCCAGGCAATGAGAAAGCAGACGAATTAGCAAGACAAGATTCGACAGCTGTTTCAGAACAAGCTGATCCCTCTGTGAACATCCCGCCTTGCACACTCAAGCTTGGAGCAGGGAGAAAAGCCACAAGAGAGGCGAACGTAAGATGGGCCACCTTAAACACTTGTAATACCACAAGAATGCTATGGCCGTCCTTCAACGAATCAAGAACCGAGAAGATAATGCGGAAGGATAGGTAATCCCTGTCCATCCTCGTAGGTATCATAACGGGGCACAACACCCTGCGGTACCATATGAAGAAAATGGGCTTGACGGAAGAAGAACTTTGCAGAGGCTGCGGTGATGAGGGAGCTCTTGAGGACACAACCCATTTCCTATGTCATTGCCCAGGTCTCCAACACACCAGGTATAAATTCCGGCGTGGCAATAACGCCCAAGGAAATAGCGCCCAAATCGATTTGGAAATAACGCCCAAAAAAAAAAAACTCGTACAATTTGGTGTTGCAAAATATTTCATCATTTTGGGTTTTATTTCCTTTCCAGGGTTCGTTTTTTTGACAAGCAGTAAAGCCCAAAATAGTAAGTGGAAATGCATAAATAGTGGAATACGAATGGGAGGCATGTTGCCCCCTGCAACCCCCCTGCTTAGGTTTTCTGCTGGATTTTGGAGTAGGTGGGAGTTCGTACTGTAAAAAAACCTTCAATGTATCCAATTTTGCACATACTCCAAATCTGACAGTAGCCCCAAGCAGGGGGGTTGCAGGGGGCATCATGCCCCCCCCCCCATACGTATTAAACTGCAAATTATTTTTGGGCTTTATTTCCATCTTCTTGTTTATTTTTGGGCGCTATGCATTTTTTGGGCGTTATTTCCAAATCGATTTGGGCGCTATTTCCTTCGGCGTTATTGCCTAACGCCATAAATTCCTAGGGAGTCACTTCTTCAACCACCTAGACGAGCTTTCCAGCACGCCAATAGACAAGATAATGAACTTCGTCAAATCAACAAGATAGTTTGTATGTAGCAGCACAGTAAGTAATTTGAATACAGGGTTATAATGGGTAAGGGACAACTTCTTTCCCCCACGGGCATCACAATGGGTCAGTATTGACCTGAGTGTGGCACGGAGAACTCCCCGCCATTCCACAAACCTAACCTAACCTACACCTACATTTTGGCGTTCTAAAAGTTGTCTCAAAAGTCTCATAAAATCTCGTGTCTGCGTCGTAAGTTATTCAAGGTCAAATGTCAACAAAATCTTTTTTTCGCGATTATCTCGGTTTCTATTGATCCAATGATGTTAACATCTATTACAAAATTGTTAGATTGCCACCTGGCGTAGGGCTACTTTAGGGGCTTATTTCTTTGAAGATCTGAGCTATCTGTCCCGAATCGACACATATTTACTGTCGAACTGTCTTCACTGAAACATCAACACGCAATTTACCTATTGAATAGACAACAATTGTCATCCCCTTCGGTGTAAAGCAGTAGGGTAGATTACTTCGATCACCTGCTTCGACTCGACACCAGTCTCTATCTGTCCTAACATATACTGTCAAAGTCAATAAGCGGGGGTATACTGTTTCGGTTACATTGGTGCAGATTCGCCTCCGTTCTATACCAGCCACACTCCTTGCAAGCGAATACTCTTCCTTAATCTGTACCAGCCACCCTTCTTACTAGTGGACTGTCAGAGGCTACCCAGCTGGGGGTTAGACTGCTTCGGTCAACCCTTCGCCCTCCCCGAAGACTAACCATCACCTGAAGAATCTGACAACATCAATCAACCTCATCTCGACAGTTCGAGGACCCCGGTCAGAGGCAGTAGACGGGGGCAGACTGTTACGGTCACCCTCCGCTTTTCCCTAAGACAAACCACAACCAGGAGGTGAAAACTTTTTGATAGTCACCATCAAAACCTCTTAACGATGCAATTATACTCAAGCACATTTCGTTCAAAAGAAATTCGCAGGCAGCAATAGAGTTCCCACTGTAATTTCCGGCACATTGTTTGAGAGGCATTCCGCATTCCTCATGATGAATATTGCGGTTGTATTTGTTAAAAAATGGATAGAACAGTGAGATACACGGAACATTGGAGCATAGCATAGCGTATCTAAAGCAATTTGGTCCAATGTTGACAGCAAGGGAATTTCGGGGGTTCTTAAACAGTGTTGCCACTAATAAAAAGTTAATCCGGTCAAATCTGACCGAATGACCAGATTTTTATTTTCAAAATCAGGTCAAAAATTCCGGTCAAAAGTTAAAATGAGAATTTTCGACCTGAAACCCGGTCAAAAAGAGAAAATACCTATACCTACCTATACAATTTACGAATTTTTAGGCTCATCTGCATTATCGATGTTTAGAAAACGTTTTTGTAATCTTGAGATTGTGAACTTGTTTTTTATTTCGTTTGTTTAAAATTTACTGAAACTAATTTTTCATTTTATATGACATGTTTGAAGTTCTGAAATACACTTCTAGTGCATGGCCATACACCAATGAACGTCGTGTCCAGCGACAAAGGTAGATTTTGAGTGAGTAAAGGAGAAAGGTAGATAGCATAGAAAGTCTACTTTCAGAAATAATTCTGGCACGTTCTTTTTCGCACCATTGTGCTTTCGATACAAATCTTCATTTGATATTTGCGTTCATAGAGTGAGGACGTCAAAAACGGGCGCCCGCTTCGGCTTACCCATAAAATTTGTTTGTGTTTTCAATTTCACTATTCTTTTACCTGCCAAATTTTATTTCATTGTAATGACGCCTGGTTTTTGTGTGTAGCCAAATCGTTAATGGAAATGAAAGTCACGGGAGGACGTGTAGGGCCAGGCCATGTATACTATACTAACTACGGACGTGTGTCAATTGGGCTAAATAATTATTCTCGGATAATTTTCTGACACTTGAAAAGAGTAGTTCACCAAACTCCAATCTGAGATTTATCGAATTTCACACTTTAATTAATTGAAATTCATTGTTTAATTTCCTCTTCAAAATGCTAGCAAAAGAAAACGTAAAAAAATTAGCCTATAAGATAATTTATTATCCTGCTCCCAGAGCAGAACTCCATGCGTGATGTTGTAGTTCCATTATTCGCATTAAATTGGTTTCTGTTTGAACTTGGGAGCATATGTTCGTAATGTATGGCAAAGTTATATTCAAATTATAGAAATCTATCTTTATTTATAATCAGTAGGGCAATTTTATTTTTCCAGTCAAAAAAGGGTTTTCCGGTTAAAAACATTTTTCGTTCCGGTCAAAAAGCGGTTAGGCCGGATTTCAAAATTTTCTCCGGTCAGAGTAAACAGATTCCGGTCAGATATGACCGGAATCCGGTCAGAATGGCATCACTGTTCTTAAACTAAGCAGGGCTTAACAGGATTCTAATAGGAATGCGAGGGAAGACCGCCAAAATCTAAAAAAAAATTCCTTGGAAAATATTTCTTTGAACATTTAGAAGAAATAAGCTACGTGAACTACATATAGGGTTAGAAGGGTTAAGTATATACTTTTCACGTTCAAAGTTTGTTTTTTCGCTGTAAACGTGTCCCCAACATTTTGGGAATGTATTGTCCGTCCTCTCGCACAGTAGTCACACATTTATATGCAATAAATAAGTGAACTAAAATTTGATTAACTTGTATGAATGCATGCTCCCAGGCATGCTAGTGCCTACACCTTAATTTTCGAATGAATGCTAAGCAGTTATTAACAGATAGTATGCTAGTGACAAATGAAACGATGAATAAATTACATGCGCGTGTACATGGCCCCCACTGAGCATGAGAACGCTCAATCACTTATCCGATTGTGATCGTTGCGCATGCACACAATTGAGACCTCACTCGGTCTACGGTTGACAGTAGCCGTTAATAGGCTTTTCTCAACCCCTCACTCTTTCATGTCTCTAGGTCAACGCATTTAAATTTCGGTCACACGGGACTATGATTAGTTTTAGAGGTCACATCGACTGATCTTAGGAGTCATCAAACGCTAATGCCTTCAGATTACGTACAACCGTAATTAGCTTCGCGAAGACAACAAAACAAAGGATTATGCAAGGGATGCCTCTCCACCTCGTCGTCGGTCGTATAGGTATATACATCTAAATCCGCTTTCAAAGGTTAATCTTCTCCCATTCATATACGCAGATGTATTCAGAATCAGCCTTTTGACCTTAAATCTTGATTGGTGCATCGACAACGCCGATCGGGTGGAGGAAAATAAAAGAAACAAAAACAAAAAAGGAACTCAGGGACTCCCCCTTTGGAATACAATAAGCAAATTAGTTGCAAATTGCTGTTCCTTGTCGTCGTCGCAGTCATCGTCGTTGTTCTCATGCATCCTCCTTCGGCGGATGATAAACAATAAAATCATAACAACCGACAATAACAACAACAACAACAAATAAGGAAGCAAAGCACAAAATCCATTGAGCCTCCCCCATCAAGCAACAAAAAGCCATAAGGGAAAGACAGGCATCGCGCGCGCCGCGAAGCGCATCATGTATATTTTTATTTTTCATTTAGTCTCTGCTTCTCAGATATAAATTTGCGAATCGCTGCAGGCGAAGGAAGTCGACTCTCCTCATCGCATCGAGATTACAATAATCGGCCACAGTGATCTCACAGCGGCTTAAATGGATATCTCTCTCGGAAAGGACCCACCACAATGATGTAGCGGCTGAAGATCAAATCCGTCAGATATCCCCGAACATATAATACGTTCGTTCGCATGTGGGGATAGAGAAAGACTGTGAAAAGGAGTCTCTGCCGCATAAAAGCCGAAAAGTCATAATAAAATGAATAAATGGGGCGTTCACTTGATGAAAATCCATGGGCGCCGTGTGGAGGACGCAATCCGTTTGCTCTGAGTAAGACCTAAAATTTTAAAGCTTTCGTGGTATTCAAATTGTAAGTTTCCAACGACGATGTCCAGATGTAGTACAGGTGGAAGGATGCAAGCGATTTCCTGGTTTTTGTTGGGGGTATTAGCTGCAGCTCCCATCGAATGTGGTATATGCGCCCGAATCGATGATGATAGTAATTGAGTTGGGCTATGATAGAGGCTCCAGCTAATGACCAATTGAATTTGTGCAGCAGCAGTTGCTCATACATGTAAAGGTACGGGGAAATTACGTTAGGCAAATAATAGAGATTTTTGGCTAATGATTGAGTTTTCGGCATAGGATGTAGTTGCGCTCATGGGTGGCCATGAGGACCACAAGAGAAGACTATGAGTGACGGCAGCAACTAATTCGCATATTCAAATTTCACGGTGCGCTGTGTCATTAACCTTATTCAAAATAAAACAATAAACCATATTAAACAGTGAACCAATAAAAAGATCCACAGAAACGAATAATACTGCTAGCGGAAGAGAGGTATCACCTGTAATCCGCCTTCTCGAAGGTCCTATTACCTTTCGCGGGAATCATTGTTTGTTTGTTTTGTTTGTGTTACTGGTTGCCTCCAAATAAGTTCATCATAACCCTATCGCCAAGCTCATTCAATCCACTATCCACAATCCTTAGTGAAAGTCCATTTTGACATTTGCCAGAAAGAATTCTGTGTGGTTCGTATTTTTGTGAGCTGTCACTTCGACGTTCGACGCCCTACATGTTTTTGCGATTGAGGGGAAAAAATAATTGATGGAAACATAAAGAAGATCAGAATCATGTGATAGAGCAGATAGAGAGGTATACTACTCTAGAAATGTTGAGAAGCTTTACCTTTCTTTTCTGGATAGGAAACTGAACTGGAATGCAAATGTAGGGGAAAGAATTAAGAGGCGTATAACGCCCTTTTCATTTGTAAAAAAATAGTAGGCAGGACTTGGGGCCTAAAACCTACTATGGTGCATTGGCCACTTGAATTGTTCTGAATTATTCAGGGCCTGTCGCACAATGCTTAAGGCATTATGTAGTCAGAACCGAGTGAGACTGTGCTGGGTACCAGGACACTGGAGTATATCTGGAAATGAGCAAGCTGATGAGCTTGCGAGGAGAGGCGGGGAATTGTTAGATGGAGGAGATGTGGATATTAAACCACCTCCTTCCATCGTAAAAAGCGATATTAGGAATAAAATAAATAAGGAAGCCGACCGGAGGTGGGAGGGCCTTACCGGTCACGCAGTATCTTGCAGCACTTTGGCCGCAATACGACAGTAAAAGATCTAGGGAAATCCTCAAACTAGGCAGGGAACAGCTCAGGGCACTATGTCATATGTCGCAGTATAGAAGGAAATTTCTGGGCAGGTACTTCTTCCAACATTTAGAGGAGATAGACAATACCAACTATAAGGGGCTACTTGGTTTTTGTAGGGAAATTCCGGCTTTCTCAAGGGCAAGTGTTTAGGTGTTTTTCAATTGTAGGTCACTGCATCCATAGGTCCCCCTAGGGATCGCTATGGGCCCTTATGGTGCCTAGTGCCGTATGAAACATCTCTCTCATACCCCTTTTTAACTTAGCCTAACCTAGCAACAAGACTCGAACACAACCTATTGAAAAGAACAGGGAAACTTTGTAGTAGAGACACAGTCGAGTATGGAGACCACTCCTGCAGAATATTAAACGGCGAAGACGACCCAAATGCTGCTGTCAGGCAGATCGAACCTTGCAACATGGACGATGAAAGTCAAGTCCTTCATTCACCCGAACAAAGTGATGCTAATAACATCTAACCTCAAGTACAACAAGTGGATTGAAGACAGTGAAAAGAGAAAGATAACTCAGCTAATGATTTGAATATCATCATCGATTATACGATCTTCAATAACGATGACTCTCTAGGATATGCGCAAAGTAGAGTCATACATTTCAACATGATTCTTGAGACAATTGTGCGAAACTCGCAAGCCAACACCAGAAGCACAATTTTCCAAACGTCTGTGCAACTACTGACGTCATTGGCCAAACGCAGCAAGCTGTCACTGGTACGTTTGCATAAGTACCTATTAGCACAGAAGTGGCAAAAATAGACTTAGCGGTGAATGAGGGCAAAACAAAATATATGCTAACAACAAAAAAGAGACATCCAACACCGACGTCTCTGACAGAATGTCACTATAGTATAACTTTGAGGTGGTTCAGGACTTTGTCTATCTTGGCTCAGCTATGAACTCAGACAATGACACCAGCACTGATATTAAACGAAGAATAACTCTTGCCATTCGCTCTTTCTTTGAGCAAAGAAAGCGACTGACTAGTAAGGCCGTGTCAAGAAACACTAAGAAGACTGCATATAATACCCTCATCATACCAGTCCTGCTCTATGACTATGGCGCAGAATAATGGACGTTAGCAAAAGGCGGAAGAAGATCTCTTGGTCGTTTCGAACGCAACATTCTTCGAGTGATTTTGGGGTAGACGAGCTAGTGGACTCTAATAGCTATACAGCGACATCGACTGGTCAAAAAAGTACGTATCAGTCGAATAATATAGCTGGGTCATGTAGAACGAATGGACACCAACGCTCCGGCCAGAAGAGTCTTCGATTCCAAACCGGAGGGACAACGCAATAGAGGAAGACCTCGCCTTAGGTAGCGCGCACAAGTTGAAGGGGACCTCAACAAACTTGGAGGCGGATAGCCAAAGATCGTGCTAACTGGAGAGGCGTGATGATTGAGGCCCAGGTCCACCCCGGTTTCTTACGTTCGAAACTAGTTTTTTGATGTTTAAAATCGAAGTTACCATTTGCTTCATAAATACAATCTTTTATCGCACATCTTGCAACAACAGTGATTTCTTTCTTTCTTTCTTTCAACGTAGACAATACGGGGGTTTTGAGACCACTTTAGTCTTTCAAGTAGGTATGTAAGATTGTGGCTAAGTCTCACATAGTCAGCGGCATTTGGTTTGAAAAAGTTTCGCATCATACTAGAAAAACCACCCACCACACCCACCCACCACGCATTACGCCACATACAAAGGGCAGCAATAGTTACAAAAATGTAAGCAGTCTATCTTTTAAAGCTGTCTTTTCGAAAATTGAGAACCGGCCTGTAAGAGTAAGTAGTCCTAACATTAAGATGAAAAAAATATTTCTCTCAATTAAGATCTGGATAAAATCTTGAAGTGGGACAGACCACAGCTCAACACTTTTACAAAGAAAACTGCTTCGTTTGTACCACAGATGCACGACAAATCTTGAAGTCATTGTCAATATGGCAGTACCAAAGGACCATACTTTTCCAATATCGCAAGATAGCGTCTTCAAAGATAAGTTACCTATCTCTTGCATTTACTTTTCTCTCGGGAAAGACAAACCTATAAACGCTTCAAGGCCGCCCCATGATACTTGCAGAAGTCATGAAGCAAGTTTCAATGTTTACTTGTCCTGTAGGCAAACGAGGTTTGGAAAAATGATGTCATCGCTGATGTCAAATGTACTGATATTTGGTGCTCATTGGTTCTCTGTCTAGTGTCTTATATTTATATAGGGCGATCATATGTCGCATTTCGAGGAATAATTTCGTTAAGTTCCCCTACCCTTGTAGTAACTAAAGAATATCGAAAGAATCTCTGTGCCATGCCAGTGACTGTAGATTTGATGTTATTCTAGAATATCCCATAAGCCCAACTGCTCGTCACAGTATGCTATGGAGTACATAAAGCGGTGCCTAACTCGATATACGAGGCCTGGTGTAACCCCATCAGATTTATAGAGAATAAGGAATTGTTGTTTCGCTCCTTCAGAATTAGTTGCATTCAAAGCATTCACGACCAATTTTAGTCCTTTTATCGTAAACCCTAAAAAATGCAAAAGCAAATAAAGACCATCTATTTTAATGACAAAATAAAAAAATTTATTAAACAAACAAATTATTTGACTGGCTATTAAGAAATTGCAATATTGCAAAAATATACTCTAATAAACCCTACGCAGGTTTCTCGAATTGAGTCAGTCTGTCGGGTTTTTTTCTTTGCCCGCTTACTCACCGCCTGCGTAGAGCCTTACTGGCATACAATAAAAAAAAAGAAAAATTAAAAAAAAGAATAATTAAAACAATAAAGTGCATATCGGTCTCTAGAGAGACCGTCGATAAAATCATTATCCGTCAACAAATCCAATTCGGCGTTCCATGAAGCCCTTAATTCAATGGACAGATATTAGGCCACACATCACCACGTATCATGTCCTGTTTAATGCGCACTTGAGTGCCCTTCACACTGATGTTCCTAATACAGCCCTTATAAATGCTCTTGGCCTTGAAGCCAACCATCTTATTCAAGTTTGGATGGCCTCCCATAAACAGCGGTCTATTTGTTCGTGTAGTTGTTGAACCATCTGTTCCTATGGCTGGCTTAGAGCTAATCGAGTCCACAGTCAGTGTGATGACAAACTTCGACTTCACCGCATGAACTGTGCGCCATTTGCCATCGCAGAAGCTCTCGCTATTGCTGAGGGTGTAGTTAGCCTCAATAGTGTTCTTCTCGTCGGTCTTCACGCTGAAGACCAACGTATCGTTGACCAACTCCAAGATCATCCAAGCATTTCGGCCATGAACCGAAAACAGCAGACCATCTGTGGTGCGAGGTTTGAAGTCAAAGTTGATACTCATCTCGGAACCGACTGAAAAGTGCTCAAAGACCTTCACAAAGCCAGGTGTCTTGCCAAAGAACAAGCCATTCTCGACTTCATCGGAGCATGGAACCACATTGGTTGGAGTCGGTGGGGTCTCTAGAGCTCGCTTGTCGAAGAGTATCTCCTTAATGCAACCGTTAAAGAGAGTTCCCTTTACCAAAAGAGTGTTGGTATTCAGATCGTCATCCACTTGGCTAGCGATACCGCCCATGTAGACAGGGAAGTTCAGCGTGAAGTGGCGCACATTCATCTCTTCCAGATCGATGCTCTTATCTTCGTTGCTATCGACAATAAGGCTGACCTTGCGAGCTTGACGAAGGAACTCTATTGTATGCCATTCACCGTCATCGTATGTGGTAGAGGTTGAGAGATTGGCAACAATTGGTCCAACCCGTAGTTGATGGTAGATGATACCGTCATGGAGGTACACTGCAATGAAATCGGTGTGTCGCTTATCGGCGGCGTAGAACAGTAGACCGCTCGGGAAAGCCGATCGGAATCTGAGACTTATGTCGTAGTGTTTGCGCATTTTGATCGGCAAAGAGTTGATTTCAAGACGCTGCTCGCGGGCCGCTCGGAAACGGTAGCCGCCATCTTCAAAGTCTACATCGTAGTTCGGCTCAACTGGAAGCTTGCATGTAGGTTCCTTAGTAGTATCTACGGGTTTTGGTGGTCGCTTTGTCGTTGTAGTTGTGGTGGTGGTTGTTGTAGGTGTTGCAGTTGTAGGAGTTTCAGTGATTATTGGCGCTTCAGTGGTTGTAGTTGTAGTTGTCGTCGTTGTTGTGGTTGTTGTACTGGTGGTACTGGTTGTCGTTGAATTCACAATCGGGATGAATCCAATGTCGGGCAGAGTGTCTTCTGAGATTACATCTTCAACCTTATCGCCGGGGAAGTACTGCGGAACTGAGTCGACATCGTAGTCTGTAAGGGAGAGGGTACAGTTAGGTATGAGTTACAAAGAAGATCAGTGGATCCATCTTACCCAAAATGTCGGACGGGCATCCATTTATGTGGCCAGATAATTTCTCTGCACTATTGGCGAAGTTCAAAATTTCGCTATTTAATGTCACATCGCTAATACAGCCCGTAAAGTAGGCAAGGGTCGACAATGCTCCTTTGCTGGGCTCGAAGTTATGCGGCAGACCTCCAAAGAAAATGTCGCCATTTGCGATATCCAACCTTGGTGGTGCGTTAAATGATCTACAAATGAGGGGGCAGAAAGATGAGTCAAAAGCAATACAAGAGGGTAAGAGGAACTTACTGGAAATCATGAACATCATCAACAGACAGTCGCAGTCGCACATCATCATGCAACACCGTTACTACGTGCCATTCGCCATCATTAAACTTCCTATCGCTAATAACGTCATGGCCTAAGCTACGCAAGCGCAATAATCCGTCGTCCAGAGTTAGACCGATTGTAGCTCTCTGGTCATGATTACTGGCATAGAAGATGACCCCGTCCTTCTGCTTGGTTTTGAACTTCAAGTTAATGTGGAAATTATTGTTCGAAGTCACATTGGCCTTCCGCAGGAAGCCAAATTCATGTGGCCGGTAAGACAATGTTGTTGAGAACTTGGCTGGACAGCCTGGTCGCACACCACTTGCGTTTTGATTTACACCCAAGTCGACCTTGATGCCAGACACTGTGACATCATCAATGCAACCGTCAAAGTTGCTCTTGACAATCTCTGGATGATTCCGTTTGGCAGGATGACCACCAAAGAACATTTTCTTCAGCGGTGGTAGGGTATCTTCGCTGCCAACTGGCGTTTCCTCCTGGAAAATCAACTTATCGTCGACCTTCAGAATACCCCGCCGTCCATCGCGTTCCGCAACGACACGATGCCATTGATCGTCGTTGTACTCGCTCACAGTACCAGATGACACCATGTGATCGCCCAACTTGTAACGGAAAAAGACGCCGCCATTTTGCAGCTCAACTGTCATAAATTGGTGGTTGCGTCCGTAGAAGAACATAAGACCATCCTTGGTGTCTTTGGATGCCTTGAACCTGAATTGTACGCTTGAGCGGCTTCTGAAGTTATACTGCGAGGCTGACAGGACAACGTATCCATTTCCATTGAATCGATAGCCTGTAGGCGGGGCTTCCGAGCTGACCAATTGCTGTCGTCGTGGAAAGCCCTCGTTATTATATTGCGCATCGACAAAGTTCCATAGGCCAACGTGTTCGTCCCCTATGCGGAGGTCTTCAATTAATCCGACGAAGGAGCTCGATCGGATATCCTCCGGTGGGCTAAAGTCCGACGGTGGTGGATAGCCGCCAACAAACAGACGACTATTGCGGTCCACATTGAAGACATTATTCGATCCCAACAACGGTTGTTCTGCGATGTGCTCTTTAACAGATCCATCCTGGAGCTCCTCTCTAATGATCAGCTTGGCATTGCTGCCGACGCGATCGACGATCGCTTGGTACCACTTGCCATCAGCGACATACTTGCTGTTGGTGATGCGCTCAGGACCGTTTCCAAGATCAATCGTAAGGATCGGATAGCCGTTGACAATCTCCAGGGCCATGAAGTCATTGTTCTTTGGCCCCGATCCGGCACCACTGGCAGCCGCACTCTTATTGTCATTGCCCAGATACATCAGGAAACCATCACGATTCTGAGTGTTGAAATAAGCAGATACCTTTGACTTGGTTGCTAGAAGTGGCAACGTTTCCGGTGCCTTGAGTTCCAGAATTGTGCTTTGGTTGAACTTCACTCCAACGATGATTTCGTTTGCTGCCTGTCGAGCCATTTCAATCTGCTGCTTCAAGAAATCGATCTGATCGCCCAAGTCCTTATCTGCTTCATCCATTTCTTTTTGCTTCTTTTCGATTTCGTCCGCGAGCTCATTCAACACTGGAACTTGAGAGTTAACCTTCTCAATTTGGGAGTTTATCTGGCTGATGTCTTTGGCAGCTGCATCGATGTCTTTCGAGATGTTACGAGCTTTTTCCAAGTCCTTTGGTGTCGAATCGGCAACTGGAACGAGGTGTTCCAGCGCTTCTTTGGTCACTTCTAAAGCAGATGTGGCTTGGTTGTTTGAGTCTTCCCATAGGTCCCTTTGCGAGTGGGTTGGCAGTTGCGCGAGAATTCTGCAATTTCAATTAAAAGATATCATATTATATACAAGGAGAGAGGTTTTGCAAAATATAATCTTACTGTATGGTGTCCTCGAGTTTCTTCTCGGTTTTCTTGTTGAGATTGGAAATCGCAGATACGGCTTCAGCAGAACGGTTCAAATGCGGTTCCAGTTCACTCTGTACCTTTGTTAGAGCGGATCTTGCATTCTGCAACAGCTCTCCAGATTCCTTGTCTGCTGTTCCCGCACGGTCTCCAATGCCGTCACTCTGCACAAAGATTATTATTATTAAAACGACCCCAATCCAGCTTTGGGATTGAATACTCACTAATTCGGTAGCATTGCCCGCCGCATACTTAGCCTCTTGAGCGAAGTTCTTCGCTCCAGCGACTACATCAAAAATATCCGAATACGCCGTCGAAGCCTTAATGGCCTGTTCCGAATTAGCTGTAATATTTGAATAATCATCAGACAACGCGTTAGCTCTCATCTTCAAGGCATCAGCGCGTTGTTCGGCTTGGGCAACACTGTCCTTTGCCTGCCTATAGTCTGTTTCATCAATCGGCAGCCAATCTTCGACGTGCTTGTTTACATCCTTCAGCCGGTCAAAGACATCTCGCAGTTCTTCCAGGTTCTTGTCGATCGAGTTCAAGGTCGTTTCGCTATCGGCGATAAACTTCTCGGCGTCAACGATATTCTTCTCGGCTTCCTGTTGCTGATCGGCTACAGTGTCAAACTTGGAATTGTCGAAAGCCTCCTTATTGCGAGCGTTTAGCTTTTCGACTTCATAGGACCTGTTTACAGCTTCATTGCTCCAGCCATAGAGATCCTCCAGCTTGTCATTGAAATCACCGATATCGTGCTTGAGTGAGTCCAATGACTTGTTCTGCAGTTTCACAGGTTCCACCAGCCGATCAATTTCGCCAAGTAGTTCGGTGGTCTTCTCCAGAAGCGTACTCGATGGTCCCAGATCTATAGTCACCATTTCAATCTTCTCGAGTATCCGCTCGGCTTCTATAAGGGCACCTTCAATTTTTGTACTAGCTGCTGTGTCGAAACTCTTCGCTAATGCTTCAACGGTCGTTATAGCATCTCTAGCCTCGAAATTTGCCATTTTTGTTTGATTGTAGACGGCTGATACATTCGCCAACAGAACCTGAGATGTACCACGGCTTTCCAGTGCCGCGGTATTAGTGTAGTTGACATTTTTACCGTATGACTTTGCAGAGCTCTCTAGTTCTTCGATCGCTTTACGGCCGGGATTTAGATTAACACCTTTCGGGTCGAGGGCCTCAACTGCTGGTCGGACTTTCTCTGCCAGATCGTCATAGTAGATGAGTTTTTGGCTTGTGAAGAATGCCAATGCCACAGATTGGAAATCCTCGACGATGGGGTCGATTCGGTATCTCAAAGCATCTGTTACGTCCAATAGAGCGTGATGACAGCCATCACACTCGGCACAACCCTCATCCTTGAGCAGAACCCAACGATGTGGGCAGTGATCGCATTTCTCACCAATCACTCCGGGCAAACACTCGCACTGGCCGGTTAGTGGATTGCAGCCAAAGCCTCTTGAGTAACCCCGGTTACAGTTGCAGGCTGTGGGGTCATACATTAGCTATATGGAGTCAGGAATACGAGCATTTTAATACTTACGTGTACAGCCCTCATGAGTGTAGTTCCAGAAGTCCACGCCACAGCGATCGCACTGTCGGCCTGTTACACCGGGCTTGCAAGCGCAGTTGCCAGTATGTGCGTCACACTGAGTACTATTCGAAGATACGCCACAATCACAGGCTCTGCAGCCCATACCGGAGTCGAATCCATAATGGTCTGGCTTACACTGATCACAGCGCTCACCGATCACATTCTCGTGGCATTTGCAAACACCGATGAACGGATCGCACTCCATAGTGCCAAGTTCAACGCAATCACAGCTCTTGCAGTCCTTCAGCTTTATGGCGTCCCCATAAAAGCCTGGGGCACAAAGATTGCATGCCGGGCCTGATGTGTTGTTCAAGCACAGCAAGCATTCGCCGGTAATCGTGTCGCAGGAACCTGGTTCGGTGGGGTTTATGTTGCCAGAGCAGTCACATGGTTTACAGTAGTCGCCCTGCTTCTCCGGTTGCCCATAGAACCCTGGAGCGCAGCTCTCGCAACGGGCCCCTGTATAGCCAGGCTTACAGTCACAATGGATCTTCTGACCGGATTCAGAGATCTCACAGCCGAATGCGAAGCTGAAAGATATATTAAAATTAGTAGGAATGATCTCATAGATTGACGTCGATCTATAATTACTTATTCGAGTCAAATGGCAACGGGCACGCGCAGATCATGCAGTCATGAGGTGAGCCATAAGTTGCGTTGCCGTAGTAGCCTTCAATACACAACTCACAATGGTCGCCCGTTGTTGCGTGATCGCAGTTCTGAAGAATGAAACACATTAAACCGTTTTCAACCTCTCAATATGAGCTTACTCACCTTACAAATACCGGTGGCACAATCACAGCTCTCTGAGTGTCCGTTACAATCGCAAGGAATGCAATATCCACCGTACGGTCCATCAGGATCCCTGTAGTAGCCCGGTGCACAGTCCTCACAAGACAGTCCCGAATAGCCCGGCGGGCAATAGCACTTCTCCACCGGCAACAGTTGGTACAAGTTGAAGTTATCCTCATCCTCATCGGCGAGCGTCAGGTATGCGTCTGAGAGCTGACTTAATACAGTTTGTTCCCAGTAGTTGGCCCGAATGTAGATCGCCACCAAGTCCCTCAAGACCATCATAAAGTCGCCACGGTTCACTGGTTTTCCGTTCAGTCTCTGGAAGTTGCTTTCGATCATTTTGACACTGTTCTTGAATAGTACGTCCTGAGTTGGTTGTTCATAGCTCTGGTGAACAAACATGTCGTTCTTGCCGATAAGAATAACATCAGGCGCCACTAAGGCTTTACCGAACAACCCAGTTGTATAGTAAAGGCTATAGACCAACTCTCCGCCATACGATGTCAAGTGACTGTTCTGACTGAGCAGGTAATCCAAAACTCCAAAGTATACCAAACTGTCGTCATTGTCCTTCAGTGAGAAATCTGCCTGCAATGTGGTCTCATTTACCATAATCTCATCGGAGGATAAGGCCCATCTGGAGATGTCTATGGTCTTGTTGTTGAATTCAACATTGCTCAAGGACACGTTCTTCAAAAGGCTTACATTGTACATTCTAAGGTAGGCGCTCTCACATCGCGAAGTCTTTCCAAAACAGAAGCATGTCGTACAACCTTCTGGGTTCGAGGCCTGCATGTTATAGGTCCCTTCTTTGCACTGTTCACAGCTGTACCCCGCAACGTTCTTCTTGCAGAAACAGTTTCCGTCGTTCTTGTCGCAAACTTCAAACTCAGCTCCGGCTGTTTTACAGCTACAAAGATCACAGCGTGGGAATCCAAAATAGCCGTTCGAGCATTGATCACATGCCCGGCCTTCTATGTTGTGTCGGCAGGCGCAGGTTCCGTTGTGAAGATCGCATTGTATGTTGCCATTTTCGACACCCGAATAGTTGCAGTTGCATTCTTCACAGCCAATGATCTGATGGAAGCCATACGTGTAGGGCATGCACTGGTCGCACTTGTCTCCGCTGACGTTAGGCGGGCAAATGCACTCACCGGTACGGGCCTCACACATTGCAGTCACTGGACAATCGCAGGGTTTGCAGTCCGGGAAGCCATAGAAGCCCGTCCGACAAGCGGTACACTGACGTCCGATAACGTTAGACTTGCACTGACATTGTCCACCGAACGGATCGCACTCGAAGCTCGTCGACCCGTCGTAGTCGCAGTTACATGGCAGTGCTCCGCCATTGTAATCGGCCGTCAACGAGAATACAGCTTTCTTACAGAAATCACTGGCGTTGTATGTTATGTAGAAGTGATCTTGTCCGCAGTTCCGTATGAACTCCTTGGTCTGATCGAATGTTTCCTCGACAAGCAGGTCGTCATTATATTGGTCAATAGGAACGATAACTAGATAGTCCAGCCAGAGTCCTTGAGGGCGGTTGTTCTGAAAACAAAAGAGGCGACCTATGTACACATCTACACGGAATAAATGCTGTTTGACAACTTACGGTGATCGTGAACTTGAATTCATCCTCAATGTCGAACCACACATCATCGCCGTTGGGGTGAATAGCTCCTCGACAGCCCGAACTTGCAGGACAGTGCCTGATATCAAACTTGCCATCATAGAACTGCTTACCCGTCTGCAGAGTGTACAGCACCTTATACTTGGGATGGTAGGGCTGGTAGTACTTGACAAGCACCACATAGCGGCCTGGCTCCGATACCCTAGACCTAGAAAAAGGAACAAATTGCAATTGAATTTTCGAATACGTTCAACTCTAGCTTACTCGATAACAATGGTTGAGTTGGTTTGCTGATCCAAGTGGATGAGTTTGACCTTCTCATCTAGAGCAGCATAAGGTGGCTTATTCGTAGCAACACGATCCTCGTGATCGGACTCGAATTCGATCTTCTTTGAATCCGGTACGGATCTGAATTTCGGCGCGGAACATCTGCCCTCGTGGATCACACACACTGGTGTTGGCATAATGTAGTCTATGGACCAGTTCTCCGCCGGAATGGCGGTGATCGAGATTACAGCCACCCGACCAATATCATCAGAGTCAGTCTGCAAAGAGGTAATCAGATCAGTTAAAAGTCGGCGTTTTATCTACTACACTGGAAACCTACATAAATGGAAACTGGTTGTAGTTCGGTAGCCGACATGTAGAAGCTCTTCTCCCGTGACTCATCATCGATGACCGGCTGACGACAGGACATCGAGTACAAGCATGGATACAGCAAAGCCGAGCCAAAGTCGTCCCTCTCGGAACCGACGGCGACTTTTACAAAATACGGTTCAGCGAAGTTCTTTTCTGTAATGTAGTCGATAACGAAGACATAGCGTCCACTGTGGGGTACCTCCACGATGTACTTCAGGTCGTTTTGAGTTTGTGATATCACCGGAATCTCACCAATATGATTGATAATGGTAAGGTGCTCCGAGTCGCTGTAATATTCACTGGGCTTGGCAGCCGTGTCGCCACCTTTAACAACGAACGGTATGAATGCGGGCTTGAAACTGCAAAGAGATAAAACTATTTTTTTGCTGAAAAATTCTCAAAACGACTCGATTGTCGTCTAGGCTCACGGCAATCGGGTCCCTCATATTAACTTACTCCGAAACGGAAGCGTATTTGTAATGCCGGCACAGCTCCATACTGCCCAATTCGCAGGGATTGTCGATCTTTCGAGTCAGAATCGAGGCTTCGTAGTAAGCCGCTGGCAAGAGGACAAAGTAGTCCTACAAAAGGCAAAAAAGTCAGAAAATAAAACCCATAGCTCAGATTTTACTGTCACCTACCAGCATGACATATTTGTTGGTCTTTGTAGTGATCGTGTACCGGCCCGGATCTAAGACGATCGGTGACGGCTTATTGCCCTTAGCTCCTGACACTGTTACAAACTGTGGCGCTGTCGTAGGTCGCAACAAGAGTTTGGCACTGAAAACAAGCACAATTACAACAATCATCCCACACAGCGTCTAGGAATACCTACTTCTGATCAACTTCCAACGGATTATCTGACTGGATCAGGATACTCGCCGTGATGTTGTCATGGGTTGGATTGACATATCGAATCACCATCCTGTACATTGACGACTTGAAGATTGTCACCTCATTGGTGACCTCATTCTGGATGTCGGAAAACACGGCATAACCCTTTCCGCTAAAGCCTGGGAATATCTGGTCATCATACTGATATCTGACTTGCGCTCCCGCAGGAGTATAGCCATCTTCGTACTCGAACTGGAACTGGTACAATGTGGGGAAGAAATGAGTTGTCAGCGGCTGAGTGCATGTTCTTCCAGTAATTCTCGGATGACATTTACACTGGCCAGTTCCCTTATCACAATCAGTACCCCATGATCCGCCTACATCGCAGTTACAATCTTTACATCCAAACAAGCTGCCGCCGAACAGATCAAATGTACCATCCTTACATTCGCCACACTGCCGCCCTTGTACATGAGGCTTGCAGGTACACTGACCAGTCTTGGACGCACATGTGTCCAATCCAGCGATCGTACCGTCCTCATAGCAGTCGCACACCTCACAGCCATCAGGGTTGCTGATACTCAGATTCCAATAAAGCGGTTTACAGTCGTTGCAAATACGGCCAGTTACGCGTTCCTTGCACTTGCACAATTCCCCCACCGGCACCGATCCACAACCAGCAAATTTGTCAATAACACCGGCGGGATCACAGTTACACTCCTCACAGACGGGGAAGTTATAGAAGCCCTCTTTGCACGCGTCACAGACTTTTCCGTCAAAGTTTGACAGGCACAAGCATTGACCGTCCGCATTGCAAGTTACACCCTCCGAGCCATGAGAATCGCAGTTGCAAGCTACAAATGGAAAAAGTTAAACGAATTTCTGGAGCATAATATGTGAGCACGCTTACGTAGACATTCGGGGTAGTTGTAGTATCCAGCACTGCAAAGGGTACACTGCTTGCCGGCGAAATTAGAAAGGCAATTACATTTGCCGGTGTTGTCGCAAGTGATCGCGGAACTACCAGTTGTCGAACAATTGCATGGTCTACACTCGGGATAGTTGTAGAATCCAGGCAAGCACTGATCACAACGAGGTCCGCCATAGCCTTCGCGGCAAATACATTTGCCAGACTCCTTGTTGCAGATCTCGGATTCGGTTCCTTGGATGTCACAATCGCAGTCTGAAAGGAAGTCGGTTAATGATGATGGCAAAGGAACGTATCTGCGGATCACTTACATTTGCAATCAGGGTATGAGTAGTATCCATGCTTACAACGCTCACAGTTGTTACCACCAAAATTGCTTAAGCATTTGCATTGCCCCGATTCCATGTCGCAGTCGTTGTTGATGGAACCGATTCGGTTGCATTGGCAAGCTGAAATTGAAAGGGTTCAAAGGAACAGGCTTTAATCTTTTCGTATAGCATTCACTGGTAGGGTTCCCACCCATATAGCCAGCCCCTCAAAATATGATATCAGATTGGACATATATTTTTAAGTGTGTCTTACCTAATCCAAGACAGCCACCTAACTTGTTCTAAACTTACCTTTGCACTCGGGGAATGCAAAATATCCCTCAGCGCACTGCTTGCAGTAGTGTCCGGCAAAGTTGATTTTGCAAGGACATTCACCATCCGTTGCCTCGCAGTGATAGCCATCAGTGCCGTTCAGGTTGCACTGGCATTCTCTGCAATTTGGATAGCCAAAGAAGCCATAAGCACACGAATCGCAATTTGGCGGCTGGAATTCATGGCGGCACTCGCAGCGTCCGGACTCTTCTTCGCAGTTGCCCGTCGAGTAGAAGTGCTCACATTCGCAGGCTGTAACCAGAGCTCGATTATAAAGATATTCAACCTTCACTTTATTTTTACACTTACATTTACAAACATCCGTTTCATTCCAGTACTTTCCGTAGGGGCGATAATACTTGGGCTTACACTTGTTGCAGTTGATGCCCTCGGTATTATGCTGACAATTCTGACAGACACCACCACCATCGTAAATTCCGTGAATATCTAGCGAAAGTCCCTTACGATCGATGTCTTCATCATATACGCAAGCGTTTGAGTGCCCATGACAGTTACATGCTAAAAAATTAAAAAAAAACGTCAAGAAATTGCATACATTTGATTTGCTTAAGTTAACTTACGTTCGCAGAAGAATGGACTAGCTTCGATGTTTTGTCGCCATTTCTTCTGCTCGTAGCCGGGACAACACTGATTACATTGGATTCCGCAAGTTCTATGTTGACAACGGCAGGCTAAGATCCGAACAGGACTCTTTGGATCGAGAACATCGCAAGTGTCAGCGTGACCATTGCACATGCAACGGCCACCAATTGAGATGTCCTTGATCGAGTAAAAGTACTGCGGACAAACAAATTCAAATTGAAGTAGACGTTACTTGGAAGATTGACTTATTTTGCTTACTCTTCTTGTGACAGTAGGGTCCTGACGTGCTACAGACATCAAATGACCCAACAAATTCTTCGTACGCAGCAATCGAATACGGATGTTGGTTGCGCGGGTCCATTCTTGAAGAACTGTCGAATTGAAATAGTTGTTCGCCGAAGGTCTGTTATTGAGAAGCATCACTGGGATCTAGGGTTTGGTTTTGAAAAGTTCTTTACCTATCGAATTGATTTTTATTTCATTTATATTTTTAACATACCTCTCCGTTTTCGAGTGGGACGATCTTTGAGTATTCTGTTGTGCACACAACATCGTCATCTCTAGTAATTGGCTTATAGGTGTCCTTGCCAAAATAAGTCTCACAATCAGTGGGTGTATCGGAGAAATGTTGCCACGGTGTCCAAGTTTTACCATAATCACGGGATTTTTCCAAAGTCCATAATCCGGGACGCGGTGAGTTACCCATACGAATGAAGAGATAAGCGACATGGAATTCCTAGAGAGATATGATATATTTTAGAGGAATATCCGGTCTGTTGTACTAGAATCAAATTAGGCCGAAAATGCCAACGAAAAATGATTGGTTATGGGAGAGACAAGGGGATGATCATGAAAATAGCGATTTCATTGGAAAGTGAGTGTGTATATGGATACGCACTTGTCGACAAAGTAATTAACGTTAAACCAATCACAACGGATCGCCTAGCTGCGATTAGCATCAAAGCTGTATTTCAAAACAGAAACCCCATATGTGTCGATGCCCCTATTGGAGTCGCTAAAGATCCTACCAAAGAGGATCCATAGCTTGGTTCTTCACGCATTAAAACAGCTCCTAATAGGATGATAACTTGCACTAGGTAGCACTTGGTTTTTCGCGCGGTCAAACGTCAATTCCAACTATTATAGCCGCAATACTCAGAGCTCGACTGTCTAACGACAGGCCAGACCGCTCAGAAGAAGAAATTCGGCTTTGGACACATTGGCCTGCTCCTAACTCAGTTCCTAACTGGTCGCGCGGATGCGTCTGTTCGTACTTATGCAAGTTGAAAGACAACGACAATCCCTACTGCCCATAAATTTAAAAACGCTGAACATGTGGTTTTTCAATGTCCAAGGTTCCTAGAATATAGCAATAATATACTGTGCAGTAAAAAAAATGGAAAACATTGTTGGAATAATATTCAAAAACCATTCGTAGTCGCAGTCATGATGGAATAAGTATAAGGTGGTCTCGTCGGCTGCCGACTCGTTCGTTTTTTGGTCCCTTAACGCTTCGTTAACGTACATTTACTACGCTGAATAAAGAGAAAAACGTGTCGTTAAGGGACTACTTTTTGCCGACGAGACCACCTTATACTTATTCCATCATGGTCGCAGTTATTAAATATTCTAAGAGACTTGGAGAGAGAAAGAAAAGGAGGCTATAAGACGCTATGATTGACAAAACTCTTAAAGGTAAACTGACTGTTATTGGCAGCACAAAGAATATTGCTGTTCATTTATTGCAGGTGAAGAATGCAGCAGATAATTCGGTTTATAAAAACAAAAACGATAGTCTGCTCCCTGCAGTGTTCTACCGAGACTAATTTCTATATTCGCACGATTTTGAATCATATCCAGCAAGTGGATTGTTGGTAACACCAGCTCTATTGAATAAAAGTCGTATCTATCCCATAAGCACGAATTTTCGACAAAAGAGCTTGATGATGATGTCAAAAAGCCGGGTCAAAGTTTGTATAGGAAAATTCGTATTTTATCATACGATCGACGCGACGACGTTGCGATCGGGTTCCAGGATTTTTTTTATTTGTTTCTAAAGATTTTTGGCATAGCAGAACATGTAACCACAAAATTTCAGCCGCCACAACCCACTAATATTTTTTAAATGAAAAAAAAAAAACCTTTTCGAATTTTGTTCGCTAGGTTTCGATATTCTCAGCCAACGCAACGGTCGGGCAAGACAACGTGTCTGCGGGTCCCCTATAAAATAAATAAATAAATAGGTGGCGCAACAGGCAGTAGACACTCTAGGCCTAGCTTCTCGCAACCATTCGTTTGTGTGAGTTTCTGTTTTTGGGACGAATGGAAGGGACCTACAATTTTATGCCGATTCCGAACGGCTGAATTGAGAAGCTTTTTCAGGACAGTTATACTCTCGGATGTCAGACGTTCGCGAGAGGTGGCGCAGTAGAAAAAAAACAAGATGTACAGCTAGGTTCCATATTTCACTTTCACTCGAAATGAAATCGAAATCGATCGGAAATGAATTTTTGTGTTCTACATTTCACTGTATTCGATTTCGGTTTAGAAATTTTCGGAATTGAGAAAAAGTGAAATTGTTGTGTTCCACAAATCGATTTTGACGATTTCCAAGTGATTTCAAATCGATCTTGGTCATTCGATGTGAAATAGTGGAAACGAAAAGACGCGATCAAAAATGTAAGTAAAAAATTAAATTTTAAACAAACTTGGTAAGCTTATTTCACAAAAAATATATTTAAAACATGGGTAAACATAAAAATACTGCAAAGGAAGGAATATTTATTTATTTTATGGAGCAGCGCATAAAAGATCTCGCAAGTGGTTTTATGAAGGGTGATCAAGTTATAGCAGAAGATTTGTGGGAAAATTTAAAAAATGAGCTGAACTGTCTGTAGAGACCCAATATTCAAGAACCGATTTCTCTATAGTTTACTATCAATTGACTTTTATTTTCCGTATTTTTATTTTATGTAGTGCGACTTTATTTTCATTGTTTTACATTTTATATAGCCAAGTATTGGCATCGCACAGTGCCGATACTACACTGTCATGGTCCGCCACAGAAGGATGCGAGTGGATGGAAAAAGGTAAAAAATTGAATAACAAAAAATAGATCACTGATAGATATATCTCTCAGCCTTCGTCTTTTTATTTTTTCCTGTGTAGGTATATTTATTCCTCTCAGTCTGCAATGCCGCAGCAACTAACACAGTACTCATTATAAGATCCGTTTATAATAAAACTAATCTTTTAAGACACACGAACAAACCATTTTATTAACAAACAATTTTCCAAAATAAAAACACTTTTACGATGTCCCAAATGACAGATGGCTGCAACTTCACGAAAAGTGATTTCGAAAAAATTTCGGAGTTACCGAATCGCTCGAAATGCAGAACACTGAAAACGAATTCACTCGATTTGCAATTTCGATTTCGATTTCATTTCACTCGATTTCTGGAACCTAGCTGATAATTTGTGTTTTTCCGGGGATCGAACCTGGGATCCCTCGCACAGCAGTCCAGCACACTAACCACTGCTCTACTGCGTGGGTCCCCTATACTTTTGTATAAAAATAAAAGTAACAAAACAGAAAATATTGAATAACTTATTGTCTTATATAATAATGTCGGATTCTTCATTCGCCCTTCTATCTGCGGTATTACCAACGATAAGACTGACACAATACGATGACGAAAAAAAAACTCCTACATCAAAAAAATGCATAAAACATGTACCTATTAATTGAATGACTTGAAGAAGGTGCATAACATTTGCGTTGACCCTACCATGGAATCTCAAAAAGCTGCGGGCATTATTTCTTAAAAAATCTTATTTCAATACTGTTTCGCGATTATTTTAAAAATGTGGTTCTTACATTATGTATGCCTGAAACAATTTTATTTTGGGTATTCAAAATCTAAACCTTAGATCACTGTAAGGGTATCTGGCTTTTATTCTTTTGTGACCATATCACAAATACCCCCAACAAAATACTAATACTACTATTAAAATGATATACCCACCATCAGCGTTACCACTTGTACTACTTATGTAGTACTGTGCTACATATTTCCTTGATTTTTAAGGCTGTACTACATACTACATCGTTACCCTAAAGTACTACATTTCTTAAGGGCCGCCTAACCATTTTATTTTTTTACGAAAAACTTTTCTTTTGTAAATTTTTCCACTTTTGCTTTTATAATACTATGTAAATAAATAGATATAGAAACTTTTCATCACTCTAAAGTAAATGCAATTCTTGTAGCTGATTGCTTCCATTTACGTACGACACGAAGTGTTTGTCTCTGACTATCAGTAGAATTCAGGCAGTTTTTCTTGGGCCGCACCTGCAAGCAACTGCAAATATGGATCGGTTTTTGAACGGTTTTTGTTTCGGATTCCGAGTATTTAGAAATATAACAAAAAAAAAACAGCATCATCATTCTGCGTTCTCAAATCATCAAAGCAACTCAATAGTGCTCGAAAGAAAAATGTTGCTAATTGCGGCAATCGCTGGCGATACACAGCGCATGTTGAAAAGCAACCAATATTGCTTCCTAGTAGTAGATTATTCACACATTCTCGCATACTACGCTTTATAAAGTTTTGTAAAATATGTCGGACGATCCTGTTTACAACACAAAATTCGTAGAAGTTGAGGAAAAATATCCCTGATAGCTTAAAATTTCAGGCAATACTAGCCGTTTTTTATTATCAGCTATGATCCATATAGATCATCGATTTACATGCACTTACAACAACAACATGTGATTCTGCTTTTCATCGAGATCACGAAATATGATCTGAAAATTAATTCAACTATTTCTCGTTGTTGTTTCGTGGCGTTGTTTATTTCATTCACTAAAGGTTGGTGTCCCTGTAAATTATAGCCACACAGTAATGTTGCCAGACCAAAATGTGAACCACAATTAACAACACAAAAAATCAATTAGCATTTTTTCAAATTCGAATAAGTTACTACTCCGACTTTTGAGATGTTTTGTTTCGCTATATAGCACAGAAATATAAATGGATGAATTAGCAGTAGGTACAATACGTTTAATTATGATGCATATTTCAACATAACATTTGAACATAGTTTCCCCAAAAAAAAATATT
Source organism: Cheilosia scutellata (assembly GCA_955612985.1). Lineage (NCBI taxonomy): Eukaryota > Metazoa > Arthropoda > Insecta > Diptera > Syrphidae > Cheilosia > Cheilosia scutellata. The sequence continues at coordinate 42,393,876 of OY015311.1, read as the reverse complement.
CAATGCTAAATGTATGCAGATTTGTATCCATATGGTAACAGCCCGATACAACAAGCGAAATGTCAAACTCAAATATGAGCAAGTGCAATGGAAAAATCATTGCATTGTGACGTCACATTGTACCGTGTGGCTGCAAGCAATACGAAATTTGTCATAATTGGTATTGTATTTTATATGTGTGTTGCCACAACTCAATCAATGATCCAGTTTGTTTTATTTTCATGATCTGATCCGGATCAGATCACGCTGATAATAAAAAACGGCTACTGTTGCTTCTGAGAATAGGTTAAAATAAAGTTGCGTGTTGCTTATTGACAGTTGCTTAGTTGCTTATTACTTGTTGCCTCAATCTGAGACTGCTAATGTGTCAACCGAAACCTGCCTCGTGATAATAGCTATATACTTTGATGAGTGTGCTGTAAAAGATAGATGTATTGGATTTCACAGCTCAATTGGTTTTTGCACTGATAAAGCCTTAGTAATGCGGGGACCTTTTAGCGGGGTGAGTGAAAAACTGTCCAATGTCTGCCCAAATCTATATTTTCAAAAGGATGCAGTAGCCATAACCTACATTTATGTTCATCGGCCGATGCAAACTCCTGCCATTAGGTATACTAAGCTCTATTAAAGCTTCACATGGCCACTTTTTTCATAGCCCTACGCGACAAAATCAATACAAAAAAACATTATGGGACATTTTGTTTAAAAATGCTACATTTTGTTGGCTAACGTCAGTGATGGGACTTCTACCACTTAAGTGGTATTTCTACCACTTTTTGCACAACCCAAAATTCTACCACCCACAAATCCAAATCTACCACTTTTTCAGATGGGGAAAAAATGGAACAATAACGAATATAATAAAAAATACCCACGCACTATAAGACGTATTTTCCATCATCCACATAATAGAAACGGAGTGTTTGAATAATTTTAAATTTTTGTGCACTGGAAAATTGGTTTACTGGTACTGAACTTTGGAAAAAATCTGTGATGCTTTGTGAGGTGACGTTTATAGAGCTCAAGAAAATTTGTTCTGAATGTTTGAAAAAAATGATTCATCATATTTTGGGTAATGATAGCATGAAAGCAGGATTTATGGTATGTTTTAAAAATCTACCACTTTCTACCACTTTTTGGTTTCCCAATATACCACATTTTGCCTACCCTCAAGTCCCAACACTGGCTAACGTACTATATTTGCTTTAGATTTTAGTGGCAACGCTGCGCCACCATCTTATAATATATCATCACATCAGTAGATCAGTACTTCAGTAGATAGGTAAAAATATTAAATTGTTAATGATGCCTTATGACAATTCACTCAGTAAGTGAGTGTGAATTTTAGGAACGAATAGAATGCACTTTAAGTATTTTTGCGCTTGTTCCAATCATGAACAAACTTGAAATAAGATTGTTTTGTCCTTTATATGTGTTTTAAGATTGTTTCGGCTTATTTCAAGAACATAATATTACATTTAGATTTAAATACACTAATACGAGTATGCAGAATATGCAATGTCAAATCAAGATTTTTTGTTCCTAAATAAAGAATTAAAATTTGTTTTTAGAATTATGTTCTTACATCAAGAATTATTGGTGTCATATTAAGATTTAGCACGTAAGAATAAAAAAATCTAAAATCAAGCCTCATAATACTAGATTTTAGCTTACGATTTTTCTCTGAGTGTAGATTTGCCTATTTATTAAACGGTCCGTAGACACTCGAAAATGGTGCAAGTAAACTTGGTATGTGAACAATTTCAGGAAATTTCATTGGGTAATTTCTGCACTTTATTTGTGCTTGTTTCAAGTACCTATACATATATATGTACACCCTGACTTCATTCATGTAAATTTGTTTTAATACTTTAATTAACTTTAAGAATGACATAAAGTTACGAACTGTAAATGCAGCAATTATTTCCATAGAACATGAGATGAAATTCATTCTCCTCCCACAGTGAATATGAAATCATAAGTTTTATCAGCATTTTCATTTCCGCTGTAATGAGAACGAAAAACGTCGTCTAAACAGCGTCTTGTAGGGTTGCGAGTTCATAATGTTATCAAAACCGACGTTAATTATAGCAGAGCGGATAAGAACTATATATGTATGGTACAAACATAAGTCCCACTATTTGAAGGAAAGATTCAAGTGACATTATCAAGAATGAGCCAGCCAATGTGTAGTGTGTGTACCATAAACTGACTTAAACGAGATTTGATTAAAAATTATTTCAGAAGAACACTTCAATTGGTTTTATCAGCGCAGATCGTTTAAACGAGCAAAGTGTGGAATGATGAAGTTGATGTCCAAACTGATGTGCTTTGACAAGATTCAATTTAGGAGGCTGACATTTAAATATGTATACACATTTTGATAAAAGACATTCGTTTGTGGTACAAAATTTCGTTAGACGTTTATTTGACAAAGGTTAACAGGGTAAGAGCACAATTCATTATATTATAGCCTGATAAGGAAATGGCGACTATTTGATGGAGAGTCTGGCATGAAAAGAGGTTGTAAATGGAATGGAATCTACCTAAAATACGCCAACATTTTGTCTTTATGTGAGAAACAAAACGGAATTGTGAGCACGCAAACATTTGGCGGTCTTGGTACCTACCTGGCACCACGTATCATATCAGTTTACGTTTGAAATTGGATTTTCGACTACAAACTTATAAAATCGAATTCCTGCAGGACTTGAAGCAGAATGAATTAATTCAATGTAAGTTATCAGCTACCAGACAATGTTCGGGCTATTCACTAACTTTGACATCATTTTGTTTATGGACGAGACCCACTTTTACTTCAATGTTCAGTCATTCATGCATTAATTTTCAATGTGCCGGGGGTGTAGGTTGCTCAAGTGGACTCCCCATAAATCTCGATTCTCCGCCATCGACTCTAAATCATCAAAGGCAATCCCCATACGGGTGGAGGAGAGATTATGGACTTGATCAATTTTTTTAGACCTAAAATAACAAAAAATATGTATTAGAAAACACGAAACAAACAAATGACATATCATCTGGGTAAAAAAAACCTTTGATAAATTAACGAAGGAAAAAATTGAAGCAGCAAAAATCCAAAAAAGAATTCTAACAGAGGAACTGGAGCAGGCATCCAGATACTCCGTTTGCGGCTGAGCTATTCTTTGAACTGGGGCCCCAACAAACAAATCCATGTTAGTCTGGATTGCTGTCTACGCCCGTTAACGAAAGAATGCTCTGCTGAAAGTATATTTTTTGCAGTCACTTCAAATAAATATTTTCTTTATCTTCCGGATAGAGACTTTAACAGCCACTTGAACCGGCTGATAAACTATCCGAGACTTTATCTGTCAGCTATCACTATCCGAAACCTTTGAAACCGAAAGTTTTAGTTTATCTGACATATAAATTCCGGATAGTCTATCCGAGACTTTATCAGATAGTCTTGAAACTAGCCCTTAAAATACTATACTTCTGAGTTAGCGGAACAAGTGGATTTTATAGGGAAAAACACAACAGGTATTAGACGCCTCGCCTTGAGTCCGTCTTTGAGTGACAACGCAGCAGAGAAAGGCCTCAATCTAGGTGCCAGGTGGCATATATATAATTGGAGAGTAACAAGATCAGACACCCTCAAAATAAAACTCCTTCAAATTTTATAGCGACGTTTATAAACTTTATCAAGCCTCAATTTGATAAAGTTTATAAAGAATAAACGAAATATCGCTATAAAATTTGAAGGAGTTTTATTTTGAGGGTGTCTGATCTTGCCACTTAACCGAACAACACAATGAATTCTACAAACAATAACCACTTAACAAATTGGAGAGTAGCCTCTACCAACTCCGATTTTTCGTTCCGCAGCGGCTTTAACGTTCAAGTTCAGTGCAGATGCAGAAGTCAATAGTACCTGAAGTCCCTGAAGAGATGAGAAACATTAAACTCTCTTGCTCTTCTGCAGGTCCTGCAATTTATATTAAAACTTGACTGAGCCACTATCTATACACAACATATTTCTTAGTTAGCAAATCCTTAATAATATCGTGAGGATGAGTACCACTTTCTAGCAGTATAACCCCATTCGTACAGAATTCCGCTTGAATATCTTTGAGTACGTACGCTGGAGCTAGATGAAGCGATCAGCATATTCAACAGCGATGAAGTTTGGACGCATTACAACAGTTACAGTTTTCTTTATTTCTCATAGAAATTACACAAAGTGAGTTTGAAATCAATCGGATGAAAAATACAAATTTTCCCATACAAACTTTGATCCCCTCCTTTTACCCCTTTAGGGGTTGAATTTCGAAAAATCCTTCCTTATTGCTTGTATATAGTATACATCATAATGGAAACCTTTGTACAACATTTCAGCTTTCTAGAGCAAAGGGCTTAGGCTGGGCGTAGATGATCAGTGAGTCGGAATTTTCATTCTTATATAGTATGTATATAGAAGATTATGTTAGTGGATGACATTTTTCTTTTTGTGGAGGACGGAGGACATCACCTTACAAAGGATGGATGGATGGATGGACAAAGAGGAGACTATTCTTCACCTCCTATGCACGTCCCCAGGTCTCTCATTTCGTAGAAAACTATCACCCCTATTGCGAAGATCAACTATCAATCGGTTGACGATTGACAAAATTTATCAATTAAGATTGATATTGGTATTGCGAAATACGATTGATAAAAATATAAGCTATTGTGAACATAACGCAAAAAATAAAGCTATTGTGAATGAAAACTCAATTTTGACAGTTGTTAAATATTTTCAATTTGAAGAGTGATTGTTACGACTTTCAAACAAATTATTTAAACAATATACATAATTACCAGTGTTACAAATCTGCGATTGTGCAATTTATTGAAAAACATGTCATCAGTGGAATTACTTATTGATGATGATGACGGCGAGACAAATTACGCGGAATTTTCTTCTAGATATACCGAGGAGTTTGCGAGATGCATCTAATCTTTTGGAACTGGAAAACCGAAGGAAGGAATGAAATCTGGCTTATTCTGTCATGTTGGCATAACAGTGTTTTTGAATAGAAGTCTGATCTTCTAAGAGTGTCATTGCAATGCTTCGAGGTGTTGCTTTTGTTTGAGTTGTTGTTTGTTCATAATTTGGGGATCTTCGCTGACTGGAGCTCGGTATTAGCGCTGCATCTGGCTCGTTCAACCCGAATTCATTACGCAAGTATTCAATTCAAGGATACGAATCACAGCCTCTTCCATATCATTAATCTGGTGACATTGGTTTGGGCCACCGCCACTCGCAGATATTTCGACTTTTTTTTCAACCTTTTTCTTTTTTGTTTTGCATTTCAGGTCGATCCTAAACAAATGTAGAAATTTAAATTGATCATCAAGTTATTGGAAATGTTGTACAAGGTACACTTTGCCATTTCTGCCAATCTCGCAAATTGTTCTTCGCCTGCGCACCAGTTTTGGAAATAAACCCTTTCGCGATATCAAGATTCTGCTCCGCATCAAATCAACCAATCTATTAAGTTGCATTTTATTACTAACTATTTTAGCTCTTAAAAAATAACAATTAAAAACGTTGATCTTCAACAATTTTAAAAATACTTACATTTCCTTTTAACAGTCGTCTTTATTAACACCGAAATTCCGATTGATTGAAAAATTGACAGCTACCAATAAAATTGTTCACGATTGACAATCACAATACCGTTTTGTCAACCGACTATCGCTAATTGATGCACGTTCACAATCGATCAACACTTCATTGACAATTGATCTTCGCAATACCATTTCAAAAAATTGGTTGATAAGTATCAACTATCAATTGTTAGTTGATCTTCGCAATAGGGCTGTATATCTCGGAGAATACTTCTCGCTTATATAAGCACCAACGTTTTATTCTTAACCCCTATTGGTTTAACGGGTAGTTTTGAAATCATTAGATCCTGTGATATCACAATGAACTAAATCTGGCCTAAATGTGACTGCACTAGTTGTAGTCTCTGCCACCCAAACCTAACCTAACCTAGCTCGAGGTGCTATTTGGTTAACGCGCCGACAGTAAGCGACATCTGAACTAAGTAATTCAATTGTAGTTACACGATATACATAATACAAGTGCCTAAATATAGCTATGCAATATGCATGTATTAATTTTTTATTTAATATATCTTCAACAAGTGGATTACAAAATGAAATGCAGTACAAATTTATGCGCTTACTTCAGACGCAATGTGTTCATTCTAACCGCAGCAATGAGATCATAGTGTTTCTAAATTCCACCAACACGATCGCTTGGCTTCACAATACTAATTACAATTATGCGTTTTTTTTTTTTTTTTTTGTTTTCATTAATTCGCTCATTTCGAGTTCAAAAATAGAAGTTTATCTAATTTCATGAATTTCATGGTGCCAGTAGAATTGGGAAGAGGCTATTGCTTATACCTACACTATAGATGTAGTACCCAAACATTATGTTATTCCTGCATATACTCGTAGATGGTTTTACTTTGTTTAAAAAATTTTACCTACGATGGTATTTTCAACTCTTATGGTTATGACGTAACCACTGGTAAACAGTAGAAATCATAAAGATAAATATTTTCTTAGCAAATACTTTATTGTTGACACAATTCAGTCAACCAAATGTGTGTGTATTGTACACTGTAAAAAATGACAAACTATAGATACATTTGCAATATCGTTAGAACGTTATCGCGTTAGTTCCGCTTTGTGCTCAATTTCTTATTCTTATCTCTGTTAGTATTGAAATCAATGCTTGGGTCGTTAACTTATGTTCATTTCCGAGCAATGAAGTCTTTCACTATATGTTATATGGAGATAAGCGCGTTGAAAGAAAATCGGGGAGAAGTTTGTGAGATAATTTTTGACTTCTATGGACCCTTTGTGCTTATTTTCAATTTGAAACGAAATTGATTAAAAAAAAAATTATTCTCTATTCTAATTTTAGTAGTTTGTATTTTTTTTTATAAAATTATTCCGTATTTATGTATTTTTTGGAAAATTGTACGCATTTTAAAGACGGAGGTCGTTGTCGTTGCCCCGAGATAAGATATAAATGCTAAGCAGTTCTTGCGATATGTCTGCACTATATCGGGTAAGGTTAACGTTGACAAGTTTTAAGAAGTCACAAGAAAACGGAACAATGATTGAAACTAAGATCCGATTTTCGTAGTGATGGTTTTATGAAATCAGGGAAGCTACTATGACAGAGATTCAAAGGCTGTGTTGTCTTAGGGATAATTTACTACACCAAGCAGATCGCAAGAGGAAAAGGCTATGACAAAAAAAGCACAAACTCTACATAGTTGTCTACCAATCAGTTTACAAGAGTTTATCACCTCCTATGATAACCATATGTAACGCTTTCTCTAATATCCCACCATTCCCACCTCGCAGGAGGGTTTAACAAACCATCAAGAGTAAATTGACAAATCAGTGGTTCGATAATTCGGTTTCGGCATAAAAATGTTAGGTAGGTACTTGCCATCTGCCCAAAAAGTATGAAACAATGACTAGGTTTCAGAATAGACCTTAACTCTATTGGGTTCATAGAGATCGAAGACCCTCAGAGATACTGCGACAAGTCTAGCTTGCGGCAGTCCAAGGAAACGACAAGTCTGCCTTGCAGCAATTCTGGAAGAAGACAAGTCCGCCTTGCAGCGAACTGATGGGAAAATGACAAGTTCACCTTGGCAATCCAGCAAAACGAATACTGACTACCCAGAAGTATCTCATCACCAACAATTTAATTTAATTTTAAGCTGGTCTTATAGCTTGTAGGTTTGCCAACAGAAAGCGGAGTGGATTTCTTATTTTGTTGGCCTACAATACCATCAGTGTAATGCAAACTGATCCCACAGCAAAGGATCACAGTACGACCGCCAACATTTCAGCCTTATTGAAGCTGAAATGTTTCCGTGCACTCTGATTGTGCAACGAAGACTTGATTTCTTTGAAAGACCTTTTCTTGGCTAACTTCTATATTGAAATCCGCGGACGTGTCTGTCGGCTTTCTTTTCTCCGACCGCTGACTTTTAGATAGCGAGCGACATTCGAAATCAAGCGAGGAATTAGTAATTCATATAGGCATCTACCAATCGCTGTTTCTTTGGTCCGAAAAGGCAATTGTGTATAAGCACCTCTATCATTCCAATCATGATCTTGACATGGACATTAGCGAAGGCAGAATGAAGACATCCTTAGTCGTTTTGAACCCAAAATTCTACAAGCAGTGCAGCGACATAGATCTGCTCTGAAATGTGCATGTAGAGCGAAAAGAGCAATTAGCCTCTAACAATCCGGCTCATCGACTCCAATCTGGAGGGACAATGATTTAGCAGAAGAGAAGCAGAAGGGGAGCTCAAACTCAACCTACTTGGAGTGAGTGACTATTGGTTTAGATCTAGGTCCACAACGGACCACTTTCGCATCTATCACCTTGAGTTAGGCTAGCTTATGTTTTTAAGGGGTGTGTGATGGAAGATAATTCATCATGCCCACTCGGAGACCTACAGCTTACAAGGTCCATTGGAAATCACTTGTTAGAAGTGAGACTGCAAAGAAAAAGATGCTTAATGTAGTCAAATTACTGGTGGGCTTGAAAACCAATGGATGATACTAATGAAGATATCGGCAAGCTTGTTATCATAAAGTTTATCATCCAGTTTTTTTCAAGTAAGGACAATTTAAATGCACAATGACAACCAAATGTTGACTATCTTAGTTCGACGTTCAATGCTGCAGAAGGCATGCCAGGTTGTGTTGGAAGAGGGCATTGCAGATTGAGTCTGAAGTCTAAATAGAGTTGCAAAGGAATGTACCTAAATTGCAGTGAAATATTAGTATGTACCTACATCAAGGTACTATACCTATTTTGTCAGCAAGTGCATTTTAAAAGTATGGTTCTAGGTATGGTGGTGTTCTATTTGGTTTTTAATAAGAACAAAAATTGGTTGAGCGTTCACATTATGTACCCACAAGTAACTCATCAGTAGTTCAGTACGCATCTATCATACTTTAGTGGGTCACATCATTTTTTCAACTCAACTGGTGAATGCGAGTCCATCTAAAATAAACATCTCCAAACTGCCAGCACATTATGTTTATTTTCCATTTGAGCTCTGCCACACATGCTCATCATTTGGTGATCTCATGCCTTTCAGACAGATCGGAGATCGTGTGTTTCTATAGCTATTCTAAACCTCTTGGTTGCAAAAGAAAAATTATAAACACACATGGAACGAATACGAAAAACAAATTTGCTCGTGCAAAACCATCCTAAATGGAATCGGAAATTGTCCAGTTCAGCACATTTTTTTTATCCAACCAGACAAAAAAACAAACGACTCGAGTGTCCGACATATCAAATGAATGGGCCCAGTATATATTCTGAGCACAGAATTGCTAATTGAGAAGACCTAAGCGAAATGGAAACACTTTACAACCGACGACGACGGCGACCTGTACGAAACAAATAAAAGGTTTCACCATCGTCGTATCGTATAGTAGGTATCGTATCCTTATACAAACGAAAAGGAAACGAGACAAAAATAAGAATGCATGATGATCTCTCCCGTGGGAAGATACTAAAATAAAACATGAAGAATAAAATTCCTGAAAACCGAAACCGACAATGAGACGTTTATCCCACTCTTTCCCCAAGTAAATGGTTGCATCTATTTCACTTTGTGTTACTCCATTTCGACAGTTAGTGTAAGGAACAAAAGGGAAATCAATGAAAGGGAATTAAGAGACGAAAAAAAAATGTGTTTTTCAAAATCAACTTACCTGTCCGAAATCGATGGTTAAATTAACCTCATTGTATTTCATGCCTCTGGATAGAGGTGGACTCTGCCACCACAGTTCTGTGCCATCGATGGCAAACTCGGGTGCGTGGTTCTTTTCGGGATTTTTGGGATCACAAACGTCACAGACCTGTTGGGAAATTAAATAAAAATACATTTAACAGACGAAGCCAATAAGGGAATAGATACTGTTTATAAAATTATGTAAAACTGCAATTTTGGAAATATGTATGAACATTTGGGTTGGTTGGTTTTTGATTACCTTCTGGGTGGAACTACTTTTTTACCATATGGAAACGCATAGAGCTACTAGTTTATAGAACTAAGTTTACATAATGATCGTAAAAGCCCCCAGATGACGTCTTGCCAATAAATATTTAGGAACGTCCAGTCAAATTAGAGCGTCCTTTGGGGCCCGACCTCTACGGTGGCAGTCAAAAAGGATATGAGCTTCTCACAGATGATGGCCCCACAAGCATTTTTTATATACCCTCCACATGAAGGTATATTGACGTTGTCATAACATTTGTAACGCCAAGAAGGAGTCACCGGAGACCCCATAAAGTACTATATAAGTATATATGAATCGAATAAGCAATGTCCGTCTGTCTGTCTATCTGTTTAGAACACGATAGCGTCCAAACGGATCGACCTAGGCGAATGATATTTTGTGATTCTAAACGTCTTGAGGGGACTTTTTTTATACCATGCGTCATCAAGTTGGTACTGAAAATCAGCTATGTCGATGATGACACTTCTACTTGTTTATATTAATTGTAATCTTCACTAATTTATAAGAATCTTTTGTCTTAAAGTGTAAGTTTTCTATGAAATAAATCTAATCTAATCTAAAAAAAAAAACCTATCTAAGTGTAAGCACACCATTACATTTCAATAACAGGGCTGGATGCGACCTTTCAATTCAATTCAATTGAATACGTATGAACGCACGCATTTTGATTTTCGTTTCTCTAGTTTTTCTTTTTCTAGTGGTTTCTATTTAAATCATAGGTTATTTTCACACTGACAGCTGTTTCCGGCTCAAAATATTGTCAGAAAGTCAGTATCATACTTTATACCTCCGAGGAACGAAATGAGTCGCTTAACGCTTGAACAACGTTCAGAAATATTGAAAACTTATTTCAAAAGCGAGTGCTGTGTAGAGTGTAGCCCAAACAGTGCGTTTTTTGAACAGAAGTTTTGGCCGAAATGAAGCACCAACTGCGCCCGCTGTACGCAAGTATGTGCAAAAAGTTCTAGAGACTGGTACTGGTATGCTAGTGGACAACGCTCATAGTCCCCGTCGTCGAACGTTGCGCACAGACGAGAATGTGGCTGCTGTAGCCGAGAGTGTGAGACTAAATTGGTGGCATCATCATCATTGGACCATGTTTCTTCGAAAATAAGGCTGGGAACAACGTTTCGGTCAACGGTGGGCTTTACAGAGCCATGTTAACCGCGTTTTTTTTTTAATGAAATTGAAGACATAGTTTTGGATGACCTCTGGTTCATGCAGGATGGCGCGCCATGCCACACAGCTCATGCCACAATCGATCTCGTGCACACCAAATTCCCAAATCGTCTTATTAGCCGTCTGGGCGATGTCAATTGGCCGCCTCTGAGCTGCGATTTTACCCCTTTGGTCTTTTTTTTGTGGGGAACCATGAAGAATCGATGTTATGCCAATAATCCGGAAATGATTCAAGCACTTAAGGCCAATTTCATCCAAGCAATCCATGACAGAATGCGATACTACAAAAAAAGCCGAGGCAGCCACTTGAAAGACGTGGTGTTCCATAATTAATGGGAATGTTTGCTTTTTAATAAAGCCATAATACATGAACAAATTTTATTTATTGTTAATTTTATTGCATTTTTAAAAAGAAACTTTTATTTGGCAAATTGTTTCTTAATTTTTTTTTATTAATCAAACAGTTTTCTACTTTTTCCTATCCTTTTCAAATGCTACAAATATTTGTACGCATGTATGTATAAGTATGCGCTTTAAAATAATTCCATTTAAACAAAAAGTCTAATTGGATTTTAACGCCTTCCTTAATTTCTGTGTTATTTAAAATTTGCACCCTAATTTGAAGAACTCATATTTGCCATGTATAAAATTGGCTATAATTCTGACTCAAAATAAAATTAAGATAGATAGTTAGATTTAAGCAAGATTTTTAGAAAGGCTCAATATAGTTACGCAACAAAAATTCTATTGAGCAGCAACATTTTCTCTGAGTGCAGTCCATTCACTCCCCCTTTGCTATTCCACCCAAAAATAGATAAAAACCAACAAAAAATCTCTATACGAAGATTATACATAAATGCAAAGTAAGCAGTATGGCTGTGGATAAACAGTGGGTAAATATTTAAACTTCAACCAATTAACATCTAGTTCAAATACACTATTTTGAACGTACCTGTCCCTGGATGACAGAGTAATCGAGATGATCGTTTTCTGTGTTTGCACCGACCAGCTTACAATATAGCTCGGGACCATCGAAGTCTTCACCGCATGTTGCTGTAGCATAAATTTTCCTACCCGTGGCCAAATTAAAGTACGGTGGAGTAAGTTCCGATTTCACTAGCACAATTAGGCAGCATAATAGCAGGCCTAAGCCTAATAGGCCCATTGGGCGCAGCCCCATCTTATAGGGGGTTCTTTAGTTGAATTAAAACTATGATGGATTTTTTTTTTTTTTTTTTTTTTAAGATTTTTTTCTATTTCACTTCAACACTTTTCTTTATTTAAATTACTTTTCTTTTTTATCCCGATCTTTTGGGCCAATCCAACCGAACTGGACGGCTCTTTTCTTACAACTGAAGTGGATTTTATAAATTTTTCGTCAGTTCGACCCCGAATGAATCTAATTGTGAGCTGTGAGACTATCGTATTGTTGTTGTAGCTGCGTTTTTATAACCCCCATCCAGCACAGTGTTGCTATCTGCTTGTACGGCGGCCAAAGATTCGGAGAGCTACTATCGCTTGCTGCCCATGTCAATGAGGCGATTACAAAAAAAAAATCTATCTCTGGACGAAGTAACATAAAGAAGAGGGAACGTCATGAGAAAAGAAGAAAATTCTGTACAACTAAACAATTGCCGGCATTTAACACACTCATTCCTCCGGCTTCTTTGGACTGTTCCCAGATTTTCAACAACACCCTCTCATGGATATTGATGTATATTCGCGGTAACACTAACACCACAACGGTGGCCCTGGCCATGTGTGGCGGCTCTATTGTATCACGATCATCGCAGTGGCCTACTGATCCAGCTGATTTTTTGTTATACGCACTTGTATCTTCTTCGGCTGTTGCTTTGTTAGGATTAGGAAAGGAATAGGTAAGCAAGGTAAGTGTTGAGTTGTAAGTATGTACAGTGTGACTGTGAGGGAGGCACGCAACTATAGAGAGTTTGCCGCATTCATTCAGAAGATACAATTTTGCCGTATCTTTCGTTCGGTTTAGCATTAGCGAGTATGCATGTTTTGCTTTCTTTTCATTTTCGTTCCTTGTTTTGCTCTTCGTTTACTGATTCGTTGTTGTTTATTTATTTTGAAGTGCAGCGCGCGACTAGACTTTGAATAAGCGATAGCTGGTAAGTATGCATATTATGTGGAGCGGATTGCTTGGATAGATCCGCATGCGATGAACGGTGTTACAGAAATATTTGTGGTGATGGGAGGTTAGAATAGCTAGGTCAGCTAATAGGGTTACCGCCCACATGCACTTTTCGATTATTTTAAAGATTTAAACTATTTTATTAATTTTCTTTAAACTAATCTTGAATATAGATCGTGGTGTATAGATTATAAGTGGGGAGAGCCTACATAAGTTCTGGCACTGCAGGCTCTTTAAAATGGGCCTATTGTGCCTTCCCTGGTCCCTGGTGATGTCTTTGAGCGATGTTTTACTCCGGAGACAGTCGGAAGACAAGGATCTTCTCTGGGGGTATGTCAGAAAGATTTGCTGAAGTAGGTAAGGATTTCCTCGCCAAGGATATTCTTTCTGAGACGATTCGTCACTCTCGAGACAGAGTCTATATCTAGGGTACGGTTAGACGCCAATTCGGCGGAAAAGTTTTTATTGAGGCCAAATAGCCAGGTTATTTTTGTCCACATCAATGAGAGAGTAGGATTGTCTGGGGAAGTATTTTTGGAAGAATTGGCTGGTGCAGTTCTGCCCAGGTGTTTTAGACAGACTTCATTGGATTTGGTTTGAGCCATGTTCCTGCAACGATATCTCTATATACATATATAAAACAAAGTGGCAAAAAGTGTATGTTTCCCTCTGTCGGCCGTAACTTTCAACCAATTTAGTTGATTTTTTATGTCGTGATCAATTGATAGGCCGAAAAAATTTATAAAAAAAGCATAAAAGGGCTGGCGAAGCCAGTTTGCTATCAAGTTAATAATGATGATAGTACCTACCTAAAATCTTTTTTAAAGTTTTCGAGAAAAAGTCAATTTTCAAAATTACCGTTGTTGGACTTTTTATGTCTATGCCGGTCAAGTATAGTTCTGGTACCTCCCATACAAAACCAATATTAGTCACATGCGTGTACCTGCGCAGTACAAACTAACTCGCATGGCAAACATTTTGCATGACTTTTATATAGTGGAGCTGGAGGGTATCAAAGCTTCGGCCAAGCCGATGACACTACTTGTTTTTAATCGCCTCATTGACATGGGCAGCAACAGCAAGGCGATAGTAGCTCTCCGAATCTTTGGCCGTCTTTTTGTACAAATATCACAATATCATAGACACTGAAATGTATTATGAAGCTTAATAAGGGTTCGCCTACAAAATTAATTAACACTAATTTGAGGCCTTGCAAAACATGGGTCATCAACAAAGTTGCTCAGACTAGAATCATTCTCCGAATTGGTAGAGAAATATTAGAGCAACTAATCGAGATATGACACCGCCAAGACAAGTAAATACTGTGGGGAAGTTTGACGTCGGACGGCTAAAATCGCAAGAGATCACCAGATCCTTCTCTGATCGAGTCTCTCTCAATCTCTCAAGAGGTTCTATGCAGCCAGCATCAAGTATTGAAGACCAGTGGCAACATTGCCAAAAAGCCATCTGTAGTATCTAGAATCGTAGCAATATATTATATGAATTAGCTATAGTAACCCTGACTTATTTCTAATATGTCAATTGGAATAAAAATATAAAAATTCATAATAAACGACGACGGGGCTGAGACTGTAGTACAGATACAACACCATCAGAGACGCCGCCTCTGATGTGCTTGGTTTCACTCGACCACCACAACGAAACCCCTGGTTCGACGACGAGTGCCGGCAAGCACATGCAGCGAAACAAGAGGCATACAAAGCGGCGCTGCAAAGAAGGACCCTGAGTGGGGAAGCGAGGAGTAACAACGATTCTCGCTTGTTTGGGATTGACCCTGACAATTTCTGTTGCGAAATTATGTCGAATTTCAGTCTCTGAATTATTGTTTGAGAGAATTACATTAACAACAACTCGTAGACACAGTCACTTTGGTAGGAATGAAAGCTATTTCGAACAACACCACTAATTCATCATCAGACTCCTTTAAGTGATTGTTTGAATAGTTTTGAATTCTGACTTTGAATGCAGACTGTTTAACGGCGATGACGAACTAAATACCGCTGTCAGGCAGAATGAACCATTCAACCTGGGCAATGAAGACCAACAATTCCGTCCACCCGACCTGGACGAAGTGAAGATAGCCATATCTAAGCTTAAGTCCAACAAAGCCGCTGGAGCAGATGGCCTAACCGCCGAGCTATTCAAAGCGGCAGGCGATGACTTGGTTAGGAGTATGCACCAACTCATCTGTAAAATATGGTCGGAGGAAAGTATGCCCGATGAATGGAACCTCAGCATTGTTTGGGCACAGCTTCGCCGCCAGCCTCGATAAACGCCCGTTTTATAGTTTGAGCCACATCTAGTCTATGGATGGTTCTCCTAATTCATTTGAACTCGATATGTATTGGACTGGAGTCCTTTAGAGTCTATTAGTATTGAATTCGGTTCTCTTCGCTGCATTTTGAAAACATTTATTGACAGTTTATATGTGTATCTGAGTCCATGTAATACTTGGAACAGCAATGGGATCTTGCAGTGAAATTCTTTGTACTTATTTTGTCTAGATTGCATTCAAAATTTTTTAATTAACCGTAGGCATGTAGTTGCAATATGTAAATTAAAAAAAAAAAAAAAAAAAAAATGAGCCTAACTTGAGGGGCAAGCTAAAAATATTGATCGCACTGTGCATTCATTAAAAGGGTCTACTCGTATTCATAGCCCCTTGAGAACAGCAAATACTCATATATAAACAAGTAGAAGTGTCCTCATCGACCTCGACCGACATAGCTCATTTTCAGAACCAACTTGATGATGGTATAAAAAAAAGTCCCCTCAAGAGGTTTAGAATCACAAAATATCATTCGCCTATAGGTCGATCCTGTTGGACGCTATCGTGTTCTAAACAGATAGACAGACAGACGGACATTGCGTATTCGATTCAAAATGTGATCCTGATTCAGAATATATATATGTATATAATATGTATATTTATGGGGTCTCCGGTGACTCCTTCTTGGCGTTACAAATGTTATGACAACGTCAATATACCTTCATGTGGAGGGTATATAAAAAATGCTTGTGGGGCCATCATCTGTGAGAAGCTCATATCCTTTTTGACTGCCACCGTAGAGGTCGGGCCCCAAAGGACGCTCTAATTTGACTGGACGTTCCTAAATTTTATTGGCAAGACGTCATCTGGGGGCTTTTACGATCATATAATGTAAACTTAGTTCTATAAACTAGTAGCTCTATGTGTTTCCATATGGTAAAAAAGTAGTTCCACCCAGAAGGTAATCAAAAACCAACCAACCCAAATGTTCATACATATTTCCAAAATTGCAGTTTTACATAATTTTATAAACAGTATCTATTCCCTTATTGGCTTCGTCTGTTAAATGTATTTTTATTTAATTTCCCAACAGGTCTGTGACGTTTGTGATCCCAAAAATCCCGAAAAGAACCACGCACCCGAGTTTGCCATCGATGGCACAGAACTGTGGTGGCAGAGTCCACCTCTATCCAGAGGCATGAAATACAATGAGGTTAATTTAACCATCGATTTCGGACAGGTAAGTTGATTTTGAAAAACACATTTTTTTCGTCTCTTAATTCCCTTTCATCGATTTCCCTTTTGTTCCTTACACTAACTGTCGAAATGGAGTAACACAAAGTGAAATAGATGCAACCATTTACTTGGGGAAAGAGTGGGATAAACGTCTAATTGTCGGTTTCGGTTTTCAGGAATTTTATTCTTCAGGTTTTTTTAGTACCTTCCCACGGGAGAGATCATCATGCATTCTTATTTTTGTCTTGTTTCCTTTTCGTTTGTATAAGGATACGATACCTACTATATGATACGACGATGGTGAAACCTTTTATTTGTTTCGTACAGGTCGCCGTCGTCGTCGGTTGTAAAGTGTTTCCATTTCGCTTAGGTCTTCTCAATTAGCAATTCTGTGCTCAGAATATATACATTTGATGTGTCGGACACTCGAGTCGTTTGTTTTTTTGTCTGGTTGGATAAAAAAAATGTGCTGAACTGGACAATTTCCGATTCCATTTAGGATGGTTTTGCACGAGCAAATTTGTTTTTCGTATTCGTTCCATGTGTGTTTATAATTTTTCTTTTGCAACCAAGAGGTTTAGAATAGCTATAGAAACATATGATCACCGATCTGTCTGAAAGGCATGAGATCACCAAAAATGATGAGTCTGTGTGGCAGACCTCAAACAGAAAATAAACATAATGTGCCGGCAGGATTTCTTGAGATTTTTCACTTCTGCCTCAATGAAAATAACTTCCTCCAGTTCAAAGACCAACTCTACAAACAGCTAGACGGAATGCCAATGGGCAATCCGATGTCCCCTACCATTGCGGACATGGTTCTAGACGACCTGCTTGATGAGTGCTTCAAAACAATAGAAAGACCCAAATTTGCAGCCAAATATGTCGATGACTTATTTTTCATTATTGACCACAGGAACATTGATGATATGCTGCGATGCCTGAATGGATACAACTTCAAAATACAATTTACTGTGGAAAAAGAAACCAATAGGGCGATTGCCTTTCTGAATGTAAAAATCCACAGAAAAATGGACAAACTTTCTATCGACTGGCACCAGAAAGAAACAGCTACTGGAAGACTGATTAACTTTCGATCAAACCAACCCAGATATGTCATCATTAACACCGCTTCCAACTTGGTATACAAAGTTGTTGCGTTGAGTGACGTCGAATTCCACTCCGCCAATGAGAAAAAGGTCACCAAGATACTCATGGACAACAACTACCCTGGCGAGGTCATACGAAGTATTATTTTACGCCAAAAAAACAGAGCGCCACGACTAGAAGAGACGGAAAAAGCAAAGGGTGTGTACAAGAGCATGGTTTATATTCCAAAGCTAGCCGAAAACTTCAAGGACATCATCACCGAAAACACCAAGGATGTAAATTTGGCATATAAGTCCAACAAAACTATAGGATCCATGTTCTCCAAATTAAAAACAAAACCGGAGAAAAACAAACAGACAGATGTGGTCTACAAAATTGACTGTCAAGGAAACAATGACGTAGCTTGCAATCTTTGCTATATAGGAACAACAGGCCAGTTTCTAGCCAACCGAATTTCAAACCATCGCTCCGATATAAAATCAAAAAATTCTGGAAAAACAGCACTCGCCCTTCATGTCATCGAAAGTGGTCACACACAAGACTTTGACAATGTAAAAGTGCTGCAAACCGAAAAACACAAATACAAACGATACACCCTGGAGACCCTACATATACTTAACAATAGCAACAACATGAACAGAAAGCAAGACACACACAACATATCATCGGCCTAGCTAGACCTGGTACTAGCTCTGATACTCGGTACCAACGAAAAGTTAGTACTTTTGTATTTCTTCACATTGCTAGTACCGGAGCTAAATTTATCAACCGTACTAACGACTAATACGTCTAAAACTGGTCTAGTACCCATTTTTGACTATGAAATGTCATAACGGTGAAATTTTTATGCTCACTGGGCGTCAAACTATTTGCAGGATGACTGATTTTTATTCATAAGAGCAAGTATTTTTTTTAATACTTTTGTTGCTTTCCTGTTGTAAAATATGTGAGTAGGGGGTATCCAGCATGGGATAGCATATAATAGCGTATATGATTGGTTGTTTTTCTTTTTCTATTATTTCACATTTGAATAAATCCGCCCAAATGGCTTGTCAAGGCCTATACATCGCAGTGTGCGACATACACCAGCGGCTGACGCGAATGACGACGGCAACCGCTATTTACATCGATCCTCTTGCCATGAATCGCAGAGTGAACTGATCAGCAATTGCTGCTCAGACAATATTTAACGATTACTGGTAAAATTGTAGCATAATATGGTAGAGGCGGCGCTCAGATCGACCCCTTTTTCACCATTCTCGTTCTCATTGTCGTCATAGAAATTGTTGAACCAATTATCCCTATCAAAAATGAAATCCATTTTCTAATCTCTTAAACCTACTATGTATTTACTTTTTCCACAAAAATAGGCAAGAGCTGAAGCCGATTTTGAGGGTCCAGCTAATACCGAGTACTAACTAATACTCGGTACCAAATTCAGCTTAGTACTTCGTGAAGAAATGACTTGATACCTATTTGAGTATCAACTTTTGGTCTAATACCGGTACTAGCGCTAGTACTCTGTGAAGAAATCGGCTGTAAGCTTCTATCGAAGTGGTTCGTGTTTTCTTTGGTTTTTGTTTGTTTTTTAGTATTTTGTTTTTAACTTTTGTCATTTCAGTTTAACTTAACTTGCTCCCAATGTTTCGCATTGTTTTTCATTTGTTATACCTACTATTGTAATACTGTAGTACTTTTCAATGTAAGTAAATAGTTCAAAATTCACGTTCAAACACATTTGTAAGCTATATGTATATGTTCACCAATAAAGATCCCTGAGGAAGACAGAAACGTCGGATGGGAAAACAAATGAACTAATTTGTTTCATTTCCACACACAATTGACAATTGTTCAATTCACAATTGAGTAGAGTTCAAAAAATGATGTGACCCACTAACTTGTGATAGACGCGTAGCTCATCAGTCTACTTGTGGGTACATAATGTGAACGCTCAACCGATTTTTGTTCTTATTAAAAATGAAATAGAACACCACCATACCTAGAATGCACTTGCCTATGAAATAGGTACATAACTTCCTAGATGTAGTTATCTACATACTAATACTAATACTGGAATGTAGGTATATTTCAACTAAAGCGGCCCATAGACACCACACTTGTGTCCGACACCGGTGCGGACACAAATGTGGTGTATATTTGCCTCTTAAGCAACTCTATTGAATTGGGAAACGTTATAAACACAATCTGCAAAGCCTTCTTCCAACACAATCTGGCATGCCTTCTGCATCATTGAACGTCGAACTAAGATGGCCAACATTTGGTTCTCATTGTGCATTTAAACAGTCGTTGTAGGTGGTAGACAATAGACATAACAGGGAGCCATCCACCTGTCGCCCGGTGAGATACCAGCACATCATGCTATAGGCTCCGTGAACCGTGAAGTAGTTTTGACTACGTTTCAGAGTTTGGCAGATGGGCCGGTGCAATACGGATGGGACTCAAAAGCCATGATGCAACTTCCTGAGATAAAGAATTCCGGATTTTGTCGTGGTCGTATACACAGATGTGGAACTCTGGCGATCCTGGGTCGGGTGCTTTAAGGGCTAAAAGGCTTCAAAGTTTTAAACAGTTTTGAAAAAAATGTATGTAGGGTAATTGTCAGAACGATTGAGTGGTCGCAAACCCCTGACAGAAGAGTATATGGTATACCTATAGGTTCTGGGAATACCTATCAATCGCACGGTGTTGCTTATATATAACATTTTTTAGAAGGGTACATCTCTCTAAGTACCATAATATCTACGTATACCCTAAACTCATTCTTACAAAATATGATAATTACGATTTTAGAAAAGGCTTATAACAACACTGTCACAGGTATACACTGATCCGTTCCAAAACATTGAATGGTCATAATGATAATATAAGTCGTTCTTATAATGTTCACTTGACTTAATATAAACCTATAGGCCCCCGTAGCTATATTGGTTGGCCCATTATTATTTGAGAATGTTTTGGTTTGATATTAGCACAGTAAAAGTGTGACTTCTAATTTTCTTCATCTGCATAATGATGATGACTTATTCACAAAATAACCATCAGAGTTGTCGACTAGTTTCGATAGATTCGTCTATTTAATTCTACGCATTTAAGATACCACAAAATCAAAAACAACAAACAAATTTATTTTGTTTATTATCTTTATCACAAAAATATGAGTTAGCACATTTCTGTAAACAGTGACAAACATGGTTAAACTTAAGCCTAATGACTCACAGCACGTAAGCCTTCGCTAAACTTTATTATATCATCAGTCTGCAACTGATTTAACTTAACAACAAAACTATCACATAAATTGATTGAAATATACTTAAAGACTACAAATAAGCGGCAACAATATATCGATCGTCCTCACCACAGAGCACGGATTCGGTTGACCGGCAATACTCCACATCGACGGCTTTAAAATCTAAAATGGAAAATCCATCAATAGTGACTGACCATATTATGCAATTCTATTCAATCCTACTTTCATCATTTCGACAATTGTAGAAATCCAAATCGCATGAGTTGCTAAACGCCTTCAAGCATCTTCCATTCGAAGCACAATTCAAGGTGAAGTTCAAGGCACACACCTCCGAACACTGCTCAACGGGCAAGCAGTCACTCTGATTCATCACCAAAATAGCTAATACCGATTAAAAGATCAATATTCAGAAGGTTAGTGTAAAATCCTGTTTTGGCAAATAGTATGAGCGTTTAAATACCGGCTAGCATCCCCAGTAGTACCACTTTCATTATAACACAATTTTTTTTTTTACAAAAGAACAAGCTCAACCTATCGATCGTCAATTGATCGCGCAAATTATTGACAGAGTAAAACGATCCGACCCGAGAGACGCGACCAACGCAACGGGACGATTTGAACGGAACTCAGGTAACAAAACCCAAGGGGAACGTTTTATTTGGCTTTTATAGCGATCGCCAAATATCTGTCTATGGCTGGTAGTGGTAATAGGTGTCGACTGTCCGGGGCTCATTGTGGAGATGGCACAATAAACAAAATCACAATAAGCTTACAATACGATTTGATTGATGGAAGATGATGAGCTTGGCTGACTTTCCAGCTACGGCGATCGTGTATAGTAATATTTGAAACCAAGGTCACACGATGGGCTGACCTTCTATGTATCTGCGTTGGTGTAATTTTTGATTTATGATGGAAATCGGCAGTCGTGTGCTAAATGTTTCTCTGCGACAAACTGAATGATCATTTAGTTAGGATTGTGGTTGTAGAGTTTTAGGCTACAGTTGAGAATCACCTGAAAGTATACTGCAGGTTTTTTTTTTAAGCTAATGTCGGTTACATTTAAAAGCCAAGATACACAAGTGACCTTTGGGTCAACCAATCCAGTGCCATTTGCTTTACTATATAGCAAGATGTGTATATCGATATGTGATTCGATACCTTCTCTGCCATTACTTCGCCCTGATCTTAGAAGTTAGATTAGGTTGAGGTTAGGGTTAGGTCGTATATTGTTACGAGTTCATGGGCAATACAGAGGAAACTTTCATAATCGGAAACCTAAACCAAATGTCCCAAATATCTAATTTCCGTACAGAACCTATATAAGGCCTCAATTTTTTTCAAGGCACCAACATTCTCTGAATTTTTGAAGAAGTATCTTCCGAAATAGGCGTGTACTTTATACACTCCCATGCACATGAATATGGACAAGATTTTTTAATCATTTCATGTTGTGTTTCTCTTCTTTTTTTTGCAGCACTTGAATAGGGGCAGAGGTAATTGCTTTGCTGTGGATCAATTTATTGGAACTGAAGGTATCTTTATTTTTATTTCGCGTATATTTTAATCATTTTCCAATCAAATGGGGTGAGGAAAAGTTGTAACTGCAGAAGAGAAAGCAAAATACTTGGCTAGAAGGAGACTAGTCTCACCTATAGTTATATTGCCAAAAAAATTTAAATAAGCAAGTCAGTGATATGAAATTTTCTTAAAAATAAGTGCAACTATGGAAACAACATGAAGGGAGGACCAAAACAACTACTGCATCCAGGGGCGGACTAAGAGACAGTGGCACCCGGGGCGGTAAATCAAGCTTACACCCCTTAAAAATTGTAAGAAAAAAACACACACAAAGATTTTATTTAAAGGTGCTTTCGAGCTTTTATTGTACTGAATGTTTCGATTAAATCATTAAAATCTGGGGGCAGACGCAGATCACGTAAAATATAAACGATCGAACGACATCGTTTCGACAATAGCAGTCTCGGTTTATTGCCACAGATATCATAGAGACAGCATTCGTCAAAACGATATCCTTCAATCGTTTTTATTTTACGTGATCTGAGCCCTGTACTTTGTGTGTGCTCCTTTTCGATTGAAAGTATTGCCAGATTAGTCAACCTATGTTGCCTCATTGTTGATCTTAGATAAGTCTTAATTAATTTTAATTTTAAAAAGCTTCATTCACACGATGCCACTGAGACGCAAATTATTAAATAAATTCTCATCGCATATGACAGACTCGATAACGAGTCTGAAAAGTCCCACTTAACAATAAAGCTTAAAAATTCAAAGGCTGCCCAAATTTCTGAATCTTTTAAATTTATTTTTGCAGCTACATGTAACGCCGTATTAGCGCGATTTCCAATATGATACTGTTGTCTGTTAAGACTGTAAATGTCGAGGTAAACATTCATCTTCCGTTCCATATATGTAGTGCTATATTTTCGGTTGAAAAGCTGAGAAAACTGACGCAATGTCTTCCATGACCTTAGACCGATGAATAAGTTTAGTGTAAAATGTATCCTCACATTCTAACATGAATCTTCGTCTTTCCTCTTCTAACGTCAAACCATAATTTTCTTCTTTTTTGTTCTTCCCCACCTTTCAGTTGAAATTTCTAGCTCAGGACATAGTTTATCTTGCTTTTTTCATGATTTCATCACGATGTTCATGAAGAAAACTCGCGAGTGCCTTAAGTTTTATTACACTTTTCTCTAGAGCGAGCCCGGATTTTTACAAGTATTTCTGTGCTGCATCAACTTCTTCCAAAATATCGCACCAGAATGAAAGATAACACAAAGACGTAAAGTCGCATACAGGATACAGCAGATAAGAGTATGGTTGCAGTACCTCTTGCATCCAAGTTTTCCTTTTGAGGATCACAAAGGAGTTCAAGAGTTGAAACTATCTTCAAGAAATTTCCTTCAATGGGTCGTTTAAATAAAACGTAGCAATTGCTTTTACTCAGAATAAATGTTAAAATCTAAGCAATTGCTATAAGTGCTTTTAATTTGCTTCAACCTTTTACTCAAAGCAAAGGCTAGTTTATTTCTAGTTTTATTCTTACGACCCAATGGGTTAACAGCTTCGTGATGAGCGCTCCATCTAGTGTCTACAAGTCTCTTGACTGACACCCCTACATTTTTTATGAGAATATCCCAACGAATCGTAGATGCTGAGAAAATATGTTAAGTCTTTCCACTGTCCCTAAAAAAACGTTGTTCTTGAAGGAGTGCTTCTTAAAGAGTGAACTCCACAAAGGTTTAGAGAATAGTTTGCACATGGCGTAAACAAAGCTTTTGGATTAATTTGCCGAATTAATTCTTGAACTCCTCCATGAATACCCGCCATAGTCGCAGCATTATCATATCCCTGAGCCCGACAAAGGTTAATGTAAAGACTATCTTCATTGAATTGCTTTAAGTCGGTAAGTTCTTTGGTAGTCTTTCCTATCTTAAGGGAATAGGTCAGAAACGAAATTCATGCGCACATATAGGTAGGTATTTGGGAAACAAATTTACTGTTTTATTTGTGTTTTTATTTTGTGTAATGTGCAAAATAGTTATTTTGCTGTTACTGATGGCACCCCCTATTAGTCTGCCACCCGAGGCGGACCGCACAAAACCCCTGGCCCCCCTTAGTCCGCCACTGACTGCATCTACTGAAAATAGACGGAATGTTGGAGAAGTACCAAATTCTCATTGTTCCGCCTCGCAGATCGGATCGAATTTGGGAATCATTGCTAGAGTCGACACGGTAAGACGAGTAATTCGGAGAGCGGGATATCTAAAAAGATTAAAATTAATGTTTGACCGCTGCTTTCACTCTGAGTTTAACAGCTGTTCCACTATGGAAGTTGCCACCACTTGGCCGCCTTCCTGGTCCGGCCAAACTTTTTCGGTAGGCCATATTTATGAGAATCTGGGGGATCGGCTAGATATTAATTTGTACCAACCGCAGTCGCATCTCTTGCGGTTTCTTTAGTTGTTATATTAGCCCTGCTTTGGAAGCTTAGTGGAAGGCGAATCCATATGTGATGCGATAGGGATGCATTTTCTAAAAGCCTCCACTTCTCTATTGTTAAGGGATCAGTACGGGAAGCTAGACTGATGTCTAACACACTTCTTGTGTTTTTTTCACAACAAAAGTTGGTATAGTACTCTTTTTGCAGATGCTACGAGCTTTGTGTATAGGTATATAATACAAAATCAAAAAGACATATCTTTTGTGTTCATATCAATACTGTTGCCCCATTTTGATAGATGGAACTTCCGTCAACTCCAACGGGAGATAGGCCGATACCAGACATAAACGTTGCCTTCCCTCAGTTTCAGGAGAAACTGCTGACCGGTCACACAAATTATTCAAAATGCTCTCTTTTTTTACTTGAAACAGACCACCCTATATCGGCCTATCGGGTCCTTTACATCTCTCTTAGTGTAGGGGTGGAGTCGCTCTGATATTATATGTTATTTGTGGTAGAGTATTATTGCCCCCTGCTTTTACAAAGAATGTGTTCCCACCATCTATATAAATGATAAAACCTAAAAGCTAGTAATATGTTCCTAGCTTAAAGTTTACTATTTCCAAACACTTTCTAAAATTAAATCTGTCAATTCAGCTGCTAAGTACGCAGCTCGAGCGAAACTAAATTTTAGCTCCAATTTTTTTTCCAAACATTTGCTTAACCCCTAGCTACATTTTGCCATGGACTGCATTGTGGATATTAGTGTCACAGAAAACAACTGTTCATAGAAAATAACTTTCTTTAAAAATTCATCGACGCGCAAAAGTGTTATATTTTCGTTGCGCTTTCTTTTTTCATTGTCTGCTATTCTTTGATCTCAAATTGTTCTTTCAAATGATTCCTCATCGTCTCATCGAGGCAAATATTCATCAAAACAAACTCAATCAAAAACACAACAGAATAAAAACCAACAGATCTGTCAAAATTTAGCTTGCGAAAATGTAGTCAAACCATTATTGATTATGAAGTACAGTCTGAAATGAAAATTTGATTTTTTAGCTGAAACAGCGTACCGCTCGGCTAAATGGATTCACTTAAATTTATAGTTCAGCTAAATTTTGGAGATAATTTTGTTTGGGAGCTAAAATTTAGCTCGAGCAGCGTACTAAGCTTAGAGAAAAAAATGGTTGTTATTATTATTATTATAGGAAATATAAGTAGGATAGGTACTCCTCGCCAGCTATAATTGATATATATCCCACTGTATGTCCGTCTTGTCGAATGAGACAAAATGTCACCATCAATGTTTACAACTTTAAAAAAGTCAGTGACCGTGAATATAAAAAAACCTACTACCAAAATAAGTTAACAGCATCGCCCTCGCTTTAGATGACTAATATAATGAATTTTGGTTCATTATGCAACCACATTAAATATAAGATAAAGGTGGGTAATTATGTATACCAAATCTAGAACAGCCTAATACAATGATCCATGTAGTGTAGGTTATGTCTTTTGCCTTGTTAACTTTTACTAACAAATTTCGATCGATTTGACGCAATAACCCATTGCAAATAAATATGGAAATATCTTAGACATGTCTTCAACGACATTGTAGATCTCTAGCCGGAAGAAGGCAGATCGATCTACGAATACAATTAGCATATTAATTTTGTAAATTTAAATATTTTACTGAAGACCGAAGGTATAAATAGATACGCAGTTGCGCGATCAATGCCCAGTATGGGTTTGTAAAATTTGTCACATTGATCGCTATGAGGATTGTTTTCTTGTCTTTCGGTATACAAAGTTATTTTTCATAAAAAAAAACAATATTTCAAATAGTCTCCTTTAGTTTTTCTTGCCGTGGGTGCTGCACAGGTGATGGGGTTACTGGCACCGAATCCAACAAAGGCACCATTTTGCAACACATCGTGTCCTTCGGAATACGATTCGATTTGTGCAGCCAATGGTACATGTCTGAAAGTTTTCAACAACAATTGCCTATTGGAGGCGTATAACTGTAGGGCGAATTTTGACATACGTTAGTATGAACATGGTTTAAAAAAAAGAATATAAAATAATCAAATTTCTGCTTTTGCTTACAGCTTTCAAGGAGGTCGACTTTACCTACTGCAAGGAACTGAAACATAAATTTTGCTTTTGACGACGTTTTGTGAACGCTATAACTTAGGATAAGGCTATGAGTATGAGTATTATTTAAGAAGGTAACAAATATAAAATAATAAAGAAGTGTTAAATCTTTTTTAAAGGAGAGTTAAATTTGGGATTTGGATCATAAGTTCAGATTGCATGGTATCGTCAAAATTGCCTTAAATATTTTTATGAGTAAGTGTTCTATATATGTAAATGTTGTATTATAGCATTTCTTATGTTAATTTGTGGCATCACTGACTTGCGTCAATCTTCTATATAGACCAGGAGTTCCCTAACTGTGCGTCGCGACGCCCTGGGGCGTCGTGGCGGTATCCTAAGGGCGTCGCAAGACGGTACGTACAGGCCGCTTGCACGCGACGTTCCATAAACTTTGAGCTCGCTTTAAAATTCAATTTCTTTAATTTTTTGAACAAAGGAAGAGTTCAATATATGTACGTAGCATTTAATTTCTCTGTACGAATGACAAGAGTGAGGTCGAAGCGAAATCCAAATCCCCATTATAGCCGCATCCAATTCGAAGCTAAAACGCATTTGTGTTTCCCGCTTTATCCAGGCAGACTTGATCTCTTTAAAAAAAAAAAAAATAACTTAAACGGCTCTAATTTTCTCAATAATTTTTATTGAATAAAAAATAAAGCAGTAAAAAAATAACATGACAAGATAAATTAAAGTAATAAAATTAAAAAAACGAGTAGCCGCATAGTTAAATAAGGATTGGGACGAGTCGATGTTGGCATTTGTCTCATCTGGAGTTTTTATTATTCAGTTAATGATTCCAAATCCAGCATGCGGCGGTTCGTGGAAGAGAACCCGAGGCAGTCAATTCCTCGCCGTGCACAAGAAGTCGACTTTTCGCAGATTTCATCTTGACGAATTTTGCATCAGTACTTGGGCCGACACCCGTACAAGATCCAACTGATGCAGAAGATCAAAGTTAATGACCATAGACAACGCCGTTTGTTCGCTGACAGGCGCTTCGGAGCCCAAATTTGGCCAAGAAATCATCTTTAGCGACGAGGCGCATTTTTGGATGAATGGCTATGTCAACAAGCAAAATTGCGATATATGGGACGACGCCATTTCAACATCGACCCGTCCTTATTGAAAAACCCTTTAATGAATTTTCGTAAGATCAGCTTCTATTCACATATCTTTTAGAAGGGCGTCGCAAAAATCGTACAACTTGTATAGGGAGTCGCAGTATGAAAAAGTTTGGGAACCCCTGATATAGACACTACAGCGATTGATGGGAATGTCGCTGAAGCCCGTTTGAGTTATGATAAGGGCGCGCACTTCAAAGAACGCGCAATTCCTAATTATTGTTTCTGCTAGAAAAGAGTCTTGTAAGTAGTTCGTAGGAAGGAAGGAATATACACCCGTGTGGGGTGTGGATAATTTCCTGCAACCTTCGCATCTCTTACATTAAGATTTGGTATCTCAAAGCATGTGCGTATACAAGGGGGATTTTGGAGGTTCAAACCCCACAATGAAGCAATAAAGTAATAGTATAAACATTAGCTTGAGCTAATGTTCGAACTCCCGACCTACCGATCTTCAAAGGCCACCAGGAATAACGAAGAAATAATGTAAGAGGCACTAGATATGGGAGGTAGAATTTACGGAAGCTTAAAATAAAGGCAAAGAGAAACCTTGTAGTCGGTACTATTTCTATTTACTATTTCTCAAGACTCTATAATGACGATAAAACCTAAACTATCCGCTGTTAGGTAGAACGAAAAATTTAATTTTGACGATGATGCCTAAAACACTCAAGAACATCGCCTACAAGATCATACCTATCTGCCATATTGTATGAACGCCTAAATAGCCTGATTGGATCCTATAGTAAATTACAATTCCATAGGTACCTAGTCACCATCATTTCATCGATTTCAAAGCCGCCTATGACAGCATCTATAGACAGAGGCAAACTATACACAGCCATATCTAGGTAATTTTTACATCCCACAAAACTCATCCGTCTATGTCCTAACAATGGAGAAAGTTCGCTGGTGCATAAAAGTCGGTAAGGACTTAACCAAGACCTTTGAAATAACGCCGAGCGAAATAAGGCCGAAATTCTAAATTCCATGGGCTTTATTTCCCATTATGAAAGCGAAATAACGCCGAATTTTGAGATTCGGCCTTTTTTCACTTTTAAATGCGAAATAAAACCGAACATTGTTTGCGAAATAAAGCCGAATCTCAGAATTCGGGAAAAATTTGTGCGAAACTCAAAAGCCGACAAACTACACAATGTAAGACGGCTAGTTAATGATATGAAACACAATCGTGATGTCCAATTTCGACAACTTTATCGAGCAACTGGGCCGTATATCAGCAATAACACGGCGAATGTTGACTTCCAAATCGTCCAACGTCTCTGGTTTATCGGCATAGACTAAAGTGACTTCACATACACATACCCCCAAAGAAAGTAATCAAAAATGATCTCACTCACGAATCAGCGTTGCCATTTTGATCTGACTGGATTGATATGGATTTAGCTGTAAGATTTTTTAGAATCCAGTCGGCTGGTTTTTTAGCTGGATATGAATTTTGTTTGACTGTTTTTAAATGTTTCGTGTAATTTCTTTTCTATCAGTAGAAATTTTGGCACGAGTACGATAACTACGGCGCCAAAAATTGATAACGGTATTTTGTAGAGGGGTTAAATACAAGTATTTTTTACCATGGGAGGGGGGGGGTCTATCTGGCTTCGTTTAGGCGGGAGGGGCAATTTACAGAAAATGATACTTTAAATGGAAAAAAATACATTAAAAAACAATGGCAACACTTTTAATAAAAGACTATAACATTTTAGAAAGAAAAATGAAAATGACTGACTGGAAGGCGGATTTCAAAACGGCAACTATACTCACGATCAGAGGAAACCAAAGCTCTGTCACGTCAATGGCATTCAACTGCGCTCCACAACGGCATTAACTTCTTCTGTTCGCACTGTTTGTCGTCTTTGGGGATAAGTTTTATCCACTAGAGTGTAGGTGGTGCGAAAACGATTCATCGTGTTCCGAATAACTTGCTCAGATTGACGACTATGTCGACCGTAAAATGGACGTAAGGTTGGAGAACCGATAACCATGGTTTTCAAAATAAGTTTGCACTATTTGCAAGCGTTGTTCTTGCGTTAATCTATTCATCCTATAATGGCAAAACGTACTAACCATAAATCAACTTTCAACTGTCAGATTGACAATCTATAGAAACAGTGTTGCCAGTTTAAAAACCAAACCTCTAAAAAGAATACACTTTATAATCGACGAATCGCACAGATCGTCACAAAAGACGGCTATAACTTTCCTGTATAGGTAAGGAAGGGTTTACGATACGATAATTAGGAGGACGTTGTTATATCAAGAAAATGATACACTTTCCAATCAATGTGTCGTTGGTCTACGGTTTAATGGAGGCAAGCACCACTAAGCCACTAACGAAACTCTAAAATGATCGTTTATGGTCGAAAATTGATTTAGTGATTTTCGACTCCAATTTCAAGGAGGAGACAATTAAGCAATGCAGTCTGAAGGTTTGGTTTTAATTCCTACACCTGGGTATTTATATATATGTATATAATATATATTTTTTACCATTCTGACTCCCCATGGCGATATAGAAAAGCGCACGTCGACTATGTAGCCTACTAAATTTTTGATATCATGCCTCTAGATTAAGGATCTTTTTTAAAAGGTTGAAACGCTTTTTTGGCCTGTCTAAGACCAGCGATGTTGTCCCAATGTGAAATGCATTTATTGCGTTCCCAACTGTTTATGGCCGAGTTTATAGCTGATTTGGGGATTGAACTGAGCGGTTCTGGTCCTATAAAATGAATCCTGTGTTTTTCAGAAAAACCCTGTAAATATCCTGTAATTATCTTATTTTATTCCCATTGACTTAAAACCTTTGAAAACTCTGTTGAACGAGTATTCGCAATAGAAAGTTAAAAAGTTGAAACCTATTCTCAGGCCTGAGATCAAGTTTAACATGTCGTGCACTGCACGTGCTGTGTCTGGTTATAAGAGAGTCCGCTTATGAGAGTAATTTGTTTAAAACTTCAGGTATTTATTCTGTTCTTTGAAATATGTCCGGTTATAAGAGGTGTCCGGAAGGAGTATTCTCTGTAGGTATTCTGTTTAACTCTAGAAGGCTAATGTTCGGCGTTTCGACGATGTCTCAATCATAATCTTGCTTCTTAACGCGGGCACATAGCAACGTATAGTCGCTAACTAACTTGGTCACCGATGACCTCTTGCAGATGGCACTTATAACTTGTATTTAAAAAACCGTATTTTAATTTTTTAATAGTTCGTGTTCGTTGTTTCGACAAATGTTTAGCTTATTAGCGGTAGCCACGAGCAGTGGTGCCATTTTAGCATTTTTTATGCTAGATCTAGCACATTTAAAATCTAGCATATTTTCAACATTCAACATAAAAAAAAATCAAAAACTTTATGTTTATACCCATCATGAACATATTCGTGGTATATGCATCCATAAAAATTTTCTGTATTTGGCATTACTGAATATGTGAATAACAATTATTCCATTGAATGAAATCAAAGCTTCTCAAAAGTACCTGGAGGTCTATTCCTTTACTTTTGCCTAAACATACCTAAACTATATGCAAAATAACAGATGCATTTTCTATACGGACCTGTTGCTCTAACTACTTATTTTATAAAGTTACTGTATTATTCTTATATTAGATTTCGAAGAAAAAACTATCCTGTAATCTATACTGTATTCGGAAAAATAAATCCTGTGAAATGAAAAATTTTCTTTGATTTTTCCCGTTTTTCCTTGCATAAATGACATGCTTATACATACAGGATGTTCTTTAGTTGTTTGTTTTTTTTTTTTCTTTTTTTTTTTTTTTTTTTCAAAATAGCAACATTTAGAGAGAGCTTATAATTTATCTGACGGACAGTGAGGAGTGAGCAGTAATCAGTGTTTGGCTAATCATCAGGCTATCATCGTTTGCGTCTTGATGTTTATAATAGTGAGGATTTTATTAGTTAACACAAAAGACAATTTATGGTCGAGCTCTATGTCCTCTATATGCATTTTTTACCATTAATGCCATAAAATTATCCACTGAATTAATAAAGCCTTGGGTATTTGCTCAACACCTACGAGTAGTTATTTATTTCATACCTACTTATGCATAAAAAAAAATACACTATCACTTTTATTTAGAATTTTAGGTAGCAAAATCTGAATGTACCAATATTTTGACACACCTTCACAATTATAGACTTTAAACAAATATGCATAAGTCTAGTATGTATGACTTTTCCGTTTTTAGCTAAATATTTGGTTCAGTAACATTATGGTCAATTTCCCCCCAACACTCAGATTCATCAATGACGATCATTCCTATTGGGTTTGCACTACATATTTATAATATTGAAGGCCATCACCCAAATACAAAAGTTTGTTCGATTTAAATAGGGTGGAGCTGGTGAACTGTTTTTCTCATTGTCTTGTGACACTTTCAGAGCACACCTAATCTTAATAGCATGCACTTCTTGCAAAAGTTTCCAAACTTTACTCCACTGTTATTCTGCTGAAAAACCTGTATAAATTATAAATAAATTATTTACTTAATGACATAACGAGTATCTATTCACTTAAACACTCAAAACCAATAACAATAAATAACACATTGTTAGGTGTGTTATGTTTCTTTCAATAACCTGATTTCGGGAACACGTTTTCATTTAAAAAAATAAATTTCGCCAGACTACTCCTAAAGAACTTGCTTAAGTTCAGTCTATGTTTAAATCGGTTCCAGTTGACTGAAAAATGAATTTGACAGCTGCAACATTAAAGTTTCTACTTGGTTTGTTTTTACCTATGTTGAGTACATAGTAATTTGCGGGATAATATTAATAGTTGTCTCTTTCTGAAAGCTGTCGTATTTTGCCGGTGCTGCCGTGGTCAGTTCCTATTTTTTCCAGTCGATGACTTCTATCCGCAGGAAGAACTTTCTATTGAATGTCCGGAATCTTGTCCGGCAGATTCGGAGCCAATATGCACATCGAATGGATTTTGTATAAAACTCTTTGATAGTCGCTGTCAAGTGGTGTATTTTAATTGCAAACATAACGAAGGTGAGTATCTTCACTGTACGTATATTAAATTATGGATAACAAAGTGTTTTAATTATTGTAGAATACAAACAAATTCACGAAGACTACTGTCAGGTGCAAAAGTTCGAAAATCTACAGCCAAAAGCTTGCTTTAATGACAGTGCGACATCGACATAGAAATGCGGTCTGTTTCTCAGTACGTCGCGCATTTAAAGTGAAAAGTTGGACAAGCGCAAATGCGAGAGCTATAAGCGAACGCGGAAACTCCCAATGTGCGGTTTTGGGTATATTATTAACTTTGACGGTGCCACGGACTCCATTCTAGTTTAGCTAAAACACTTAAGTCAATAAATTTATTTAAACTTAATATTTAACGGCAAATCTTTAATTTGTTGCATTTTTTTAAGCGGTGTAATGGAGGAATTATGTTATTTGCCTATTGACTCTTTCTTGCTAAGTCCGTCTAGTAAGGAGCCGACTACGATCCAACAACTATAACATTGTTGTACCTACTGCAGAGTACAGAATAGTTTTTTTTTTTTGTAAATCCTTTACAAATCCTTTTTTACTTTACTTTACTTTTGGTGGCGCTTACAGTCCGGCGTGGACCACGGCCTCAACCAACAAGCCCCTCCAGCCAGCTCGGTCCCTCGCTAGCTGCCTCCAGTTACTCCATCGTCAAAAATTGGACCGAATATCACTCGAAGAATCATCCGCTTTTGACAGAGTTCATGCTTGCTTCCGCATGGACTCTGAAAATTTGGTCGATGGTTGACTTTCCTGGTCTAAAACTACACTGATATGGGCCGGTCCGATCAGGTTGTTGGCGAAAGGTTTGAGGCCTTCACACAATACAGCCTACAAGATCTTATACGCAACATTCAGGAGACTTATTCCTCTGTAGTTGGCGCAGTTCAGAGTATCTCCTTTCTTGTGGATGGGGCACACGATGCTGAGGTTCCATTTGTCGGGCATGCTTTCATCCGACCAAATTTTACAGATAAGTTGGTGCATGTTCCTTACCAAGCTCGGCCGGGAGGCCATCCGCTCCAGCAGCTATGTTGGACTTAAGTTTGGATATGGCTATCCTCACTTCGTGTGGGTCGGGTGAACGTAACATCACGGATACAAATGATCCAAAGCCAGTTATTGCTGGAATTAAGCCGAATGAAAATATTACTCGCTTACTAAAACAGAAAAAGCCTACGGTTCTAATAAATAGATAGCCAATATCCCTACACATAACCGTTTCCGATCTCCCACGGTCTTTTATGGTAGCAGTTTCCATAAAGTTTTTCCGTTTTTCCCGCTCGTCGTGTTTAATGCTGTCCATCATATCTCCTCAATCGGGGCCTCTTCTGCCTTGTCTGTCTTTTTTGACTCGTCCGTGTATTTCAGGTACAAAATCTCATGTCATATAGGCCATTGGCTTTCCGGGTATTGCTAAGCTAGTCGCCGAAAATCTTTGATCGAGAATTTAGCATCGGCCGAATAATTAATCTATTTCTAAAACACTGTGCGAAACCAAAATTATCCTCCACACAATCCTTGACTTGAGCCTTCAAACGTAAAATCATTCAAAACCCGTCAACCTTTTTCGATAATCAAAAAGTCCTCAAAATGCGTTGGATTCATTCATTTTTCGCGATATCGTTTGTTTGTCAGACCACGGTCCAACAAGAATGCGACAACTCGATCTGTAATTATGAAGCTGTTTGCATACTCAAAAATGAAAAGCCCACCTGCAGCTGTGTAGGAAAATTCTTCGAAGGTGAATTTTGCTCTAATCCCAGGGATCATTGCATTTCAAATCTATGTCAGAATGGCGGAACTTGTCATCCCTACCTCGGCCACTACTACTGCGAATGTGGCGCTGGTTATTCAGGCCAAACGTGTACTTCAAAACAGGACGCATTCAA
The DNA here is from genome assembly GCA_955612985.1 of Cheilosia scutellata. NCBI lineage: Eukaryota > Metazoa > Arthropoda > Insecta > Diptera > Syrphidae > Cheilosia > Cheilosia scutellata. The sequence goes on along the minus strand of OY015311.1, from coordinate 42,358,351 downwards.
GGGGCTCCATTTGCATTACAATCACATCGTTCCGCTGGGAAAGGAGCAACCACTCATTCTTACCGTCCAATACCTCGGCACGGTCGAGACTCTGATGGACTTCTTCACCCCTGACTATATCATCGATGGCGTTGCATTCACTTCAACAAGCAATCACTTCAAATCGTCCAATGACTTGAAAGCCTTAAGCAAAGGATTGGGTATAAGAAACAGTGACAGATTGCCCTACAACAGTGGGTTCTATAGAATTTCTCGGGCAACTTTCTGGAAGCCGGGCATTCATACTATGGTCCTGGATCTAAGTGACTTTGGACTGTCAGAGGAAAACTTCTTCACCGAGCACTTTGATATTTTGGTCTATGAACCTTTGCGAGAGCAATGTCTTCCAGTTGTCCATTTGCCGCATTGTTCCAATCCTAGAAAAGCTTTGCATATTGACATTGCACGGTTCAACTTTGTGGAGCCTATTGTGGATAAAAGATGTGCACAGGGTTCGCATTTAAGAATCAAGTGGAGTGTAAGGAACTACATTGACACTGGTAAAGGTGTTTCACATCAAGGTGAATTCTTTATAAAGGTTTTATTACAGTCGTGCTTCACAGCTTTCCGGATAATGGGTCAAGTGTGCTTGCTATTCCGCCCTACACTATGTGGTTCGGCTACCGAGATGATTACGTCCAGTCGTACCTCATACAGGGTGAAGTCACTGAGCTGAATTTGTCGGGGGATGTTGTCAGCAACACGGTACTAAGGGTAGGTTGTGCACTATGCGTTCGTGGCACAAACTAATGACACTTTTTCTAGTGCTATGTCTTTGTTGATTCAAAACCTACTAAGGCAAGTATTCTTGGTGGCAGCCATCGGGATGTAAATGTGGCCAAGGACTTCGTTGTCGATGGCTCCATAAGCCGAGACTATGCAAGACGTTCAAACAGCGACCAGCTGTTGCAATATAGCTGGTCGTGTCTATCAGATGATACCGGCAGTTCTCACTGCTCAAGGAACATGGGAAATGGTAGGTAATCGCCCGAACTAAAATCCATGTTCAACCGTCAACCTTTTGCCAGGTGTCCATCTAAGTATACCTGCAGGATCTCTCAAGCTAGACACGCGCTATACTTTCACCCTCCTTGTTCGATCAATCATCAACATTTACAGTACTCATCGTACCACCCAAGAAATAAGGGCGATTTCGAGAGATTCTCTGCTGGTTCACTTTCATTGCCTGAGGAACTGCGAGCATGACAAGTTCACCGCCGGAAAGGTTATACACTTAAGGCTAGATTGCATCGAATGTCCGCCAGGAGATGTCGCATATTCGGTGCGCAATGGACAGGGATCGGAAGTGGCCAATAGCCATAGCGTTATCTTTACAGAAGAGTTCGAAAGAAAAGTCTATCTGAAAGCTGAGGCAACCCTAGGGACACTTAGGGGCACGACGTCCCTCAAACTCACACTGAATAGCCCACCGGTTAATGGAATCTGCGAAATTTCACCGAAAAGTGGCACGGAATATCACACCATCTTCAAAATATCTTGCTCTGGCTATGTGGATGATGAAAACCCAATAGACTACAAATATACAGCCGGGACAACAACCCTCGATCATAGTGGAAATGCCACCCTCGTTACTAGACTCTTTCCAACCACTGGCTCAAATTGTGAAATCAAAATCAACATTTGTGATGACATCGGAGCATGCACCGAGGTTCAACTCCACGCTAATTTGAGTCCAATCTCTCCTGGAGGTTCGTGGCCTGACTTACTCTCAAATTTAAAGCAAATCGTTGACAATGGAGATAGGTCAACTGCCATCGTATTGATACGAACTGTGGTTCCCCACGTGTCATTCGGCGAAATCTTCCAGACTGCGGAGTATATTACTAAGTCTCTTAGGGATCTTAAACTTTCCAGGTTGCTGGCCGTCGAACAGGCTCTTACCGTAGGCAGCGATCTATTTAAGGTTGTAGAGGTCTCCAGTGAGGCGGCTCTACTTCTGTCTGAGTTATTTTTGAAAGTATCAGACGGCTTAATAAATTCAATCCGAAATGAAGAAGTCAACGAGTTACCGCTTGAAACTCACATGCAAATGGCAAGTGATCTGATGAAGTCGATGTCGATAATGGCCACAGAAGTCGAAGAGTTTCCGATGGTCCACGATGCTGAGCCCATTCCTCCAGATAGCCCTTTCTTAGAAAACTATCCAGACTATGGCGAACTAGATATGGCAGACGTAATTCGAATATCCAATTGGTTGCAGTCCTTCAACCGCGTGCATCGCTGCCTTCAAGTTATGGGAGTCGTATCCGCCTTCCTACAACTACCCAATGAGGCTCCCGTGATAAGCAAGACCGCAGGCATAACCAGCACGACTCTTGTCATCGACAATTCTCACCCACTATCGATAGACTTGAATGAGCCAACAACACTTGTAAGGCTCCCCGATAAGTTTCTTAAAACCTTGAATGGGAAGGTAATAGCTATTCAAGTCTTGATCTTCGAAGCCAATCCCTTTTGGTGGAGTCCAGAAGAGCACAAGGTGAACACCGACGTCCTCTCTATAGGAGCGTTCACAAAGGACTTGGAATCGTTGAACCCTAGCCCGACTAAGGTAGCCTTTAGCTTTTTTATGACCATCAAAGGTAGTACAGACATTAACAATTTCATTACCGGAACTGTCAACAATTCGCTGGATATGCCAGTCTTTGAAAGGCTTCTTCCCATGCAGGCAGTCTTACTGGTGACATTTCTACCTCTGGAGAACGACATACTAATTCTGCTGATGATTGGCGAAAGACCTAGGAGCTACATGCTAAAAGACGCAACAAAGATCAGAGCTTCCCAAGAGACTAAAACAATTTCCTTGGTCAACAGTGAAACCGCAGAACACACTGCCTTCTTAGCCATTACATCTGAGTCGCGTACACAATTTGCGTTCGCTATGCACATTCGAATGTGCCTAACTTGGAACACAACCATCCATGAATGGACGTCAAGGCACTGCTCCGTTGGTAGCCAAACCAATGCAACACATATACATTGCACGTGTCGACACCTTTCTATGTTTGCAGCGAAGGTTCACCCGACTTATGGCCATCTCCAAAGGTCCAGGGACATTGTCCATGATCTCCCTATTAACCATGACATGATAGCTTTCTACCTGATCATCGCCATAGTGCTGAGCTCACTTTTATGGCTGGCTTGGCGTCGAGATATAACAGCAGCCGCCAATTTGGCTGTGTTGAATTGTAAGCCCGGAATTAGAACAACCCACAAATATTTGGTTACCATCTACACCAATGGCCACGCGGCTGCATCGACAACCGCCAATATCACCATCCAGCTACATGGATCGCTGGCAGATAGCGAACAGTGCACCTTATATTCAATTAAAGGTCAATCCCTATTTCAGAGGAACCGTCAAACATCATTTGAACTGTTGTCAGAGAAGTCGTTGGGAACATTGCAATCTATTTCGCTAGGGGTGGACAGCTTTGGCAGATATCCGTCGTGGAATTGTCATATGGTCAAAGTTCGACATGACCGCGATCGCAGTGAGTACATCTTTGTCGTCGATAAGTGGTTTTTGGATAGCGGTGAGACTTTATTTTCACTATCCACGAGAAAGGATCTTCTGAAAAGATGGACCATTTTTACAAACACTCTAACGGATGCATTTGCCAATTGGTACGCGCTACAACCTATATGGCCATTTCGACTCTATGGAAACTTGACAGCAATAGAGAAAACTGCAATTTTCATTGCGAGAGTTTGTATAACACTAGTGGGGACAGTTATAACTTTTGGACCCACAACCATGTTCAACTATGAGGATGAACGCGAGACTTACTACTCCATGTTGATGGACGTTGGAAGACTCCTATTGATTGCGTCTTGCTGCCATTTGATCGGAGTAGTTGTGGCTGTTGCTTTGCAATATTTACTGACCAAATTGCGGTCAAGTCGAACTAATGTTATGTATTCCTTGAAATTTGCTGAATCACAGTTGTTGTAAAATAAAGTATAAGTTTGTCTGTGCAGTCACCAAAATTGGATAAGTGTCACAATCTCTTTTAGGGCAGACGGGTTCTTTTACTTTTACTCAAAATTATATTTGTGCCGGTAACACAGTACATATGTACTTGGGTATTCAGGAAAACACCAGAATTTCCGCGGAAATATGAAGCGGAATTAAGTTACTGGCATCCACGAATTGTGACTTCCATGTTACGGACTAGAGCACTTTCCGGATGTGAAATACTATAAGAGACACTACAAGTTAAAGGATCCCTCAATGCGCCAACAATTAATGGAATGCCGGCCATTGTCATTGTCATTATGGTTCTTAATAGCAAATAAACATATAAACTAAGCAAATGACACCGCAACGATGTAGCTGTCGCTCTGGTTTCTATAAAGTCAGTGGGTCTAAAAAGCGCGCAGTGGTTGTCAAAGTTGCAGTTGATGCTCCCCCCATTGGTCGGCTTAGCGCCACGATAGGGAACATTTCGATTGGTTACTTAGTTACTTCAACCCCAAGCAACCAATCCTTCTCCATAAAGCAGACGTTAGTCCAAAGATCGAATATTGCTTCCTCTTATGGAGCTGTGCCACAATCCCAAAACATTCACTTAATTTACTTGACAGTATATTCACTGCTTGCCACTTAAAGCTTTATCAGTGTGAGTTTCATGAGTGAAATAAGCATAGAGCTACCTACAAGGGCGTTTGTTGAATCTTTTTTTTGAAGGTTCACGAGCATCAGACAAAATCTTTCCGCGAACCCCAATACCGTTTTTCAATATTCTTTAAACAAGTGACCTATAGTTTACGTATTTACAGATCGCTCTAAAATGGGCACTGCTCGGTATATCAAAATCGATGCGCCTCCTCGACCATAGTATAGTGTAGCGTCTACCAACAGAGGCCCTGGCAGTGACAACAGCAGCCCGCGAATCTGTGGTAAGACTAATACCACCTGGAGGTATTATACCTTCTTTATCGACAGCCAGGCCGCAATAAAATCCATAACTGCATCAGAAATAAAATCGAAGCTTGTGAAGTGCTATCGCGAAGAACTTAAGGCTCTTCGTACACAGCACAAGGTATCGCTCTACTGGGGTTCCGGGACATGAAGGCATTCCAAGCAGACGAATTAGCAAGACAATAAGGTTCGACAGCTGTTTCAGAATAAGCTGATCCCTCTGTGAATATCCGCCTTACACACTCAAGTTTGAAGCAGGGAGAAAAGCTACAAGAGAGGCGAACGCTATATAGATGGGCCACCTTAAATTCTTAATACCACAAGGCCATATAGTAGGCCGTCCGTCATTGAAACCAGAACCGAAAGTATCATGCGGAGGGCTAGGAAATCGCTGTCCTCCCTCCTAGGAATCATAACGGGGCACAATACTCTGCGGTACCACATGAAGAAATGGGCTTAACGGAAGAAGAACATTGTAGATGCTGCGGTAATGAGGGAGCTCTTGAGGATACAACCCACTTCCAATGTCACTGCCCAGGTCTCCAACACACCAGGTATAAATTCCTAGGGAGTCACTTCTTCAACGACCTGGACGACCTTAAGACAAGGTGACGCGTTATCATGTAACTTCTTTAACATCATTCTTGAAGCAATTGTACGGAACTCACAAGCCAACACCAGAGTTACAATTTTTCAAAAGTCCGTTCAACTACTTATTTGGCATTATTGGGAGAACGCGGCATCGAAACGTAGGCGGCGATGATGGGTCTGGCTGTTAAATGAAGACAAAACGAAGAGTATAATATGCTGTCATCGAGAAAGGACTCTCAACATCGGTGACTCGGACAAAACGTCACAGTGGACAGATACAACTTCGAAGTAGTTAAAGACTTTGTCTACCTAGGCTCTACAATTACCTCGCAAAACGACATCGGCGTAGAAATCAAACGAAGAATCACCCTTCCCAATCGCTGTTTCTTCGGGTTAAGAAGGCATCTAAGAAGTAAAGCCCTCTCTCGCAGAAACAAAGGAAATATTGTACAAGACCTTAATCATCCCGTTTCTGTTGTATGGTGCAGAAGTGTGGAGCTTATCGAAAGCTGGTGAAAACCTCTTGGCACGCTTTGAGAAAAAGATTCTTCGAGTGATTTTCGGTCCAGTGTGGAGGAGGAGATTCAACGACGAACTTTACGGGCTATATAGCGACAAAAAGCTCAAAATACAGGGACTAAAATGGCTAGATCACGTGGAGTGTATGGACAACAACGCACCAGCCCGACGAGTCTTTGAGTCCACCCCTGAGGGACACCGAAGCTGAGGAAGACCCCACCTCCTGTGCAGGGCCGTAGCCAGGATTTTGTTTCGGGGGGGGCTTGCTTCCAAATCTTACGAGGAATTCTGTAAACAAAAAACTATATACAGGGTGTCCCAGTTAAGCAGAATAATCCTTTAAGGGAAGATTCGTGAAGTTCCGTAGAACAAAAAATTGTATGTAGGTATTAAAACGCTATAACTTCTAAACTATTAGAGATCTATTATTTTGTGCATTATGAAAAGACAATTTAGAAGCGCATACAAGTCATAAGGTACATATGTGCAGCTGCAAAAGAGTTATGGCTCCTTAAACTCAACATTCTGAAAATTTGTTGTTACATTTTTTTACTTAAAATGTTTTTTTTCTCAAAATGTTTATTTACTTAATACATTTTTATTTTTTTTTCTGAAATTTTTATCCTTGAGAAATTTTCTAAAAATTATGTTAAGCAACTTTTTTACGTACGATCAACAGAAGTTGTTGTAAAAGCCGTTTTTTGTCAAAAAATGGTCAAACAAAATTAAGTCAGAATAATAAACTAACGTAATTATGAGCAATGGTTAACAGTTAATTGTCGAATATGAAAAAAAGCTTAATATTGATGAGTTGATCTCCACAAAACGTATTCAAAACGTGATTACGCGGACATAGTGTTTGTAAACGGGTTCTGCCATGGAAACGCTTCGTTGGCAAGATAGGAGTCCAACGCCGATACCCAAATAGTAGTACACCATGTAGCCGGGTACTGATGCGAATCAGCGCCTTGTTGATACCGGGTGAGCTCTTTGAAGTAGAAAAAACGACGTTCAGACCCAGCGGCGACAGAAATTGAGGGTGAGATTTTGCGTGCTGTGGAAGTTAAGCCTTTAGTCAGGTCCGAGGACAAGCTGTGCAATTGGAACTTCCCAGAACTCTCCAGAGTAATAGGTTACACCCTTCCCATTTAGCACCGGTACGGACACTTCCTCAAGAACATTCTGTGGACTGACGGAGCGCAATTCACAAACAAATTTCTAAAGCTATACAAACCTCCACAATTTGCACCATTGGTCAGACCCCAATCCCCATTAAATACACACAAAATCCTTTCAAAGGTAAGTATTTAATTATTTTGAACAACTTCTTCAAAATGTGCTCTTATTTCAAAGGAGGTTTAGCGTAAATGTTTGAAAACAATTTAGTAGGCCCGCATGTTCTTCCACAAAGAGTTAATTCTTTTGAATTTCTTAGAGAACGAACGCCGAAGCTCCTTGAAGATGTTCTTCTTTTTCAGAGAAGAGGTATGTTCTTTCAATAAGATGGAGCACCTTGTGACAGTAGCAGCGGGGTAAATCCATTCCTTAACCATACTTTTAATGAACGGTGAACTGGTAGATTTCGCCCAATCCTTGGCCACCCAGATCTCCTTACCTAAGGCTGCAGTTATAGCCATCAGTAAAATTCATCCGTAAAAACACGAAACAGAACACATTTAGCCATAGCATATCATAGGAATTCAGTGGAATACTTCGTGAAACTGGTTGAGAAGTTGAACAGAAAAAGTTTTTCGTACGGAAAAATAAAGAAATTCTTTTTTTAGAAAATTTAAAAATCAATTGCTTAATTTTTTTTGACGAATTAGTTTTATAATTCAAAAGCAACATTTTAAGACCAAGATTGAGTTCAACGATTAAGTTTAAGTGCTCCAAAAAAGTGAAGCAATTTTTTTACGGATGCATTTTACGGATAGCTATAACTGAAGCCTAACACCCATGGATTTTTTCTTCTGGGGTGCTGTGAAAGAAAAAGTTGATTTTAGAGAAATATCGAGTCTCTTTTTGACCATTTTCGTCTGACAAAAAAAACGGATTTTACTACAAATTCAAGTTGCTTAACATAATTTTTAGAGGTTTCTGTATTGGAACGCGTTGTTTGTTTCAATGAAGTTCTTGGGGCTCTTAATTCAACTTCAAATAAGTCCTCGGCAAGTTGGGATTCGGATTGAAAAGCCTCTCTGAAAAAATCTTCGGCATTTTCTCTGATGTTCTTAAGAGCATTCAGAACTTCTTTTGTGCGGTCGATAGCAGAAACGAAATCTAAGGATTTGGTCTGTAGGAAAACTGATAAGGGTAGCGTTAAATTGAATAGTTTTTCGCATACAATGAGGCTTACTAGGAAATCACTTTTTTGGATCGCTGCTAAAAGTGTTGATGCTTTCGAAGACATCGCCCACGTTCTGCTGGTTAGTTCTTCAAGACTTATTGAGATGCATTTGAAGAGCTCTACAAAGGAAATAATACTGTCATACCTTTCAATGAATCTTGCGTTTCACAAAGGCTTAGAAGTCGAGTTTTTCGGCTCTCTGGTGCGTGTTTTTTAATGAAATTTTTTAAAGTTATATTTGCATTTTTGCAACCATTCAAGGTTGCGGAAGATTTGAATTTATATTAGAAAGTTTTAGTTTTTAATTTTTTGCTTAGCGTTTCGGGGGGGGCTTCAGCCCCTCAAGCCCCCCCCCCCTGGCTACGTGCCTGCTCCTGTGGCGCGCACAATTGGAGAGGGACCTCAACCAACTTGGTGTGCGTAACTGGAGGCAGCTAGCTAGGGACCGATCTGGCTGGAGGGGCTTGTTGTATGAGGCCATGGTCCACCCCGGTCTGTGAGCGCCATCTAAAGTAAAAAGTTATAATGGGTAAGGGACAACCTCTTTCCCCTATGGGCATCACAATGGGTCAGTATTGAGCTGAGTGTGGCACGTATTACTACTAGCCAGCCCACAAACCTAACCTAACTTTAAGTTTAAGTGGAAGAAGGAAATTGATAATATGATGATGGTACATTTGCACACCTATATTTGTCAGCCTTGTATTAGCTTACTCTTGACAGTCAACTGCGAGGGTTACAAATAAACAAGTCATTGGCTTGTCACCTCTAAATCAGAAGGCTATTCTCCTTCCCCTATTCCCCGAATTACGTACATTTTTCAACAATTCCCCGGAAAAGAACGAACACAAAGATAAGTGGGTAGGTACATTTTCAAAAAGAAAAAAGTCATTCGAAAGCCCCTATGGTGCTAATCATAATATTTATCTACTAATTATTCAGATAGTTTGTTTTCACTTTTTGCTGCGGCTGCAACTGGTAACTGGATAGAGTCGGATGAGTTATGTAAATATATGCAGTGTTGAGTAAATACAAATACATTCCGAGTTGACAAATTTGAGATTATTCCTCAAGACTACATCGGTCATCGATCGGGCGACCTTAACATTGGCACAGTCACGGTCAGAAAGGTCTTTATTATACCTGTATCCGTATCACTCAAGCTAATAGATCACGTGTAATAGGTTCATCTAACAAGCAGAACGCGTCATAAATAAAAAATATTAACATACCAAAAAAGGTAATGAGACAAAATTGCAATTAACAATTATTCGCATTACACTACTATGCTAAGTTGGGTGTCGTCATCAGTTGTCAGGTTCACATATAAAATCAGCGCGCCCCAACTCAAGCAAGACACAATAACTTCGCCTTTTGTACAGTAAAGTTTCCATTAAAGTTTAACTTTTGTTACAACGATACCTACAATAATATTATTTTTTAACGCAAATATGAAGGGTCTTTACGCAATCCTGTTAATTGTTGTCATGGGTGAGCATGAGCATGAGTTATAAAATGTCAACAGAGATAGTACTTACAATTTTGATCTAAACTTTCAGTGTCCTCTACTTTTGTAAATGGTGCTTCCCTCCAGGGACCACAAAGTGATTGTCCCGACATTTGTACTTTTGATTACAGGCCCGTTTGTGGGTACGATGGTACATGCTACCGTGTCTATGGAAATGAGTGCGGTTTTAAGTCGGATCGTTGCAAAAATAACCAGAGTGAGTTTTGAAATTTGAATGGATCATAGTAATTTTAATAATATTTTCGTTTTTCATCAGGTCTCAAGTCTGTTGACATGGAACAGTGCAACGAAGCTCTGACCAAGAGTAATCCAAAAGTGGTTCCGTGTTCAGAGGAGTGAATTACATTCTAATTTTTATATTGCACTCATTGTACTCATCATTGCATTTTTACCATCAGATCATATTATTAAAAAAAAAAATTTATTAAAAAATTGCCCTCTCTCTACTTACTTGTGATGAGCACTATAGTCCGGGCGGTCCCCTAGCCAACTACAGCTAAGCGACTCAAGTTGCGCACACCATATTGGTTGAGGTTCTCTCCCAACTAAGTGCGACGCTCGTGGTATAGAGTAGTGCCTCTGAAGGACAGTCAAAATGCGTGTCTGTTCCATTCTCCGTAATATGTCCTATAGTCAGCTAAGTCGACTAATTGGGACCTTGCTTTAAAATCGGAATAGTAAATAAATAAAAATAAATATATGGCCCAACAGGTCCGTATAAAAGTACCCTAAGCCTTCTCACATACCCATTCGTTTGTGTGAGTTTTTACTTTTTGGGACGAATGGAAGGGACCTACAATTTTATGCCGATTCAGAACGGCTGAATTTAGAAGCTATTCCATGACATTTATGTTCTCGGATGTTTGTCAGACGTTCATCAGAGGTGGCGCAAAAACCTTAAGGTGTTACTTGTGTTTTTTCCGGGGATCAAACCTGAGACACAGTAGTCCAGCATGCTAACCATTGAGCCACTACGTCCAATAATCAGACACAATATCGGACTAGTATAGAGTTCTTTATTGTACCTTCTTATGCAGCTTATGCAGAAGTCATTGTATGGCAGACCAAACCTTTGCGCGTACCTTATATGCGGTGTCCGGAGTTGACATTAACAACTTTCGAGATGCTAGATCTTTAAGGCGCAGGCGCTCCTTGGATCTTTTTATATCCATCAGAGTAGATCTTCCATCTGTGACTAACTTTGCCTGCTGGATCCGCACCGCATGAATTATTTGTTCAGCGTAGAAAAGTTGTGAATACACATTGTGCGGACATTGATTCAGCAGGCAGTGAAGGGATGGAAAAGGGAGGGAAAGGTAGGACGGGTTTTGATTACCCCTTGGTTCGTAGAGCAGCCGAACTATTGGCAGTACAGACGGCGATTGCCATCTTTGCCTGCCTACCATGATTTGTTCTACTTATGCCTCCACGCCCCGACAAGGTGAGTAATCGTCATCAATCATATGATTGTTCCATTAACAGGTGAAAGGAAGAACTTAATGCATCAAAGCCAGGTACAAAAACCAAAACAGCCCAAAGATTTCACTCAGCGTCGCAATCAGAGGGAAGGTAAACTGAGATTTTTAATTCGCAATCCCAACGCAATCCCGTTTCCTGCCACTGGTCAGGGCCACCTCATTAGTTTATATTGCTTTATTTTTCTCTCCGTGTACGTCAGCCAATTTATTTTAAAAAGTTATTAGATGCGATTGGGTTGTCAAGAGAGAATTTTTAAATCCGAGTTTCCATATAATGTACAGGCTAGGCCTGGCTATAGGGTATGTACCTATAGGTACATCTTTCGCCGACCGCTTCAAATTTCGTTGGCGAGGCGATCATCCGAGAGACCCAATTTTCGCTTTTGATGTAGTTCCTGAAATTTTTTTACTCACACCACCAGAAGGGTTCAGATCCGATAAGTGGTATTGTCGCGCCGACTTTAGTCAGTCAGGTGCTTCGTTGCCAGCAAACGCCCTTAGGGCTGGAATACAGTAAAGAATGATTAGGTTTTTCTTTGCAAGTTCGTAGATGTAAGTTTCCAGAACCAACTTCGATTTTAAGACAGATGACTCAAGAGCTTAAAGAGCCGCTTGGCTGTCAGAGAAGATAAATATAGTTTTACCACGTGTATTAGAATTATGCAATGGAACTACAAAATGGTTAATGTCAAGGACTTCAGCCTGGAATATGGACGAGTTTTTGCCAAGGCTGACTAAATAAATAAATGTGTTGAGGCGACCCTCGATGGAGCAAAGATCAGACTGAATTTGAGCGACGTCACGGATTATGTTATCTTTGAGGACAGCCGAGCCAGTCGGCCCCCGCTTATTGGCATAGACCTGCGACTTAAGGAAACCCCACAAGAAAAAGTCTAGTGGGTTCAAAACAATGCCCTCGAATTGCTCGTTCAGAGTGTTCATTTTGGCATCCATCAGCTGTGTGGCACGTAGCGCCATTCTGTTGGAACCACATTTCGTTCACATCCATATCATCATAGTACCCACGTTTAGGCGCACTTATGGCATCGATTATTCGGTTCGCGAATCGTTCACGTTGGGTGGATGGTTACCAAATCATTTGACACAAGCAAGAAAACAAAATCCATATCACCCAATTTGGGCCAAAATAAATTGGTTATCATCGATGCGCTAGCTCTCTCCGTTGATTTGATGGTGATAGAAGAGGCAACGCCGTATCACGTATTTCAACGTATTTCATACGGTAATTTGTTAAAAGCCTAGGCGCCGGCCGCCGCAGTATAAAATCTCAAAAAGTGCGTTTGACAGGGATGTTTACACAATAACCCCGTAGATAATAGTTTAAAGGTGTGATATCACACGATCTTAGATATTTCTCCACCAAACTTATTTTTCATAAAGCCATTGTTTCAGGCCATTGCTGGAACCAAGAGGAGACAATTCGACAATTCTACCTAAAAAACGCCTCGCATGTACATATATACGTCCACTCTTTATTTTGCAGAATAATATTTAGGCTTTGGCCGAAACTAAATACTTCCTGAATCCTGAGCCCTGACATGTTGTGCTTTTTATTTCCTTTGACATCGGAAAATGCAACAAAAATGCTTGCTTATGTCTTTTCAAATAAACACTTGTAGGTACAGAGAGTCTATGTACAAGTCGAGGGAAATTTCTACTAAAATTTATTTCTAGAAATAATCTACACTTGTGAAACTAATATAGTCCTACAAGTAACTTTGTAGTTTAGTGTTACAGGCCCCTGGTACATTGAAAATATCAATTGTAGATACTACCTATACTTAGTTCTGCCTGCTCCAAAATATTAATACGTTCTTGCAAGACATTCACTGCCATTTTAAGTTCAATGTTTTCACTTTATAGCACAGTCATTTTAGACAAGCAGTCCTGGTTAATTTTTTTTAATTCATGGATTTCATTATAAACCATTTCAATTGTTATGGTGTTATTTGATTGTTTTTCGGTTTCAATTGCATAAACTGGTCTTTTGTGGGCTCTCAGTGGAGAATGAATTTCTACGCGATGTAGAGCACTGAGAGCATCTCCAGATATTACCTACGGGTTTTTCTCATAAATTCAATATCCGCTGGTAACACATTAACACACTTTGAATGGAAAAGCTTTTTACAGGCATTGCACTCAATATTAATATCACTGCGTTCGACTTTTTTTCACACAGGCAATTCATCTTTTTTTTATGATAAAAAGAAATTATAAAAACAAGTTTCGAATGAAATTATTATTTACTTTTTATTGTCAGATTTTTATTTTATTTTTTGTTTACTTTAAGACAAATAAGTTATTATTATTGTTTAAGCTATTCTCGATACGCGTGATACAACACTCACGTATACTCGTAGGTCGTAGGTACTCTTTATTCCGTCGGAACGTAGAACTCTCCGCAACGCATACTCCGTCGGAGGATCAAATTACATTCGAGGTATCCGTCTTCGGAAAGAATAGTTAAAATGCGACGACGCATTGATTTGACAGGATGTTGTTTCGTGCTACATCGTGCTATTTCTTGCCTGTTTTTGCGCTGGAAATACAAATTTAAGCAACAAATAGAACAAATAGAACCAATTATTTACCAATATCAATACCTACTTCACTGCAAATCGTAAAAAAATTCCGCAACCAATTCCTGTCGGAGAATATCGGAAGAAAATTCGTATGAAACTGTCAAAAATATCGAACCAAAAATCCTCCGATTCGTATGAAATCGAAGAATTGTCCGTTCCGACGGATACCTCGCTAGGGCAGATTATTCCCACAAATTCATCAGAAATTTCGTCAGAGGTCAAATAGTAGGTAATTACCACTCAACCACTCCGCCTCTAAATTTAAAAAAAATAAATAAATAAAAACACCTCTCCTCACTATTCAATTGCATTGAAAATTTTAAACATTTCATAAATACAATGGTAATAAAATAAAATGAATTTAAGTGCGCGAAGCGTTCCTCATAATTGACGTTACTCAATTGCACACGCAACCAGCTCTGGGTTAGGATTGCTCTTGTCCAATGCCTCTTCACACAGCTTCATTTCTACCGACTCCAGAGCTGAATGAAGAATAATTCCAACAAATTATTAAATAAATAACGTTTTTGTCATCAATCAGGTATTTAAAACACACCCTGTTTCCGCTTGCATTTCTCAGACTTTAAAGTGCACTCATTTCCATATATCTGATAGCATGCGCCGTCAAATGCACATACAGGCCTATAGTCAAAAGTGCAAATATCTGGACAGTCACTGAGTGGTCCCTCGAGTGAAGCACCATTCACGGAAGCGACTAAGGCTGTAATAAAATTTTTAAATATTCAAATTTTGTTTTTATTAGTTTTTGAAGATTTATTTTTGGAATTTTATGTTCAACATCCTTACCGACGACAGCGATTAACAGGCTTACGTAATGACCCTTCATGTTTTTGTTTTCTGTGTTAATTTGTAAACTTTTGATTTGTTTATAAATAAATATAAAAGTGAAATTCGTTACAATCCTTAGCGCACGAAGGTTGAAGTGATTGTGTGAGCTTCGTGAGTTTGTGCTTGGGGCTTTATATATTGCAAATGATGAGGGCAAACAGTCAGTGGTGGCCATGGCCTGGCCATTACTGTTGTGACAATATGTGCATCTTAAAAAAAGAAAGTGCACTGCGCCTCTTACAAAACTTTCTCGTATGGTATATGGGTAGAAGTCGCATGCATTTTTGCTCAGGGGAACGCATTTACTTCTAATTATCATCCCAGAAAATCCGTTTTGGTGCCGAAATTGAGGATTTGGTATTACCACTTAACAGAACGAGCTTCGAGTACGTTATTACGGTATTCAAATAGATATCAGTAATTATTTTTCATTCAATATGTGTGAAGCTGACGACTGGATCATTTTTATACCCGGTACCCGGAAAAACACAAATTAAATCTTAATGTTTTTTCTACTGCGCCACCTCTCGCGAACGTCTGACAAACATCCGAGAGTATGACTGTCCTGAAAAAGCTTCTCAATTCAGCCGTTCGGACTCGGCATAAAATTGTAGGTCCCTTCCATTCGTTCCAAAAATAGAAACTCACACAAAACGAATGGTTGCGAGAAGCTAGGCCTTGGGTGTACCGCCTGTTGCGCCGCCTATTTATTCTTTTTTTTACCACACTGTGGTGAGGGTATACATATTCACTTTGGCATTCCATTTGTAATGCACATAAGGAGGCGTTGTAGGTATGACAAACTATATATATTATTGATCAGCATCACTTTCTTAGTCGATCTAGCGATGTCCGTCTGTCTGTCCGCACGATTACGGCCGTAATTTAAGAGCTATCGAATTTATCCACCAAACTGAGGCTAAGTTCGAAGATGAGCAAAATCGGATGAAAACTACTACTACCTCCCATACAAAAATATCGGATTTATATAGCTTTTTGATGTTAAAAATTAAATTTAAATAGCTACAGTAAAGATAGCAAGTTTAAACTTTGCACATATTGTTTTAATAATATTTAAAATTTTTTGACAAAAAATGAGCTTGGTCGAATAAAAACTACCCACACCTCCCATACAGTAATATATAATTTTTTAATACTAAAATATTTTTTATAATAATATAGTACCGGGTATTTGAGCTTCGGCATAGTCGAAGATAATTGTCTTACTGGTTTGACTTGAAGATGTAAGATTCTTTTCCAGATATTTACACATATAGCCCAGCAGATGTGAAGGGCACTGCTAGCTATCTAAAAGATATTTTGTGCCATAAAGTCAGTCTCAGTCCCTTTATGTACTTAAGGATTTCTCTGGGGGAGGTATAGTGCCTATTTCTTCAGAAACAAAAGTTTCTTTGAAGAAAACGCGTATCTTTAAAGCCCAAAGAGCCAAGCACTCACAAAATAATTGCTTCGCGGTTTCAAAACTTTCTATGCAAAGAGGACATTGTTTTTTTTGAATGACACCTACGAGTATCTTGTGTAAGTGATGCCAAAAGTGGAAGAGCGTCGTACGAAAACCAATTAGCATTTTAATATCATCCCTTTTTTATATTTATGAATCCGTCATAGCTATTTTGACTTTTGATGAGTCCTCTGGATAACCTTGTGGTTGTTAAAATTGAACAGCTACTATAATTAACGCGCAGCTATGTTAAAATAGTGCTGACCAATAAAGCATCCTTTTGGTCTAAAATGTTCTCGGGCAAACTCTTATTTCCTGTTATCCTTGGTGGGCCAGGCGCTCTTACGAATGGTCACTGGTTCTTTATTAGATACTTCGTAGATGTCTACGAACTCTACTTTGATCTTTACCTCGCGTTAACTATCTTACTGGTTGTTGTCTCTGTGATGGTTTGGACCTATTTTACAGCCTCTTTTACACTTCGCATAGTGGCATCGGGTTTACAGAGATCTTTAATAATCTTGCCGCACCCAGGTATGAGCTATGACTCTTATGATTATTTAGCTTTCTAATTAAGTTGTCATTTAATGCAAGGACCATAAAAAAGAGGTCTCTCTTCTCGACTATTTGCAGTACTCCTCCAATATTTGGTTTCGAAAATGAATTCTCCTCCGCAACACTTCCTCCGCGCATTTCTCCAGGAACCAGCCCACCCTATATGTTTAACGGCTTCACTGCCTCATCTCACAGCTTAATTGATACATCCATAACCCGCTCTTGTAAACTATCTAGTTACGGAACCCCAGCTTACAAATCCCGCTGTGCTGCTATGGCTGTGTAGAATCTTGTCGACTGTAATATTTCCGATGTGATATTTGCCTCTGATGCTAGGTCCGGGCACGGAGCTAAGCAAGGCAGCTCCTACCGCCATCAAGAAGAAACGTTGTATTGGATCAGCTTTCATTAAAGATATATACATATTAAGACTAGCTGACTAGTGACATAGCACTCTCAGAGAAAACAAACCAACCCTTTTCGAATGAGGTACACCGTACACGTATGCTAGTGTGGTTTTGTTTTTGTTTGTCGTGTCGCACGATCGCAAAATTATAAACATCCATTTTGCAGCAAGGTATTATGTATGTGTAGTGTAGTTATATAATTTCACTTCAAAAAATAAATTCTGGCTAAAAACTGTTCCATTGGACGTGGCTATAAACGACATAGCCTATAGCAGTCTCACAGTCTTAAGAAAAATTTAAAAAAAACAGATTTATCGAAATCTTGCCAGTAGTTTTCGAGTTTTTAAGAGCCAAAGAAAATTCCTACAGTTTTATTATATGTATAGACTAGCTGAACCCCCGCCAGCTTCGGCAGGCACTTTGTTGCTTTTGTACATTTTTATTTATTTTGGCCTATCGATTGATCACCGTATTCACCGACTTTTAAAAAGAAATCAACTAAATTGGTTGAAAATTACTGGCGACAGAGGGAAACATACAGTTTTTTCCACTTTGTTTTATATATACTCGTACTAGAAGAGATATAGATGAGTATTCGTCTTGGAATAAATGTTATTGGACCTTAAGCCGATAAGTGACTTGTTGATAGCAAAAACTCCGAAAGTAGTTGGAAGTTAATCTACATCGGAGTAAACATCACCTCAACGAAAGATATCCTCCTTATGCCTTGAAGGACAAGACTTATCTACTGTTCTATGGAACTCAATCCTACCGTCCTTTATCTGAGACTAAAGTGCTCAACATCGCAGAGGATGGATGGAAAGACAGACTGAGCGTGACAGAATTTAACCTAGAATTTATTTAACGTGCTGTCCGTCGATATAATTGGTCGCAAAGAATCTCAGCGATGTCGTTGTCACTTCGTTTCTATCGAAGTGTTTCACTTCGTTTTCAAGCTACCACTTCGGCTACTTCCTCGTTCCTCCTTTGCAAAAACACTTCACTTTTACTCAGTTTTTGTTTTCAATTCCATCAAAACATTTTTTGAAAAAGTAAAAATACCTGTTGAAAATTTAGTTGGGTTTGCGTCCGAAAATGCTGCGACTATGATGGGAAGTAAAAAAAGTGTCAAAGGTCTATTTAAAAAAATCAATTCGCATTTATATGTTATTATGGTTGCGTTTGCCATTCAATTAGCATTTGTTGATCTGCTGCTTCCAACGCCATTCCAGAAGAAATTGAACATTTAATTAGAGATGTTTACTATTTTGTCGGTCATAGTACCAAACGTTAAAAAGATCTTAAAGAATTTCAGGAGTATTTGGACATTAAGGCACACAAGATCTTAAAAGCGTCAAAAACTCGTTGGCTATCTTTGGAAGCAGCAGTGAAGCGAGTTCTGGAGCTTTGGAATGGAATTGGTACACTTTTTTATGATATCAAATTTTGACCAAAATAAAGACATAGCAACAGGTATCGTATAACAAGTCAGTTAAATAAAAAAACAAGTAAAAGAGTGTTATCATGCTTTGATACCCTCCACTGCATAAAAGTCATACAAAATCTTTGCCATGCGAGTTAGGATGTGTACACGCATGTGTCTAATAGTGGTTTTGTATGGGAGGTAACAGAACTACTTGACCATTTTCAATACCAATCTGACGACGGTAAAAATAAGTTGTCTTACAAAATTTCATTTGCCTAGGTCCATTCGTTTGGACGCTATCGTGATTTCGACAGACAGAGAGACACATGGGTCTAATAGTGGACGGACATGGCTAAATCGATTCAGAATGTGATCCTGATACAGAATAGTATATATAATTTATAAGGTATCCTAATGACAAAGTGAATATACCTTATAATTTTGGACGAATTTCTACCCAAGGAGAAAAATCTTAAAGAATTTTGGGATTCAGTCTTCCGCATAAAATGGAAACTATGTACTATGGGTTTTTTCCCAAACTAAATTGATTAAGAGTGTATATCGAAACAAATCAAAAGTCAGCCTTAGCACTCTTAATTTACTGATGCTTGTTAAAGGAATTATTTCTCCAGATGGTCTTAAGAACTGGGCACCGCCAAAAGATGTAATATTGAAATACAATAATTTTTATTTTATGTAATAACTGGCAATCCGAATTCAAATAATTTTGCAAATAATGAAATGTACCTTATAATATAGTATTTTATCGTTTTTTAAAAAAAATTATTTTGTTGTTGTTTTTGTTTCGTATTTATAGTCCTTTAAAAGAAAAAGTTAAACTTTTATGACGACACTTCACTTTTAAGCAAAATACTCCTATTTTCTTCTTAAAGCACTTCACTCGAAATTTCGCAAACGGCATCGCTGAATCTGATTAAGAAAATTAATGAGTTGAAAAATACTATTTATAACAGTTAGTTTCTTTTCATTTATCTAGGACAGTGATCTGTGTCAGTTATAGGATGATTGTATTCGCCGCCGGTTGAGAAATTGCAACAGTAATGGTCTGGAACTACATGGTATCGCTCTGAAAGTAAATATAAGAATTATAAATTCCACTGTTGTCAAATAATCTCGAGTAATTAACTCACCAGATGGTCTAACATTACAGTTGTATCTTTCCAATTCACATCTATTACGAAACGATCGAATGTTTCTTCCATTGCTGGCGCATACTGGATCGTAAACTGGACTGCAATGACCTGGACACCTTAGATCTGTATCCTGACGTGACTGTCTATCGCTTGGATTTGCTAGCAACTTGCCGACAGCGAAAGCTAAGGAAGAATTAAACAATTAACATGGTACGCCCTCTATATTTAGTTGGGTTTAATTTTAATACAAACTTGTAACTAGGAGTGCAATCAGAATGAATTTCATTTTAAATCTTGTTCTTATGTAAAGTCGTTAAGGATTGAAGAGTGACTAACACAAGAAGGTAGAATATAAACGAATTTATATTGTTTTCGTTTAAGGAATACAAAGATATAATTAGTAAATGTTGTGTAAGGAATTAAATTCCGGTTTCAGGATATTTTAGGATTTTTGTGTCTTACTTTAATTGGTTTTGCATTTTTACTGCAAAATGTGTTTTATTAAAAAAAAACTGGTCTTAGCACGAACTTATAACAGCAATAGGTACTCCAGATTTTTATCTGGATACAATGAATAAAGATTCAGCTAGAAACTCTTACCTCAACTGACCCCACTAAGAGCAATTTTTCATAGAAAGCCATATAGCATGCTATGAGAATTGCTCGTGGAGTGGAGACCACAAATAGTATTCTATGAAAAATGGTATTCTACCTATTGCTCAGATCATAGCTTGCTATCGATAGTATTCTATGGGGTGTACTTTTTTGTCCGACATATCTGTTTTCGTGTGATGGCTATGGAAATAGTAAGCTATGAAATGCCCACCCTACATTTTATTGCATACTATCATTATTTCTTTCTATGAGAAATGACAGATGGCAAGCTATGTAATATTGCTCGTGGAGACGCGGTGTAACTTTTGCTCATGCAGAGTAATTATTAATTAAATTGTATATACGTTCCTTGTTAGCGCAGCTAATAGGCTTTTTGGCCTAACGCAAACCCTTTATGGAGTTTCCCTTTTTATAGCCTGATTTGGAGCTCCCATGAGCCATGACATGAGCCTATCTCTCCCTCTGCCTCTGATGTTGGTTAGCACGCCGCAAAAATTAAAAAAGGGTGAGCCTTTCCGAGCCAGCTCATCAGCCATTTCATTACCTTCGAACTCCACATGGCCTGGATCTCATTCGAGAGTAGCTTTATTCTGCACAGCTTACAAATGTTCAGACTTAGAAGATCGTTGTTGTGTATCTAAGGGGGGCTGAGATATTGCAGTGTGGCACACTGATCCCTGCCCAAATACCGGTTGACATTTTTGACTGTCGCGTCGGTTTACCATTATACATAAGTGGGATCAATCTAGCCTGGGGCCACCTATCTTACAATCTTCATGTGGCCCATTAGATCAATTGGTTTGAATTATTGGACGAGGTGAAATTTTATAGCGCTAGGCTGCGGCAGTCTTTCTAAGTCATGTGTGTAAGATTGGGAAAGGTGGATCTTTGAGTGAAAATCTTTTAGAGGTGGGGTAATTTCTGAGTGTTTGAGCCTTGGAGATTGAAAGACCACTGAGCTATAGGGAAGAGGATTCGAATAATAAGCCCCAATGTTTCTCTATTATGCTTCGTTTTTAGAATATAGGGCTACTAAATAATAATAGGCCTGTTTCGTTTGTGTCTGTTGTAGGTTAGGTTAGGCTAAGATAGGTGGCTGCCCTAAAAAGACACTCTCGCACCATATTTTTAGGTCCATTTTGATACCACAACAGGGGAAGAGATTGGCCATAAAAAAAACTATGATCCGGACATTGAAGGTGGGATGTGGGAACCCTATTGCTATATCCGAGTTTATTTTGAAAGAGATATAATAATTATCTTACCTCGTTAAGAGGTCCTGATCATACATACCTCCGTCAACTTGGCAGAGCACGTTATGTCAACATTTAATTTTGAATAGCCCTGAATTATATGCTAATTATGTGCTAATTTTGTGCTATATTTTTGATTTTTGTGCTCCAACGGTTTCGGAGAAAATTGGCATTGAAAAGTGCTCTGCCAAGTTGAAAGTCGAAAATTGAAAAAATTAATATGCCATATAGAAGCCTGATTTATGTCTTTTTTGTGCTAAATTTATAACTTCATAGCTCAAGCCGTTTAGCTAGAAATCGCATTTAAAGCTTCCATTCCATCCATCCATCCAGAAATCTGCTAACTCAAATCCTATAAATATAAACGAATGGAAATCAAAGAACTAAAAAGCGCATAATGCATGTCCAATTTATGTGCTTTTGATTTGCTTAGTCGTTCATTTTTGTGCTGGCCTAATTTAGCTTTTAATGCAAATTGTTTGGCTCTGTAAGTAAAGGCTGCGGTTCCGGTGAAAGCGAATTTTACTCGCGCGAACTTAACGAATGTAAGCGAATAAAATTCGCAAACTTCGCGCGAACAGAGTGGTTCCGGTGGAAGCGAGTTTAATCAAGCGAAGTAAGCGAATTTAGTGGGAACGAAACATTTATCTGCAGGAAGTACTGCTAAGTAACTTTGAGAAAGTTTTATAATGTCGTTGTAGTTTTGTAAAGCACAATTTTTGTTAGAAAATAGCTTCTTGAAGTACAAATACATTAAAAAGCGTTGTTTCTTTTGTAATTAAAAGAGGTTAGGGGTTTTCCTTGTCGAAAAAATTAGGTTTGGTTTAAAAACTCTTGCAAGTATCTATGTAGATGTACTTATGAACAAAGGAATTTACTATACATATAATATAATAAAAGATCAAGAACTATGTTCGTGTTTTATTCGCATAATTCGATTTATCTCTAGATAATTATTTGACAATTAATGACATTAATGACTCTATGTTTGTTTGTCTTTTTGGTCTGAAACTCTACTCAATGTCGTGTTTTGTGTTGTATAATTAAAAAATATAGGGATTTTTCTCTTAAAAGTGAGAACCGAAATTTTTTTAATACCTATGTTATGTATATTTGAATATTATAGAATGACTCCAGATACATTTCACTATATTTTGACAAGTATAGAAAATCAGTACGCAACTAAGATGCATACAAATCATTACACAAGTAAGCAAAGCACAAATCTTACTTAAAAACATAATCTAGAATTCGCTTTGCTCGCGCGAGTAAAATAGAAATGAAACTATCGCACATTTTACTCGCTTAGTTTCGCAAAGTTCGCGCGAGTAAATTTTGAGCACTCGAACCACAACATAGGAAATGCGTATGTACTTTTAATTTATTTCAGCGAACTTTGCGAATTCGCGCGAGTGATATTCGCTTACATTCGCTGGCACCGGAACCGCAGCCAAAAGGTCTTTTAAAATTCTGCTAAAAATGCCAGTTGCAAAGAATAAAAACAGCAATGCACGGTGTCGGCATTATGGCGCCATGATAAAATAACGTTCCCAAATTAATATACAGGGTGTCCCAGTTAAGAAGGACAATCCTTTAAGGCTTCCCTTAGTTATGCCGAACAAAAAATTGTACGGCAGGGGGGGTCTATTTTCATCGTATTTCCCGTTATAAAAGTAGGTTGTTACCGTCGTTCCTTCGTCGTCCTGCGACGTTAGGCGGGAGAGTGCCAGACCAGCTTGGGAGTGGTCGTGAGGTTGAGATGTTCAAGAATGGGCGCCACGCGATTGCCCTTCCGCCTAACTACCCGCACTGAGAACCGCGACTTAGTGCGAGATTCGCGTTATTACCAGATAACCCCAATTAACAAATCAAATTTTTTCAAACACGTTATAAAATTTAATTCAATTTCCTTACAAACTAACTTAAATCTAATACAATGATTAACTTATATCTAACTATCCTAACCCAATAATAGAATTCGGAAATTCACCCCCTTGTATCCTATCCCCTACGTAATGGGATCTACGATACCCCCTTTTATGACCGTCGGCGACTGATCCGCTTAACTTCCGACGCGGTCACAATTATCTTATTGTAACGCAAAAGAATAATCAAAAAAAAAAACGAACAAAAAAAAGAAACGATTCGCCTCGACGGGACTTGATCGACTCGAGCGTTACGCTTAGCTTACTGCGCAACCGCTTAAACCCCAACGCTGTTTCGGTGCTTTGCGATATCTTGTAAGATTGGTAATATGTATATTACTACGGCACTTAACTATATTGGCACACTCGTGTATAACACTTATGTATCTAATTTACTTATAACTTTGGTATATGTAATTGGTATAATCTAATTAGACTTATCTGAGTGTTGATGTCCGTGTTGCTATCTAGTCGTTTGGCTTAGCGACTACGGTTACCGACGTCCGATATCTTAGGCTGTTGGTTCCAATAGCTTGGGGCTCTGAGGTCTCGATTACGGTAGATACTCCAACAAGAGAAAGAAAAACCTCCAACTACTGTAGATAACTCGTAGATTCGTCGATGATCCTAGGGGATTGGTGGTAACTGATAAAACAAATTCTAACGAGGCAACTAGATTTCAATTATTACCTGATTTGATTAATAAGAATACAAAAATATCTCCGCACTACGCAGACTTCCTATTAATTGCGGGTATGCACGTCCACACACTTTTTCTTATTCACCCACTGTTAGAATGATATTCTCGTTTTTATTTTAATTGTTCTTTTCTTCTTCTATTCGCTATCACTTTCAATACACTCGCTCAATGTCAACTATTCACTCTGACTGCCA
Source organism: Cheilosia scutellata (assembly GCA_955612985.1). NCBI lineage: Eukaryota > Metazoa > Arthropoda > Insecta > Diptera > Syrphidae > Cheilosia > Cheilosia scutellata. The sequence goes on along the minus strand of OY015311.1, from coordinate 42,333,761 downwards.
ACCTTTGTCTAATTCCCCAGCTTGTAGCGTTGACGACTGGCGTAAATGGGGTCGGTAGAGCAAATGGGGCGTGTGGACGTGTGATTCGATATACCTTCTACACCTCTGTTGGTGCAATAAAAAACTTCGTGGTATTTTCGTGGTTTTTTATTAAATTAAATACTCTTACGGATAAACAAAATTTACGTGTTCTATGAATTTAATTTAATTCCTTAAAGGAATCTTCGCCCACAAGTTTACAGTCCGTGGTCTGCAGTACTTGCTGAAGCGTCGATACCAAAAAGGTCAGCCAAGGGGCAACAAAAGATCAGCCAAGGGGCAACAAAAGTGTGCAATGATTCACGAAAGGCAGTGTGTAGAACACTGTCGAAACGTTGTAATCAGAGCAAACTTTGAATTAAAACAAAATCAAAAGAAAGGAATTAGCGCGCAAGAAGTGTGGCGTTTTTATCAAAAGGCAGTTGAAACTGGTCCGAGATGATAACTACGTCAAACTCCTGATTGAACAAGAGTGAATCATGAACGATCGGGGCTGGCCTTTTATACCCATTTGGGAGAGCTTTCTTTGCAATGTAAATAATAAAAATAATCAGCTGGAGGAGCTTTTACTAGAAAAATAAGTTATAAGAGCTTTTACAATATTTACACAGTAGCGAAAGCTTTAGGAGCTTTTATGTACACTAATAATAGAAATTTATCTGTGTTATATAATGAAAAATTGTGAAAGAACTTATTAATTATATAATCCAAAATGGTTTAAAGTTGTAAATTGTAATTCATGATTTCAATGAGAACTTATATAAAAATGAATGAAAATGAATAAGAATTAATGAAAATTAATAAAATTCATGAAGAACGGTGTTGGGTTGTTACAGTCTCCCCCTCTGGCGCTGAGATCGTCTCGATGATGCGGCAGGAGTAATGGTTGTCGTCTTCGGCGGTCGTCCTCGTCTTTGTAGGGTTCGAACTGGTTTTTCAACATTGTCTTCTTTTGGTGACGTGTATTTGGTCAGTGAGGAAACATGGTATGTTCCCAATGGAATGGTTACGTCATCTTTGGAGGCGACTTGATACGTGGATGTTCCAAGTTGGTTGATCAGAACATAAGGTCCATCTCTCTTCGGTACGAATTTGGATGTGACATGTTTGGATGCTTTGCTGAGTACATGTGTGGTGACTAGTACCAGATCTCCAATTTGAAATTTAGGTTGTGGGCGGCGTTTCTTATCTGCATATTTCTTGTTATGGTCTTGAGCTTTCTCCACCGTCTCTCGAACATCTTGAATAACTTCAGCTAGTCGTATGAGTTTTGGGGTAATTTGTGGAATAAAATTCTCCGCTTGTGCTATAGCTCTGAGGTCGTGTTTAACATCATCGATGGTTCTAGGTTCTCGTCCAAACGTTAGATAAGATGCGGTATAACCCGTGCTTTGGCATTTGGCAGTGTTCATGGCAAAACGTATAGATGGCAAATCATCAGCCCAAGTTGTGTGATTGTTGCCAACGAGAATAGCGAGTTGAGTTTTCATATCTCGGTTCTTGCGTTCAACTGGATTTGCTTCAGGGTGATAAACTGGAGTTAGTGTTTGTTCGATCCCCAAGCAATGAGTCATGTGCTGCATTAATGCGGATATGAATTGTGTGCCATTATCAGTCAGTAATCGTCGTGGAGTCCCATATCGAAGGAAAACTTCATTCAGCAATGTTATGGCACAATTTTCTGCTGTGGCTTCTATAAGAGGGAATATTTCCACCCATCTGCTGGCAAGGTCCTCAGCTATAAGGATCCATTTATATCCATCTGATGTGGCGGGTAAAGGTCCAAATAGATCTACTGCTAGTATCTCGAATCTTTGGTTGCTTGAGACAGTTTTTAGTAGTCCGATTGGTTTTTGGTTGCTTGGTTTATATCTTAAGCATTGAAGACAATTACCTATATGCTTGGTAATGTCATTACGCATTCCAGGCCAATAGTATCGGGACGCAATTCTATGAATAGTACGATCAATACCATAATGACCCGCAGTGGCGGCATTGTGATAGTTATTTAGAATGGATTCGCGTTCATGGGATGGCACAAGGAGTTGTGCGTTTTCAGCATCTGATTCTGGTGAGTATCTATATAATATCCCATCGTTAAGCAAGTAACCGCGTGCAGTCCATCTAGAGATATCTTCCGTGTCATTTTCAAATGACGAAATAATTGACTTAAGCTGTTCGTCTTTGAGTTGTGCTTCTCGAATTTCTTTAGGATTTCTTGCGGGAATGTCCACTTGAAATGCACAGAGCTTACATCCGGATTCTGTGTGTTCAGAATCATTGCATGGTGGTCGTGATAACATATCAGCGACTGTATTGGATCTTCCCGGTATGTATTCGATTTGAAGATTGTAGGGCTGTAATTGCAGGGCCCATCTAGCGAGTCTACCGGTCGGTGATTTTAGGTTCATTAGCCACTTCAGCGGCTGGTGATCAGTTATGAGGGTTATTTCACCTCCTTCGATGTAGCCACGAAATTTGTTTACTGCCCAGACTATGGCCAATGCTTCACGTTCGGTGGTAGAATAATTCCGTTCAGCGGCAGTTAAGAGTCTGGAAGCATATTCAATCGGGTGTTCATCGGCTTTCTCCCCCTGGACTAAAACGGCGCCGATCGCGTAGCTGCTTGCATCGGTTTTAAGGCGGTATGGTTTTTCGTCACAGGCTTGTTGTAGTATCGGTGCGCTTACGAGTAAGGATTTTAGGGTGTCGAATGACGTTTGTTCCTCCTTTCCCCACTTCCATAATGCTGTTTTCTTGGTTAGATTGCTTAATGGCTTTGAAACATCGGCAAAATTGTTGATAAAACGGCGGTACCAAGAACAAGTTTGGAGGAATGATATAACTTGCTTAGCGTTTTTTGGTTCTGCTCGATTTGCAATGGCAGCAGTTTTATCGGGATCAACTTGTATACCTCTATTTGTAATTAGGTGTCCAAGGTATTTGACTTCTGCACAACAAAAATTAGATTTTTTCCTATTCACTTTTAGGTGGAACATATTAAGTCTTGCGAATATTCGCTTTAAGTGAACATAGTGCTCTTCAAAACTGCTGGAGCAAATAATTAAATCATCAAGGTATGTCAAGAGGAACATGTCGGCAAGTCCATTTCGGAATCTATCTATCAGCCTTTGGAAAGTTGCGGGAGCGTTTCGTAGTCCAAAAGGCATTCGTTTAAAACGAAACATACCAAATGGCGTAATGAATGCGGTTTTGTCCCTGTCTTCTTCGGCTACTTGTATTTGGTAATATCCAGACTGTAAGTCAAGAGTGCTTTTAAAGAGTGTTCTCTTTGTTGAGTGAAGAAGGTCGTCGATTCTTGGTAGTGGATATCTATCGGGTACTGTTATGCTATTTATTTGGCGATAATCGATGCAGACTCGTATGCCCTCATCCTTTTTAGGTACCAGCACAACAGGTGCAGCCCAAGGAGACTCACATTCCTCGATGATATCACTTTCCAACATTTTATTGAGTTCTGATTTAAGCTGGGCTCTTCTAGTGGGTGACAGTCGGTATGGTGTTGTCGCAATTGGACAATGATTACCAGTGTTAATTGTATGAATTGCATATGGTGTTGGTTCGGATATTGCATCGAAAACGCTTTCTTCATTTGTAAGCAATTCATTTAAGCGATGTTTTTCAAGCGAACTTAGCTCAATTCCTTCATCTTCACGAAGCTGGACATCTATTGTTAGAATTTCCATGAAAAATGGCTCTAATACAACTTCATCTTCGATCACTTGAACCAAGGGCGGAAAGAGATTCTCTTTGTTTTTCATCCGCTCAGGAGTCACTTCGTCGCTTCTAAGTGAATCTTGGAATATATGTTGAATGGAATGAGGTGAGTATTCATTTTTCTTAGATTTGGTCTTTTTCCTTTTTAGAGGTATTTTAGGACCAAGATATTCTTTTTGTTGTGGTGTAGCAGCCAGTGGAGAAATGGTTTTAAGGTTTTCGGACCATGTCAGGAAATTAGAGATTTGGTCTGTAAGCTCCTTATCACTTAATTCGGCGGTGCTTGTATGAGCTGTAAGTTCGGTGCATCTTCTTTTCGGTGTCAAAAGAGATTGCTGAATATGTAAAGCTGTGTTACTAGTGGACGGAACAGGGTTAAAAGCATTAGTGTTTGTATTTAAGGCGGCAACGTCTTGAGTTTTAACAATCTTTGTATGCCCTGTGTCATAGAAGTCGAAGACTTTTTCTTTTTGGTCGGCGAAGTACCATAACCTTTGGCCTAAGTCTAGGACAATTCCATTTTGCTCCAGAAAATCGATACCAATCAATGTTCTATTGTCCGTTGCTCTTGGTAGCACGACAAACTTTATTGGTCTGAGGCGATTTCCGATGATTATATTTGTTTCTCCTATATAAATTTCTTGCGATTTTGCATCTCCATCAGCGAGTGTGACATCAGCATTTATCGCAGAAAATGTTGTTCCATTTTTCAGAAGATGTAGAAACAATTCTCTGCCAGCCACACTGGTTCGAGCAGCTGTATCCAGATATGCAATTCCCGTTTCTCCGTGGGAAGCAATCGGTATAGTTGGCAGATCTGTGGACAAAGTGGTCCTAATTGAGTTAAAGGAAACCGTTGATGGTCCTTTTGGTAACTCCTTGCAGGTTGGACAGTTGGAACGGACATAGCCAGGCGCTTTGCACTTATAGCAGTGAACTTTAGGTTCCGTGGAAACCAATTGCGTTTGCTTCTTTTCGTCTCGCTCCTTTTTCCGGCATTCATTTGTTGTATGGCCTTTATATGCGCAGTAGTTGCATCTTTTCTTTGTAGAATTTTCCACTATAGGTGCTTGTTGGGCGGATCTTTCAGCCATGGACAGTTCCACCATTCTTGCCTTAGTGAGTAGCTCTTTAAAGGTTTTAATCTCAGTTCGGGGAACTCCGTCACGTATGTGGATACACAGTAACCCGTAAATCATGTCCATCATTTGTGCTTCTGTAGCAACAGGTTTGGAGAGCTGAGAAAAAAGTGATCGTTTGGAACAAATGAAGTCATCTGTTGACTCTTTCGGCTTCTGTCTCTGTTCGAAGATTTCCAGATAGATGCGATAGTCTGGTTTGGTAGGTGCGTAGGCGTTTCGCAGCAGCTTAAGCACATCTTCCCATACAGTTGCTTCATTTTTGACGCCTTGCCACCAAATAACTGCGCTATCTTGTAGCAGTAAAGGAAATCCTTTTATTGCATCAGCATCAGATATCCTCTCGATATCTTTGTAGATATTAATCGTGGCGATAAAGCTTTCCACCACAACTGGATCTCTCTCTCCACTAAAACGCTCCGTGCAGTGGCTGAAGCTGCCTTTGCTCGTTGACTGCGTTGTCATAGCGGCAATGAGTTCTCGCAGTTGCTCAGCTGATAGATGAGCCATTTCGTTTGATTCTTCTGCTTGAATAGATTCTCTTTGAGCAGAGATGCGCTCGCTTCTTCTTAAGTTATCCGTTTTTGTAAATGTATACGGTATTGAATCAGGCCACTAGTTGGGTGCCAATGTAGCGTTGACGACTGGCGTAAATGGGGTCGGTAGAGCAAATGGGGCGTGTGGACGTGTGATTCGATATACCTTCTACACCTCTGTTGGTGCAATAAAAAACTTCGTGGTATTTTCGTGGTTTTTTATTAAATTAAATACTCTTACGGATAAACAAAATTTACGTGTTCTATGAATTTAATTTAATTCCTTAAAGGAATCTTCGCCCACAAGTTTACAGTCCGTGGTCTGCAGTACTTGCTGAAGCGTCGATACCAAAAAGGTCAGCCAAGGGGCAACAAAAGATCAGCCAAGGGGCAACAAAAGTGTGCAATGATTCACGAAAGGCAGTGTGTAGAACACTGTCGAAACGTTGTAATCAGAGCAAACTTTGAATTAAAACAAAATCAAAAGAAAGGAATTAGCGCGCAAGAAGTGTGGCGTTTTTATCAAAAGGCAGTTGAAACTGGTCCGAGATGATAACTACGTCAAACTCCTGATTGAACAAGAGTGAATCATGAACGATCGGGGCTGGCCTTTTATACCCATTTGGGAGAGCTTTCTTTGCAATGTAAATAATAAAAATAATCAGCTGGAGGAGCTTTTACTAGAAAAATAAGTTATAAGAGCTTTTACAATATTTACACAGTAGCGAAAGCTTTAGGAGCTTTTATGTACACTAATAATAGAAATTTATCTGTGTTATATAATGAAAAATTGTGAAAGAACTTATTAATTATATAATCCAAAATGGTTTAAAGTTGTAAATTGTAATTCATGATTTCAATGAGAACTTATATAAAAATGAATGAAAATGAATAAGAATTAATGAAAATTAATAAAATTCATGAAGAACGGTGTTGGGTTGTTACAAGCTGAAATAATGTTCGCATCGGACCATTTGCCCATTAAAATCTTCTTTTTTTTTTTTTTTTTTTTTACTTTTAAATTCATTTTTATTTAATTCTTATTTAAACTTACATACTAGACAAAAATGATTAAATCTAAATTAAAACTAACATTTATCTTATTCTAGCTTACTGGCTCTTAACGAGCACTCTAAACTTAACGATATCCTTATAATTATTGCCTTTCGGCCTTAAATCTATCAATTTTTGTATTTTTTGCTGTTTTTTCATTTCCAAGAAACTTTGCTAAAAACTTGGACTCTTTATTATTTGGTTTTTCTTAAAACTACCTAAGCTACTTAAACTAACTTAAATATAATCAGGGTGATGAGCAATCTCTCGATTGGTCACCATCCCGATTGCGTCGATGGTCGCCTGGCAGTCACCAACATGGTGCACACGCGCCGCCGGGACCCGAGCGAGGCCATAAGCGTCGGTCAAGTCTCGGTAGCACTCATTCATGTTGACGAGCCCGGCCCCTCCCAAAGACCCCCTAAAATACACCTAACTAACTTACAAACTAGCTTAAAACTAAGGAGGATGTTACGTAGGTAACGCACCGACCCGGGAGAGCGTGTCTGCTCTCACCTCTTCCTCAAGCCACCAAAATTCGGTGAACTGCTTTAAGGTATCAACCATGTCCCTATCCGCAATTGCGGTATTAAAACGGAGGAGCTCCTGAGCATTGGCGGCGTACCCGTCGTGGATGAGCCGCTTATCCCTCGCGCCGCGGTGGCTGTGGTACAATACCGGCACACCATCTTTATCCTGGACTAACCCTTTCATGTCTGCATGAAGAAATGCTTCAGGCGGGACAAAGCCAGACCGGAGCGTACTCTCGTGGTACATTAAATTCGGGTAATAACCACCCGAGATCAGATTGTTAGCGTTGGCCATCGCCCTTGCAACGTGCCTTCGAATCACCTTAATTAGGAAATTGTCAATCCTATTCAATCGAGCCCCATCGTATAGGGTCTTGTTGGGATAATATTTTATGTACTCAGACTCGGGAGTTCTAAACAACCCTAGGCAGGTCCTGAGACACTGTCTCTCAAACACCCGAATCTTTTCCATATAGGAAGGCGCTATATTGAACCAAATGGGACAGCCATAAGCGATGATCGGCCTTATAAGGGCCACGTAGCATATGACCTTTACTCTGGAATCAAGTTGACTGCTGCGAAACAGTCTCCTTGTCAGAGCATAAGCCCTCTTGGCCCCAGCAAGACAAGCATCTATATGTTTGTCAAAATATAGATACTGGTCGAGCCAGATGCCAAGATACCTGACCACGCTTCGCACCGCCAATGGTTGTCCATTTTGCCCAATAATGGCTAATTTTCGCCAGTTTTTTCTGGTATCCCTAGAGGCCCTAGCCAATGGAGTTCTGAATAGGATTGTTTCCGATTTTTGGAAATTGATTTTCAATTTCCAATCATCGCAATACCTCTTAATTTGATCGAAGTCACGCTGCAACAGGATGTTGATGACCTCGACTTTTGGACCTGATCTGTACGCCACTAAATCGTCTGCGTACGCTATAGCATGTCTGAGGGAACCCACCAGATCACTCGTGTAAATATTAAACAAGATCGGAGAATTCACCGCTCCCTGTTGTAAGCCGTTTTTAATTTCGAAGACTTTGCTCGAAGTCACGTTGCCAGATTTGACTACGAACTTCTTTCCCATAAGCATGTCATAAATCATATATAGCAATGGTTTTTGCATACCCAACCTAGTCAGCTTATAGAAGAGCCCCTCCAACCATACGGTGTCGAAGGCCTTCTCAAAGTCGACCAGGCAGGCACCCGTGCATTGGTTCTTGCATTTGTGCCACTGAATGTCGGACACCAATTTCGACGCGGCATGAATCGTTTCATGCCCCGCTCTAAAACCAAATTGATTGTCCGGAATAATCTTATTTTCTTCAGCCCACTTCAGAAGAGCTTTATTAACGACCTTCTCGAATACCTTGCTAACATTCGGGAGCAAACTAATTGACCGAAGATTAGCCGGGTTGGTCCTATCTTTATCCCGTTTGGGGATAGGGTGTACCACCGCCATTTTCCACTGCACTGGATAATATGCATTATTCAGCGCATTGTTAAATAGCGTGGCGAAGATCTCAATCGCTTCTAGTGGCAGGTGTCTTAATACGACGTTTGGGACACCGTCAACTCCCGCCGACTTTTTATTTTTAAGCGACTCAAAGATACACAAGAGTTCATCTTTGCTCACGAACAACTGGGAATTTGTCCTTTCATCGGCGATTATGCCGTTTGCAAGGTTGTCGTCATTGAACACGGTGAAACCGTTGTTCTCGGATCGCCAATTCTGAAGTTCGGTGCGAAGATAAAAGTGGTTCAGAAAGGCCCTCTCTTCAAGATCGTGATTACGGCGAACTGGGTTGTTCACAGTATACACGGTTTCGAAGAAAGCGCCCATCAAATCCACTCTCTCCTGCGGGTCTTCGACCACGTAAAAACCGTCGTTCGAGTCGGCACTTTCCGGGCTTATGCCAGCAGTCAGTAGTGTCTGTCTGTTCTCGTTCGTCCGAGGGATTCGGACACACGAAATGTCGTTATGATCCTTCCGCCTGAACAGTTTATTTATTTGTGGGAACATGTTCGGACTACTGGATTTTATAGCCCGAATTTTATTGCCCCAATACAAACTCACAGATTTTCTGTAATTTTCGACTATCAACTGTTTCAGGTTTTTGATCATCGACTTCAGTGTCCTCATCTCGGGATCGTTCCTGTCAGTAAACTGTCTGTGCAGCTGTTTAAGCCTCGAGAGCAATCTGCTTTTCTGTCTGTATAGAGCATCGATTGTCGCGTTTCGATACTTCTCAGTCTGTTCTTCGTCAGTGGAACGTCCTACCTTGGGGATAGTCCGCTCCACTGTCCGTTTGATGATGACGTTCATTTGTAATAAATGGCTGTCGATTTCATCGTTTGTCAAGTTCCTGTTTGTCGGTGGGTTGATCTCACTCGAACGTATATCACGCTGCAAAACCCTGGAGAAGCGCGACCATTGTGCTCTTCGATAATCGAAGGAGCGCAGTTGATCGTACTCCTCCAGCTGCGTTTGTTCGTTCGGGATCCGTATTACGACGGCGAGTCCGTAGTGGTCACTATCGTACTCGACCGTTCGTAAACAGTTCCGCGTTCGTCGATCTGTGTCTGTCAGTTCTAGTCTTTCGTCAACTAGCGCTAAGTCCAAGAAAGAACCTTCTCTAGGGAAAGACGGGAAATCCGTCGCGTACAACTCGAGTTTGTACTCAATCATATTATGACGCCACCAGTCGTGAAACTGGTTGCCCCTAGGGTTCGGAGTATCATTTCCCCATGCCGCATGTTTAGCATTAAGGTCTCCGCCCAAAAAGTAATAATTGTCCTCCGATTGGAGCTGTAAGCAACGAAAAAGTGTCTCGAGCTCATTTAAAAATATAATGGGTTGGGGTGCGTCAGGTGCGTAAAGTGACACCACATACACCCGCCTCTGGCTATGGAGGGGAATGCACACGATGCACGCTTCCAACACCCGGAACCTACGCACGTCCCTGCTATATATGACCCTATGGCGCAAGCCTCTGCGTATTAAGATACCGACACCGCCTCCTTGAGTGGAGTGGGGTCGATCTCTTCTAACTACCTTGTAATTTCTATAGCCCACTTTGTGCTTCGGATTTAGCTTAGTTTCGCTAACCAAAAGTACATCTGGCTTTTCGGCTTTCAACAGATTGGAAACATTGATCCTTCTCTCGATCCTGATCATTGAATTAACATTCAACGCAAGGATCTTCAGTTTTTCCTCGTCCAGCGTACCCATCATATTTATGGCGCGGTTGACTCCGCAAACAGCGTCGAATAGATGACGTCTATTCGAGCCGCTTGCTCATTTAACTGATTCTGGAATTTGTCGATCTTTCCGTGCAGTGACAGAAGGATCGCTTTCAAATCCAGATCCGCTTCAGGCGTAGGAGCCTTTGGTGCGGTTTTTGTATTTGCCTTACCCGGTCCAGATACCATTTGGGCAAATGACACATTGGGTGCAACAAAATTTGAGAACGAGCGACTCTTTCGACCCTTCTCTTCTTCGGACCTCTGTTTCCGAGCCAACACATTCTGTTTGACCTGCTGATACTTTGGACATCCCTTGAAATTTGCAGGATGCCCTGAGCTTTTGCAGAGTACACACGAGAGCTGGCCCCGATCCTCTACTCTATCCCTTCCCAAAGGACACTCCCCATGCTTGTGGTCCCTGTTGCACTTAACGCATCTGAACTGCATATGGCAATTAGCTGCGGCGTGCCCGAACCTCTGGCAGCGCATACACTGAAGTACACGATCTGACCGTTTTAATTTTTCCCAACGTACTGCATGATAGTACAGGAATCTGATCCTTTTCAGACTATCGATTTTGCTGTCGGGGGTTAGTTGCACCAAAAAGAATGGTAATTTGCGGCTACCACCCCTCTCCGAAGGCGAGGAAAACGGCTTGACCCCCACGAACTTAAGGTCGTCGCACTCATAATTCTTGAGCTCCTTCTCGAGCTCGTCCGTCTTAACGTTTGGGTCGATACCCTTAAGCAGTACCGTTTGTAATTTTTCTCCCTTTGGAGTATATGTAAAATATTCTGCTTCTGCTTTCTCCAGAGCAGTGCGTACCTTTTTGTACTCCTCCATATTATTGCACATTATTATATGCTTATCGGCGTTTAGCCTTTTTATATAAAAATCCTTACTAACTAATCTACATAACCTAATACTATCGCTTATGTCTAGGTAACTTACATTAATAGGTGGGACACGTACTTTTCTTTGCTGCTGCTGTTGTTGTTGTTGTTGCTGCTGCTGTTGTTGATGCTGCTGCTGCTGTTGCTCCTTCTGTTTTTGCTGTTGTTGTTGCAGCGGCTGCTTTTGTGTCAGCTGGTGATTATTTTGTTTCTGCTGCGGTTGCTGCGGCTTTTGTAGTTGGCTTAGCTGCGGTTGTTGTAGCTTTTGGGCTTTGCTTTGCCTTTGTAGCTGCTGCTGTTGTTGCTGCTTTTTCAGCTCTTGATGTTGCTGCTGTTGTTGTTTTTGTTTTTGCTGCGCCTCTTGTATTTGCTTCAGCTTTTCTTGTTGTTGCTGCGCTTTTTGCTGACGCAGCTTCTCCCTTTTCTCTAGGAGCTCTTTGATAAGACGATCGAGCTCTGCTTCCTCATCTTCTACTTGTTTTTGTTGTTGTGCTGGTTCATCTTCGGCGTCCAGTAACTCTTGAAATGAGTTACCTTCGCCCACGTACCGGCACTCTCCCCCTTCAGACTCGTACGAGTAGTTGATGCCATCGTTGTAGTCATCAGTCTCCGCTTCTGACGTCATCACTGAGTCGCCAGACTTTGCCATTCTTTTGGCTGACAAATTCGGCTTTGGTTTTATTCGTCGTCGCCGTTTTTTCTCAACTTTTGTTGAATCAAGCGACTGTACTGCTGCTGTTGACGTAGTTGGTACTGCTATTGCTAGTGTATTTTTTGTTGTTGGTGCTGCATTCGCTTCTAATATTTTTGCTTGTGCTGCTGTTGCTGGTGCATTTGTTGTTGTTGTTGCTGCTGCTCCCGATTGCTGCTGTGTGACTGTTTTTGTTGTCACTCGCTTTGGCAACGGGGCATCTCCTTGCGGGACCTTTGGCTGGCCAGTGTCCATCGCCTGATTGCCTTGCGGCACTTCCACCTTCGGTTTTGTTTTGCTTTATTAATTTTATTTATTTAATTAAAAAAAAAAAAAAGATCACTTCCCCCACGGGGACTCGAACCAGACACCTCTGTGTCTTAGTCTATGGCTCAGTTCACTGCGCCAAAGGGCTTACAGAATATTTCTGACCAAAATCACTATAATAACGATTGTCTTTGCTAATCACGCACCACTAACTAAGTCGACTAATCACGTTGGCTGCTGAAGAGCGACTCGAGTCCAGCACACTAACCACTGCGCTACTGCGCCCGGAATTCACTAAAATCTTCTTTTGTTAACTAGAATGCACAGCTATGAGCATCGCGCGATCGCCAGTTCAGCTACTCTTAACGCTATCTCGTAGCGTCATCCAAAAAGAAAAAAAAAGTATCTCAATAGCAGTTCTAGAACCATTCCCCGCAAGGACTTGAACCCTGGATTCAGGATCCTTAGCCACCCAACCAACCTCTAAAACTTTTTGGGTTTTTCCATTCTGGTGACATAAGCGCATCTCATTTGTTCTCAACGAAAACCTTTGCCTTGATATGTCGCCCATAATACTTCCCCCTTCCTTTCGAAAGGTTTTCGTCGTAAGACAATCAGGAAGCTTATAATAGATCATCCTTACTATTAAATATTTTCAAGTCCTTGGCGTGCCATATTCCTACTTTCTTCCCGTTTTTATCACTTAACTCATATGTCCAAGGCGATACTCTTCTTATAACTTCAAAAGGACCTACATATCGGGGAGCAAGTTTCGCCGTGAAGTATTTGGCGGCATCGGAAAGAACAAAATTCTTCCTAAGGACCATGTCTTTAGGATAATATTGTGTTTCCCTTCGCCTCAGGTTATACTGTTTTGCTGATTTTTGTGCAGAAATCTGCATTTTAGATCTTACGTCCTCCACAACTTCACCTAACGCCCTCGACCATGCTTGAAAATCGATTGACCTATCTGCCATGAAACCACCTGGAGGACTGGGAGAATGGTCGCCTTTGACACTCATCTCCCTCCCAAAAAGCACGAAATAAGGCGTAGTTCTCAGAACCTCGTGAGTCGTAGTTCGAATGGCACAAGCCAATTTTGGAAGGAGAAGATCCCAGGTCCTATGATTATCAGAGATATAAGCGCGAAGCTTAGTTTTGAGAGTCTGGTTGTATCGCTCCGCAGGATTGGCTTGCGGGTGATAAAAAGCAGTGAAATTCATGGTTACCCCGTAATTAGCTGCCAATTCAGACATTTCCCTACTCTTAAATTGGGCTCCGTTGTCACATACGACCCACTTAGGTACCCCAAACACTAGAAACACTTGCTCTTCCAAAATGGTGCGCAAGGATTTTGCCGTAGCCGTTCTCACAGGGAAGAATAATGGAAATTTCGAAAAATAGTCAACTACCGTTAATATATAACAATAGCCCCTTGTAGACCTTGGCAACGGACCTATAAAATCAATGCATAGCATTTCCCATGGCTTACTGACATTGCACCGAGACGCCATCAAGCCAGCAGGTTTCTGTAGGTTAGGTTTTACCGTCTGACAAACCACGCATCTACGAACGTAATGAGCAACGTCGGACCTCATTTTTGGCCAATAATAACTGCTCCCCACCCTATCCAGTGTTTTCTGAATTCCACCATGCCCACTCAATATGTCATCATGCGATTTTCTAAGAACTTCAGACCTACCCTCCTTTGGAATGACTTGTTTCCACTGGTCCTCATCAGATGTCAATTTTGGGTATTTACTCGTTACGCGTTTAAATAGCACGTCGTCGGTCACCCTCCAATCGGGATAATCCCTACTATTGTGTCTAACGACACTCAACATTTTAAGATACCAAGTATCTTTAGTACCCTCAGTAGACACTATTGCTACCTCCTCGTTGGCTCTGGATAACGCATCCGGGACCAAATGCTCCTTCCCTTTCCGATGTACAATGCTAAAATTGTACTGTTGCAATTTGACTGCCCATCGAGCCAACCTACCCTGCGGGTCCTTCAAATTGCTAAGCCAGAGTAAGGAGTGATGATCGGTTATCACCGTGAAACTGCTACCTTCGAGATACGGACGAAGTTTTTCAATTGCCCAAAGAACTGCTAGACACTCCCGTTCAGTCGTAGAATAATTACGCTCAGTCTTGGACAACGTCCTGCTAAGATAACTAATTACTTTTTCACCCCCACTATCTTGTTCTTGGGTAAGGACTGCGCCTATGCCATACCCTGACGCATCAGTGTGAATAGTAAACGGTAGGTTGAAATTTGGACAAGTAAGGATGGGTGCCGAGACTAGTTTCTCTTTTAACGATCGGAAGGCATTCTCACAGTCATCGCTCCATAGGAACCGACGCTTCTTCTTTAGGAGTCCTGTTATGGGAGCGATGATATCGGAAAAGTTGGGAACAAATCGTCTGTACCATGAAACCATACCAACAAATCTCCGTACACCTGATACAGTAGTCGGCCTTGGATACTCAACCATGCATCGAACCTTATCGGGGTCTACAAGGAGACCGTCCCCGTTCACTACGTACCCCAAATATTTCAACTCACTTTTACAAAATTCACATTTTTCCTTGCTTAAAACGAGACCGGCTGCTTTGATCCGTTCCAAAACTACTCGCAATACGTCTAAGTGTTGCTCAAAAGTCTCCGAAACAATAATTACATCGTCAAGGTACACAAACACGTTCGGTTCAAGGTCGGCTCCGATGACTGTATCAATAAACCGCTGCCAAGTAGCCGGAGCGTTATGGAGCCCAAAGGGCATGCGACGAAATTGATACAGCCCCTTCCCGGGAATAGTGAACGCGGTGTACCTCTTCGATTCTTCGGCCATTGGTATTTGCCAATACGCGGACTTGATATCCAAGGAGGATAAAAATTTGGCATTCCTCAACTTATCAAGCGTGGCCGATACAAAGGGAATGGGGTATGCATCGCGTTCGGTTACTTGATTTAGTTTTCGGAAATCGACGCAGAATCGATACTTGCCATTTTTTTTTTTAATTAATAAAATGGGGGATGACCAGGGACTAGAGGAAGGTTCTATGACGCCTGCGTTAAGCATGTCCTCGACCTCCTTGTTAATTTGTTCCTGAACAATTGGGGAAACAGGGTAATAGCGCTGCTTGATAGGCTCCGCACTAGTCCTTATTACATGTTCCACCAAATTTGTGCAACCTAGCCCCTCCCCCATTGACGCAAATATTCTCTCCGTTAACTCGCTCAAACTCTGTTTTTGCAACCCCGATAAGTTCGTACTGCCTTCGACTTCACACAGCTCTTCACCAAAGTTCCAAACCCGCTTACTTAAATCTGGGATTATGGAAAAACTTACCCAAAAATCCGCTCCCAGTATAAGACTATGAGCCAGTTTTGGGATGACCAATACTTCCATAACTTTAATGGTATTCTCCACTTTAATGGGTACGTGAAGTGCCCCCACTACCTCTACTCCATCACCATTAGCCACCGTCACCGTTTTCAAATCTACCTTGGATAATTTGCATTTTAAAGACTTCAGTATTTCCCACCCAGGATTGTACGCGACGCCCCTGAGTCTAACAATCCTAATAATTTAACTCCGTAAATTTCAACATTCATATATGGACGACGATCAGCACCCTTCCTCTCTAAAATAAAATCGAGTGCCAAATTGCACCCCACCGGTCTCCCCCCGGTATTCTCCCGTCTATGTATCGGATTAAGTGCGGTTTCTTTTGTTCGACTCAATGACCCGCCTGCCCTTGAGCCGACGCATTGTTTCCCGAAGTTGACGCTTGCGGCGTACATTGCGGACAACGACTTCTAATGAAGCCAACTGTATTGCAACCATAACAGCGCACTGGTTGTGGACATTGGGCAGCCATGTGCCCAGGTTGCCTACATCTAAAACATGTAGGTGGTCTAGGCGACCGGTATGGTGACGAAGCAGCGACCTGCTCGTCCTCTCTACTCGACGCATCAACATAAGCCAAATCCGGCTCCAAAAGGGTATTGTTTCGCCTTGATGGCGGAGGCACAAAATTTTCTACCAGGTATCGCGCGGCTTCTAGTTGGTGGCCAACTTTCACCAGTTGGTCCAAAGAAGAGATTTCAACCAACGCTATTTGTGTCTGATAGAATGGAGAAATATTTCTGAGAATCCACTTGAGTTTGGTTTCCTCAGCGCATGGCTCACTCAGCCTGGCAAACAACCCTAGCATCACACTCACATAAATCCCAATGGTTTCCGCTCGTCCCTGCGTCCTACCCCTAATCTCCTCCCAGAGCCGGTCGTCGTATCCCGGCGGCAAGAATTCAGCCCTAAGCTTCGAGACTAATCGTTCCCAACTGTTAATGGAGGGTTTATTCGCTCTGTACCAGACCGCGGCCGTCCCCTCGAACAAATCATAAGCAGAGCTGAACAGTTCTTCTTTACTAAAACCCCTCGCAACCCTTAGTTCCTCAACTTTCTCCAAAAAGCTGCTAACCGACTGAGATTGATCACCCCGAAACTGCACACCCCATTTCATTATTGGGACCCTTTTGGTTTGGAAGAAAAGAGGTGATGACGTAGCCATTGGTAGGGGGTAGTGTTCGGCTTTGTCTTTCTGGTCGGCGTTCACTCCTAGTAAAATGTTGTTACCTGCTCGTGCCTGCTCTTCTGCTACTGGTGGTGATACCTCAACGCTAGCTTTTATATCTAAATTCGACAACAAAGCTACAATTTGCTGCCTCACCTCTACCAGGAAATCTTTTTCATCCTGAGCGGCTGCTTGTGATCTGCCAATTCGCCTCAGAACCCATTCTGATTTGGCTACCACTTTTTTATACTCCTTGGAGTTTTCATTACCTGTGAACTCGTTTACTAACTTTAGAATCTCTTCTAACTTTGCGCATATGGCGGCCTTATCTTCTAGAAAACTGAAAGGATAATCTGGCAATATGAAACTAGAATCTCTCCTTAAGGCAGTGCGGAGCATCTTCCTCATCTCATCCACATCCTTGCCCTTAAGACCCCTTATGTCTAGCTCATACGTCAGTTCTTCCCCATTCAATCTATTGATGTCCATTTTTTTTTTCCGTCTATGATAAACTAAAAAGAGTAGTTGAAGGTTTTTCTTTTCCCTTGCCCGTTGGCTCTAAGATACATTAACTTAAGCGACGAATACGTTAACGAATGGGAGTCAACAACTCAACAACAAGGACAACACTAATATAATTCAGAAATCAATAAAAGAACAAATGCGTGCCAATATAGATACATATACGAATCGGTTTGAATGCCACAACGATACAACTTATAATGACGATAACTGTCGATCGGCGTATATTATTTTTAAATTGATATTTATTGGTATTTATTGCCCCACGTTGGGCGCCAAAATGTTACCGTCGTTCCTTCGTCGTCCTGCGACGTTAGGCGGGAGAGTGCCAGACCAGCTTGGGAGTGGTCGTGAGGTTGAGATGTTCAAGAATGGGCGCCACGCGATTGCCCTTCCGCCTAACTACCCGCACTGAGAACCGCGACTTAGTGCGAGATTCGCGTTATTACCAGATAACCCCAATTAACAAATCAAATTTTTTCAAACACGTTATAAAATTTAATTCAATTTCCTTACAAACTAACTTAAATCTAATACAATGATTAACTTATATCTAACTATCCTAACCCAATAATAGAATTCGGAAATTCACCCCCTTGTATCCTATCCCCTACGTAATGGGATCTACGATACCCCCTTTTATGACCGTCGGCGACTGATCCGCTTAACTTCCGACGCGGTCACAATTATCTTATTGTAACGCAAAAGAATAATCAAAAAAAAAAACGAACAAAAAAAAGAAACGATTCGCCTCGACGGGACTTGATCGACTCGAGCGTTACGCTTAGCTTACTGCGCAACCGCTTAAACCCCAACGCTGTTTCGGTGCTTTGCGATATCTTGTAAGATTGGTAATATGTATATTACTACGGCACTTAACTATATTGGCACACTCGTGTATAACACTTATGTATCTAATTTACTTATAACTTTGGTATATGTAATTGGTATAATCTAATTAGACTTATCTGAGTGTTGATGTCCGTGTTGCTATCTAGTCGTTTGGCTTAGCGACTACGGTTACCGACGTCCGATATCTTAGGCTGTTGGTTCCAATAGCTTGGGGCTCTGAGGTCTCGATTACGGTAGATACTCCAACAAGAGAAAGAAAAACCTCCAACTACTGTAGATAACTCGTAGATTCGTCGATGATCCTAGGGGATTGGTGGTAACTGATAAAACAAATTCTAACGAGGCAACTAGATTTCAATTATTACCTGATTTGATTAATAAGAATACAAAAATATTTCCGCACTACGCAGACTTCCTATTAATTGCGGGTATGCACGTCCACACACTTTTTCTTATTCACCCACTGTTAGAATGATATTCTCGTTTTTATTTTAATTGTTCTTTTCTTCTTCTATTCGCTATCACTTTCAATACACTCGCTCAATGTCAACTATTCACTCTGACTGCCAACCTTTGTCTAATTCCCCAGCTGAAATAATGTTCGCATCGGACCATTTGCCCATTAAAATCTTCTTTTGTTAACTAGAATGCACAGCTATGAGCATCGCGCGATCGCCAGTTCAGCTACTCTTAACGCTATCTCGTAGCGTCATCCAAAAAGAAAAAAAAAGTATCTCAATAGCAGTTCTAGAACCATTCCCCGCAAGGACTTGAACCCTGGATTCAGGATCCTTAGCCACCCAACCAACCTCTAAAACTTTTTGGGTTTTTCCATTCTGGTGACATAAGCGCATCTCATTTGTTCTCAACGAAAACCTTTGCCTTGATATGTCGCCCATAATAAGGTGACCTCTAATTTGGAGGTGTTACCACTTAAAACGCTATAACTTCTAAACTAGTATAGGTGCAAAAATTGTTTTGGGCATTTTGAAAAGAAAATTAAGTAGCGCATAAAAGTCTAAAGCACATTAGTTACATCTGGGCAGCTACAAAAAAGTTATGGCTCCTTAAACTCAAAATTTTGAAAACTAGTTGTTACATTTTTTACTTACCAGACCCTAAGAAACTTATAGGTAATTTTAGTAGGGATGGGTGGTTGGCGAGGTCTCAGGCTAGAGACCAGAGGCTATCGATAAAACTGATTCCCTAACACCGTTATACGTGGTGAATAGCCACATCCTGCACGAGGTACCACTGCTTTAGACTGAATATATCGGATCTAGAGGGGAATAACTCGGGTGAGTACAGAACGACCATCCTTCCCCCATATTCGTGGGAACAAAAATGAACAATACAAATACAAATAAAGGAAGAGACTACTGTGCAAGGATCGAGCTTGACTTTGACTTTTAAATTCATTTTTATTTAATTCTTATTTAAACTTACATACTAGACAAAAATGATTAAATCTAAATTAAAACTAACATTTATCTTATTCTAGCTTACTGGCTCTTAACGAGCACTCTAAACTTAACTATATCCTTATAATTACTGCCTTTCGGCCTTAGATCTATCAATTTTTGTATTTTTTGCTGTTTTTTCATTTCCAAGAAACTTTGCTAAAAACTTGGACTCTTTATTATTTGGTTTTTCTTAAAACTACCTAAAACTACTTAAAACTACCTAAGCTACTTAAACTAACTTAAATATAATCAGGGTGATGAGCAATCTCTCGATTGGTCACCATCCCGATTGCGTCGATGGTCGCCTGGCAGTCACCAACATGGTGCACACGCGCCGCCGGGACCCGAGCGAGGCCATAAGCGTCGGTCAAGTCTCGGTAGCACTCATTCATGTTGACGAGCCCGGCCCCTCCCAAAGACCCCCTAAAATACACCTAACTAACTTACAAACTAGCTTAAAACTAAGGAGGATGTTACGTAGGTAACGCACCGACCCGGGAGAGCGTGTCTGCCCTCACCTCTTCCTCAAGCCACCAAAATTCGGTGAACTGCTTTAAGGTATCAACCATGTCCCTATCCGCAATCGCGGTATTAAAACGGAGGAGCTCCTGAGCATTGGCGGCGTACCCGTCGTGGATGAGCCGCTTATCCCTCGCGCCGCGGTGGCTGTGGTACAATACCGGCACACCATCTTTATCCTGGACTAACCCTTTCATGTCTGCATGAAGAAATGCCTCAGGCGGGACAAAGCCAGACCGGAGCGTACTCTCATGGTACATTAAGTTCGGATAATAACCACCCGAGATCAGATTATTAGCGTTGGCCATCGCCCTTGCAACGTGCCTTCGAATCACTTTAATTAGGAAATTGTCAATCCTATTCAATCGAGCCCCATCGTATAAGGTCTTGTTGGGATAATATTTTATGTACTCAGACTCGGGAGTTCTAAACAACCCTAGGCAGGTCCTGAGACACTGTCTCTCAAACACCCGAATCTTTTCCATATAGGAAGGCGCTATATTGAACCAAATGGGACAGCCATAAGCGATGATCGGCCTTATAAGGGCCACGTAGCATATGACCTTTACTCTGGAATCAAGTTGACTGCTGCGAAACAGTCTCCTTGTCAGAGCGTAGGCCCTCTTGGCCCCAGCAAGACAAGCATCTATATGTTTGTCAAAATATAGATACTGGTCGAGCCAGATGCCAAGATACCTGACCACGCTTCGCACCGCCAATGGTTGTCCACTTTGTCCAATAATGGCTAATTTTCGCCAGTTTTTTCTGGTATCCCTAGAGGCCCTAGCCAATGGAGTTCTGAACAGGATTGTTTCCGATTTTTGGAAATTGATTTTCAATTTCCAATCATCACAATACCTCTTAATTTGATCGAAGTCACGCTGCAATAGGATGTTGATGACCTCGACTTTTGGACCTGATCTGTACGCCACTAAATCGTCTGCGTACGCTATAGCATGTCTGAGGGAACCCACCAGATCACTTGTGTAAATATTAAACAAGATCGGAGAATTCACCGCTCCCTGTTGTAAGCCGTTTTTAATTTCGAAGACTTTGCTCGAAGTCACGTTGCCAGATTTGACTACGAACTTCTTTCCCATAAGCATGTCATAAATCATATATAGCAATGGTTTTTGCATACCCAACCTAGTCAGCTTATAGAAGAGCCCCTCCAACCATACGGTGTCGAAGGCCTTCTCAAAGTCGACCAGGCAGGCACCCGTGCATTGGTTCTTGCATTTGTGCCACTGAATGTCGGACACCAATTTCGACGCGGCATGAATCGTTTCATGCCCCGCTCTAAAGCCAAACTGATTGTCCGGAATAATCTTATTTTCTTCAGCCCACTTCAAAAGAGCTCTATTAACGACCTTCTCGAATACCTTGCTAACATTCGGGAGCAAACTAATTGACCGAAGATTAGCCGGGTTGGTCCTATCTTTATCCCGTTTGGGGATAGGGTGTACCACCGCAATTTTCCACTGCACTGGATAATATGCATTATTCAGCGCATTGTTAAATAGCGTGGCGAAGATCTCAATCGCTTCTAGAGGCAGGTGTCTTAATACGACGTTTGGGACACCGTCAACTCCCGCCGACTTTTTATTTTTAAGTGACTCAAAGATACACAAGAGTTCATCTTTGCTCACGAACAACTGGGAATTTGTCCTTTCATCGGCGATTATGCCGTTTGCAAGGTTGTCGTCATTGAACACGGTGAAACCGTTGTTCTCGGATCGCCAATTCTGAAGTTCGGTGCGTAGATAAAAGTGGTTCAGAAAGGCCCTCTCTTCAAGATCATGATTACGGCGAACTGGGTTGTTCACAGTATACACGGTCTCGAAGAAAGCGCACATCAAATCCACTCTCTCCTGTGGGTCTTCGACCACGTAAAAACCGTCGTTCGAGTCGGCACTTTCCGGACTTATGCCAGCAGTCAGTAGTGTCTGTCTGTTCTCGTTCGTCCGAGGGATTCGGACACATGAAATGTCGTTATGATCCTTCCGCCTGAACAGTTTATTTATTTGTGGGAACATGTTCGGACTACTGGATTTTATAGCCCGAATTTTATTGCCCCAATACAAACTCACAGATTTTCTGTAATTCTCGACTATCAACTGTTTCAGGTTTTTGATCATCGACTTCAGTGTCCTCATCTCGGGATCATTCCTGTCAGTAAACTGTCTGTGCAGCTGTTTAAGCCTCGAGAGCAGTCTACTTTTGTGTTTGTATAGAGCATCGATTGTCGCGTTTCGATACTTCTCAGTCTGTTCTTCGTCAGTGGAACGTCCTATCTTGGGGATAGTCCGCTCCATTGTCCGTTTGATGATGACGTTCATTTGTAATAAATGGCTGTCGATTTCATCGTTTGTCAAGTTCCTGTTTGTCGGTGGGTTGATCTCACTCGAACGTATATCACGCTGCAAAACCCTGGAGAAGCGCGACCATTGTGCTCTTCGATAATCGAAGGAGCGCAGTTGATCGTACTCCTCCAGCTGCGTTTGTTCGTTCGGGATCCGTATTACGACGGCGAGTCCATAGTGGTCACTATCGTACTCGACCGTTCGTAAACAGTTCCGCGTTCGTCGATCTGTGTCTGTCAGTTCTAGTCTTTCGTCAACTAGCGCTAAGTCCAAGAAAGAACCTTCTCTAGGGAAAGACGGGAAATCCGTCGCGTACAACTCGAGTTTGTACTCAATCATATTATGACGCCACCAGTCGTGAAACTGGTTGCCCCTAGGGTTCGGAGTATCATTTCCCCATGCCGCATGTTTAGCATTAAGGTCTCCGCCCAAAAAGTAATAATTGTCCTCCGATTGAAGCTGTAAGCAACGAAAAAGTGTTTCGAGCTCATTTAAAAATATAATGGGTTGGGGTGCGTCAGGTGCGTAAAGTGACACCACATACACCCGCCTCTGGCTATGGAGGGGAATGCACACGATGCACGCTTCCAACACCCGGAACCTACGCACGTCCCTGCTATATATGACCCTATGGCGCAAGCCTCTGCGTATTAAGATACCGACACCGCCTCCTTGAGTGGAGTGGGGTCGATCTCTTCTAACTACCTTGTAATTTCTATAGCCCACTTTGTGCTTCGGATTTAGCTTAGTTTCGCTAACCAAAAGTACATCTGGCTTTTCGGCTTTCAACAGATTGGAAACATTGATCCTTCTCTCGATCCTGATCATTGAATTAACATTCAACGCAAGGATCTTCAGTTTTTCCTCGTCCAGCGTACCCATCATATTTATGGCGCGGTTGACTCCGCAAACAGCGTCGAATAGATAACGTCTATTCGAGCCGCTTGCTCATTTAACTGATTCTGGAATTTGTCGATCTTTCCGTGCAATGACAGAAGGATCGCTTTCAAATCCAGATCCGCTTCAGGCGTAGGAGCCTTTGGTGCGGTTTTTGTATTTGCCTTACCCGGTCCAGATACCATTTGGGCAAATGACACATTGGGTGCAACAAAATTTGAGAACGAGCGACTCTTTCGACCCTTCTCTTCTTCGGACCTCTGTTTCCGAGCCAACACATTCTGTTTGACCTGCTGATACTTGGGACATCCCTTGAAATTTGCAGGATGCCCTGAGCTTTTGCAGAGTACACACGAAAGTTGACCCCGATCCTCTACTCTATCCCTTCCCAAAGGACACTCCCCATGCTTGTGGTCCCTGTTGCACTTAACGCATCTGAACTGCATATGGCAATTAGCTGCGGCGTGCCCGAACCTCTGGCAGCGCATACACTGAAGTACACGATCTGACCGTTTTAATTTTTCCCAACGTACTGCATGATAGTACAGGAATCTGATCCTTTTCAAACTATCGATTTTGCTGTCGGGGGTTAGTTGAACCAAAAAGAATGGTAATTTGCGGCTACCACCCCTCTCCGAAGGCGAGGAAAACGGCTTGACCCCCACGAACTTAAGGTCGTCGCACTCATAATTCTTGAGCTCCTTCTCGAGCTCGTCCGTTTTAACATTTGGGTCGATACCCTTAAGCAGCACCGTTTGCAATTTTTCTCCCTTTGGAGTATACGTGAAGTATTCGGCCTCTGCTTTCTCCAGAGCGGTGCGTACCTTTTTATACTCCTCCATATTATTGCACATTATTATATGCTTATCGGCGTTTAGCCTTTTTATATAAAAATCCTTACTAACTAATCTACATAATCTAATACTGTCACTAATCTCTAAATAACTTACATTAATAGGCGGGACTCTCACTTTTCTTTGCTGCTGCTGTTGCTGCTGCTGCTGTTGTTGTTGTTGCTGCTGCTGCGGTTGCTGTTGCTCCTTCTGTTGCTGTTGTTGTTGTTGTTGCAGTGGCTGTTGACTTGCCAGCTGCTGTTGCTTTTGTTGTTGGTTTTGCTTTTTGTTTTTGTTTTGTTTTTGTTGCTGCTTAGCAAGCTCTTGTTGTTGCTGCTGTTTCAGTTGTTGTTGTTTTTGTTTTTGCTGCTGTTGCTCAGCTTGAATTTTCATCAGCTTTTGTTGTTGTTGCTGGATTTTTTGCTGGCGCAACTTCTCCCTCTTCTCGAGGAGCTCTTTGATCAGCCGATCGAGCTGGGCTTCCTCATCGTCTTCGTCTATTTGTTGTTGTTGTGCTGGTTCATCTTCGGCGTCCAGTAACTCTATGAACGAGTTACCTTCGCCCACGTACCGGCACTCTCCCCCTTCAGACTCGTACGAGTAGTTGAGGCCATCGTTGTAGTCATCGGTCTCAGCTTCTGACGTCATCACTGAGTCGCCAGACTTTGCCATTCTTTTGGCTGACAAATTCGGCTTTGGTTTCAATCGTCGACGCCGTTTTTTCTCAACTTTTGTTGACTCAAGCGACTGTACTGATGCTGTTGATGTAGTTGGTACTGCTATTGCTGCTGTACTTGTTGTTGCTGGTGCTTCATTTATTATTATTTTAGCTTGTGCTGCTTTTGCTGGTGCACTTGTTGTTGTTGTCGCTGCTGCTCCCAATTGCTGCTGTGTGACTGGTTTTGTTGTCACTCGCTTTGGCAACGGGGCATCTCCTTGCGGGACCTTTGGCTGGCCAGTGTCCATCGCCTGATTGCCTTGCGGCGCTTTCACCTTCGGTTTTTGTTTACTTTTGTTATTATTTTTAATTAATTAAAAAAAAAAAAAAGAACACTTCCCCCACGGGGACTTGAACCGACACCTCTTGTGTCAGAGTCTTTGGTCTTATCCACTGCGCCAAATGGCTTACAGAAACTTCCTGATCAAAATCACTTTATCACACTTGTCTTGCACTTTGCACGCACCACTAACGAAGTCGACTATTCACGTTGGCTGCTGAAGAGCGACTGCAAGGATCGAGCACTCTAGACTCTATTAACATCGATCCCCAGACGGTCCAACTGACTGAGGAAGAAGAAAATCGTCTATTCAACCCTTTCGCCAATCTTGGAGTATGGAACAGAGAAAGTGTCGCATCTGGCACTTGCGCAGAGAACATGACTCCCACTGCAGTGACACCTGCTCAAATGCTAGCTTAACCCTATCCAGATTGTCAAACTGCTCAAGACGAAGTAGGATAAACAACAGCAGAAAGACAATTAAACGACTGGGCACTAAGGGCTGGGACGAACTTAACGAGGCTGAACGAAAACGACTGCACAATGCACGGGCCTACCTGCAGGAACAGCTACTAATGGAGAATGAGCCATTAGCTCATACACCGGCGGAAGCGACTCCTGCAGGGCACACGTATGAAGAGGCGTTGATGAGGCCACCTGCTCCAAAGATTGGCAAGAACCATCCAAGGAAAAGGCCGACCTCATCACCATGTGCAACAAGGGACACTGGAGTAACGTCTGAACCCCACACCGAACGTTGCATCGGGCCACTTGCCCGTACGGGTCCGGTGGGGGAGCAGACGTTCTCTGGGAAAATGAAGACATCGTCAACGGGTAAACAGATTGACCAACATCAGTCTGGCAAGCCAGAGACGGTGTCTTCTCACCCGAAGACATACCGGTTAATGAAGCCCACCCAAGGCATCGGGCCATTTGCCTGTGCGGGCTTGGGAAGTGAGAATATAGTTCGCGGAAAGGAGGATGGGGAAGGCAAGTCGACGGAAAACATTCAGGGCCATAGCCTTAAATGCAATCCGGAAGCGAGCACTTCTCTTCAACCGGGTGACAGCAGCCAAGACATTTCACTGGACACGACTTCAAAAAGCGTCTCGACGACAATTGAGGTCCTACCCAGCACCTCACATGGACAAATAGCCACCGCCAGTCGCAAGATCAAAGTACCTCTGAGAAAAAAAGGGTTTAAAGTTCGCGTCGGTATTAACCAATGCAAGCTTAGGCTAATAGCCAACACGGCTCAGAAAAACAAAAAGGTAGAGGGGACGGCTAAAAACTATGATGAAGGTAATGCAAGTCAACCTACATCACTGTAAGGCGGCTAGCGCCAACCTGGTCTACCTCATGGAGGCTAGACATATAGACGTGGCTCTAATCCAAGAACCCTGGGTAGCAGGTGACAAGAATAGAGGCATTGACTCTAAAGGACTTATACTGTTTGAAACAAAACATCTAGACACAGACAGTAAGATTGTTGCGTCAAAATTTAGCGCAACAAGGTCTGCTCTCTTTCCTTCTCTTTCCTACCCATAGTCCCTCTTTTTACTTGGGTTGAGCATCCAAGGTCCTGGGAAGTGGACGGGCATCCGAGGCTCCCATCAGCCTCCGGACCACCTCCTTGGAGCCTTAAGGTTGCTACCACACAGGTCATCGAGTGTGACAGGTCGGTCACAAGCCACCAGACGGACGGTCTGAGTGGCACTATAAGGAGAATCCGGTTACGTAGCCCTTCGGACGGAAGGGAGACTCGTAACCGTCGATAAACAGCGAGCGAACGTCGGATGGTGAGCCTGACGGGCCGTCAGGAGACTCCCACCGACACTGTCAACACCGACAGGCGGTCGGTAGAGAGGAAGAGTGGGGGGGAGGACGATCCCCTTAGGCGACACTCCAACGTGGGATGCAAAGACACACCAAAACCGTGTCTATGCAACGGGTGTGGCGGACAGCCAACTCAAAGCACCCCAACGAACGTCACACACAATGCTCCAAGTGACACTACGTAGAACTACCACTATCACGGTAGGGAGTTTGGTTCGATGGGCATAGGGAAGACGATCCCTAAGACCAAGCCCCGACGATGGAGCAACGAAGGAGCAACAGGGTAGTGTAGGCGGACGGCCAAGTAAAAACACACCCTCACAAAATCACCCGCACGGAAGAGTGCGTGATAATAGTCACACAAACCACCCGCACCAAGAGTGCGTGAGAATAAACATGGAACACACGATGAACACAACAAACTATAAAACACAACAACCCAACTATGTATATCGACGATCGCAGCATCAGCAAAAAGGGTGCAAAACTAAGGGCACAAGACCCAAACAATAGAACACCACAACAACACGAATCAAAAGGGCGACACAAGACACAAAACCACGAACGAAAACCAAAAAGAACAACAATTCGCACCAAACCACCATATATGCTGCGATCACTTTGCATACGGCCGAGGGCCCACCCTAAAACACAACAAATTTGTAAGGAATGGCCTGCTATCAGCAAGTCTCATCCCCCAAATCTGCGCGAAAGTCCACCGAGGTAGTTAAATATTCGCGAAACAAAATGTAAACAAACAATACCTGATGGTTCCTTGTCCTTTTCTAGGGGGTTTTGGGGAAACTTCCCACGGGGAGGGTTAGATCCGGGTGGGGAATAGCGTCCACCTTCATCCTTTTTTCTTTTTTTATTTAGTAATTTTATTTGTTTTAATTTTAACTTTGCTTAATCGTGGGGAAAAATGCCGGGTGCAAATTTCCTCCACGAGCTATTTAGATTTGTTTGTCTTTGGTCAAATGTCAAAGACAATATATAAAAGAAGCGAGACTCGAAAAGAGAGTCTAGGTACATAGACCATTTGTTCGAAGTCGGCTGGCTAATCCCAAATATACTGGAAGGATCCCCTACAAGGCGAATTCCAGTATATAGGGAAGAATGATTGGAAATTTTGAGAGGCCTAGCGGGTTACGGCAGCGCATTGGTGTCGCATATAACGACCGTTTAGCCCGCTAGAGTGTATGAATGTGGTGGTTAATGGTCGTGGGAGGCATCGCTGAATGCCAAGCTGAATCCCACCGTTGGGGCCTAATGCCAGCGAATGTATGAGTGTGTGTGTGAGGAAGTCAAGCGACTTCGAACAAAGGCAAAATCTTGGAAGTCACTTCTTGGCTGACCAGCTTTTTGATAAGTTTTGTGAGAAGTTTTTTTGGCATTGCGAAAAAGCAATTTTGATTAATTTTGATTTTGATACGAAAGTAGTTCGTGGAGTAGATTTTTTTTTGTTGAGTAGAGTAGAGATTAGAAGTGGTGAAAAATATATCAGTGGAAAAGAAGGAAGGATAGAAGGACAGAGTGGACAAAACCAAAGGGAAAGAAAAAGGTGCCAGAAAGGGGCACACGCAAAAAGAAACATAGAACAAGGAATCCAACAGGTGTTGGTCGAAAGAAAGATAAGTAGAGTGTTATAGTCAAAAAAAAAAAATCGTTTGCGTAGGGTATTGTAAATTCTTAATCTCGGTAGGCTCTCGTTTCGTCAAAATCCCGGTGAAAGCGGGACACGCGACCCGTTAAATTAATTTTCAAGTTCGAGACTTTGTGATAGCGGACCATTCCAACGGTCCAACCGCCATCTTCATAAAAATATTTTGTGTCGCCAAAATTTGGCAAATTCTTCACTTTGGGGTTTTCATTACCCACTTCAATAAAGACCGCGCTCCAACGGAGCAATTATAACGTGCTACAAATCATTTGTTTTTTTTGGAACCCTTTTTCAGAATTTAGGTACAGGAAGGTTTCGTAATTGACCCGAAAATTACGTGGCGCCCACTAATTGTGACGAGATCACAAGGAAAAAAAAAGGTAATCATAATCACATATTGATTCAGGTGAATCGAAAGGAATCGTTCACGTACCTATACCTATTATAACTTCGAACCCATACCCTCGCTGAGCGACGCTGAACGCAGCACACTTTCCAGTGGCTGTGGTTGCAATTGTTCGCGATCTTGCAAAAGTAATCTGTGGTAAGTGACAGTTCGTCATTTACATTGCGAATTTTTCTCTCGGGCAGTGGCGACTGCAATTTTGTATTTCTTTTCTCGTTTTGTTCGCCAAGTAAAATTTAATAAAAGTAGTTTGTGATCGCGGAATTATTATTGTAACATTTGGCACCCGACGTGGGGCAATTTTGGAAATTTGTTTTGGTTTGTTTGGGGAATTTGTAGTATACAATTCCAACCCAAGTGCAAGTGGAAGTCTTTGTGTAGTTAGGGAAGTGTTGTTTTCAATTGTGCCTAGTTCTTTTTACTTTTGTTGTTCTTTTTTTTAGGATCAAGGTGATCATTTTGTGGTGAAGAAAAAGAAAAGTGGAAGCGGTTGAAGCGGC
Source organism: Cheilosia scutellata (assembly GCA_955612985.1). Classification (NCBI taxonomy): domain Eukaryota; kingdom Metazoa; phylum Arthropoda; class Insecta; order Diptera; family Syrphidae; genus Cheilosia; species Cheilosia scutellata. The sequence goes on along the minus strand of OY015311.1, from coordinate 42,304,196 downwards.
TGAAAAGGAGTTCAGGAGTTTTTTTTGGAAGTACCCACACACAAGTACAAGAAGCAGAGTAAGATTCCCAAGTGTGGAATTAACAAGTAGGTGGTTTTATTTTCGTTATATTCGTTTTTGCTTATATTTGCACAATTGTGCACACTACAATTATATAGTAGTCAAAGTGATTTTTTTTTGTTGATTTGATTTTGATTTAATTCGTACATACACATTTTTACATACATACCGATATCAAGTGCGTTAGTTTCAAACCGGGTTTTTTTTATTGCTTGTTCTCTTTCGCACATACGACATACATATTAATTATCTATATATATAATTGGTAATCGTTTGTCGACAGGGTTACCATCCGCCCGTTGAACAAATTGATTTTCGCTTTTTTTACTTGTTTTTATTATTAATTTTTTTTTTTTCCTTTTTAAATCGTTTTTGATTGTTTGGTAAAATAGTGTTGGAGTTGCCAACACATTTTTGTGGACATTTTCTTTTGATTTTTTTTTGTGATTCGGTTTTGGAATTCAGTTTCTTTTGTAGTTTTTTCTATCGTTTGGCCTGAGAATTGGATAGGTTTTTTTCAAACAATTCGTCTGGGTTATTCTTATTAAATCGCGGTAACTAATTTTACATAATGGAAATAAATAGGTTAGCTAGGGACGAACTCGTTTACGAGATGGAATGCAGAGGGTTGTCGGTTGGCGACGTAGACCCAATGCGGAAATCTCTGAGGGCAGCTAGGGCAATGGAACGGCGTGGTTCGATCGTCCAAGCGGACACGTATCCGTTCAGTTTTGAAGAGGATAGGGAGGCAGTAGAAAAAAAGATCGTGGAGATCAAAGCGCTCGTAGCGAGCCGCCCTGAGCGGGGATCGTCAGAGTATAAAAAGATTCTGACGAAGGTAGATTGGGCAACTAGTAGGATAGAGAGGTCTCGGGCTATGACAGAAGACGAGACGGAGTCAAAGAAAAAAATTAAAACAGAGTTAGTCAATATCCTCGGGGAATTAGAGGATAGCGACGACGAAGAAAGTGATTGCGGTGATGAAAGCATCACTAACGACAAACAAGTCGTGCAACAACAAAATTTAAAGCAGCAACAGCTGTCACAACAACAACAACGAGAACAACAACAACAGCGTTCAGAACAGCAAGAGCGCAGTATTCTACCACAGGTAGAACGTTCACAACCATCTACATCAGCGGCAGCATGGGGTCCCAACCCTGATGCATTTGCCGACGAACGGGTTTATATCCGCTCGGAGAGACCCGAAAACCTCTCCAAGTGGAATATTTTATTTACAGGGGAACGTTGCGGGGCTTCAGTGAACTCTTTCCTGGAGCGAGTCGAGGAGCTTAGGGAAGCTAGGGGGATCAGTGAATCCCAACTGTTTAGGTCGTCGGTAGATTTGTTTACGGGAAAGGCACTTTTGTGGTTTAGGGCGATTAGGCGTACTATCTCCTCATGGCCAGAGTTGGTGAGGGAACTGAAACTTGAGTTTCTTCCCCCCAACTACGATGATCTTCTTTTAGAAGAGATTCGACGACGTACCCAAGGGAAGGACGAATCGATAGGGGTGTACGTAGCGACGATGCAGAACATGTTCGGCAGACTTTCCGATCCTCTCACGGAGAGAAGGAAGCTGTCGATCCTGCAAAGGAACTTGGCACCGTTTTACCAGACGCAGCTTGGACTGGCAGAGCCCAAGTGCGTCAATGATTTAGTAGCGTTGGGAAGGAAATTGGAGACAGTGAGAGCAAATGTGGAATCGTTTGCTCCACCTCCAACAACTCGGGGTAGGCATCTCCTGGAACCGGATTTGGCCTACATTGGTTCGGATGAACCAAGGGTTTCAGTTGTCGCTTCAGACAACCAACAGCGTCGATCACCACAGCCAATGAGGTGTTTTAATTGCGATGGCGAAGGGCATTTCGCTAATCGTTGTTCCGCTCCTAGGCGTTGTTATGGTTGTGGTGCAGTAGGGACGTCGCGTAGGGATTGTCGGCGCTGTTCGGGAAATGGGCAACGGTCTCTTGGGTCAGCAGGACAAGAGCGCCGTCGCAATTAGAGAGGTCGCCTGCTGGTGACCAGTCAGGTTCTCAAATTCATTTAGGTTTTACCTTGGAAGCAAACGGGGAAGATAGGCGACCATACTTAGGAGTTTCAATTTATGGGATTAGGTTGTTAGGACTTTTGGATTCGGGCGCTTCTCGCACAATCATTTGTAGGGACGGGTGGAACATTTTGAAAGATTTAGGGCTAGTTTTACAGAAAGGCAACATAAAATCAGTTGCATTAGCAGATGGAGCAGGGATAGATGTTTTAGGGGTGGTGTCTTTACCAATTGTTGTGGAAGAGAAGTCAGTTTTCTTAGAGTGTTTGGTTATACCAGCTCTACCACACGTGATGATCCTCGGTGCAGATTTTTGGGCACTGACGGGCGTGGTCCCGGATTTGAGATCGGGCGTGTGGAGTTTCTCGGGTCAACAGATGGTTGGCTCGATTTCAGCGATTAGGGAAAAGTCCGAGTTGGACGTGGCCGAAGTACGGCAACTCGAAATTTTGGTAGACAAAATTTTCGCAGTTATGCCAGAAGGCTTAGGGTGCACACAATTGGTAGAGCATAAGATTAGGACGTCGGCAGAACCAATTAAACAGCGTTATTATCCGGTCTCACCGGCAATGCAGGGACATATTGATAAGGAGCTAAAGGAGATGCTGGATGCGGGAGTTATCGAGAAATCAAACAGTCCGTGGGCATCTCCAATAGTCCTTATAAGAAAAAAAGATGGTTCGTTTAGGTTCTGTGTCGACTATAGGAAGTTAAATAAGGTAACAGATAGGGATGCTTATCCACTTCCATATATTTCAACGACCCTAGATAAGCTTCGAGACGCGAAATTTTTAACATCTTTAGACATAAAGTCGGCCTATTGGCAGATCCCAATGGAGGAGGGATCGCGCCCGCTCACAGCCTTCACGGTTCCGAATAGAGGCCTATTCCAGTTCAAGCGAATGCCTTTCGGCTTGCATAATGCGCCTGCGACGTGGCAACGGTTTATCGACAGCGTTTTGGGTGCCGATCTCGAGCCACACGTATTCGTGTATTTGGACGATATTATTATCGTCACCAATAGTTTCAAACAACATCTTGAAATACTGGAAGAGGTCTTTAAGCGATTGTGTGAGGCGGGGTTGAAAGTTAGTCGGGAAAAATGTAACTTTTGTAGGCCGTCTTTAAAATTTCTAGGTTACGTCGTTGATAGGAACGGATTACATGTTGATCCGGAAAAGGTGGAAAGCATGGTTAGGATTCCTGCACCAAAGAATGTGAAGGAAGTTAGGAGCTTTATAGGGACTGTTTCGTGGTACAGACGTTTTGTGCCAAACTTCGCCACTTTAGTTAGGCCTTTAACAGATTTGTTAAAGAAAAGTAGGAAGTTTGTATGGTCGAATGAGTGTGAGGAAAGTTTTAGGAAGGCGAAAGAATGTTTGATTACGGCACCGATCTTGACATGCCCGGATTTCCAGCGACCTTTTGTGGTGCAGACCGACGCATCAGATTTTGGTATCGGGGCCGTATTATCTCAGGAGTTTGAGGAAGGGGAAAAGGTAATTTGTTATTTGAGTAGGTCTCTCAACAGATGTGAGAGAAACTACTCGACGACCGAAAAGGAATGCTTGGCAGTGCTATGGGCAGTGGAGAAGTTGCGACCGTATATCGAAGGAGTTCGGTTTACAGTCGTGACGGATCACTATTCCCTTGTGTGGCTGAGCAATCTTAAGGATCCGTCGGGTAGATTAGCACGCTGGGCAGTGAGGCTTCAGCAATTTGATTTTGAGATCATTCATCGCAAGGGGAAAGAACATGTGGTCCCAGACATGTTGTCGCGAGGAGTTCCGGTTGTAGCCGAGATCTCGGATGCGGATAATGACCCTTGGGTGGTGAAAATGATTTCAGCGGTTGAGTTGAACCCATTAGCATATCCAGCGTGGAGAGTTGACAATGGGCGGCTTTTCAAGTTTGTGAAAGCTAACCACATTGTAGTACACGAGGATAATGACGAGTGGAAATTAGTTGTAGGGAAATCAGGTAGATTAGGGATTTTAAGAGACTGCCATGACAGTCCGTTAGCAGGACACATGGGTGTCCGGAAAACCTTTGCTAGAGTAGGAGGCAAATACTATTGGCCTAAAATGAGACAGGATATAACTAGGTATGTTAGGAATTGTAAAGTTTGCCAACAAGTGAAGCCGGTGAATGAGAAACCAGCTGGTCTAATGAGAGAGCGTGTAGGTATTTCTAGGCCTTGGGAAATGATTTGCGTAGATTTGGTAGGACCTCTTCCCAAGTCCAGTAGGGGGTTCGTTTATATTCTAACTGTGGTCGATTATTTCACTAAATTTCCCCTTTTATTCGCGTTAAGATCTGCCACCGCAAAGGCAGTATGTAGGGAGCTGGAAGATAACGTCTTCCTTCTATTTGGCGTACCATCAGTGGTCGTATGTGACAACGGCCCGCAGTTCCGCAGCAAGGAATTGAAAGCGCTTTGCCAGGCGTACGCGTCACAAATTCGTTTTACAGCACATTATCATCCGCAGGCTAATCCTGCGGAAAGAATCAATCAAATTATAAAGACAACGCTGAGAGCGTATGTCTCTGAAAATCACAGGAGTTGGGACTTACAGTTGGCGAAAGTAGCGTGTGCGATACGCACGGCCCAACACGATGTTTTAGGGATTTCGCCATATTATGCGAATTTTGGTAGGGACATGATGACTTGTGGTCGAGAGGTAGCTCCCACAAGTTGTCATAACGAAAGTAAGGAAACAGGTCCGGATAGTAGGGATACACCTTCAACTAGTAGAAATTTAGTTACAGGTGAAAATGATTTAGAGGTAGGAGTTAGGGAAGTAGATAGGGAAAACATAGAACATCGATTTCAGGAGCTTAGGTTAGATATAGGTAGAAAGTTAGCGGCGGCCGCCAAGAAGTCCGCGAAAGCCTACAACCTCCGACGGCGAGATACCCAATATCTCCCGAACGAGCTGGTATGGCGCAGAAATTTCGCGTTATCAGATGCCGCTAATTATTATGCCGCAAAGTTGGCTCCGAAATTTATTGGTCCCTTCAGGATAAATAAGCGTGTGTCACCTTGGACATATACGCTGACAGATGAGAACGGCAAAGACCGTGGAACATGGCAGGTGAAGGATCTTAAACCTTATCACGATGCCCGCTAGACTAGTAAAAGTCCCAGTAGAGTAGAGTAGTTAATTTTTTTGGATTTTTGTTTTTTTCGAATTTTGTCTTTTTAAGTCTAGACCGGCAGTTTTGGCCAATGGTGGGAATGTGTTTCCTATGTCGTGGCGTTAACCTAGACCTCGGGAAATGGTTTGGGTTTCTTCGAAAACCAAGCCATTTCCTAGGAGGTGAGGGTGGGGTTTGTTGCGTCAAAATTTAGCGCAACAAGGTCTGCTCTCTTTCCTTCTCTTTCCTACCCATAGTCCCTCTTTTTACTTGGGTTGAGCATCCAAGGTCCTGGGAAGTGGACGGGCATCCGAGGCTCCCATCAGCCTCCGGACCACCTCCTTGGAGCCTTAAGGTTGCTACCACACAGGTCATCGAGTGTGACAGGTCGGTCACAAGCCACCAGACGGACGGTCTGAGTGGCACTATAAGGAGAATCCGGTTACGTAGCCCTTCGGACGGAAGGGAGACTCGTAACCGTCGATAAACAGCGAGCGAACGTCGGATGGTGAGCCTGACGGGCCGTCAGGAGACTCCCACCGACACTGTCAACACCGACAGGCGGTCGGTAGAGAGGAAGAGTGGGGGGGAGGACGATCCCCTTAGGCGACACTCCAACGTGGGATGCAAAGACACACCAAAACCGTGTCTATGCAACGGGTGTGGCGGACAGCCAACTCAAAGCACCCCAACGAACGTCACACACAATGCTCCAAGTGACACTACGTAGAACTACCACTATCACGGTAGGGAGTTTGGTTCGATGGGCATAGGGAAGACGATCCCTAAGACCAAGCCCCGACGATGGAGCAACGAAGGAGCAACAGGGTAGTGTAGGCGGACGGCCAAGTAAAAACACACCCTCACAAAATCACCCGCACGGAAGAGTGCGTGATAATAGTCACACAAACCACCCGCACCAAGAGTGCGTGAGAATAAACATGGAACACACGATGAACACAACAAACTATAAAACACAACAACCCAACTATGTATATCGACGATCGCAGCATCAGCAAAAAGGGTGCAAAACTAAGGGCACAAGACCCAAACAATAGAACACCACAACAACACGAATCAAAAGGGCGACACAAGACACAAAACCACGAACGAAAACCAAAAAGAACAACAATTCGCACCAAACCACCATATATGCTGCGATCACTTTGCATACGGCCGAGGGCCCACCCTAAAACACAACAAATTTGTAAGGAATGGCCTGCTATCAGCAAGTCTCATCCCCCAAATCTGCGCGAAAGTCCACCGAGGTAGTTAAATATTCGCGAAACAAAATGTAAACAAACAATACCTGATGGTTCCTTGTCCTTTTCTAGGGGGTTTTGGGGAAACTTCCCACGGGGAGGGTTAGATCCGGGTGGGGAATAGCGTCCACCTTCATCCTTTTTTCTTTTTTTATTTAGTAATTTTATTTGTTTTAATTTTAACTTTGCTTAATCGTGGGGAAAAATGCCGGGTGCAAATTTCCTCCACGAGCTATTTAGATTTGTTTGTCTTTGGTCAAATGTCAAAGACAATATATAAAAGAAGCGAGACTCGAAAAGAGAGTCTAGGTACATAGACCATTTGTTCGAAGTCGGCTGGCTAATCCCAAATATACTGGAAGGATCCCCTACAAGGCGAATTCCAGTATATAGGGAAGAATGATTGGAAATTTTGAGAGGCCTAGCGGGTTACGGCAGCGCATTGGTGTCGCATATAACGACCGTTTAGCCCGCTAGAGTGTATGAATGTGGTGGTTAATGGTCGTGGGAGGCATCGCTGAATGCCAAGCTGAATCCCACCGTTGGGGCCTAATGCCAGCGAATGTATGAGTGTGTGTGTGAGGAAGTCAAGCGACTTCGAACAAAGGCAAAATCTTGGAAGTCACTTCTTGGCTGACCAGCTTTTTGATAAGTTTTGTGAGAAGTTTTTTTGGCATTGCGAAAAAGCAATTTTGATTAATTTTGATTTTGATACGAAAGTAGTTCGTGGAGTAGATTTTTTTTTGTTGAGTAGAGTAGAGATTAGAAGTGGTGAAAAATATATCAGTGGAAAAGAAGGAAGGATAGAAGGACAGAGTGGACAAAACCAAAGGGAAAGAAAAAGGTGCCAGAAAGGGGCACACGCAAAAAGAAACATAGAACAAGGAATCCAACAGGTGTTGGTCGAAAGAAAGATAAGTAGAGTGTTATAGTCAAAAAAAAAAAATCGTTTGCGTAGGGTATTGTAAATTCTTAATCTCGGTAGGCTCTCGTTTCGTCAAAATCCCGGTGAAAGCGGGACACGCGACCCGTTAAATTAATTTTCAAGTTCGAGACTTTGTGATAGCGGACCATTCCAACGGTCCAACCGCCATCTTCATAAAAATATTTTGTGTCGCCAAAATTTGGCAAATTCTTCACTTTGGGGTTTTCATTACCCACTTCAATAAAGACCGCGCTCCAACGGAGCAATTATAACGTGCTACAAATCATTTGTTTTTTTTGGAACCCTTTTTCAGAATTTAGGTACAGGAAGGTTTCGTAATTGACCCGAAAATTACGTGGCGCCCACTAATTGTGACGAGATCACAAGGAAAAAAAAAGGTAATCATAATCACATATTGATTCAGGTGAATCGAAAGGAATCGTTCACGTACCTATACCTATTATAACTTCGAACCCATACCCTCGCTGAGCGACGCTGAACGCAGCACACTTTCCAGTGGCTGTGGTTGCAATTGTTCGCGATCTTGCAAAAGTAATCTGTGGTAAGTGACAGTTCGTCATTTACATTGCGAATTTTTCTCTCGGGCAGTGGCGACTGCAATTTTGTATTTCTTTTCTCGTTTTGTTCGCCAAGTAAAATTTAATAAAAGTAGTTTGTGATCGCGGAATTATTATTGTAACAAGATCAGAACTTGTATAGTGGCGAGGAAACAGTTCAATCTCTTTCTTCTATCTAATTACAGTGTGTTCAGGACCGACGCGCCTGGCTAAACCAGAAATGGAACACTGTATAATTTGTTTACTATATTATTCTGTATCATCGACTCAATCAGGGAATTTTTAGTTTGTCAGTTCTAATTTGGAAATTGGGCGAGAAATTTATAAGAGGATTTATTGTGAAAATATACATATATTATACAGTCCACCAGCTGTCGAAACATGGTCCTTCGAGCCGGATATTGAACCAGTAGAAGAGCCGGTAGGAGTCCTGTCCGGTAGCAGTGATAGGAATATGACCAAGGTGCGGTGGTCATGGAGTGTGGGTATAAGTGTACGCAAACTGCGCGTCACTTGCAATGATATTTGCTGCAGTTTTGTTTTTATTAATTTTTACTGGCTTTGGCGTAGCAATGCTATGCGAAACACGGCGCAATTTCCCGTTGTATTTCTGTGCGATCCTGCGCTGCACTTGAAATGCAATTGGAACAGAGTTCTTTGTTTTTGCATGGCATCGCGCTACGCATAGTGCAATATATAATTGATTTTCTGTGCGATACTGCGCTGCACATGAGATCAATTTAAAGTGTAAATTTTAGTGTAGCAATTAATTTTTGAATAGCGATACTGCGCTGGGCACTCCGCACAGTTTCCGGTTGTATTTCTGTGCAATCCTGCGCGCACTTGGAATGCAATTGGGGCTGCGAGGCTGCACATATCGCACAGTTTCCGGTTGTATTTCTGTGCAATTCTGCGCGCACTTGAAATGCAATTGGAGCTGAGGCTGCACATATCGCAATTAACAACTGCGCTATTGCGATACTGTGTACTGCGATACTGTGCTACAGCGATACTGCGCTACTGCGATACTGCGCTACTGTATTTCTGTGCTATCCTGCGCGCACTTGAAATGCAATTGGAGCTGAGGCTGCACATATCGCAATTAACAACTGCGCTATTGCGATACTGTGCTACAGCGATTCTACGCTACTGCGATACTGCGCTACTGTATTTCTGTGCTATCCTGCGCGCACATGAAATGCAATTGGAGCTGAGGCTGCACATATCGCAATTAACAACTGCGATATTGCGATACTGTGCTACAGCGATACAGCGCTTCTGCGATACTGCGCTACTGCGATACTGCGCTACTGTATTTCTGTGCTATCCTGCGCGCACTTGAAATGCAATTGGAGCTGAAGCTATGCACATAGAGCAATTTACAACTGCGCTAATACGATACTGCGCTACTGGCTGCCAGTGGACTTTGAAGCAGAGACTTCAAGGGGGGAGTGTGTTCAGGACCGACGCGCCCGGCTAAACCAGAAATGGAACACTGTATAATTTGTTTACTATATTATTCTGTATCATCGACTCAATCAGGGAATTTTTTGTTTGTCAGTTCTAATTTGGAAATTGGGCGAGAAATTTATAAGAGGATTTATTGTGAAAATATACATATATTATACAGTCCACCAGCTGTCGAAACACAGTGATAAAGACCACACAACAGTCAGGTACGAGAGAGAGGGGCTCCAAACGCTGATCCTAAAATCGTGCTATATGCCATACGATGCAACAGAAGGACCACCATCTACACTCACTAACCAACTGGTTAATCGTGTAAAAGACGAAAAATGGAATTTGGTGATAGGATGTGATGCTAACTCTCATCATATACAATGGGGTAGCTCAAACATCAACCCATGAGGTGAGTCACTTTTTGAATTCCTTATTGAAAATAATATTCTAGTAGCGAATAAAGGCTCAGAGCCGACTTTTGTTATTAGGAATAGACAAGAAGTAATTGACGTTACTCTGGTAAGTAACTCAAATACAGTAATAATAGACCAATGGAAAGTATTAAAAGAAGAAACATTCTCTGGACAAAAGAGCTGAGCAACATAAGAAAAGAAACAAGAAAACTTTTCAACGCTACTAAACGCACAAAAACAGACAGTGACTGGGAAATTTACAAATCCAGTCAAAGAAGGTTCAAGGCAGAGACACAACGTGTAAAAGAGACTACTACAGAATCAGCTAGGCTCAGGAAAATCCTTGCTAAAGAACCCACCGCCTTCAGCTCTCTTAAAGACCCGAATGACCGATGGACAGAACCGTGTCAGAAGACACTCCAGCTCCTTCTCCACACTCACTTCACAGGATGTAACCCCAATGGGAATAATAACCTGGATTTAGAGTATTGCACGGATAGCAACGCTCCAATGGAAATGGTGACAGTGGAAAAGATAAGTTGAGCGATCAACTCTTTCTCACCATACAAATATCCCCGGCTCAACACGCCTATACAAAGGGCAAAAGTGTTAAAACAGCACTTCATAGTGTCGTCAGCACAGTGGAGACTAAAAGTTAAAGAATACACTCTGGCAGCCTTTCTGGACATTGAAGGAGCTTTCAACAATGTCGAAACAGACGCAGTTCAAAGAGTTCTTATAAACGTTAAAGTGAATACCACTATCATCAAATGGATAATGTGTATGCTCAAAAACAGAATAATAATCTCAGAACTAGGAGGTGTACAAACGAAGGTATCTGCATCAAGAGGCACTCTTCAAGGCGGGGTACTATCACCCCTACTCTGGGTTCTTGTGGTAAACTAGATCCTGATTAAACTAGAATTTAGTGGAGTTAGAGCAGTTGCATATGCCGACGACAGCACTAAACAGAACAACTAAACCCTAACCCTAAAATAGTAATGTGGTTCTACACAGCGGTTGTAAGACCGATACTAAAATATGGTAGTTTATTCTGTTGGCAAGCGCTGTCAAAGGCCAACAACCTTAAAACCATGACAAAGATTCAGAGAATGGCCTGCATCGGCACAACGGGGGCAATGAGAACCAGCCCCACGGCAGGGCTAGAGGCTATACTCAATCTCAAACCCCTAGACTTCCTTGTACAGGAATCAGCTGCAAACAGCGCTCTTCGGTTAAGCCAGACCAAAAACTGGAAACACAGCCTGACGCGTCATGCACAAATTCTGAACAAATACACGGTCAATAATGTATGCACTGATTACACTACTCCCCGGCTGGATTTTACAAGACCATTTACCACGTGTTTTCCCAGCAGGGACGAATGGTATGAAGATCAACCAACATCCATTGGATCAACCATACCTATATATACAGATGGATCAAAGATGGAAATTGGCGGACATTACCTTTTCCATTGACAGTCAAGCGGCAATAAAAGCGATCCCTACCGTTGAGTTAAAATCAAAGCTTGTAAGTCGCTGTCGCGAAGAGCTACGGGTTCTTGGCGCGCAGCACAACGTATGGCTACGTCCATAGTGAACCAGCTTCTCGCTTACCAGCTTTTACCGGAATGCATTTTTAATTCTTGTTGACGCCGGTAACCAGCTTTCTAGGGTGAGAAAGCGAGAAGCTGGTTTCACTATGGACGTAGCCTAAGACTATCCTGCGTTCCCGGGCAGAGAGGTGTGCCTGGAAATGAAAAAGCAGATGAGCTGGCAAGAAAAGGAAAACCGAAAAAATCTTACAACTGAACAAGAAATTATTGTCCTCGATTGTAGGTATTATCACCGGACAAAATACGCTGAAATACCATACCAAGAAAATGGGAATCAGTACAGATGACCTGTGCAGAGGATGCGGTGATGAGGAGGTGCATGAGGACACCCCACACTTCCTTTGTCACTGCCCAGCGCTCTGCCACATAAGAAATAAAATCCTTGGTAGTTACTTCTTCGAGGATTTAGAAGAACTTTCGGACAGGTCCAGTAACGACCTACTTAAGTTTGTAAATAAAATGGGTTTTTCATAGGTTTCCAGAGTATAGGGGTCATAAATTCCTAGGGTATCACAACGGATCTACATTGATCTAAGTGTGGCACGTACAGGTTTCTCCTGTCCTGCCAACCCACTAACCTAACCTAACCTAGTAGAAACGGGTAGAATAAGCATTGCAAAATAAATTCCAATAGGTAGGCAAGATGTAAAGGGTCATTCATTAAGAGGTTTTTTTTTAATTACAAATAAACACACAAAAAATTTAATTGGATGGTGGAATCTTTATTATGGGCTGGAAGAACTATCTCTGACATTTACTTTTTAAAGATAATTTCATTCAAATATTGACCGCGACTACGCCGTAAATGGTCCATTCGGATGGTCCAATTTTGGATAGGGTGATTCATTAAGAGGTTTTTCTTTAATTACAAATAAAACACAAAAAATGGAATTGGATGGTGGAATCTTTATTATGGGCTGGAAGAACAATCTCAGACATTTACTTTTTAAAGACAATTTCATTCAAATGTTGTGTCACATATGTGACACAATATATATGAACCCAGCCCAATATTGTTATGGTTGGTTGGGTTGGGGAAGCTATGACAAAAAAATTAATCTGTAAGGGTGTCCTGTCCATGAGTCCATAATGGTCATTGGAAATCAAATTACTTCAGCTTGTGAAAATTATGTTTGCCTAGTATACCCAGCAGGTCCAAAAAATGCGGTTTGGTTTGTTTGCACACAGACCGGATGTTTTGTCTATTTGACAGGTTAATTTGTACCAACAGCAAGGAAAAAGGCGGGAGTTTATGAGGTGTAAGTGGATCATAAAAATGTGTATTTCAGGTGCATGCATTAAGCATTTCTGTTGAAATCTGGTTCTGTATGCAAACCTCTGTTGCAACTTTACTATTGTATACCACCAAGGGAAGCAGGACTTGGCATGCTTGCGGCAAGACTCAGCTTAGCTCGCCGGATTGGGGTGGGTGTTTACTTCCCTTACGCTGATATAGGCAACGAATAAAAAAAGATGATTCATGCCAAGAATTTGGGAATCGGACCAAAAAGGGATTCCCTTTGCACTGGTACTTTCCTACTTGTTTCCCTTCGGCTGATGTTAGCCGGTAAGGATGCACTTTTCCCTCCCAATCACCTGAGTGAACGCCTATGACAGTTTACGCATCCGGAATTTCTAAGAACTGTCCCATGTCTGAGAAACCAATCAAACCCTAAAGCATTGACATGCACAACAATCCACAAGTTGTTTCACCCATCGCAAACCCCAATTAAACTATTTAGTCAATGTTCATTTCAAATTCATTAACAATTTATTAAATAAATAAAACTATCAAAGATCTTAGCATAATATTGATTACAAAGTGCAATCGTAATTAAATGACTCACTGTACATGTTCCGTAGGATCAGATTATGTAATTTCAAAAAAAAATTAAAAAAAAACTATGAATCAAGTGTGTAATTCAGTTACAACCTGTCGGAAACGTAATCGTGTTTGTGTGTGTGTGTGTGTGTGTAGTAAATGGCAAATATTATATGTATAGGTGGAAAAGTAGTTGTTTAATGAATATTATATTAGGTATCAAATTTTTAATCAATGAGTGGTGCAAATAGTATGTATATGATGAAAATTTAAATTAATTTATAGAATGGCATAAGAAATTTACTATATTAGGATTATGTTATGAATGACTTACTTGATGTTTTGTTAATCCAGATGTTGTGCGCACAAAATCCGATGTTTCTGTTTCGTTGATAGCTGGTGTTTGAAATTTTGCATGCTATGTGTATATATGTGTATAATGAACCCTATGATGTATATAGTATTTATTTTTTTTAATTTTCACTTCCCTGCCAAACTATGCACATTTTTCTTCCTTTTTTTTTTTATATATTAATAGGTATTTACAATTAATCTAATTTTTTCTAGCTTGAGTTTTTTTTTTCCACGAGTGCACACTTACAAACACAGTTAATTTAATTTAACTTTTAGCTCTTATTGTTTTTTTTTTATTAGGAAAATTTACAATAGGTTAGGTTAGGGTACTTGGTTTTCTTTTCTCTTTTTTTTTTTTTTACTAGGAACTTCTTTTAAAATTAACGTTGACCGAAATGCACGTGGTGATGTACTTTTGACCGCGATAAGTAAATGAGTACGTATATATATGTATGTAAATACGTTTTACATATATATACGTACTTCTGCGGAGCTTTTCCGGTGACACGCTGCTGACCGAACCGATTACTACTAACTGATAGAGTGATGTCTTCTACTGTTTGGTGCAGCAAGTGTGTAGTTGGTGGCTGATGATGGGGTAACGATCGAGCTGTAAAATTCCAGCTGGATGCTCCGGAATTACGCGAGGCGAAGGTACGGGACTTTGTGCTGGGCGCTTATCACTTTTATTTCAGTGAGTGCAACTAAGTTGGGGGAGTTGCCAAAGCTTGCCGATTATCGCAGCTTGAGTTGGATGATTGATCTTTTTTTTTTTGATGCAATCACTGCGATATAAAAATTTGGTATGGGTGGCGGGATTAGCTTAGGTATAATTTAGGGGCAAATCGACGTCCACTGAAATGAGGATAAGTACGTGTAAGCACTCGGTAAATTATTTAATCCATAGTAGAGAACTGAAAATACCTTGGTTAAATAAGTAATTGGACTTGAAAGTCAAAAATTATGTCCGTCCTCAAAGAATGCTCGATAGAAAAGAACACTATTGGGGCGATATAATGGAATTCTACCGACTCATCTTCCTGTTCGTTAAACTGAGCAACACAAAATGGGCGCGGGATGTGTCCAACAAACAAGTTGTCGGCAATGTAGTCAAAGGGTCACTGGTTTGTAATCAATGTTTGGAGATATAGTATTATGCAGTTCTATGCTAGGACATTTTCGTAACAAACCTGCTTTGTTAATCTCTATTCATTGAGATGAACACACAGGAAACTAGAAATTGTCTGGCCAGAACGGTGTCAATTCAGGCGTCATTGCCTGATGTCTTTGGCATGATATTTTCCTACCAACTTTCCTCTCATATCTTCCAGGAGATAAAGACAGTTTCCTACGACATCTCTTACTCGGCATTTGATAAACTTTGGGGCGAATTTTGCGTTTCTGTCCTTGACAAAGGAACTTTGTACAAAATTCCGCCGAAACACTTCTTGACCAATATTATACCGAATGTTCCGTGCACGAAGGTTATACGTTTTCTGACTTTTTAAGTGTGCTAGCCGTAAATTTTCTTTAATATTGTTTTTAATGAGAGCCATACGATCCTCCGGAGGAATTGTTCGCATATCGCCTTCATTTAGACATCGCAATTTGGCCAAAATATCATACTCAGAAGCGTTAAGGATCATATTCTGTCCAAAAAGAGCAAAATAAGGTGTCGATTGGATTGAAGAATGGTAATCGCTACGCAGGATGGCAGAAATAAGAGATATGTATTTATCCCATTCGTTGTGATGGTCTTTAATGAATATTCGAAGCTTCGATAAAATCTCTCGGTTTGCTCTCTCTGATGCGTTGGATTGGGGAGCATATAAACCAGTTTTGACGTGTTTCACATTGTATGTATTGAGAAATTTCATGAATTCCTTGGAAACAAATTGTCGCCCGTTATCACTATGGATACTTTGAGGAACACCGAACAAGTGAAAGACATCCTGTTCCAGGAATTTACAAATGGAAGTAGAACAAGCCTTGGGAAGTGGTTTCAGGAATACAAATTTTGTGAAGTGGTCTATAGCAATAAATATTGTACTGTTACCCATTTTAGTTCTTGGATAAGGTCCAAGAAGATCGATATATAACCTTTGCATTGGCCGATCAGTTACTATCTGTTGGCCCATTAGGGGTCGCAGGGTGGCATTGGGAGGTTTAACGCTTTTGCATATGTCACATGCGTTGACGAACAACTTTATTTGCTTGACCATGCCAGGCCAGTAATATTTTTGTCTCACACGGTGAAGGGTTTTGACAAAACCTCCATGACATCCTGAAGTAGAATCGTGTGCGTTTTGTATTGCTTGCAAAGTTAATTCTTGGGGAACCCACAATCTCCAAAGATCTTCTTCATCTTCTAAACCTTTCCGAAACTTCACTCGCTTGTATACGTAATCATCCGAAATACGCACATCTGGTAGCACATCACAATTTGCAAGTACATAACTTTTTATACTTTGATAGTCACCTGTAGTAAAGTAGTTGGATTTCAGATCGATTTCTTTAGGAAACTCAGCTCTCAACTCTTCCATGTCCGATCTGGAAAGTGCATCTGGCACGACATTTAGTGATCCCTTACGGTGTTCAATTTGAAAATCGAAGGCCTGAAGCTTCAGACTCCACCTTGCGAGCCTACCACTCAAGTCCTTTTGCGACATGAGCCACTTAAGGCTCGAGTGGTCTGTAACAATTTTAAAGGGGAGACCTTCAATATAAGGCCGAAATTTCCTCACACATAAAATCGCTGCCAAGCACTCCATCTCGGACACAGTGTAGTTTCTTTGAGCTTTGTTTAACTTTTGGGAAACAAACGCGATTGGTCGCTCTTTTCCTTCTTCATTCAACTGGTAAAGAACTCCACCGACTCCTGTGCTTGACGCATCGCATTGAACTACGAATGGCTTAGTAAAATCTGGTTGGGCCAGAACAGGTGCAGAAATTAAAGTCTCCTTCAACTTATTAAAAGCAGATAATGCGGCTTCTGTTATGGTAAACTCTTTTGTTTTCCGAAGGCAATCTGTTAATGGAGCAGCCAGGTCTGCAAAATTGGGAATGAATTGCCGATACCATCCAGTCATGCCAATGAACCGACGTATTTGCCGAGCAGTTTTTGGTACCGGAAACTGTGAAATAGCTTCGACTTTGGATGGATCTGTCTTCAAACATCCTTGACCAACGATATAGCCAAGGTATTTTATCTCCGTTTGACAAAACCTGCTCTTTTCAACGTTAATAGTCAATTTGGCGGCGGACAAACATTTTGCTACTTCCGTTAACAAAATTAAATGCTCCTCGAAGGTTGCCGAGCACACCAAGAGATCGTCTAAGTAGATGAAACATTCTCGCGAATACGAGACGGAATGACTCGATCCATAACGCGGCTCATCGTCTGAGGGGCATTGCATAGCCCGAACGGCATGACTGTAAACTGGTACAGGGGCCGTCCGGGCACAGCAAATGCCGTCTTTTCTCTTGACTTCATTTCGAGAGGAATTTGCCAAAAGGCGTCTTTAAGATCTATTCCGCTAATGAAATGAGTGTCCTTCAATCTACTTAGCAATCCCCCGATGTGCGGCAGAGGATAAGCATCCTTTTTTGTGACATTATTTACCTTTCTGAAGTCTAAGCACAACCTAACCTTACCTGGCTTGCGCACTAATACTATGGGCGAACTCCATGGACTATTACTTTCCTCTATCACCCCCAATGCTAACATGCGGTCGAGCTCAGCATATGCTTCCGCTTGTCTTGGAGGTGAGAGTGGAAAGTGTTTTGATTTAATAGGAACAGAATCGCCTGTATCTATACAGTGTTCTTCTTTATCGGTGAGGCCCAGTCCCAATTTAGAAAAGGAAGGGAAAAGGTCAATGACTCTTTTCAAATCTCGACTTTGAAAACTTGTTAAGTTGTGAATGTTCGCAACTGATGTTTGATTACTGAGCACCGAAATCTCAGAAATAATATGTGGGGCGATGTTGAAATCTTTCCAGAAGTTGATACCGAGGTAAACATGTTGTTGCAGAGTTGGTACGATGTAAAAGTCAACTAGCTTGGAAATGTTGTTGTACTCAACAAGAATTTTGCAGTACCCTTTGATGCTTTGCTTACTTCCGTCAGCCGTATGAATATTGGATATTATCGGTTTGAACTGAACGCTGTTCCGTTTCAAAAACGCAAAACTATCTTTACCAAGCACGCTTACTGATGCGCCAGAATCCAACAATGCATAGACCTTTTCGTTACCCAGTGTTACGTAAACAAAAGGTCGCATATCAGTAGAATCATTGAGTAAAGCTGATTCTAAAGTTTTTCGGTATAATTTTCGTTGCTGATAGCGATTTCTGCAGTTTATGATTTTCTTAGAAACTGGTTTTCCGGGGGTACTAAAAATTCTCTGTTTGGCCCATTGGTATCGTAACATACGATCATGGAACGACAAATGGGTTGAAATAGGGTCGGTTTGTATGGAAACTTCTACTTTCTGCAATTTCGGTTTTGGTAATATGGTCTTAATAGGGTGTAAGTTAGAGGGTTTGGCATCTTCAGATTGTCTATGACGTTCTGAAGAGCTTTTGGTTTCATTTAGTAGCCTGGGGTTTGATTCCTGGAACGAGAGTCCCCAGTAGCCATCTCGCTCGAATTGCGGTTTCCCGAGTGTTTCTGACACATTGGTGTCGTCACGCCCTTTTCACCACAACGGAAACAAAATACCTGCCGTGTTTCAGAGGGGCAGTCATAAAATGAATGACCAACCTGGTCACAGTTCCAGCATTTAAATTTGGAAGTATCTAAAGTATGCCTTTGGCCGTCCCGATTGCTAACGCCATAAGCTGCAATTTCTTGCTGCTCCTCAACATGTTCAAATTCATTTACAGTTCGTTTGAAGCTAGTGTATTTTTGTGAGCGTTGATGTTGCAAAAACCTTTCGGCGTGTCTTGCAACGTCTCTCAAATGTTCTAAGCCAGTAACTTGATATGGGAAAAGAAGTGGACCTAAGCTTTCTTTCACATTCTTCTTCATCAAATCTAATAATTTGTTGTCGCTTAGAGGTTCTCGCATTCTAGCATTCATACGAAGAAGGTCTGTATAATAATCATCAAAAGGCTCATTATACCCTTGGTGACGTGCTATGATTCTAAGGATCTGATCTTGGTCATTTTCGAACTTTCCAAACTCTTTTCTTATAGCAGCTTTCAAATTTTCATATGAAACTGCACCTCGATTCTTCTGCAAGAAGAACCAGAACCACGACTCAGCCTTTCCTTTCAAGAGAACATGAAAATTGGCAAGAACGTGATTCCAGTCACAGCGTGATCTTTCTTTAAGCGTTTCCACTTTAAACAAAAAATCATTCACGTTTTCAGTTCCATCGAACGAAATTTGCCACTTCTCGATCTTACAGGTGGAGTTCGAAGAGTTGCTAGTACTTGCACTTAATCTTTCCTGATTAACAATCTGATTAGGTTGATTGTGTGCGCTAAATGAATTGAGAAATTGCTCAAAATCTGTAGGTGGGTTTTGAGGAACGTTACGGTCAGGACGAACTTCAGACTGAATCTCATTCGAATTATTTAAATTGTCAAATCGATTAAGCAGCGTGTCCCTAATGGATTTAATTTCATTTAAGTAAACCCTTTGGTTTGCTTCAAGAATTCGTTGGAATGATGCTGTTAAACTCTGTACATCTGTAGCATCCGAAGGAGTTGGAAGGAACGCTTGAGGTTGATTCGCATTACTTGGACCAGCCTCTGAATTTGAATGTGAGCTGCTTTCGAGCCGAGGTACTATATGCAGGTCTTGCTGTTCTGTCGTATTAGAGGTTTGGTTTGCATGTGCAATATTACTTGTACTTGGAGGGGTACGATCAACTCTTGGCCTTGAATCCATAATTTTAGAAGTTCCGGAGGCCTGATACAAGGAGTTCGACAAACTTTTATTTTTGGTCAAAGACACACGACCTCTGAATGATTTAGAAGCTCCTCTTGAACGTGTGTTTGGGAAATTATTTTGCATACTTTTGCAACAAAATTAGTATTTTTTTTCTTCTTTCTCAATTTCGTCTAACAAATTATTTTGTATTTAATCTTTCATCTAGGGTTTTTGATGGGTTACTAACAATATGGTTGTTGGTTTGATTTCTATTTAAATAAACGGACGGATTGAAACAAATAGGTACCAATGTAAAAGGTTCTTATAAATTGTTAATTTGAAAAGCAAAAAATGTTTTGAAAACGATATTCGTATGCAACGGTCTCTCAAATATCTGAAGAGAAGATCAGACTATACGAAATAAATATTGATTTGATATTGCAGTCGCAACGAAAACACTCAAGACCTGTCAAATGTTCAAGGACTTACTGCATTTGTAAAAAAAAATGTTTGCAAAATCTAAAATAAAGTTAAAGTTAAAATTGTTATAATTTAAACATTCGCAAACGAAAACACGTAACTAGTATTTGTCGTGACTTAATGCTTCAGAAAACTAATAAGAATAGGAATTCCTGCTAACCAGCAATACAGTAGAGGATTGTCAAATCTTCTATAACCGAGACAATAGTCAAAGTAAAAACCTAAATCAATCTATCAGTTATATAAGGCAGAAGGCCTGCAAGTTGGGCGCCATTTTTTTATTGTTGCAACTTTACTATTGTATACCACCAAGGGAAGCAGGACTTGGCATGCTTGCGGCAAGACTCAGCTTAGCTCGCCGGATTGGGGTGGGTGTTTACTTCCCTTACGCTGATATAGGCAACGAATAAAAAAAGATGATTCATGCCAAGAATTTGGGAATCGGACCAAAAAGGGATTCCCTTTGCACTGGTACTTTCCTACTTGTTTCCCTTCGGCTGATGTTAGCCGGTAAGGATGCACTTTTCCCTCCCAATCACCTGAGTGAACGCCTATGACAGTTTACGCATCCGGAATTTCTAAGAACTGTCCCATGTCTGAGAAACCAATCAAACCCTAAAGCATTGACATGCACAACAATCCACAAGTTGTTTCACCCATCGCAAACCCCAATTAAACTATTTAGTCAATGTTCATTTCAAATTCATTAACAATTTATTAAATAAATAAAACTATCAAAGATCTTAGCATAATATTGATTACAAAGTGCAATCGTAATTAAATGACTCACTGTACATGTTCCGTAGGATCAGATTATGTAATTTCAAAAAAAAATTAAAAAAAAACTATGAATCAAGTGTGTAATTCAGTTACAACCTGTCGGAAACGTAATCGTGTTTGTGTGTGTGTGTGTGTGTGTAGTAAATGGCAAATATTATATGTATAGGTGGAAAAGTAGTTGTTTAATGAATATTATATTAGGTATCAAATTTTTAATCAATGAGTGGTGCAAATAGTATGTATATGATGAAAATTTAAATTAATTTATAGAATGGCATAAGAAATTTACTATATTAGGATTATGTTATGAATGACTTACTTGATGTTTTGTTAATCCAGATGTTGTGCGCACAAAATCCGATGTTTCTGTTTCGTTGATAGCTGGTGTTTGAAATTTTGCATGCTATGTGTATATATGTGTATAATGAACCCTATGATGTATATAGTATTTATTTTTTTTAATTTTCACTTCCCTGCCAAACTATGCACATTTTTCTTCCTTTTTTTTTTTATATATTAATAGGTATTTACAATTAATCTAATTTTTTCTAGCTTGAGTTTTTTTTTTCCACGAGTGCACACTTACAAACACAGTTAATTTAATTTAACTTTTAGCTCTTATTGTTTTTTTTTTATTAGGAAAATTTACAATAGGTTAGGTTAGGGTACTTGGTTTTCTTTTCTCTTTTTTTTTTTTTTACTAGGAACTTCTTTTAAAATTAACGTTGACCGAAATGCACGTGGTGATGTACTTTTGACCGCGATAAGTAAATGAGTACGTATATATATGTATGTAAATACGTTTTACATATATATACGTACTTCTGCGGAGCTTTTCCGGTGACACGCTGCTGACCGAACCGATTACTACTAACTGATAGAGTGATGTCTTCTACTGTTTGGTGCAGCAAGTGTGTAGTTGGTGGCTGATGATGGGGTAACGATCGAGCTGTAAAATTCCAGCTGGATGCTCCGGAATTACGCGAGGCGAAGGTACGGGACTTTGTGCTGGGCGCTTATCACTTTTATTTCAGTGAGTGCAACTAAGTTGGGGGAGTTGCCAAAGCTTGCCGATTATCGCAGCTTGAGTTGGATGATTGATCTTTTTTTTTTTGATGCAATCACTGCGATATAAAAATTTGGTATGGGTGGCGGGATTAGCTTAGGTATAATTTAGGGGCAAATCGACGTCCACTGAAATGAGGATAAGTACGTGTAAGCACTCGGTAAATTATTTAATCCATAGTAGAGAACTGAAAATACCTTGGTTAAATAAGTAATTGGACTTGAAAGTCAAAAATTATGTCCGTCCTCAAAGAATGCTCGATAGAAAAGAACACTATTGGGGCGATATAATGGAATTCTACCGACTCATCTTCCTGTTCGTTAAACTGAGCAACACAAAATGGGCGCGGGATGTGTCCAACAAACAAGTTGTCGGCAATGTAGTCAAAGGGTCACTGGTTTGTAATCAATGTTTGGAGATATAGTATTATGCAGTTCTATGCTAGGACATTTTCGTAACACCTCGGTTGTTTTTTATGTGAGGCACAATATCGATCCTCATGTCATTATTATCAGGAAGACATAATTTTCGCAGGCTAAAATAAATTGATTTTCAATGAAGTTCGGATAAAAACACATTATACATACCTACACATTTACACGATTTATATTTATCGCTTCATGGCTACCCACCCCGCGAACAATATTGGGCTGGGTTCATATGTATTGTGTCACATTTATACATCTTGCCTACCTATTGGAATTTATTTTGCAATGCTTATTCTACCCATTCCTACTAAAATTCCCTATAAGTTTCTTAGGGCCTGGTATAATAGATTTTGCTTGCCGAATGCGTTTGTATCCCTGCTACATACCTATATATATTAATTTGGGAACGTTATTTCATCATGGCGCCATAATGACGACGCCGTGCATTGCTGTTTTCATTCTTTGCAACTGGCATTTTTAGCAGAATTTTAAAAGACCTTTTGGCTGCGGTTCCGGTGCCAGCGAATGTAAGCGAATATCACTCGCGCGAATTCGCAAAGTTCGCTGAAATAAATTAAAAGTACGCATTTCCTACGTTGTGGTTCGAGTGCTCAAAATTTACTCGCGCGAACTTTGCGAAACTAAGCGAGTAAAATGTGCGATAGTTTCATTTCTATTTTACTCGCGCGAGCAAAGCGAATTCTAGATTATGTTTTTAAGTAAGATTTGTGCTTTGCTTACTTGTGTAATGATTTGTATGCATCTTAGTTGCGTACTGATTTTCTATACTTGTCAAAATATAGTGAAATGTATCTGGAGTCATTCTATAATATTCAAATATACATAACATAGGTATTAAAAAAATTTCGGTTCTCACTTTTAAGAGAAAAATCCCTATATTTTTTAATTATACAACACAAAACACGACATTGAGTAGAGTTTCAGACCAAAAAGACAAACAAACATAGAGTCATTAATGTCATTAATTGTCAAATAATTATCTAGAGATAAATCGAATTATGCGAATAAAACACGAACATAGTTAGAAGCGGAGCTCTTGATCTTTTATTATATTATATGTATAGTAAATTCCTTTGTTCATAAGTACATCTACATAGATACTTGCAAGAGTTTTTAAACCAAACCTAATTTTTTCGACAAGGAAAACCCCTAACCTCTTTTAATTACAAAAGAAACAACGCTTTTTAATGTATTTGTACTTCAAGAAGCTATTTTCTAACAAAAATTGTGCTTTACAAAACTACAACGACATTATAAAACTTTCTCAAAGTTACTTAGCAGTACTTCCTGCAGATAAATGTTTCGTTCCCACTAAATTCGCTTACTTCGCTTGATTAAACTCGCTTCCACCGGAACCACTCTGTTCGCGCGAAGTTTGCGAATTTTATTCGCTTACATTCGTTAAGTTCGCGCGAGTAAAATTCGCTTTCACCGGAACCGCAGCCTTTACTTACAGAGCCAAACAATTTGCATTAAAAGCTAAATTAGGCCAGCACAAAAATGAAGGACTAAGCAAATCAAAAGCACATAAATTGGACATGCATTATGCGCTTTTTAGTTCTTTGATTTCCATTCGTTTATATTTATAGGATTTGAGTTAGCAGATTTCTGGATGGATGGATGGAATGGAAGCTTTAAATGCGATTTCTAGCTAAACGGCTTGAGCTATGAAGTTATAAATTTAGCACAAAAAAGCACATAAATCAGGCTTCTATATGGCATATTAATTTTTTTCAATTTTCGATTTCAAACTTCGACTTTCAACTTGGCAGAACACTTTTCAATGCCAATTTTCTCCGAAACCGTTGGAGCACAAAAATCAAAAACATAGCACAAAATTAGCACATAATTAGCATATAATTCAGGGCTATTCAAAATTAAATTTTGACATAATGTGCTCTGCCAAGTTGACGGAGGTATGTATGATCAGGACCTCTTAACGAGGTAAGATAATTATTATATCTCTTTCAAAATAAACTCGGATATAGCAATAGGGTTCCCACAAGCATAATAGAGAAACATTGGGGCTTATTATTCGAATCCTCTTCCCTATAGCTCAGTGGTCTTTCAATCTCCAAGGCTCAAACACTCAGAAATTACCCCACCTCTAAAAGATTTTCACTCAAAGATCCACCTTTCCCAATCTTACACACATGACTTAGAAAGACTGCCGCAGCCTTGCGCTATTAAATTTCACCTCGTCTAATAATTCAAACCAATTGATCTAATGGGCCACATGAAGATTGTAAGATAGGTGGCCCCAGGCTAGATTGATCCCACTTATAATGGTAAACCGACGCGACAGTCAAAATTGTCAACCGGTATTTGGGCAGGGATCAGTGTGCCACAATGCAATATCTCAGCCCCCCACAACAACAGATACACAACAACGATCTTCTAAGTCTGAACATTTGTAAGCTGTGCAGAATAAAGCTACTCTCGAATGAGATCCAGGCCATGTGGAGTTCGAAGGTAATGAAATGGCTGATGAGCTGGCTCGGAAAGGCTCACCCTTTTTTAATTTTTGCGGCGTGCTAACCAACATCAGAGGCAGAGGGAGAGATAGGCTCATGGCTCATGGGAGCTCCAAATCAGGCTATAAAGAGGGAAACTCCATAAAGGGTTTGCGTTAGGCCAAAAAGCCTATTAGCTGCGCTAACAAGGAACGTATATACCATTTAATTAATAATTACTCTCCATGAGCAAAAGTTACACCGCGTCTCCACGAGCAATATTACATAGCTTGCCATCTGTCATTTCTCATAGAAAGAAATAATGATAGTATGCAATAAAATGTAGGGTGGGCATTTCATAGCTTACTATTTCCATAGCCATCACACGAAAACAGATATGTCGGACAAAAAAGTACACCCCATAGAATACTATCGATAGCAAGCTATGATCTGAGCAATAGGTAGAATACCATTTTTCATAGAATACTATTTGTGGTCTCCACTCCACGAGCAATTCTCATAGCATGCTATATGGCATTCTATGAAAAATTGCTCTTAGTGGGGTCAGTTGAGGTAAGAGTTTCTAGCTGAATCTTTATTCATTGTATCCAGATAAAGAGCTGGAGTACCTATTGCTGTTATAAGTTCGTGCTAAGACCAGTTTTTCTTTAATAAAACACATTTTGCAGTAAAAATGCAAAACCAATTAAAGTAAGACACAAAAATCCTAAAATATCCTGAAACCGGAATTTAATTCCTTACACAACATTTACTAATTATATCTTTGTATTCCTTAAACGAAAACAATATAAATTCGTTTATATTCTACCTTCTTGTGTTAGTCACTCTTCAATCCTTAACGACTTTACATAAGAACAAGATTTAAAATGAAATTCATTCTGATTGCACTCCTAGTTACAAGTTTGTATTAAAATTAAACCCAACTAAATATAGAGGGCGTACCATGTTAATTGTTTAATTCTTCCTTAGCTTTCGCTGTCGGCAAGTTGCTAGCAAATCCAAGCGATAGACAGTCACGTCAGGATACAGATCTAAGGTGTCCAGGTCATTGCAGTCCAGTTTACGATCCAGTATGCGCCAGCAATGGAAGAAACATTCGATCGTTTCGTAATAGATGTGAATTGGAAAGATACAACTGTAATGTTAGACCATCTGGTGAGTTAATTACTCGAGATTATTTGACAACAGTGGAATTTATAATTCTTATATTTACTTTCAGAGCGATACCATGTAGTTCCAGACCATTACTGTTGCAATTTCTCAACCGGCGGCGAATACAATCATCCTATAACTGACACAGATCACTGTCCTAGATAAATGAAAAGAAACTAACTGTTATAAATAGTATTTTTCAACTCATTAATTTTCTTAATCAGATTCAGCGATGCCGTTTGCGAAATTTCGAGTGAAGTGCTTTCAGAAGAAAATAGGAGTATTTTGCTTAAAAGTGAAGTGTCGTCATAAAAGTTTAACTTTTTCTTTTAAAGGACTATAAATACGAAACAAAAACAACAACAAAATATTTTTTTTTAAAAAACGATAAAATACTATATTATAAGGTACATTTCATTATTTGCAAAATTATTTGAATTCGGATTGCCAGTTATTACATAAAATAAAAATTATTGTATTTCAATATTACGTCTTTTGGCGGTGCCCAGTTCTTAAGACCATCTGGAGAAATAATTCCTTTAACAAGCATCAGTAAATTAAGAGTGCTAAGGCTGACTTTTGATTTGTTTCGACATACACTCTTAATCAATTTAGTTTGGGAAAAAACCCATAGTACATAGTTTCCATTTTATGCGGAAGACTGAATCCCAAAATTCTTTCAAAATTAGAAGTCTCCATTCGGTTTCTAGGTTTTCTATATTCTCCTCTTTTACTAGATTAAGAAAAAGTGTGATTAATTTTAGAGCTATGACTCATGATTATTTAGCTTTCTACTTAGGTAGTCATTTAATGGTAAGCACCATAAAAAAGAGGTCTCTCTTCTCGATTATTTGCAGTACTCCTCAGGTTCTATCTCATCTCACAGCTTAAAAGATACATCCATAACCCGCTCTTGTAAACTATCCAGTTACAGAACCCCAGCTTACAAATCCCGCTGTGCTGCTATGGCTATGGAGAATCTTGTCGACTGTAATATTTCCAATGTGGATTCTCTTTTCCTCTGATGCTAGGGCAGGACACGGAGCTAAGCAAGGCAGCTCCTACGTCCTACCGCGATCAAGAAAAAACGTTGTATTGGATCAGCTTTCATTAAAGATATATATTAAGACTAGCTGACCCGTGCTCGCCTTTAGCAAACAAACAAACTTATATTTGGTCCATTTAATATTACACTTTGAGTATTTCTTTGAAATCTGTCCAGTAGTTTTCGCGCTTTTAGGACTTAGGAGACAAAGAAAATTCCTACAGTTTTATTATATGTATAGACTAGCTGAACCTCCGCCGGCTTCGCCAGGCACTTTGTTGCTTTTGTAAATTTTTATTTTTTTTTAATTATTTTTGGCCTTTCACCGTGGGGAGAGTACGATAACTTATGCGCCAAAAATGGATAACTAGAGGGGTTAGATATAAGCATTTTTTACTATGGGAGGACGGGGTCTATCTCGCTTCGTTTAGGCGGGAGGGGGAATTTAAAAAAAATAATACTTAAAATGAATAAAAAATTGATTAAAAACAATGGCAACTCTTATAATAAAAGACTATATTATTTTTGAAAGCCCAGAATCTATTCTTTCATATTATTTTTAAATCAAGTTATTTCTGTTAATAGTTTTCGAAAAAAACAATTTCAAACTTGAAATTTAAGGACAAAAATTGGGGTGAGTAGGTACCTACAATAATTTTGGCGATGAAAACTAATGACGGATTTATGTAGAGGGGTTAACTACAAGCATTTTTTGCTATGGGAGGGGGAGACTATCTCGTTCCGTTTAGGAGGCAGGGGTAATTTAAAAAAAAAATTCAAATGAAAATAAAATATTAAAAATCAATGGCAACACTAACAACAAAGTGCTATAGCATTTTTCATAGCTAGGAATCTGTTCTAAATTGTCTATAATGCAAATCAGCAAAATGTTGTCTATAATGTGAAACTTTAGGCCAGAGTCTGTTACTGAAGAATGTTGTTGACATTGGGTAAACTAATATAATTTAAAGAAAGTTTGCATATACTCGGCCTTGCACCCGTCCCAAAATCCAACAGGGACCCAAAGCAGGGTACTCTAAGCGTTGCGACATATAAAAGTAATTTTTCATTTTCTCAAAAATTAGAAGACATATGTAAATCAATCTGGTTTTCAGTTTTCGATTAAGAATTGAATTAGGCAGTAAAAACTACAAACAAATTAAGTATCTATTTTCTCAATATTGAAATAATCAACATACTACTTTTTTTTAATTTGTTTCCTTAAATTTCAAGTTTGAAAGCATTGTTTTTAAAAACTATTAATAGAAAAAACTTGATAAAAAATAATATGGAAGAACAGACTCTTGGCTTTCAAAAATCCTAAAGTCCTTTATTATGTTGCCATTGTTTTTTAATATATTATTTTCATTTTAAGTTTAATTTTTTTTTTAATTACCCCTCCCGCCTAAACGAAGCGAGGTAGACCCCCCCCCCCTTCCCATAGTAAAAAGTGCTTATATTTAACCCCTCTGCAAAAAACCGCACGTACTCGTGCCATCACCGTATTCCCCGACTTTTAAAACGAAATCAACTAAATTGGTATAAAATTAGGTACTGGCGACAGAGGGAAACATACAGTTTTTCCACTTTATTTTATATAAATATATAGAGATAGCTGTACCCGCCTGGCTTTGCCCGTGCACAGGGATAACAATGTTCTTTCGTAAAATGCGAGAAATGAGAATAAATCGATTTGCTGGAACTTTCTTTCTGCCTAAACCTGAAAGCAATACGAACAAAACAAAAAAAGACTCATGAAAATCGGTTATCGAGATATAACGTCATCGAGTTTCACCCCATAGAAGATGTTTCTGATAGGAGGTACTATACGATTTTGAATGTTTTTTTTTTGTATGGGCGGCGACACGCCCCTTTGTCCGATTTTGGATTTGTTTAGCCTATTGACCGATCACCGTAATTACCGACATTTAAAAAAAAAATCAACTAAATTGGTTGATAATTACTGGCGACAGAGGGAAACATACAGTTTTTTCCACTTTCTTTTATATATACTATACATATACATATAGAGAAGAGATATAGATGAGTATTCGTCATGAGAAATTGCCTTGGAATGAATGTTATTGGACCTTAAGCCGATAAGTGACTTGTTGATAGCAAAAACTCGGAAAGTAGTTGGAAGTTAATCTACATCGGAGTAAACATCACCTCAACGAAAGATATCCTCCTTATGCCTTGAAGGACAAGACTTATATCTACTGTTCTATGGAACTCAATCCTACCGTCCTTTATCTGAGACTAAAGTGCTCAACATCGCAGAGGATGGATGGAAAGACCGACTGAGCGTGACAGAATTTAACCTAGAATTTATTTAACGTGCTGTCCGTCGATATAATTGGTCGCAAAGAATCTCAGCGATGTCGTTGTCACTTCGTTTCTATCGAAGTGTTTCACTTCGTTTTCAAGCTACCACTTCGGCTACTTCCTCGTTCCTCCTTTGCAAAAACACTTCACTTTTACTCAGTTTTTGTTTTCAATTCCATCAAAACATTTTTTGAAAAAGTAAAAATACCTGTTGAAAATTTAGTTGGGTTTGCGTCCGAAAATGCTGCGACTATGATGGGAAGTAAAACCAGTAAGACAATCGACTATGCCGAAGCTCAAATACCCGGTACTATATTATTGTAAAAAAAAAAAAAATATTTTAGTATTAAAAAATTAATTTGTATGAGAGGTATGGGTAGTTTTTATTCGACCAAGCTAATTTTTTGTCAACAATTTTTAAATATTATTAAAACAATATGTGCAAAGTTTGAACTTGCTATCTTTACTGTAGCTATTTAAATTTAATTTTTAACACAAAAAGCTATATAAATCTGATATTTTTGTATGGGAGGTAGTAGTAGTTTTCATCCGATCTTGCTCATCTTCGAACTTAGCCTCAGTTTGGTGGATAAAAGCTTACGTACCAAATTTCAAGTCAATAGCTCTTAAATTACGGCCGTAATCGTGCGGACAGACAGACAGACGGACATCGCTAGATCGACTAAGAAAGTGATGCTGATCAATAATATATATAGTTTGTCATACCTACAACGCCTCCTTATGGGCGTTACAAATGGAATGACAAAGTGAATATACCCTCACCACAGTGTGGTACCGGGTATAAAAAGTGTCCAAGGTCTATTTAAAAACATCAATTCGCATTTATATGTTATTATGGTTGCGTTTGCCATTCAATTAGCATTTGTTGATCTGCTGCTTCCAACGCCATTCCAGAAGAAATTGAACATTTAATTAGAGATGTTTACTATTTTTTCGGTCATAGTACCAAACGTCAAAAAGATCTTAAAGAATTTCAGGAGTATTTCGACATTAAGGCACACAAGATCTTAAAAGCGTCAAAAACTCGTTGGCTATCTTTGGAAGCAGCAGTGAAGCGAGTTCTGGAGCTTTGGAATGGAATTGGTACACTTTTTTATGATATCAAATTTTGACCAAAATAAAGACATAGCAACAGGTATCGTATAACAAGTCAGTTAAATAAAAAAACAAGTAAAAGAGTGTTATCATGCTTTGATACCATCCACTGCATAAAAGTCATACAAAATCTTTGCCATGCGAGTTAGGATGTGTACACGCATGTGTCTAATAGTGGTTTTGTATGGGAGGTAACAGAACTACTTGACCATTTTCAATACCAATCTGACGACGGTAAAAATAAGTTGTCTTACAAAATTTAATTTGCCTAGGTCCATTCGTTTGGACGCTATCGTGATTTCGACAGACAGAGAGACACATGGGTCTAATAGTGGACGGACATGGCTAAATCGATTCAGAATGTGATCCTGATACAGAATATATATAATTTATAAGGTATCATAATGACAAAGTGAATACACCTTATAATTTTGGACGAATTTCTACCCAAGGAGAAAAATCTTAAAGAATTTTGGGATTCAGTCTTCCGCATAAAATGGAAACTATGTACTATGGGGTTTTTTCCCAAACTAAATTGATTAAGAGTGTATATCGAAACAAATCAAAAGTCAGCCTTAGCACTCTTAATTTACTGATGCTTGTTAAAGGAATTATTTCTCCAGATGGTCTTAAGAACTGGGCACCGCCAAAAGATGTAATATTGAAATACAATAATTTTTATTTTATGTAATAACTGGCAATCCGAATTCAAATAATTTTGCAAATAATGAAATGTACCTTATAATATAGTATTTTATCGTTTTTTAAAAAAAATTATTTCGTTGTTGTTTTTGTTTCGTATTTATAGTCCTTTAAAAGAAAAAGTTAAACTTTTATGACGACACTTCACTTTTAAGCAAAATACTCCTATTTTCTTCTGAAAGCACTTCACTCGAAATTTCGCAAACGGCATCGCTGAATCTGATTAAGAAAATTAATGAGTTGAAAAATACTATTTATAACAGTTAGTTTCTTTTCATTTATCTAGGACAGTGATCTGTGTCAGTTATAGGATGATTGTATTCGCCGCCGGTTGAGAAATTGCAACAGTAATGGTCTGGAACTACATGGTATCGCTCTGAAAGTAAATATAAGAATTATAAATTCCACTGTTGTCAAATAATCTCGAGTAATTAACTCACCAGATGGTCTAACATTACAGTTGTATCTTTCCAATTCACATCTATTACGAAACGATCGAATGTTTCTTCCATTGCTGGCGCATACTGGATCGTAAACTGGACTGCAATGACCTGGACACCTTAGATCTGTATCCTGACGTGACTGTCTATCGCTTGGATTTGCTAGCAACTTGCCGACAGCGAAAGCTAAGGAAGAATTAAACAATTAACATGGTACGCCCTCTATATTTAGTTGGGTTTAATTTTAATACAAACTTGTAACTAGGAGTGCAATCAGAATGAATTTCATTTTAAATCTTGTTCTTATGTAAAGTCGTTAAGGATTGAAGAGTGACTAACACAAGAAGGTAGAATATTAACGAATTTATATTGTTTTCGTTTAAGGAATACAAAGATATAATTAGTAAATGTTGTGTAAGGAATTAAATTCCGGTTTCAGGATATTTTAGGATTTTTGTGTCTTACTTTAATTGGTTTTGCATTTTTACTGCAAAATGTGTTTTATTAAAGAAAAACTGGTCTTAGCACGAACTTATAACAGCAATAGGTACTCCAGATTTTTATCTGGATACAATGAATAAAGATTCAGCTAGAAACTCTTACCTCAACTGACCCCACTAAGAGCAATTTTTCATAGA
Organism: Cheilosia scutellata; assembly: GCA_955612985.1. Classification (NCBI taxonomy): domain Eukaryota; kingdom Metazoa; phylum Arthropoda; class Insecta; order Diptera; family Syrphidae; genus Cheilosia; species Cheilosia scutellata. The sequence continues at coordinate 42,271,968 of OY015311.1, read as the reverse complement.
ATGCCATATAGCATGCTATGAGAATTGCTCGTGGAGTGGAGACCACAAATAGTATTCTATGAAAAATGGTATTCTACCTATTGCTCAGCTCATAGCTTGCTATCGATAGTATTCTATGGGGTGTACTTTTTTGTCCGACATATCTGTTTTCGTGTGATGGCTATGGAAATAGTAAGCTATGAAATGCCCACTCTACATTTTATTGCATACTATCATCATTTCTTTCTATGAGAAATGACAGATGGCAAGCTATGTAATATTGCTCGTGGAGACGCGGTGTAACTTTTGCTCATGGAGAGTAATTATTAATTAAATGGTATATACGTTCCTTGTTAGCGCAGCTAATAGGCTTTTTGGCCTAACGCAAACCCTTTATGGAGTTTCCCTTCGATAGCCTGATTTGGAGCTCCCATGAGCCATGAGCCTATCTCTCCCTCTGCCTCTGATGTTGGTTAGCACGCCGCAAAAATTAAAAAAGGGTGAGCCTTTCCGAGCCAGCTCATCAGCCATTTCATTACCTTCGAACTCCACATGGCCTGGATCTCATTTGAGAGTAGCTTTATTCTGTGCACAAGCACAGCTTCCAAGTGTTCAGACATAGAAGATCGTTGTTGTGTATCTAAAGGTGGGTGTCCATTTGAGAGTAAAAATGCTGCGAGCAGCTATCAAGCAGCTCTCGAGAGCAAACTCGCAAGTGGACACAGTCTTGAGAGTAGTTCGTGGATAGCTAGCTTTTTACTCTTGACATTTGAACCTTTTGAAAGTCACTCGCAAGTGGACACATTTTTTATCACTATCGGAGATCAGGGGTGGGATTCTGTAAAAAACGAAACGAAAACCGCTTTCGTTTTCACTAAACCTGGGGCCAGATTATGTAAGACGAAAACGATCGAACGCTTTCGTTTCGACCATAGCAGTCTCTGATATGATAGAGACCTGTGGCAATAGACAGATACTGCTATAGTCGAAACGATAGCGTTCGATCGTTTTCGTCTTACATAATCTGCCCCCAGCTCTCAAAATTCCAACACGGTTCGTATTTTGCGAGTAGCTGTCGAGAGTCGACATGACAGAACAGTGGATATCGTAGGAAATAAATCAACTCATAGTGGCACCAATACACGCTCACGTACTGGTATGGCTTCCCTTAATTAGGTATCCTTTTTATAAATAGTGGGCCCAACAGATTGAATTATAATATTCCATTTCACTTGTTGTCAAATGGCAAAAATCCCTGAATTCCTCCTGATGAGCATTTACAATTTGCTCTTTTGTAATAGTAGACCCTTCACCGAGTAGACGACGATGATCGATCCCTGATTTAATCCGGCATTTCGTTTACTTTTTTTTAAAAACACTGTCAAATGCCAATAATTGAAGCAGCTGCAACCTTTCGGATTTAGTTTAATCACGTTGGTGGGAACATGGTACAGGAATGCATTTTAAATTATAACTAGCAGAAAAAATATCAAGTGGACACGGTTATGAGAGTACTTTCAAGTTTAAAACTCTCAAAGTTCTATCAAAGAACTCTCGATATTAAAATCTGGAAAATATTACTCTCAAATGGACAGCCACCCGAGAGTAACTCTCGAGAGTTTACTAGCAAAAGTACTCTCAAATGGACAGGCGCCTTAAGGGGGGCTGAGATATTGCAGTGTGGCACAGTGATCCCTGCCCAAATACCGGTTGACATTTTTGACTGTCGCGTCGGTTTACCATTATAAGTGGATCAATCTAGCCTGGGGCCACCTATCTTACAATCTTCATGTGGCCCATTTGATCAATTGGTTTGAATTATTGGACGAGGTGAAATTTTATAGCGCTAGGCTGCGGCAGTCTTTCTAAGTCATGTGTGTAAGATTGGGAAGTTTCCTGTAATGGTGCAGTTGGCCAGAAGCGCATGGCATTTGTGATGCGACACGTACCTATTTTTTCTAAGTGATTTTGGATCTGAAACACATTTATCGGCAGTGTTAGTATAACATTCACCCAACGTCAGGGGAGGGGAATCTTGTCATATATTCAAAGGTGGATCTTTGAGTGAAAATCTTTTAGAGGTGGGGTAATTTCTGAGTGTTTGAGCCTTGAAGATTGAAAGACCACTTAGCTATAGGGAAGAGAATTCGAATGAGAAGCCCCAATGTTTCTCTATATATTCAGACTTAAAAGATCAGTGATCCCTGCCTTCCTTCCCTTCTTCGTTTTTAGAATATAGGGCTGTGACGGAGACTATGGATGTTCGACTGACAAAGTGAAGTTAACCGATGTTGTCAGCTCCCCCGGTGGCGGTTAGTCTTCAGAAAAAGGAGAAGGGTAACCGTAGCAGTCTACCCCCGCCTATTGCCTCTGACAGTTAGTCTGTGAGGAGAGAAAGTGGTATCGAGCAGAAACAGGTGATCGAAACAATCCACCCTACTGCTTAACACCGAAGAAGGTGACGATTAGTATTATTCTATGAATTATTGTTTGAGAGAATTACATTAACAACAACTCGTAGACACAGTCACTTTGATAGAAATGATAGCTATTTCGAACTTACACCACTAATTCATCATCAGACTCCTTTTAAGTGATTGTTTTGTTTGAATAGTTTTGAATTCTGACAGTCAATTTTCCGTATATAATCCACTTGGGAAGACATTTCTGCTTTCCCCTGTCAGGAAGTGAACCTGATGCACTTCGATTTTGTCAATTGACCTACTGACTACCACTTGCGCCAACTGAGCGATGAGTACAAGCCTTGCCAACAGGTGATTAGAACGGAGGAGGAGACCAACCTCTGTGCGTTGTTGTTGCTATGTTCTAGTGCTAGTTCTCGTTACACTCAACGAAAAACATGTGTAAAATTTACCTAAATCGAGTGCTAACTTGCATAAGCCCTAAGGCCGTTTTGAGCTTACTTAGTTTTAAGGCAAGTTGCGTTAAATTGCTTAGGCAAATACCCTGTCACATTATCAGTGTAGAATTGCCTTAGATATAGCTTGAATTATCCATATTTGCCTAAGCCAATATTTCCTAAGACTAAGGTAATTTTTGCCAATATTTTTAGCCAATAACTGTGTTGAATTGCTTTAACTACTAGGGTAATAACAAAATGGTTTTGCCTTAGAAATTGCTTAATTTTTGCAAGTTTGTTTATTTGCTAGGCTAAAGTGCATTAAATTATAAATGGCTTTTTGCCATAATCCTAATTGAAAGTCAAATTATTTACTTTATTATATTATATTTTATTTGTATACCGGGCAGTTTCACAATTTATTTTTTTCAGGCTTGCATCATTATTTTTGTTGTTCATTTTTCTGCATATTCCATCAACTGTTTTATTGAAATATCTCAGCAGTCACCAGTTTCATCCTAAAAATCTATAAAAAAAAATAATTTTTTTAAACATAAATTTCTTTGTCCTCGATTTTATTAAACAAAACTTACCTTCTTCATTACATTCCTCGACAACATTTGTGTTGAGCTTCATTTTTCTAGGACTTGTATGTTCATATTTAGGGACATTTTGGACATTTTTCCTAGAACTAAAAAGTTGTTAATAATGAAAGGATGATGTTGCTTTTTATCTGCAGTTATAGTACATAATAGAAACTATTGAAACTATTTATAAAACTCACCTTCATATTGTAATAGAAGCCAGCACGCAGTTTTAATTTTGTAATTTTGTAATCACGTATTACCGCTGTTTTGCTTAATAATGTAACCACACAAAAAAATGTTTGCCTTACGGGATACTTCTTTTTACCGGTTTTGCAAATAGAATGATTCATTTTTGGACGCGAAAGTTACCCCAGGCGTAAGGCAAAATTACATTAGGCTTAAGGCAACGTTACACAGTTTAAGACAATTAAATGTGTCTGCTTAGATCTAAGGCAAAACGCCTTTAGGCCTAAGGTGAAGTTAAACAGCTCCCGAAATGTTTAAGAAGATTTACCTAAGACTTAAGGCAAAATTACTTAGTTTACCAGACAATCAAAGGCAAAGTTAAAAAAAAAACATATTATTTCTTGGTTAAAAAACTAAGCATTTTTAGGCAATTCAACCTATTTTTCATTAGTTAGGTCGCACATAAATTTGCTTATTTTTAAGGAGAAATATGCTTGACTAATAATATCCATACAAAAAACGTTGCCTAATGCGGTTAAGGCAATATTACACAGGATTTTTCTCTGAGTGTAGTTAAAAGTCACTCAATATGGTAACAGAACTCAAAGCTTTTGTCTTAGTGCCGTTTATTTTCGAAGTGGAATTTACGAATAGCATTGCATTGTATTGAGTTTTATGTAAACTCGTCCACTTGGATTTCGGACGCAGCACGGTAAACACCTAATAAAAATTGTAAGAATTTTGTTTCCTCTTTTCTTTTGCTCGTCCGTCGATGGGTTTTTTCTTTTTTTGATTGATTGATTTGATTTTATTAGCTGTGTGAGTGTGTAATGCTATTTACAATATTTACAATTCAATAATTTAATTTTTGTTTAAGTACAAATATTTTACATATCTATGTTAATATATTTCATAGAAAATACTCTTAAATTAAAATAATTTCTTTTACAAAGCTTATTACATTTCTTTTATATTCATGGATATTCCTCTCTGACTTTACTCTATTTGGTAGCGAGTTAAAAAGTTTAAACCCATTATAAATAATGCTATTTTGAGATCTGCTGTTTCTAAACGAGACTAATCTTAAATTATCACCATTTCGCAATAAATATGGCTGTACATCTCTAACATACTGGATATATTTTGACAAATATTCCGGCAAACACTTATTTTTAATTTTGAACACATAAAGCAAAACATTCACATATATTCTTTGTTTCACACTGAGCCACATTAAAGTATTTAACATAACACGTACTGGTGTATAAATATTGCAACGTATAATTGTTCTCATTGCCTTATTTTGCAACCTCTGCAATGAGTTAAGAACAGTTTGACTTATTAAATATAATATCGAAGAGCAATATTCAAAGTGAGGCTTGATCATTACATTATATATATTTATAGCCGTGATAGTGTTTATGGATCTCCTAATACGTTTTAAAAACCCTATTTTCTTCGAAATTTTTTTGATTATAAACTTAGCGTGCACATCAAATTTTAATTTGCTATCAATGATAACCCCCAAATACGTTACTTCTGTTACCTGCTCGATTATGTCATTATCAATTGATAAGTTTAAATTTGCATTGTCATTTATTATTAAGAATTTCGTTTTCTGAACATTTAGTTTTAATTTGTTGCTTTTTAACCAAAGGCAAATATTCTGGAGATCTTCCATGATTAGCCGTTGACATTCTTCAGTGCAGTCCCCTTCGATGTATAAAAGTGCATCGTCGGCAAATAAGGCTAGTTTAGCATGATTTACAACTTTCTCCAGGTCATTGATGTAGATAATGAAAAGCAATGGTACGAGAATTGAGCCTTGTGGTATTCCTAACATTGCGGGTAAGACTTCCGAGTAGCTGTTGTTCACCTTAGTGACTTGGAAACGACGTACCAAATAGCTTCTAAACCATTCCAATGCAGTGCCATTAATCCCATACTTAGACAGCTTCTCCAAAAGGATGTTCCGGTCTATTGTCTCAAAGGCTCTCTTCAAGTCCAAGAAAACAGAAATTATTTTTTTTCCCGTTGAAAGTGATTCTTTCCAGTGTGTTATTACCATATTTAATGCTGATTCGCATGAATGTGATTTTCGAAACCCCGACTGATTTTCAACAATGAGTTTGTTATCTTCAAAATATTGTTCCAACTGCCCGTGTACTACCTTTTCGAATAATTTTTCATATAACGGAAGAGAGTTAATTGGCCTAAAGTCTTCGCATTTATTTGAGCCTTTAACTTTTTCGATGGGTGTTATAACCGACGTTATCCACTGCTCTGGAAAGATCCCGTCAGAGAGCGATCGATTGAAGATATTTATAAATGTTGAACCGATGATATCTATTGTGTCTAGTATCATACGCGAATTTATCATGTTAAAGTCTCTTTTTTTTGCTCATATGTTTTAATGCTTTCTCAAGGTCTGTACGCGTAATTTCTCTGAATAAAAAAATGTTATTTACATTTGGTTCTAGCTATATAATTTGCATATGGAACTTTCTCCACATTGATTTGAACGTATGCTGAATGTAGGTATCTTTAGCCTTTTTGAGTTTACTTCTATACAAATTACGTGTATTTCTATATTCGAGCCAATCGTTAGAATTATTTGTGAAAACAGCTTTTTGTCTTGATCGTATTTTGTGTTGTTTAAGGTTATGTAGCCGGTTATTAAACCACGGATTACTATTTTTAACTATTCGATGTTCAGTAACAAAACTATTAATAACAGTTAAAAACTTTTCTATAAACTCACTTGAGATTGTATGAATGTCATATGAGTAGTTTATGTTAGATACCCCGCTTAGTTGCAATTCTTGAATAAGTTCATTTGTATTATACCGTATGGTTTTAATTATATTTTTATTTTGTTGTACTTGCATTTTATTGTTAACTTTAATTTTTAAAAGCAATGTTTCGTGGTCACTAATATTAAACATACCTTCAACTTTGACATTCAAATATAGCACGTTTGAGATTACATAATCTATTAGCGTTCTTGATGTAGGTGTTATTCTAGTTGGTTCATTTACTAGTTGATGACAGCCACTTTCATTCACGGTTTCACAAATGTCCCGCCTGTATATGTCACTTTCATTAAACCAATTATTGTTAAAATCACCCACAAGAATTACGTCCCCTTCATATTGACTCAAAATTTCCATTAATTCATGGAAATGATCACAAAACTGTCTATTGGACGAACTAGATGACCTATATAAACCGCTAAGAATGAATGAGTAATTACCGCACCATATTTTAGCAATAATCCACCAGACATCTAAACGATGTACAAATTTACTCAATAATTCACACTGATGTTCTTTTTTTACATACACAGCTACACCACCTGTATGTCTTGATTCACTATCGCACCTTAACGGATCATAATATTCATCAATTTTTACTTCGCTTTTTTTTATCATATTGGTCAAACAAGTTTCCGCACACCAAACCGTCAGTTTTTGTGGATGTAACGGTGTCTCAACATACACTTGAGGATTAGCATCACTCAAAATACTGCAGTTTTGTTTATTGACGTATCCATTCAACCATCAACCATGAGCTTCATCGCTAAACAAAATTCGCTTATGCAAAATTGGGATCAACGGCAATCTTGTTTTGGGCCCATTCACCGAATCTGGAAAGATTTCAAAGAAACACTCAAAGTGTAATCTTAAATGGACCAACTATAAGTTTGTTTTTTTGCTAAAGGCGAGCGGCGCAAGGCGAGCACGGGTCAGCTAGTATTAATATATATCTTTAATGAAAGCTGATCCAATACAACGTTTCTTCTTGACCGCGGTAGGAGCTGCCTTGCTTATTGCAGCCATATCAGCACAACGGGATTTGTAAGCTGGGGTTCCGTATCTCGATAGTTTACAAGAGCGCGTTATCGATGTATCTATTAAGCTGTGAGATGAGGTAGTGAAGCCGTTAAACATAGGGTGGGCTGGCTCCTGGAGAAATGCAATCTGCGGACGTGTTGCTTGCGGAGGAGGATTCATATCCGAAACCAAATATCGGAGGGTCTGGCAAATGAGAAGATTCCCGCGTCTAAGGACACACGAAATGAAGGTATCAACCCGAGAACCTGAGGAGTACTGCAAATAGTCGAGAAGAGAGACCTATAATTGTTTATGGTGCTTACCATTATGCACCAGTGTGACCACAGTGGAATATAATATTCCACTTGTGGAATTGTATTTGTAAGCTCGAAAGAATATATTTTTTCCAAAAAATATTCGCATATAAAAGTGGAATATTTTGTTCTCCAAAAGGAATTTTTAGATAACAAAATATTCTCCGTAAATTTGAATTCAATTCCTAACTGAAGTTGAATTTATTACTTCTAAATCGCAAAATTCACGAAGTTTAAGCTCTAGTAACACTATTTATGCTTATTTGCCCATATGTATAGTCTGTTTCATATCACCATGGAAACATGCGCGAAAAATCTGTTACCGAACCGAATACACACATCAGGTTCAGGGGTGGGATTCTGTAAAAAACGAAACGAAAACCGCTTTCGTTTTCACTAAACCTGTCTCTTTCATATCTGTAGCAATAGACAGAGACTGATATTGTCGAAACGATAGACGATCGTTTTCGACTTACATAATCTGGCCCCAGGTGTTCGTTTTGCACAGCCTGTGCGTAGGCATAGGTAGTTTTTATACCCTACACCTACACACTCACAGGAAGGTATATTCACTTTGTCATTAGCATTACATTTGTAATGAAGGATTCACCGGAGGGCCTATAAAGTATATATCCTGAATAAGGATCACATTCTGAATCGATTTAGCCATGCCCATGTCTGTCTGTCACGATAGCGTCCAAAGGAATCGACTAAGGCGAATGAAATTTTGTGAGAGGATTTCTTTTTACCGTCGTCAGGTTGGTATTAAAAATTGTCTATGTCGGTCAAGTAGTTCTGGTACCTCCCATACAAAACAAAATATTAGACACATGCGTGCCAGGTACACAGTACATACTAACTCGCATGGCAAACATTTTGCATGCATTTTATGCAGTGGAGGGTATCAAAGCATCTGCACTTGTTTTTTATCTAATAAAATAATAATGGAATAATATTTGTTGTTGCAATTATAGGTAGTTTTTAACTTTTCTTAAGAGAGGTACCTAATATTTTTTTTAACTTTGTTTGAAATAAAAGTTTATTTGGTTTGTATCCATGTCTTAAAATTCGTTTTATTTATTTTATTTATATTACAAAAAAAAATGCTGAAGTGGAATATAAATTTATATAAATATTCCACTTTTCAGAGTAAGTGGAATATTTTTGAGAGGAGCTGATGGTCACACTGTTATGCACACATTTTAACTGACTTTAGTGGGGTCAGCTATACAGTTGAGGTAAGAGTTTCTAGCTGAATCTTTATTCATTGTATCCAGATAAAAAGCTGGAGTACCCATTTCTGTTATAAGTTCGTGCTAAGACCAGTTTCTTTTTTTTAATAAAACACATTTTACTGCATACATCAATCGAACTTTTGCAGTAAAAATGCAAAATCAATTAAATTAAGACACAAAAATCCTAAAATATCCTGAAACCGGAATTTAATTCCTTACACAACATTTACTAATTATATCTTCGTATTCCATAAACGAAAACAATATAAATTCATTTATATTCCTACCTTCGTGTGTTAGTCACTCTCCAATCCTTTCCGACTTTACATAAGAACAAGATTTAAAATGAAATTAATTATGATTGCACTCCTAGTTACAAGTTTGTATTAAAATTAAATCCAACTAAATATAAATAATATACCATGTTAATTGTTTAATTCATACTTAGCTTTTGCTGTCGGCAGATTGCTAGCAAATCCAAGCGATAGACGGCCACGTCAGGCTATAACTAATAAGTGTCCAGATGCTTGCATTGCAGTTTACGATCCAGTATGCGCTAGCAATGGAAGAACCATTCGATCGTTTAGTAATGGATGTGAATTGGGAATATACAACTGTAATGCTGCCCCATCTGGTGAGTTAATTACTCGAGATTATTTGACAATAGTGGAATGTATTTCTGAAATTTACTTTCAGAGCGATACCATGTAGTTCCAGACCATTACTGTTGCAAATTCTCAACGGGCGGCATTTACAATCAACCTATAACTAACCCAATACACTGTTCTCTTTTTAAATGAAAAGAAATTAACTGTTATAAATAGCATAGTATTTTTCAACTCATAAATTTTCTTAAACAGATTCATTGCGACGAATTATATCGACGGACAGCACGTTAAACAAATTCTAGGTTAAATTCAGGCACGCTCAATCTGTATAGAAGCCTGGGCTTTCCATCCATGCTCTGCGATGTTGAGCACTTTAGTCTCAGATAATGGACGGTAGGATTGAGTTCCATAGAACAGTATAAGTCTTGTCCTTCAAGCCATAAGGAGGATATCTTTCGTTGAGGTGATGTTTACTCCGAGGTTTACTCCGATGTAGATTAACTTCGAACTACTTTCGAAGTTTTTGCCATCAATAAGTCAATTATCGGCTTAAGGTCCAATAACATTTATTCCAATAATAGTCCAGTCATTTTAGCGATCAACCTTTAATGAGAGATAATAAGCTGAATTTTGGTATATACTTTAATTTTGGCGTTCTAAATGTTCTCTCAAAAGTCTCATAAGATCTCAAGTCTGCGTCGTAAGTTATTCGAGGTCAAAGGTCAACAAAATCAGTTTTTCGTGATTATCCCAGTTTCTATTGCTCCAATGATGTTAACATCTACTACAATATGTAGAGCATAAAATTTGCAACAAATTTCATTATTATCATTTTTTTCATTCGCTCAACCGTTTTTGAGATAGAGGGCGGTGAGCGCGCAGCGTTCAGCCATACGTGGTAGATTTTACTTTACTGCCCATTCGAATTTAGCTTTTTTTAATTACCTTATAGCTATCCGGTTTTTATGATCCGATTTTGATGAAACGTTTTTTATTAGTCAACTGCACATTTAGTAAATATAAAATAATTAATTTTCGAAAAATTGGACACTCCGTTCTTGAAATTATGGTACTATTTCATATGGTATTTTTTGAACTTTGGGGGCGTGCCACACCCAAACGGTAAGAGAGGGCATGAAAAAATGATACAAATAAAATTTGTTGCAAATTGTATGCTCTACAATTTTGTAATAGATGTTAACATCATTGGAACAATAGAAACTGGGATAATCGCGAAAAACTGATTTTGTTGACTTTTGACCTCGATTAACTTACGACGTAGACACGAGATTTTATGAGACTTTTGAGAGAACATTTAGAACGCCAAAATTAAAGCATATACCAAAATTCAGCTTATTATCTCTCATTCCGATATTTACCCCTTTTTTATGCTAAATGACTGGACTATAACATTATATCCAACGTTTCTTCTTGATCGCGGTAGGAGCTGGCTTGTATAGCTCCGTGTCCTGCCCTAGCATTACAGGCAAAGAGAATCCACATAGGAAATATTACAGTCGACAAGATTCTCCATAGCCATGGCAGCACAGCGGGATTTGTAGGCTGGGGTTCCGTACCTCGATAGTTTACAAGAGCGGGTTATCGATGTATCCAAATCGATCCTCCCTTGCTCAAACATTTTTTTTGGGCTCTGCGAAATAAGGCCCCAAAAAAATATGAAATAAGGCCCCAAAAAATTATACAGGAAACAACAACAACGATTTGTAATACAATTTGGGGTGTTATTTCCTTTTTTGGGGCCTTATTTCCTAAAGAAAATACTCTGCAACTTTCTTTTTGCCTAAACCGAAATACAGCAATACGAACTAAACAAAAAAGACTCATGAAAATCGGCCCAGCGGTTATCGAGATATAACGTCATCGAGTTTCACCCCATAGAAGATGTATAAGATTTTGAATGTTTTCTTGTTTGGGAGTGCCACTCTCTTTTGTCCAACTTTGACCAATCTTCAGAGGAGCATTCTACGGCCAATACCCAAGATTATATTTGTGCTTTGAGCTCAATCGATTAGGTGGTTTCCGAAATATACGATTCTGAATCTTTTTTTTTGTATGGGAGGTGCCACGCCCCTTTGTCCAACTTTGACCAATATTCACAGGAGCACTCTAGGGCCAATACCTAAGATTATCTGTAAGTTTGAGCTCAATCGATTCGGTGGTGTTCGAGATATACGATTTTTAATGTTTTTTTGTAAGGGAGGTGCCACGCCCCCCCCTCTTGCCCAATTTTGACCAATCTTCACAGGAGCACTCTACGACCAATACCTAAGATTATCTGTAAGTTTGAGGTCAATTGATTCGGTAGTTTTCGAGATATACGATTTTGAATGTTTTTTTTGTAAGGGAGGTGCCACGCCCCTTTGTCCGATTTTTAATTTGTTGAGCCTATTGACCGACCACCGTAATTACCGACATTTAAAAAAAAATCAACTAAATTGGCTGAAAATTACGGGCGACAGAGGGAAACATACAGTTTTTTCAACTTTGTTTTATATATATAGAGAAGAGATATGCATCATCTTGAATGAATATAAAAAAATTAAAAAGAGTCCCGAAAATTTAAATATTCCCAATTCAGCAAAAAACAAATAACTTGACGTTTTCAATAGTTCATTTAGTTTTGTGTTATTTCTTATAGAGATTCGCGCAAATTTTAATTTTTTGAAATAAAGTAAAAATTTAAATATCTAATTTTTTCATTAGAAAATTCGTGCGGAATTTGTTTGTATATGATTATTATTAATTTAAACGGTATAAACAAGATTTTGTTACGGAAAAATAACATTTAATCTTATGTCTCAAAATAATTTGGTTTTATGACGCTTTGCGAAATGCTAGATTATCAAAATGTGGGGAACTTAGGTCCCGTGTAGTTATGTCCCTGCGCCGATGTTTCCTTCTTGCCAAACTTTCACTTACTACTTAATCAGATGACCTCAATTCTTACTTAAAAACTATTACCATGTAGATTTAAAGAACGGTAAATTCTCTTGTGATCTTAGAAGCCAAGACCAACTTGGTCTTATTAGGTACTCAAATTTTGTTGACGTTATTGCACTTGGCAAAAGTGAAATAAGACCAACTGTTGAAAGTTGGCTTTATTACACTTGTGCATAGCGAAATAAGGCCAATTTCCAAAAGTTGGCCTTATTGCACTTGGCGTTATTTCATGGCACCGTCAGAAAATCAGTCGAGAATAATTATTATTCGGCGAAAATGACACATGGCCTTAAAACATGAAGTACCTACCGCAATAGTAGGCGCATTTTGGTCCTAGCTTTGTACTCTTTTTTAGATCATACTAGTGGACCCGGCGAACTTCGTCTCGCCCCAATTCGAGATTAATCCCACAGACTTCCAACGATTGGTCTTGCGATTATTATTGATTGTCATCGCAAAAGCCAATCGAACGGGGAACTGAATCCGCTTGAATTGGAATGGAAGATCATTTGGAATAATGGGAATTCGTAAGATAAGGACTTCCTCTCCTTTGAATTTGCCCTTGATGATCGTCGCGTGAATCACATTGTTCATCAGTTCTTGAATTACAACCGCGTACCGTTGTACAATTTCGAATGATTCAGATTCCGCTACATGATTATGATCGATCCCACCTTCAGCTGTAAATTATGTGGTGGAGTTCCTGGCACATCAAGCGAATTCGAAATTTCCTTTCGCTTCATCCTCGTCGGCCACGCTGTCAACGGATTCGTACGAATGAAGTTCTCCAGCGATTTGACTTTGAATAATGAAAGCTATCGACGTCCTTATTCTTCGCTGCTAATATTGCCCGTTCACTAATCCAATCAAGATTTTTATAATTTTGTGCAATTCCGGGGAACACTTTGGTGATGAGTTCCTCCTTCGACGATGTGAACTCGCAAAATTTGGCCGGGAACGATATCAATCCAGTCGAAACATCAACGGGAATTGACCATTGCCAAGCGCCAGCAGGTTAACTTCTCCATTGAAAATGCACGCAAAACGCGTCTTTTATCACAATGAATTTCACAATTATCCGAAATTTTCCAAGCTTCACAACGAATTTTTCGCCTTTACATCATTTTCCACTCGAAAATCCATTCCTTTAGCAATTGCACACCAAATTGAAACTCCAAACAAAATATCAATTTTCGATTTTTCCAATTTCCCGACTTTTCCGGAGGGTTTTCCCAAAATTTTCTTTCGGAAGAACCCTCTCCTGGCAATTACGAACAACTGAAAAAAAAATGTTAGCCAAATCGGTCCAGCCGTTCTCAATTGATGAATTCCTATACATTTTTGCCACCATTTTTATTATATAGATTTTGTCCCGGAAAGTCCGGGATTTTCATGCTCGAGAACTACCTTCTTCAAATTATATCTGGCAACCCTACCTGGAACCCAACACAGGGTAACTGAACATCTATCCGCATCCGCAATCTCGTTAAGAGATTCTCGGGCATTGTTATACTAACTTTGATGTACTAGATCTTGAAACAACATTCAGGGCATAAGCAAGCCAAGAAACTTAGAGGGCAACATAATCGAAAAAGATTGAAAGCATGCATCAGCATTAGACAGAATGGGCCTCCGCACACGAGACTAATTCTGCCGGCAGAAAACCGTTTTTATATCATACTTCGAGCGCACACGGGATGATTTCTGCCGGCAGAAAAATTATATATATGAACCCCTTTTCATTGTGTAGTATTATTTTCACGGTGGTTGGGTGTGTATGAATCGGGTAGGCGCTGACTGGCATCAACTTGGCGGTGCCCAGCTGTTGTAACTTTTTCGTACACATCAATTGTGCTTATTTTACCTCCGCGTGGTATCCACCGGGTACTGGCCTCGCCCTTCCGGGCTTGGCTTGCTAAACTTATAAGCGCGAGTGTTGAACACGAAGAAAATAGCAACACTATAATGCTCTGTCGGAAAGACTGACTGAACGAGTCTCAGAAGTCTTACATGAGCTCCTCAGAAAGAGGACGTACGGCGGATGAATTCACTAGACTGAATCAACGGTGTCGTCAACAGTCAAGATGACAGTTACCTTACTTGAGCTACTTTGATGTATTTGAAGCTGAGGTCAGTGAGGATTTTTCATGACTAGTCAGGGTCCTGAAATAGAGATGGTGGCGGATGAACCCTTTATGGGCCAACGGCAGCTCTCACATCCCCGAAGTGGGTTACTGACACCGGATGAATCCGGCCCCTTTCGTCCAAGGGGTCCAACAAAGGGCCTGGCCCTCCAGGTTGGAGGTTGTACGCCGGGGTAACTGCCCGACTACGGAAAACCTACCTAGTTACGAAGCAACAACAAGCCTCGGATACGGATGATTTTACTGTTGACGAACCTGGCAAACGAATAAAGGACAACGAATTTCGGATCTGTACGTGGAATGTTAGGTCCCTTAACAGACCGCGTGCATCCGAACAGCTAGCGGAGGCCCTTAACTGCTATAAAGCAGACTTAACCGCCATCCAAGAAGTGCGATGGGATGGACCGGGCAAGAAGAAAATGAAAAACTGCGACATTTACTATGGCGACTGCTATCGGCAACAAAAACAGCGCTTATTTGGATGTGGATTCGTCGTTGGAGGCAGACTTAGGCAAGAAGTCTTAAGTTTCAGCTGCGTGAACGAGCGCCTCACGACAATTCGCATCAAGGCTAAATTCGCCAACATTAGCCTAATATGCGCCCATGCCCCCACGGAGGAGAAAGACGACGACACCAAAGAGAGGTTCTACGAGCTCTTGGACAAGACATACGAGCAGTGCCCTAACTATGACATTAAAATTGTCCTAGGTGATTTTAATGCAAAGATAGGAAGAGAGGGCATCTTTGGTAGTACTGTCGGAAGGTACAGCCTACACGACACCACCTCCTATAACGGATTTAGGCTGATCGACTTCGCGGCGGGGCGAAATGGTGTCATAGCAAGTACGCGGTTCCCGCATCTCGATATTCATAAAGGCACATGGAGATCTCCCGATCAATCAACCGTCAACCAGATTGACCACATTGCGATCGACGCAAGGCACTCCTCCAGTATTATGGATGTCCGAACGTTCCGAGGGGCCAACATTGACTCGGACCACTACCTTGTTGTAGCCAAGGTACGCCTTCGGATATCCCGAACACCGCCAATACAAGTAAATACTGTGAGGAAGTTTGACGTCGGACGGCTAAAATCGCAAGAGGTCACCAGATCCTTCTCCGATCGAGTCTCTCTCAATCTCTCAAGAGGTTCTATGCAGCCAGCATCAAGCATCGAAGACCAGTGGCAACATTGCCAAAAAGCCATCAGAGACGCCGGCCGCCTCTGATGTGCTTGGATTCACACGACCACCACAACGAAACCCCTGGTTCGACGACGAGTGCCGGCAAGCACATGCAGCGAAACAAGAGGCATACAAAGCGGCGCTGCAAAGAAGGACCAGAGCTGCTCGTGAGCTCTACGCGCAGAAAAGAAGAGATGAACACCGGCTTCTCAGGAGAAAAAAGAAAGAGCACGAGAAGCGCGCGATCGAGGAAATAGAGAGATGCTACAGCAGGAATGAGGTTCGGAAGTTTTACCAAAGGGTAAAAAGAACCTGCCAAGGCTACAGAGCCCGAACCGAAGCCTGCAAGGACGAACAAGGGAACATCATAGTAGAATCGCAGTCGATGCTGAGGATATGGAAGAATTACTTCTGCAGACTGTTTAACGGCGATGACGAACTAAATCCCGCTGTCAGGCAGAATGAACCATTCAACCTGGACGATGAAGACCAACAATTCCGCCCACCCGACCTGGACGAAGTCAAGATAGCTATATCTAAGCTTAAGTCCAACAAAGCCGCTGGAGCAGATGGCCTAACCGCCGAACTATTCAAAGCGGCAGGCGATGACTTGGTTAGGAGCATGCACCAACTCATCTGTAAAATATGGTCGGAGGAAAGTATGCCCGATGAATGGAACCTCAGCATTGTTTGCCCGATCCTCAAGAAAGGAGACCCTCTGAACTGCGCCAACTACAGAGGGATTAGTCTTCTTAACATCGCCTACAAGATCCTATCTGCCGTGTTGTGTGAACGCCTGAAGCCTTTCGTCAACAACCTGATTGGTCCCTATCAGTGTGGCCAGGAAAGTCTACCATCGACCAAATATTCACACTGCGGCAGATCTTGGAAAAAACCCAGGAAGTCCAAATCGATACCCACCATCTTTTCATCGATTTTAAAGCCGCCTATGACAGCATTTATAGAGACGAGCTATACAGAGCAATGTCTAGTTTTGGCATCCCTGCCAAACTCGTCCGTTTGTGCAGGATGACAATGGAGAATGCACGCTGCTCCATCAAGGTCGGTAAAGAACTCACCGAGACCTTCGATGTCAAAAAAGGATTTAGACAAGGCGATGCGCTGTCATGTGACTTCTTCAACATCGTTCTTGAAAGAATAGTGCAAAACTCAAACGCTAACACCAGAGGCACTATCTTTCAAAAGTCCGTCCACCACTCGCCTACGCCGACGACATCGACATAATCGGCAGAACGCAAGAAAGGACACCCAACACCGACGTCTTGGACAGAACGTCACTATAGACAGATATAACTTTGAAGTGGTAAAGGACTTTGTCTACCTAGGCTCCGCTATGAACTCAGACAATGACACCAGCGCTGAGATTAAACGAAGAATAACTCTTGCCAATCGCTGTTTCTTTGGGCTAAGAAAGCAATTGGGTAGCAAAGCCCTCTCTCGAACAACTAAAGTGACCCTTTATAAGACCCTAATCATCCCTGTCCTACTTTATGGTGCAGAGTCATGGACTCTATCAAAGGTGGATGAGGCTACTCTTGGCTGCTTCGAGAGGAAAATTCTTCGAGTAATTTTCGGTCCCGTCTGCATAGACGGTGAATGGAGGAGGAGATACAACGACGAACTGTACGGGCTGTACAGCGACATCGACCTAGCCAGAAGAGTGAAGGTCCAACGACTGCGGTGGCTGGGTCATGTAGAGCGAATGGACGTGAATGCTCCGGCCCGGAAGATCTTCGAATCCACACCCGAGGGACGGCGCAGTAGAGGAAGACCGCGACTCAGGTGGCGCACGCAAGTGGAAGGGGACCTCAACCAACTTAGCGTGCGAAACTGGAGGCAGCTGGCCAAAGATCGTGCTGGCTGGAGACGCTTGTTGGTTGAGGCCCAGGTCCACCCCGGACTGTAGCGCCACCTTAAGTAAGTAAGTATTATTTTCACAATTGAAATATTTTTTAAGTTGTGTATGTATTAGTTTTATGCCTTGTTCAACCACTCAAACTCGGCAGAACATTTTATTCCGTTTTTTCCCCTCACTTCAGTCCCCTCGCCTACTAAATCGATTTTATGCCGGCAGAATTAGTCTCGTGTGCGGAGGCCCAATAACCTTCTTACTTATAGCATACTTTTTTGACGGGGCTTTGTAGACTTAAGGAGCACTTCAGAAAACCATCCATCCCGTATTTCCCGGGACAGTTCCGTATTTCAATCGACTGTCCCGATTTTTGTTTAGTCCCGTATTTCCATTATAAACTTTTTAAATTATTTTTGAAACATTTTATTAATTTAAAAAACATGCATTTCCATATCACTAAGGCCTATCGCTCACTCTTCAGCATCAAATGCACAATGGCACATTTTCAATGACAGTATTGAACATGACACAATAAATGTATATGCATCATGTCTATATGACATGTTCCCGCTATAGTCCAAATAACGATTTTACGAAAGAATTATTGAAAAAATCTCCCGGACAATTCAAAAATTCGAAAAAAGAGAAAAGAGTTTTAATTTTTGTTCCTTTTTTGTATAAACTCGACTCAGCTAGTAAAGATTAATAATTATAAAGGATGTGCCTGTATCCTGTTTCCCTTGAAATGGGGGCAATTCCCAAATGCACAGTGGACAGATAGGGGTCGCGGATCGCATATAGTTTCTGTATTCATATTATTATCTGAAAAAGTATACTCAAAAGGTATTTGGTGTCTTCTTTTTTTTTCTGTACATATTTACAATTTAATATGGAATAATCATAGCTTGATTAACAAGAAATACTTTTTTTAAACGACTCATTTAAAAATCGAGAAGTAACTGAAGGACAGTTTTCAAACTGGGTTTCACCGGGTGCGGAGCATTTTTCTGACATGTGTACGACAAATGTGTGCAACATGATTTGTGCCTATTGTGTGGTTTTTATGTCACAACATGACTCCTTCATGAGTTTGTAGATTATGTTTTCTCTTCAATAAATAATAATTTATGGAATAATCCAACAAAGCAGTTCTGTTTTTTCTGTTTGTTGCTATAATTTTCATATTTATTTTTGTCCCGGATCGGATTTCACATCTAAAAATATGGACACCGTACGTATAGGTACTGCAGATTCTGCGATGAGTCCAATAAAATCCCAGAACTGACCCACAAAAGACTGAAATATTTTGGCAAGTACCATCTACATTATTAGAGAAAATGATTCCGAGCAGAAAATTATTTACAAGCTTCTCTAAAAAGTACTTTCGTATCGAAAACAGCGCGAGGCACTTACATATTAAGTCGTCGTGACACTTCCTCATCGTTTTCCTCGTCTATGCGGCAAAAATCATTTATGGAGACTCCCTAACCTCACGGCATGTCTTCCTAGACCCACAGCCACAATAGTGTAGGACTCACTTCTAAAGTATATTCTCTCTAATTCGACAAAAAGTACATTTATTCAGGACACGCACAGTCGCACACCCCTTCGCGTATACAAATACGGAGACGTGATCAATGCAAAAGTATTAATAACAAGAAAAATAATAACAACTTCAGAGTTTAGACAATGGTAATATCCTCATCATAACACCGCACGTGCTCCTTTTATTGTATCATGCTGAGAGTTAGCCCAATTAACCGATTTAACGTTTCCAAAAATAAGAAGTTAAGTACACGTGCATTGTCTGCAAGCAAACACAACATGCATGAAGAGCCCAAAAGTCAGTGACATTTCACAAAACGGTTAATTTCAACCGCATTCAAAATTATATAAAACAGAACTGACTCGAGAAACAGTCAGTCACACCAGATTATAAGTTTCAACATGAAGTTCTTTTTCGCTATTACCCTCACATTTTCAGGTAGCTTAATGAAAATCAGTTAAAAATAAATATAAACATAAAATCAATGTTAATTTAAATTCATTTCAGTTCTTGCAGCTGTCTTTGCGGCTATATCAGCGCCAACGAAGTCTACAAATAAAAAGGAAGTAACCCCGATCACAAAGAACCAGTCTAACTGTCCAAAATATTGTACTAGCCTCGAAAATCCGGTTTGTGCAAAGAACTCATATAACAAATGCTTCGTAATATTTGGTAATCCTTGTAAACTTGATGCTTACAACTGTAATAGAAATAGGAGAGGTAGGTGCAATATTGTTTCTTTGTATAGTGCGTAGATATTATACATTATCCATTTACAGATAAATTTGTACGAGATGACAGCAAAATATGTGAAAAATATGCGCTACCCAACAATTTTTATTGCTGGAGCGACAAGTAAAATAAAAACAAAATGATGTCAAGTGTCATTTTAATCGTTCATAAGCAGCTATAGGATGTTTACACTTAAGTGTCTGTAACTCAATTTTGTTACTTACTTTTAAAAAGCGGCATCACTCTTTCTTAATAAAATTTTAAAAAAATCCAATATGTCAGACGAATTTTGTCATCACAGGTATGGTTAAAATAATTATAAGACAGAAAGTTAGTTGTAAAGGACTTTGGTCTCTCCGAAGAAAAGAAAAAAGAGCATGAAAAGGGCTCGTTGAGGAAAGAGGGCGGTACTACTACCGGAATCCGGTACCCCACAGATCCTGGAAATTTTCATTTTTAACAAAAGGTCCTTGAAATCCAGAAGGAACTTTTCCAAAATATCTTTGGAAACCATGGAAGATTTTTGTTTCCAGGATATTTTATCAACATAGGTGTGAGACGCGTTTTTACTCCATTTAAGCACCATTTTTTCAATGCCACACACAGAGCAAGACCGGTCAAACAAAGGGCGGCATCATCTAGGTACGGCATTAGGTACATTTCTGACATTTTTTTTATTTGCCCCAAAATTTGAAATACATACCTACAATTAAATAAAAAAATTTAAACGCTTCAGAAAATTCTTCACAAATCATACAGCACAACATGCCCGAACTGTCAAACGCGATATTTCGTATCTAGGTTTAAAATAGTTTTTAGTGGGTACCTAGTATGTACATACTTCAAATAAACCAAAAGCTTAAACCACATAAAAAGAGTGAATATGACATAGACATTAGACAGGTTTAATTATTTTGGGTTTAAAAACTGATATGATAGGTATGATTCACAGTCACTTGTTGATTAAAAATCAGTATAGTCTCGGTGAAAATCGAGCAAACAGTGCGTCTAGAACAGATGTGGTGGTCGTCTACTGATGAGCCCACCCACCACATCGGGGCGAAACGCATTACTGGAGTCGAGGCCAACACAAATTGTGATGACAATCGTACACTCCAACGTTATTCAATTCATAAATATGTTTATGATTGAAAGTACATAGTTTGATTAAATTGAACTGATGGTTTAGTTAGGTTTATTTTCGTGGTTGAAAAGCGTTTTAACCTCGTATTTAAACCGACTGAATAATATGGCCGATAGACCTTGATATGATTGGTTGGTTTAAAATGGTCCTCGACGAGATTCATTGTGCTATCACTGGGAAGAATTGGTGGGTTAATCTGTCTAGCCCGGAGTTAGCACTCGCCGCGCCGGTGACACCAAGTACTTATTACTTAATGATAATGACACTTCCTGGCTACCAACCGATTCTTTTGTTTTAATCATTCACATATTCACACTTCACATGTAGCGGGATGGGAGGGTTAGGTGTTTAAAAATCCTTCGAAGCAAAGTTTGGCTCGCTTGCGGATAGCCGGGCTGATACTCGTCGGATGGGAGGGTTCTTTCTGCTTTTAACCTCTATATTCTATAAAACCCATGTTAGCATGTTCGATAAAAAAAAGAGAAGAATTTATGTCTTCAGCCTGTCCTTGTATTAGATGTGAAAGATGATAACAGAGATTCTAATAAACAGGATAAAGTAGATATTCTAATGAAACCACACTCAATCCGTAAAAACAAAAAAAAAAAAAAAAGAATAAGCACAAAAAAATAAGAAGAAGAGAAAATGCAGTTGTCGTTGACTATGCAGCGGTATATGCTCTCGCATCTCGCTGCACTTTCAGCTTTTACTTTATTGATTGTTTTTTTAGTCCATCGGATGTTTTTTTAAATTTTAAAGGAAAACTGTTTTTTGGGGAATGAAATTTTGTTTTTACAGTCGTCAGGTTGGTATTGAAAATGGGCTTTATCGGTCGAGTAGTTTTGGTACCTCCCGTACAATACAGAGGCCCTATACTGCCACAAGGCAGACATAAACACCATCCAAGAAGTGCGATGGAATGGGCCAGGCAAAAAATGGATGAAAAAACTGTGATATATTCTACGTCGATTGCTATAGCAGCGACAGCGTCTATTTGAATGTGGATTGACATACGAGGCAGATTTAGGCAAAACGTCTTTAGCTATCGGTACATTAGTGAACGACTTATGACAATCCGCATCAAGACTAAATTCTCAAACATCAGCCTCATACGCTCATGCCCCACTGAAGAAAGGGACGACGCTTCCATAAACAGTTGCTAAGAGCTCCTCGAAAAGACCTACGAGCACTTATAAGGTGCATAATTTCAAGCTCACATGTCACTACATATTTCATGTGGTTTTCCATTGGAACAAAAAGTACACTTTTTTATCTAGATCACTTTTTATGTTCCATTGGGAAAAAAATCAATATTTGTTTTGATCCGAATCACTTTCTGCAGATCTCTATATTTTTCGAGATTTACACATACATACTCTCACTAATACCAATATAACCTGCACAGCTGTTTTATACGTCATTCAGAATGTGTTTTCAAAACACAATTACTAAACGCCTCTTGAAAAGCAATTATTCAGAACGAAAAGGTAAATAATGGACATGGTCTTAATTTGGGAGCAATTGCTGTCATCTTCGTCAACTTATTTTTCTTCCTCGTCGTCTGTGGATTTCGATTCTTCGTCGGTATGATTATCCATATGAAGTTCGTATGCTTCCATCGACAAACGAAAACAATTTGCACAGCTGATGTACTGTCAAATAACTCATCTGAAATAAAAATCTGATGTGTCCAATGGAAAATAATGTCGTTTTCCATTGGGCAAAAAGAAGCGTCCGGGTGCGTCCGGAATCAAGAAAATCACTTCTGAAACCGTTCCACTGGCGCAAAAAATACTCTTCTGTTGATTCTGAGGAGAGAATTTCGCTTCTCGATTTGAAGTCAGGGGTGGGATTCTGTAAAAAACGAAACGAAAAACCGCTTTCGTTTTCACTAAACCTGTCTCTATCATATCTAAGGCAATAGACAGAGACTGCTATAGTCGAAACGAAAGCGTTCGATCGTTTTCGTCTTACATAATCTGGCCCCAGAATCCACTCGAGAAGCACTTACACAAATGCATTTTATGTATTTTATACAAGCCAGTTGGCATGGCTGCCATGCAGTAATTTTTGACGTTTCACCAATACGTGAGTGTAGTCGAGCAGAAGCAGTTTTCTTATTCCATTGGATATCATATGTCGTTTTCCATTGGTTTCACTCGGGGATTCACTCATTCCGAAATCCAATGGAACAAGAAAACTGCTTCCGGCTGACTACATACTCACGTATTGGTGAAACGTCAAAAATTACTGTATGGCTGCTGCCATCTGGCTTGTATAAAATACATAAAATGCACTTGTGTAAGTGCCCCTCGAGTGGATTCTGACTTGAAATCGAGAAGCGAAATTCTCTCCTCAGAATCGACAGAAGAGTATTTTTTGCGCCAATGGAACGGTTTCAGAAGTGATTTTCTTGATTTCGGACGCTCCCGGACGCTTCTTTTTGCCCAATGGAAAACGACAATAATGAATGAATCCTAGAGTGAAACCAATGGAAAACGACATAAGTCTCATAACAGGCCTTAAAGATTTACACAACAAAAGTGATCTGATTGATTAATTCAAATAGTTTTTCAGCGATTACCTTTCGGTTCTTTCGAATGTAAAGAACTGGTACTGTATGATTAGATTATGACAAAGCATTTAGTAAAATCTGAAAAGCCCAATGGAAAACGACATATGTGCAATGACAGAAATTAGTTTGAAATACTTACTTCTGTTAGCTACATCGTTTTCCATTGGGCAAAAATAAGCGTCCCGGATCGTCCAGAATCAAAATATCTTTTCTGAACCCGTTCCATTGGCACAAAGAATACTCTTCGGATGATCCCCTTCTCGATTTCATGTCAGAATTCACTCAAGTAGCACTTACACTTGCAATTTATGCACCGCAGTTATAGACGAAATTTTGCCATTTCACCAATACATGAGTGGGTTCGACCAGAAACAGTTTTCTTGAATGAGTGAATTACCGAGTGAATCCAGTGGAAAACGTCATTAATGTCAGTCGGACTGGAAGAGCGATATGCCATTGATGCATATTTATGTTCATAGATATATGATAACGATAAGTGTTGTCACCTGCAATTTGTAGATTGTAGGTATGTAAAAATGTAAAAAAAAATATATTTTACATTTGCACTTATCCGTTTTAAAAACAGTATAAAACTTCATTCCGTGGTTCGAAAAATTGTGCACTTATAAGAAATTTGCACTTATCCGTTTTGCACTTATACGAAGAAATTTGTATAGAAATCGAGCGAAATGTCTTGGGGTATTGAAACGCGTTCCACTTAGGCGATTTTTCCACTTATCCGTTTTCCACTTAGCCGTTCTCGACTGTATATGCCGAAGAATGGTTCAGTGTGTGGCCCGGATAGTACAGCATTCTACTGTACATTAGAACGTTAGGTTTACTGTATTATCAGTTACCTAAATGAAATCAGAGCTGGCAATGTGATTGTTCGAGATTTATAAAGATTGAAAAAATAAAATAATAAAAAGTAATTTTGGAAATTCAGAAAAGAGACGTCGTTGCAACTCTGAGATCATTACGAAATCCCGACCCGACATTGTACCATTTGTTAAGAAGAATGGATACGAATGACGATTCGATATATAGATATATGTGTTATGTAGGTATCTTCAACTAAGATGCTCAATGATAGGTAAGTAATTAACACAAATTATGACGACAAGGCCACTATTGTAGATATTATGATACTCGTATACGAAAAAACTTTATCTGCAATACAGATTGTTTTGCCTGTTGAATTTATGCTGATTATCTAGAATTAAAATATGCAAAATGGAAGTGAAATCTAAATGTGCTCAGCCCTACCAGCTGTACGCTGTATATCTAACCATCAGTAGACTTAGTCAAATTAACTTCTATCGATATGTGTGACAGACTCAAATGAATTATCGAATATAATTTGATAACTTAAAGTTTACTTCTATTGCTTAATGTAGATATGTATAGCCAACAATCAACAAGCGTTGTTAAGTACCTACTACAATAATTAAAGTGTGATGGGTATTTTCACATTAGTACTATTTACAAGAGCTACTTACATTACCATATAATCTACTTATACCTATTTGGTGATTTTTTGGCATCATAACGTCAAGTGGAAGGTATAATAAAATATAGCACATCGATCTCGTAAAGTTGTTTATGTTTACCAAAACTATTGTGCTTTGAAAAAAGAAAATCCCCAAAAGAACCGGCTTTTAAGTAACCTACCCGTCGTATTCTATAAAAGCCTCAACAAGCTAGCCGATAGCTTTAGTTTTGCTGTCATTTTCAAACGTGAATAAGTTAAAAAAAATATATATTTTTTATAATGAAAATAGTTCCATGTATTCTCTTAGCACTTGGTATGAGAGTTAAATAAGGGTTATAGATTATATTTTGTTATAATAAACTTTATTTCAGTGTGCATTTTTGCATTTGCGAATGCACAGCGAAAGGATTGCCCACAGATTTGTCCACAGAATTTTGACCCAAAATGTGGTTACAACGGTGACTGTTATAAGCAATTCTCGAATGCATGCGATCTATCGACTACAAACTGTAGGAGTTCAAGAGGTAAGACAAATATTTTTATTTATTTGTAATTATGTATTGTTAATAAATGTCTTATGATATAATGCAGCTTTCAAAGTGGTTAGTTCAGCAATGTGTGAAAAAGCAGCCGTACCTGGAGGAAGACTAAAGCAATGCTAACATTGTTACTCAGCATAAAATGTGATGATTTACTACATGGTTTTATTTTTTTTTATAATGAAAGTCGTATTCCAGAGGGGTTTTTTTATGTCAAATAAATAAGACATAGAAATTTAAACACACTGTAGTGGGGGTATTATTCACTTTGACATTCCATTTGTAACGCACATAAGGAGGCGTTGTAGGTATGACAAATATATATATTATTGATCAGCATCACTTTCTTACCCTACGTCCTAATTGGCAGCCATCGTGCGATCGAGCAACGAGCGATGGTCGCTGCATCGGACGATAAAAATATCAAACTGCAATAATTCTATTATGTGTCCTTATAGAAACACAAACGCGGTTGCGCGATGTGGTAGCAAGGTCGCATAATGTTTGTTTTGAGATCACTCAAGCTACATGATCACAATAGCTTTTCATACCAAAACGCTATGAAAAGTAGTTTGGTCGCTTCAAATCAAACTAGTTTGATTTTTGTCGCGCTGTCGTTGATAATGTAAAATGGAATAAAGAAGAAAATTTAAGAAATTTAGTGTTTTTTAATCCTATATTATGGAATAACGTGCGAAATATTATAAAAGCCGATTAAAAACAGGTTTAGTGTGGGAAATAGTTGTCTTAATGAATTAGGGTAGTCGCGTGATGGTGTTTACAAAGCGCTTATGAGCGATCTGTAATAGGACACGCCTTTGGTAGCGCTACCAAGAAGCGATGCGACCGACCAAAGTTCGCCGTTCGGTCGTGCGATGCCAGTCCAATTAGGACGTAGCCTTAGTCCATTTAGCGATATCCGTCTGTCCGTCTGTCTGTCCGCACGATTACGGCCGTAATTTAAGAGATATCGACTTGAAATAAGTACGTAAGCTTTTATCCACCAAAACTTCGAAGATGAGCAAGATCGGATGAAAACTACTACTACTTCCATACAAAATATATATATGTAGCTATTTTAGCGCACCCGTGGAGTGAATTCAGTAGGTATCTATACTTAATATTTTTTTTATGTGGAAAAACTGTATAAAAATGCTGTATTTTCATGTTTTCGCTGTATATGTTTTTCTGACAATTTCGCGCTGTATCGACTGACTGAAAAACTGTAGTATACAGCGAAAAACTGTACAGTTGGTCACTTTATACATACATAATGAAAGTCGTATATCAGAGTGGCGCTAAAGTAACTAACATACATAAATAATGCACTTTTACAGTTTTAATTTTCCTTAGAATTAAAAAGTAGGATTTATGTTCAAATGGGCTTCATACCTTCATCCCTACTGAGACGTGCTCTTTCAGGTTCAGCGTCTATATATCAGCACGAATGTTCTCCATCAGTATAACCACTCTAGTTCCTTTAATATTTGACGAAAGGCCCATGGGATATATGGACACGAGTCAGTCATTTACAGTACTTTCTACAAGGGGACAAAAAGTCAATTTACGATTTCCAACAGATATCTAAGCCTGTTTGCATCCAGCTAAGTTGTGCCATCGACGGCTGTGTTAACCCACTATCAATGGAACTGCGCTAAATGCTGATATTGGCAAGGCAAACGTAGGTTCGGGGCTTCCTAAACCCTCATCTGTACCTTGTTTGCGAGATTTTTGACAAATTTGATTCCCTGGATGCTAGTGTCACTTGGTTGCAGCATAAAAACCAATTTCAAAGTATTTTCTTCAATTCAACTCAATTTTCACACAACCAAACTAACTAACAACTCGTAGACCACCGTCCGAACGCGGGTAATGGTTTTGGGGGTCAAACCCCTCCCGAGGCCGATAATGAATCGCCATAAATCAGAGAGCAATACCATTAGGGTTGCCATCTTCAATTCAATTCCGACATTGACGTATTAAAGCAAGGTTTCTATATACATATAAGCCAGATGGGCAAAACCAAAACCAGTAGCCGGTTTATATCAAAGTGAGGTAAAATAAGCACAATTGATGTATAATTGGGTACCGCCATGTATATACCAATCAGCCCCTGCAATCTTTATACACATCCAACCATAGCCATAAGTCTCATTAAACATCGAGCAAAAAGTGCGTCTAGATCAGATGTTGTCGTCTACTTATGAGTCCACCCACCACATCAGGACGAAACGCATTTTTTTGATTAGAGGCTACTCAAATTAACAATTTAATACATTTTATCGATTACTACAATAATTATACTAAAATAGTAATGAAATAAGATATTTATGAAAATTTAACATTCTAAAACTTGCACTCCTTAGGAGTTGAGTTTTAGGAAATGCTGAACTGTCTTGTGATCGTCAAAATATTTAAGTTTAAGGTTAATACATAACTAAAAGCATGATGATAAATGCGTGTACAGGAAAAATGTGACAGAAGATGAACACAAGAAAGCGCTGCAGCGCAAAACAAGGGCAGCGAGAGAAGAATATCGAGCCCAGGAGAAGGGAGGAAAAGAAGAACCTTCCGTATAAAGAAGAGGGCTTACGCAGCTTTCCAGCTCAAGGATATCGAAGAGTCGTGCGATCGTAATAACGTCCGGAGCTTTTATAAAAAAGCAAAGCAACTGGCTGCTGGCTACAAAATCGGAACGCAGACTCTTCGAGACAGCGAAGGAAACATAGTCACCGAAGCACAGAGAATAGTAGATGTGTTTACGCAGCATATCCAGCAGCTGCTTAATGGGCATCATGTAGAGAGAGTGATAGGGCAAGAAGAGAAAGAACCCACGTCCAGTCAATGAAGAACCAGTTCCACTACCTAGTATAGAAGAAGCTTAGCTATAAAAAATCTTAAGAACAACAAGGCCGCAGGGTCTGATGGTTTACCCGCGGTGCTCTTTAAATACGGTGGTGATGTTTTGGTAGGGAGCATGCACCGAATCATCAACCAAGTATGGGTGGAAGAAAATATGCTCCATATGCAGATCGACTGTAGACCAAATTTTCACACTGAGGCAAATCCTGGAAAAAACTTCAAAGCCGCGTATGATAGCATACATCGTCAGGAGCTCTATATGGCGATGGCCGAATTCGGAATCCCGGCAAAACTGATTCAGCTGTGTCGCGTGACGCTGGAAAACACGCGCTGCAACGTGCAGTTTGGAATGCACCGGATTTCGGCAAGGAGACGCGCTATCATGCGACTTCTTCAATCTTGTACTGGAGCAGATAGTGCGCAGGGCAGGGGTCAACACGGAAGGCACTATCTTCAACAGGTCCGTTCATCTGCTGGGGTATGCGGACGATATTGACATCATTCTTCGCTCCCAGCGTGCCGTGATAGAAACGTTCACGGCGACTGAAGAACAGGCGAAATCCGTTGGCCTTGAAGAAAATGAGGACAAGACTAGCTATCAACAAACAAACAAGCATCTTTCCACGTCACTATTTAGAAACAATTTCGATGTCTTTAATGATTTAGAATCGGTGGCGGAGAATCGAGAGTTATGGAGGGTGCACTTGAGCAACTTACACCCGCGACCGCATCTGAAATCCTGTTTGGTCAAACAGTCCGTCTGCCTAGTGAATTAATGTTTGAATTTGCAAATGTCATGTCTCGAAGAACTAGGTATAACACTAAGATAGCCAGCTAGCGACCACATGAAGACGTAATGCAATGCTAAAGCAACGACTAAATTCCAGGAAAAAAAAGGTGTGTACCCTAAGTTCCAATAAGACTGGGAGGAACCCTATGTAGTAGTAAAGCCTATCAAAAATGTTGTCTATCGAATCCAACAAGAAAGAGACAAGCTGACATTTTTCCATGTGGATCGTCTCCATCGTTTACTCTCGAAGCTAGACTCATGTAATCGAATTTAAATGTAATACATTGGGTCTATAATGTCGTTTTCCATTGGTTTCACTCGGGGATTCACTCATTCCGAAATCCAATGGAACAAGAAAACTGCTTCTGGCTGACTACACTCACGTATTGGTTGTGTATTTAAATATGTAGGTTAGGTTAGGTTAGGTGGCAATTATCCGTTAATACGGAGTAATTCACTTAGACCAAGTAAGGTCCATTGTGATACCACAAGCAGAGTCGGATATTTCCGCTACTCTTGGAACCATTTCGAATTTTGGAGAAATTTCCGTATTTTGCTGATATCCGTTTCGGAAATATCAGCAAGCTCCCCGAAGAAGTACTCTCCTAGAGTTTGCATTCTAATCGAGGATAGCGCCGGGCAGTTACAAAGTGGGTGGAACGGAGTTTCCTCCTCCTCCTCATCCATGCAGCTGCGACAAAAGTCATTAGCGGTAACTCCAAGCCTTGCGGCATGTCTTCCTAGTACACAGTGGCCTGCTAGTACTCCGACAAGAGTTCCGATATGTTTTCTACTGACGTTTAACAGGACCTTTGTCCTGCGCCGATTTATTCGTGGCCAGGTCTGTTTTGCGTGGTTGCAGGTGACAAGATCGCGCCATCTCTCATTAGCCTGTTGCAGTGCTAGTGTGGAGATGTTGTATCTTACCGTTTCAATTGGCACATGGGGCTCTCCTTTACCAGTAGAGAGCTCCATTTTCGTGCCGTTCCTTGCTAGTTCGTCTGCTTTACAGTTACCTGGTATATCTCTATGACCAGGGACCCAGCACAGCGTTAACGTGCACATATCCGAGATCTCATTTAAAGATTTGCGGCAGTGCCTGACCAATTTGGATCTTAATATTGGTGATTCGAGTGCTTTAATAGCTGCTTGACTGTCGGTGTAGATGACGATGTCTGAGTTCGATATCGATCTCACCTTCAGCAGTTCATCGGCTTCGCGAATAGCCATAACTTCTGCTTGGAAGACACTACAGTTATTTGGTAGTCTAAAAGACTGGTTTAGGGAGAATGGAACTGAGAAAATCCCGGCTCCTACTCCGTCCTCCGTCTTAGACCCATCTGTGTATACTTCTAGCGTATTTTCATCTATAACCGTATTCTCTTCCCATTGCTGTCGGTCGGGAATACTGGTCTTGTATTTAATATTGAAGTCCAGGACCGTGGTTACGTAGTCTGTAACTTCTGTTGTAACATTATTAGTTTTTAGAATATTGGCATGCCCTGTGTCACTGCTTCTCCATTGCTGTGATTCTCTCAGACGCAATGCCGATTTTGCCGCCATCTCTTTACCGTGTATGTCCAAGGGCAGAATGTGGAGCATGGTTTTCAGTGCTGCGGTTGGAGTTGTCCGCAGGGCACTGGTCACACAGACACATGCCACTCTTTGGATTCTATTTAGTAGAGAGAGGTAGATTCTTTTATCCAGTGCTGGCCACCAGACGATGATTCCGTACATGAGTATCGGTCTGACTACTGCTGTATACAGCCAGTGCATTATTTTCGGGCTGATGCCCCATCTGAGGCCCAGGATCCTTTTGCAGGAGGAAAGTGCAGTAGCGGCCTTCTTAATGCGTTCATGCAGGTTTAGTTTCCAGCTCAGTTTCCTGTCCAGAACCAAACCTAAGTATTTGGCGCTGTCAGAGAAGCTGAGGCGGATCCCCTTTAGTTTGGGTGGATCAATTTGAGGAATTCGGTGCTTCTTCGTGAATAGCACTAGCTCTGTTTTACCCGGGTTTATATCCAGGCCGCATTTGTTAGCCCATTTGACCAGCGTTGCGAGGGCCGTTGCCATCAAGTCCCGTAATGTTGGGAGGTATTTCCCAGTAAATAGAATGGCGATATCGTCTGCGTAGGCTATAACTTTACCACCATTTTTCTCCAGGGTTACCAGTATTTCATTTACTGTTAGCAACCATAGCTGCGGTCAAAGTACTCCACCCTGCGGAGTGCCGTTAATTATCGCTCTCGGCTCTATATTGTTGAAAGCCCCTTCGATGTCTAGGAAGGCTAACATTGTAAATTCCTTGACGGCTAGTGATTTTTCCACGGTGCCGACAATTGAGTGTAGAGCTGTCTCTACCGATCTGCCCTTACTGTAGGCGTGTTGGGATTTCGAGAGAGTTCCTGCTTTGATGTTGTGGCGAATATATAAATCTATCATCCTCTCTAGTGTTTTAAGTAGAAAAGATGTCAGACTAATAGGCCTGAAGTCCTTTGGAGGTGTGAGAGGCTTTTCCCGTCTTCGGTATAAGAACTACTTTCACCTCTCTCCATAATTTTGGTATGTAACCATGGTCTAAGCTTAAGGAGAACAGTAAAATCATCCAAGGTTTTAGAATACCATAAGCATGTTGCATTTCTGCCGGGATGATTCCATCTGGTCCTGCCGATTTAAAAGGGAGGAAGCTTTTAATCGCCCACGAAAGTTTGCGTTCGCTTATCACTTCCTTTGAAATGAGATGAGTTCTGGGATGGGACCGTTCTTGAGTCGGGGTATCATCCCCTTGGGCACTTCCTGGGAAGTTAGTGTCTAGGAGCAACTGGAGTGATTCTTGACTAGACTGCGTTTCCGTTCCATCGGAAACGCAAAGTAACTGGAAAGTAATATTGAAAAACAAGTGATATTGATTTTAAGCGACTAAAAATAGTAGCCATCTAAGATAAGTGAATCGAAAATTGTTTTATCTTTTCGAAATCCCAACTGAATGTAACAATATTTTCTCACTACAGCAAAGTAAAGCGGCAGCGTGTAGCACAAACGTCACCTACAAGCTCCAACAACGCTAATAATCGGAGCCAATTTTTATATTAATGAGTACGACGAAAAAATGTCACAGCATTCCATCATTCATGATTCACCCTTATCAGACAATCTTCTCATTAAAATCGGGGACAATACGTGGAAATGAATTCTTTACGTCGTCAACGAGCCCAATGCGTATCGACTCGTCATAATATCTAGTCTTGTAGGTATGCTATCTGCCTGAGATAACATTCTCCCACTGATTCCGTGATAAGTATTATTTTTTAAATAAAAACAACAACCAGCTGTGTTTATAAAAAACGAACGCAAACCGAAAATGCTGGTAAATAACAATTGTTCTTTCCACTCCTCGGTGCTATTCGAAGTGTTCGCGCAAATAAACACATTACCAACTGAATTAACATTGAAATAACCCAACCCAACCCATTGTTGTGAGGAAATAGTGACTTCTGCAGAATCTGGTTAACATTCTTCAAACCCCCAAACGTTGCTGAAGTGAACATGCGTAATTTCTTCGTTATTCTACTCATCGCTGGTAAGTTAAATTATAAATTAATTGTCGGCTCCAATTACAAACGTTGCAATCTTCTTTCAGCTTTGCAATTAACTGCGATGGGCAATGACTGCAGTGAAAACCTAACTTGCACCCCTGATGACCCGGAAATTTGCGTTCTCCATTCGGAATTGTACTGTTTTATAAAATACGAGAATAAATGCATCTGGAATCTGGCCAAGTGCAAATACAACCTAAGTAAGTACATAGTTTATTTCCTTCCAAATTAATTTGACTCACAGTTAATTTCCTTTAGATTTTAAAGTTTTTGCTCTGCCGTACTGCGATTTGGAAAACTTTCTATGTCGTCCTGAGAAAAATGAACACGCAACATAGTATTCAAGTTTTTAATGCCTAAATTAAGTATAAAATCACAATAAATGCAGAAATCTCAATTTGTTTATGCAAGACATTCTATAACACTCAAAGGCCTATCGTCGTTTTTTCTTCTCCAGCTTTCGGATTTTGTGTTGCCTTCGAGCGGCATTGATTATATCCGCTGTTTGTTTTTGTTCCTGCAAAAGATAAGTGATTTTCTTTTTTATTTTCTTGTATATCACTATTGGCAGTTGGTGTGGGGTACAAACCTCTCCAATTTCGCCATCGGTTCCTTGAACTTCTTGTGTGGCTGGGAGAAAAATCGATGAGCCAATGCAAATTAATTGGAAAATTGCTCCCACAAAGAGACCATATCTTAATACAGTATTGAAGATATCTTCTTCACCGAATTTATCTAGTGTTGATTGCGTTTCCATGTTCAGAATTTTAAAACAAATAACTATTTTAAACAAATTTCCTGACAATTTCGTCGATAGAGCTTTGGGTTTTGTTTATGTTAGGGCGAGTTTGACAGCTTCTAATTGGTATATGATGCCAAACCAGTATTTTGCACAGAGATCCACTATACAAGAGATGAACAACTATAAAACTCGATACTTCAAGACGGAATTGAACGAACGAATATAAAGACCATTCCATGAGAACAAACGAACGAATTGATGAAATGCGAACAAACCACTTTGTATGCATTTATAAACAGAAAATTGGACATTTTATTATTGCAAGAGGAGGATAATTAATTATCCCCTCAAAATGTATTAGTACGAAAACAAGTTAGTTTCGAATTCCAAACTTTTTGCCGCGAACGAAAACACCCTTGGCGCGAATTGTCAACTTTTATTCGCAATCCACATCATTTAATTCACGTTCCACAAACTAGCGAATAATTCATTCGTTCGAACTTTCACAATAATTCGTGCCAAGGGTGTTTTCGTTTGGAATTTGAAATTTCGTTATTTAAACTGTTTATAAACTTGTTTTTTTTTTTTTTTATACATTTCTATGGGATAAATAATAGAAAAGTGTTATGTGAACAGACTGTCAAAAATTGCGATTCGCATTTTTAACGAACAAATAAATTGGAACAACAAAATGCACCTTTCTGAACGTACCTCACGCTTATGTCATATTCGGTCGTCAATCATCGAGTATCGAAACTTCTATCACTTTTTCTGTCAGATGAGAAAAATTCTTCAAAAATTCCTACCTTCAGTGCAGCGAGTGGAAAGATTACATTTTTACTTAATAAAAACGAAAATGTCAACTTATAAAATCGGTGTCGTCAGTCGACACTTGATTCGTTCTAGTATTTCATCACCTCTCAAATTGAATAACACCCAACAAATTCGCAGATTAGCGGCTTCTGCGAATGCCAACCGCTGGGGTACTCTCAAACTCGGAATCGTCGGTGTAGGACTTGGCGCAGCTTCCGGAGCAGTGTATTCACTATACACAAATTGGACCGACAAGGGCTCGCATAAGGAACATGAAAAAATCAAAGCCAAAGTTATCAGTGAACTACCAAAAATCAGGATTACTAAGAGATATGTCAATCCCAAGGACACGTCCGGTCTGGAGTTGATTCTCTTCCAATTTCAAACATGTCCATTCTGCTGTAAAGTTCGTGCATACCTTGACTACATGGGTATTTCCTATTCAGTGGTGGAAGTTGATGCAGTATTACGTCAAGATTTGAAGTGGTCCGAGTACAAGAAAGTACCAATGGCATTGGTTCGCCGAAAGGATGGAAAATATGTCCAATTAACAGATTCAACTGCAATCGTATCTATATTGGCATCGTACATGAATGATCCTACAAAACAGGATGCCGGAGAGTTGGTTAATTTCTATCCACAGATCTCATTTTTCGACAACGATGGCAAGAAAAAGCTGGACATAATGAATAAGTATTTCTTGATGTACCAAGACAAGCCGCCGAAGGGAATCACTTCAGAGGATCAAGAGTAAGTGAGTGAAAAATGCAATATCCATTAACTTATGTCATTTGTTTGCTTTTGTAGGAAAGAACGCAAGTGGAGAACATGGGCCGATACACATCTCGTGCAATTGATCTCGCCGAACTGCTATAGGACACGAGCTGAGGCATTTGAGACCTTTGAGTGGTTTTCCGAAGCCGGTGAATGGAGTGTGCATTTTCCCAAGTGGGAACGAGATTTAATGGTTTACGCCGGTGCAACTGTGATGTGGTTGATTGCGGGAATGTTGAAGAAGCGCTACGGACTGTCTGACGATGTTCGTTCTCATATCTATGATGCCTTAGACAAGTGGACATCTGAGCTTGAGAAGAGGAATACAAAGTTCATGGGAGGAAAGCAGCCAAATCTTGCTGATCTTTCGGTCTTTGGTGTACTTAGCAGTATGGAAGGATGTCAAGCATTCAAGGATTGTCTGAAGAACACTAAAATTGGTAAGGCTTTGGGTTTATACATCCAGAAAGTGCCTGATTTAATGTTATTTTTGCTTAAAATGGTTTTCCAGGTGAATGGTTCTATGCCGTTAAGGAATTGGTGTCTAAAAACAGAGGCACTCTGATACGCGAGCGCATCGAAGGAAATTTGCCAAAGGAACTGGATCAACGAATTAATATAGCTTAGATGTGCCGCTTCTGCTTAATACTTATATATCAATACAAATACATTTAATTTCAAAGTCTTCTTCGAAATTCATTCATTCATTCATTTTCAATGGACCGCTTATCCATTAAGTGGGTCGCTGGTGTAGGTTGCTCAAGTGGACCCTACATAGCTCTCGTTTCTCCGCCATCGACTCTAAATCATCAAGGGCAATCCCCATACGGGTAGAGGAGAGAGAGATTGTGGACTTCATCTAACTATCTCATCCTGAGTCTGTCTACCTAGGGGACGCCTGCCTGGTGGAACGGATTCCATAGCACGACGTGGGATCATATCTACGTTTAGCATGTCCAAATTCTTCGAAATTATTTTCATTTTTCTATACATACTTGTGAGAACTCTCCTGTTCT
This sequence comes from Cheilosia scutellata, assembly GCA_955612985.1. Taxonomy (NCBI): domain Eukaryota; kingdom Metazoa; phylum Arthropoda; class Insecta; order Diptera; family Syrphidae; genus Cheilosia; species Cheilosia scutellata. Next base: position 42,235,583 of record OY015311.1, on the reverse strand, counting down.
GCCATCTGCAATTTGGGTGTTTCATTCTCTTGTGGGACTGGTAGAAAGGTTTTTTTAAATGTTCGAAGATATGAATATGACCTTTAGATATATAAATGCAATTGAAACCCGCATTTAACCAAATAAGATACATAACGGAACGGACTAAACAAATTTCTACTTCAGATCATCGATCCGATAGCAAAATGGCCTGTGGAAGTAATATAGACGCGCGTCGTCTGTAAGGTCTACAAACAAAAGATGTGCTTCAACTTTTAATTCATGAATCCCATTAACGACTTGTCTACACTGTAGACTACACACAAAAACAAGACGTCATTGCAATGGAATCAAATTTTAAAGCATTAAAGGCAAAGAAACAGTGATATTGAAAACAAACAAAATCTATGGTAAAGCCGGAGTGGACGGCCGTACTTCCCTCAGATCCTCCTCACTCTATGAAGATTTCTAAGATTTCTAAATGAAGATTTCTATCGAAAGCGCAATGGTGGGGAAAAAACCGTCGTGCGCGAATTATTTCTGAAAGTGTATTTTCGGTGCATTTTCTGTGCCATTGCCATCTACCTTCCTCCTTTCTGCGCACTCAAAATATACCTGTCTCTCTCTCTGTTTATGGGAAGGCGTGTCGCGTGTATGGCCATTGTCACTCATATTCGAACTCGTATTCGAATTAATTTGTAATAATGAATACTTGACCCGTATCTTGGAATTCCATATTTCACTTCCAAGTTCCATAATGCTAACATCACCCTATGCTGCGAGACTCGATTAAAATTATAACCCCATCCAACTTCACGTGAAACAGTCATCTGTCATTGTTAAAACCTACTTGTCATCATCATCCGGCTTGTAAAAATTAGTTTTTCGCAACTCTAGGTTTGTTTTTCCGAACTATAATCATAAAACCATGTTGAGTACCGATAGTTTTCCCGAATACCGTGTACCCGGAGTACAGCATAGCGATTTCTCGCCCTATGAATCGAATGGAGGGTAAGAAACATTTATTTTTCAAATAGCAAAGCAGCAATGATTTTCAACTTTTCTTTGTTCCCATTCCTTAGGAGCATCGTGGCCATAGCTGGAGATGATTTTGCGGTCATTGCCGCAGACAGTCGTCTAAGTAGTGGTTACTCTATACACACTCGTGATCAGAATAAACTCTTCAAGCTGTCCCCTCAGACGGTTTTAGGTTCAAGTGGTTGCTGGTGCGATACTCTTGCATTAACCGCCTTGGTCAAGGCTCGTATGCAAATGTATGTACACACTCACCAGAAAACCATGTCCACTGATGCTGTTGCTCAGATGCTGTCTATTCTGATGTACAATAAGCGGTTCTTCCCGTATTACGTGTCGAATGTATTGGCTGGTTTGGACCAGGACGGTAAGGGTGTAGTCTATAGCTACGATCCTATTGGACATTGTGAACGTGCTACTTATCGTGCTGGAGGTTCGTCTGGACCTCTGTTGCAACCAGTATTGGACAATCAAATTGGTTATAAAAACATGCTGTTGGATGAGAAGCCAAAGCTTACAAAAGATCGTGCCGTTGCCGTCGCTATTGATACTTTCATTTCGGCTGCAGAGCGTGATATTTACACTGGCGATGCGGTTTATATCAACATTATCACCAAGGATGGCGTCGAAGCTAAGGAGGTTCCCTTAAGGAAGGATTAAATGGGTCGCAACCTTTTTTTTTAAACTTATAATAATTGTACTGGAATTTGGTGAATAAAATTTGTTCAACTTGAACCACCAATGATTTTATTTTTGAATTTTTAGGCGGGTTTTTATTCCGAAATTCGTTTCGGTGTTTTATTATTTCCCAGATTGATCGTTTAGTTTTTTATATATTTTTATTCAATGGTTTTGCGAATTTTTGGTTTGCATTAAATTACTTGGCGCTCCAGTCCGGGGTGGACATAGGCCTCAACCAACACGCCTCTCCAGTTACATCGATCTTTGGCTAACCGCTTCCAGTTGCGCACTTAGTTGGTTGATGCCCTCTTCCACTTAGTCGACTGATACGTACTTTTATGACCTGGGACCCTACTCTGTGTTTCGTTCCGAAAGTGAAATTTTCAGAAAACGAATATTTTGCACTCCCTATTTCGAAAGCGGAATGAAATCACCACATGTCGAAAGCATTGAAATACGAAAAATCGGATTCTACAACAAATGCGATAACGAAATGGTTCCTGTGTTGTTGATTTGACAATCTTAAAACAAATAAATCAATAACAGACAAAAAATCAATATTTAGTAATATAATATTTTCGAAATATCTACATATTTTTTGTATTTCGAAAGTGTTACAGAGTACCAATTCAAAAGCGGAACGAAAATCAATTTCGTAGGGACCCAGGTTGATGTCGCTGTTAAATCTCGTCCTCCAAAGCCCGTCAACGCAAACGACACCAAAAATCTCTCGAAGAGTTTTGCGTTCGAAGCGACCAAGATCTTCATTTGCCTTTGTTAACGTCCATGCTTCCGCGTCATAGATCAGGACTGGGATGATGAGGGTCTTATATAGAGTCTCCTTAGTGTTTTTTGGCAAGGCCTTACTAGTCAGTTGCCTGTAACAAGTGTAATTATTCGTTTTAACAGAGGTAGACAAAGTCCCCAACCTAACCAAGTTGTAGGACATTCTGTCCGATTCTTCCATGTTGTGTGTCTCTTTTTTGTTGACAGCATGTATTTTGTTTTGCCCTCATTCACCACTAAACCCATTTTGCCGCTTCTGTGCTGCTACTTGTAAGGTGTAAAGGTGCTAGTACACGGCATGTAGCAAGCCACATACCTATGTAGCTCTGGCGTCAACAGAGAGTGCACATAGAGAGCTTGTACACGGCATGTAGCCATTGGGACCATACGCTCTCTGCTTTCTGCCACAGTGCAGTGTGCCTATGGCGTTGGCTTGCGAGTTTCTCAAGTGTGATGTTGGAAAAGTCTTGTCTAAATCCTTTTTTGACATCAAAGGTCTCGGGAAAACTGTTTCCGACCTTCATGGAGCAGCGAGCGTTCTCCATCGTCATTCGGCACAAGCTGGCAAGTTTGTCAATTTCAACATTGCTATCCTCACTTCATTCTGTCTGAATTTGTGTCGTTTTTGCCGTTTAACAGCCTGCAGAAAGGTTTTTCCACGTCTTCAGCACCGACTGTGCACGTGGCACGTTTTTTTTTTGTACCTTTTGGTAAAACTTCCTACCATTATTCCTGGCACCTCTCTATTTCCTCGATCGCGGGCTTCTCATGGTCTTCCTTTTTCATCCGGACAATAAAGGAAGAAAGCCGGTGTTCTATGTTCTTCCCTCCTTTATTGCTCGAAAAGTTCACGAGCTGCTTTTGTCCTTCTCAGCAACGCCGCCGCTTTGTAGGCCAGCTGTTTTGCTGCATGTGGTTGCCAGCACTCTTCATCAAACCAGGGGCTTCGTAGGGGTGGTTTTGTGAAACCGAGCACATTATGCATAAAATTACATGCCATAAAATTTCGCGGGAAATGTAAAAAAAAAATTTAGCAAAACAATGTGGAGCTCCATCCAAACAGGCCAATTAGGAATCGTGTAAGAACTAACTTCGTGGGGCGGAAGCTGGTTTCTGAAAATCGACACCCACAGACTACAATAATTCAAGTTTCCCAGACCAAACGATATATCGGCCAGAGAAAGTATGTGGCCACAATGGACACCGGTGTTTCCATAATGAGAACATCGTTCGTGAATCATGGTCTTTAACATAAAAACGACATGGTTCAGCGACCTATGGTAGCGGACCCGGCCCTCATCAACGAACGAGTTCGTTAAAATATTCTCCTCACAGGGCTACATAATATGTACATAGAATTGACACCGGAGATGCGAAACCGGAGGGTACTGTTCTGTCTCATAAATCTGCTTCCGGATATCCTCGACAATAATTGCATTGCAGCAAGCGTCTTAATATTCCGGAGTCCTTCCTCTTGTTAATTTTTTTGTTTGGAAGAAAGGTGATTAATATTACTTCCATATTTTTGAAGGAAGAGCTTTAACTAAGGTTTTGTCAATGCGATAATCATCCTTGAGTTGGTCTATCAACTGACACTTCATTACTATTCTCAGGAGCCATCTTTCACTGCAGCTTCAACACCATTTTGGTAAATGGACCGCTTTTTCTCTTCTCCTAAGTTTTTAGCGACTATACAGTTTTCCCAAGATTCCATTTTTACGACATCGTTAATTGCTAGCAGACGTCAGATAAAATACAAAAATATAAGTAAATAATAGCTGTATATTCGGTTGACTTTGACGCGCAAAACTACCCCACAAATTTACTGTACTGACTGTTTCAGTCATCAGTAGTAACAAAAGGCCTCATACAAGGACTAAATTGCGCTAAATAATTATGTTTCTCCCGGGAAAAGCGAACCTATACCGCTTCAACAGCGCCCCGAGATGCTTGCAGATGTTAGTTCTGCACTTAAATTGCAGCAAATTGTAGTCTTCTGGAAATATATCCCCAGGAAGCTAGTTCCAAAGTTTGCTTGTCCTGTAACAGAAGGAGTTTTGGAAATTGATATCCTCGCGGTTGTCAAGTGTACTGTATGGTCATGAGCATTAAGTTGCCTGTCTTGTGGGGCGCCCAGAAGTTGCATTTCGAGGGATAATGTCTTTGAGTTCCTCGGAACATCTACCATAGAAGTACCTATAAAACAAGCAAAGGTCAGCGACTTGTCTTCTGGTGCACCAACGGTTGTAGATTCGATATTAGTGTAGGGTCTCCAATAAGTCGAACTGCTCGTCTCTGTATGGTGTAGGTTAAGTGAGTGTTTTGGGGCCGAGCTCCATGTACAGAAGGAGACGTTGCTTGGGGCTAAAGTACTTCTTTGCTCTAAATGAAGCTCAATATGGGATATGTATGGTCATGCCATGTGATTCCTGAATTGACTGTGACTCCTAGAAGGTGCATTGAGTCCTTGGGATGGATTGGATGCTCATCCATTTGGATCTGAGGAACTGTTGCATTTTTCCTAGAAAATGTGAGCTGTGTCTTGTTTGCATTAAATACAACCAAGTTGTCTTTTCCCCACTTCAAGATTTTGTCCAGATCATCATTTAGAGAACTAATTTGTTCACATCTCTGACTATGTGATGAAGCCGCATTCACAGGCCCACTATTCGAGATGGAGGATATAAGAGCTGTAGATATTATTATTTGTCGATCCAAGCAAATCGTTGATCTGGAGAAGAAATAGAGTTGGAGAAAGAATAGATCCTTGGGGCACTCCTGCATTTATAGCAAACGAATTAGATGATACACAATCTACAACAACTTGGATCGATCTTTCCAGAAGAAAATTTTGCATTCATCCGCAGAGTTGTTGTGGTAATAAATAAGACGCTAACTTGCTTAATAGGGCTCTATGCCAGACTCGGTCAAATGCCGTGTTGTTCAATTGCTTGCGTCCATAAGTGCGAAACGTAGCTTACCAGGTCTCCAGTGGAACGACGGCTCCGAAATACGTATTGCCTTTGCCTTTCGCTTATTAATCTGTGGCCTTCTAGGTATTTTATTATTTCGACGTTTATTGCCTTTCCCATTACTTTTGAAAGCATTGAAAGTAACGCCATTATACAATAGTTTTGAGGCAGTCATTTCCTCCCTTTCTTTGGAATAGGTTGAACCCGAGCAGTCTTCCATCAAGAAGGAAACGTCTTCTGGGAGTACGACATGCTAAACAGCTTACATAGTACAGGTGCAAGTTGAGGTGCACAGCTCTTGAGTACTATAGCCGGGATTCCGTTGGGTACCGTTGCCTTATTGCAATCTAGTTCTTTAACGATGCGTTGAATTATTTGAGGCCGAAATTTCACTTCTGCCATCGATCTAGGGTGGTGCTCTGAAAACATGCTAGCAAAAAGATCTGCCTTTTCTTTAGGTGTTGTTGCTAGCGTGCCGTCTTCTTTTACTTGAGGTGGAAAGGAAGAGCAACTAAAGTTATCTATTACTGAATGCCTTTGCCATGGACCAGAATGCGCGTGAGCCGTTAGGACATCCAATTACTTTGTTAGTGAATCTTTCATTGTAAGTTGTCTTCGCCGATGCAATAATTAGGTTGCATCTATTTCGAAGAATTATAAAATCAGATCTTTTTTGCTCCGAAGGGTTTGACCGCCATTCACGGAAAGCCTTGTTTTTTGCTGCGGTAACTCGCTTGCATTCTTTGTTAAACCAGGGTTTATTTGAATCTAGTTTTTTGAGGCAATGTGGAATATAAAGTTCCATACCGAGTAAAATCGTTTCGGTTGCGGCTTTTGTGCACATATTGACATCGGTATCTCTAAAGCACATATCAGCCCGCATGGCAATGAAGAGAAGAAATTACGCAGCTCGTCCCAGTTAGATTTACTATAATTCCAAATCGAACGATTATATCCTATATAAGTATATACTGTTCCGGGAACAAGATAATAAAAATACATTTTCTTTTGCTTGAGTTTTGCTAGAATGTTGAAGAGCAAGAGGAAATAAAACACTGAATTTCAATTAATAGCGTAAAATCCGATAAGTCTCTGTTTTAAGATTGGAGTTTGGTGCGCTTATCTTTCAATATTTTCATAAGTGTCTGAAAATTATCCGAGGATAATTATTTCGCCCAATTGTCACACGGCCTAAAGCTGACGAACGATACGAGAAACATAGTATTATCCATTTTGAAATTTGCGGCATTTTGGCAGAACTTCAGTTGGATTTTCGTCCACCTTCGGCTGAAAAGTATCTTTTAGAAGCACAATCAAGTTGCCACTAACTGAATTATCCAAATCATCTTCCCTTAATAGAAATGTAATGAAAATGAAATTACCTTCTTTTAAATATACATAATGTAATCTCAATTTTTATTTAAAAATAATATCTGGTATACACTACACCGCATATACCTTCACATAATCAATTTGCAAGGCTGCGTCTGGGCCCAACCAATGTTCCCAATTTCTTTTCTGCTTATCCCAGAAGCGCTTCATTGCTCTCGGATATAGATTGGTCCATGGCTTCTGTATGGACCACATTGAAGAGTCGTCTGGGAAGTCGTTATGTCCACCGATACCATATCCTAACCTTATGTAGAACTCTTGATCGAAAGGCGACATTAATGAGCCAGCCTCCAAAAATTCCTTATTAGGCAGTTCCTTGCCGTTGACAACCATACTCGAAAATCCATTAACTCCTGGCCCCAGGCTGCAATATTCCTCATTATCCACACTAATTGTGATCTTATTTGGCAACCAGTGCAATGTATACACATGGAAATCTGCAGACCAATCCACTGGAGGACCGCTCTTTTTGCACATTTTTTCATTGCGGAATGGTTGGTCTGAATTGAGAATAATCCCTCCGAATAGCTCATTAACGAGATCACCGCCAGTGCTTCGACTAAACGCGATTCTCATCTGACCAGATTGATAGTTGAGTGTACCATACTGGCTGTTGACCGGTTCGAGGAAAAATTGTGGGAATACCCACGGTGCGTTTGGCATTTTAGCTCGAATTTCCACTTTACCGTATTTGAAGCTGAAGAAATTCTTTGTAGAGAACTGCGTCGATATAAAAGGAGGTAAAATGTCATGGCCGCCTTCCTTCCGCGTACAATCGAATGTGTCCTGAACGCCAGTACAATTTGGTCCCAAATTAAGCTCCTTATTCAGTATGCGATTTCCATAAACACTTGTCGTAGCAATGGGTTTGATAGTAGCCATTCCATTACGAACATTCAGAACCTCGTTGTTTAGCAAGTAAATCACAAATTCATAGTCTGGTTGTCTCGTAAATCGTCGTTCCAATGACCAAGTGTTAGTGTCAAGATTGGTATTGAAATCTTCTTTGAAAATTACCTGACCAGCGCAGCGAACGGGAATCCCATTATTGATGATTGAACTACTCGAGTGACAACCACCCGATGGGTTAAATGGTTCCGTGGTAACTGTTGGTTTTTTACTCACAGACGTCGTGGGTGTAGCACCTGGCTGTTGTGTATACGCTTCGACTATATAAGCACCATCATCTTCCCTGTAGCCCAGGCCGTTGTAAATGACATAAGTCCAGTAGTAGATAACGTCTCCTAACTTCAAGCTGGTTTCACGTTCTTTGAAAGTAAATCTACCATTTTTTGGCGTCGGAATGTCTCGGGCCCATCGTCCTGCCTCCAAGCCATCCATTTCCTCGTTAAGCTTTCCATGGAAAGCAAACAGAGTTGCACCCTCATGGGCAGGTATTGACACTTCGAACCCCTTGGGGTAAAATATTTTAAACTCAGCCTTGGGAACCTCGTAGCAAGTGGTCACAGACACGAGAAATAACATACACGCAAAAATCGAAAACTTTTCCATTATTGGACAGCAGACCCAACCCACGGATTCAAGAGTTATCAAGCGACTAATTTTTGTTGATTCGTAAGTATACCTAGAACCAGTCACAGCTTCAATAGCAGGTCATTAGGTGGGTATATAGAGAAGATAAGGTGGTAATTCTCTGTCTACACTGGCACTTACTATAGATGTAGCGAATTTTTGCATTGCATTTGGACAAATACAAATACATACAAGTTGTTTTGTTATTGATTGTCGACTCGTAAATAGATAGCGTCAGGGTATAGCTTGTGAGTCCATACATCCCATACATACTGAACAAACGTACAGATAACTTGGAGACCTCAGATTTTGTAAAGGTGTATACAAGTTACGCGTACGCGCATCAGCGCATCTCTCATCTTATTACACGGAGAATATTATAAAATAAGAACGTATTGGGGGGAATGTATAAATTTATAGTCTACACCGAGAAAAATTTTTCATCAATGAAGGATATAATTTTGATTATTAACACAGGTATACAAACAAAAACTGTTATTAGCTTGGAATTATAGTTATTTCAAGTACACTTCCCGCCACTTTAATAGAACACCCTGGTACAGTACACCCTCTTTACAAACTACTTGACCGACATGGATCATTTTTAATACCAACCTGACGATCGTAAAAACAAGACCTCTCACAAAATTTCATTCGTCTAGGTCAATTCGTTTGGACGCTATCGTGATTTCAGCAGACAGACAGACGGACATGGCTAAATCGATTCAAAATGTGATCCTGATTCAGAATATATATACTCTATGATGGGGTCTCCGATGACTCTTTCTTGGCGTTACAAATGTAATGACAAAATAATTTGGAAGGACCCGATAGATATTGCTACTATTTCCAGAAACTCCGCAAGGAAATTCATCATTTGGACCGGCTGCATAGCAGAGATGAAGTTGTGATGGTTTGGGGAGCCGCTTCATATTATGGCACCTGCAAATTACAATTTTTATCAACCACAATGAATGCGTTGTCTTAGAATGGTATATTGAAAGAGGCCTTTACATACTTTCATAACCTTTTTAGACCTCTGCCTTGAATTTATCAACATGATAATGCGCCAATACAAACAGCCCGGGTTGTTAAAACGTATGTACCTATAGAGCCAAAATGTGTAGCTATTAAGCTGACCGGACTACTCACCGGATTTAAATATCATCGAAAATGTTTGGAGATGGTTGACACGTCAATTTTATGGATTGGGACAACAATATTCGACTATATCTAAACTAACCCTAGCCATCGAATTAGTGTGGAACTCGATTTTTATGCCATCCTTTTCAAACCGGAGGTGTAACTTTTGAAGCAGAAAGGTGGCTTAAAACACAATTAAAATTTTTTTTTTTAAATCTAAAATCACCTTAAATTTTAAGTAATGTTTATTTTAAAAAAGCAGAATTCTCTAAAATGTTTTTTTTTTTTTTCGTTTAAGTGCTCTATTCAAGTGGCGCAAAATTAGGACCTCACGTTTTGCAGGTTTTTAGTTAAGAATTTGTTGTTACCACTTAAAGCTTTAGTTTTAAATCTTCCTTCTGGTCAATTCACAACAATTAAATTAACTTTAATTACAAAGAAAAAATTAACCCCCAGTTTCACAGTCGAAGTTTAAACTAAAGTTCAACTGAACCTGAACTTGAGCTTGAATTTGAAGTTCAACTCGCCCGATAGCAGAATATAATCTGAACTTCAGTTCAATTGAACTGAGTTTAACTAAATTTAATGAATAGAATTTGGCAGAATTGTACAGTGCAGAGCTTTTATACGAATTTCCTTGCCTTTTTCTTTCAAAGAACACGCAAATCAACGTCAAATATTTGTGTGTTTTGACAATCGGCAGCTTATTGAAATTGAAATGTCACTTGTGTCAAGTGATCTGAGGTTTAAACGGCAGAATAGTGTCGTTTTACTTAAATACAGAATGAACTCTGTTGAAGGTTTAAACGAAACTTTATAACTGGGGGTAAGTATATAGCATGCTTGGTTTGGGACCAGTTGGCGACAGACAACTGACCTTATGGGGTGTGCTTCAAGTGGCGCGGAGTGTATAGTGACTTAGAAGTCATTTATAATAGAATTATATGGGCCTAAGCTAATGTCTAACATGGACACGTGGTTGTTAATTGAGATCTTCTAGTGGAGCCTTTTTTCAACTCGATCTTTATTGTAATGATACTAAAGTGGATAATCCTACTATAGGTAACTAGCTAGATAGCTTCACTCTTCTTTCGTATACAATTTCTGTTGAGAAAATAACTTCACCAAACTTAAATCTTAAAATAGAGATTTCAGTAATTTCACACTTTTATTCATTCGAACTGCAGTGTTTTAAAACATCTTCAAGAAGAAAATTAACCTATAGGATGATTTATTATGTACCTACTCCTGTAGCAGGATCAATTTTTGATAACTGAACAAATCCACCATAATACAGAATCATAAAACCCGTTACCTCGTGATGGTGCGTATAGGGATCTGCATCAATGTTTCATATTTGACAACTTTAGCTGCCATGAGTATCAAGAAATATCGTTTGCAGTGTTTTATTTTTGTATGGGATGTGCCACGCCCCATTTTAATTGATAATGCCAATTTCCAATTCAGACAATTGTTCCAGCCAAACTAGCAATTAACGGTTGCGTGGGATCTAATCATGCACGTTATTTTTAATAAAGGCTAAAGCGCGCAAAATACATAACTCAAATTTGGATTCTTGCATGATCAGAATACCTAAATACTTCCGATCTATGTACTGAGCAAACAAACAAATATTATGTATGGGCAAATATATATATAAGGCAAACGTTTTATCCTTACAGCAAGCTCCTTTCTGATAATTTGAAACTAATTCTGTAGAAGGGAAATTAATAAGGAGAAAGGGTTCATCAGCCCCAAAATTGCTATAAATTTTTTAAACTTACATATATGCAGCTACATATGTATTTGTATAATGTCTATAGAACAGTTATGGGGACTGGGTATATAATGATGATGTGTAGAATTCAGACAGTCTTTTGTGTGTCATCTGTTAAAAGCACTTGATTATTTACACCAGCTAAAGAAACACGTTTGATAAAACCCCTACAAGTATGAGAGTAATTTGAGTCTGATGCCGAGAGCTAACAGGTAGTACTGCGTTGCCAGTGCTGCGGTACCGTTTAACTTAAAATTAGTTCACCTTTATTTTCAAATTATATTTTATATATTTATGTTACAAATTTTAAATTTAACTAATATTTAGCTTTTTAAGGGCCAGTTTCAAGACTAGCTGATAAAGTCTCGGATAGCCTATCCGGAATTTATATGCCAGATAAACTTCAACTTTCGGTTTCAAAGGTTTTGGATAGTGATATCTGACAGAAAAAGTCTCGGATAGTCTATCAGCCGGTTCAAGTGGCTGTTAAAGCCTCTATCCGAAATATAAACAAAATATTTATATGAAGTGGCTGGAAAATATATAGTTTCAGAGCATTCTTACTTTGACGGGCGTAGACAGTAGTCAGAAGTGTCCTAGAGTGGATTTATTTGAAGTCTTAGACGACGAATTTGATGAATATTACAACCATATTACACGGCCCCGTAGGAACAAAGTATTTCAAATTATTTTGAGAAACCCTCGACGATTCTGAATTTTCACTATTTTGTTTAACTTTATCCATGCTCAGTGAATACCTTTCACCGTGGGCGTTGAACTTTACCAGGGGCGCGTTTTGTATCTTCACTACTTATATGGACTGGATGTCCATATCTTGGCGAATAACGTTTCGAATTCGGAGATCTGAGGATAATTCATTTGATCTTCGCTCTTGACTATCCTTGGGTCCTCTCAGACTGAACTTCGACGCGCACTCTATTCGTTTGTAGCCGATTGTGTGGAAGCTGAGATGAAAGTAAACTTGAACGAATCTGAAGTGATGGTTGTCTCCAGAACGCCTGTTCAATGCACTCACGAGTGATGGAAGGAGCAATACTGAGTTTTTCTGTAGGACTGGTCAGGCTTTGTCAAGTTGTCAGTCTTTAATTCGGAGTTTGTTCCAACTCTTACCTGTGGTCATGAGGTTTGGGTAATTACCGAAAGAATAAGATCACGGATACAAGCTGCCGAAATGAGATTCCTCCGTTTTATTGCTGGTGTGTGTGAACCTACACCTAAGATATTGTATTGAAAACACAAGAATACGTGAGGAACTCGTCGAGCAGCTACTTCTCCGGACGCTCCGTCCGGTAGGTACTTGCTTCGGTGGTTTAGTCATGTTAAACGCTGTCCCCAACCAGGATCCCACGACGTGCTATGGAATCCGTACCATCAGGCAGGCGTCCACTAGGTAGACCCAGGATGAGATGGTTAGACCAAGTCCATAATATCTCCTCTACCCGTATGGGGATTGCCCTTTATGATTTTGAGTCGATGGCGGAGAATCGAGACTATGGAGGGTCCACTTGGACTTGAGCAACCTAAACCTGCGACCCACCTAATGGATAAGCGGGCCATCGAAAATGAATGAATGAATGAATTTATCCATGCTAAATTACCAAAAATAGAACAACACAATTCACTTAAAAATGTGATAAACGATAAAAAAAAAACATCATTGCCATTCCTGTCAAACAATTAGTGCCTGATAAATTGTTCTACCGGATAGTTTATCAGACACTTTGACGATGAAACAGAAAATAAATATCAGCAACTTGTATCTGGTGGATAGCGCTATGTGGCGGCTAACTATCCGAAACTTTATCCGGAACATTTGAAACTGCCCCTAAATATTTTTGTTGTGACACGTCCTGCTTTTCAATGCCTGGGCTAGAACCTGAGCCGGTCGGGTCATCGGGCAATGAATCTAATCACTACAGCATGGCCTGACATCGTAATATTTTTTTATTATACCTACATAATTACAAATATCTTTCTATAATAATTTTTTAATTATTATTATAAGAATTTAATTTTTCGAGGCAGAGAGTGAGGAGAAGGGAATAACCAGTTTTGTATGGTCTATCGTTTACATTTTACTTTAAAATCAGATTCACAATTCAGGAGTTGGCTGGAATTTTGAGTCTCTTGTTATTTTTGGGTAAAAAAAATCTCAATCTTTGCTTTTAAATCGGCAACACTGCGGGCATTACTGATACTGACAGAATTAATAGGGAATTTTTATTTTGTTCAACATTCACCACAAGCTACACTGCATGCGTGACTCATTGTTAAGCTGGTAATTCCAAACAACTAGTCTTTCTCTCTCAGGAAGATTTTCAGTGGCTTCTATGTTATTTTACAGTGTCAGCGAAGATAAGACATAAGACTTGAAATTGGAATCTATAAATAAGAGAACATACGTACTACATTATGTTTTGAAATAATTGCTTTCAAATTATTTTCTATTTTAACCGTATACTTACTTACCTATACATCATTTCCAGTAATTTGTTTTCATTTGGAAACAACTTTTTAGATGACTAAGCATTAGCACATTTTGTATGTGCTGGTTAAACCAGAACTTTATTCATCTTCAATTGCGAATTCAATTAGCATAATATGTTTAAATTTATATTAATGTGAGGTGATAACGTAAACATAAACAATGCGGAATTTTTGGTAAAACCGGCTTACGACTACGAGTATGATTGTAAACATAAGTCCACCAATAACTCTGACCAATACTTATGAGAAAACATAATGCATTTGTATAACAAAAGATAGTCTTGCAACGCGATCTCTTGAGAAAAATAATAAATAAGAATGAGATAGCCAGCTGAAAACATCGGTGGATCTGGAGGGGGAATAGGAGGTGTGAGAGGAGGTACGTATTGCATTCATTGCGAATTGTATCGTCAAGAATATAAGTGACTTTGGCAGTATTAATTTAATTTAATGAAATAATATAATATAATAGCTAAGTTGATTATAGTAGGTACTAGCTGACCCGGCAAACGTTGTTCTGCCTAAAATAGTTACATATTTTAAATATTTTAAGATCTAGTTTGATATTAACGCCCTGTCCAATTTTGACCAATCTTCACAGCAACACTCCTGGGGCAAAACCTAGGACTGTCCGTAAGTTTCAACTCAATCGATTCGGCGGTTTTCGATATATAAGATTTTGTTTTTTTTTGTATGGGCGGTGCCACGCCCTTTGTCCAATTTTGACCAATCTTCACAGCAACACTCCTGGGTAAATACCTAGGACTGTCTGTAAGTTTCAACTCAATCGATTCGGTGGTTTTCGAGATAAAAGATTTTTAATGTTTTTTTCGTATGGGCGGTGCCATGCCCTTTGTCCAATTTTGACCAATCTCCAGAGGAGCACTCCTGGGCCAATAACAAAGATTATCTGTAAATTTGAGCTCAATCAATTTGGCAGTTTTCGAGATATGAGATTTTCAATGTTTTTTTGTATGGGCGGTGCCACGCCCTTTGTCCAATTTTGACCAATCTTCACAGCAACACTCCTGGGGAAATACCTAGGACTGTCTGTAAGTTTCAACTCAATCGATTCGGTGGTTTTCGAGATAAAAGATTTTTAATGTTTTTTTCGTATGGGCGGTGCCACGCCCTTTGTCCAATTTTGACCAATCTCCAGAGGAGCACTCCTGGGCCAATAACAAAAATTATCTGTAAATTTTAGCTCAATCAATTTAGCAGTTTTCGAGATATGAGATTTTCAATGTTTTTTTGTATGGGCGGTGCCACGCCCTTTGTCCAATTTTGACCAATCTTCACAGCAACACTCCTGGGGAAATACCTAGGACTGTCTGTAAGTTTCAACTCAATCGATTCGGTGGTTTTCGAGATAAAAGATTTTTAATGTTTTTTTCGTATGGGCGGTGCCACGCCCTTTGTCCAATTTTGACCAATCTCCAAAGGAGCACTTCTGGGCCAATACCTAAGATTATTTGTAAATTTGAGCTTAATCGATTTGGCAGTTTTCGAGATATACGATTTTGAGTGTTTTTTTGTATGGGAGGTGCCACGCCCCTTTATCCAATTTTGACCAATCTCCTTCAGTGCACTCCTGGGCTAATACCTAAGATTATCTGTAAATATGGGCTCAATAGAATCGGTGGTTTTCAAGTTATACGTATCCGAACACATTTTAGAACTCATTTTTATATATATAGATTTTATTTTGTGGATTTGAAAAACTTTTTGAATAAATCGAGACATTTATGTTGTTAAATTTGCTATTTGTGAAGTTAAGTATCAATTTGTGACAGAGTTGAGATAAGTTAGGGTAGGGAGCTTGGTAGAACTGGCCGTAAGCAAGAGTGGATACACTTAGGCCGTGTGTCAATTGGGCTAAATAATTATGCCCGGATAATTTTCTGACACTATCGTGGTGGAAAACGAATTTTCAGCTGTCAAAATATTATCTTGCTCCGGGAGCAAGATAATAAATTATCCTATAGAGGCTAATTCTTTGACGTTTTCTTTTGCTTGAGTTTTGCTAGAATGTTGAAGAGGAAATAAAAACATTGAATTTCAATTAATTAATAGCGTAAAATTGTATAAATCTCTGTTTTAATATTGGAAGTTGGTGAGCGCCTTACAAAAATCCGGGAGCCATAAGTATAAAAAAAAAGATTCTCAACTAAGCCGTTCGGACCCGGGGTAAAATTGTAGATCCCTTCCATTAGTCCCAAAAACATAAACTAACACAAAAGAATGGTTGCGAGAAGTTAAGCGTATAGCTTCCTAATAGGATCCGTTAAACGACACTTTTTTTTAAGTGTATGTAAAAGTCTGTAAGAATTTTTGGATGACTGTAGAGAAAGCCGCCTGATGTTACATCAAGATCGGTAGTGGTCTGACCCTTAATATATGAAAAATAAAATTACGAATCTTATGGTTTTCGATTGGCATGCTCAGGGCGCAGTAGCATAGTGGTTAGTGTGCTGAACTACTGTGCGTGGGATCCCAGGTTCGATCCCCGGAAAACACACAAATTACATCTTAAGGTTTTTTCTACTGCGCCACCTCTCGCGAACGTCTGACAAAGACATCCGAGAGTAAAAAGCTTCTCAATTCAGCCGCTCGGACTCGGCATAAAATTGCAAGTCCCTTCCATTCGTCCCGTCGCATCTGAAAACGTGCGTTGCTTATGGCTCACTTTTCATAAGCTGCTTGTATTCTATCAACCTGTCAGTCGAATACGTTGCCGCAACGGATCCGACGGATTCTATGGATTGGGCTAAGGTTTTAAGCATTTAATGCCTACGAGCCGACACGCACGTCGAGGAACGAAGACAAAATCAAGTACGCAGTCAACAAGAAGGACAGAAGGGCGCGTACTATGCATAATTATGGAACGCATTGGGCCTTAGGTTAGGTTAGATCAACTTTGCGCTTCGCACTTTCAGTTGTTCAGTTGGTGTTCGTTCCTACTCTTTCCCGATTGATCGACTTAGGAGGAACCTGAAGCCACAGTGTACCTGCCAGTTGTGTCCCTGGACGATTTTCTGCCCTTAGTGATATTAACGAGAGTGCTAGCCACCTCACTAATATCCCAAACTTCTAAAGTCAGTATACCAGCAAGTTCACTGTTGCCCGTTTCCGTTTTGGTGGCAGTACCAGCCTGTCCACAGCTGCCCTTATCTGCAGATGTGAGAGTACCAGACCAGCACCTCACTTAAGGCTTTACTAGAGTTAGTGAGTGTGCAATACGCATCCTCACTGTCACTAGTTAGAAGCACCTCTTCAAGATCTCTTTCAAAGCAGTATCCAGATGGAAAACTGATGTTCGGATTCGTTAGAATCGTAACCAATTTCCATAGCCGGGTAGGTAGAGTCAGTTTCCTCCTTATTTTTGCGATTTCAAATACTCTTTTTACATTTTTTTTTTGTTTACGGTAAGTTTTTCCATTAAATTTCCAAAAGTAATGCCGGAAACACAAGGTCGACCCAGACAGCGCGCCGCCATACCTAGGCAAGGCTATATACAACAGACCCTCGCCAAGACGTCTGAGGGAGCTTGTTAGAAGAGGGTTTTACCCCTCGGTTTGCCATCTGCTCAATCCACCACTGGTTTGCTAGGTAAGATTTTTGGGATTAATCCCACCTCACCCTAACAGATCACGACATACAATTAAAGCGTAAGCATAAATCCTTGACTGACACTAACCAGACAAACTGGTTAGCCATTTTCAGTCGGGCGCCCACGAGAAGGACTGAAGCCCACTCTTATTAGTTCCGTTCATTATGACATCTCGTATAACCTGACAATAAAATACAAGAAAGGCGTCTTTATACAGTAGTAGAAGTCATAATACGGCTTTAGATGTAAATTCTTAATTATTAATTAAATCTAATGACAGATCATAGCAGAATGAGACAAATATAATAAATAGATCATCGCAAATATTTACGAGATACCTTATCTATTCGCACCAGAACAAAATAAATAATATGTACCTACATGATTTCCTTGCAATTGATATTCATTGGGGTTAGTTAGTTCTGATTCAGATCTAGAGTTGTTCGGTTGAATTAATTGCAAAAAAATGAAACTATTAGTTATTCTACTAGTCATAACATTGACTGTAGCCTACGAGGTCCCAAGAGCTCAGATAACAAGACTCCATCCAAAAGGTTTCCAAGTATCCATTCCAGCTGAACGCGGGGTAACTCTGTTCGCATTTCATGGTAAACTTAACGAAGAAATGGACGGCTTAGAGGCTGGAAGATGGGCTAGGGACATTACGAAACCTAAAAATGGTAAATTTACATTCACGGATCGTGAAACCACTATAAAGTCGGGAGACGTTCTTTATTATTGGACGTATGCCGTTTATAATGGTTTGGGTTACCGAGAGGATGATGGAGTTCATACTTTTTAACTAAATGCAGCTTACCGTGGACATGATATTGTGAAAATTGGAGGAAAATTAACAAACAAAAACTGAATATATAAGCAAAATTGTGTACTTATTAGAAAAATAAAATATAGATTTGCTTATAATCGATGGATGGAAATATTTATTTATTATTATTACCATCGGCCTTGTGTGTAACATGTTAGCAAGTTCTATTCTAGCAGATAAAAAAACAAAAATGTTAGCCGGATAAAGACGAAAATCCAATCACTAAAAAGCCGACGTCGGTGAACTTTTCTAAAAAGTTTTCATTTCATTAAAGTCCGTCATTCTGGAAAACAGCCTCAACAACTCTCTCGCGACTCTTGGGGGGTCTGAGTCAGTAGATAGTTACTATGAGCATTTATTTGAATCTGAGTACGGGATTACGAAAAAATTAACGAAAGTGCGAGATATTCAAGATGATCTTACTACAGGCGATTCACATTTTGTTTGCTTCAAGTTCCCTTGAAGAATATTTCGCCATCGAGTTAATCTGGGAATACCAAGCGATACGTGTGTTGATTGGCATAGAATATTAATATTAATGAAAAAATTGCCGGCGCTTCACCGTTTTTTTTTGTGAAGCACACTAAAGTTAAAACCCACCATTTGTTATCAATCGTTGCTGGACGATCGGAAAGACGACGTGTCTATCAGGACAATACATATCAATGTTACAAATTTTGAAAAACTGGGAGCCATCCCATGACTGTTGAAGAAAAGTGAACACTCCCAGGCAATCACATAAGATTGTCCAAAAATTGTAACTCAATCGGTTAGGTGTTTTCGAAATAAAGGATTTTTAATGTTTTTGTTGTATGGGCGGTTCTACGCCCGACCCCTTTGTCCAATTTTGACCAATCTTCACAGGAATACTCCTGGGCCAATACCTAAGGTTGTATGTAAATTTGAACTCAATCGGTGGTTTTCGAGATATACGATATTGAATGCATTTTTTGTATGGGAGGTGCCACGCCCCTATAACTCATGAGCCAATACATTTACAAAGACCGTATACACTTATAAACCATGGTATTAACGTCACCTTTCATAGGAAATTTCCTGAATCAAAGTCGGTTCACGCATTAAAGCTTAACTATATTCGGCAAAGTGGGCGCAGTAGCGCAGTGGTTAGTGTGCTGGACTACTGTGCGAGGGATCCCAGGTTCGATCCCCGGAAAAACACAAATTACATCTTAAGGTTTTTTTCTACTGCGCCACCTCTCGCGAACGTCTGACAAACATCCGAGAGTATGACTGTCCTGAAAAAGCTTCTCAATTCAGCCGTTCGGACTCGGCATAAAATTGTAGGTCCCTTCCATTCGTTCCAAAAATGAAACTCACACAAAACGAATGGTTGCGAGAAGCTAGGCCTTGGGTGTCTACCGCCTGTTGCGCCGCTTATTTATTTATTTATTTATTTTTTATATTCGGCAAAAAGTGCAAGCTCACACACAAACGCAGTTGCTTCCTTGTGATAAGAAATTTATTTAAAAAGCTTTCTCTGACAAGAAAGTAAACCCAAACAAAACGCTGCCATTTTGTGCAAAAAGGGTTCCTTTTTCAAGTAACAGAATGTTAGTTATACCTCTAACTTTCAAGTGACTTACTTTTTTACGTTTTACCATGGACACGAACCTTTTAAACAAAATGCCATGAAAAGGAACCCTTTTTGCACAAAATGGCAGCGTTTTGTTTGGGTTTACTCTTTGGTTTACTTTACACTTTGTGAAAAGTTGAGAGAAAAATACAGATTTGAAATGGTGTGGAAAGGGAAAAAAACATTTTCGTGCTAGTACTTTACTTTATGCCGAATGTAGTTTAGCCTTTACAGAGAACATTATCGACAAAAACAATAGATACAACTTATTTTTATATATATATAGATAGATAGAAGATATAGAACAGCTAATTCCACTCTTTTCACTCTTTTCGCATGCCATGGTAAACTTAACGAAGAAATGGCGTTTTAAAGCTGGGGATAAGCTGGGGGTAAGGATAATTGAGTACCTACCTACATATTCCATTCAGTAACCGATGCTAATTGTAAAATGGTTTGAAGAAAATCTTTTACAAAGCTTTCAGTAAAACTTCGAGGGAATTTAGGTTAGGGCAAAGAGCATTCGGCTGATTAGGTATTTGTTTTTATTTTTTTGTAATGAAGCGTATTTAAGTCAACGTTGTTGATCAAAATAGAAAATAAAATGGACAATAGCAAGTTTTTAATAGCAAGCTAGCTATATCCATAAAACCATAAGAGGGTTAAAGTTATATTTTGTGCATCTATAAAAGAAAGTCTTAAAATCTTAAAGTCACACCCCAGCCTACACTTTTGGACCTACAAACTTAAAATTTGGCATAAAGGTGTTCGTCAAGTGATTAAGGAATAAAGTATATATTCTGAATCACGATCAAATTCTGTATTGATTTAGCCATGTCTGTCAGTCTGTCTGTCTTTCTGTTGAAAATACGGTAGGGTCCAAACGAATCGACCTAGGCGAATGCAATTTTGTAAGAGAAATTATTTTTTCGTCGTCAGGTTGGTATTGAAAATGGTCTATGTCGGTCAAGTAGTTTTGGTACTTCCCATACAAAACCAATATTAGACCCATGCGGGTACACTGTATATGTACAGTAGGTACATACTAACTCACATGGCAAACATTTTGCAGGACTTGTATGCAGTGGAGGGTATTCAAGGGTCGGCCGCCGATGATAATACTTTTACTTGTTTTTTTTTAAGTTGTCTCTAAAGTTTCGTCTAAAAAAATATTTTCCAAATAGGGAGTCCACATTTTGAAATGTGAAATGATATAATTGATAATACCGAACGATAACAACAAGAGGTAGGTATCTACAACAGGTTCAGACATATCGAACCCATTTTTTTTAGTAGATACGTATTTCTGTACAAACAAAAATTAAAGTATGAAATATTGCTCTGAATCAACAAAATAGCAGACTTGGAATTTTCGTTGCAATATTGCTTTGCCCGACACCGTGTATTCAAACCTATATTTTCTTTTCTATCAAATGCAGAATTGCTGACATGCTTCAGTAGCGTTACCTGATAAAGAATATTATTATTCCATGTAATTAATCTGAAATTTTATAGACTGTTATAAATTGACCCGTTGATCCTCATATTGAACTTAATATCATTTTCTATTAAAAAATAAAATTTCACTTACCTGGCAACGATGTGTTGCAGTCAACTGATAACACATTTTTTTCCAGCCTTGACGAAGTGGCTGTCGAAGTTGTTAATGGATTTAATACAACTTCTGTCGCTGAAGTTGTTCCTCTTCTCTTTCTTGTTCTTGTTCTTGTTGGATTTGTTTAGGTTTCTTTTTGCTCTAAAAATAAATATATTTCTTATGAAAAAATACGATTTAATCCTTTAATCTACTTCATTGAGAATTTTAACGAAGAACAAAAGCCGCGGGCCAAACGCCGGCGGTGGACGGCGAGTGCTACAGAGTCGTGCCTAACGACTGTATGTATATCGCCTTCTTCAATTGGATGTATCGACATTGAAGAACATGTGCATGCAACAGGATCGAACAACGGTCCATACTACACGAACCACAGCCGAAATTCGGAGGGCTCCATTTCTGGGTGGCCTAATCTTTCATTTTGCCGATTCGCACTCAAAGTGAATATCCGTCAAATATTGCCGGAAGCAAGAATGATGAAAACTGCCATAAATCGAGCCCGAATAGCCATCAATTCTACCTTTCCTGTTGATACCGACCACACTTCACCTCCTGCTATACCCCGTAAAAAACAACAACAACAAAAAGGATATAAGTTTGAATTAAAATTACCAACAACATTGATTAGAAGTAGTATAAGCTTTATTTATTGTAAACATCACTTAAGCAGCATAAACCCTCACATAGTCAATCTGAAATGCGGCATCAGAACCCAACCATTGATTCCAGTTCCTTTTCTGTTTATTCCAAAACTGCTTCATTGGTTTTGAATGGGTTGCCCGCCATGGTTTCTCTTTTAGCCAACTTATTGAATTGTCAGGAAAGTCATTATGTCCACCAATACCATAGCCCAGGCGGATGTAAAACTCTTGATCAAATGGTGCCATTAATGAACCTGATTCTAGATATTCCTTATTTGGCAGCGACTTGCCATTCACCTTAGTATTTGCAAATCCGTAAGTGTTTGGTTTCACGCTACAATATTGTTGACTATCTACACTAAATGTAAACTTCAACTTTCGGTTTCAAAGGTTTTGGATAGTGATATCTGACAGAAAAAGTCTCGGATAGTCTATCAGCCGGTTCAAGTGGCTGTTAAAGCCTCTATCCGAAATATAAACAAAATATTTATATGAAGTGGCTGGAAAATATATAGTTTCAGAGCATTCTTACTTTGACGGGCGTAGACAGTAGTCAGAAGTGTCCTAGAGTGGATTTATTTGAAGTCTTAGACGACGAATTTGATGAATATTACAACCATATTACACGGCCCCGTAGGAACAAAGTATTTCAAATTATTTTGAGAAACCCTCGACGATTCTGAATTTTCACTATTTTGTTTAACTTTATCCATGCTCAGTGAATACCTTTCACCGTGGGCGTTGAACTTTACCAGGGGCGCGTTTTGTATCTTCACTACTTATATGGACTGGATGTCCATATCTTGGCGAATAACGTTTCGAATTCGGAGATCTGAGGATAATTCATTTGATCTTCGCTCTTGACTATCCTTGGGTCCTCTCAGACTGAACTTCGACGCGCACTCTATTCGTTTGTAGCCGATTGTGTGGAAGCTGAGATGAAAGTAAACTTGAACGAATCTGAAGTGATGGTTGTCTCCAGAACGCCTGTTCAATGCACTCACGAGTGATGGAAGGAGCAATACTGAGTTTTTCTGTAGGACTGGTCAGGCTTTGTCAAGTTGTCAGTCTTTAATTCGGAGTTTGTTCCAACTCTTACCTGTGGTCATGAGGTTTGGGTAATTACCGAAAGAATAAGATCACGGATACAAGCTGCCGAAATGAGATTCCTCCGTTTTATTGCTGGTGTGTGTGAACCTACACCTAAGATATTGTATTGAAAACACAAGAATACGTGAGGAACTCGTCGAGCAGCTACTTCTCCGGACGCTCCGTCCGGTAGGTACTTGCTTCGGTGGTTTAGTCATGTTAAACGCTGTCCCCAACCAGGATCCCACGACGTGCTATGGAATCCGTACCATCAGGCAGGCGTCCACTAGGTAGACCCAGGATGAGATGGTTAGACCAAGTCCATAATATCTCCTCTACCCGTATGGGGATTGCCCTTTATGATTTTGAGTCGATGGCGGAGAATCGAGACTATGGAGGGTCCACTTGGACTTGAGCAACCTAAACCTGCGACCCACCTAATGGATAAGCGGGCCATCGAAAATGAATGAATGAATGAATTTATCCATGCTAAATTACCAAAAATAGAACAACACAATTCACTTAAAAATGTGATAAACGATAAAAAAAAAACATCATTGCCATTCCTGTCAAACAATTAGTGCCTGATAAATTGTTCTACCGGATAGTTTATCAGACACTTTGACGATGAAACAGAAAATAAATATCAGCAACTTGTATCTGGTGGATAGCGCTATGTGGCGGCTAACTATCCGAAACTTTATCCGGAACATTTGAAACTGCCCCTAAATATTTTTGTTGTGACACGTCCTGCTTTTCAATGCCTGGGCTAGAACCTGAGCCGGTCGGGTCATCGGGCAATGAATCTAATCACTACAGCATGGCCTGACATCGTAATATTTTTTTATTATACCTACATAATTACAAATATCTTTCTATAATAATTTTTTAATTATTATTATAAGAATTTAATTTTTCGAGGCAGAGAGTGAGGAGAAGGGAATAACCAGTTTTGTATGGTCTATCGTTTACATTTTACTTTAAAATCAGATTCACAATTCAGGAGTTGGCTGGAATTTTGAGTCTCTTGTTATTTTTGGGTAAAAAAAATCTCAATCTTTGCTTTTAAATCGGCAACACTGCGGGCATTACTGATACTGACAGAATTAATAGGGAATTTTTATTTTGTTCAACATTCACCACAAGCTACACTGCATGCGTGACTCATTGTTAAGCTGGTAATTCCAAACAACTAGTCTTTCTCTCTCAGGAAGATTTTCAGTGGCTTCTATGTTATTTTACAGTGTCAGCGAAGATAAGACATAAGACTTGAAATTGGAATCTATAAATAAGAGAACATACGTACTACATTATGTTTTGAAATAATTGCTTTCAAATTATTTTCTATTTTAACCGTATACTTACTTACCTATACATCATTTCCAGTAATTTGTTTTCATTTGGAAACAACTTTTTAGATGACTAAGCATTAGCACATTTTGTATGTGCTGGTTAAACCAGAACTTTATTCATCTTCAATTGCGAATTCAATTAGCATAATATGTTTAAATTTATATTAATGTGAGGTGATAACGTAAACATAAACAATGCGGAATTTTTGGTAAAACCGGCTTACGACTACGAGTATGATTGTAAACATAAGTCCACCAATAACTCTGACCAATACTTATGAGAAAACATAATGCATTTGTATAACAAAAGATAGTCTTGCAACGCGATCTCTTGAGAAAAATAATAAATAAGAATGAGATAGCCAGCTGAAAACATCGGTGGATCTGGAGGGGGAATAGGAGGTGTGAGAGGAGGTACGTATTGCATTCATTGCGAATTGTATCGTCAAGAATATAAGTGACTTTGGCAGTATTAATTTAATTTAATGAAATAATATAATATAATAGCTAAGTTGATTATAGTAGGTACTAGCTGACCCGGCAAACGTTGTTCTGCCTAAAATAGTTACATATTTTAAATATTTTAAGATCTAGTTTGATATTAACGCCCTGTCCAATTTTGACCAATCTTCACAGCAACACTCCTGGGGCAAAACCTAGGACTGTCCGTAAGTTTCAACTCAATCGATTCGGCGGTTTTCGATATATAAGATTTTGTTTTTTTTTTGTATGGGCGGTGCCACGCCCTTTGTCCAATTTTGACCAATCTTCACAGCAACACTCCTGGGTAAATACCTAGGACTGTCTGTAAGTTTCAACTCAATCGATTCGGTGGTTTTCGAGATAAAAGATGTTTAATGTTTTTTTCGTATGGGCGGTGCCATGCCCTTTGTCCAATTTTGACCAATCTCCAGAGGAGCACTCCTGGGCCAATAACAAAGATTATCTGTAAATTTGAGCTCAATCAATTTGGCAGTTTTCGAGATATGAGATTTTCAATGTTTTTTTGTATGGGCGGTGCCACGCCCTTTGTCCAATTTTGACCAATCTTCACAGCAACACTCCTGGGGAAATACCTAGGACTGTCTGTAAGTTTCAACTCAATCGATTCGGTGGTTTTCGAGATAAAAGATTTTTAATGTTTTTTTCGTATGGGCGGTGCCACGCCCTTTGTCCAATTTTGACCAATCTCCAGAGGAGCACTCCTGGGCCAATAACAAAAATTATCTGTAAATTTTAGCTCAATCAATTTAGCAGTTTTCGAGATATGAGATTTTCAATGTTTTTTTGTATGGGCGGTGCCACGCCCTTTGTCCAATTTTGACCAATCTTCACAGCAACACTCCTGGGGAAATACCTAGGACTGTCTGTAAATTTCAACTCAATCGATTCGGTGGTTTTCGAGATAAAAGATTTTTAATGTTTTTTTCGTATGGGCGGTGCCACGCCCTTTGTCCAATTTTGACCAATCTCCAAAGGAGCACTTCTGGGCCAATACCTAAGATTATTTGTAAATTTGAGCTTAATCGATTTGGCAGTTTTCGAGATATACGATTTTGAGTGTTTTTTTGTATGGGAGGTGCCACGCCCCTTTATCCAATTTTGACCAATCTCCTTCAGTGCACTCCTGGGCTAATACCTAAGATTATCTGTAAATATGGGCTCAATAGAATCGGTGGTTTTCAAGTTATACGTATCCGAACACATTTTAGAACTCATTTTTATATATATAGATTTTATTTTGTGGATTTGAAAAACTTTTTGAATAAATCGAGACATTTATGTTGTTAAATTTGCTATTTGTGAAGTTAAGTATCAATTTGTGACAGAGTTGAGATAAGTTAGGGTAGGGAGCTTGGTAGAACTGGCCGTAAGCAAGCTTTGACGTTTTCTTTTGCTTGAGTTTTGCTAGAATGTTGAAGAGGAAATAAAAACATTGAATTTCAATTAATTAATAGCGTAAAATTGTATAAATCTCTGTTTTAATATTGGAAGTTGGTGAGCGCCTTACAAAAATCCGGGAGCCATAAGTATAAAAAAAAAGATTCTCAACTAAGCCGTTCGGACCCGGGGTAAAATTGTAGATCCCTTCCATTAGTCCCAAAAACATAAACTAACACAAAAGAATGGTTGCGAGAAGTTAAGCGTATAGCTTCCTAATAGGATCCGTTAAACGACACTTTTTTTTAAGTGTATGTAAAAGTCTGTAAGAATTTTTGGATGACTGTAGAGAAAGCCGCCTGATGTTACATCAAGATCGGTAGTGGTCTGACCCTTAATATATGAAAAATAAAATTACGAATCTTATGGTTTTCGATTGGCATGCTCAGGGCGCAGTAGCATAGTGGTTAGTGTGCTGAACTACTGTGCGTGGGATCCCAGGTTCGATCCCCGGAAAACACACAAATTACATCTTAAGGTTTTTTCTACTGCGCCACCTCTCGCGAACGTCTGACAAAGACATCCGAGAGTAAAAAGCTTCTCAATTCAGCCGCTCGGACTCGGCATAAAATTGCAAGTCCCTTCCATTCGTCCCGTCGCATCTGAAAACGTGCGTTGCTTATGGCTCACTTTTCATAAGCTGCTTGTATTCTATCAACCTGTCAGTCGAATACGTTGCCGCAACGGATCCGACGGATTCTATGGATTGGGCTAAGGTTTTAAGCATTTAATGCCTACGAGCCGACACGCACGTCGAGGAACGAAGACAAAATCAAGTACGCAGTCAACAAGAAGGACAGAAGGGCGCGTACTATGCATAATTATGGAACGCATTGGGCCTTAGGTTAGGTTAGATCAACTTTGCGCTTCGCACTTTCAGTTGTTCAGTTGGTGTTCGTTCCTACTCTTTCCCGATTGATCGACTTAGGAGGAACCTGAAGCCACAGTGTACCTGCCAGTTGTGTCCCTGGACGATTTTCTGCCCTTAGTGATATTAACGAGAGTGCTAGCCACCTCACTAATATCCCAAACTTCTAAAGTCAGTATACCAGCAAGTTCACTGTTGCCCGTTTCCGTTTTGGTGGCAGTACCAGCCTGTCCACAGCTGCCCTTATCTGCAGATGTGAGAGTACCAGACCAGCACCTCACTTAAGGCTTTACTAGAGTTAGTGAGTGTGCAATACGCATCCTCACTGTCACTAGTTAGAAGCACCTCTTCAAGATCTCTTTCAAAGCAGTATCCAGATGGAAAACTGATGTTCGGATTCGTTAGAATCGTAACCAATTTCCATAGCCGGGTAGGTAGAGTCAGTTTCCTCCTTATTTTTGCGATTTCAAATACTCTTTTTACATTTTTTTTTGTTTACGGTAAGTTTTTCCATTAAATTTCCAAAAGTAATGCCGGAAACACAAGGTCGACCCAGACAGCGCGCCGCCATACCTAGGCAAGGCTATATACAACAGACCCTCGCCAAGACGTCTGAGGGAGCTTGTTAGAAGAGGGTTTTACCCCTCGGTTTGCCATCTGCTCAATCCACCACTGGTTTGCTAGGTAAGATTTTTGGGATTAATCCCACCTCACCCTAACAGATCACGACATACAATTAAAGCGTAAGCATAAATCCTTGACTGACACTAACCAGACAAACTGGTTAGCCATTTTCAGTCGGGCGCCCACGAGAAGGACTGAAGCCCACTCTTATTAGTTCCGTTCATTATGACATCTCGTATAACCTGACAATAAAATACAAGAAAGGCGTCTTTATACAGTAGTAGAAGTCATAATACGGCTTTAGATGTAAATTCTTAATTATTAATTAAATCTAATGACAGATCATAGCAGAATGAGACAAATATAATAAATAGATCATCGCAAATATTTACGAGATACCTTATCTATTCGCACCAGAACAAAATAAATAATATGTACCTACATGATTTCCTTGCAATTGATATTCATTGGGGTTAGTTAGTTCTGATTCAGATCTAGAGTTGTTCGGTTGAATTAATTGCAAAAAAAATGAAACTATTAGTTATTCTACTAGTCATAACATTGACTGTAGCCTACGAGGTCCCAAGAGCTCAGATAACAAGACTCCATCCAAAAGGTTTCCAAGTATCCATTCCAGCTGAACGCGGGGTAACTCTGTTCGCATTCCATGGTAAACTTAACGAAGAAATGGACGGCTTAGAGGCTGGAAGATGGGCTAGGGACATTACGAAACCAAAAAATGGTAAATTTACATTCACGGATCGTGAAACCACTATAAAGTCGGGAGACGTTCTTTATTATTGGACGTATGCCGTTTATAATGGTTTGGGTTACCGAGAGGATGGTGGAGTTCATACTTTTTAACTAAATGCAGCTTACCGTGGACATGATATTGTGAAAATTGGAGGAAAATTAACAAACAAAAACTGAATATATAAGCAAAATTGTGTACTTATTAGAAAAATAAAATATAGATTTGCTTATAATCGATGGATGGAAATATTTATTTATTATTATTACCATCGGCCTTGTGTGTAACATGTTAGCAAGTTCTATTCTAGCAGATAAAAAAACAAAAATGTTAGCCGGATAAAGACGAAAATCCAATCACTAAAAAGCCGACGTCGGTGAACTTTTCTAAAAAGTTTTCATTTCATTAAAGTCCGTCATTCTGGAAAACAGCCTCAACAACTCTCTCGCGACTCTTGGGGGGTCTGAGTCAGTAGATAGTTACTATGAGCATTTATTTGAATCTGAGTACGGGATTACGAAAAAATTAACGAAAGTGCGAGATATTCAATATGATCTTACTACAGGCGATTCACATTTTGTTTGCTTCAAGTTCCCTTGAAGAATATTTCGCCATCGAGTTAATCTGGGAATACCAAGCGATACGTGTGTTGATTGGCATAGAATATTAATATTAATGAAAAAATTGCCGGCGCTTCACCGTTTTTTTTTGTGAAGCACACTAAAGTTAAAACCCACCATTTGTTATCAATCGTTGCTGGACGATCGGAAAGACGACGTGTCTATCAGGACAATACATATCAATGTTACAAATTTTGAAAAACTGGGAGCCATCCCATGACTGTTGAAGAAAAGTGAACACTCCCAGGCAATCACATAAGATTGTCCAAAAATTGTAACTCAATCGGTTAGGTGTTTTCGAAATAAAGGATTTTTAATGTTTTTGTTGTATGGGCGGTTCTACGCCCGACCCCTTTGTCCAATTTTGACCAATCTTCACAGGAATACTCCTGGGCCAATACCTAAGGTTGTATGTAAATTTGAACTCAATCGGTGGTTTTCGAGATATACGATATTGAATGCATTTTTTGTATGGGAGGTGCCACGCCCCTATAACTCATGAGCCAATACATTTACAAAGACCGTATACACTTATAAACCATGGTATTAACGTCACCTTTCATAGGAAATTTCCTGAATCAAAGTCGGTTCACGCATTAAAGCTTAACTATATTCGGCAAAGTGGGCGCAGTAGCGCAGTGGTTAGTGTGCTGGACTACTGTGCGAGGGATCCCAGGTTCGATCCCCGGAAAAACACAAATTACATCTTAAGGTTTTTTTCTACTGCGCCACCTCTCGCGAACGTCTGACAAACATCCGAGAGTATGACTGTCCTGAAAAAGCTTCTCAATTCAGCCGTTCGGACTCGGCATAAAATTGTAGGTCCCTTCCATTCGTTCCAAAAATGAAACTCACACAAAACGAATGGTTGCGAGAAGCTAGGCCTTGGGTGTCTACCGCCTGTTGCGCCGCTTATTTATTTATTTATTTATTTTTTATATTCGGCAAAAAGTGCAAGCTCACACACAAACGCAGTTGCTTCCTTGTGATAAGAAATTTATTTAAAAAGCTTTCTCTGACAAGAAAGTAAACCCAAACAAAACGCTGCCATTTTGTGCAAAAAGGGTTCCTTTTTCAAGTAACAGAATGTTAGTTATACCTCTAACTTTCAAGTGACTTACTTTTTTACGTTTTACCATGGACACGAACCTTTTAAACAAAATGCCATGAAAAGGAACCCTTTTTGCACAAAATGGCAGCGTTTTGTTTGGGTTTACTCTTTGGTTTACTTTACACTTTGTGAAAAGTTGAGAGAAAAATACAGATTTGAAATGGTGTGGAAAGGGAAAAAACATTTTCGTGCTAGTACTTTACTTTATGCCGAATGTAGTTTAGCCTTTACAGAGAACATTATCGACAAAAACAATAGATACAACTTATTTTTATATATATATAGATAGACTAGCTGTACCCGCGTCTTCGTACGCGTGGAATTTAACAAAAAAGTTAATTAGTTTATTTAGTTTTTGCATTTTTATTTTAATTATCATTTATTTTCAGTTTTTTGCATTAGCTCTATTGAAAAATTTCCTTATATACAATATTCGGTGTACGACTTTCTTGGGCTAAAACAACAACACTACTGGCATTCCTCGCACGTGAACATGCCACGTATAGTTGCCCATGGGTAAAGCAACCTTTAGTTAAATCTATACCAGCTTTGCTAAACGTTTGTCCTTGGGACTTGTTGATTGTCATAGCAAAACTGACATTGATCGGGAATTGCAATCTTTTGAATTCAAATGGAAAATTTGATGGTATTATAGGAATCCGTGGTATAAATACTATTTCACCTTTTCCGCATTCGGATATTATACGACCTTCTATAACGTTTCTTTGCAACGATACTACTCGCAACCTAGTACCATTGCAAAGTTTCGGCGGGTTCAAATTACGCAATAGCATGATGGGCACGCCAACCTTAAGTTCTAGTTTGTGGGGGGGTAGACCAGGCACAATTATACTGTTTAGAAATTCTGTTGGGTAATTAACCACTTCATCCGGATTGCAAACTGTATTGATGGAAAGATATGTTTGTGATTCACCAGATAGTTTATCTAAAATGCGCTGATTAAGTGCAGTAACCTGGTCGTTCGTAGGTGCTAAAATTGATTTGTCACACAACCACGAATCTTCTTTGGTATTGAGATTGTGAATATCATCATAAATACTATATATTAAAGTATCAGTTTCCGCCACAACCTGACAAAGACTGGAAGGTAGTTCTATATCATGATTACTATTCACTTCTGGACACTTTCCCTCTCCAACATCAAGAAGAATTTTACTAAATTCTGAATCAGCTGAATGTGCTCTCATGTTCTGTTTTAAATTAAGTTTTTTACAATGTCTCCAAAGTACTGAACGTTTTAAACAGGCGTTATATACAGGCCTATATATCTATTTGACATTCTTTCATAGATACTGATAGATACTTCTTTGGTAATCGAATCAAACTTCTCATGCGCAATCTCAACCACAAATGCATTTTTCCTTTTTGTTGATTCTTCAAATTATGTCATCACATTTCATTTATTAGCGAATATCGACGAATTTATGAGCAAAATAAAGTAGGTAAACAAAAATAGTAAATATTTTTTGACTGAGCAAATCAATTTACTCACAAATAAGACGAAAATGTTTCGTCCGAAAAAAATCCCTACGTTATACAAATCTGCCCTTTTTTCCCTTTAGATCGAAAATCCTACGTGTAGGAATTTTTCCCTACATGTATCATCACTGATTTGACATTTCTTTTATGTGCTTATTTTTTTCTAAGCAAACAACAGCAACAGCATAGGTACTGCCTCCGTATGTCTCTCTCTGCCACAGGGGTAAAATAAGTAAATAAGTTTAAAAGAGATATTGCGCGGTTAGTATGTTTGATTTGAGAATGAAGTGCATATCAATCCACCGAGGTGAAAATCGTAGAAAAATTTCAAATTTTGCCTATTTATTTAAAAACCTTTTAAGTTATCGAGATAATGGATATCCTAAATTGTACTTGCAGATGTCCTTTATAAGCTGGTACTTAGTATATTTAAATGCTCCCAGTATTTTCGAACGCAAAGCGTTGCAAAGAAAAAATCGAAGCGAAACGAAAAAAAAAATTACTCTTGTCCAATTTTTTCCGGAATTTATAGAGATATAGAGTTAAGAAAAAGTGGAGATTGTAGGCCTAAGTATCCTCTATAAGCCTGTGAAAAATTCACCAGAATATATTCAGCAATTTCTAAGATTTTTGCATTTAAAGACATGCAGTCAATTTCAATTTTAGTCGAACAGAACTACACCAATTTTATTTATATGTAGAGATAGAAGATATAGAACAGCTAATTCCACTCTTTTCACTCTTTTCGCATGCCATGGTAAACTTAACGAAGAAATGGCGTTTTAAAGCTGGGGATAAGCTGGGGGTAAGGATAATTGAGTACCTACCTACATATTCCATTCAGTAACCGATGCTAATTGTAAAATGGTTTGAAGAAAATCTTTTACAAAGCTTTCAGTAAAACTTCGAGGGAATTTAGGTTAGGGCAAAGAGCATTCGGCTGATTAGGTATTTGTTTTTATTTTTTTGTAATGAAGCGTATTTAAGTCAACGTTGTTGATCAAAATAGAAAATAAAATGGACAATAGCAAGTTTTTAATAGCAAGCTAGCTATATCCATAAAACCATAAGAGGGTTAAAGTTATATTTTGTGCATCTATAAAAGAAAGTCTTAAAATCTTAAAGTCACACCCCAGCCTACACTTTTGGACCTACAAACTTAAAATTTGGCATAAAGGTGTTCGTCAAGTGATTAAGGAATAAAGTATATATTCTGAATCACGATCAAATTCTGTATTGATTTAGCCATGTCTGTCAGTCTGTCTGTCTTTCTTTTGAAAATACGGTAGGGTCCAAACGAATCGACCTAGGCGAATGCAATTTTGTAAGAGAAATTATTTTTTCGTCGTCAGGTTGGTATTGAAAATGGTCTATGTCGGTCAAGTAGTTTTGGTACTTCCCATACAAAACCAATATTAGACCCATGCGGGTACACTGTATATGTACAGTAGGTACATACTAACTCACATGGCAAACATTTTGCAGGACTTGTATGCAGTGGAGGGTATTCAAGGGTCGGCCGCCGATGATAATACTTTTACTTGTTTTTTTTTAAGTTGTCTCTAAAGTTTCGTCTAAAAAAATATTTTCCAAATAGGGAGTCCACATTTTGAAATGTGAAATGATATAATTGATAATACCGAACGATAACAACAAGAGGTAGGTATCTACAACAGGTTCAGACATATCGAACCCATTTTTTTTAGTAGATACGTATTTCTGTACAAACAAAAATTAAAGTATGAAATATTGCTCTGAATCAACAAAATAGCAGACTTGGAATTTTCGTTGCAATATTGCTTTGCCCGACACCGTGTATTCAAACCTATATTTTCTTTTCTATCAAATGCAGAATTGCTGACATGCTTCAGTAGCGTTACCTGATAAAGAATATTATTATTCCATGTAATTAATCTGAAATTTTATAGACTGTTATAAATTGACCCGTTGATCCTCATATTGAACTTAATATCATTTTCTATTCAAAAATAAAATTTCACTTACCTGGCAACGATGTGTTGCAGTCAACTGATAACACATTTTTTTCCAGCCTTGACGAAGTGGCTGTCGAAGTTGTTAATGGATTTAATACAACTTCTGTCGCTGAAGTTGTTCCTCTTCTCTTTCTTGTTCTTGTTCTTGTTGGATTTGTTTAGGTTTCTTTTTGCTCTAAAAATAAATATATTTCTTATGAAAAAATACGATTTAATCCTTTAATCTACTTCATTGAGAATTTTAACGAAGAACAAAAGCCGCGGGCCAAACGCCGGCGGTGGACGGCGAGTGCTACAGAGTCGTGCCTAACGACTGTATGTATATCGCCTTCTTCAATTGGATGTATCGACATTGAAGAACATGTGCATGCAACAGGATCGAACAACGGTCCATACTACACGAACCACAGCCGAAATTCGGAGGGCTCCATTTCTGGGTGGCCTAATCTTTCATTTTGCCGATTCGCACTCAAAGTGAATATCCGTCAAATATTGCCGGAAGCAAGAATGATGAAAACTGCCATAAATCGAGCCCGAATAGCCATCAATTCTACCTTTCCTGTTGATACCGACCACACTTCACCTCCTGCTATACCCCGTAAAAAACAACAACAACAAAAAGGATATAAGTTTGAATTAAAATTACCAACAACATTGATTAGAAGTAGTATAAGCTTTATTTATTGTAAACATCACTTAAGCAGCATAAACCCTCACATAGTCAATCTGAAATGCGGCATCAGAACCTAACCATTGATTCCAGTTCCTTTTCTGTTTATTCCAAAACTGCTTCATTGGTTTTGAATGGGTTGCCCGCCATGGTTTCTCTTTTAGCCAACTTATTGAATTGTCAGGAAAGTCATTATGTCCACCAATACCATAGCCCAGGCGGATGTAAAACTCTTGATCAAATGGTGCCATTAATGAACCTGATTCTAGATATTCCTTATTTGGCAGCGACTTGCCATTCACCTTAGTATTTGCAAATCCGTAAGTGTTTGGTTTCACGCTACAATATTGTTGACTATCTACACTAAATGTTATATTATTTTTCAACCATTCCAATGTATATACGTGGAAATCTGCGGACCAATCAACCGGAGGACCGGTTCGTCTACACATTTTAATATTGCGGAAGGGTTCCTGTGCATTGAGAATGACACCTCCAAACAGTTCGTTTACCAAGTAACCGCCATTGCTGCGACTGAAGGCGATTCTCATCTGGCCAGATTGATAATTCTTAGAGCCATAACGAAAGTCGACCGGTTCGAGGAACATTTGTGGAAATACCCACGCGGCGTTGGGCATTTTAGCACGAATTTCCACCTTGCCATGTCTGAAACTGAAACGCGCCTTAGTCGAGAATTGAGATGAAATAAATGGAGGAACGATGTCAGCAGTATTTCCTGGTCTAAAACAGTCTTCTGTATTGAGAATTCCTGTACAGTTTGAGCCTAAATTCAATTCGTTTTGTAACACAACATTTCCGTAGATGCTTGTCAAAGCAATGGGCGTTATAGTTGCCATTTCATTGCGCACTTTTAGAACTTCGTCGTTATGCAGGTAAACCACAAATTCATGGTCCGGTTGGGAGCTGAACCGACGTTCTTTTGACCACTTATTGGGATCTAGTGTGTTCCCATTAAAATTTTCCTCAAAAATAATCTCTCCAGCACAGTGAACTGAAAGACCATCGTTAATAGTTGTGATACTGGACCGGCATTCTGTAGAATTTGACGGTGATGTAAGAGGTGGCAGTGCAACTACTCGTGAAACTGGAACTGGAGTCGTAGATACAGTGAAAGTTGAACTTTTATATTGTGGGGTATAGTTCATAACGGTATAAATTCCATTATCCTTCCTGTAGCCTAGGCCACTGTGAATAACAAATATCCAGTAGTATATTATATCTCCGAGCTTAAGGCTGGTAGTACGATCCCTAAATACGAATCTACCGTCTTTTGACTTGGTAATGTCTCTCGCCCACTTTCCAGACTCTAAGCCCTCCATTTCTTCGTTGAGTTTACCATGGAATGCGAACAGAGTGACATTCTCTTCAGCTGGGATGGAAACTTCGAAACCTTTGGGGTAAAATATTTTGAACTCGGCTTTTGGAACCTGGAACTCCCCAGGTAGCGTAACAAGCGGAACAGGTGTAGTTGTAGGCAATTTTGCAGTTGAACTGCCATCTTCTGATGCGTAGTGCTTTACAATATAAACTCCATTGTCTTCCCTATAGCCCAGCCGATTGTAAATGACGTAAGTCCAGTAGTATATTGTATCTCCCAACTTTAGGCTAGTTATACGATCTCTGAAAACAAACCGCCCATTTTTTGGAGTCACTATGTCTCTCGCCCACATTCCAGCCTCTAAGCCCTCCATTTCTTCGTTAAGTTTACCGTGGAATGCGAACAAAGTGACATTTTCTTCAGCCGGGATGGAAACTTCAAAGCCTTTGGGGTAAAATACCTTAAATTCAGCTTTTGGAACCTGGTACTCCCCAGGTGGCGTAACAACCGGAACAGGTGTAGTTGTAGGCAATTTTGCAGTTGAATTTTCATCTTTTGATGTATAGTGCTTTACAATATAAACTCCATTGTCTTCCCTATAGCCCAGCCGATTGTAAATGACGTAAGTCCAGTAGTAAATTGTATCTCCCAACTTTAGGCTAGTTATACAATCTCTGAAAACAAACCGCCCATATTTTGGAGTCACAATGTCTCTCGACCACATTCCAGACTCTAAACCCTCCATTTCTTCGTTAAGTTTACCGTGGAACGCGAACAGCGTGACATTGTCCTCAGCTGGGATGGAAACTTCAAAACCTTTGGGGTCAAATATTTTGAACTCGGCTTTTGGAACCTGGTACTCCCCAGGTGGCGTAACAACCGGAACAGGTGTAGTTGTAGGCAATCTTGCAGTTGAACTGTCATCTTCTGATGTGTAGTGCTTTACAATATAAACTCCATTGTCTTCCCTATAGCCCAGCCGATTGTAAATGACGTAAGTCCAGTAGTAAATTGTGTCTCCCAACTTTAGGCTAGTTATACGATCTCTGAAAACGAACCGCCCATTTTTTGGAGCCACTATGTCTCTCGACCACATTCCAGCCTCTAAGCCCTCCATTTCTTCGTTAAGTTTACCATGGAATGCGAACAAAGTGACATTCTCTTCAGCTGGGATAGAAACTTCAAAGCCTTTGGGGTAAAATATTTTGAACTCGGCTTTTGGAACCTGGTACTCCCCAGGTAGCGTAACAATCGGAACAGGTGTAGTTGTAGGCAATCTTGCAGTTGAACTGTCATCTTCTGATGTGTAGTGCTTTACAATATAAACTCCATTGTCTTCCCTATAGCCCAGCCGATTGTAAATGACGTAAGTCCAGTAGTAAATTGTATCTCCCAACTTTAGGCTAGTTACACGATCTCTGAAAACGAACCGCCCATATTTTGGAGTCACAATGTCTCTCGACCACATTCCAGACTCTAAACCCTCCATTTCTTCGTTAAGTTTACCGTGGAACGCGAACAGCGTGATATTGTCCTCAGCTGGGATAGAAACTTCAAAACCTTTCGGGTAAAATATTTTAAACTCAGCTTTCGGAACTTCGTACGCGAAAGCTAACGGCACGAGTAGTGCCAAAAATACAAAACTCATGTCAAGCGACCAAGATAACACGACCGATCACTTTAAGATTTTGTGTAGAACTAAAAGATTAGCACGATCAAGTTCAACTTTCACATCAAATTTTAGCCCCGTGATTTGTATTCCACGGCTATCAGGGAAATACACAATACCCATTGAGATTGAGCGAAAGTGTTACAACGAGTCATTAGTTTTGCAAGCATTATGTTGAACGTTAATAATGCAATATACAGGAAACTTTCCCAGTGTTCCATAAGCAGATAGATGAAAAAAAAAAAAACCGGAGCTGTCTTTAAGCAAAGCTGGAGCCTAAGCATCATTTCATTTCATTAGAGAAAATGTTATTCCTATTATCTCTTTGCAAACAAACTATCGTTCACCGACGACATGACGTGACGTGGTGCTATTTTTAAAGTACTGTATGTCACGTCATTAAACCAGCTTGCTCTCAACTTGAGTCGTAATATGCTACCTCCGGCGCAGATAATTAGAATATAGCTGCACCAAATCTTACTTTCTTCTATTAATATACTATACATATTTAAATTAATATGTGCCCATGTAAACCTATTATAATATTCTAAGAACGTACCTAGTAGACATTAAGCCGTGACCAGACACCGAACGTCACTAACTTCACGTAATTTGCTTCGACTGGAAGTGTAACTTGTTTCAGACACATGAAAAAAAGATCAAAGCTCACACCTAATCTATTTAAACGAAATTATAAGAATATAGCGGTCTTGACTTTTCAAAATTTGCAGTAAACAGAAACAAGGGTGTACGAATACATAACCTTCTCAAGGCAAAGGCACACTTCTTATCAAGAACACATTGACCTAAGGACTGATGCCTTACGTACGGGTCGTAACTAGATACTGTGACGTAATAGGTAAACTAAAACAATGAACGTTTAGCTAGTTACTAATGACATTTTTAAATACACTTTGTTTTGGGGTTTGGAAATTGCCCCCTTCTTTACCAAATGGGAGTAACTTTTGTTAAAACTTTGAGGGGAACTTTTTAATCGGCCCCGCAGACTTTGTAGGATTCTATAAAAAACAATAAATATGTAGAAAACAAAAAGTAATGAGTGTCAGGTTTTTGACATTGCTCAGCCCAGTCATTTGATAAATAACGTCGAGTTATTTATAGTGGCAACGATTCAAGGTAAGCTGGAACAGCATTTAAATAATGACATAATAGCTAAAGCTACCTCTTAAGATGGGTTTCCACATGTCGGTTGATTGACAAAGTTTGACAGCTCTCGCGTTTATTTCATTGAACGACACCACCGTCAGTTCATTTCCACTTATCTCAATTAATGGCAAAAAATCGTTTGTCAGTTGACTGTCAAACTTATGAACTTGTGCCAATTAATTTTCACTGTCAATTATAGACTGTGACGTTTTATTTGACAATTCAGCTATTTCCACTTGTCAATCAAATTCTTTGTCAGTTATTGGCAAACGCTGTTTGTAAATTAATTGACATGTAATTTTTCGCTATTTCCACTTGCCAATTTTTTTAATTGGTATAAAAATACGTGGGCGCAGTAGCGCAGTGGTAAGTGTGCTGGACTACTGTGCGAGGGATCCCATGTTCGATCCCCTGAAAAACACAAATTACATCTTAAGGTTTTTTCTACTGCGCCACCTCTCGCGAACGTCTGACAAACATCCGAGAGTATGACTGTCCTGAAAAAGCTTCTCAATTCAGCCGTTCGGACTCGGCATAAAATTGTAGGTCCCTTCCATTCGTTCCAAAAAATATAAACTCACACAAAACGAATGGTTGCGAGAAGCTAGGCCTTAGGTGTCTACCGCCTGTTGCGCCGCCTATTTTTTTTTTTTTTTAAATACGTCAATTGTCAATTTCAGATCGACAAGAGTGGAAACCCAGCATAATGTAAGCTCGTAGATATATCAGCCTAGACAAATTAATTTACCCAGATATAACATCGTGCTATGTATGCTTATAATTTTAAGACCGCCAAACAAAAATAGTCGAACAAATGGAACTTCGGTCACCAAAAGTGGTTAGAATGGTGCAAGTCTCTGAGTGTACCTACATTTCATACAGATCTCGTGTACTGCCCTCTATATATTGGCTATATATTGGCGATGGAAGGTATGAAAGCTGTCACTCGTAGTTTGTCCAGAATCAGGTTGATGTGGCGTAGCGGGTAGGCATCTTTGATCGAAATTGCCACCAGGCTCCGCCTTTTTTTGTGGGCTTTCGGATGGCTCGATTTTCCGCCCTGCGTCGTCCTTATATTATCATCGATGACCTTCTGCATGCCTGGGTATTGCGGATGATAACGAATAATGATGAGTTACCGGAGGTTGGTGCAGGTAGTGAATGCGATAACATGGGCGGGCGTTTGGGGGGGGGGGCATGACTTTCGTCATTCCGAATGGGACTGCCTCTGCCCTCTAGTCGTTCCACTAACCGATTAATACATTTTACTGTATCGTATGTTCAACTCATTTTTTTTTCTTTACCTGCCCTGTTAAGCGTCTACAGTCATGCCTATATATTTGGCTCAATTTTTTGTTTATGTACATATACTGGAATATATGGTACGTTTTTATACGTAAAATTAATATGGACTGACTTTAAGTCATTTAATCTAATCTGGCATTTTAATTATTAATTTATCTGGCATAACTTAACGATTAAAAAACTATATTTTGTTAATCTAGAGAAGAAATAATTTTATACACTGTTTTTACTTTGAGTTCGGTGGGGATGGAAAGTAATTCAGTAAAGGATGTGGAAGGAGATAGATTTCGGGTTTTGACTTTGATGGCGTAGCACTCGAAGATTAGATGGTGAGAAGATTAGTCTGCAGAGATGGCAGTTTGGGCGATTACACTTGGTAATGAGGTATTTATGTGTTGTTTGTGTATGTCCAAGGCGAAATCGGATATATATATCCTGGGATCCAAACGAGTTTGAGTTTTCTATTATTTTTTATTAATTTATCTCTGATGGCTACGATGCCTGGAGTGTCTTTGTTGAGATTTGTAACTGCGGTTACCGGTGAGAGGCTGTCGGAGAAGATAAATTGTTTTGGATTTTTTTGAAAGTGTCGTGGCACGCAAGATGGCTGTTGCTTCCGCAGAATAGATGGACGACAACTGTGATTTAGTCAGAGACACAGACACAGTCCAAACCATCTGTGCGGTGGCCGGTGGGACTCCGAAATATCCAAAAACTTCTGTTTGAAGACATCATTTGGTGTACAAGCTTTGGTGAGAGTATTTAATGAGATGTTAACTTTTTCCTCTGCAAGTGCCCATGGTGGAGATGTTCTGATGGGGTTTCGGCCTTCGGTGGATGGTGGTGCACCTACATAAGTTTTCGGTCAATATCAAAAAACGGTTGATTGCTGATATCACTTTAGGAGGCTTTCGGTGGAATAAACTTTTATTGCCTATTTCGTTGATTATTTGATTTTGAGTTGGATCAAGTTTTAAGACGACCATTGAGGTAAGAATATCAATTCTTGGCTTGATGGAAGGGAGGCCGGATTCGATTAGCATGTTAGCGATGGACGTTGATCTAAAATGCTTTAAGGCATTTCCTGTAGATTTATAAGCTAGGTATAAAGCTATAGTCTATCTTGGAAAGGATGATGGAGCGTGTTATATTAATTAGACTATGTTTACATGTCAGAAACTATTTTTTTAACTTAACTATATTAAACCTGGTAGAACGTTTTTTTTTAAGTCGATACAATGGTACTTAAAAGTAAAACTCTTATCAAAATTAACACCGAGTATTCTTATGTCGTTTTCCATTGGTTTCACTCGGGGATTCACTCATTCCGAAATCCAATGGAACAAGAAAACTGCTTCTGGCTGACTACACTCACGTATTGGTGAAACGTCAAAAATTACTGTATGGCTGCTGCCAGTTGGCTTGTATAAAATGCATAAAATGCACTTGTGTAAGTGCTCCTCGAGTGGATTCTGACTTGAAATCGAGAAGCGAAATTCTCTCCTCAGAATCAACAGAAGAGTATTTTTTGCGCCAATGGAACGGTTTCAGAAGTGATTTTCTTGATTCCGGACGCTCCCGGACGCTTCTTTTTGCCCAATGGAAAACGACATTAAATTATCTATACGTTACTTATTTCGATAATATTAAAATTAATTTTAATGATTTTCGAGCAGCTAGTTTTTCTGCAAATGTGCAAAACTTTACATATTTTGTTTATTGATATCTTAGCGCCTGAAGCAGAGGGCGTTAAGATCGTTCAAGATGTTATTCGGGACACTTTACTGTTCTCTTTACAATTGGAGAATAGCTATGATCAGATGATCGGCGTGTAGAGAATGACTGCAATTTTTATACCTCGAAAGGATTTCACTAAAAATGTCATTGAAAGCGATAATGAAGAGAATTGCAGAGAGTGGAGGTCCTTGGGGAGTGCCGTTGTGGAGGGGGTAAGTGGAAGATGATGCGCCATTTAAGAGGACCCGAAATTGTCTATTGGTGAGGAATGACTTAATTGTATTGAACATTGCAGCAGAGGTAAGAGAGAGAGAGACCTCTGCATTGCAGGTCCAATGTTCCAGTCAATAAGTTTTTTTAAATGTAGATTCCAATCCTTTCAAACGCCTTTTCAAAGTCGATTAGGTACCAGGATTGTGACGTGGTTTCTACTATTCTACCATACTATTATAAATAAAATGGTCTATATGCAGTAAAGCGTCCAAAGAGCAGCGCACACCACATAAGTCTTTTTGAGATTATTTTCTCTAATTTTTTTTCTATTACACAGCGAAAACCGTTGGTGTCCAAGCGACTTTATTTGTTAGGCTTAGGGAGGGGAATAACCGAAGCAGTTTTCCAACTTTGCGGCATGAATCGCATGATGCCTTTGTTAAAGATATTGTTGTTGTTGAACCAAACGGGTTTTCAGAATCTCTGGACAATTCTTTAACATAGTGAACGTTATTCTGTCATACCCGGGGGTTTTGCCCTTGGAGGTAATGAGGTGGTGTTAAAACTCGGAGATGGTAATTGGGCAATTGATGTGAGGGGCTTCACATCAGTCCAAAGTTTTTTTGAGCAGGAGTTTGGCAGGAGTCCAGTGAACTTCTCAAAGCACTCCTTTTTTGCTTCTTCAGTTGTTTTCCGGAAAAGCGCGTTGGCTTTGCGATAGGCGATCTGCTTGGAGGCGTCAGGGTGTGTTTTAAAACGTTTCCAACAATTTTGCTTAATTTACCGCAGGTTGTGCAAATCTTTGCTCCAGTATGGGACAATTTTTTTTTATTTGGGTTTGCGCACAAAATGAAAGGCACGAGTGATAACTGCTACTTCGTGGTTGATGTTATCAGTGAGATTTTTTTTCATAACAATTGAGTTTCGAGTGGAAAGATTCCTAATTGGCTCTATCAGTCTGATATTTTGGGAGTGGTTTTCTGTTTTGGGGAAAAGACCCGTGAGTAATTTCAGCAACGATAGGGAAATTCATTGATCATGAATTCATGATCGTTTTGTTTTTTTTTTTTGTTGGTCTGCGCCAGCACCGGCTCTTCACTTAGACCACAAAAGCGTTTCCCCGAAAGCATACGCGGCCCTGAGGCCATAAGAAAAATAGCAACAAATTGTTTGACACTTGATTCGGTTTCTTTTTACTGTTTGAGCACAAAGAAAAATGAGAAAAGAATTTTTGAAGTAGCGGGATTACACCGGCAGAGAAGCGAGGGCGATTTGAATGCAAGAGATCTTATCGGTTCGAAGGTTAGTCGGTGACTGCATTTCAAGTTACTTCTACAGCAAGTAGGTACAGCAGTGTCGTCTGCAAAAGCTGCTACAGTGGTGCCTACAGTTTTCAGGTATAAAAGGTAGGACCTAGCACACTGCATTATGGTGCACCAGTTTTAATTTATATTAAAAATTGTAGGTCCATTTCATTCGTCCCAAAAATATAAACTCGCACAAACGAATGGTTGTGAGAAGCTAGCCCAAGGGTATCTATACGCCTGTTGCCCCACCTATTTATTTATTTTTAGTTTTTTTTTAACATTTTCGAGGAAATTATTATAAAATTTAACACGTATAAATACTTAATTCCTTTTTTATATTTAGGCCTTATTTAATTTGTTTGGAAAGTTCTTACCGGCCGAGTAGGTCTATATTCTTCGCAGTTACCTTCTTTGGTTTTTACTAATGTGAGCTATTGCTTTGTTGCCTTCCAGAGCGAATAGTCGGTACTAGCATCATTAGGATGGTAACATTACGTTTTCAAGGACCCGTGAATGTTTTTGTATTAACATCGTATACTCCAGCCCCGCTTCATCTGTTTTCGATTTATCTCTGTACCATACATGAGAATCGCTAACAAATGTTGTTTTTTTCAGTTCCCAATTTTGGCGATCTGGGAATGCAACCTTGAAGTTTTAACTGGAGTTGAATTCAGGAAAAAAGTTGTCCGTTATGGCGATTCCTCGATTGCTAACTTTTTTCTGTACCTACAGTATCAGAAAATTTTTCATATAATCTTATTTTTGTGATGAATATCGTAGGAAGAGCTGTAGACCTTTGTAAAAAACTTATGTAGGTTAGAGGTTACACAAGCATGGTTAGGTTGGGTTAGGTTGAGTAGGGTGTGAGTTCATCACATTGGACTAGGCACCGTATTGGGCCAATCGCCGTCCCTGGGGAACCATAACGGTCAAAAACCTAAACCACTTCGCCCAAACAATTAATTTCCCTACAAAACCTGAAAATTGTTTCAATTTTGTTTGCGAGGCCAACCTGCTCCAAATTGTCGAAGAAGTACCTTCCTCTTATTTCCTCCTGTACTGAGCAATAGCATTATATTCACAGGGGAGATGAGTTATATCCTCTGCGACATGTAAGTCTTCGAAGTACCTGCATGTGTCCGTGTCTGTTAATCATAGCCTGCTTCCTTAGAAGACAGTCTCCAGAGAGTATCCCTATTGATATTCGTAGCATTGATCTGCTTGCGTAAATATTGTTAAATTTAGTGAAAGCGTAGCATTGCCGTATTTTTGATAGTCTTGTAAAATAACTAAATTATAATATCAATCTGTTGATATAGGATATGCCAATGACTCCACATAGCAAACATTGTCATTTTTAATCCATAAACAAGACACACACACAACGCTCTTCCAATATGGTTTTAAACACCGAGTTTATTTAAGAAATCTACACATTCTACAT
The DNA here is from genome assembly GCA_955612985.1 of Cheilosia scutellata. NCBI lineage: Eukaryota > Metazoa > Arthropoda > Insecta > Diptera > Syrphidae > Cheilosia > Cheilosia scutellata. The sequence continues at coordinate 42,190,790 of OY015311.1, read as the reverse complement.
TTAAGATATCTTTTTTCTTGTATACACAATTAAGTTTCGAAGTAAACACATTCATATTATTGATAATAATTAAAATTGAAGCGTGAATTGCGCCATTTATGTATGTATGTATGTAGTATGTACCTTTAAAAGTAAACCTATTCGAGAGATCAAAATACCTACCAGCTACCAATAATGAAACAAAACAAAAAGTCAAATCAAAATAAAAACACAAAACAACAAAATAGTTTTCCTTCATAATAATCATTTAATTCAGTTTAACTCAATTAAAAACAAAAAAGATAATAAAACATTCTGATTAGTTTTAGTAGGACTAATCAATATTTTGTTAGAAAAATATAAGAGAAAATAAGTAGTATAAATGTGAAATGCTATAAAAAGAAAAAAATGTATAGAAAACGAACACTGTCTTTCCAGGAGTTTTGAACCCAAATAAGGAACTCGTAGTATTGTAAAAAGAAATCAAAAATAAAAAGCTAAATATCAAATTGGTATTGGAATTAAAAAACATATTCCATGTTCTATTGTTTTGTAGTGAATACAGAGTTATGTGAGGAAAATGTTTTAAACACACGAGATTAGCAATAACAATTTGTGTTTAAAGTTGTAGCTTATATTTGATAATATGTATTTACTTGTGAACTCTAATATTGTTTATATAGGCGGGTGTAAATGTTTTACTATGCAATTGCGTTTTTTGTTTTTTTTTTGTGAAAATTAGAATAGTAATAATTATCTCAAACCAAAAGAGTTTATATATTTTTTGTATGTTTTTGTTAATCGCCCCCTGATTTCACGCCAAAGCATCAAGTATGATGCTGTTGGGCAGTTTACTTTTTACCAGGAGGCGCCATTGGTTGACCACGTTCCTTGCCGCGTAATTTTAATCCAATCACACGCTCGATCTTTCCAAGAATCAAGTTGTTTGGGATGCCACGTCCGGCTTCGTAGTCAGTCACCACTTGTTGCTTTTCACAGATTTTCTGAAAGGCAAGAAGGATTGTTTTGAGAAATAGGACACTGTATGACTTTAGTTTCGACATGGCATTTTATGCCGCTCGAGAACCTAATTAAGAAAAAAAGCAATAGTATGTATGTATGTAAATAGATAAAGGATCTAAGTCGTTTTAAGAGCGAAATTGGGAATACCACTGGATAGAGTGATGAGTTCCTATGATAGGCCTGCAGTGTACCACAACTGGGACACAAACCAGTAAGAATAGACCGTCGACTCCTCCCACATAACGGACTTTGCCTACAAGCTGCCGGCGGGCCCAGGATTTTTCATTGATTGGTGCTGTACAAAAGCAAAGGAGCGCCATTAACGCACGCATACTTGAAAAATCCTAGGCCCATGGTATAGCATGGAAAATCATTGCCGCCATTAATTTTGACATTTACACGTATTCACAGACAGGGTAATTTCTTCCGGGGGGAATCGGGTAGGTGCACGGGAAGTCGGCGGTCTATTCTTACTGGTTTGTGAACTGGGAGCTGACTCCTACGGCTATGAAAAGTTTCCAAAATATTATTTGGTCATGCAGATTAAGATGGGCCGTTCATGCAAACATGGAAAGCGAGGAAACAAACTAACAGCGTTAAATCGGAGGTAAACATTCGGCATAACTATTTTGACAATAAAGAAATAGAAAACGGTCAATGGAGGAGTTACCCTGAGGCAGCGATAACAACGTCATCTGCATAGGATATTATTTTGCATCTTTCCCCTTGCATTATTAGAACCACTAGGTTCTAAAGAAGACGAAGTAGTATAAGGAATAAACCAGGTAACAAAGAGACCCGAATTCCACTGCCAGGAAGAATGAACCATTCAAGCTGGACGACGAATGCCAGATTGGTCACTCGACTAAAATAAAGTAAATAAAAAATACAGAGTCCGAACCGAAGCCTGCAAGGACGAACAAGGGAACATCATAGTAGAATCGCAGTCGATGCTGAGAGGATATGGAAGAACTACTTCTGCAGACTCTACAACGGCGATGACGAACTAAATCCCGCTGTCAGGCAGAATGAACCATTGACCTGGACGATGAAGACCAGCAATTCCGTCCACCCAACCTTTACGAAGTGAAGATAGCTATAGTGAATATATATAAGCTTAAGTCCAACAAATGGCCTAACCGCCGTGATATTCAAAGCAGGAGGCGATGACTTTGTTAGGAGAATGCACCAACTCATCTGTAAAATATGGTCGGAGGTCTACCATCGACCAAATATTCACACTGCGGCAGATCTTGGAAAAAACCCAGAAAGTCCAAATCGATACCCACCGTCTTTTCATCGATTTTAGGGCCGCCTATAACAGCATTTATAGAGAAGAGCTATACAGAGCATTGTCAAGGACCCCCAACACCGACGTCTTGGACAGAATGTCACTATAGACAGATATAACTTTGAGGTGGTAAAGGACTTTGTCTACCTAGGCTCCGCTATGAACTCAGACAATGACACCAGACAATGAGATTAAACGAAGAATAACTCATTCCAATCGCTGTTTCTTTGGCCTGAGAAAGCAATTGAGTAGCAAAGCGCTCTCTCGAACAACTAAAGTGACCCTTTATCATCGCAGTCCTACTGTATGGTGCAGAGGCACGGACTCTATCAAAAGCGGATGAGGCTACTCTTGGTTGCTTTGAGAGGAAAATTCTTGGAGTTTCTTTTTCGGTCCCGTCTGCATAGGCGGTGAATGGAGGAGGAGATACGACGAACTGTACGGGCTATATAGCGACATCGACCTAGCCAGAAGAGTGAAGGTCCAACGACTGCGGTGGCTGACCCGAGGAACGGCGCAGTAGAGGAGACCGCGACTCAGGTGGCGCACGCAACTCCCAAGATTTAGATTGTACGATCTCATTCCGTTTTCCTAAACACTGTAGCGTGTTCCAGGCGGAAATCATGGCGATCAAGGAGGCCCCGTCGTGGCTACGGTATGTAACATCCGCTAAGGATATCGTGATTTTCATCGATAGTCAAGCCGCTATTAAATCCCTGGACTCGGTCATCTTCAAGTCCAAAGCCGCCCTCTATTGCCGCTTGAGATGGCGGAACAATTCAAAATTCACCTTATATGGGTGCCGGGCCACAGGGACATTCCGGGAAATTGCAAGACCGACGAACTCGCTAGACATGGCACAACTTTGTCGATTCTACCAGAGAAGGAGAATCTCTATATGCCTCTCGCTACGTGTAAACTTTTAATTAAACAAAATGCGATAAACGCCACTAATCGAAGGTGGTCAAACTGCACCACGTGCTCCACCCCGCAACAGATCTGGACAATGCTGGATCTCAAGCGCTCCAACAATCTTGTAAAACTAAAAAGATCTACTATAAGCACACTAGTAGGTGTCATCACGGGACACTGCATTATTGGGAGACATGCTCTCAGGCTGGGCCTCCCTTCCAATGATTTTTGTAGAAGCTGCATGGACGAGGAGGAGGAAGAGACAATTCTTCACCTCCTGGGCATGTGCCCAGCCCTCTCAGCTGGTAGACAGCTACATCTCGGAGATTACTTCGACAATCTCGGCGAACTCGCTAATGCAAGCATAAGCTGCCTCCAACGCTTCATTCTCAGCTCCTTCTGGTTCAATGGGTAGTTATAGATCATTCGATCCTGTGGTATTACAATGGGCCTCCTCTAACCTAAGTTAGAGGCTGCGCGCACAGATGCCCGACACCCTAACCTAACCTAACATAACGCATTTAATTGCATCGTTTTTCTGCCGGTACCTACAGTTGCAAATTTACATTTGCTGGAATGTCAAGAACACAAACTGCGTTCTAGAAACACCACAACAAAAATAAAAATAATAAAATATGTACATTATAATGAAGTGAACAAATACTTACAGTTGCCAAGTCCTTTTGACTGAGACCTTTTGCATTGCGACCTTGTTGAATGATTTTACCAACATCTAGTGGAATTTTTTCATGTTTCAATTCTTCAGTCTCGCGGTCCAGTTTGGCAGTATTTTTAGTGGTGACATGTTGCTTATTGGTACCAGCACCGACTGCAATTACACAAAACAATGAAAATGTGTTATCATTTTTACAACTGCACAATTAGTTCAGTAGGTATGTATGTATACTGTATAGTCATCCATATAATATAGGTATCTTCGGCAATATTGCGAAATTAAAAGCAAAGCCGGGTTAAGATTTAAGAATACAAAATCGTTAACACTTATAACCTGGCTGTTGCCATCTACACTTTACACAAATATCTAGCTTTTTGTAAAACAAAATATTATTATTTATGCATACATTTTTGTTGAGTATCCACCTGAACACCTTGACGACGTGCATGGTTGATGGCACTCTCTGTCTTGAGGGTAGAGGCCTTTGGGGCTCTTTTACGTAAAACCGTAACAGTGTCCCAATCAGACATGGTTAAATCTGTTAAACAACGAAAAGAAGTTGAATGGAAGTTAGTTTTCTTACTACATTTAGTTACATTTTGTTATTTTATTTACAGAATTATGAATTTTTCTTTGAGGAAAATATGGAATTAATACAAAAATTCCAGATTTGTTGAAAATGTGGCTCTTTTTTGGTATATATTTAATCAACTGAAGTTGGTGTCAGTTGAAATATAGTTCGTGTAGGAGATTGTCAACTGACAACCAAATGTGGTAGATATGAAAGTTGCAAACTATTCGTTATTTTTAAAAATTTGTGTGTATCAATTGCTCTAAATAATTATCTTCGAGTAAATTGTTCACACTGTCGTGTATGACAACTAATTTTCAGCTGTCAACGGTTATCTTGCTCCAAGATAATAAATTATCCTATAGGCTAATTAGGTCAACTCGAGTTTAGTGTTTGGTTATTGGTAAAGGCCCATAATTTCAAATAATTAATAGCATGAAACTAGATATAAATATCTGTTTTAAGGTTGGAGTCTGCTGATGTTTTATTTTCAACATTTAAGTCTAGTACGCTGCTGTTGTGAAACGAAAAATCCCATACAAAAGTGACTTAAGGAAATCATGAACGAAAAATTTCGCTCTTCTTTTCGTTTTGCAGTACGCTTCTGGATGACAAAAAGTGGGTAATTGTAGTAGATTGATTGGTACAATTCTCCACTCTCTTTTCGCACACAATTTATTGTCCGGGACATTAATTGCTTGCGAAAATTTAATTTTTTTTCGGCCCTGTTTTTTTGTAATCACGAAGTGGACGGTATTGAATTTTTATATTTGGAAGAATTGGAGCAGCAATATCAGGAAGATGACCCACCACCATTAGCAGAGTGTCTGCAGTGAAAATTAAACAAAGAAAATCCAATTTCACATCAGAAGAAATAATAAATTCGGATGAGGCTATTTATTGCTGTTGTAATGATATCGTTTTTAATGTACATACTCGTTTTACATCTTTATTTTGGAGACCACCGGAAAATTTCGTTTCACAACAGCAGCGTACTAGGCTTTACAGATGTTTCAGAAAATTAATCGTGGGTAAAAAATTTGCAGCTGTAAAAAAAAACTACAGGGTATAAGCTAATTATTTGACATTTTCTTTTGCTTGGGTTTAGCTAGAGTGTTGAAGAAGAATAATTAAAACTGCATTTCAATTTGTTAAAAGCGTGAAATTAGAGAAATCTCTGTTTTAAGATTGGATTTGGTGAATTTGTATTTTTAACATTTTCATAATAGGTTTCAGAAAATTAGCCACACTATCCACACTTTAATTAATTTGAAATTTGATAGAACTCTGTTTTAAGATTGCAGTTTGGAGAAATTCTCTTTTCAACAATTTCATAATAGTGTCAGATACTTGAGGATAATTATTATTCATCGCAATTTACACACGACTTAAAAAAAATAAAGGCTCCGTCAAACAGAACGCGTTTTACCACCGCGTTGTAAAATACATGTCCCCTGTCACACGGAGCGCTTTTTCAACGCGGCGTTGAATTCACCGCTGATGAGGGGGGGGGGGGGTTTTTTTGGGGTGTGAAATGGAAATACTAATCGAATTTGTAAAAAAAATTACGATAATGGGTGATGAAATGAATAGAAACATTGTTTTAAATGGTGAGATATGGGAGATAATTGCAAAGGAATTAAATGAGAACGTATTCTCCGACTTCTCTCTTTTTATTTAAGTCGTGCACCCAAATTCTTTTTTTTTTTTGTTTTCCTAAATTCCGTGCACGGCATTTTGAGAGAATTTGATGATAACTATCTGTTTGACGTTGTTTGCACGAGAACGTCGCGTCAAAATCATATCCCAATAATTTTACCGCGGCGGTAATAAAGCGTTCTACTGTTTGACGAAACCTTAAAACAGAAGAAAACGTATTGCACGAATACCGATGGTAACATTGCAATCTCAATAAATAAATGCCAAAATCTCAATAAATAGCATAAAAGGATTACAGGATTGTGCTGACATTTTTTGCTTATTGTCCGATTACACTACTTGATGTCATTTGTATCCGTCAAAATCGGCATTCACATTTGGCATAGAGGTCATTTTAAATATGCCCTTTTTACTGCATTACCAAATTTTGACAGCAAGAGTTTTAAAATGTGGCATTATATAACAATAGGGTATTTCGCGAAGCTATCCCTTTCAGAAGTGTGCTTTCTCTTTCACTGAAATGTCAAAAATACTTGTAGGAAAACAAACGAAATTTTACATGGCGGGAGATAGGTTTTGCTCATTTTATTTGTGAAAAGTTTATAATAAAGTGCCAAATACAAATTGAAAACATTGCAGTCTTGAAATTTAGAGTTTCTTAAAAGTGTTTACAAAAGTTCAATAAATAAATTTGTAGAGATTGATTCAAAAAATCCAAAATTTATTTAAACCCTATCTCCCGCCATATAAAATTTCGTTTGTTTTCCTACAAGTTTTTTTAGCTGTCACTTTGTTTTTTTTTTCTCATTTGACACTGACGTTGTCGCGAACTACCCTGGCTGCATTCCAGGTTTGACTATTTTAACTAAATTAACAACGATTGTTTATTTAGTTACTTTTTGGAATCTGGGACAGCTATTGTTACTAATTTCATGTTGACATTTCATTTTTCATGTGGTAGTGAGTAGTTGTTGTTGGAAGCCATGTTTGATTTAAAAAAAAAAATAATACGTGAATCCATGACAGTTGCTTTGTTAGTATGAGTGAAATGAACCACACTTTTGCCTCTTGTTAATTTAGTTAACTTCCCCTCCTTCGAACTGTCACAGCTTGTCAACGCTGTAGTTAAAATAGTTAACTACTGCCGAATTTGGAATGCACTCCCTATCTGTATAGGCTCATCTTATAGTACGTTTACACCGCACCTAAATTCATCATTTCGACTAAATGCAGCATTTCAGGCCAAATGTTCAGCATTTCGCCATATATTTTCCAGCATTTCGAAATGTTGAATTTCAGCGAAATGTTGAATTTCATCGCTGCATTTGCAAGTAAGTCAAATCGAACAAACCTCATTTTGATGACTTTTGGGGCTCACTGACAAAAAAAACCGCTGTAAAAAAATCCGATGAATAATTTTTTGTTGTATTTAATATTATTTATTTCAAATTGTATTTAATATGTCTGAATCATTGACTTATTATATATGGACTGCTAGTGAAATGTCAGTTCATACAAATTTTGCCCAGAAAATGACGCCAACATAAACTAGCGCTCTTGGTTCGGAGCGAAAAATAAGTGAAACAAAATGACGAACCATCTTGGATTTCTCCATAGAATGCTAGAGGCACCTATTGGGCGTGAGAGAATTTATGAGGTAAATTCAAATTGTTGCGTCACTGTTTAAAGTAGATGGCATTGGAAAACGAAGCCAATGATCACAACCATCTTTGACTTCTCCATAGAATGCTAGAGACACCTATAGGGCGTTAGTGGATTTGGCAAGTAAAACGATTGAAATTCAAATTGTTGCGCCATTGTTAACAATAGATGCCACTACAAAAAAATGTGAATTTCCAAATTATTCCGCTCCGAACCAAGAGGGCTAGTGGTTATGTTGGAACCAACGCGAAGACGTCTACTAGCAGTCCATATATAATAAGTCAATGGTCTGAATTATCACTTGTATTGACTTGTATTCATGTTTAGATGAATATAACTAAAAAATGAATTCTTTAGGTACAAACCACTTCTGTTTTCGAAACATAAAAAACATCAGTAGGTAATCAATTTGATACTAGCTGTCATTTGAAATGTTGAAATTTCAGTGAGAACGCAAAATTGTATTTCGAAATGTTGTCTGCTGAAATGTTGAATTTAGGTGCGGTGTAAATGTACTATTACCTACATCAACAAAATGCTTGACATGACAAATCCACGCCCATATAAAACATTTGTGAACACGTCCACAGCGTCACTCCCAATCGAAACCAGCGCCACCAACCGTTTACCACACCGGACTACTATCCCAATAAGACTCAGTTCAGGTATGGCCACTGAGGTTTGAATCGCACAGCGAAAGGGCGAAAAATACCATCAAGATGAAATCCACAAAGAAGGCGACGACAAATGAGAAAATGTCAGACTCCCGTGAGTAGACGTCGTCGGATTCTTGTGTGTCGACGAAAAAATCAAGAAAATCATTTTTCCTTCATCTAATTCGCTTTAAAAAGTCGCATTTTCAACGCCGAGGGATAATAAATAAATAAGAATCCAATTAGTGTCGAATTCAAAGGTGTAGTAACAAAATTAAATTCCCCATTGGTGTATGTGTGTACGCAAATAAGAAAAAAAAATTGCTCCATCGGCCGCCGGGGAGCTATCCGTATTCCTCATCTAGTCGTACAAGTGCATTGCATTTTTCCTTCCACATCCACACATACTTTGATTGTCCCCTTTCTCTTGCGCGTTCATTGTATTGCTGCTTCTGCTTCTGGCTCCAGGGAGTGGATTTCTCAAGGGCTTTGGCTACGCGTACGTCGTCTCCATCGTCGTCGGTGTGTTTTGTGTATTTGAGGAATCACGAGAAAAAAAGGCGAAAATATTGAAAATTCCATACACGAAAAAAGGGTTTTTTTTCCTTATTCTCTGCATCAGTGCCACTCGTAATTTCCTCTTTTTACGCTTTCTGTATCTTTTATTGTGAACGCAATCGATTCCAATAAGGAATTCCGTATATACCGTATGAGAGCAGTGAGTGCGGCCGTGTGTATGCGTAGATGTATGTGTAAAGCGCAGCAGGGAAAACGAAAGAAACAATAATTCGTCGTGTAAAATTGTTGAAGTTTTGTGCGAAAATATTCTTTTTCCAGGAAAACAGTGGCGAAAAGATTGTGCGGAAAATTCTCTTCCAACGAAAATGTGCCTGCGATTATTATCGAACGGGGTTCTTCATAGTGTTATCGGTATTTCCGTCTCCTTGTTGGGTCCTTGCTGTCCCCCATTGTCGACGTCGTCGCCTTGGTCGTGTGTGGTGAAATTGTAAATTTTCCTTTCCGTCAGAGGGGATCCCAAAGTTTGAATTTTCAGTCGAAAGTCGAAACACACTGTTTGGGCTAGGGAATAAAAAGATAAAAAAAAAAAAAACGTTTTTTCATTGAAAGTGATACACATACTGTGGTAAATACAGCAAGTAGAAGTAACTACGGTGTGTCTTAAAAGAGTGTAAATTCACTACCGGGTGGCTCCTCCACCAACACGGCACCATCATGGGGGCACAACATGCCAAGGATCGGTCGTCTGGAAGCCAAGGAACTGTCAGTTGTATTGGGATTAGTAGCAGTGTTGGCATTAGCAGTAGTTCCTCCAGTATTGGCGGTGTGGGCGGCAGTGGTACCAGCGGAGGAGGTGGGGTGGGCAGCAATGCTTTGGGTGCGGGATCAACCCTTCGAGCGAGCCGTATGAAGTCCCGTGCATCCGCACCCGCTCCAAATAAGGATAATCGCAGTGCAATTGGATTGAATATCTTCACCGAACACAATGGTGAGTTGTATATATATTTTTTTCTTTACTTTCCTTTCTCCTCCATGTTTGCTTCGTATAGTTTAAACTCATAGTAGTGGTGGATTATATGATGAGAGGGTGTGTTGCTGTTTACTGGATAAATGTGGGAGTACAAAGTGTTGTATATGTGTGTACATGAGTTAAATGAGTACAAAAAGGGTGGAATGCATTTTTTTTTGTTTCATTGTCGATTTTTAATTGAGAAGGACTTTTTTCCTGGAAAATGATCCGCAAATGGAGTAACACGAGAGTCCTTTAAATGGGGTAGTCTACTTTGATGAAAGTACTTTGACTTGCCAAAACCCTATAACTATTTTATATTTTGTGCCTACACCGAGATGGAAAGCATGCTGGGATAAGATCTAAAGACAGTAACAGGCAATATCTCATTTGCCAGCTAAACACCACTTTTCAAAAATCACAGATAAAAAAAAAAACAAATTTAATTTTTTTTTTATGTTCGAACTTTGGCTTTGGTTTGTTTCTAGTTTTCTAAAGAATGTCATTCACGTTGGGTCGCAGGTCGAAATTGTCAGATTTAGGACAAAATCTTACAACCGTCTGAAGGGACAATTTTGTAGTGTAAGGTAGTTAGCTATTGTAAGCTCATTGTCAGTCATTGACAGATCTGACAATATTGTAAGATCTGACAATCGTGTGTATACTTAGCATAACGACCGTCTCGACATAATATCGATCACTTGATCATTTTGTCAACAGACGTTGGCGGAGGTGAATTAATATTTGGGTGTTGCTTTCCGCCCGTTGTTCGAGACACGGGTACGTAACGAAATGTCAAAGTTTATATTGCATCAAGTTGGGGTATGTGGCTCGCTACGCTTGCGGCAAGGACTCTAAACTCCAGTATAACCAACTCTGAACAGACCGGCCCTAATAAAGAGTTTTTAATGAAAATAGGATTACGTACATCGGTAAACGTCAGTTCAGTACAAAATCTGTCAAAATAAACGGGCGAATAGCCACTTCGGTTTATTAATTGTCTATTTAAATACCTATGTATCTACAATTTACGTGCATGTAGTTTCAAAGTTAAATGTTTAATTTTGTATAAGAGTTTAAACTTTTAAAAACTGGTACTAGTACCTACTAAATTAATAATTCTTCTTTTAAAAGCATGCTATTCATAATATTTTGAAGCGTTTGTACCTAATATAATGTAAATTTACCTCTCCTTTAAAAAGTTTGGTAATCTAAAATTATTAGCTGTTCCTAATACATAATACAAAATAATACAAACATGTTTGCAATGAACCTTACTAATATTTTAGACAGAATTCAGAAAATAAATAGTCTTGGTCCTTGTGTCAATTGGGCTAAATAATTATTAAATCATTTCCCATAATTTAAAAAATATATTTAGGCATCAAGTTGCTTTTTATTTTATATACAAAAATAACAACATTCATTATTAATCTTTGTTTAACAGAGAGCCAATTTAATATACTTAATAAACAATTAATCGACACATATCTATTGCACTTTAAAATACTTCGCATACCTAGCCTTATTTTGTAACAGTATAAGCCGATGAATCAAACAATCATTACACAAAAACAAAATTTCACTCACATATATAACGGCATCAGCGGCAGAAAGACCTAGTTTACAATTTTGTAACACATTTTCGATGTCTTTTATGTATACAATGAATAGTAGAGTACCTAACACAGATTCTTGCGGTACACCAAAGTTCCCTTCCATTGAGTTTGATTCGATGTCATTTATTTTCACAATTTGCAATCTATTTGAAAGATATGACGAACACCACTTTAACTCTTTAGTTTTAATACCATAACATTGAAGTTTCTCTAATAAAATATTTCTGTCTATTGTTTCAAAGGCCATTTTAAAGCCCTAAACAACCAGGTTCCCTATAATCCTTTTAGATAATTCTTCTTTCCAAGTTGTAACAACTAAATTAATTTAACTTTTGCGGGAATGATTTTTTCTAAGTCGATTGACAATCTGTTACTAAATTGTTTTCCTCGAAATAATTATGTATTAAATTGCTTAAATATGATCGAAAAGTTAAAAGTTAAAAAAGTTAAACGTCAGAAATTAGCCTTTAGGATAATTTCTTATCTTGCCGGTGCAGGATAATTTGTTGACATCTGAAAATTTATTTTCAACCAAAAAATTATTGATGGCGATATAAGAATGTACATTCATTATTAGGGTGGTCCTTATTTTTCGACTTTTGAATTATCCCCGGGGCACTTTCTCATTTGATAATAGCCCCTATTATGTAAGACAACTCAACTTAGTTGAGTTTAGTTGTCTTCAATTCAACTCAACTTTCACACAACCCAAACTAACTAACAACTTATAGACAACCACTACCATCTTTGTTGTGTTTTGACAGATAACTTTTCTATCAAGGTTGTGTATTACATTACGGACAATACCGAATTTTGAATTAAATAAAACCAAGTGACAACTCAACTTTAGTTGTAGTTGTCTTACATAATAGGGACATATATACCTCTAAATATGAAACAATTTTTTTTTTGTTAAGATTTAAAGGTCGCTACCAGCTGTCAAAATTTGCTTTTGTTGGTAAAAGAGTACATATAAGAAAAAGTACCCTAATACTAACAAGTCAACCCTTCTATCTTAAAAATAAATGATTCAAATATCTACATAATATCTTAATTCATAACAACAACAATAATTTTGTAATATTTTGTATGTCCTGGCTATAAAAATAAAAGAATTTAACAAATACAGATTTTGAGTTTTTATTGGCTAGATTTTACTTTACTACTCATTCGAAAAAAAAATCCTTTTTTTTGTTTATTCCGATTGATTTTAATGCGCTGAGCTCAAATCTGCTCAAAAAAGAGTTGGCGGTCTCTTATCGTTTGGGCGTGGCACGCCCTTAAAGTTCCAAAAATCTATATCTATATCTATACATATAATAAAACTGTAGGACTTTTCTTTGTCAGCTAAAAACTCAAAAACTACTGGATAGATTTCCATGAAACTTTTTTTAAAATGTTCCTTAAGACTGTAAGACTGCTATAGGCTATGTCCTTAGGAACAGTTTTTAGCCAAAATGTATTTTCTGAAGTGAAAATATATACATACACATATACCTTGCTACAAATAGACGTTTATACTTTTGCGATCGTCAAACAAAAACAATACGTATACGGTATACTTACTATACATTCGAAAAGGGTTGATTTGTTTTCGCAGTGAGTGCTATGGTCAGTTATATATGTAGGTATGTATATTATGATCGAGAGACGTATAATACAAAACAGGTTTCATTTCAGAATTTCATTCGATAAGTGTAGGGTTGGGGTAGGTAGTTATTTGGATTCCTTACGAAGAGGGAAACAAAGGAAAGGAAAGGAAATGCAGTATTATAAACAAGTAGCAAGATCATGGAGAGGGAGGGCGATGCAGAGGGTGCACATTATGTATCCAATACATTACATCCATTATCGCATATCGCCACGCAACGCAGTAGGAATTTCATTCTGATATGCCGTATGTATTTTTTGAAGTGAAAATATATACATACACAAATACCTTGTTACAAATGGATGTTTGTACTTTTACGATCGTGTGATGCGACAGGACAAACAAAACAACACTACATATTTGTTTTCGAAGTGGTCAGTTGTATATGTAGGCATGTATGGGATGGGATGTATGGGATGGGGTGCGTGCGGCAGTATAGCATGGGGTATAGTACTAGGTAGTTCTTCGGATTCCATAGGAAGAGGGAAACAAAGGAAAGGAAATACAGCATTACAAACAAGTAGGTAGCATGATCAACGAGAGGGAGGGCGATGAAGAGGGTGCACATTATATATCCAATACATTACATCCATTATCGATATCGCCACGCCAAAATTGGACAAACGGGGGTGACGCCTCCCATACAAAAAAACATCTTATATGATTTTGTTTTTTTTTCGTATTGCTGTATATTTCAGGTTTAGGCAGAAAGAAAATTCCAGAAAATAGATTTATTCTTATTTTTCGCATTTTACAAAAGAACATTATTATCTAAGACCTACGCAATACAATTTCTGTGCACGGGCAAAGCTGGGCGGGTACAGCTAGTACCATATAAAATAGTACCAACATTTCAGGAATGGAGTGTCCAATTTGTCGTAAGTTGTCCTGAGATGCAAGAGAAACAACATTCCGGGAATCGTTTTTCACTTTGCTACATTTTAATTGTGAAATTTCGTGCCACATTATCATCCTACGAGTAATTGTAATTTGACACAAATTCATATTCAATTTTCGAAATTACATAATACAAAAGTATTTAACAGCATTTAAAGCACAGGAAAGCGTTTGCAAGCAAATAGTACTGAAAATTGATTCGATATGGTAGTAGGTACTGATTTTAGTATGAATTTGACAAAGCCTACAATTTTTTCGTCTACAAATAAATAGTATTTGTCAGAAAAAAAAATTGGAAACGTCGGCAGAAATCGAAAAAAAACGTCTGAAAATAAATAGAAATCATCAGATATTGGAAACGTCTGAAACAATTTTTAAAATGTCTGAAAACAAATAGTAATCGTCTGAAAAAGGTGTTCCTTCTACCAACATTGGAGTAAAAAGAAAGAATAAGTCCATAAAACAAAAAAAAAAAAAAACATAGATGCATTTTGAGAATCGGCGTTGCGGTCTTTAATTCTTTAAAATAAATGTTTTCAGACGATTTTTATATTTTTCAGACGATTACTATTTGTTTTCAGAAAATGTTTTAACCATTTGACAAAACACCTGTTAATTATTTGTAGTTTTCCTATTTTTTTTTAACAATTAAAATTTGAGTATAAAGCTTAGTACGTTGTTCAAGCTAAATTTTATCTCCCATACAAAATTATCTCCAAAATTTAGCTGAGCTAAGTTTAAGCAAATGGATTTAGTCGAGCGGTACGCTGCTTCAGCTAAAAAATCAAATTTTCATTTCAGACTACTGTCTACTGCATGTATCTGTCACAATTTAGCGCGCCCATTAATGGTTCCGCACATTTTTTCAAGTTAAATTTGGCAGATCATATCTATGTCAAAATTTAGCTAAAAATTTAGCAAATGTTTGGAGAGAGCAGCTAAAATTTAGTTTCGCTCGTACTAAGCTTAAGTTCATTGAGAATAGACTCGACATACATTTCAGCGAAAACAAATTATGTTATTTGAAATCTGCAATGACAGAAAATGTAGTAGATCCTACTAAAGTTGTCCCAGTATAGTAAATGTCGAGGTCAAATTTTTTATTGGTACCATTTCAATAATGCTGTGCTAAATGTAGGTACAGTTTAAGTCAGCAGCCAACTAGCTCCTAGAAAATATCGTTTTGTTCATTTCAGTTGTCAAAATATCTCTTTATAAAAAATGTAGGTATTTTTCTTTGTGAAAGAGTTTGTTTCTTGACCTGTTTCGGTACTTTTTCAAACAAGGAGAAAATTTCAATTCTTTTATAATTAGTCAAATGTCAAGATTATACATATTTTAATATGTACATAGAATAATAGAGCAATGTTGCGATGAGTACTCAAGAAGCATTGTATACATACTGCTAAAACAACTTTTGTTGGGTGTGCATTGTTACGCCCAAATGGTGCAACTGTCAACTTTCCCCTACTAGCTACAACACCATTAAACTATTCAATTTCACTTTTAGAATCAAAAAATAAACAAAAGAGAAATAAGTAATAAAAATGCAAAGTTGCTGTGCAAAGTGCCAATTGAAATCGAGAGCAAGTGCCAAAATGGAAAGTGACATTGTGTGTAGGTGCCGATTGTGAATGCGTTAAAAGATAAAAAAATAATAGTTCTCACTGAAAATGGACGGAGGAAAAGTTATCGTTTGACATTACATTAGTATGAATGTTTTTTTATGACAACTCAGGTTCGTAAAATATAAACTTAAACAAGTTACGAGTTTTTAATGTTTCTTTATTTGGGAATGACTATAGGAAAGAAAAATAGTATGAATCTACAAAATCAAATGTGAAATCAAACAAAAATATAAGAAACACAGTCGAATGGGGGTCACATTCTATGCGTTGAACACACTTTCGATCAATCCTGTCAACAGAGTTTTGCTGCTCAAATGCAGGTCGCAAGTGCTGTCGAATATGGAATATACAGAAATTCAATAATTTTTATGTTTTCCATTATTTGATTAGTTGCTTCGGAATTCTGCCAAAACCTTGAGAGAATGAGAGCTAAGTGGCGTAAGAAGTGTATGCGTGGATGAAAGTACAATTGTGTTCAGCCAGTTAGGCTACGTTTAGAGTAAATTCGTAAATTTTTGATAACTTGCTGTCGTCTGAAATTAAGTTATTCAAAACTGGCATTAGCCTCACTTTTCCCGTATGTAGTGTAGACTATTGCTACGCACGTATAGCGTTTCCCTTATTTGTTAGATGCGTACAAGGAGTGTGTAGCTGGCATGCATGATTCCCGGGATATATTACTACGGCGGCGCTTAAAACGGCTCATTACAAGCGATCACACAAAAATACCACTTAAGGACAAATTCGGACGTTACATTGGCTTCGGCATGTCACTGATTGATACGATTCGTGACATGTGTAATCGTAGCTTTAGTCTATCGGCTCTTTTCAGTTCATTTTGGTTGCGAGTCGTCCTCTGATCTCGACATATGAATTATTATAAGCTATCATTTTACAGGTTCGCTTTTCTACCTTCGAAGCAAGCTCATGCAGTGGATCATTATGTGTGCCAGGACTTCTTGTTCTAGACAGAAGGGCGATCTATTGTGGCTAAATTTGTAGAGATATTGTCGACTGTTGAAATTTTGTGAAGTAGGAGTATGTGTAGTTCAATCCCATTGCGTTCTCTTCATTCATACTTTGTTGGTAGGGATCAGATTGTACTACCATCTGCCTTTACTTGCAGCTCTCCAGCATTACTTCTAAGTACATATTTAAATGCCAACCTTAGCCTAAAATAATTTAGTTCCCTACACGGCGATTTCAATATTCCAACGTCTTCTGGCTGATTATTTGGATAACCTCGGTCTTGTGGTCAGCTAGTTCTAAGCACCACCATCAGGCTCTTAGACAATTTTTGTCCCTGGCAGTAAATCACCATTACTCACTGATGCAGAGTTAGTCGTAGAACTGTCATACATTATACTGCACAGGAAACGACTCCCGCAGTCAGTTTGAAATACTTTACGTTATCGTCAGGGTGGTATCTCTGATTGGCGAGATAATTGGGATTATATCATACATCCATTCCGGGCAGGGATCTCCTAACTAACCAGTTAGTGCGGTATATAAAGGGTGGCCCAATAACAAGTTTCATTTTAAAAATGCAATAAAATGAACAAAATTAATTTTTTTTCTTGTATTATGGCTTTATTAAGTTCGTTCAAGTGGCTGCCTCGGCTGGCTTTCAAGACCTTGTTTATGATTTCGGATTGCTTGAATGATATTGGCCTTAAGTGCTTGAATCGTTTCCGAATTGTTGGCATAACATTGGTCCTTCACGGTTCCCCACAAAAAAAAAAAGTGTAAAGGAGTCAAATTGCAGTCTGTAACGCCCGCCGTTGACAGAAACGTTGTTCCTAGCTTCATTTTCGAAGAAAAATGGTCCAATGATGTCACCATTCCACAATCAGCACCAAACTGTCACTCTCCGTGGATGCATTGGCTTCTCGACAATAACGTGCGGGGTTTCCGAGCCCCAGATGAGGCAATTTTGTTTGTTAACGTAGCCGCCGAGATGAAAATGCGCCTCCTCAGAAAATATGATTTTTCGCCATCGTTGTCCAATTCAAGCTGTTCTAAGGTCCAAACAGCGAAGCGATAACGAAGCGGCTTCAATTGCTGAGTCAAGGTCCAAAGCGAATAATCCGAGGTCTTTGTGCAGAATTCTCCTCAGGCTAGTGCGTGAAATGTTGAGCTGTTGAGATCGATGGCGAGTTTATGTTCGTGAATTGAGTCTCACACTCTCGCCTATACAGCATCCACATTCTCGTCTGTGTACGACGACGGGGACGATGAATGTTGTCCACTAGCATACCAGTCTCACGAACTTTATGCACTTGCGTACAGCCAGGCGCGGTAGATGCTTCATTTCGGCCAAAACTTCTTTTCAAAAAACGCAACGTTTGGGCCACACAGCACTCACTTTGGAAATAAGTTTTCAATACTTACCAACGTTGTTCAATGCGTAAAGCGACTCATTTCGTTCCGTGGAGGTATCATAAAAGTATCAAAATAACCTATGATTTAAAAAGAAACCTTTAAATGGGCCACCCTATACTACAGCCGGATTTTCTAAATCAGAATTGATTTTTGACAAATCTTGTTTATCCTCTAGTCTAGATGATACGTTCTAGTCTTTTAAATCTGGGGGTAAATCTGTTCCTTTTGCATAAATATCTTGAAAGGATTTTCCATTTATCTCATTGATTTATTGCGGATTGATCCGTGAATAAAAGACTCACAATTTCGAGGATCCATTCTTCTCTATTGAGAATCTTCATAGAAAGCTGCGTTTGTCGAAGCATAAAGTGTTTGGGGGGCGGTCTATAACGGAAACTTGTTAAGTTCTGAAAGTTTATAGAACAAAGTGATTAGTTATGATTACTAAGACTCACCTGCTTCGTTTTTATCAAACTAATCTATCGCCAGACTTATGTGCTGCTTCAAAATCTTCGAGGATAGCTTGTCCCCTTATATTCGTAGTCCTTCCCATCAGTATTCGTACAATACTATCAACGCCTCATTTTGTCGGAGCAGGAAATATACCATCCACTCCTGCTGTTTAAAAAAAAAGTAAATGTCTACAATCAGGTTCGCTTTAATCTGTCATTACTGTACAGTGTACACGTTACAATTATTTCAATCCTTTCAGCTCCCAATTTCCCTCGCAATTTCCACACATACTTAAAATAGTGAAACGGTACGCCAATTGTTACTTGCTAATCCATTCAAATTAAAATGTCATCACAACTGGTGTAAATAGCTCACAGCTGTTAAAATTTAAATTTGCTCCAGTACATTATTGGGGAAAAATATTCACATTATCGATTTTTGTTGTTTTTATTTCTTCTTCCCGTCGACAGTCATAATTAAATAAACCCGTTCATTCTGTTAGTAATTAACTGAACTGACACATTCTATGCGGTTTCGCTATGGGCAAATTATTTTTTGTTTATAACCAGATTAACGGTATTAATTATGCAAAATTGCTTAACGGTCAACCATATTCTTTGTTTTAAAGACTTCTCCTTCGCAATGTGTCTGTGTGTTTTGTTTTTTTTTTCACAAATAACTGTCAAATCTCTTGAGGCCATTTGTGAACAAATGCACCGCGCCGTAACTGACGTTATCACAATCATTTGTCATCGTATACTTAAAGCTGTCAGTTTCTTATGAACTCACTGATAAAAGTTATGTATAGCAACGCATTTTTTTCTATGAAACTGAATTTTTTTCATTAATGCAAATATTTATGACCACGTTTACATAGCACTTCCAAGAAAAACTCACAATTCGCAATAATCTACTGAAAATAAGTAATCAAATCTGGCAAAGTCATAAAATGGAATAATTGGAGGTGAATACTTAATCAGAGTGTGGCGGGTTGCGGCAGGCTTTAGTGATTTTATTATGTTTGTTTTTAGGCAATTGTTAAGTAATTTTGATTTTTACAATGTTTTGCTTTTCTTTTATGGTTTAATTACTTATTGTTATGTTGAAAGAAGTCTCGTTACTCAGGCTATAGTATGAACTATTTTTGGTTGTTATCTAAATCCCATCTAAGCCGCGAGGTGTGTTTATGTGGGTAATTTAAAAAATGCGTCCAGCAATCACTGTGTATAAGCATGCAGGAATTTCAAATGGGAGTGGTCATTGTTGGGTAAGTTAAAAATAAAGTCAGATGGTGCGAGGGTCTATTAATGGCAATGAACTAGTCTAGAAAGTGGTGACAAATGACTTGAAGCATTCGGCCAGGGGGACTCTTGTGAGTTTTAAGAGAAATGCCGATTATTATTATCCTGTGGAGTATGACGAAATTTGATTGTCATACAAATTGTTTGATGGTGTTTTATGAGAATATCGCTGGCGGAGGTTCATAAGGCCAATGACGTCTATCAACCTAAAAGTATGAATTTTATTTAGTAACTGGCTACATCGTTTTAATGAAGTGACATTTTTGACACTAATTAAGTCACATAGTCATATTCTGGTGAAGTGCCTGTCAAATAGCTGACATAGTGTGCTGATACATTTTTATACATTAATCGCTGGATATCATATTTTTGACGTATGGGCAGTTGCCAGAACAAATACTCTTTTGATGTTTGTTTATATATCTCAGATGAATATCTCGGATGAATTAATGGAATTGAATCAACTGTCAATGTGCTACATGCCTTACCGTATGAACTACCCAGACTCATTTTGGGGCAGAATTGAAAAGAAGAGTGAAATCGGTTGTAAATAAATACCGACGGGAGATAAGGTCAGTGAGGATTTTTCAGGACTAGTCACCAGTTATTCCCAAATGCGCGGCGGACCGTATTGAAAGCGATACCTCAATTTCGACCGTCTTCGCTTTTGCTTATTCTCAGAAACGAACAGATTTTTTTATGTGCAAACAATCCGCCAGAAATTCGTCACCTAAACAGCTATCGCTTTTGAAGCGAATCCCTTTTGGAAATACAAAATTTAAATCTGCCATGAAAAGCAATCCGCCGCGCTTTTGAGAATAAGACACAGCGTGCTATACAAGAAAGATGAAGGCTGATGAACCGACGACAGTTCTCGTATCCACGAAGTAAATTACTGATGGTTGGGTACGAAAACTACAAAATTAAAATCCCCAGATTTCGAGTTTATTCACAACTAGCAAATGCCCGCGGCTCCGCCCGCCAGTTTCTTTTCTTTTAAATAAAACTAAGCTCTATTTTAAGCTTACAAAATATTTTATCGGAATGCCTTTTTGTAAACTATAGACGTTTTTATTTGAGTGGGCGCAAGTATAAACAACTGCAGTTAACACGCGAACATGCAACATATAGCTGTCCATGTGAAAAACATGGCTGTCGGAGTCCAACTCCAGCAATGGCCGAGTAGTTCCGAAGATAGCCCCTTACCCCCGTTTTCCCTTCCCCCATCCTCACCCAAGTAACCTATACTGATCCGGAGGATGTAGCCAGCCAGTACAATGTTGAAAGAATTTTTAAAATCGGCCAAATAGTTCCAGAGTTAGTCCCTACGACCCCTTTACTCCTCCCCAGTCGCCAACTTAGTCCTTACGCAACCTGTACCAAAGTCCTAAGTCAATGGACATAATAGCTATTTCACATAAATGAAAACTCGTCACAGCCACAGGTATGATTTGATTATTTATACTACGCGATCATATCGTTAGATACTCTTTCCATAGCTGCAGATCTCAAATATAGGTATTTACCATTGTGCAAACATATTTACGCATCACAAATTACTTGTATGTACGTACATATGTAAATAGTTTGTTTTATGCATATCCATTCCCTACATCAAATTCAACTACGTCATACATACGCATATACAATGTGCATTCTGAATGCTTGTCGTGCGAGGTGCGAGTAATCGTTCTATTTTTAGAACGCAATATAAAACTACCCCTGAGCACAACTGCAATCGATAAAGCAAATTTTTCGCTCTTGGCCAAATAAGATCTATTTTCAATTTTTTGTATCTCACCCTCTGTATGGACCAGAAAGATGAATGTTAGCTTAAAATACTCGGTGAAGTATTGCCTAACAATTAAAAGTATATCTTGAATTGACATACATAGATTTATGAGTATAATGACAAGTTAAGCGTGGTAAGGTCGAAATAGAAAAGTTTGTTTGAAAAGTTTTTCAACCCTTATAGGACGAAATTTGAAAAACGATGAATGAGGTATGTAATAATGTTTGCTTATCAATTAACATACAAACTTTCAAGTTCATACGGCTATCGGTTCGTGATTCCCCCCTTACTCCCCGCGACTCCTTTACTCCTGAGCATTTCTCACCCACCCTACGGGCTAAGTTGGCCACACATCTATAAATCAGAAAAAAAAAAATCATGAAAATCGGACGAATGGTTCTCGAGTTATGGAGAAACGAACAGACGGACGTTGCATTTTACAAGTAGTATGGAGGATGGATGGATGGATATGGATGCATTAACAGTAAAATAGGTATGGGGGGCATGGTGCCCCCCTGCAACCCACTTGCTTGGGGCCACTGTTGGATTTGGAGTAGGCGCAAGGTTAGGTATACGAAAATTTCTTTAAATATTTTGAATTAACATTTTGGGGATTCTTTATTTGGTGGATTTTGAATTTGGGGATTTTGTGTTTGGGGATAGTCAATTCGGGTATTTTTCAAAAGGTGGGATTTTGGGGTTTGGGGATTTTGCACTTGTGTATTATGTAGTTATCCCAATTATTGACACGAAATATTCAGCGTAGGGTTGATTGCCAGGGCAGCGCTTATTTGTATATAGATATGTGATAGACAGCAGACTTAGGCAAGAAATGTTGAGTTATTGACACGTTAGTGAACGTCTTATGACAATCCGCATCAAAGGTAAAATCGCCCATATCAACCTGATATGGACTCACGCCTCCCTGCTAATGATAAAGAACACTCGCTGCTCCATTAGGGTGGGACCAATCTCACCAAGACATTTAATGTCAAAAAATGATGATTACATGACTTCTTCAACATAATACTTGAGAAAATTGTACAAAACTTACAAGCCAACACGGGCACAATTTTCCAAAAGTCTGTACAACTACTTCCATAACGCTGACGACATCGACATTATTGACAGAACACAGAGAGTTGTCACTGGTGCGTTTGCAAGTTTTAGTACAAAGGCGGCAAGAATGGGCTTAGCGGTGAATGAGGGCAAAACAAAATGCCAACAAGAAAGGACACACACCATCGACGAATCGGATAGAACGTCAAGATAGACAGCTATAACTTTGAGGTGGTGAGGGACTTTATCTACCTCGGCTCCGCTATAAACTCTGACAATGGCACCACAGCTTTGGGTTGCTTGGGGTGTCAAAATAGACAGCTATAACTTTAAAGTACTAGCTAAGGACTTAACCTACCTTGAATCGAACGACGAACTACCTTTTCCAATTGCTGTTTCTTTAGGAATCCCTACGTTATCTCCTTTTCCAAAACCCATTCTTGGGCATAATCTCTCATTTTTTTATCTCTTTTTCCAATCCAATTGTGGAACAGGGAATTTTAACGAGGGGTTTAATAAGTATGTATGTATTTGGGAGATTTTGGCATAGGGGATTATGAAACAGGGGATTTTGGAAAAGGAGATTCCATCACCAACCCGTTTCTTTAGCCTAAGAAGTTTAAAAACATTTATATAAGACCCTCACCATCCCTGTTCTGCGATATGGCGCAGAAGCATTGACATTATAGCAAAGGCGGATGAACACATCCTTCATTTTGAACGCTTTCTGGAGAGTTATTGGTACCCCTAGACATGTCCACCCTAGACTTTATCATGACTGAAGTAAGTTAGCTAGCCGATGGAGCTCATTAGTTCTACTAAAAAAATGCTGCTTGTCGTAACCGGATACCACTCCGAGTCGTTCGTAACATCAGATGGACTTGTTTCATATCAGGAGTAACCTTCTTTTAGACACGCACGGAGGTCTGTTGGATGGCCTGTAGGAAGATAGAATCTGTACTGGAAGAGTAACAGGCTGTTTTTCATGCGTATAAGTACTCATAAATGCTTTCATACAAAAGAAATCGCAAAACCCTTTAAGTCAGCTTTGGCGCAATTATCTTCGCCCATACTTATTCAAAAGATGGCCATAATAAATACATAACAATATTCATTTCAATGATTTTACTTGAGTGAGTATAGCAGTGCACATTTAAAGTAGGCGTACACATCGCTGGCTGATTCGAAACTAGGCCAACTGTCCAAGCCGCATATTCTTATCAAACTCATCCACATTTAATTCGACTAAAAGAAGCTTTCTATTTTTATCATGGCAAGAAGAAATAAATTTCCTTCCTTCGACGTCGACTTGGGCCCATCACCTTAGCAACAGACCATAACAAATATACTCATCTACCCTTCCGTCTCTAATCAGAAGCACTAAAGTAAATTAGATCAATCGATACCCCCAGGCGGCAATAAATACCAAGAGGGAGTGATATGTATACCCATCTCGGTATTGGCTCCTCCACCGCCTATCTCTGTCTATCCCATAGAGAACTGCACAGATGTGGAAACTGTTGCATAATTATTCGTCTCCGGTTCTGGGTAACCGCAATCGATGGGTGTTATCACCAAACATTACCGCATATCACACAACCGCAACACAATGCACGCCATCGTCTCACCCCGAATATAGCTTTGACGTGGCTGTGGTTCTCTTCATCATTGGCTGACGTGCTGAAATACGACTCCAACTTATGTATTATGCATGTTGCTGCTGAAATTGATGTGTCACGGGGTGTCAAATGTCCACCTATTCTCGATGGAAGATTTTCTTGTGTTGTGGAAAACCAAAAATTACGAAAATTGTTACTCACACGACTGACTAGTCCTGTCAGAGTTCAAAATCGAGTCAATTGACGTTGCCATTGGAGAGTACACCCAACGGAGGCAAAACTTGCAGCTAACAAAGTTGTAAAACTTAACCCCGGAACAGTGGAGGGGACAGAAGGTAGCTATAGCGCTATAGGTACCAATGCACCAATTGGCACCTCCATCTCATGTGAACACCGAATGACAGAAGCAATGGAAAAGTGGAAACAAAGGTTTGCGAGGAAAATTTGTGCAAAAAACTAGGTTCTCTAATTACAGAGTGTTACTACATCGATTGTATGTCGCTCCGTGTCGGTCGTACGTAAGACTAGGTCTGGCATCGGTATAGCAGAAGCTGTAAAGCAGGTGGTGTGTAGGTATGGAGTGAGTAGGTATTGCAGTGCACGACTATAAAAGTTGTTGTGGGATTTCTTTTTTTTTTTTTCATTTGCACTGATTGTCTGAAAAAAAAGAGGAAAAAAATTGTTACTCAATCAGTGTTTGCGTTGTTATCTAACTTTAGACACAACCGAAGGTGTCCGTTGGAGGACAAGACCGTAATATGTTTACTCCTTAATGAAGTAAACGCAAAGGTCAGGTAAGGTCGTACTTAGTTGATGGTGAGTTTCATTAGCACCTTTCCCGCTGGATTGTGGGTGTTGCACAGTATAGGCGTTGCTAATTGGACGTCAATGGAAATCATGTCAATGACAGCACGTCAACAAAAGTATTTTGGCACATTATGTTGTTCCCTTAGGCAGAGTGTTCCGTCTGTTTATTTAAGTCAATAATTTTTCGGTGAGAATGTGTTATCTTTTCCCTTCTGTAAGAGTGACTGCAACACTTCTGTCTCTCTGTCGTCGAACATCCGTGGGTCTTCCATATGACTGTTCCTAACCCCTTCGTATAGGTTTCGGATTAGGGGGCGTGGCACCTCTCATAGTAGATAGATGATTGGGTGAAATGGATGCTCTTGTGACATTATCACAAGGTTAAATCATTTTCGTCCGAAAACAAATAGTAATCGTCTGAAAAATATAAAAATCGTCTTAAAATATTTATTTTAAAGAATTAAAGACCGCAACGCCGATTCTCAAAATTCATCTATGTACTTATGTTTTTTTTTTTTTTTTTTTTTATGGACTTATTCTTTCCTTCTACTCCATTGTTGGTAGAAGGAACACTCTTTTTCAGACGATTACTATTTGTTTTCAGACGTTTTAAAAATTGTTTCAGACGTTTCCAATATCTAATTTTCTGATGATTTCTATTTATTTTCAGATGATTTCTATTAAATTTCAGATGATTTCTATTAAATTTCAGGCTTTTTTTTCGATTTTTGCCGACGTTTCCAATTTTTTTTCTGACAAATACTATTTATTTGTATAGACGAAACAATTGTAGCCGTTTAAAACTAACTACATTGCTACGGGATCCCACACCTCCGACGCATTGCGAATACACTTCTTCGCGATTCAATGCACACGCAAATGATTGTTTTTGCCAAGAACGCCTTAGGCCTAGGCCTAGCGGCAGAGCGGCAAAAATCTGAGCGGCAATCATAAGCGGCAAGTGGCCATTTATTAAGCGGCAATTCCCATAGAAGATATTTTTTGTATAGGAGGTATAAGATACAGATTGTTTTTTTTTTTTTTGTATGGGAGGTGCCATGCCTATTTGTCCAATTTTGATCAATCTTCACAGGAGCACTCCAGGGCCAATACCTAAGGTCATCTTTAAGTTTGAGCTCAATCGATTTGATGGTTTTCGAGATACCTATACGATTTTGAATGTTTTTTTTGTATAGGCGGAGCCACGCCCCTTTGTCCGATTTTGACCAACTTAATAAAATAGCCTTTGTGCCGCTCAGCGACCGCGTGGCCACACCCAAATAATTTCATATGTTTGAAATATTTTTTGCCGCTCAGATTTTTGCCGCTCTGCCGCTTTGCCGCTTGCCGCTCAGTGCGTGGCCTAGGCCACGTCAGCATATGGTCTCAACTCCCACTGCTCTCTTTGTGACACTCAGATATCTGTCTACGATATGTGGCCCTCTCTGTTGACGTCAGAACTACGTACCTATGTGGCTTTCTACATGCGGTGTACTACGGCCTTTAGTACAGACATTTTTTTAATAAAATAAATTTAATGGAATTAAATTTTTTTTTATTTCTTCTTGATCTGTCAAAATTTAGTTCGAAAATGTGTCGTGCATTTATTAGGCCAAGCTAAAAAACCTTAGACAGGTTTCGGTAAAGTCCGAGAAAGATGCTGCCAATATTTAGCTCAAACTGCGTATTGTTCTGGTAAAACGCTTTGCCTAATTTTATCTCCGAGGAAATTTCGTAGCGGAACTTAATTTAAGCACGAATAAATACCCGACGGGACGGGAGAAATAAGACTCGACGGGACTTATATATATGTATAAGTTTTTTCATGGTAATAAGTCCACACTCAGAAAACTGCAGAACTTCGATAGCAAATGCGCCAGCTCTTTTTTATGCTTGTACATTAACTGCTAATTTCTAGGCTGTTATAGCCAACAGAAAGCTGTGATGCCATTAGTAATATGGCTACTGAATATTAAGCAGGGCTACGAGAACCTCCATACAATATTATAGTACGCTCATAGTTAGTGACCTCTTCAGAGACCTACGAGAAGCTGTAATATCCTCTCAAAATATGTTTAGTATAGGTACCAACATACAGAGCTGTAAAATCCTCTTCAAAGATCGAGGAAAGTCACATAAGAAATTATCATATGCCTCGTAGAAATTAGAAGTTTTGTAAGACCCTTGCGCTCAGCTCTAAGACTGATATAAAATATTATAGTTTCTGGAGCTCCTTAATACTTAGGGCTCTGGCTATGACAAAGTTCTTAATCTGTACATTCCTTTAGAAGCCCTTCGCTGAGCAGTTTTGCGGGGAATATTTACTAAAAAAATGTTCTCAAACTTCAAGATATCTTTGTTTTTTAGTTTTAAAGCTTTCGCTATTAAAAGACGGTATCGGCACTTCTTATGTCACTGATGGGCTACACCTAATGCTGGTGAGATAGGTTGTTAAGCGACACGCGACCGGCAAAAGTTCTTGTAGTCTCTTGCCACAGTATTTTTGGGACGTTAAATCCTTTAACAAGCTTGACTTCGTACTTTGGGCACTTTTAGTATGTCTTCTCAAGAAGATAGGAGTACAAATTTGGCCGTAATGCATATTCTTATACCAGCTGAGAGCTTATATTATGGAAGACTTCTGGCCTAGGTATTTATTAAATCAAAAATTCGGAAAATGTGAATGAATTAAACATGCAGGACAACGTCTAAAATATTACAACACGTAATAGTAATTCATGGGTGGTAACAATTATGTCACCAAGTGTATTTTATGTGGCTCATGCATGAGTGGCTGAAAAAATGGCTGGAAATGTGTTTAATTAGAAACTGCTGAAATTTAATACAAAAATAAATAAATAAAATGTTCATATATGCACCCTTGACCTAGCTTCTCAAAACCATTCGTCTGTGTAAGTTTTATTTTTATTTTTCGAACAAATGGAAAGGGGCCTGTAATTTTATGCCGAGTCTAAATTAAGAAGCTTTTTCAGGACAGTTGTACTCGGATGCTTGTCAGACGTTCGCGAGAGGTGGCGTAGTGAAAAAAAAACTTTAAGATGTAATTTCTGTTTTTCTGAGGATCTAACCTGGGACCTCTCGCACAGTAGTCAAACACACTAACCACTGAGCTACTGCACCCGCTAAAATTTGTTGAAATTTAATAAGGTGCTTGAAAAGTTTGATGTTCTTCAGCATTTCAGCATTTAAAAGTTGGGTGAATTGAAAAATATTTGCATCGAATTTATATCTAACGTCAATGTTGCTTTTGCTGTACCTACTAATGCGTTACAATCCAATAAAAAACAGTGGTGCCAAAAAGTAACCTTGGTTGTCAAATGCGATGATGCATGTTTCGTTGCCGATCGCTGTTTCTCGAATAATGAATCCCAAATAGACACTCACCAGCTATTCATTAGACGAGTGGTATGCAGTCATATACATATCTAGTTTTGACACTGAATCTTTTGATGTCAAAAAAGGACTCTAGCTATAAAAGAGAAAAAGGTGAATATTTCTTTTCTAAACAGAAATGGAGAAAATTATTTTAAATGAATTCAATGAACCTCAACCGGTTATTAATATGCGAATAATTATTTAAAACAAAAAACGAATGTGATTTATGCAATTGGCGCCTGTCTACTACGTCGTTCATCCCCGAGCCTGATGCAAACCGCACCCACAGAAATCAGCGGAAAAAAATGTAAAACCACACTGATTAAAACAGAATTCAAACTTTTTTTTTTTAAATGCGGTTTGTATAAATGTTGACATTTGCCGGCAAGAATACATACTCACATGTTGGCTGTCTGCCCTGTCCATAGTATTTAGGTCGGTCCGTTTTTTTTTTTTTTCTGTCAGCGATTTATTATGTAAGCTACAAACCGTGCATGTGCAACTTCTATGCCACCCCTGCCCTGACCACTAGGAATTGAAATGATTCTGCTAGTTTCTTCCCAGTCTCTTGTACTACATTCCAACTCCATTCCATTTGAACTCAAAAACACATCAGCGATAAAACAATCAACAACAAAAAAACACAATAAAATGGCAAAAAAAAAAAGTAAAAATAAAAGTGCAAAAGTGGAACCCCAAACCCACCAGAAAATCAGAGCGCTTTGTGGCTGTGTGCGTAAAGTCTCTCAACTATTATTATCGACTTCCGCAATCTCGCTCAAAGGCTTGATAATGATGATGAGGCATGGGGATGACGTTGTTGGTCTCTCTGTGATTTTACGAGTAAATGTAGTTCTATGCTTATTTTTTTTTTTTTTTTTTTTGTTAAAAATTGTTTTCTTTATTTTTTCTTTTTTTTTTTTTGTTGTGTTTAACATACAACTTTTTTTTTCCTGGCATTTAATTCCGCTTTACACTCGGGCTAAACAAAAGCAGCCGAGAGCGAGGGAGAGAAACAGATACGAGAAGAACAACCAAACGAAAAGGAGGGAATGGGAGTTAATGTTTATAATGATGATGATGTTGGGTGAAATTGTGGTCGTTGTTCTTCGAGCCTCTATTACTGGGAAGCCCCCATTGAAGCGGGATTTAATTGTAGCCCTCTTGAATAAATTAGGGTTGAGGTTATTTTTTCGTTGAAAGCACCCATTACTTAAATTAGTGTCAAAATGTAGAATTGAGAATTATTAGATTTTTGAATTCTATATGCATGTTTGCATTATAATTTCGGGTCGAGTTAGATTATTTTTGAAGTGGTTTTGATTTGCAATTACTATACATACCTGCATTTGCTAAAATGATGAAAGTCAGATCACTTTTGTTGAAAACTTACTCGGGTTGGGACTCAAGCAATACTGCTCTTGATTTTGCGCAATCATGGGCAAAGTGCCTCCAGTTGGACACTTCAAGTTTATTACGGTCACTTTGCATTCAACACTTCAGGTATTTCTTTAGTAAGCGCTGGTTTCAGTTCGTACTTTCTGACTAGGACTAGGTCAATGTCGCTGTAGAGTTCACTATTAAAACTCCTCTTCGAAAGCCCGTCAACGAAAATTAGACCGAGAATCACCCAAAGAATTTTACGTTTAAAACGACCAATCATATCTTTCTCCGCCTTCGCTATCACTCATCCCTTTGGGCATTGTAGAACAAAAATTGTAACGGTCTATTATAACGCACTGTTTGATTTATCGTTTTTGGGTGTCTCTTTTTGTTAAGAGCATATTTTGGCTTTACGCTCATTCAGAACGTACACGTACTTTCTCTCTGTCGCTAGGAGTTCAATGGGTGTCACTCCCACGATCACGAGGAGGCCTAGTTACAAGACAGTTCGGTAGAAGTTTGTAACTTGGAGGGCCCCTAATCTCAGTACTGCAGCGACTTTCTTCCTGTACTTTTTCTGTATGAATGCATCGGTCTAAGTCTCACATACAGATCTCTCCACACAGGATAATGGAATGGGTTACCTACTTTTGCAGCTCGCTCAGAAGGTGAGGTTGAAGTGAAGGGCTATTCCAAGCTACTTCATGCTGTCTTGCAGGTTATGATTTCGACTTGAAACTCGACAGTTGTCGTCCTAAGCACTATCCTATAGTCAAAAACACTATCTTTGGTTTTTCTGCAGCTATGGCGTGGACGTATCTAATGGTTTAGTTTGCTCAGTGCATTTTCGGTCTTCATCATGGGAATCATCCCTCCAATGTCATCAGCGTAGCCTACTAGGACGGTGTCGTAGGATTCCATCGTAGGAGTTCCACAGGTCAGGTCCCAGTTCGAGAACTGTGTTGTTTAAGCATTTATTACTTTTGTATTAATTACTGTGGGATCCCTCCGTCGAATCATATAGTAACTCCGGGCCCTTAGTTGGGGTATCTTAAAGGCATTCTCAAAAAAAGGATGGGTTAAACGTATTTATAACATTAAAAGCTGTCAGGACGACAACTTTTCATGAGCGGTGATATCCCTTCTGATCCATTCAGGTAGCTAATCACTTCATAACCACTTTTTTTTTAAACCACTTCCTGGACAGTTTCTATTGTAGAGTTGCATCCTTTTGATTTCGTGTTGTCCTTCGGCCTGGTGACCTTGCGTCTAAGATATGCATTTATCTCCTCCTGGAGCTTGGCGACCTCTTCAGTCCACCAGTTTTCTGCGTCCAAACGATTTGCTTGATCAATGTCTGTTTACCAATTTTTGTAATAATGAAAACTTTTCATTTAGCACAGTTGGGGTTGAGCATCATCAAAGCAGTGATGAATTTAATCATATATCACACTACCAAATACATGCACTAGTTATTAGACTAAAAATGTAACGTAGTAAATGAAGAATATTCGGTCGAAACGCCCGATTTTGATCGGGCCCAAGAATTGTATTGCTGGATAATATTCTTGCCTTTCAGGACAATGCACAAGCAAAACTTTAGCTCCCATGAGTGTCGAGGCGTTTACACTATCGTTATTTTGTATAGGAGGTGCCACACCCCTTTGTCCAACTTTTGTCCAAACTCCACAGAAACACTCCGGGGCCAAGACCTAATATTGTCTGATTTAATCTCAATAGGTTCGGTGGTTTTCGAAATATGTACGAGCTAAAATCAAGAATATCAGTGTCATTTCAAGCCTGTTCATTGACGAAAGTATGGTAATCTCGGAAAATCGTATTCCAAGTAAAAAAATCTTATTTTGAGCTCGTTTTTTCACGACCATAAAATCGTCTTTTTAGATTTTTACTATATGGCCCCTATTGTGAGTGTCGATAGTCGATCGTTGAGCGACAACTGTCGATTGAGATTGTCGATTGCGATTGATATTTGTCGATTTGACAGTCGCTTGTAGTCGATTACAAATGTCTGGTCGATGCTTTCTGTTGGAAGTGAAAAAACTGAGTGCGTACGAATAGCTAAGATCAATCGACGCAATCGACAATTGTTCGTGTCGATCGCTGATCGACAATCACAATAAGGGCTTAAGCTGAAAAATCCTACTTCAATCTTTTTTTCTGGATTATTTTAAGAATGTTCGTTCTTATTTTAAGAATACAAAGGCTACGTTTTGGACCATTGTCAACTTAAATTAAGCTCGAAAAAACAAGACCAAAAAATCTTCTTTTTAGATTTTTAGTAAGTTTAAAAATCTTACATCAATCTTGTTTCGGGATTATTTTAAGTATGTGGTTCTTACATTATGCCATGCCTGAGAAAAATTTATTTTGGGTATTCAAGATTTAAACCTTGATCTTAGATACCTACCATCTTATAATATATGATCACATCATTCATTCATATCAGTAGATAGGTAGATAATAATATTACATTTTTCATGTTGCCTTATGGGAATTCACTCAGTAATTGAGTGTGAATTTTAGGGACGAATAAAAATCAAAATGCAATGCGCATGCCCTTTAAGTATTGTTGCGCTTGTTTCAATCATGAACAAGCTTGAAATAAGATTGTCTGTCCCTTATTTGTGTCTCAATGTCATCTTTTAAGATTGTTTCGGCTTATTTCAAAAACAATAGGTGTCATATTAAGATTTAGCACGTAAAAATAAACAAATCTAAAATCAAGCTTGATCATACTAGATTTTAGCTTGCGATTTTTCTCTGAGTGTATAGGGTTTTGAATGTTTTTTTTTTTTGTCGTATGGGAGGTGCCACGCCCTTTTGGACCAATTAAGGACCATTCACATGGGAGCGAACGAACGAATTGATGAAATGCGAACAAACCACTTTTTATGCATTTATAAACAGAAAATTGTACATTTTATTATTCCAAGAGGAGGATAATTAATTATTCCATCAAAATGTATTAAGAAAACATGTTTAAAAATAGTTTAAATAACGAAATTTCGATTTCCAAACTTTTTGCCGCGACCGAAAACGCCCTGGAGCGAATTGTCAATCTATTCACAATCCACATCATTTAATTCGCGTTCCACAAAGTAGCGAATAAAAAATTCGTTCGAACTTAACCTTATTCCAAGAGTAGAATATCTTGAAATAATAAAATGTGCAATTTTCTGTTTATAAAGGCATAAAAAGTTGTTTGTTCGCATTTCATCAATTCGTTCGTTCGCTTCCAAGTGAATGGTCCTTTACAGATTTCCTGAAAAATTTAACTAAATCGGTTTGGTGGTTTTCGAGTTCTGCGAACACAAACATAGTAGAGGCAAGCTGAATTTTTATAGATAAAGATGGCTCCATACATGGTTGAGGAGAGTTTTCGAGTCTCCTTCCTTGCATTTTTCGACGTGCGGCCTCATATTCCACATCCGATTAGTAGATTGAAATGTGTTGAATTAGCTTTTGTGATCTGGTCCATGTTTGGTACACATTTTTCATTTTAAGTCTCTGTAAAAAATAGTCTCAATTGAGCCTTCACTGCCATTGCGAAAAACTTTGAATGCAACGAACCAAAATTATAACAGTTTTGAATTGTTATCCATAAAAATTATCAAGCCTAGTGATGACAGAACCCCAATTTGTGCTTTCCACCAACTAACTAGTGAGTGTGTTCCTGTGACCACCACCACGCCCCTTAACTTGGGGAAGTAAAAAAGTATGATGTCCCTGATACTCTCCTTCCATTGTCTGAAGTCATTTATCCGATTAGTCCTCTATTCATTCGATCTGATGAATCAATATGGAAAATGCAAAGAAATTCAGTTTGATTTCGATCTTTTTTTACACCTGACGTTCCGCACCAATAAAAGAGTACCTGACATAGGTACCACAAAGATACACCTTTTCAATTGAAAATCTGCCAGGCTCGACTACGACTGCTCCTCTTCAAATTTCATAAATCACTCAGCAGCTGGACAAACACAAAGAAGTGCGGCAGAAATATTTACGAAGAATAAATAATGGTGTAGCCACACAGCATCCTCCCATGGATTCCGAATAATTAATTGAATTCTATGTGGAGCTGGAGACTGGAATACGCTTCTGCACGGTAGCCGCCGTCGGTCGCGCGCCGGCCGCCAGACAGATGAGAAACATCTTCCTTTATCCTGACCATCTTTTCCGGATATCATTTCTACTATACAAGTATCTACACATCTATGTCGAAGCAGAAAAAAAAAATAGAAGCAAAATGGATAAACAACATACAAAGAAGAGTACATAAAGGAATGTCTGCTAAAAATGAATCAAGGAAAATCGAAAAGTCTTTATTTAATTGAATTGGGACTTGGGACTATTGTGGTTGGATGAATGGCGAACGGCTCTGATTCATTGTGGCAAATTGTTAAAAGGATTTTGCCATAAACTGTTGATGAGAAATGAACATTTCAGGGTTCTTTTCCTCTCTCACTTGTGTGTTGGTGTGTGTTATTTTTTTGTTCTAATCAAACCCAAGGCGTGTTCAAACACGCATGTAAATTACCCGTACGCGTACCTACCTCCCCCATCGTCATACGACGGGGCACATTCGTCACGGACAATGTGCCAAATGGAAAGGAGAACAAAAAGTAAATTCAACTAAAGCGCTGTGTTAAATAAATCAAAATAATAACGCGGCTGAGGTTTGTTCTCAGATTTGGAAATATTTATGATGATTGGGTAAGTGGTATGTGGTTTAGTCATGTAGGGTTGCCAGATCGATTGAATGTGAGCGCGGAGAATAGTTTATGGATGTGGGTAGGTCAAGTACATATAATTAGATATTTTACCCATTTTTAATTAAATTTGGCCATTAAAGTTGCGCGATTTTGTCGTTATTACTATTCCGTCACCCCTATTGTTCGATTAAATTTAATGTCTAAGTTAAGCCCAAAAGAAGGAACGGTGAGGAAGTTTATATCTATCGGGGGAATTAGGTACTTCCAGTTTATCAGTTTTATTAGGGCGTAGGTAGCCCTTATACATTATTATAGCAGCTCATCTGGAGAGGTGAAAGGTGACAAGAACATCAGGGTCTTTAAAAATGTCCAGTGACAGCAATAACCAAGTCATCCGCACATGTACACTCTAGCTATTTCCAGATCTATAAACTGATTTTTGATTGTTGCAATAACCCTGTAGCTACTATTACACATGTCAGAAAGACATGTCGTGTCTTTTTTTGACATGCTGACGGCACAAATTTTGACTCATTTAGATCGTAATGTAAATGTCATTCGTGAGCGTGCCAACCCGGTGCGGTCATGCGTGTGCCATTGTGTCCCAAAATCTATGACATGCTCTCTTTGTCTTACTGTGAGAGAGGTGAATGACAAAGGCGTTTTAGAATCGTCAATATTCGTAATCATACAATCGAAGGAAAAGTTATATTCAAAGCGTGTTAAATTTCTACAGTTAGGTCTTCGTGACTTGTAAGGTTTGAAGCTAAGAGTAGATACGTGTAGCCTAGGGTATCTTGTGATAAACACTTCGAAGTTGTTGTAAGCCGGGTCTGTGTTTTAAGCTGCAACTAGGGAGTGTCAGGAAAGTGATCCAATAGGAAGTGAGTGCTCGCGTTACATAAAGTATTCCATTGCCCATCCGTCTTCGCTAGTGCAGAGGATCTTCCGTCCAACCTCGGGGTTGGTGCCTTCTATACTTTAACAAAAGGTTCTCGAAGATATTCATTGTTCTTTTCTTACCTTTTTTTAGGGTTCCAGACAACTTATACCTACTTTTTTAAGCATCTCAATAACGAGATTCTCTTCCTTAGAGCATTCAGTGATGATTGGCTATACTCCTCATAGTATAGCCAATCCAGCGCCATGGAAACCAGACAACAGGCCAAAAACAACATGGATGTCAAGTATTATGGCAGAAGTAATTGTGAGAGATGGAAGGACCTGGTTGCTGCCAGCAGCAGCTCACGGAAAACAAGAAGAATGAGAAGAAACAATTTTACAGATATTGTGCTTGTTTTTATTTAAAAATCGGAGTAGAACACGATTTTCCGAAAATGTTACACAATATCAAAACTAGTGTATGAAGCTACTAAAAAGTAGTTATAGTCCCTTTAAATAAAACTCTCAAATGAGAAATACATTGAAAGGTATTTCATTGCTAGAATTCGATAAAAAATATTTTCTTCAAAATATTATACTTATCAAAAATTAAAGCTGTCTTTTCCCTATCCACCTACCTACGTGCTTTCAATAGCAAATTTATCTATTTCTAAGAAAATATTTTGACTTCCATGTTAAAACACGTCTAACGGAGTTCTTCTCCATAACACCAAAACCAGAAACTCCTTAAAGTAAAAAAATTTATCGCTTACCTTGGCGATTTCATAAGATCATCTTTAAGAGGCGCCATAAATTGATGCTGCCCCAAACCGACAGATATACGAAATAAGAACCTGCATTACATGGTCCTCTATTTCTCTCTGGGGGTATAAAGATTAAAATTGCAAACCGAAAAAATATTCTATATAGATACACAATTTTTTGGCATGGATAAAAATGTAGTTTTTTATTTTTTCTTTTTTCCTGATTCAGAACTTTCCATGAAATAGAGAATTCCTCCGAGAAATCGTCAGAAAACAACCCACCAGAGACGCGTTTCGTGTGTGTTACATTTTCGTTGGAATTTCTGCCAACATATGCAAACTATATCCCCAGGATTAGCCACAATCCTATACATTTATCCCTAGAAAAACGAAAAAAAAAAAAGAAATGAAAAAAGAAAGAAAGAGAAATGAAAACAAATTCTGTCACTTAAAGATGAAGATACTGATGAACTCTCATTGCGGCGTCTGAAGTTCGTTGGAATTTCCTCCACCCCTCTGCGGCACGTTCCGAATCCGAGGCGAATTTATGTTTCTAATTTTAGCCCGATTTCTGTGTAAACATTTCCATGACCTCTCTTGCGGAGAAAAGAGATCGTATATACAGAATAAAGTGTACGACGATTATAATATGGAAAATGTGGTGTAAGCGTCAATAAGAGTTGTGGATGGGTCATGACATGAGATGACTTGCTTTTTAAATTTATCACACGAGGATACGAGAAACGGCACAGGGAGGTACTTAAGTTGGGTTTTGTTCATGGCAGTTTGGTAGGGACAAGTATTTTTATAATGAACGACTCATTGTTGTTAAAAATAGCGCCGCTAAGGGAAACGCAATAACCTCAATTGAAAGTAATTTTGAACTTTTAATTGGTCTGTAGCAGTTCCTTTTCTTACGAATGCTCTACAAATGGGCCAGTGTAAATTCTTTTTAATTCCAAGCTATTTAACCGCCTTTTTTATATCACAAACATAAGTGGCGTGGGGCCTATAACACAAAAATCTTCATAATATACAAGTGAATTTCTACTAGCTAAGGAATCCATACCATATCGGGCAGGCGTCCTCTAGGTAGACCTAGGATGAGAAGGTTAGATCAAGTCCATCATAATCTCTCCTCTACCCGTATGGGGACTGCCCTTGATGGTTTGGAGTCGATGGAGGAGGATCGAGAGCTACGGAGGGTCCCCTTGAGTAACATACGCCCGCGATCCACTTAATAGACAAGCGGACCATTTGAAACAAAAAAAAAATTGAATGAATTTCTACAAGTGTAACGTTTCTGTAATACAGAGTTACAAGTTCAATTCTGATATTGTCAGCCCTTGAAGACAAATTCAAGGCATTTGATAAGATTTGTTTGGGGAAGTAAGTTAACTCTGGCGCTGCAAAATAAAAACGGTTTCTGGTAGAAGGACATGATACAAGCACATTTTACTATAAGAGGAGAGTCTTTCATTTCTATCTCCCCCCGTTTAGGCGGAACAAAATAAATAAGTTCGTATAGGCATAGGCACCCTAGGTCTAGCTTCTCACAGGCATTCGTTTGTGGCCATTTTTGACGGTGCCGTGAACGAAGGCCATATGAACTAACGCCATAATGGCAATAGTTCACTTTCAAATGCGAATTCACGCCATAATCCAATTACGGCTTTATAATTCATTTTGAAATGAGAACATAAGCCATCACTTAAATGTGAACTAATGCCATATGGTGTTCATTCACATTCGAATGTGAACTAATGCCATAAACGCCGTCAAACCAGTAAGATCCATATGGGGGCATGCTGCCCCTGCATCACTTTTGGATTTGGAGTAGGTGCGAGGTTGGCAATATGGAAAGCTTCTTTTGGATTTAAAAAATCTCTTGGATTTAAAAAAATCTTTTGGATTTAAATATACCTTGGATATACTAAACCTCGCACCTACTACGTCATCCACACAAACAATTATTCGTATTTAGTTTCACAACTAATTGAAACGTCATAAATTTATTGCCTTGGGTATTTAAAATGTTTAAATCCTACCTTATAATTTTTTTTTTACATCCCAAATTAAAAAGTCTGTCTTGTCTTTGTTAATTTTGTAAAAGCACTGTGTGGTTTCCTATGAAAATGATAGATATTTAATAGTTTGGTCAAACCCGCCATCAAAAAGAGGGCGTGTCTAAAAAAATGCAGTTTTCGTAGTTAAATTCTATGGCTCTTTTATTTAATTCTTGACTTCTTTTATTCCCCTCTAGTAGTAGTAGTAGTACACAGAGAGAAAACCACCACATAAAGTAGAAGAAAAACTATAAGATTTCTCTATGGTTTTCATCCAAGAAGAAAGTCATATCAAAACAATAGAGAAAATCTTATTGAAATCTTTATGAATATTCTATAAGAAAACCACATACTTTTAACAAGATATCTTATTCTTAAAGCAATATGAAAACTTATTAAAAAGTATATGAAAATCTCTTCGCACCAATAGGAAAAACTTATTGAAAGTATATGTAAAACCGATTGGAAAAATATGGAAAACTTATTATCTTTTTAAAATATTTTATTTATTTATTATTATTTTTTTTTTTTGCTCATATTTTACATACAACATACACAATAAAGACAAAATTAACAATTTTTTCTGAAAAAAAGTAATAATAAAAGTATAATTATTCTAAAAGAAGAAAACAAATACAAAGTTAATATTTTCTTATTTAATAAATTACTTACACTCCTCGATACGTAGACGCGCTTTTGACATGAAATCTGAAAACGAATGCGTTCGGCAAAGCAATACACCGTTTATATGCACTTTTATAAAATATGAGAATACTTTTAGTTCTAAGGGGAATTCTTATTGATTTAAGAATATTTCCTTATTACCGTTTAAAAACAAGCTCTTTTAATAAGTTCGTCTTCTCTAAACTGAATATTAACAAGGTTTTCATATAATTATTATACAATTTAATACTCCCACCCAAATTTAATGTGATATCTCTTTAAAATTTTAAAGAGAAGTCATATAGATTCGAGAAGATTTCCTTTTAAACGTTTATAAGCATAATTTTGTAATAAGCTTGACTTCTTAAATCCAAATAGTAATAAGGTTTTCATATTATTTTTATCATTTAATATGATTTGGCATGCAAAAATGATATGAAAAACTCTTAAAAAGATTAATAAGATTTTCTCCATTAAACCATTAAGATTTCTCTATGGAAAATTCATATTATTTACTCCTTTTAATAAGATTTCATGGTAAATCAGTGCAATAAGGCAATCTTATTGATTTTATGTAGTCTTTTTTCGCTCTGTGTAGAATGTTTTTATTTTCAACTTAATATCAAAAAAAATTTTACATTATTTTAGCTTAGATAGTTTGAATTAAAGTTAAAAATACAAAACTTACGACAATGACAAAAGTCAAAAGTCGGGTAGTTAAATTTATATTAAAATATTAGTTTGAATTCAATGTTTTATGATCATGTAAGAAAATTATTACTAAAATTATTATTAAATTCTCTAACAAGTTAATTTCGGTATGGTAATGCTACAGTGATATAATTAATGAGCCTATCAAAATCTGTACTGTTTTCTCCATTGAGTATGTTAATAATTTCCGCATCTGTTAACCAATCTCTCCCAAAAGAACCCAGCCTGAATTCTTTTAACCCCGGACATCTGCCTAGGAAATGCTGGATGTTCTCTTCTTCCCTTAAGCTGCACACAGTACAAAAGGATGTTTCATTCTCCACGAATCTATTCCCCTTAAGCTGAATTAGGTCGCATCTTGTCTTAAATATCCAGGTGATTTTGTTTAGTTCGAGCCCACCGGTGATGTAACTTGAACCTCTTGAATAATCCAGAAATTTGTAGATGCGTGTACTGCTTCCAGATGCCCTCCGTAGATTTTCCTGTTGACCCTCCGATTTCGCCAGCCGCAGTTGCTCTAAGCTCTTTTGGGTCCAATCGCTATGAGAAGTGTCTCTCTCATTCCAATGCAGCCCAAAACTACCCCAAGATGGTTTAATTCTTTGACCCAGAATACCTTTTCCCTTAAAAGTATTTTTGTTAGTTGGTGTGGTTATTCCCCTCTATGTTCCTAGGGAGCGAATGAGAGTATTCTCAAGCCGATGACTTGCCAGGGCCAGTGTATCCCTACAGGCGTTTTTTTTATGCTAGCCCTAATATTAACGGTAAAATATACATATATACAAATTTTACGAAATATTACACAATTTAGATTTTTTCAAAAACGGCTCTAACGATTTGAACCAAAATTGATATTTGAGTTAATGCAACGGCACTTTTGAATTTTATCGAAAACGGTACAAACGATTTTAACAAAAACTTATTTTTAAGATACTATTGTCATTTTTAACTTGATAGCAACATCAGTTTTTCTCTAAAAATACTGCGTCCTCTGATATCCACCCAAATCCCTAATAATAGTAGGTACTTTAAAAAACTGCTCATATCTCAAAAACGCCATTTTCGTCATATGATAAAAATGTAACTGGCAGGTAGATAATGCTTAAATCCATAGTAATACCATTTGCTCAGTTTTGAGCTAAACAGTAGCAAAATAGTGTTTTTTGAACTATGAATTCGTCCTTCGATTTCCACCCCAATCGTTAAAAATGCTACTTTAAAAACTACTCATACCTATTTCGAAAATGTCATTTCCGATTTGGATGAAAATGTAACTGCTAGGTAATGTTTATATATCCTGAAGAATACGTCGTACTCACTTTTCAGCTAAACAGTTAAGTAACAGTGCTTTTCGAATCCAAATTTGTAACATTTGTCAGAATAATTTTACAAAAAACCGTTCTAACGATTTTGATCAAAAGACATTATTTAAGACAACATAAGCATTCTGAACATGATCACGTACTTAGTTTTTCTCAGAAAACTCGAATATACCTAGCCGTTTTATGAATATTTCTCAAAAATGACTACCCAAATCCCGATGTATTCACACCCAGCCTATTTTCGCAAAGCCCAAAACTTCAGTGGCAATATAATTCGAAATTCATGTTTATGTTTATGTTGAAAATACGCCTGCTCCCACTCTAAAGTTTATTTTAGAATTATCTATCGGTGAAGATGAGTATTGTCGAAACCTTTAGTAATTGTACGTATTTT
The DNA here is from genome assembly GCA_955612985.1 of Cheilosia scutellata. Taxonomy (NCBI): domain Eukaryota; kingdom Metazoa; phylum Arthropoda; class Insecta; order Diptera; family Syrphidae; genus Cheilosia; species Cheilosia scutellata. The sequence continues at coordinate 42,149,311 of OY015311.1, read as the reverse complement.
GGTCCAATTCGGATATTGAAGGAAATCTCACAGAGACATTTTTTTCAAATTAATTTTTGGGTGTTTTGTAGTCAGTGAGATACGCCCTATCCCAGCGGGTAGAGAATATGGCATATTTCAGTCTGCTCCACTACAATCGTATTTGTGCATAAATTGGTCCTATATTTAGTTGATTACTGTGCTAATCACCTCCGTGAAAAATATTATGTAGATACTCTGAATAAATATCTATGTAGATAAAAAATAATTTTGCTCTTAGCGATTCTCTCAGCATCGTAAATATGATACGAAACAAGATTGCTAACCTCTTAGCTCAGAAACCACCCTAGGCCAGTATACTGAAACTGAAACAGAACAAAATGTAGCAACAACGGTTACAGCTCACAGCATTAGTTGTATGTATAATATCGTGCAGAGACAGGTTCGATCTTGTTCTTCTTTGGCTGTTCATGCATTGCATATCTCTTACCGCATTTAGTGCACAAACTTGTTTTACTTTTTTATGCGTATAACTTTGAGGTTGGTGTCAGATTTCTTCATAAACACAAAAGGAACATTATACATTATAAGAACGCAAATCACATTTCCTGAACGCGTCTTGGTCTTCTATACGAACAAGAGAAATGGAGAGTAACTGAGTAACTAATTGATTTGAAAATAAATTAACAAAAACACTTTCAGAATTTGCGCGCCCATCCGTTGTGGCCAGGCCACCGCAATTATGCGATGCGGACGACATCCAGTTTAATTATAGGACCATAACCTGTCTCGCCGTAAAGCAACTTTTCGTGCTGTTGCTGTCGCGGCAAACGGCAACAAATCTCCACACAATTTATATGGAAACACGTTCCTTTGGCGCGGCGCGACGCGGCACAGTGGAGGTTGATTATGTTTATGTTGAAAATACGATGGTCGCAAAGGACCACGATTTCAATTTCGTTTGAAAGTCGGTATCCATCCATTAGGTGGCACACTGAGAGTTATATTTTCAATTCGAGTGACAATAATAAAACAAATGGCAAAGTCAATGTACTGGCATAGGCGGGGTGTTTTAGACAAATGAGTCGTCTGGTGTCCACACAAGTTTTTAAGCAGCCCATCGAGCATTTGCCTTTAAATCAGTACATATTTAGTTTATTATTCATGACAGACAATCGCTGAAAACGGGCCACAAAGAGTGACCTATCAGCCAAAACTTAAGGCAAAACCATAATCCAACTTAAGCCAATGTAGCTCGTTTCAATGTATTCGGAAATTGACTGAAGCTAAATTAATTCCAAATCGAAGATGCGTCAAGCTATAGGTAAGTTGTCTTTGGTACAAATCTCCACAGATATGACAATTTGAAACATGCGGATAACTGTCGAAATCTGCCGAGAAACCCCAGCTAAAAGGAAACGGCTGATTAGTTCCTCTTAAGGCCCAATGCACACGGAGCAACTGAAAAAAAAAACGAAACCGGTTGGCAACTCGGGTTGGAGATCAGTCACTTGACTCCACACACGAGGAAACTCATCACCAATCAATATCTCTAGTTCGTTCAGTGTCGTCATGTTTTTCAACCTCCCCTACCAGCAACAGGTTGGTATGTTGTTCGCTCAACTTCGACAAACTAGAAACTAGAAACTGAAGTCAATAGGCAACCCGACATGTAAATCAACAGACGACTAGTTACAAACTGGTTTTTGTGAATCGCAAACGAGTTTTCAACCAGTAGCGCAGTGTGAGTCGTCCCATTTGATTACACAGGTTACACAGGTTATGACTCAAAGCAAATTAGTTGCCAACTCGCATCACTGATCAATTTTTTTTCCAGTTGCTCCGTGTGTATTGGGCCTAAGTCTGGAAGCGTTCTAAATGGTTTTTCAATAGGTAGATGTTAAAATTGAAAAAATCAAGTTTTTGGTGAGATTTCAACGATTTTTTTGTTTTATTTGAAAGTCCTATCAATGACGTTATGTACGCCATCGTTCAAATGGCCGCCGCTGGCTTGCTATAGGTGGCACGCATCCGAGATGTCCCACTTTCGATGAGTCTGGTGCATATAGTTAAAGGTGAATTTGAACGATTGCGATGGTTTTTTTTTCACTTTGAGGGCATCGGTCGTTTGCGATTTATTTTCATAGATCGTGCGACTTAAGGAAACCTCACAAGAAAATGTCTAACGGAGTCAAAACGCACGATCTCGGTTGCCAGTTTATTTCGCCTATGCGTGAGATAACCATGTTCTCAAATCGCTTATTCAGAATTTTCATTGTGGCTTCAGCTATTTGGCATTAAGTGCCCGCGCGCGTCCTGTTGGAACCACATCATCGATCGGTATAGCGCCCTCCGTTGATGGTTATATGGCAATACCATCGTTGATTTCAATGATCCCGCCATCGGCCAAAATCCACATAATTTGTACGTGTTGCTTGATACTGTAACGTCCCATTGTGATTTGTCTTTAGTGTCTTCATTCATTCATTCATTTTCAATGGCCCGCTTATCCATTAAGTGGGTCGCGGCTGTAGGTTCCACAACTCTCGATTCTCCACCATCGACTCTAAATCACTAAACCCAATTCCCATACGGCTAGAGGAAAGATGATAGACTTGATCTAACCCATTTCCTGATGGGTCTACCTAGAGGACGCCTGCCTGATGACACAGATTCCAAAGCACGTCTTGGAATGTTGGTTGGGGACATGCGTTTAACATGACCAAACTAACGAAGAAGTAGCTGCTCGACATTAAATTCCCCATGCCAGCAATACAACGAACGAATCTCATTTCGGGGAATCGTATTCTTTCGGTCATTACCCATAAATCTCATGACCATAGGTAAGAGCTGGAACAAACACCGAATTAAAGACTGAAAACTTAGTATGGACACCAATTTCAGTCCTCCTAATAACAGAATCACCAAGCGGTCTCAAAATTGACCCATCAGGTTGGTCAGCCTTTTCTATAGGAAAACTCGTCCAATAGACCCCGATATACTTCAACTTCTCCACCCGTTTCAATGGGACTAAACTAACATGCAGAGTGCATTGAACAGTCGTTCTGGAAACAACCATCACTTCAGATTTGCTCACGTTTATACTTTCGTCTCAGCTTCAACACAAACGGCTGCATACCGATCGAGTGCGCGGTGAAGTTAAGTCTAAGAGGAGCCCAGGATGACCAAATCACCAAATCATCAGCGAAGTGCAAATGGCTTATCCTCAGATGTCCTAATTCGAAACTTTCTTCACCATGCCTGCGCAGTAACATCCAGACCATATTAGTAATGAAATGGAGAGAAGACAAAACTCATCACTGGCGAGGACCAAGGTATTGACTTAACCCCATTTACCCAAACACAGTTTGCGTAAAGGGATTGAATAGCTTTCAAAAGAGAACCGACAATTCCATATACCCCTGTAATACACTTAAGTGTTTGCCTCTGGGGACTCGGTTGTATGCCATCTTCAAGTCTAAAACAGGAGTGCCTGTTTACGCCACTCCGAAGCATTCTCTAGTACCATTCTGAGTGAATAACTATGGTTAGTTATTCTTCTGTCCTGACAAAAACCGCACTGATCATACCATAATCGTGACTCGACCACAGCTCTGCAGCACCTAGGTAAGGACCTTTTCCGGGAAGACTTAAAAGTGATGTACCCCTATAATTGTAGCAATCCCTTTTAACCCCTTTCTTTAAAAGGGACACAATCAGTTTGTCACTTGTCTGTCTTTAGTGTCTGAAAAATAAAAAAAAACAAAACTAACAGATAAAACAACATGGCCGCGAAGAACTGTCAAAATCTACCCGCCGTCCTCCCTATTGGAAAACCCTTTAGAAAGGGACTCCGAAGTCTTTTTGTGTGCTCCCCTCCCAATCAATAATTTAGCGACTGTAGCTAGCAAAATATTGCGTTTTAGATAAAACGTATTCCAAAATCCTTTGAATATCGTCTAAAACATTCTCCAAACAATCACGGATGTACGACTATCCATTGTTGTTTGATCGGACAAAGGCCCCGGAAACGTAAAAAGGACAAACGGAGAGAGACAGATACCTACAATTTTAAAGACCCGTATCATGTGAGAGAATAAAGAAAAGTTGTTGAATTGTTGTTTCCCTTATAACGCACTACGTCTGATATCCTCCCATTCTGTCTGCTTTCGTTGGAACCTACTTACATTACGGAAACGAACTAACTCTGAAATAATGGCCTGCAAAACGCATACCGTCGATTTATACCCAAAACCAAAACAACAAATAAAAAAATGTCTTTATGCAATGCAGATAAAAGAAGCTGTAAGCCAGGTACACAACTACTAAAGAAGAACTTCAATAGAAATACCTGTTCGTATACCCACCACTTTTCGAATTTATCATGAATAAATTTTCAAATTTATTTTTTTGCCGCATTCGTCATCATTCCCGCCCAAACTATTCAGATCGTTGGAAAGTTCAATGACACTTTGTCGCATGTGGGCAAATGCGGCACATTCATTTCAGAACTTCATTCATCCTCTGTGGCTCGTCTGTGCCATGCGAATGCATTACACAAACAAAACTAACCGAAACTATACAAAAACAAGCGAAAGCTTTCACATGACAAAATAATGAAAAACAACAAAAAACAAACCTGTTGATTTGCGGCAAAAAAAAAAACAACAACAATTTTTCACGATGCAATTTTTCGTCCCTGGTCGCGTGATTAAGATAAAGCTGCAGGTGGTTGCGTTGGCTCGGCGCCTGTGTTTTCGGCCTGTTTGTAATTTGTACAGCCTTCGGGGCTTAAAAAAAAATATGCATACTTACCTATTACATATTTATTTGTTCTTCACACTTCTTGCCAAAAAGGAGGACAAACACGCATCCATCAACGGGTGCGGTATTTCGTATAGTACGGCAACGGTGTACAAGACCTTGACCTCAAGATTTCTCATTTCAGTTTTAACTCATATGTACATAGGTGGTGGATGTATAATTGTATATTTATTTTCGTTACAACATTGGGGAATGAACAATTCTGTATATACAGAACGAACGAATGAAGAAAAATCAAAGCATCGCAGGAATTAATGCAGAAAATCCACTTAAAAAGTCGACGTCCGCACCGGATCGTGAATGTGGAGTGGTTCGGTTCGGTTCTGTTTTTATTATCTCAGTGAAGGAAAAATAAATCATTAGTTTTGATTGAGAGATACTTCAGGCTCGAGGGTTGAAATGGATACAGCGCCGAGTGGTATTGATTACGAAATTGGGAGCATAATTAACAGTGAACGATGTGATGTGGTTTCAAAGAACAGCAAATTAGGTTTTCTTCCATTAAGAAATGTTTTTCTTGATATCCTGGTCTTAATGGAAGTGGTGGTAGTGGTAGGTAATAGGTATATTTCGCAATTTAAGTTTCCTGGTGAACAAGAGATCGTCGGGATTTTACAGATGCTTTAGGGCTTACCTCGGCTAACTGAACGCAGGGCTCTTCAAAATCGGATAGGTAGGACATAGCTCCATTCTCAAGGAATCATTCACCAATATTTTTATCTTTATATTACTTTCTTTTCTTTTATATAAGACTACTGCACACTTCATAGTGCAAAATAGAAAAATAAAAAAATCTTTTTCAAATTCATTTAAATCAGTAATAAACAGTTTTTATTGTAATGCACTGAGCCCCACAACCGTTTTTTTTTTTTTTCAGGAATCGTAATGCCTACAATAATGTAATGTTACAATGTTACAATGTTTAAAAACTTTGGCTCCCATGACTGTCGAAGAATAGCGTTTGCAATGTTTTTTTATGGGATGTGCCACACCGCTATAACTCATGAACCAATACATATGTATACAAAGACCGTATATACATACACACCATGGTATTGACGTCACCTTTCCTAGGAAATTTTCAGAATCAAAATCGGTTCACGCATTACATAGAACATCAATTACAAACAAAATGCAACTTATTTTTATATAGACAGCAATTTTCTTTGTTACCTCAAAGCGCGGAAACTACTGGACAGATTTCAATTAAACTTTTTTTAAATGTTTCTAAACACTGCTAGATGGTTTTAGGATAAGTTGTTCATAGCCACGTCCTTTGAAACATTTTTTAACCAAAATGTATTTTTTTCCTGCCTATTCTCAAATATACTTATACCTACAATACAAAAAAAAAAAAATACTAAAGGATAATACGTATGTGACTTTCTACATGCCGTGTGCGGTGGTGGGTGCACATGGTAGCTTGCGTTGTGCATGTAATATAATCGACAGGGACAGGGACGAAATGCGTAGATGACTGGTGAGGTGAGATGAAGTGAGACAACTGGAAGTGTGGTGGTGTGAATACAAATAGAGGCTGTGCTAAATGCGGTAGAGTCTTAGATCATCATATCTGAATCCCATTATGCGCGCAGAACCATCTCAGATTGTGTTTGGTATCTGGACCCTGTAACCCTGAATACTCTTTGGGCGCTGCCTTCTTAGGCAACACGCCAGGAGATTAGGTTTAGCAAATGCGGATACGTGCACGTATTCTACAGAAGGAAGCACCTTTGGCTCCTCAAACAAAATATTTAGGTTCTGGTAGATAAATTAAGAGTTTTGGGCGAATTGGTTTAGGTTTTAACCGTGAAAGTGCCCCTGGGAGGGCGATGATCCCAATATGGTGCCTTAGTCTACTTTAATGTACTCACATCCTATAGAACCTAATCTAACCTACCTTTACAGGTTTGGTCACGGTGACAACCCCCATCCCCTGTGTGCTGTAGAAGAGCTATTTAAGGCGGCTCTCAGATTGAGGCAACAAGCAATAAGCAACTATAGTTGTTATAGCAACTGCCAATAAGCAATCAGCAACATTTTTCGTTCGAACGATATTTAGTAGCTTTGATGTGAGACCTCTAATTTAATTCAAAGTAAAATAATTGTGAGCGATAATTTTGCGTATTTCCTATTGCTAGTTGCTTATTGATTGTTGCCTCAATGTGAGAGCCGACTAAGACACTAAGCATGTAATGTTCCATTGCGAGAAACATCCCGCTATCCAGAGCGAAAGAATGATGAGTTTGTTATGTTATGATAATGATCTCGATTGGTCCATTACAGTCGTTATTGGTAGGTTACGAGAAGTGGCTGTACGCCAATGCGCCAAGAGGACAGCTCAAGATGTGATGACAAAAAAACTCTACTCTGAGCGCAAATGCCACAAGCAACTTAAGCAACGAATAAAGAGAGTAAGCAGGAAATCCGTCCTGGTCAGAAATGTCTCTGCGGATGGTCGTCGACCACCATAAAAAGGGACAGAGCACCGCCTTGCTGCAACCGTTGCTAACGCCGTTCAACACAATCTTCTTCCGCATACAGTTCTCTGCTTTTGAACCGAGAAGAAGCGTTTCAATCTGTGTCAACGAAGGTCATTAGGAAGTTTCCGTCACGATGGTCATTATGTCTTTGAAACGCATTCTAGCAAGATTTACCACAATGTTAGGGCATGTTCATTTCACGAAAAATGTGACTTCGAAGGGTAACTTTGGCTCTTATAGCTTTTCCCGTCTGTAGGATGTTAAACATTTTAATTATTTAGGAAAAGAATTATTTATTATGTATTACATATTGTACATTTGCACAAATAAAATATTTTAATACTTTTGTATATGAATCTATTTGAAATTAACATTTTTGGCAGCATTGTATTCATACGACATTTTTTTAATTACAAATGTCATAATGAAATGTCAATTAAGTAATCCACTTTTTGTCAGAAAATTAACCTAAAGTATAAGGGCCGGTCTGTTCAGAGCTGGTTAAATCTGCGGTTAGGTTATCACAGATTTAGTTTAACCCATGATTAAATATCTATGGTAACCCAAAAGCGTTTGTTCACTTATTTTTGACTTTGGTCACCAAACCGTAGATTTGCGACAAATCGTTCCAATTTTCCAGTTTATTTGTCAATTCAGTTGTTTGAATTAATCCTTGGTTAAAATGCATTTCTTTATTATTCGTTTATTTTCAGTATTTTATTGATTTATGTATTTTTTTTATACGTTTATTTTCAGTATTTTATTGATGTATGTATTTTTTTTTTATTTAATTTAACGACGACAGCAATACATGCAATTTTTTTTCCGTCCATTGTATTTGGCCCCTATTGTGAGTGTCGATAGGTGATCGTTGATCGACAACTGTCGATCGATGGACAACTGTGATTCTCGATTGCGATTGATATTTGTCGATTTGACAGTCGCTTGTAGCCGATTACAAATGTCTGTTCGATGCTTTCTCTTGGAAGTGAATCAATTTTGTGCGTACGAAGAGCTAAAATCAATCGACGCAATCAACAATTGTCGTGACGATCGCTGATCGACAATCACAATAAGGGTCTTTATCTCCCAGTTGAAAATGCGTCGATTTTTTTTGCGTTAATTATTTATTATAAATTAATTTTTATTTTATTCAGTTTTTGAAAGAAATTTGTTTTGTTTTTGACTGCTATGTCAAAGCTTGAACAAACAAAATTTCAGAATATCCTTGGTTAAATGCCTTAACAGACCAAAATCGGCTGGTTATCGATTTCTCGGGTTAACTAACCAACCAGAGGTTTGGTTAAAATTTGACTGAACAAACAGATTCTATGGTTATCAGCTGGAATAACCGTTGATTAGAGTTAACCAAAGATGAACAAACCGGCCCTAAGAATCGCAGCTTTTATAACGATCGGTGCATTTTATTTCGTGAATCAGATACATTAGTTCAGTAGAAAAACACAAGTGTAAGTGCCGCAAATTTATTCAAAGCATGTCAGCCCAGTTCCAGCATAACTGCAGGTATATTCTTTCATCAAAACGCGAGTTGTAGCTATAAAAATAGGTTCAATCTCTTTACTCTTGCAATTCTCCGTCATTCAGAAATTTTGTCTCGGAAAGTGAGCCATATGACAGACGACAGAAGTCAATCTACCTGACCTGACAATCATCATATATATATTTACCCTTACTGATTCTGTAACGCTCCTTACTTTTCATATATTTTTGTTATATTAAATAAAAGTAGGCGGTGCGTATTTGAATAAATTTTAGAATTTTCAAAATTTGAGTTTTCTCAATATTCAAATTCGCACCGCCTACTTTTCATAATATTTAAATTTTCTTCATAGTTCAAACGTTCAAACTTACTGAAACTGACGCTCGGCAATGAAATTGGGAAATAAGAAATAGAACTCCCAAAGCGAAAATTTATTTCAGACTGTAGGTACTGCATGTATCTGTCACAATTTAGCTCGCCCATTAATTGTTCGGCACATTTTTCACGCAAAATTTTAACAGGTCATGTCGGTTTTTTTCCTGTTGTGTTTTCGTGTTGGGAAAATTAATAAGGATTCAATGAATACCTAGATGAGAAATACTTTGAAAGTGATAAATTTGAGATGAAGGAATACCAGACAAGGAAAAAAGAAAGTACAACGGAAATATAACACTTTTTCGCGTCTATGAATTTTTGAAGGAAGTTATTTTCAACGAACAGCTGTATTTTTTGACACTTATAGTCCACAGCGCACTATATATCAAAATTTAGTTAGGATTCTAGCAAATGTTTGGAGAGCACCTAAAATTTAGTTTCGCTCGATCAGCGTGTTTATCAAAGAAGTAACAAATATGTAGTCATAAATCTAAATCAATAATAGGTATCTATTAAAAAAATGTAAATCATTTTAGGCAATACTTCGCTACATATTACATATTTTTATATACATATTTTTATATAGCTGATTTACTAACTGCTCTCAGTTACTTTCATAGGAAGGTTTCCTTCGTGATATTTAAAATCCTGAGGGCTGCGCGAGCGAAGCCGCGGGCAGTAACTAGTTTTATATATACTCTAAATTAGACCACAAATGAGTTATACAATTTTCCAAGCTTACCCACCTCTATCACCTTTCAACCGGAAGCCTTGGCATATTTTCCTATTAAAATGTTTATTTTCAATTAAAATAAAAAAACATTTTACATTAATTTCCCTTCATGCCACCAATCTTATAGCACGGAAGCCACTCACAATAGTTCGAAATACTCTCATCTGTCCGGAAACTGACAATTTTACGGCTTCAACTCGAATTCCCAAAATTCACTGCACTGTAACCAATTTCCCAGGCTCGCTCAATCATGCCAAAAGACGACAATCCCATCCTCATGCAATGAGCAAAGTCTTTGCCACCAACATACACGCCTTTCTTTAATCTCAGGAGCTTTGCAAATCATAAATTCAAGAAATTCCTCCGAGTGTTGTTTGCTCGTTACCAACCACATTCCATGCTGCTGCTGTTGCTGGAAAGAAGACATATGACAGAACGGAGGAGGTGGATTTGCACAATGGGAATAAATCTGCGCCGTTCTTCGAATTGTTTACGTGTGGGAATGGGTACCTTAATAGACTTATACAACCGATTGTGTGGATACTATCCGATGGGTATGCGCCGCCGCCGAGCCAATGTCTACTCTGGGTCCTCGACTCAGATTTCCACGATTCTTCGTTGAAAATTACTTTTTGCGTTTTTCCCTTCGCCGCCGAGGAGAGGACTTGACTTGGAAGAGGAAGCGAATGCAAAAAGAAGAAGCCGGTCAACAAATTGCTTTCCCAGTTAATGGAATGTCATGTTACAGACGCACGACGACGACGACAACGACCATGACAGAAGGTGTGATGATGGGTGGGATGGTGTAATTGAACTCGGGTACTCCTTTTAACAGCTGTGCGGGAAAGGGTTTAAAAAAAAACATCCAGTGGATGGAAAGGGATTTATTGATGGTATACGTTACGTGTACTTTCAGGCCAGCATTGTTTCGTTTCTGATGTTTTTGGTCAACGAAAATTGCAAAAAAGTGCTGAAGCTTAAATTAGTTTTAATCGAATTTCCCTTTTCTTTTCTTTTTATAAGGTCTGCTAATCCTATTAGGATTAACGATACATGGGTAATTGTTTTACTTTTTGTATATTCCACTGCAATGCATGGACCCACACTATCGATAGTAGCAACTTCAAGGTAATTAAGTGATTAATATATGGGCTCAAAAGTCTTGAATGAAAGGATGAAATGTATGCTCTACAGAACACTTATCGTGTCAGTTCTGCAGAGTACTGAACGATATACGCAGAAATTTGAAACTAGTTTTTTTTAAGACAATTTTTTTAGCTGATCTACAGCCGCACGAACTCTATAATAAGCTGTATGAAATCAAGGATTCGCGAACTCGGTATGGCGATGACGAACCAAACGGAACTTTCACATTAACCAGCGTCATAACGTTATAATGAACAAACTTCAAAGTTTATAGAATTTTGCCCTTATTGCGATTGTCGATTGGCAATCAACTCGATAGTTAAACCACGCTGAAATATATTAACCTAAAAAAATAAATAGGTAAATTTTCTAAAAAACAATAAAGTACCAACAATTTTTATGTAAATTATGAAACAACGGCAACACTAAAGATATTTTTTTTTTTCAACTTTTTTTAATTATATAAAGCCACTCCTTTGCTGGCAAGTACGTACGTACTCCTTCATTGAAATTTTCTATGGCCGTTTTGCGTAAATGTGTCTGAATTTCATTAATACACCTACCAATTTTCTCTTTCAAGGCGTTGATGGTCGTGGGCTTGTTTGCATAGACCTTTGACTTCAAAAAACTCCAAAGAAAAAAGTCCAATGGCGTTAAATCGCAAGATCTGGATGGCCAATTCTGATCTCAAAAACGGCCGATTACCCGATTAGGAAATGACTCAAGCAGTAATTGAATTGATTCTCTGGCTGTATGGCATGTGGCACCGTTTTGTCGAAACCACATGTTGGACACATCCATATGTAATTGAGGCACTAAAAACTGGGTTATCATGTCACTATAACGAACACCATTAACTGTTATTGCCTGACCAGAGACGCATTTTCGAAGAAGAATGGTCCGATAATGCCTCCAGCCCAAAATCTGCACCAAACAGACACGCGTTGTGGATGCATTTCTTTTTCAACAATTAATCGTCGGTTTTCTGAACCCCAAATGCGACATTTTTGACTATTAACGAACCCATCAAGATCAAAATGAGCTTCATCACTGAAGTGATGTTCGAAAATTGCGGACTGTAGCTGACAAACCTTAATTATTTTTACAATATTGCTCAACAATGAAAATGCGTTGTTCATTCGTAAACCGCTCCATTTTTACTAACCCCGAACTGTCAGCTGTCACATTCTTATCTTTTTTTCCGTTGGCATCACTGTACTAACCTACTAAACAGCTCAAAATTAAAATTTTGCGCGAAATATGGGACACTCTTTATATAGAAATTGTTGGTATAAAAATAAGTTCAAGTTTAAAGTTTTTTAAACCAAAAAAAAAAAAAAAAACACTGGCACAGATCTGAGCGATGTAGATTTAAACAAATCGTTAGATTTGAAGGCATAACTGCTGTCATATAAGTACTGAATTGTTATAGCTACAAAAACGGGTTTCTACATTTTAGAGAGACATTTTAGTAAGTTGTAAGTCTGTACAGAGTAATTTCAGAATACTTTTTTGTTGTCCTGAAAATGACTTCTTTAGAAACCGTTTATAAACTATTTATAGGAATTGTTCGACGTGCCTTCCTTGGATTTGAAGCATTTTGGATCGCAGATTAACGAGCAGCAAAATATTTTCCATCACTTTTGAAACTGCATTAATTTTTTTTCTACACGCTCTTCCAGTATCAAGGCTTGATATTTCTATGGAAGGACGTGTTGGCCTACTACAATGTTTCCTACAATGTTGTGAACCCTATTTCAAGTTGCAATAAATTGTACCTTATAGCCTGCGGACGCAAAATTCCACCCTCCGCTTCTGCCGTAGCCAAACGCCATTTCCTTTTCCGTGTATTTACATGTTGAATATATATATTTTGTAGAGATCAACCTATCAATCAAAAGAAAAGTTTTGAGAAAAATGCATTTTAAGTAAAAAATTTGATAAAATTCGTTGCAATTTGATAACATTTTTTTCGTAATATTTACTTTAGGGAACCGTAACTATTTTATGGCTGCATTATACAAAGTTTTTAACGTTTATATGTATATCGATTTGCTGGCATTTTCTTTCTGCCTAAACCTGAAATACAGCAATATGAACAAAACAAAAAAAGAATAAAAAGAGTGGCGTGCATCGAAAAGCATTGTTGCTTATAAGAAAAAAAAACAAACAACAAACCAATATACAGTCTGTCACGAAATTGTTTTTACAAATTTCTTGACAAGCTAATTTTTGCGTATTTTTTATTACTTTCATAATGTAGTATTTGTTGTTACTGTTCGTTAGTAGATATATTCACCCCTATTGTCGTCTGTCGCAAACGATTGGCGACGTTTGTCGTGTCGAGTCGTTTGTAATTTGGTATTGCGTAACTGAAACGACTCTACTCTCTGAACTCTCACATCCCACATACATTCCACAAACTATGACACATGGGATTTGACATTTCTGTCGACGAATTTATATTTGGTCTGGTGTTTTGTTTGTGACTTGGTTAATTATTTAATAAAACAAATCAAAAATGAATAGTGTGACATGTTTTTTTGAAAGCAGTGATGAAGAAGAAAACCAGAAAAAAGTGCTGGTAAAGTTAAGGAAGGAAATTCGAACCAAATCCAATCCATTGGATTTGCCCGACATTAAGTGGGTGATAGAAATAATTTAAATTGCATACATTGTGTTAATAACAATTATTTTCAGATTTTAAATGTATTTTAAACTATCGAAGTCGAAGGTGGTCCAAGACAATTCAGAGATAAGGCTATGTCGTCCCATTGCCGATTAACATCACGTTTGGTTAGGCCTTCGTGAATGATTTTGCCAAAGGAATATTTTTCTGCATTTCGTTCACTAAATGTAGAAATTGCCTTTTATTTGTTATCTCCATTCTGCAAAATAACTATAATTGTCTTTTTGTTAACTAAAAATTAAGTACACATACTTTTTTTTAACACATTATCACACAGTCGTCCGCAAAATAGTCGACGACAGAAATGTATCATTTCCACGACAAACGTCGTCACAAAACGCCTCACGCAATACCGACGATCGTCGTCGAAAAATACAATCCACATTTTTTGACATTTCAGACGCCATTTGTCGATCGTCGCCGCGACAAAAGTCGTTTATTTTCAGTCGCCAATACAAACAGTCATGTCGCTTTTTTTTAGAGTCGTAAACGACGACGACAATAGGGGTGATTAATAAAAATAAATTTATTAAAAAAATGAAGTAAAACATCAAAGAAGCTCCTTTGTTTTATAAAGAAACTGTCTAAATTACCAGTTGTTTTCCTTTTGTCAAAACAATTCCTTGACAAACTGTATGTATTGATTTATTCGACTTTCTGCTTATTACATTCAAAGCAACCGATGTCTACGATCACTGATCAGGCTTATGCGGGTGGTACCTATATAGCAAATCTTCTTATGAATTAAATCTTGGACATGTTTGTATAAAAACTCATGCGCCTTGGGACCAGCCAAATGAGTATGTGTGCATTCGGAACGAAGAAATATAACTGTTGTATAGTATAACTGTCCCGAAAAAGAAAAGCTTCGTAATTTAGCCGTTCGGGCCCTTCCATTCTTTCCAAAGCAACGAGCTCCTCAATTCGACCCGTCTGAATTAAAAGAAATCCATATAATATTCTCTTACAAGTCGCTAACTGTTCGATACTAAGTACCTCACATATTCTCCGAAACACAGCAATTCAAAGATTTTGACAGATTGTACCCCCGATCTAATTTTGTCGGTCAGTACCCAAACCTCATGACACGTTCGTACAAAAACCGACAAAATAACGACCAATAACTTAGCTTTGACGCCATTTTCAGTCAGACCTATAGCTCCCTTATAATTGACCAATCCTAGACAAAAACTCTGCATTACGCCTGAAACCAGTCGTGAATAAGGCCCTCAAATTCTTAAACTTGGTTTGTAATCGTAACTGTGTTCAACCAAATGTTCTTATACATATTTTTAAATGTATCTACACTGCACATCTTGCTAATTTCAAGGCCGAAACTATCACCTATTCTACAGTGGAAGTGGCACTTGAAATTAACCATATCCTTGATAACTTGGTACCTGCTGCAGTTCCTTAAGAATGTGAATGCTTAAAATGAATACATGTCGAAAAGTACCAACCTGAAGAAGAGTCTCGTCAAATAGCTCTTCAGAGCAAAAGTTCAAGTCCCTCCCTAACATTCAAAAGCAATGCTTAGTCAATGTAAATTTATGCCTTGCATTTCGGCTTTCCTCAGGAAAGTCATTAGTATGCAAGCCTATTAACTCCTCTAACGGTCTGTGTTGAAAGACAATCCCCCTGGTGTGTACGAGTATGTGTTAAATGTACCAGCTAGTAAAATAAAAACAATTATCCAACACAAATGTCAGGAAAAATCGATTTTCCCCCCCAAGAGGAGATGGATACATAAGAAAAAAGAAAGTCCCCTCTCGCGCATAAACCGTTGTACACATCGTCGAATAACGTGAAACCATAGAACAGCCAACAGTATGCGGCAACGGCAACAGTGAAAGACTGATATAAAAGCAAGTGAACTCGTCTGCATTACACATGATATATGTATGTGTATAAGCGGGAAGGAAGACGGTACCCGGTCATGCAAATGCAATACGTTCTGCTTGTCTTGATCGCCTAGCCAAGTGATGACAAACACAAACGCGCGATAATAATATCGTCCCATCCGGGACTCGGGAGGGGGCGCCGACCGAGGCTTTAGAATTGTATTACACCAGCGTGTGTCGTTCGGCGCGTCGGCACGGATGCAGATTCTAAATTTAAGTCCTGTCATTAGGTTAAAGTTTATTTTTTATTTTGTCGGGCTGCATCGTGCACTGCACAAGTCAAAACAACTGCAAACTGACACAAACACACTCGACTAATGGAGCTCGTAAATAATCCTCAGTGTGAACTGTTTATGAGTGTTTTGGCCATAAAACCTGTCCAACGAACGAAGGGTTGTTGCTGCTGTTCCAGTGTTGTTGGTAGAAACGAACAAAAAAAATCCTTCATCGCGGGGAAAACGCTTTTGTTGCACACATAGTTAATACCAGAGTGCGTCGCTTCAGTGGGCCATGCGGGCTTTGTTTTATCGCAATACTGGCAAACACTGGCGACTATAACAGAAATGAGGACATTTTTTACGACGTTATGACACCCGGATGCATCGTTTGCAAGGGCTTTAGAGAGATAAGTTCTATGACAAACGGGATGAGATTTTCACGGAAAACGAGAAGAAATTTTCATTTTCACTTTGTGAACAGCTGATGGCACCGAAGAGGCCGTTATGTTTTATTAACATTTTTAGTATAGACATTTGTGTTAGCATGATTGGCTAACAAGGTGGTAGTTGTGAGAAATTGTTTTCCCATATCAAAACGATGCAGTCCAGTTGGTTGAGATGAGAGTTTTCTGAGGGAAATATAATTCTTCTGTAAGTTGGTGATGCTGGTTACTGTTGAACCATATTCTGACAAGCAACTGCTCTGACATATACGTCACAATAAACAAAATTTTGGGTTCTTATGAAACCGTTTACAGTGTACCCAGTTAGTTCGTCGAAGGTCGAGTTTAATCCTTTTTTTTGTAAATAAAAGAAGATTCCAAATCCTGCCAACCATTGCCAACCCTTAACATGTACATATTTGATTTTTTGTTAAGCGTTCATCAGAACTTGGACACTGATGGACTAATAAATCAACATATAATGATCGAGTATTAGAAATGAAGCTTTAAGGACAGAGCGTAACGAGAAATGAAACACTAGCATCCCTTATTAACTATTGTCTAAGAGTGAACTCTTGCCTGAGAGTGAAAGAGTAACGAATATAACAAAAATAGCTCTATTTCCTATACAGTGCTGGGTTACTGCGAAAGGAGTGAGACGTCCCATCGCGTTTCACTTTTCGTTACGCGATTTTTTATTTAAAGCATCTACGTTATCTTATAGAGGATCTGAGCATTAACCAATGCGCCTCTTCAAATAACCCGGTCTTTGGCTAAAAGTACCAAGCAAAATTTGAAAAGTTTGCTGTAGGGATACCAAAACTATAGACATGGTCTTTTATAGCTTATATGCTATCATATTCAGCCTTAAAATCGATAAAAAGGTCGTGCGTATCGATTTGGATTTCATCATGATCTATCGAACTCTAAACTCTGAACAACTCTGGTCGGTTGTGGACTTATCGGGGCGAAAACTGCACTCGTAAGGACCAATCTGTTCGTTTCAGGCTTTCACAACGCCTATGTCTTAAGGAGACATAGAATGTGTCTAAAGTTGTTGCAGTTTAGATGGCCTCCTTGTGGAAAGGGCATCGGATGCCGAGGTTCTATTCATCAGGCATACTCTCCACTAAGTCGTACACCGCTGCCTAAAATAGTTTGGTCAAAAGCCCTGGAGTTTAGATATTGCTATCCTGTCTTCATTTTGGTCGGGTAGATGGAAATCTTGGCTTCCAACCCCTACGTTAAATGGTTCGTTGTGCTTGACGGGGGAACTTTGGTCGTCTTCGCCGTTTTATCTGCAAAAATGATTTTCTCATATTCTCACCACCGATTGTAATTCTAAAGGAAAGTTTCCTTGTTCATTTCTACAAGCCGCTGTTTGCGTCTTGCTCCCTTGCTCTTTTCTGTTCCATTTTTATTTCGAGCTTCTCAAGCTCTTTAAATGGTTTCCTTCTTAGAAATCGATGCCTTTCATCCCTTTTTTGCTCCTATTAAAGTTTACATTTTGGTGTCGTCCTTCTATCGATCACCGCCTCGTATATAGGCTATAGTCGATACTAAAGATGGATTTTTATAAGGCACACGCTCACAATTTAAAAACTCAGACTTCTTACCTTAGCCTGCCGCTTACCATAACAAATCCGCACCAGAGTGAACGTCAAAAGTTAGTGATGAGTTTCTTTCTTTAATCCTGGGTTCTAATGTGTTGTTTGATACAGCAAAAACTTTGTTAACAAGCAATTCGGTTGGAATTTTTTTATTTCAAACTAAAGCACTCATCCATCATCGGATTCCTTTAAGGGGTTCGTTAGTACAATTGAATTCTGAGACTCAATTCTCCTCTTATGTAAGACAGACAAATGTTCAATAAAACAATTCAGAGGTGCTTGCTCTGAATCAGCCTGCAGGTATGCAATCATTTGTGATAAAGTGCTAAAAACTGTTTATTTTTGCGTATGTCTGAACTTTTTGTTAAATCAACGTAATCTTAGTACCTGAAAGGAGAAATGAAATGGACCTATATGCAGTTTACTAGAAGTATTATAAACGCATCCTACCAGAAAGGTGGCAACATTCACTATACATTACCCCTAGTGTTCAAAATTTGGTCCTCCCAAGTCACAAAAAATTTGCTCAAAACAGGCCTAGTGTTAAGTCTAGCAGGTTGGTCGATACCAATACCCGATGGTTAACTTTGTATTAAACCTGTAACTCGTGTTCTTGTGTGTGACTTGCAATTTGAAGACTGTTATTTGATTTTTAACGAAGTACAAAATGTGGACTATGACAAGTATAGCTTCTCATTCTCTATGATGTAGATAATTGTGTATTGATTGATTTTCTAATTTAGTCAAAGGCGTTCCCTGACACTCTTGATAGTTTGTAAGTGCTCATGAAGCTCTACAGAATTTTATTTCGATCTTAAAAGTATTTCTGATTCGGTTCAGTCTTATCAATTGTCTAATATTAGAATGTAGCCAGTTTTCTATCCCTATATTTGTTAAAAGCACGTCCTGCAGCCTATCGTAAGCTGGAGATAGGTAAATGAAAGAGATTTTGATCGAGCGAGCACGTTACTGTTGATGAAAAACTGGGAGTGCACTGTTCTAAGTTCAAATTCTGGTTGTCATTTTATGAATTATCCTGTTTTTGGTTGAAGATTTGTCAACATTTTGTAAATTATATAGACATACCTATATAAAAAAAAAAACAATTTTATGACAGGAGATCATCAACGCTTCCAAATATATCCGGATAAATGACCATCAAATCGTGGTTATCTACCCTGCATGAGCGCCTACCGGTTTCGGCCTTGAATCCAACCGCACATCCGACAAAAACATATAATTTAACGATTGAGTTCACTTTGAACAGCCATCGTCTATACCTGTGTACACTCCAACGCCGACAGGTATCTCTATATACACATAATCACATAAAATTCAACAACTAATTACACAATACTCGAGTACACCTAGCCATGTGGGTTTACTTATGCCCATGACTCATGAGCGAATAATTTGTTTTCTTTCGGCTTTATCTATACACTGCAAACTTTGACGGCGCGCGTATCTATGAGTTGGAAAATTTCACTTTTTATTCGAAACAAGTCAAAGGAGTGTTTGCCGTATTCACGTCGTCATCGTTGTGTTGGATTGGATTCACCACCGCAAATGCCAACTATAGACGTACTTTCAATTAAAGAAAACAGTCAGTACGAAATTGATTATACTTTCGGTTTCGTGATCGATCGAAAATGAATAACCTATAGATAGATTGATAGATAGATAAGCGCCCTAGCCTAGTAATTGGACATAGAAACCGAACCAAAGAGGGGGCATTCGATAAGTTCATCTGTCATTCGACTGCGCGCGCGTCCCTCTCTGCACTTGAATGTCTAATTTATTGACTTTGTATCTGCCAAGTGTGGGCGTGTCTGCTGGGGCGCAAGTATTGTGATTATTTTTCCAACAAAGACTATAATTTATTTTTATTCCGCTTCGCCTTTACATTGCATTTTCGTGAGCGATTGGGTGCGTGAGCCGTCATGCAAGTGCAAGGGAAATTATTATTTTCCTGTGATAGGCATTTGGCATTGCCTATCGTACGTGTGGATCTAAGATACAAATTATTTATGAGTGCAAATATGGAAAAGTGAAATTGTGATGAAAACATTCCGCTGCGCCTGAGCTGATACTTTACAAGCAGTTGTTGTTTGGCTTACGGATTTTAATCGTAAACGGGAGACACATAGTGGAAAGAATTGCCTTTTATGTTCGAGGAGCTTAGTTATTAAAAACTACAAGCACGTACGATAATATGCAATGTAGACTTGAGTTGCATAAATTCTGAAGCACAACTGACAATCGAATCTAATTTTAGCTTTAAGGTGGCTCCCATGACGCCTTTTCATTGGAAATCACTAAGTAATCGAGTACAACAATCATTTGGTATTCAGGCGATAAGATTAGGTATTGTAGTTGCAAAGTAGGTATGATACTGTCTATAAGAAGAAAATAAAAGATAAACTCATGACAATGGAGTTAACACTAGCCATCAAGTGTGCAAGCGCTTGGTTGCTATCAGCAGTTGCTTTCATTGATAAGGTAAATTTCTGCTTCGATATCAATAGCAAACACAGTTTTGTTAGCTTGCATCATGTCAAGCATATTTTCGACTACCGCTATTAATGCGAAGATTAATGCCCCCCAAAGGTCTTTTCGAGTGGAATATGGGCTACCTTCGCTCAACTCATCCACGAAACAACTCAACTTCAGTCGAACTCACTCTTTTATGAGACATTTCATTCACTTCCCTCGCGACAAAGTCTTAAATTCTAGAACAACATTTTCGGACATCAGTCACTACTAAAGGGTGGGCCATCTAGTGGGTTTCTTTTAAGTGGTTATTTTGAGACTGACAGCTGTTTCCCGCTAAAAATCTTGACAAAAAGTCAGTACCATACCTCCGCGGAATGAATTGAGTCGCTGTATGCTTGAACAACGTTGGGAAATATTGAAAACTTATTTCCAAAGTGAATACTGTGTAGCCCAAACAGTGCGTTTTTTGAAAAGAAGTTTTGGCCGAAATCAAGCCTGCTGTACGCAAGTTTGTGAAAAAGTTCGTAAGACTGGTATACTAGTGGACAACACTCATGGGGTCGTACGGTGCACACAGACGAGAATGTGGCTGCTGTGTAGCCGAGAGTGTGAGACTCAATGAGGCTATTCGAAAATGACGCTGGGAACAACGTTAACCGAATTTTTTTTTTACGGAAATTGAAGACATGGATTTGGACGACCTCTGGTTCATGCAGGATGGCGCGCCATGCCACAATCGATATTTTGCCCACCAAATTCCCAAATAGTGTTATTAGCCGTCTTGGCGATGTCAACCGATTTGACCCCTATTGGACTTTTTTTTTGTGGGGAACCGTGAAGGACCGATGTTATGCCAACAATAGGGAAACGATTCAAGCACTTAAGGCCAATATCATCTAAGCTACAGCCCGAAATCATTAACACGGTCTTGGAAAATGGAGTGACAGAATGCGCTACTGCGAAGCCAGCCGAGGCAACCACTTGAACGACGTTGAGTTCCATAATTAATGGGAATATTTGCTCTTACTAATAAAAGTCATAATACATGGAAAAAAATTAATTTTGTTCATTTTATTGCATTTTTAAAAAGAAATTTGTATTTGGCACACCCTGTGTATGCAAAAATTCAAAGTGCGTATAGACTTGTTGGCGTTTGACTTGGCCGTGGATGTATTGCAAGATTTGGAATGGCAAGAGTATTTCTATACGTACATTGGGGCTTCGAATATGTTGAAGGCCATTTATTTTCACCTATATAGCGTTTCAGATCAATAATTTTGAGTAAATCCGCTGGGGATGTAAGCCATTCAACCCTGCAGTACTTAAACCCAGGTTAAGAGAGACATTTTGTCGGTGGTATGGTATGATGTAAGTTTTTTTTTTAACCTAGATATAACAGTATACAATGCTATCTGGCTGTTTCTTAAAAAAATAAACGTGCTACATCGGTCTATATCCCCTTGTATGGGTCGTAGGGCCAATGTTTCCCCAATTGTCATAACTCCCCTTCAACTTTTCAGAGCAATGGATTTTTCGGTCGATTCGCTCTTCTCCCATCTCAGGTAAACGAAATCCCTTATTATATAATCTTATTTTCGAGACGAATGGAAGGGTATACTATGTACTATGCGTCTATGCTGCATACGAATGGGCTTTTTGTCAAACGTTCTCCTTCAGGTAGAGTTTGTGTATCGTCAACTTCCAACCGCTGTTATCTACTGACAAAATCCAAATTGCTCCTTCCATCTTTTGAGCTAGTCCTACTACTAATCTCAAGTAAGTAAAGAACCATCTTTCAGTCCTTTACCGGGTGTGGTCTAAAACTACAACCATCTGCCTCTTTAGTGATTCAGTGTCGTACCTATTCTCAAATTCCTCTGCTTCTTTAGTCAGTGCATTGAAGTAGTTGTGCTTGTCACGGACACATTAAGAAGTACCTACTTATCTAGTCGTCGTGGGCTATATCAACACCAGCTTATTCATACCGCACGAGTAGCTGCAATGCAGACTTTCAGTTGCATTACGATCTAAGTATCCTCGGAGAGAGACGTACTGAAGAGGATCATCCCGGCGATCGATAGACCATTGAGCACTAGATGTTTAAACAAACAGCACACCAATGGTTTTGGATAAAGACTGACAAGGAGCTGTTGATTGTTTCCACACTTCTGAAAGCTGCCCACTTAGGTGTTGCCGCACCAAGGAATATTTTAGTCCAGGCGGTTTTGTATTTAAGCATTCTGTAGATATAGTGTTGCCGTGGACGGCTATAGTTTTTTTATTTTTCTCTAGAGTCTAGACGAACCGATACTCACAGTCCGGATCGGATCTGTCCCTCAACCATCACCCTCGCACTAATCGTGGTTTCTTACAAAATTTGACTCTGGTGTTGGTCTTCTAGCCTCTAATTTTATTCACTTGCTTGATCAATTTATTTGAGTAAGGCTCCCCCGTATGTCCCGTCTCCGTCTCTAGTCTTCTAGCCACCTCATCCTATTCCTATGTGATATTACAATGATATTAGTCTTAGTGTGTCTTGACTTTTTCAAGACAGTCACCCAGCCTATACCCTAACAGAAGAACGCAGTTCTTATCATAAGATGATATAATCTCCCGACGCGAAGGCTCGACTGATGTTTAACCATCATGCCACCTATGACATTGCAGAAATTAAGAAATGTCCGCCATTGTCATTGCGGTTGCTAGTCCTTGTTTCATATGTCTGAGCACTTTCTTGTTGGATCCGACTTTAGCATGAATATGTTTTCATCCATAGGGACGCTACGTAGGAGGACTCCTTCTAATTGTATCGTTCATGGGGCTCCTTAAGTCCCAGCAAAAAAATAACCACGAATAAAAAAAAAGAGTTAAGAAAAATGTGCCCGCCCAATCTCGAATAAAAGTCTCGAAAGGCAATTTAGAAAAACAACCCCCGCAACTCCACAAACTCAAGGATCGTCGATAATAAATTGAATACCTAGTATAACGTCCCATTCGAGTTCAGTCTTCCAAGACAGTGACTCCTCGAAATCGACCTTGTGTTTGCACTCCTTGAAATACTATCTGTATCATCATGCAATAATGTCCTCGTATACCCTTTAGTAAATGTTAGCATATTCATCGTGAAACTATTCATCGTACATACATAGCCCCTTGGAAATGTAGTAAACGTGTAATCACCCAATAGCGTAATGCATCCATATAAGGACTTGAGCGATACACTATATTATACTCCTTTAGCTGCCATTGATCCCTCCCCTCGTATGGAGTGGATAATAAACTGAGAAACTTTTGTGTGCACAAAACGACCTCGTGATACATACTCCATAAAGTCTTCCGGCATTTCTTTTCACATCGTATACAGCTGCCACTCTATGACCCGAGGACTCCGCAATATACCTACTAGCTGCAAACGCCGTACTATAGTCGCTTCACCCACATTACAAAAACAAAAAGAAGAAATATTTGCATAAGGACATTGCTTTGCCCTCGTCAAACAATTTCAAGAGTTGAGAAGGTGACACCTCCGCTATATGTACGATGACGACAGCGCGATACTCCCTTAGCATGTTTACGCACATCCTTAAAGAATCCTTCTGTTCTGGGTGTATTGTGCAACGTCATCGTTGCTTATCCTGCAATAGATTTACACGCCAACGTGTAACATTTTCATTTTGTTTGCTTTCCTTGAAATGCATGTAATATGCTTTCTCGGCAGGAACGTCGAGGAAGCCCTTGAAACTCTCTGATTAAAATACACACACACTACACACAAGGAGCATCTCCAACAGATATAGGGTTATCGCATGCTTCTTCTGATTTCGAGGTCGCTGAATACGATTGGAAGAACTAAAACTGAAAACAACGTAAACAAAGGGGGGCCCACCAATATTCTTGCAATTGCGACGGAAGGCAAATGCAAATTGTGCAAATTACCGAAAAGAAATTTCCTCCTACGCTAAAGGTTTCCTGTGCATGTATACATGGCCAGAACAAAACAAGAATAATTCCTTCCGCATCAAGGTTGTTCTCATAATTAGACATTTTCATTCATAGCACCTGAAGTTGGTTGTGTTTGAACAAAAACTAGTACTTGGGAAATATTTATTGAAGCATTTTGCAAACAAGAACAACAACTATAATTAACCTTTAGGGTAATTAATATGAGCACACAACGTGAGTTGAGTAAGCCTGTCTCAAATAGAATGTATTTTTCTGCACGGTAGCAATTTAAATTGATAACCACACCCTGTACACTTTAACAAGTTACAGGGTAACGGATCGTCTGTTACCTAATGTTAATGTCTATAATAAAATGGTGGAAAATTGGTCGAGTATAATGGCTGATATTGTTCAAAATTGTTTAATAGTTCGAGAAATCTTTTGGGCTCTGCGAAATAAGGCCCCAAAAGAAGAAATGAAATAAGACCCCAAACGAAAAACGAAAACGTATGGGGGGCATGCTGCCCCCCTGCAACCCCCCTGCCTGGGTTTACTGTCAAGATTTGAAATTGGGGTATTATTTCATTATGAAATAACACCCCAAATTTGGGACCTTATTTCATTTTCGCTTTTGGAGCCTTATTTCCTGCAGCCAATCTTCTGCTCAGTTGCATTTCTCGGTCTGCGTAGAATAATTGTCGACTGGGTGTATATTATAATTGCCCACTTCTAGAGAAACTTATGTGGGGAGAGAAAACGGACTAAATGAAACAAGCGACCAGTGATATTCACTTAACAATGGTTTATTAAAAACTAAAGCTTAACAGCAATCGAAAGCTGTATTTAATGTCAAATACAAAATACGGGATACTATATACTAGCGGGAGGATCATACGATCATGAGGCCACTATTTTAGGCTGTAGTAGATATCGGGTTCTATTTACATAGTAGTTACAGTGTGTCACAAAAATATATGACCGATCTTTTAAAAATTACCTACAACTCGGCCATACTGATCGCGTAATCGCCCCGATTACATAATAAATATCATTAAAAGTATATCGATTATAAATTCATATAAAAACATATAGGTTACATATCATTAAATACGAGTAGATACATAAGATACGGATTCCATGTTTAAATGTTTTCATTAGTGCAATAGATATGTATAGTTACATTATTTAAAACATAATGATACATTTTACGGATTAATTAAAGTATAAATCAAAATATGTACATATATTAAAAGCAATAAAATTCATTGACAACATTGGTGTTGATGTGTGATAGTCGATTAAACTTTATGAATTTTCTTTCTTCCTTTTTTGATCCTCATCTTCGTCATCATGCTTCAAGTCAAGATTTGGTACCGCATATAATCTCATATTATTCGGAGAACTTATACCTTTATAAGGTAACCTTGTCAACTGCATACCGTTTATATCACCAATTGCGTATCTGTCATTAGGCAGGACTTTTTTAACCTCATATGGTCCTCGATACTTTGCAAGTAATTTTTTATTTATACCTGGCGTGGTGATGACATTCTTAATCATGACATAGTCGCCTAGCTTATATTCGGTCGGAATTTTATGCCGATTGTCGTAATATATTTTGTTTCGTGTTTGTTCCCTTTCAATATTTTCCTGAGCCTTATCCCTAACATCCACTATATTTGTTTCTTCAGACCCTGCAGTATTGTTAATGAGAAACTCTTTGATCTTGTCACAGAACGTTCCTTTTTGATCTCTACCGAATAATAGAGTGCTCGGGGTAAAACCAGTACTTCGGTTCACACTGTTGTTAATAGCAAACTCAATTTTATCTAAATTTTTGTCCCAATCAATAGTTGTAAACGCTTCACACTCTTTAGCCAGCATAGGTGTTATTATGCGATTAAGCCGTTCAACCTGACCATTTGATTGTGGAGAGTGGGTTGCCACCTTGACGTGCTGAATATTATTATCTTGCAAAAACTCGGCAAACTCTTTCGAGGTAAAGCAAGTCCCACGGTCCGATATGATTCGGTTAGGTCTAGAGAAATTTGCAAAATATGTTTTCAAACAACATATAGCTTCTTTGCTTTGAGTGCTTTTAGCCGTATACAACTTCGTAAACTTGGTAAAACCATCAACCACCACTAAAATATGTTTTTTGTTGGAACGAGAGGTAGTGAATGGACCTAGGTGGTCAATATGAAGGGTGTCGAAGGGTAGATTTCCTTTCGGAATGGGATGTAGAATTCCTTCTGTTTTACCTGATTCGGGAGAGAAATAAATGCACTTTAGGCACCCCTTAATAAATGTTCTGATCTTGTCCTTCATTTTGGGGAACCAGTAAATTCCAGAAAGGTGCTCAAAACATTTATCAACCCCTAAATGACAAAGCGCTTCATGATGGGTTCTGATAACCTGCTCCTCCATATGTGATGGTACATAAAAGGTAATCTTTTCTTTCCTTTTCCTATATATCAACCCATCAACCATTTCATAGTGCGGACTTTCAGACTTACTCAGCTCTGCAGCAATTGAAATAATCTTAGGGTCGTGTCTTTGTGCAGCTGCTAGAATGAATTCAAAGGATTCGTCGTCTACATGCAAAATATTAAAAGATCTACTCAGAGAATCAACATGCAACATTCGATCACCTTTGCGATGTTCTACTGAATAATCGAATGATTGTAGCTCTAATGCCCACCGCGAAATACGAGGGTTCAATGATTTTTTGTTCAAGGTTAGAACGAGAGCTTGACAATCTGTCACAACCTTGAATGGAATCCCAAGTAAGTATATTTTGAACCTTTTTAGTGCATATATTATGGACAACGTCTCCAGTTCATAACTATGGTATTTGCTTTCAGCGTCTGACGCACGTTTTGAAAAAAAGAACACGGGGTGGAATTTACCATCACTTTGCTTTTGCAGCAGCACTGCTCCAAAACCAAGCGTGCTTGCATCACAATGCAGCTCTGTAGCATTATGCGGACTATATATTGAAAGAACGGGGGCTGATATTAATTTGTTTTTCAACAAATTAAAGACTTCGATTTCCTTGAAGCCAAAAACGAATGGAGCATCTTTCCTTAATAGGTCGTAAAGGGGTTTTGCAATATTGGCAAATTGGTGGATAAATTTCCTAAAGTAGGAACAAAGTCCTAGAAAACTATGAACATCTTTAGTAGAGGTAGGTAGAGGAAAACATTGAATCGCCTTTAGGTTTGCATCATTAGGGCTGACCCCAGCTTCGGTAATTCTATAACCTAAATAAGTAATTTCATTTTGTAAGAAAAGACATTTATCCAACCTGAGCTGTAGGCCTTTGTTTACGACGATATCAATGACTTCTTTAAGAATATCTATATGTTCTTCGATTGTTTCAGTTGCGATTAGGATATCATCCAAATATGTCAGAACTTTCGATTTTAAAATCATTTTACCAAACAAATGTTTCATATAGCGTTCGAAAACAGAAGGGGCATTCTTAAGCCCGAACGGCATTCTAGTGAATTCGTACTGACCAATAGGAGTAGTAAAAGAGGTGTACTTCATCGAATCATCTTCAAGGGGGACATGGTAAAATCCGTTCTTTAAATCGAGTATAGTAAAATATTTTTTATTTTTAAGCCGATCAATATTATCCTCGATTAGGGGTAGCGGATAGTTGTCACGCAATGTAATTTTATTCAACTCTCTAAAATCTATACAGAGTCTAAACTCTTTATTTTTCTTTTCCACAAGTACAATAGGTGATGCGTATTGTGAACTAGACTCTCGTATTATTCCCTTGCTAAGCAGGTCGTTAAGAATTTTATCTAATTCGATTTTATGAGAGTAGGGCAACCTTCTTGGAGGACAATGAAATGGAAACTCTTTGGATAATACTATTCTCATTTTAAATTCACTTTCCGCTGAACAAACTTTATCGACATCGGCATAAAAACCTGGCCTCACTATCTCTTTTACAGTTTCTCGAATATCATATGGTAAACATTGATTGATTTCAATATCGAATTCTAATTGATTGCTACTTATGTCAATATTAAAAATGTCTTCAACAAAACCAATTTCTTCATTTAACGTACTTACATGCACATGCGAAAGACGACACGGACTTGAAACATGATTCGGATGATTCGGAATGTTGGATATCTCTTGCAAAATTATATCTTCTTCTTTATCAGCTTTCTTATTAGTTCTCTGCAACACCATACCGATCTTGTCAATGAAATTTCTACCAAGTACAACAGGATAGCTCATGGAATGATTTTTAACTACAAGTAAATGCAAATTAGTTGGTAAATTATCATAAAATATTGAAGAATTAACACTTCCCAACACATGAAGTGGACTGTTGTTGACGCCACAATATGAATGAGTATTCGCTTCCAACGGTGTAATCATAAACGGCGGCAGGAACTTCTCTTGAATAAAACTGATCGGACTCCCAGAGTCCAAGAGAGATTTGAGAGTAATCGAACTTTCTGCATGGCCATCAACAAACTGATAAAAAACATCTCTCTCGAAGTCGTTAGCTGCTGATGCTGAGTGTCGCTGTTGCTGTTGGAAACTGTTTTGCTCCTGGTCCGAAACGCTGATATTGGTCGCTGCTTCTCCTTCATTTACGCTGTTGCTGCTTTTATCTTGAAGTGTCAAAACAGGTTCGTTACTGGAACAGTTTTTGGCAATGTGTCCCCGACGTCCGCACTTGAAACAGGTAAACTCTTTCCTCTGATGTGAACTATTGGCAGGTATAGCATTTGCCTCACGTTCGGTAGGGCGTTCTCTTTGCCTATGTAGATTAGTTTGATGTTTGTTGCGATTATACGCCTGAGATGTACTAGGCTTTGCAAGAAAATTATCACGGGTGTTGTTTTTAAACTTTTCGTACTTTCTCAGCGCGTGTTTAAGCTCGTCAATGTTATTGGCGTTGTACAGCATACTCTTGTTGATTTCGGTGTCAGCAATACCTTTGATGATAAATTGAATTAGGTCTTCTTCTTCAATGGGATTATGGGACGCGATTTCTTGCATAGACAATACATATTGCTGTACTGTTTCATCACGCCGCTTCTTTCTCCCATTAAGTTCACTGAAGATATCCGCTTTGGTCACCAGACGCTTAAACTCATCCACAAGCGCGTGTTTTAGTTCCATCCAGTTGGCCAATTTCAAAGATCTCACAAATAACCTGGCGGTGCCACTAAGGAGTCTTTTCCCAAATATGAACTTTGTGCGATCATCTAAACAAAGAATTTCAGCATACTCGTCGAAATGTTCTACCCAACGATCAATGGGAAAATTATCGTCCCCGCTAAATGGACACAACAAGTCTTCCATGTCCTTGAAATTGTTTGAAACTTGTGGCTTTGGACTGGGAGATGCGTCTTCAATCTGCAACTCTTTAAGTTTCCGCTTCAAAAGAATAATCTCCTCCTTTTTCTTGCATGCGTCTCGTAGTATGTTGAGTTCCTTATCAATGTCACTGTTTAAAGTCGCTAAATCTTCCTCCTGCTCAGACACGTTTTCATTCGATGTCTCTGCTGTTTTCTCTTCACCTTTGGACGTAAAATGCGGAATCAAATTTTGATATTCGTCCTCTGTATAGCCTTGTACTGCATCTTCTACTCGAAGTTTTAATACCGCCTTAGTGCCACTAGTTTCCATTTTAATCGTACGCAAAACACTTTTTAATGAAGCAACAGTTGCCACATCCAATAAACGATAAAACTCTCGTGACATATTACTGGTTGGACATTAAAAAAAATTAACACTGAACAAAATCGACAATTTCACAATGTACTCGTATAAACTCAGACGATAAGTGGTAAATCAGAATCCCACTTCTGAAAAATTGTGGGGAGAGAAAACGGACTAAATGAAACAAGCGACCAGTGATATTCACTTAACAATGGTTTATTAAAAACTAAAGCTTAACAGCAATCGAAAGCTGTATTTAATGTCAAATACAAAATACGGGATACTATATACTAGCGGGAGGATCATACGATCATGAGGCCACTATTTTAGGCTGTAGTAGATATCGGGTTCTATTTACATAGTAGTTACAGTGTGTCACAAAAATATATGACCGATCTTTTAAAAATTACCTACACTTAATAGGGGCAAACTGATCGATTTCATTTTACAACCTGTCCGACATTATGCCCTGAAAAAAAGTTTGCTCTTATTCAATATTCCAATCGCAGTGACATAACCTTTGTCCTTTTTAATCGTTTTCGAAAATGAAAATAGTTTTAAAGTTTTTGCAGCACTTTTTGGAACATTACACTAAACATGCTATTTTGAAGAGTTCCCACGAGTTCTGTTGAGAGTTCTGGAACTCCAATCGGAACTCCAATCGGAACTCATGTGAAATCTTCATTGGGAGGTTAAATATGATAAATTGATGTGTAGTGTATGAAATACTTACAGTATTTGGACATCGAGCGTTTCGTTTAATTCAAATCTCGTTAAAGAACTAGTAAGTTCATCTATACTATAGTTTATTTAGTTCAAGTCTATTTTTTTCTGTTTTCCTTTTTGCGATGGAAGGTAGAAACCCTCCATGAAGAACTAATGGGTAGATATCCATTGGTAGTATAAAAACCGTCCCTTCTCGCACAGACCGATTTGTGTCGTCTCCGGAACTGCCTTAAGGCATTACTTCTCGGATGTCAGAAACTCAAAATGAAGACTTAACTTACTCTATTATT
Organism: Cheilosia scutellata; assembly: GCA_955612985.1. Taxonomy (NCBI): domain Eukaryota; kingdom Metazoa; phylum Arthropoda; class Insecta; order Diptera; family Syrphidae; genus Cheilosia; species Cheilosia scutellata. The sequence continues at coordinate 42,118,258 of OY015311.1, read as the reverse complement.
GGAACTTTTTTACTTTACGTTGGTCCTTCAAACACCTCAGATCGCTGGGTATACACCGCCCGCCGCACGTAAATTGCAATAGTACAGTTTTCATCATTCTGTAACATGAAATTTACGACTTTATTGGGAGTGGGCCACTTCTTAAATTGGTTCCGTATGGCGAACTTCTCGGTTTGTATCGTTTTCCGAAACGGTTTCGCATTGTGCACATTTTGGAATGGTTTTATGTCCGCGTTTAAAGAGATATTCTCTGTGACAGACATGACAGACAAAAATTGAGTCAGATACATGTTTGTTTAGCCATAAGTTCATTTAACTCAAACCAATCATTTAACCCAAACTGGGGTATAAGACAATGTGTCCATCTTCCACAACGATTCGTTGCATTGTTGTTGTCAGATTCAGATTTGTTTCGTATATTCTCTTTTCGCCGTCTATACGCGGACATTTTGGACTCGTTTTTAGAGTTTTCATTATTCTCTTATGGAATCGGTAACAGAATTTTGATATACATACATAGCGTTGGACAGCAAGGGTCCTAGGACCGAGCCCTGAGGCACACTGGCAGCTTACTCGTATTATTTTATTCCCTCATTAGAATTGTAGAGGAGGACTTGAAATTTACTTTGATAGTTTTAGTCTCATTGAGTTGTGTACATATTTTTCATCGTGAGGGTTTTCTGACTAAGTTGTCATTTGGATTCCTGTAAGTCCCGTTGTAATTCTAGTTTTTTTTTACCCACAGCATTCAAGGCTTCTTGGCTTTTAAGTATTTTAAGCGTTTCTCTTAGTGTTTCCCATTCCCTCTCGTCTTATAGAAATGAAAATGAGCTTTCATTAGTCTTCAAGAAAATGAGGTTCTCATTTTGCTCTAAAAGTGCTTCCATCTAGCGGGCGAAGGTCAGTCGTTGTGTGTAATCCCAAGGCTGCAACTGTTGCACAATGGCCAATTTGTAGGGGTGTACATTCAGCTCCAGCTGCAAAATACGCCTTACCAAACGATCATCAATAGATCAGATCAACCTGGACTGCCCAGAAAGGCTTGTCGAACACGTTCGACATTTTCAAGGGTTACAACCGTTCGTGTAGCCCCTCGAGGTCTTCTGTTTGTTAAACCACCTCGTATACGCAGTGCTTCAACCCAACGAAGAATGGTATGAATGTGCGTCGAAATTTGCGCTGAACTGATGCCTTGTCCGACTCATTATTTCAGAGAAAACTTCCGTAGGCAAAAACGCGGTTCTCTATCATCCACGGCTTCAACTGGTGTAAAAATATGCTAAGACCTCGAAAACCTGATGGATCCTTTATTAATTGTCTGTGGTGTAGTTTAGAACTCTGCGGTCGGCACTATTTTTATGAGATACGCTGCCAGGTACTCGCAAGCACACGATTTTTAAACTAATGCTCGCTTTTAAGCTGCTTCATCCATTTCACTCCTTAGAATGTAATAGCAACTTTTGGGGGCCCCATAAGACAGGCTGCTAATGCTCATGATCATGACCACACGGTACACTTGACAACCGCTAGGACATCAATTTTCCAAAACTCCTTCTGTTACAGGACAAGCAAACTTTGGAACTCGCTTCCTGGGGATATATTTCCAGAAGACGACAATTTGCAGCAATTTAAGTTCAGCGTTATAGATTCGCCTTTCCCGGGAGAAGTATTTAAAAAAAAATTTGTCCAGCCAACCAACGCATTTTCAACTCTTACCCCACACCCTATTGCAAACTAAAACTAGATAATATTTAAGGACGCTTTCGTAAACTTGAAAACCTCCATTCCCGCCATAGTCCAATTGTATACCGGTTATGGAGGAAAACTTCCGCACAAACAATGTTACAATGAACTTCGACTGTCTACCTTCATGGCACTCCACTAAGTCCTTCCATTTCATTTGCTTTCTTTTTATGTTTTCCACAACAATCAAGAAATCCAACAACAAGAAAAATAAGAACCGTCAGCCGAAAGCGTCGGCGGCAATATACAATTTACGCTCAAGGAAATGTCGACGGACATGGAAGACAGCGCTAATTAAATCCAAAAGTCTGAATGGTATCTAACTAGACTTTCGCTGGGCGTGTGTATGTGTGTGTGTGAAATGTAAAGGGCTCCCATTTAAGTCTACCTACCACTTATAGTTGACAGAGGCTCCTCTGATGATTTTCCAAAAAAAAAAAATCGCTTTTGTCTCCCAGCGAGACCGTTAGAACAGGGTGGAATTTTCGCAAGTAATTAACGATAGTACTCGACTTCAACTCGGCTCCACTGTGCTCCCTATCTTATGTCGTAGCGCACTGTCATTGTTTGGTGTCTACCGAATTCCGTGCGGCAAAACAAAAGCGTCGAGCGCAGCGCTTCGTGGCTAAAGCGGCAAAAGTGGATTTGCACTTTGTTGGGTTCGCGTCAGGTTAATGAGAGTTTTAGTGTTCGGTTTGCATTGCATTTGCCATGCAAATTATTCCAACCGGATTATGACGTATGTGGTGTATATATGTATACGCCCAGAGAAACATTCAATGACTGACTTTGTCATCTAGATATAGACGGAGATAGAGAGGAGGAGTCGAGGAGAACAAGAGTGAATTGCTGATGCAAGAGGTGTGTTTAATTAAAGGTGTTTAACATGGCATTAGTTTGATGTGACTTCACAAGGAGAGAAGGAATTGGAAATAATTCGCAACGACAACGTTTATCATGTAACTCGAAGGGCATGTGTCAAGGACATGTTCACGAAATGGGATTAATTAGTGGCAAAATATCATATGCTCGTATATTACTGTGCAAGGTGTTGTAAAGGTTATCTCCATACAGCCTTTGATTTATGTAAAATCGATTTTACGAGTATCTGCTTGAATAGGAGCCACCCTACTTGAACTTAACGAACGAGTAGTTTGTTATAGTGCCTTGCTATAGGGATATGTAATATGTATGTATTGTATCTGAACTGTGAGTGTTAGTTAATAACCGAAAATATGTGAGGAGAGGCTGCCATAATTGGAAATCTATATGGACCAACTGTGGACCAACTGAAGGTGAGTTTCTAATAAAGCCGACCGGGCACTTCATTCGGCTAATGACTTGTTACCACTAAGAACGCAAAGTAATATTCTTCTGAAATCGTTGGGGCACAAGCTCAGGCACATGAGCTTCGGAATAGATGTACAAAAATCGGCCAACATGTAAGTCGTCACTCGCGATGGTGTATAAATCTCTATTTGCAGCTGTTAGTGACTAAAAAGTACCACAGGTCTATTAAAATCTGTGTTGACCTTACGGTCTTAGCTTTGGCGGGTAGACTTAATTGGATAATAGCCCTTGGGTGGACGAAAAAACTTTTTCAAGAACCCTACCTGAGATAGGGTAAATACACGGGTATCTCGTGACAAATGGGCATTTCAAACATCTGACTGAACTTATGTGTTTTTTCGTCTATATTTGACAGCAGCTCAATCCTACATAATCCTACTATGCGGTTGACACTTAAGCTATGTTATAGCAAGAATAGTATTTGCTGTCTTTTTGGTCCTTGTCGAACCTTTTCTTGTTAATTCATCCCAGCAGGGCGATATCTTGTACAGTGAACCATGAAGTACCATTTCACAAACTTCCATTTTATTTCACAGGCTGCTGTTGCCACTGCCAAGACCTGCTCTTTGAAGAGACTCATATTGTCCAGGAGGCGTATACAGATACCGACTCTACATAGGTATATGTTTTTGACAATTTACAATCGAAATCGATTGTAGGTTTATACACTGGGCATCACTAGGATGAGTCCATTTCGATTTTCACTCTTTATACCTGTTGGAAATTTTGTAGCCGGAAACTTTTACTACCTGGCAATAGGTACATATTTTCCCAACAGTATCTAAATTATAAAATTGAAGGGTAAATAAGAAACGACGGCTGTAATTTCCCAAGATCAAACAATGAACTACTTGAAAAGCGTATAAGAAGATGCGTCACTAGGACGAGGCCATTGCGAATATTTCGTTGCAGGAACGATATTTTTTAAAGTTTTGTTAAGAATATTTAAAAGAACGTCGAAAAGAACTGTTTCTAATTAGTTAAAAAAAAATTAGTTCCGGAAAGACTTTGACAGCGACAGAAAGAGGAAAAATAGATGCTTTCAAGAAGTTATGACTCTCAGGCCGAGAAATATGCAAGGAGGCTAAATAGAAGTAAGACTGTTGTAAACAGTTATCTTGCGGATCCACAACATCACTATGGGAAAAATCAAAAAGGACGCACGGCAGATGCGACAACATTGCGAGAAAAGCGGTTAATTCTACGGCTTGCCTCAAATTCTACTCTACCAGCTACTGAAATGAGGGCCAACAGCGGAGTATCAGGCAGCATAGCAACGGTCCGAAGGATAATATGAAAAAGTGGTAATATACAGAGAAGAAAACTTAAAAAGAAACCTGTTTTGAGGCAAGTACACAGGGCGCATCGAATGAATTTTGCAAGAGAACATGTCGCTTGGAGCAAAATGTATGGCCTCATCCTGGTGATCGCCAGTGTATTAGAAAAATCGGTACTACATCTTTGGCATATCAAAGAAAGCAGTTCACCTTCGCGAACCTCGAGACGGAAGTTCTTAAAATTAGTCTTTAGCAATAATTAAACGTAACACTGACTCCTTGTGCATAACTTTCCCATGGACAACGAGAATTTCTAGGTTATAAAAGACTTACATTCATCAGCCCTATCCTTCCGATATATGTTACAAAAGCATGGACCTTGTCAAAGTCGTGCATAGTTCAGTACATAAAACACGCTACGACAAAAACAATACGAGAGATGATGGATTATTGTAAACAATAGCAGGTGGCGCATGACGTGTGGTAATGCAACGACGCATCGCATCAAGTTTCTCGAATGCGCGACCACACTCGGATTTACCGGAGTGACAGACGGTGCAGGGAAATAAGTCCCCGAGAACTAAGTCCACTGAGGGACTCAGTTCCCACCTAGAAAACCACTTTCTAGAAGTGCACTTAGTTCCCATGTCAGGTGGGAACTAAGTCCACTTTCTTATGGAAACTTAGTACACATTCAACAGTTTAATACGTATGAGGGGGCATGCTGCCCCACTGCAACCCCCCTGCATGGGTTTACTTTCAGATTTGCAGTATGTGCGAATTGAAAGGGAAATAAAACCACTCGGAGTTTTCGGAATTTATTTTCCACCTTGGGAACTAAGTCCACTTCACGAAAGTGGTTTTATTGCCCACAGTGGGAACTAAATCGTTCAGTGGACTTATTTCCCTGCACCGTGACAAACTAGCCGAGCGAAGGCGGACTTGAGGGGTTTTACTTTAGTTGCCTTTTGAACTTGTCTCAGTTTGTTCTTTTTGAAGAAGTTTATACTAACCTAAGAATTGGACCATCTCAGCTAATCGTGGCGTAGGGAGGTGAGTGTAAAGGGTACCACCCGGTTCCTAGGAGTCACCACAGCTAGCTGATGTAGTCATGTATGTTTTTTTTCACCACTTCTCGCGCAAATGATTTTTGGGCATCCCATTGCGCTTGAATTTTTCGAAATGTTGAGATTGTCATCAGGCGACCAGAATGCCATAGATATGTATGGCCTCTAGCTCTAAGTACTCCTTTTTTATTAACAGACTTAGAGACAACTTTTTCTCATTCGCTCCCTACCTGCTGGGTTTTTCGTGCGATGGTTCAGCCAAGAGCTGTTCCTGTTTCTTCAACCAGATACCCTGGCCTAATTAGCCGGCTTTTATAGAGCGTCTTGCATTTTGGTGAGGTTGTATAGCTTCACAATAACTGTGGTGTCTACCGCGGTCTTACTCCCGATACTTATCGTATCTTTTTCTTCTTCTTTGCTATTATTTTGCATATGCTATGCGACATTTTTTTTGTCCCGACGAGCACGGCCGTAAAGGTCCGCCTCGGCAGCAGTGCCGTGTTACATTATATTAATGAGTTTCGTCTATTCACCTAGTCCTTCGCGGTTGGTTCTACCTCTCATTATCTGTCCTTGCGCAGGTTTTGTATTTGCTCACACAACGACTGGAATTAGGTTGTCAGTGCTTAAGTTCGCCGCCTGGTGTGCAATGGTATCGCCTTCGACAGTTTAACCATATTAAGCGACTTAAGCCTCCGCGGCAACGTCAAGGGGCTTGGCTATAGTAGGTAGGCTTTTAAGGGTATTCAGAACTTCTTTAGCAAGCGTACGAAACCAATTCAGTGGATCAAACTGGCACAAACGCTTTTCGGTTTTTAATGCAAAATCCGTCTTCTTCGATTACATTGTCTTTCGTTTACTTCTTCAAAGTTAGGAGCGGATCATTTAAAAGACATATACAGTACTACAGCTCCACGTGGAAAGCTTTGTCGTTACGAAAGCTTGTCTTGAACAATGTTAATGAATGGACAGGTCTCTATTAATAAAGGCATTTTGTGCAAACAAGTCAGAGGGAACGGACGGTATAACAACAACCATGCTGCAAATGACAAGCATAGCTTCAAGGTAACTTTGCGGGCTGTCAGAAATTAGGACGATTTCCATAGTGGAAAGTACATCTAGTTATCCTCATTCCCAAACCTCTTCATCTTTCAATCTTCCCTTCAAAACTTTCGAAAGATTAATATTGGACCTGCATCACAAATTTCGAAGTAAATAGTTCTTTATGAGGTGCACAAAACGCATTATGTAATTTTTGGAAACAGCACTAGTGAATGAAATAACTAAAACAATGTAGCGGTCCTTCCACCATAAATAAATGTTTACATTAGTTCCCTTTCAAGACATTGAAGGTGCCTTGAAAGCACTGAAATCTGAACACAAAATCTTTACCTCTCATTCAGAGCTTCATTGATGTGGTCACTGGTAGCATTAAAAGTGGTTATGTAGCAATGGAACAATTCTTTGAAATGTCTACCGGGAGAGTTCCTATGTATACTTTTTATTATGCACATCAAATGGTCTTGAACGTTAATTTCATAACGTTTTCTCTCTCCCTACATCCTAAATGGCTATTCGAATTCAAAACCCAGCGACGAAACTTCGGAAACATAAGAAAATGCAGACCCATCTGACTAAAGTTTCAATTTCTGCTCTATGTCCCATGTTTATTGTCCTGTAGCTGTCGTTGTGCATACAAAAGTTCGTACTTCACAGGAATTGTTGCACAGTGGTTCCAATACCCGGCTTAATATTACCTTCATTAAGGTTCGACAACTTTCTCTCATTTCTAAAGAGTTTTGTTATGACATTCGGATTGGTATCTCTTGGCCTGTTGAGGTATCCCAGCAAGAACGTGACTTATGCTGCACTTCGATTACTTTTTATTAAAAACCCCCTCCAAGGGCCAAGGCTCTTACATTAATTTCTTATCTCGAAAAAGTCAATTTCAAAAGAAAACTGAAAAATGCGACTTCAAAGGACAAAAAGGACAATCTACTCGAGTGAATGCATTGTATATATGTTTGAGATAGTCCTCCCTCACTGTCTACGATTTGCAATGTTGAAGAAATTTCCTTTGGTAAATATTTACCATACAGCAACTCTACTTACTTCCTATGTCATCTTGTGGCAAAATTATCGATTCCAAGGAAAAAGAGAAAACGTATGCAAGCCCTTAGCCGATTCGAGAGGGTGTAGCGTGGTAGACATTCAGGCAGACAAAGGCCGCGACTTCTGAGTCTGTCTCCAACGCCATTAACCACGAAAAGGACTCACCCTATACACCACCGGGATAAGTTTTTCCCCCATTTTCTCTTTTTCTGTTGACTTTTGTTTTGTTTTTTGCCGAAAATCCACGAACCCTTATACGGTTTTTGGCACACGTTCATAATCGATATATGCCACCACCATACGAGTATGTGCACGTAAAACCAATGATGACAACGAAGAAGAGCAAAGAAAAAAGGCCAAGGACATTCGTAGGCAAAAATTCAACGCTATTGTTCGATCTCTGGGGAGTTTGCTATAACAAAGGTATAGGCTGTGCTGGTGTTGGTTTTGCAATTTGATGGCTATCGATCGACAGCAGGCTTAATGTATATAATATGTACTCCCAGTGTCCTGAGTCCCGACGACACATGTGTTGAAGTAAGAGCATCTGTATGCGGAATGCCAAGTATTGTCGGGTGCCTACGGGGACAATAAGTTGTTACTTCATTTATTTGAAGGCTGACAGATGAAAGGGGAAGTGTCGTGCTCGTCCTGGCATATTGAATTTCACTGTTTCAAAGTATTTGCTTTCATTTGAACGGTGCCGGTTCTTAATTAACCCAAAGGGTCATGGACCATTGAGTGAGAGTTACTGCCAATTTTTGGAATTTGTTTTTTCTTTTTTCCCTCAACATATCTGTTGGCTCACAGTCAAAAACAATTTTCTATGAATACAAAGTAGGTACATATATAGTCAGGAAAAATGGAGGAGGCAAGTTGGGAGAGGGGCTGCATGGAGAATGAAGCAGCCAAGGACTATGGCGAATTCAATTTCATGCGGAATTTGTTTGTTGTGTGTTGGAACTGAACGCCACATTGTGACAAATTAAATTTAAAGCTATTTGGGGTCTCAATCTGAGGTTAGGTATACCCTACATAGGGAATTTGGAATTTCGATTACATTTTGAGGGGAATGCGGTACCGTAGGTATATAGAATTCTTGTATGATTTGTAATAGCGCAGAATTGAAATTGATTTTGTAAAATTGAGGGTAACTGACTTAAATGGATAAGCAGTTTGTAGGAATTGCAATTTTATTTGTTCGGGGCGTTTTCTTGCGGAAGTTGTCGCTAAATTTGTAGGTACAGCAGAAAAGGTTTGACGTATCTAGCGATTTGTTATCAGTTCTGAAGTTAAAAAACTCTCTCCGGCGGGAGTTCCATCTAGTCCGCGATTCAAGCGATTGATAAGTCATCGGTCGAACCAACAATTTGTATAGACCTATAAATGGATTCCTCTGTCTCTGTTTCCAAAAGTGAGAAATACTGAAAATAGATTTTCAGACGACAAACGACTTGAAAGTAAAAATCTGTAAAAGACTCTCCGGATTAATAATCTAATCGACAAGTGATTGGACAATATTGAAAATTTTAATGGTCTTCGATATGATGTGTGATGCAATTTTCGGTCTTTTTTGTACAAGTTTAATATTTGCTACGCATAAATGTGGCTGAATTTCATTAATACACCTCCCAATTTCCTCTTTCAAGGCGTTGGTTGGTGGTCGTGGGCTGGTTTGCATAGACCTTTAACTTCAAAAAAACCCCAAAGAAAAAATTCCAATGGCGTTAAATTGCAAGATCTGGATGGCCAATTCTGATCGCAAAAACGGCCGATTACACGATTAGGAAATGACTCATGCAGTACCTAATTGAATTGTTTCTCTGGCTATATGGCATGTGGCACCGTCTTGTTGAAACCACATGTTGGTCATATCCATATCTTGTAATTTAGGCACTAAAAACTGGGTTATCATGTCACGATAACGAACACCATAATTGTTACTGCCTGGCCAGCCACATTTTCGAAGAAGAATGGTCCGATAATGCCTCCAGCCCAAAATCCGCACCAAACAGTCGCGCGTTGTGGATGCATTTGTTTCTCAACAATTCTCAACATTTCTGAACCCAAAATTTGATAATTTTGACGATTAACGATGCCATCAATATGAACCATATTTAGTTCGAAAATTGAGGACTGTAGCAGACAAACCTTAATTATTTTTACAATATTGCTCAACAATGAAAATGCGTTGTTCTTTCGTATATCCTCGATTTTTACTAACCCCGAACTGTCAGCTGTCATATTGTTATTTTTTTTTTTGCGTTGGCATCACTGGGTACTATTAAATGGCGCAAAATTCAGGGTTCGGTCGAGTTCTGAATGATACCCATTGTCATGGCTAGTTTTATATACAAAAAAAAAAAAACATAATTATACAATACATATAACTTAGCCAGTATATCTAAGCCAGAAAAAGAAAAAAAAAAATAGTTTTAATTTATTTTCTATCGTAATGTACATGCAGGGTGGGCCATTGTAATGTATGACACTGACTGTTCATGAAAGACATCGTGACCATTTTTCCGCATGACAAAAGCGAATTGCCATTTTAACGCCATTTGTAAAATCTATGGCACTTTCCGGTAAGTTCATACTTTATGGCCAAACTGTATAAAAGTTATTGAAAGATAAAAATAAAAATTAATTTAAAAGTCGAAATAAAAACCCAGCTTCCCATTTTATTTTATAATGAAAGGGGGATTTCAAATCCTGGAGCACTCCGACTCCAATGCAGGCCAAAAAACTCTGATATACATAATTCGTTTATCTTTATGGTCTGTGGTGGAGTCTATTGATCACTCTAGGCGGGGGCTCGAACCTATACCTACGGCATTTGGGTCATAAGCAATGCCTACCCACTTAACCATGGCCACCGCCTAAAACATCGCTTACGGCCGATTTCTTCACAGAGTACTAGCGCTAGTACCGGTATTAGACCAAAAGTTAATACTCAAATAGGTATCAAATCATTTCTTCACGAAGTACTAAGCTGAATTTGGTACCGAGTATTAGTTAGTACTCGGTATTAGCTGGACCCTCAAAATGGGCAGTCTAATGTCGTTAGTACCTGAATTAGGCTGATTTCATTGCTTCACCTCTTGCCTATTTTTGTGAAAAATGTGAGTACATACGTCGTACGTTTTCGTTACAATTATTTTTATTCTTTTTTATATACCCTTCTCAGGAAGGTATATTCACTTTGCCATTACATAACGCCAAGAAGGAGTCACCGAAGACCCTATAAAGTATATATATCCAGGAATCAGGATCAAATTCTGAATCGATGTAGCCATGTCCGTCGATCTGTTTGTCTGTCTGTCTGTCTGTCATTAGCGCCATAGGCGTAGGCAATTGGTATTAGGGTTTCGACACATGAATGAGCATCCTTCGACAATCCCGCATTAAAACTAGTACATGCGGCATGCGCATGCCCCGAGGGGAAAAAAACGATATTACCAAAGACTGTTTCCATACGAGTTCTTCAACAAAACATATTACAGCTGAGGTTTCAATCATCATTGGTGATTTTTCGCAAATAAAGAAGAGGAAGACTTCTTTGGCAGCATAGCTGGAAAACATTGCCTATACTTGGATACCATGTATGGAAACATTTTTAAGCTAATTGACTGTATTAACGATGACAATGAAACATGGCTGCCACCATATCATTAAATCGCCAAAGCACTCTCCCAGTATTCGGAATATCCAAATATTGAAGTTCCATCGGCTACGCTCATTTGGGAATTGAACGGTTCTTAAAGTGAATCTCTTATCTGGTAAATATATATAAATAAATAGTTGGTGCAGCAGAACCGTAGGCCTTGCTTTTCGCAAACAATTTAATTTGTTCGAGGCGAATGGAAGGGACCTAAAACTCTATAGTTAATCCGAACGGCTGAATGGTCTCAGATATTTGTCATTCGCGAAAGGTAGCGCAGTGACAATATCTTAAGATTTAATTTGTGCTTTCCGGCGATCGAACCTAAGATTCTTCGCTCATTAGTCCAGTACCCTAAGCATTCAGCCATTGCGCCCACATCTTATATCTAGCAAAACTTTTTCACGCAAAGCAATTTTCCATCAATCGAATGTACGCACGCGATTTGAGCCGCCGAGTTTGGAAGAGGACAGGCTATTTGGCGACTTCATATTCACTGCGAATAATTCTAATCTTCGTTAAAATTGGCGTATACAAATATCCCGCAAAATGTTTGACACCCAATGAGAAATAAAAATGTCACCGTTATGACATTTCATAGGCTAAAATGGGTACTAGACCATTTTTAGACGTATTAGTCGTTAGTACGTTTGTCAAATTTAGCTCCAGTACTAGTGCATGTGAAGAAATACACAAGTACTAACTTTTCGTTGGTACCGAGTATCAGAGCTAGTACCTGGTCTAGCTAGACCACCATTGGCCGAAACGTTGTTCCCAGCCTAATTTTCGAAGAAAAATGGTCCAATGCTGCCACTACTCCACACTCCACACCAAACTGTCACTCTTTGTGCGCACCGTACGAAGACGGTGACTACGAATGTTGTCCACTAGCACACAAGTCTCACGAACTTTTTGCACAAAATTGCGTACAGCAGGTGCTTCATTTCGGCCAAAACTTCTTTTCAAAAAAAATACTGTTTGGGTTACACAGCACTCACTTTGGAAATAAGTTTTCAATATTTCCCAACGTTGTTCAAGCATAAAGTGACTCATTTCGTTCCACGGAGGTATGATACTGACTTTCTGTCAAAATTTCGAGCGGGAAACAGCTGCCAGTGTCAAAATAACCTGTGATTTAAAAAGAAACCACTAGATGGCCCACCCTTTACGTATGTCAACTAAAGCTAAATGGGCACTCATACATTCGCACCTAACAACATTTGACAGTTCATTCATTATTTCACCTCCTCCCATAGAATTTCTTGATTTTGCATTTTCGCACTTATCGCACATAGATAGAGAAACCGAAAGAGGATTTTTATTTAAAATTTTGCGGGAAAGAACTAACATTTGGCAGTTTGGTGGGCAATCGCTTTGAAAATGTTTATAAAAGTGCCAACTCCTTGTTTGTGAAACGCACCGAACGATACATTGCTGCCATTTGACTTATTGAAGGTACATCAGGTTTCCTATAGTTATTAACTAAAAAAACTTAAATTTATTAATAGTACTTGACATTTAAATAAAATATAGCTACACATCTGCTCCAGTTAACCCCAACACAATAAACTGAATCCAAATCGTGTTCCAGAGTGAACAACTTAATAAAAGAACATCGCCCCACTAACACAGGCGTCATTATACATAAATCTTTCAACCGCAAATGATCCATAAACACGATATTCTCTCCACGTTTATGAATGGATGAATGAATGGCTGTACATATAGTCGCATAGTCTCATCATCATCATCCTGTGCCGAATACAATATAGCCTCACCAAGAACAATGTCATGTTAATTTTTTTTTTTCGAAAAATAAAATTTATGTCACCAATTCCAACTAAGCGCGCGCTCTCCTATAGTGTAATATATGATTGATTAACCATGACACATTAACCGCTCATTAGGTTTTACAAATTACAAATCGATCGCCATCCATTTTTTTTAAAACGTAGATAGACATAGACCCTTCAAATAGTCCACACATGTATACATAGAAAATTAAAACATCCCAACTAACCAAACAAAATTTCCTTCGACACTATTGTCTCTCTTATAAGTTTTCGTTTATATAAAACAATATTTTCTTTTTTTTTTTTCTCCGCTTTAGGTCCGATGATCAGAGGCACACAACGTGATACGGGAAAATATCAAATGCATTTAGGTAAACAAAAACATTTTCACCACAAAATCAAATTCTGACCTTTTTTTTGTAAAAAAAAAAAAAAACTCTACACACTCGTAGTTGGTTTGTGCCTAAGCATTTTTTTATTTGCGGACAGCTTTTCCTATTATACACTCTATTGTCTATTGCATTTATTGCGGCGGGCTTTTCTCGATAGTTTGATATATTTGTGTGTGTGTACTTTAGTTTTTCTTTTGCCAATTTAATTTTTCACTAATAAAGCAGAATTTATTGTTCTTTTGTTTTGACATTAATCTATGCCATTAATTAGAGTCAGACCGAGTTAATAATAATTTATAGCAATAAACAATTTTCACTGGAGGAAATAAGAAAAAAGTTCCCCATGTGGGCAAGGCAGTGTTGTTGGGGTGTTGTACGAATCCGTTGCGGGAATATAAAGAGTTCGTATAGTACATAATTAAAATTCACTCAGCGACTCAAGTTCGTAGACGTGATTAACTACCAATGAGTAATTATGTATAGCGACTTTCATATGAATGAGAGTGCGAGGTGTGATTCCATGGAAAATCAGGTGTTCAGACCCTGTACAATTTGGAGGCAATTATTATCATTCGGTTACGGTTACTTGCAATCCATGTGGGCCACGGGCTTTTAGACCAAATTGGGCATCCTGTGTGTTTTTATGGGACATTGGTTGCATTTAAATGAGATAGTTTTTGTGATGCCTTTTCAAAGGTAGGGGTGGGTTGATAATAATTCTTTCAACCGGACAATAAATCGATCTTGCCAGTTTAATGTCCTTGAATTGTGGGAGAAAAGGAAACACATACCTACATACTAGCTTTTTAAAATAAACATGATAAGCAATTTGAGGTTCGGTTGATATTATGTCGATTAGGCTTATTTTAGTTCAAGAAGGAACTTTATTTAAAAATACCATCCAAAACTTGGACTCGTACCTTTTTTAAAATCGAACTCTGACAAGTGAACTTCGATGAGGCTTATCTAGTTCAAGAAGGAGTTTATTGAGGAACGCTCTCCGACAAAAGAACTGCTTTGATTTATTTATTAATAAACTAACTTTACCCGCCCGGCTTTGGAAATAAACACGATTCGACCTTATTTCCTTCGACATTATTTCACGGCACCGCATTTGCTGCCTCTTGTTTACAATAAATATCTATCCGAGTCCGTACAACGCAGTTGGATTGCAGGATATTGGATTTCTAGCTTAGTTTGCTGTCTAGAATGAGCCCTAAGTACTTCGTGCGTGAACACAAAAAGGGTGCCGTTTAGTTTTTGACGGGAACAAAGTTGGAAATTTTGTATTTTCTTCTGAATAAGATCAGTTCAGTTTTCTGGGGATTGACCCACACGCCACATTTTTTAGGCGATTTTGAGAGCTTAGAGAGGACATTCTGCAAATGATTGTATTGAGCTGTTTCCCTGAGACAGCGATTGCTACGCGATCTGCATAGGCATTGAGGTATTGCCATCATTGCAACCTGTTTAGCAGCTTTTGTCACTGCCAGTACCTCCCTCAGCTGGAAACAGGCTGCTGTAGTGAGAAATTAACTGGAGTTCAAGTAAAATTTCGCGCCATCGCCAACGTCAATGTTTGATCTCTCTGTGTAGATGGGTATAGTTAATCTGATAGATGTCAATTGGTCTTCTTGCAATTCATCTCTACTGGAGATACATGTGAAAAATGATCTTACGAAATCTAGAAACATTGACAGGTGACAATTCTACAAATTTGTCGCACTTGTCTGACAAATGTTCATTTCATAAAATATTGACAGGTGACATAATTGTTAGTTAAATAGACTATACGACAAATTTGTCATGACTATTTTGTCATTGACAAATTTTTACAAATTTGTCTTGACAATTTTTTCTTAGTCATAGATATTTTGACAAATTGGTTGTGGGTCTTATTGGACAGTTCAAATTTTACAATTGACAATTTTGTCAGTAAGTAATTGACAATTCCGACAGGCGTTTGAGTTTCGGTCAAGTATTGTTAGTGAAGTGACAAGTATGATTTAAAATGCTAAATAATATTGCTAAACTTGACGGCTATTTTCCGACAATTCTACAAAATTGTCTAATTATTTATGAAACAGAAATTTGACAATTGTGGGATTGTCAGTTTACAAATTGTCACCTGTCACCTGTCGTAATTGTCAATTTTTATGAAAAAGGGCCCTGGCAGTGTTTCCCATCTTCTAATCTGGATTCTCCGAAGTGCACTGTTTGCAGTCGATTTCTGTACGAAAATGTCTAGGCCCTAGGGGCTTAAGATTAAATATAAGTGCAAGTAAAATAAATAAATAGGTGGCCGCTACTGCGCCCAGTGCAAGTGCCAAAACGCAATACAGACCATTCTCTGAATCAATGTCGTAGTTTTAAGGTTGGTCGTCTGCCATAACACTAAGTTGCCATTTTGTTAGTACCGGTTTTATAACCAGCGTCTAAAGTGTAAAGCCACATGACTCTCTTGAGACTTAGACCCCATTTTCGACCGAATATTCTATTGAGTGTCATCATTCCCTTCTGTGATTTTTCCTTTATATTGAGATTCCAATTCAATTTTCGATCCAACTCCCAGAGTCCCAGGTATTTCGCGTTATCAGATATGTTTCCCAAATTTCACTTTTTACTGCCAGTCCGCATTTCTTTGTCCAGGTATTAACCATGGAATAGAATTCTCCATTATTATTTAGTCATTGAGGACTGCCTCTAAATGCTGTTATACCTTATTTTGTATATGCCCTTGTTCTGAGTGAGACCTGCTTCGGGGATATAAAAGCTGTCATTAAGGCCTTTGCGCCACTACCTTTTATATTTTACACCCTGTGACTACTATATCTACATCGGAAATCATTAACGACCGCAGGCAGCTCCAAATACGTAAAATCATCCGCCGTGGTCCTCATGTTAGGCGAGCTTCATGTTAGGCCGTTTAATATTCTCGAATACGGTGGAAATCATTTTTCTTTTCACTTGGTCAGTCCTAAATTCAATGAACGCATGTAGGAGTAGATCACCCACAGCTATAATTACAATGTGAACATGTTTGCTTCTAAAGACAACGCATTGTTAGGCAGATAGTGCTGCTTGAGCTTGATCCGTTTTCATCGACTTACTTTTAAATTCTCACAATCTACCAACAATGAGCAAATTTACAATCTCCAGGCATATGTCTACTTACATAAGGTTATGTACTGGTAATTCCATGTAAAACATGCCGTACCATATTTTAGTCTACAGTTACGAATATACTTTCAAAGCCTTCTCTTTAAACTGTTTTTATAAGGCCCACTTGCACTAGTTTACATACGCGTAGGTAACTTTTAGCCAGAGAAAAAAAGTTAATCCACATTTCCTCCTTTTATGATTTCAACATTTTAGTTTTTTTATCGTTGTTTGAATACATTTGCTTATCTTAAGCAATATGCAAGCACTCAAGGCTCTTTAACTATGCAAGCTTGGATAAATATAGAAGGATGGAGTCATCCTCTCGCATCATCGTCCAAATCTAACAACCATTTGCCGCGACCTTGTGTTCCTTCCGAACACAGACAACAGATTCCTGCCAAAAACGAAGGAGAAACAAAAAAGGTCGCCAGCCAGCAGCAGTTTAATTTCAAATTTATGTATAACGCCCTGCCAGCTCGAATTTTATGTTGAATATTCAAAATCAGAAAACAGTACCGATATTGCTATCTGTGAAACCACCCTAAAATGAGTATTCTTTCATGTAATATCCTTAAAAAAGGATTAACGATGAGAATTCATTAAAACTGAGTTTTTTTTCCCGAAACTCTCACCCAGCTTTAGTTTGAATATTTAACGAAAGATTCAAATTTGTAATTAGAAATAAATAATGGGTTACGTTACATCATGTCTGAAAGGAAACGAATTACAGCAGTGGCAAGGCAATAATTGGTAATTTACATTTCCTTTTGCCCGGTGCGTTTTGCTTTCGGAAAAAAAGACAAACCGCGCAGTTAGTTTCAAAATTTAACTTATAACGACGGAAGTGGCCCCTTCTTCCGGACCAACAGACAAGAGGGTACCACTTTATTGTACGGCCGACGTATGTGCATGCCAAATATGAGTGCACCCTCCGAAAATAACTGTAAAGAAGAAGCTCACTAAAGAGTGTGTTCGCGTATTGAATTATTTAATTTAATTTCGTCATTTGATGCGGGTAAAATGTGGTAATTTTTTTTTGTCCGAAAAATATTTTAGAGAGGAAGACAGAATGAGTGTAAATCAATTGAAAATTTTGACAATTGCTAGACAATGGGCTAAATGCGCTGGCAACCACAAACTAATTTGACTAATTGTGTGGCATGAACACAGAACGCGCATCAGTGTGCCGTTTGGTGTTTGCCTTGAAGTGTCAAACGTAGGTGTGAACATTGAACTTGTGTTTCCAATATTTGTGACAGCTGAGTTAGTAAGTGAAACTTATTCGAGTGCAGTTTGTGTGTCTTGTTAACCGTGCCAATTGAGATTTGTTTTAGAGTTACATCGAATGTGACAAAGTTTGTGACTGATTTTCGACTGCGATTTATTGAATTAGGATATATGTACCTCAAATGCATGATAACTTAAAGCAATAGCTGTCAACTTTTTCTGCTTAATAGTCCAACTTATAATGACCGCCATAAAGCATAACTGGCAAAATAAGAATTTTGTAGAGTTTGCCTTTTGCCGTTTAAGTCAGGAGTCTTAAATCCTTTGCCAAACCAAAGTATAGGAGCGGTTTCGTAGGGTCTTACCGAACATTTATTTGGGTGTTATTTATGGGGCTGAGGTAGATGAAGTCTTTAAGTCCTTAAAAATGTCTTTATTAATTTAACTGTTCAAGAAAATCCATATATTCTTAGACAGTGCTACAGCTCGGAGTGAAAGGTTATCGCAACTAGCAAGTCTCTTCAGTTAGCCCGGTGCTTAGTTAATTGTCTCCAGTTGGTTGAGATCCCTTTCTACCCCCTCTTCAAAGATTCTGAAAGCCGAAGCGTTGTTGTGCATTCACTCCACATTACTTTGCCATCTCAAACGCCAAATGCAATCGACTACACAGCGTAGGTCACAAAATGGAGATAACGGTGGACCAGACCCAGACGTTTGATTCGGTGACAAATCGCGGATTCCTTAAAAGTTTGGTCAGGAGTTGTGCAATAAAAAAAACCTGTGGGATGCTGAGGTATGGTCGAAAAGAAAAAGTACAGAAAAAAAATGTTTTTTATAATAGAAAAAAATATCGTCAATACTAGAGGAGTCACTTTGGTATGAAATGACTAGCGAACAGTATCAGCTATCGTCTTTGAGAGATAAGCTGAAGTTCTTCGGTAAGCAGGGACAATGAAGGTAAAGGAACTTACTAAATAACGCTGGCTGTCAAAATACCAGTGAAGAAGCAACCAACATTCAGCTTATGGGTATACATAAGTTGGGGGAAAAGGATGACGATTTTCTTTTAGTGCATAGAGACCAAAATCGCAAATTAAGGTTGACACTATCACTTTAGAGCCAATATCTGCAGAATAAAGCTAACGAGTGAGGAAAAAAAAATTTTTCTCTTTTCTTTCGTTGAACCAAAGTTTGAAAATATATGTATAGAGCCCAATAGTTTTAATTGTGCCTACGCATTTTGAAGAACTCTTCCCGACTGGAGTTCAAGTCAGGCGGCTAAAAATGTGAATAGTGTTTATGGTCCTGATACTTTAATTGCTTATGATGTTCAAAGTTCAATTTATGCAAAATAATGAATTTATTTTTATTACACCTAAGGACACCTAAGGAAATTTGACGAACATCTTGACAGCGATAAATGTCGATGTTTATACAACTGTACATGGATAATCGACAGACCAACTCTTGGATATTAAGACCGTTTGGTCGTAACGAATGATGCAATTTTTAAAGACAAAGATGTTAAACAAAGCAAAATTTCTAGGACTATACTCTGTTCATTTCATATTCTCAGTACAGGACTTATGGGAAGCTTTTTTTCTACCAATGGTGCCTGTAGATACTCTCACGGCACTCAATTACAAGAATTGCCACTGAAATAAAAACCATGCCACTGACTTACCACGAAATTGTTGTTGAAAAACCCACCATGACCAGTCTGTTTATGAAGGAATTTTCCTCAAAGGCGCATAAACCCCACCATGACCAGCACAAACCAGTAAGAATAGACCGTCGACTCCTCCCACATAACGGACTTTGCCTACAAGCTGCCGGCGGGCCCAGGATTTTTCATGTATTGGTGCTGTACAAAATCAAAGGAGCGCCATTAACGCACGCATACTTGAAAAATCCTAGGCCCATGGTATAGCATGGAAAATCATTGCCGCCATTAATTTTGACATTTACACGTATTCACAGACAGGGTAATTTCTTCCGGGGGGAATCGGGTAGGTGTACGGGAAGTCGGCGGTCTATTCTTACTGATTTGTGATGACCAGACCAGTCTGCCACACATTTGCTGGCAGGCCAGGCCAGAATGAGGATGACGATGAGGGTGATCTTCTCGTGTGCGTGCGGTTGCTATTTTATCACAGAAATTAAACATGTGTGGTGTTAGTGTGTGTTTTTAGCACCTCAGAAGAGTGTTACCATATTCATTTGCAAAAATATCATTACGGGTTTTTCCATGGATTTTGTTAAAGAACTTTCGGGTTTTGTTGCTTTTTAAAAGCTTTTGAGAGCAAATAAATGAATTTGATTATGTGGGATGTTGCCATACAGTTTTTAGGTACTCCTTCAATTGATTTGTATTTCTGAAGGATCTGTTAATACGCAGTTAAACAATTTTTTCGATTTTGTCTTTTAGATATGAGGTTTATTCGTGAGGTGTTTTAATGAATTCAATTCATTATCAGTGCAACAAGTGATCATAAGTCTGTTGCAGTTGCAGTGATATTGTGATAAATTAATAGTGATTAGTGATTACTAGGGCAACCGGATTCATACTCAACCATGTTTTTTGAATATAGACACATACCTACCAAAATGTGTTTTATACAAAACTAAGCGCCTACTATCTCACCCCTTGGTGGTGTGTAAAAAGATAGATTTAATTTAATTTAGATTTAGTTTATTTCTTTTAGATTTAGTTTACGGTCTATATGTTTCTGTTCATGAAATCTTAATAAACAGTTGGTAACCCTACCGATATTTGTGAGAGAATTAAGCCAATTTATAATGGTCGCTATGGCAACCATGTGAGATCTTTAAAATGGAGACAGCTTATTGAAATCCATAAAAATAAGGGTGAAAGGCAAATATCCTATCTTCCCTGTACTGAAAATATTAAATGAACAGAGTATAGGCGAGGATTACACTTACAAAGCAAATTTACAAAATTATGACCTTGGTACATTTGGTCGAAAAGTGGTTACCGAATATCCTACTATAGCTGAAAGAGCTCTAAAAAGGTTAATATACCGTTCGCCATCATTTATAGATGCGAGAGAGGTTTCTTAACTTGTTTTTCGCTAATATGTCAAAGGGGTAACAACATTGAAAAGGTTAGAACCAATGCTGTAAACCCTACTAACACCAATAATAATAAACTGCTTACTTTTCAACGAAATCAGCTGAGTAGTTTTTTAATCTAGGTATGCGTGACAAATTTAATCGAATTAAAACATTAATCCGACTCGGAACGATTTAAGTTTTACTTAAATTCTTATGGGTTACTTTTTGTAAGGCATAAACATAAAAAGTTTGCGGAACCTTAATGAAAGACCCTAATTGAAATTTTCAGTTAAGAAGAATTCGACTGAAATCCCGTCTTCCCCCAACCGCAGTGTTATTAAAATTAAATTACCATAGATTTTTATTTAATTTATTTATATAATATTTATTCAATAAAAACTAACAACCATAAAAACATACCTGCACATATTTAATTTATAAAAACAGTTGCGCATTATTAAACGAATTGTGCATATAAATCGAATTAAAACATTAATCCGATGGACATTTATTTTTATTTATACAAAAATTATTTCTACACATGCTGTTCTATAAATTTTCAATTCATAAAGAAATAATATTTGATTAATGGCTGAGCAAATTTATTTTTATTGAGATTTTTTTTTTGTTCACTCACGATAAGTATACCTACAAGTATAATGTGTGTTTCTCTGGCGCACCGGCCGCCGGAAATCCCCTTTATTGAGTTTTAATCGAATGCAATTGTCTGATGGAGTAGGTTCTTCGCTCCCCCGATCATTTTGTAATGAAAATAAACTGATGGGATGTATCCGGTTCAGCAATTTGTGGGAGACTTTTTTTTTCTGTTTTCTTTTAACCTAATTAATCATTGATGGATGAGAATGCATTGTTGTCTTTACTTTTTCCTAGGATGCAGGAGTTCTTTATTATTAGATACTTATGATATGAATATTTATTTATTTTGGAAAAAATATTATCCCCACTCAAATAATAAGAGCAGAAGAAAGTGCAATGAATTCAAAATAAATAAATTATATTCATATAGACGTCATTGCATTTGTTTCTGATAAAATACAAAAACATGTTCAAAATTGTAAAAAAAATTCAAACATTACAAAAAGGAAACCGAAATGAATGGCATATCACGTTACACGGTGACAAGAGTGCTGGTGACAGCATTAAGTAAACAACATCCGAGTCAGTAGTCAATAACATTTTACGATGATAATAAGGATACGGAAAACCACTTAGGCATTCCACACGTTAGGATAGAATATCCGACCTTTTCGATAAACTGGATAGTGTTTGAGAAAAAGGAAAGCAACTTCTTGAATGTGTTAAAGGAATCTACTACTCGTAGTCGAACGAAGTGTAATTAAAAAGAAAAAGAAAAAACAACATTGATAATTTACTGTGGACTAGTTTGAAGAAACTTTCTTTAAAGATTTGTAACTCTTTTTGAGATTCATGTTTTTATTTAGAAGTAAAGTGTAAGTGTAGACTGATAAAGGTTTTTTTTTAGCTAAGCGACACATTACTATATTATTTTTAACGAAAGATTTTCGCCAATCGGGAACGTCAGTCCGAATTTATTCAATTTATTCTTATTTATTTATTTATTCTGCGGTCATATCTTTACATGAAAATTATGTCGACAATCTTGCAGTATCTCAAATTGAGTTGTGCCGAATGTAGATTCGACAGTGAAAATCTGGTGTTAGATCGTCCAGTGCAACATTATCTATTATAAATTGGACTAACCAACACGCCAGTACAATTAACGCGGTCCTTGGTGTCTCCAGTTGCGCACTTATCAATTTGTTGATGTCCTCGTCCACCTTCTTGCGCACCTACAGGCGTGTCGCCTGGATCTACTGCCCTGATCTGCGGGGTAGAGATCGTAGAGTTCACTGTCTACATTTTTAGATTTCCTAGACAAAGTCCCTAAACTGTTTATTATGACAATCAATCCTTTTCGTCGATGTTGTGTATCCGTTCTTGTTGGCACTATATTTTTGGGATTGGCTTAGTTAACCGCTAAACCTATTTTAACCGCTTCCGTTTCTATACTAACAAACGCTTCAGTGACAGTTTGCTGAGTTCTCTCAATGATGGAAATTACAGACTTGTGCCCCTGATGTTGGATGTTCCGCACAATTCTCTCAAATATGAGAAAAACCTTTTCTTCCATTCCACGATTCTCAATCTTTTTAGTTTCGAGCCTGAAAACACTGACTAATGCGTTCTCAAGTTGTCTCTTATTTACAGACATCAATAAAAATGTTACAGAGAATATCTCTTTAAACATGGAGATGAAACCATCCGAAATTTTCCATATTGCGAAATAGTTTCGGAACAAATAATAATCGGTCTGATCCGGGAAGGAAGTAGTTTAGTTTAGCCGGTAAGAATCTGGCACTATCAAATACTAATGGCTGTAGGATCATTGGTGCCATATGAAAGGTTTTCACCAAACCTCCCCTTTAATTTCTCTGAATATGTCGGAAGTAATGGCGATAAAGCAAGCCTCGTCCTATAGTTTGAGGTTAACCCGGTATCCTAAAGATATCGCGATTTTTACCGATAGACAGGTGGCTAATATATCCCTGGAGTCAAACAAATTGCTCGAATTACGTCTCGGGCTATACCACTCAGGAAATTGTGATTACGACAATCTTGCCAGACTTGCCACTACCCTCACTATCTTGTGGTACCTGGTTAATCCTATAGCTACCCGCAAGTCGAAATGATTGCTGCATGCGACCACAGATGGAAGGTTCCTATTGCATAGTAACATTTTAGACCAAGAAACTCTAGCCCTAGGGCTTTACTTTTGCTCGAAATATCCAACATCAGTGGCGGTATTGTCACAACTGGACGCCAAAAGTTTTAACCTTTCTTACAATGAAACAATTTATCATTCTTCTGCTTCGGTTTGCATTTTTACAAGTTGTGTTGGTTGTCCCAGGGTTATCTTCTTTATACTAGTGTTTATCAAGGTATCGCATTTATAACTACTAATTTAAACCCAATCAAAGTCAACTCCAATAATCTCGTATGCAGTCACTTTAACTTTCTCATTTCGATGCGCACAACATTCCGTATTCCGTTATGGTTTCTTATCAGCGTTCCTATGCGTAATTGCGGAAAACAATCCATGAAATGTAGGTACATCTCAGTTCGCGATAAGAACTTCGACTTTCTTCTTCCTAACCCAGTGGAAGCGCAATTAAATCAGATTATTTAAACAATTTCAAATACAAGTAGGTACATTCGGCATAAAAGACATAATTACACACATCAAGTGGGATTTACAAACCAGTTCCATGATTCTCTTGATATTGCTTTTCTTCGCCAACACCGGCAATAGCTGCTGTCGTTCGTCGTGACAGTTTGCCTTTTAAGCCACTGCCAGTGGGCATACCTAATTGAAATCCAGAACAGCTACATCGGCTTTGCCATTCCACACACACATATCTTGCAACAATGTATCCTATTTAATCGCATTCTCATCATCGATGAATTAAAGTTCTTTGGAATCTCTAACGGATTATATTTGTTCTTTTTCATTACAGAGGCCCTCCTGCAGTCACGTCCATTACCACACATTCCGCCCGGATCGAGTCTGTTGGAAGCCGAACTACTCGCCCAGAGTCAGGATGGCTCTTTGCACAATGCACAAAGCCACAGTCAGGGACCAAGTTCAACGACCTCAGGCTTTGAATCTGCTCACCGATGGACATCGAAAGAGAATCTCCTTGCGCCTGGCCCAGAGGAAGATGATCCGCAATTGTTTGTCGCACTATATGATTTTCAAGCCGGCGGCGAAAATCAACTCAGTCTGAAGAAGGGCGAACAAGTCCGAATATTGTCCTACAATAAGTCGGGTGAATGGTGTGAAGCCCACTCAGATTCGGGAAACGTGGGATGGGTTCCATCGAATTATGTAACGCCGTTGAACTCACTGGAGAAGCATTCTTGGTATCATGGACCAATTTCTAGGAATGCCGCAGAGTATTTATTAAGTTCGGGAATAAATGGAAGTTTTCTGGTGCGCGAGAGTGAGAGCTCTCCCGGTCAGAGAAGTATTAGTCTAAGGTATGAGGGGCGAGTCTATCACTACCGCATTTCGGAAGACTCAGATGGCAAAGTCTACGTGACGGCAGAGGCGAAATTTAATACTCTGGCTGAGCTGGTGCATCATCATAGTGTACCACATGAGGGCCATGGACTGATTACACCGTTATTGTATCCAGCACCAAAGCAAAATAAACCAACTGTTTTCCCACTAAGTCCAGAACCGGATGAATGGGAGATTTGTCGTACGGATATTGTGATGAAGCATAAATTGGGCGGTGGACAATATGGGGAGGTTTACGAAGCGATTTGGAAGCGCTATGGCAATACGGTCGCCGTGAAGACACTCAAAGAGGATACAATGGCGCTAAAAGATTTTCTGGAAGAGGCAGCCATCATGAAAGAGATGAAGCATCCAAACCTTGTGCAGTTAATAGGTAAATATTGCAATCCATTTTGCATGGTTAGCTTATTGTACTACTGAGCGTAGAGTTCCAGGTTCGTATATTACACTCAAGTTATACAAATCAAGAAGAACTACAGGATCTTGATAAAATTAATCAAATGTTTATATCACATACAGCTAGCCGTTCATACGTGTCCCCATCTTCCACAAATGAACTAACCCCGTCATTCTGTTTTAATTTTTCAGGTGTGTGTACTCGAGAGCCGCCATTTTATATCATCACAGAATTCATGAGCCATGGAAATTTGTTGGACTTTCTACGATCCGCCGGTCGAGAAACACTGGACGCAGTGGCTCTACTCTACATGGCAACACAAATTGCCTCTGGAATGAGCTACTTAGAATCGCGCAACTATATTCATCGAGATTTAGCGGCGCGAAATTGTCTCGTCGGTGATAATAAGCTTGTAAAAGTAGCAGATTTTGGCTTGG
Organism: Cheilosia scutellata; assembly: GCA_955612985.1. Taxonomy (NCBI): domain Eukaryota; kingdom Metazoa; phylum Arthropoda; class Insecta; order Diptera; family Syrphidae; genus Cheilosia; species Cheilosia scutellata. Next base: position 42,092,442 of record OY015311.1, on the reverse strand, counting down.
CCCGACTTATGCGTGACGACACATATACAGCGCATGCGGGCGCTAAATTCCCAATCAAATGGACGGCTCCCGAGGGTCTGGCTTATAATAAATTCAGTACGAAATCTGATGTCTGGGCGTTTGGAGTGCTTCTATGGGAAATAGCCACGTATGGAATGTCACCCTATCCGGGTATAGATTTGACCGATGTATTTCACAAACTGGAAAAGGGATATCGCATGGAACGACCACCGGGTTGTCCGCCTGAGGTATACGATCTGATGAGACAGTGCTGGCAATGGAATGCACAAGATCGGCCAACGTTCAAGAGTATTCATCATGCACTGGAGCATATGTTTCAGGTGAGTTAGAGGCCTTATGTTTGAAAGTTGCGTTTTTACATATACTCTCTATTATTAGGAATCATCGATTACGGAAGCAGTTGAGAAGCAATTGAATGCTTCACAAACCCTCACCCCACAGATGGGAAAAAAGCCGCAGATGGGGGGCGGTGGTGGTGGCGGAGGTAGTGGAGGCCACCATGATCAACAAGCTAGCACACCGCTATCAGGTAAAATACAATTTTCTCCACTTTTAAAAAGCCCTCTAATAATTATGTGTGTGTTTTCAGAAACGGGCTCCACCTCCACCAAACTGAGTACATTCTCCAGCCAAGGCAAGGGAAATGTACAAATGCGACGAACCACCAATAAACAAGGCAAACAAGCTCCAGCTCCACCAAAGAGAACTAGGTGCGTTTAACACCAATCGATAAAAATGCCTAGAGTTTTCTAATCTGAATTTCTGTTTCTTTAAAGCCTCCTGTCTACCAGTCGGGACTCAACATACCGCGATGATGATGGGAAGAATTTCGTGGATGAACTGAATACGAATGGTAGTAGCATTAAGAAATCATCTTCTTGCAGTAGTTTTATAATCGATATTCTATTTCGAGGTATTTGTCACCTGAGTAAGGGATTACAACAACATTTCACCACATTTTCAATATTTTACGTGTGTGCATGACTTTGCAAAACATGTATGCTATCGCAAGCCAATTGAAATGGAATGTCGCTAACAATGTTTGCATTATCGCAATAACCTAAAATAAGTACTAATACGGTAGAGACTTTTTGGAGTTTTTTTTTTTTTGTTTTGGCGTGAGGAGCATTCGATTGATTTAAAACAGTTTTTGTTTTTTAGTCAATATTGCAGCCATCGTCTGGTCATTTCGTTTGTTTCTCTAAAGGCAGATACGACTTCTGGTCTGACTATCCCCTTCGGCGGTGTTCCAAGGAATGGCTACTTTAAAGCAATCACAATCAAATGCTTTGATTTGACATTTGGAAATTTTGTGCAGTCTCGTTTGAAAATGGCAGAAATACCCGTGTCTGTTCAACAGCGCAAAACACAAACTTGGGTATTCTTTTTGTCTATAGGCATCGCATTTTTTGTAACAATCCATTTGTTTTCCATAGTTTGGATGCTGGGCAATGCAACAAGGAAAAAAACGGAAACATATTCACCCCTTTCCCGTTGGCGTTTGTCGTAAACGACTCTTATTTCACTTCATTTTTTAGTCGGTGTTTGTAACTCTTTTGAGACAAATGAATTAAAATGATGGTGAACACATAGAAAAGAAAAGAAAATTGTCAACAAAAGTTAAAAAAAAACTCTGAACATCGTTTTACAACGATACGAAACATGAGTCGTTTAAGACAAACGCCAACGGGAATAGGACTGATTATTCTGACAAATATTAAAACAAACCTCCCCTGAACTCTAATCTTAATACCCGGTGAGCGGCTGCACTTTTAGCACATAACTCGCATCGCACGTTTACACGATTAGCATTCCCGAGCCTTAAATAGAAACAAATTACGAGATCCATCCATTATGCAAATGTCATTATACACAAACGCTCACGTAGCTCTCGGCGCCAGAAATACTACTCGAAAAGAACCTCGGAGCATGTGAGTGTGAAATGTCATTCAGACTAAGAGAGTTGGAGGATATTCATAGCACTTTAGATATCGCTATGCGATAGGTAAAAAATAGAACAAAACTCATCGCTTTTCGATGAAATAAAATGATAACTAGGATTATGGTGCTATTCCGCATTCGCGTTGTATATTTATATTTGAAACAGAAACTAAACCACTAACAAGCAAAATACAAAGTAATTGCAGCACCGTCAATGCAGCTCACTAATTAATATACCTATTTTCTTGTTCTCCTAACAACTGTGTGACAAATACTTACAGCAATGCTTTCAATTAAATTAAATTTCCACACCCAACACAACAGCAAATTTAATAATGCATCACTATTTGCAGGTTTAACGCGAGACATCACAAACTTGGCCAATCGCTGCGATTCGGAAAATGATAATCCCGACGCTGATACCGATGGCGACAGCATGGACTACAACGGCAAAATGCAACATTCCCTGGGACATCACAATAAGCCCGTACAGCATAGCTCATTCAAACGGCCGACACCGGTGATGGGCAATCGGGGTCTAGAGACTCGCAACAGCAAACGATCTCAACAGCACCCGATTCATAGTAAACATCCCTTAGAGCATACACATCATAACCTAGCTGGAGTTATTACACCTCCATCCAGCCATCAGGTGACGGTTGGTGCTCTGGAAGTGATGAACGTGAAACGGGTGGTAAATCGGTACGGAACCCTGCCAAAAGTCGCTCGAATCGGTGCGTTCCTCGATAGCCTGGAGGATTCTGGCGGTGTACAGCAGTTAAATCATAATAGCATCGTTCCGGATGTTCCACCTCCGCCACCACCAGCAATCGGAACTAATGGTGTAATGGCACGCAGCAATAACTTAACGAACAGCGTTGCAACATTCAAGGGTGGCCAACCGCAAATGATACGCAGCAATTCGTCGAGTGGCGTCACAATGGCTAACAACGCCTCGGCAAGTCTTAATAAGCTACAGCGTCATCGCACCACAACCGATGGTTCTATGATGACGTTCTCCTCATTCCGTGGTGCTAGTAGCAGTCCGAAACGAGCACAGCAATCGGCGCTCGCCAACTTAGATTTTCCACCGCCACCGATAGATCTTCCCCCGCCACCTGAAGAATTTGAATCGCCACCACCACCGCCTCCACTGATTCCCATTCCCCCACCAGCGCCAATCAATAACAACGACGTTTCAAATACTGCACCCAGTGTGGAGGAAGCAAGTTCACGATTTGGGGTAAGCCTTCGCAAACGTGAACCGTCAACGGATTCGTGCAGCTCGTTGGGTAGTCCACCAGATAACCAGCAGCAGCCACAACAAGACAGCGGCAGCATGAAGGAAAAGCTCGAAATGAAACTAATGGCCGAAATTAAGGAACGTACGAATCCCGGAAAACAGCAGAACAGCCTCCACGATGGATGGGAAAATGGTGGCCAGCAAGTGGACCCAGTCTCACAATTAGTCACTGAACTGGCCGAGAGTATGAATCTCCCGAAACAAGACAAGAAACAACCGCCGCCGCTACAAAAGTCAGCGCACTCGCCAGCGAACGCGCCTCCCAACGACTCGTCGACCAACACAAACACCTTTAAAGCCCAACTGAAGCGAGTCGAACCGAAGAAACTGCAAACCCCACCCCAAAACGACTCAAACACAATAATCGACTTCAAATCACGACTCCGCAAGGTGGACAACAATAACAGTAGCAACGGCAATGACCCCAAAGACCATCAGCCACAGCAGAACTCGGCAAAAGACGACAGTACTAACTCGGACGATAGTACGACAAAGAACTATAGTAATTCATTTAGAAAAGACAACAATTCGGAGCAGCAGCGCCATTCCGACAACAATCCGAATGAACAGCAACTAACTAAGCCAAAATCCAAATCCCAGATCGAACTGAAAAAGACTGAAATCAAAATCGAAGTCTCTGTGCTCCAGCATGCGCCGGGAGAACAGGACAACAACAAGAAGGATAGCAATCATTCGTTGAAATCATCGTCCACTACGACCACAGCGGCCACAGATTCGGGCGACTCTTCCGAGGATGGCAAACGACGCAGCACAGGCAGTATTAGTAGTCTAAAGAAACTCTGGGAGCCGAAAGAATCCACACCAACCGAGGGACAAACTCAACTCTCACCAAAGTTGGCACTCAAAAGCAATTCCAATGAGAACAGCGACATGATCACATCGACGATGCTGACACCGACTCCGCCTGATCCAGCCTCTGATCACAATCAGTTGTTGAACAAGAGTAAGCCTGCAGTTCCCTTAAAGCCCACTAAACTCACCATCTATGCCACGCCTATAGGGCAGAAGATCAACACCGAAGGCAATATGAACACGACGACCACTCCTTTGACGAATAATCAATCTTCGACGCAAACCAGTCGTGAGGGTATACTAGAATTGGTCGGCCTGCTGGAGGGTAGCCTCAAACTTCCGGTAAATTCCATTTCAGCTTCACAATGGCTTCAGCTAAGTGACAAGTTGAATATCCTGCAAAACTCTTGTGTGGTATTTGCTGATAATGAGACCATGCCACCGCATTCTAAATTTCATTTTAGAGAGCTTGTCACGAGAGTTGAAACGCAATCGAGATACCTTCGATCGGCGGGTAGCAAGAACATCCAGGACAATGAGAAGCTAGTGATCGAGGTGGGTCAGTCTTTGAAACAAATATCGAATGCTTTGCACAGGTAAAAAGTGGGTTCAATCAAAAAGAAGGAGAAGAGGGTGCGTCATCGTTTCCCCGCCCCACCCAGAGTCTAGTCAGTAAGAGATAAAGAGAAAACGCATTTGTTTCAGTTTTTATGTTTTATTTTTGTCCCACTGTGTTTTATATATATTATATATGTATTTATATTTTTCAAAATCCTTGTTTTTTTTCACATAATTACCATTGTGGCATAAGTAAGGAGAAGGATGTGAGGAGAAATTCTTCAGCAAAAAAAAAAATAACAGATCAACTTTGTTCCATAATTTTGTCTGTGATATGTTGGAACATTTATTTAATAAAGAAAAAGAGAGAGAGAGAGAGAAAAACAAACGAAAAACTAACAGAAGAAGATGAGAACCATTTTTGTAGGAATACTTTACTATTATCATTTAAGTTTTGCTCACCAGATTCTTGTTTGTTTTGTTTAATTTTTTGTATTGTTGTGCCGTAACGTAGTGAATGAAAGCATTTTTTACTAAACATAGTTTATAGTAGGTGGTGGAACCCATGTTTATGCCTTGCTTACCATTGGAGGGACTAGGGCACTGATTGCAATTGATTCAGGTCTTCTATTAATGATTGATTAAAGGGCTATGACCTATGGGGGATAAAAGTAGCGTGAACTATTTTTCGCTATAAAGCTTCATCTGGCTATGAGTTGATAGATAAATGGAGTTGTTGGATGTCCCAACTTTTGATTCTTTGTTGTTGGATGTCCCAACTTTTGATTCTTTTCATTTACTCTACAGATATAACTTGCCACCTCATATAGAACTAATCGACGAAATAACTAAGCTAAAGGCTAAACCATTAATCGGACGTTTTATCTATGGAAGGTAAACATCCCCGGGTATTTTGAGGAAAGGTTAAATTTTTGTGTGGGAGCGTAGTCTCATGAATAGTGCGAATTTAAATGCAGCCGAAATTGGCACAGTATACAGTTCACTCGACGTTACTATTCTGGTCAGGAGTAGTCGAAAGTCCAGCTTACTATGTTCAATGCTCTTTCGATATCAATGTCATGACGGAGCAGTATTTCTTCGAGCTAGCCTTACATTGTGGGCTCAGTTTTAAGTGTGCTAAACAAGTTAGCGAGGTCTCAGGTTCAATCAGCGGAAAACACAAATTACTTCTTAATATTTGGTTCACTTCTCACGAACATCTGACAAACATCCCGGAGTATAAAGTCCTGATAAAGCTTCTCAATTCAGCTGATCGGATTTGGAATAAAATTGTATATCCCTCGCATTCGTCCCAAAAAATATAAACACACACATACGAATGGTTGTGAGAAGCTAGGCCTAGGGTGTCTACACGCCTGTTGCGCCAATTTGTTATTTATTTTTTTTTTTTGTTTTGTTATTCGCATATCTTGCCTATAAAGCTTTGTACCCTTTGCTCCATCTATTAAAAAAGGGGACTTTCGAAATCCTTATTGCTTTTACGCAAAACCTCGATTGCTGACTGTAGCCTATTTCAGATATGTAGTATGTTTCAATTTTGTTTCGGTCATGCTCAACATACATAATATATTTGGCAGTTTTGACAAAAATCTGTCTGGTGGTTAATTTCCCTTCCTAAAGGACCAGTTTTTACCCTTTCTAATCTTGAGGAAATACACCTTCATTCAAAGACAAGTATATTATGTGCTTATGAACAAACGTATCAGGTGATTTCGTTTCCCCGAATTTATTACATGCCCTCTAGTTTCGGAAAAAATTATATTTCAGTATTAACGTGAACTTCGTACTGCCTACTGAAATGTTCGAGTGAAAGTAACAAATTTGTATAGAAAATTGGATTCCGCTTGAACTGCGTACAATTAATTATGGTACTTTTAAATCAACACTTAAAAGGTTGAAGCGCTCAGCTTCCCAAGCTCTCTCTAGAATTCAAACTATTCATTAGAAGTGCTTTGATTGAAGAAGTTCAGCCGCTTTTGATGGTTTGGCGGTGCACGTGAAAGTTCCGAGGCAGTGCCATCAACAAGTTATACCTTTTTATTTTTAGCGCCTCCTTAGGATCAACTATGATAGGATTACATGGACTTAACCTGGCGTCAAAAATGGCCGAACATCCACAAGTTCTGCTTGAAATGCTTGAAATAGGCCAGGCAACTAATCCTATTATAGTCACGATATGCAATTTAAATGTAATCGCACTCTGGCTTAAGTAGAACTACTGCCATGGCCTATGCCCACCCTTTGGTGAGGAATGTGTGTTTCGGAAACAAGCAATGTACCGTCTTATAGGCGCTTCTTATTTTTTGGGAGAAATACCCACCCATTTAAAAGAATCTCTTCAATTTCTCTATAAACTGCTGTTTAAACTATTGCTTTTAAATGAAACCCATACTTTCCCATAATGTATTTATTTAAGGACTGACAAAAAAATATTCCCAAGTTAACCTCTTCACAACACAAAGACTACACATTTTTATGTAATGTTATGTTGAGCATATCAAAAAATAACCATCATTGCATAAATTGAAAAGAAAATCCATTCGAAGAAAACTGGAAACTGTATCCAGATCGAGTTATTACAAGCGTTTTGTTTAGAATTCTATAGACCAGGTGGTGCAAGTGTTCAAGAAAAACACACATGATACGCAGATGCAAAAACGTTTGTTTTCCTTTGAATTATGTGTGTTTTTTTTTCTTGTTGTATAATACCAAATGACGGCCGCCAGTTTTCCGAACAAAACACGCCTAATAAAAATGAGTTTAACTACATACATATAATTTCATTAACACTACTACTAAACAAATTATCTTTGTATTTTTATTGACTAAAAGAAAGCAAATATAATATTTTTTTTTATTTTTGTCTCTAATTTAAAAGTTGTAGTTTAAAAAAAAGCTTGTGTTTTTCTATCTTTAAAATTATATTATATATATATGTATAATCATTGCTTGTAACTCTACATTCTTAGATATTATTAAAGCAAAACAAAAGTATAAACAAAAAATCGAACAATTAAAGCAACAAAATAAATAAATAAAATGCTAGTCGTACTCGTAAAAATAATAAACAAAAAAAATGATGTAGTTGATCAAATTATAAAAAAAAAACCGAAATTTATTCTCACATTTTCCATTTTTGTTTAAATAGTTCGTTATTTTTATTCGTCTGTGTTTGTTCTAAATTTACTCGTGTCAATTTACGTTAGAAACATAATCAATAATTTCGCATTTTACAAAGGAGGAAGGAAATAAAATTAATAAATTATTCATTACCCAAAGATATTTATGCATAATGAAATTGATTTTTCTTATTTTTTTTTTATTTGTAATTTTAAGCTAAACCTAAGTATTAATTAAATTTATATAAATATATACGTGTATTGTAGCTTGCTCGATATATTTTTTTTTATTATTATTACTATTATATGATATTTACGATTATAAATAAACATATATATATAAATAGATATTATGAATAAACTTTATATTACATAAATTAAAATTACAAACAAAAAAACAAAAACAAACTATAAATACTACTCGATAAGATATTAATTGAGAAGAAAAAGATATGTATTACTATCAATATGATTTTAAATTTAATATACCGCAAAAAATATTCTAAAATAAATATCATAAAACATAATTTTGTTATAAAAAAAGAAAGAAATGTTTTTTTTCTGTTTTATTTATTTGAATTTGCATTGCAAATTGTTTTTGATGTGTTCTTTTTTATTTCAGAATTAAAGATTTATTTTTCATACGTAAATAGAGGAAATCAAATTTAGAACATATTTAAAGCAGAAAACATAATGATATAATTATAAACCGCATTGTATAGTGAACGAATAATGAATGTATATCATAATGTTTGTGGAAAAATGCAACACAAATTTACACATTTCATACAAAACAAGTAAAATTATGAACTAAATTTGGAAGTTTTATTAAATTGCTTTTTGAATGGATAGATGGATATTTGCAGGTTGCCTATTGATAGACGGATTGTATATGTGAAGGTGATCTCATCTTTCATCGAAAAAATTGGTAATTCTTGGTAAGATGCTTTCCGGCTTTTGCATGAAATTCCCTCAATCTGAGCAAGCCACTAATTCTACAAGAGCATGTAAGCTATTTTTCGACGCTTTCAATTGACCGCTAGATGACTTAAGCGGCATGTTCAAATATGTACATAATCACCCCTATCGTGGAATCCGCCGGGGGGAATTATTCACGGAAAAGAATATTTTGGTATCGTCAAAATCGCAAAGTGAACAGTTCCCCGTTCGGGAAAAATTCGATTTGAACGTATTTAACGATACATTGAAACTCATTCACATTACCGACACGAGGAACTGTTCACATTGCGATTTTGACGATACCAAAATATTCTTTTCCGTGAATAATTCCCCCCGGCGGATTCCACGATAGGGGTGAATATGCAAAAAAATGTACATGGTCATCATTTGCGCTATAGCTAGGGAAAATGGCTCAATCTAACGCAAAATTATCCGGTACTAGCGGTAGTGAAAAATGGAGGCTAATATGTAGCTTTGAATCAAAAAAAATTGTCTGTAGGTAAAATTCAGAATAAAGTAAATATTTTACAAATACATATTATTTTATGGAATATTAGGTAGTAAAATAAGAAACGCAAAAAAAAAAACAATTAGGTAGGTATTAACCCATTATTCCCGTTGCCGTTTGTCGGATACAACTCGTCACTCGTATTTCACTTCGCTTTTTATTGTTAGAGATATATCTATAGGGAGCGCTCGTTCATCTGAGATATTACACCGCGTCTCCACGAGCAATAGTTCATAGCTCGCCATCTGTCATTTCTCATAGAAAGAAATAATGATAGTATGCAATAAAATGTAGGGTGGGCATTTCATAGCTTACTATTTCCATAGCCATCACACAAAAACACATGTGTCAGCCAAAGAAAGCACACCCCATAAAATATTATCGATAGCAAGCTATGAGCTGAGCAATAGATGGAATACCATTTTTCAAAGAATACTATTTGTGGTCTCCACGAGCAATTCTCATAGCATGATATATGGCATTCTATGAAAAATTTCTCGTGGAGACGCAGCCGGCCGCCGGGTTATGTGCTAGAGGTCCTTATTGTGATTGTCGATCAGCGATCGTCACAATAATTGTCAATTGCGTCGATTGATTTTAGCTATTCGTACGCACAAAATTCATCCTTATTCCCGTTGGCGTTTGTCGTATACGACTCATGTGTCGTGTCGTTGTAAAAACGATATTCAGATTTTTTTCGAACTTTCGTTAACTATTTAACTTCATTTTCTATGTGTTCACTGTAATTTCAAAAAGTTTTTCTTAAAAAAGTTACAAACACTGGCTTAAAACCGAAATGAAATATTAGGGGTTTACGACAAACGCCAACGGGAATAGGGGTGATTGTTTCACTTTCAAGAGAAAGCATCGACCAGACATTTGTAATCGAGTACAAGCGACTTTTAAATGGACAAATATCAACCACAATCGACAATTATTGTCGACCAACGATCATCTATCGACACTCACAATAGGGGCCAGAATCTTGTCTTGAAATATAGGCTAGCCCTCCACAAACCAGTCCAGCAGAATGAAAACTCGGAGACATCAAGTGAGGCTGTCAGACTTGACTTACTAAGCCCAGATTTTTGAACGTGATCATTATCATGCTGCGTTTGATGGAAGTTAATAAAAAAATGTGTGCGAATCTCGCAGAATCTCAGTCATTTCAGCAAATTTTACGTTTAAAATCATGCCTACTCAAGAGTCAAGATGCACTCAGGTTTAGTAACTGAACCCTTGTTAATTAAAAACGTAATACAAACTACATAAACATAGGTTACGTATTAACTACAACACTTTATTACTTTCAAATTTCACCCCGAACTGACATTTCCTTCAAAGCAAGTAGGCGATGAATTTCGAATTATATTGCCACTGAAGTTTTGGGCTTTGCTAAAATATACCGGTTGTGTGTGATCGGGTCGGGATTTGGATAGTCATTTTTGAGAAATATTCATAAAACGGCTATATTCGAGTTTTCTAAGAAAAACTAAGTACGTGATCATGTTTAGAATGCTTATGTTGCCTTAAATATGTATTTTGATCAAAAGAGCGGTTTTTTGTAAAATTGTGCGGACAATGTTACAACAACAACTACATATTAAACTGTTTAGCTGAAAGCTGAGTACGACGTATTCTTCAGGATATAAACATTATTTCTTGCAATTACATTTTCATCCAAATCTAAAATGGCGTTTTCGAGATATGAGCAGTTTTTAAAGTAGGTACCATTTTTAGCGATTGGGATGGAAATCGAAACGCAATCATGGTTCAAAAAACACTGTTTTGCTACTGTTTAGCTCAAAACTGAGCAAATGGTATTACTATGAATTTAAGCATTACATGCCAGTTACATTTTTATCATAATCGAAAATGGCGTTTTTGAGATATGAGCAGTTTTTTGAAGTACTATTATTAGGGATTTGGGTGGATTGTGGATATCAAAGTCTTTTTAAGGAAAAACTGAGTTTGCTATCAAGTTAAGAATGCCAATATGTACTACCTTAAAAATAAGTTTTTTTTAAATCGTTTTTACCGTTTTCGAGAAAAATCCAATATTCAAAACTGCCGTTGCTGGAGTTTTAAGTCATGTTAAGCATGCCTACAATTAACTCAACTATCAATTTTGGTTCAAATCGTTAGAGCCGTTTTCGAAAAAATCGAAATTGTTTAATCCACCACTATCGTGGAATCCGCCGGGGGAATTATTGACGGAAAATAATATTTTGCTATCGTCAAAATCGCAAAGTGAACAGTTCCCCGTTCGGGAAAAATTCGATTTGAACGTTTTTAAACGATACATTGAAACTCATTCACATTACCCACACGGGGAATTGTTCACTTTGCGATTTTGACGATACCAAAATATTCTTTTCCGTCAATAATTCCCCCGGCGGATTCCACGATATGGGTGAATATTTCGTAAAATTTTTATATGGGAAGTACCGTTAATATTAGGGCTAGCCCCTCCCACTAGCGGGAAGCCCACAAACTCTAAAAACGAAGTTTGAAACAAATCCGTCCAAGCGTTTAGATTCCCCAGGGGTGGGACGGACAGACATACGGAAGGACAGAATTGCGAGACCCACTTTTTTGAGTTCTCCCTATCATCGTAATATTAGAATTGATCAAAATCTCGAGTTCGAAATTTTTTACGAAAACAATATCTTTCTCTTATCTCTTTCAATTTTGTTTTCTTTTTGTAGAATGGCCAAATAAATAATATGCAATATTCCAAATTGGGTGGATACCCCGTCTCCTGAATGGAGAATACAAAACTTTGATTTGTTCTTTTCTGTAGGGATTTGTCACTGCCAAATTTTACGATTCTAGAAAGGCGGAAATGCTTTATAATTTTGGATATTATGACAGTCAGTTATGGTATTTGTGATTTATGAAGCCATATGTATCTTAAAAAACACTATCTAATGATATTGAACTTAGTAAATGCTCCAAGTTTGAAGTTGTTGTCACAATTATTGGTTCCGGAGTTAGAGGAGAGTCGAAAACAGCCTGAGTTGGTTCCTGTAAAAAGGGTGTGTGCCTATAGATTTTTATTTTTATCTACGAAAATACCTTATGCGCCTTCGTAATTTTTTCTATTTGCGGCGCTATTTTTCATCGAAATGCACACTTTGGTTGGCTCTAACTTTGAGAGTCTGGAGGCATATTACGGCGGTCAATACTTTTAAATTCCTCCTTTTCAAATAAATTTCGCATACATAGTTTATTTTGAATCACAGGAAATAGAGAAAATATATTTTTTGTTGCATAATCAGTCGAAAATACGATCCATTCTCCAAACTTCTTTCCACACGCTATTTGAATTTTGTTCTCGTGTTTTTGCTAGGACATATACTTTCCTTCTTTATTTGGCAAATGAAATATAGCTTTCTTCGAACACCGCTAATTTGGGGCAGTGCTCAATTGTGACGACCTAATTTGTGACATTCGACATTTTTGCTAACCTATTTAGGCCGTGTGCCAATTGGGCTAAATAATTATCCTCGGATAATTTTCTGACACTTATGAAAGGCTAAATGACACACGGCCTTCAAAAAAATTATCATTTCGCTGTCATTCAAAATTGAAATGTATCGCATAAATTTGAGTCCTATTTTCAAGCAATTATACTGCCGGTCTTGCTGAATGCAACAAACAATTTTGAAACTTGGCAGCACCCTTTTTTGTAATGTCATTTGGTTTTTACCAATTTTTTTTTAAATTATAAAATACGCGCCAAATTTGCGACCGGCCGTAGTTTTCTTTGTTTGTTGGAAATTGTTTTAATTTAATCTAGTGAAAAGTATGTTTTAATTTTAAAGTTTTCTTTTTAACCAATATATCTTTCTTTATTAAAGATGAAGCCAGAAAAAATGTACGTTTTCAAGCGGGATGGACGCAAGGAGGAGATCCATTTGGACAAAATCACTTCGCGAATCCAAAAGCTATGCTATGGCCTTAACATGGACTTCGTTGACCCCGTCATAATCACACTACAAGTCATAAGCGGCCTCTACAGTGGAGTTACCACCCAAGAATTGGATAATTTGGCTGCCGAAACTGCAGCTAGTTTGACCACCAGCCATGCAGACTATGCAATTTTGGCTGCTCGCATAGTTGTTTCAAATTTGCACAAGGAAACCAAAAAGGCATTTTCGGAGGTTATAAGTGATTTGTACAATGTGACTGAAGTTGGGACTGGCGCAAAGACTCCATTGATTTCTGATTTTCACTACAAGGTGGTGATGGACAACGCGGATCGCCTAAACTCTGCAATTATTTACGATCGGGATTTTGGCTACAATTACTTTGGGTTCAAAACGCTTGAGCGATCGTATCTGCTGAAGGTGAATGGAAAAATTGTAGAGCGCCCACAGCATATGTTGATGAGAGTATCTGTTGGCATCCACGGCGAGGATATTGACGCTGCTATTGAGACGTATAACTTACTCTCGGAGAAGTACTTTACACATGCATCGCCGACTTTATTTGCTGCGGCCACGAGGCGTCCACAATTGTCATCTTGCTTTCTTCTAACCATGGTATCGGATTCGATTGAAGGTATTTTCAAATCTGTTGAGCAATGCGCCATGATATCAAAGTCTGCTGGTGGTATTGGCATAAATGTTCATTGTATTCGTGCAAAGGGCACTGCTATTGCTGGGACAAATGGTACTTCCAATGGTCTTGTTCCCATGCTACGGGTGTTCAATAATGTCGCTCGATATGTGGATCAAGGAGGCGGCAAGCGACCAGGTGCGTTTGCTGTATACTTGGAGCCGTGGCACTCTGATATCTTTGAGTTCCTCGATTTGAAAAAGAACACTGGAAAAGAGGAAAATCGTGCTCGTGACCTGTTCTACGCTTTGTGGATTCCAGATTTGTTTATGAAGCGTGTGGAGGCTGACGGAGATTGGTCACTCATGTGCCCGCACAAGTGCCCTGGCCTGCATGACGTTTGGGGTGAGAAGTTCGAAGAGTTGTACACAAAATACGAGAGTGAGGGACGAGCTAATCGTACCATCAAAGCGCAGGCACTATGGTTCTCTATAATTGAATCTCAAGTTGAGACAGGAACCCCTTACATGCTGTACAAGGACGCATGTAATCGAAAATCCAATCACCAAAACATCGGCACAATTAAATGCAGCAACCTGTGCACAGAAATAGTGGAGTATTCTGCTCCGGATGAAATCGCTGTGTGTAATCTGGCTTCGATTGCACTCAATATGTTTGTGACCGCCGACAAGAAGTACGACTTCAAGAAACTTAAAAAGGTGACCAAAACTGTCACGAGAAACCTAAACAAAATCATCGATGTGAACTTCTACCCAATGCCCGAGGCAAAGAAGTCTAATATGCGTCATCGTCCGATTGGAATCGGCGTTCAGGGTCTGGCTGATGCGCTGATTATGCTGCGTCACCCCTACGAGAGCGAAGAAGCGCAGTTGTTAAATCAACAAATTTTCGAGACCATCTACTACGGAGCGCTCGAAGCTAGTTGCGAACTAGCAGAAAAGGAAGGTCCTTATGAGACTTATGAAGGCAGCCCCGTCAGCAAGGGTATTCTTCAATACGACATGTGGGATAAAATACCCACCGATCTCTGGGACTGGGCTGCCCTAAAAGAAAAAATTGCCAAACACGGTGTACGCAATTCTCTCCTTGTTGCTCCAATGCCGACTGCCTCGACGGCACAAATTCTCGGCAACAACGAATCCTTCGAACCGTACACCTCGAACATTTACAACAGACGCGTTTTGTCGGGCGAGTTCCAAATCGTCAACCAGCATTTGCTAAAGGATCTGACCGAGCTGGACTTGTGGGATGATGACATGAAGAACGAAATTATCGCCAACCGAGGATCAGTACAGCACATCGAGAGAATTCCACAAAATCTGCGAGATCTTTACAAAACAGTGTGGGAGATTTCCGTACGTTCTACGATTAAAATGGCTGCAGATAGAGGTGCCTTCATCGACCAGAGTCAATCGTTTAACATTCACGTTGCCGAACCGAACTACGGTAAGCTGACGTCTATACACTTCTTCGCCTGGAAGTCTGGCCTCAAGACTGGCATGTACTATCTGCGCACCAAGCCAGCTGCTCATGCCATCCAATTCACCGTTGACAAAACGCGTTTGGCTTCAGCCCAACAAAATAGAGGGACACCGCTTTCTACACCAGTAAAAGAACAAAACGGCGCGAGTCCAGTTCCAGTGGCATCCCCGCAGGCTGAGCATGATCGACGAATGGCCGATATGGTGTGCTCCTTAGAAAACAAAGATGCCTGCATGAGCTGCGGATCGTAAAGTGTATATTTTTTTCCTTTAATATTTTATTTTAATGTTTTATTATATATATGTACTGAGCTGATGAGCGATTAATTAAAGTATTCCAAATTGTAGTTGCTTTGTTTGGTTGGTTTCTCTTTTGAGCAGGCATTCAAACAACTCGTGTCGAACATGGTATGAGTAAGTATAATGCCTTCCGCAGAGATCAGCTTTCTGCGGCTCATAGCAATCGATATCTGATGGATTGTTTACTCGGATTGAAAGTAGGTAAGGTACCTCTGCTCTAAATTGTTAGTTTAACTTTGGGGACACTGATCTTCGGATATTTGGCATGAGTGCCAAGGTATTCCCGAATCGACAGTGACTAGAAGATGACCAAGCATCTTCTAGTCACCAATTAAATTTGTGGTACATTCGATGGATTTTTCCTAAAAATTGTGGTAATCATCTTGTACAACTTGGATTGATTTCCCAAGAAGAATGTCTTACATTCATTCGCAGAGTTTTTTACGTAATCCATAAGAGACGAACTTACTCAGTAAGGACTAGCCAGACACGGCTTTGGGTTCGCCATATTGTACGATTACCTGCTGCCATATGGTGGTTATAAAGCTATGAAGCTGTTGGATAGTATGGAAACTAAAGCTACTGAACCTGTTTTACAGTAAGCATTTCCTCCATTAGGAATCGGTTGAATAAGAGCGGTGTTTCTGAAAGGAAACTTTTCTTAGAGTACGAGGTGACAAGTTCTGGTGAACAATTTTTGAATGGTATAGCTGGAATACTATTTCTTCAGTCCATTTCTTTTGGGATATATGTCGAAAAGGAAGAGCAACTCAAATTTCAGCTTATTGTCTTTGCAATGTCTCGAACCATTAGGACATGCAATAAGTTTGTTAGGGACCATCCCGTAGTAGTCGTATTTGCTGATTCTCTTTTTCTAATATTTATAAAATCTGTGACTGTCATTCATTAAATTCTGTTCCTCGCTGCAGTGGCTAGTTTGCATAATTTTTTTTACTAGAGTTTGGTCGAAGCTTGTTTAATTATTTCAGTTGCGCACATAAATTTACATCAGTAATTCTAAAGTTCGTACCAGCCCATGGGAACGGTGCAAGCAAATTGGAAGTGCCATCAATTTTTTTTACCGACAGAATTTAAACGATATTTAGCTAAAATTTCTTCACATTGCCTTCAGAGGGTCAAAATCTCCAGTTCATTGGTATATAAAGCCTATTCGACCGCTTGATTTATTTTACCAAACCGACAACAGTTCCGTTTTGGTTCACATCATGGCTGGTGGTTTGGTCATTATCAGTTTTGAGAGAAAGCGTCTCATGACTAAGACATTAGTAAGGCCTTGTCGAGAAACACCAAGGAGACTCTATATAAGACCCTCATCATCCCAGTCCTGCTTTAGGGCGCAGAATCATGGACGTTATCAAAGGCGGATGAAGATCTCCTTGGTCGCTTCGAACGCAAAATTCTTCGAGTGATTTTCGGTCCCGTTTCCGTTGACGGGCTTTGGAGGAGGAAATTTAACAGCGAACTCTACGAGCTGTACAGCGACATCGACCTGGTCAGAAAAGTACGTATCAGTCGACTAAGATGGCTAGGACATGTAGAGCGAATGGACACCAACGCTCCGGCCCGAAGAGTCTTCGATTCCAACCCGGAGGGACAACGCAGTAGAGGAAGACCTCGCCTTAGGTGGCGCGCACAAGTGGAAGGGGACCACAACCAACTTGGAGTGCGCAACTGGAGGCGGTTAGCCAAAGATCGTGCTAACTGGAGAGGCGTGTTGGTTGAGGCCCAGGTCCACCCCGGACTGTAGCGCCATCTAAGTAAGTAAGTAAGTCTCATGACTGATCCCTTTCATACCTGCTCAGTATGCCCAATATTCGTTACCGTTCATGGTTGTCTGAAAACCATGTCCATTGCCGAAACTTCACAATTAACATGCAAAACGGAAACCTTTTACGTTACAAATATACTGGACTTATATTTATTATTTATCTACAAGACAATTGTCAATATGAGTAGCAAGTGTTACTCAGAAGCAAGATACCTATACCTTACTGCTGGTGCAAGTGAATAGCTAACTTCGTAGTGCCTGTATGTTTTTTATTTCGATTTCCAGCTGCCGAATCTGAAAAATGGCAAAAAAACTCATTCATTGCCAAAGTTCGTTAAATCGAAAAAGCAAACCTTTTCAAAATTCTTCTTTTGCACAGCCTCGCTAGCCGACTTTCGGAAGCCCTCGTTTGAAGTCCGTTCTAGATACCTGGAAAGTTCCATTTGAAGTTTTTCCAACTTGATTCGATTCAAATCAGTTGAGCCCGCCTGAGGTAGTTTGTACTCCGCGTTTGTTGAAATTCCTGCAATACCAAGAACTCAGAACAAGAACTTATACAAATTAAGTCGCATGCAACCCACCGAAGGAACATAAATGACCGGCAGTAGAAAATAGTGTGAAATCCTCTTTAGATGGTGGCTTCGAATTAATTGTCACATCATTTGACAGAGTTAGTGACTTCATCTCGCCGAGATGCTTTGCAAGAGTACCCATAGCATCATTGTTCTGAGCGAATAGGTGTACCCTGGGATTGTGCTTCTTTGAAATCTTATTCCTACTCTTCAACTGGCGGATTGCTTGGCATATTTCGAGGATTTCGTTGACTTCCGCCTCAAGAATGTGATTCCTATGTTGAGGTACGTTTAGCGTGGAAGGTGGAGGCAGATATTGGAGGAGTTCCTCGGCAATGAATGGGGTGAAAGGAGACATCGCGTGAAGACCTAAGCTAAGACAGGTTGATAGTGTGGCGCAGTGGGATTTCGCCTTGTCGGTGCCCTCGGAAATTCCCGGTTTTGTTGTTTCCTAGAACGAGTTTGAATTAGAGACGAAATCAGTCATTTTTATTAAATTCCCCACCAGATAGACGTCGCAAAAATTTGTGTAGAAAAAAGTTTTCAGTGCCGCCACCGAGGTGTGGAAGTTGTAGTTCTCCAAGCTATTCGAGCAGACATCTAGGGTGTCACACAAACGACTTAGTATCCACTTGTCCATTTGGGAAAGCTCAACGTCTTTCAGTGAGTTCTGATTGGGAGATATGCCGAGTCTGTCATAAGCTCCCAAAGTGTACCTTGTTGCTTGCCAAATTTTGTTGAGGAACAGCTTATTCGTGTAGCATTCTGCCACGTCAAAGTTGATGAAGTGGCTTTTAATGTTGTGACTACATAGCGTGAATCGCAGTGCATCGGTTCCACACTCTTGTATGCCAGATGGAAACATCTTCTGTACGCCCTTCAAGGACTTCTTGAGCTCTTCGCTTCCAAGAATGCCAGATTTGTGCGATTTGTGAATATCTAGCTGTAGATCATTCAGCGAAGATCCGTTTATCACTTGCTGTGGAGTGACTACATTTCCTAAGCTCTTCGACATCTTTCTGCCGTGAGCATCGCAGACAATTCCATTGAGAACGACATTGCGAAAGGGCACATCTCCGGTTAGCTTCAGACCCAGCATTGCCATTCGTGCGACCCAGAAGAAGAGGATATCGTGACCAGTTTCCATGATATCTAGGGGGTAGGAGTGGCGGTATTGCGTGTCGGGCCAATTGAATACAGAGAATGGCAGAAGAGACGAGGAGAACCAGGTGTCCAGTACGTCGGGGTCTTGCTCGACATGAATTTCGTTGATTGGAACATTCAGCTTCTGTTGAGCCTTGTCTATAGCTTCTTTCTCTGATGACGCAGCGATCCAGACCTCTTTGTTTTCTTTAGTTCTGGCAAGATACGCTGGGATGCGATGACCCCACCAAAGTTGCCTCGAAACACACCAATCATGGCAGTCCCCTAGCCAACGAAACCATTCGCTTTCAAAGGTTTTTGGATGCATACGGATGCGGCCAGTACAAACGGCTTGGATTGCTTCATCAGCCATCCCTTGGCAATGGACAAACCACTGTGGGCGTAGTATATACTCGATCACATCTTTGGATCTCGAACAAAGTGGAAGGTTCATAGTGTGCGGTCGAATTTCGCGAAGCAGTTGCTGACCAGATAGTGAATCAAGCACTTTTCTACGTGCCTCGTATATACGCAGGCCTGAGAACTCTTCAAAGTTCGGACGTATTGTTCCTTTCTCGGTGAAAACCTCAATAGATTCAAGGGAATGCCGTTTTGCCAACTCAAAATCATCTCGATCGTGTGCAGGTGTTATTTTTACGGCTCCAGTTCCAAAGTCTAAATCTACTGAGGAGTCAAAAATCAGTGGAATTGGTTTGTTTCTGAAGGGATGCCAGAGATACGTTGGAGTTTCTCGAAAACGGCAATACCTCTCGTCGTCAGGATGTACAGCGACTGCTACATCACCAAGCAGTGTCTCCGGACGAGTAGTTGAAACAACAACTTCCTCGCTTTCTTCGCCGAAGACTGTATAAGACACGTTGTACAACTGCCCAAATGTAATACTTTTGTCATAGCCAGGAACGATGACTTCTGTTGGTCCGTTAATCTCCTTCATTTCGACTTCTATATCTGATATAGCTGATTCCAAACTACATGACCAATTTACAAGAGATTTCTTTCGCTCAATCAAACCCTCATCAAAGAGGCGGATGAACGCCGCGTTGACAGCGCTAACTTGCCTCTGAAAAGTGAACGATTAGGTGCGTCCCTCCATAACTCACCCTTACCTCATCCATGGTAAAGTACTCCCTCGGCCAGTCCAAAGAACAACCCAAACGTTTCAAATCATTGATTATAGAACTACCCTTCTCAGCTTTCCATTTCCAGACCTCTTTAAGGAATTCATCTCGCCCCAGATCATGACGCGAAAGTCCCCTCTCCTTTTGCAATTTCTTTTCGACAACAACCTGGGTAGCAATACCTGCATGATCCATGCCTGGTATCCATTCCACTTCGAATCCCATTTGTCGTTTATGCCGGCATATAACATCTTGAACGGTTGCCATTAGTGCATGACCAAGGTGTAGGTTACCGGTTACATTTGGCGGTGGAAGTATCATACGAAATTTGGATTTGTCCGATTCTGCAGGTGCTTTTATTTGGGACCACTTGATGTATTTATTTTTCTCAACGTCCTTCGGCTGGTATCCTTGTGCTATATTAACTACAAATTTAAAGTCGGGCTTTTCATTGCAAGATTTTAGAGAAACGCTGCGATGCCATACCTTGAGAGGAATGATGACGGCAGTTCCAAATGTTACTTATTTGTTTCTTTTGTAAACTACATTTTATTTTTAATTGTTTAATATTATATTTTAAAAGTATTTGCATAGTGCAAAATATTTGGCTTTTGTCAGCTGTTTCGGTGAGATCTAAAAACAGCAACAGCTACAAAAAAAAGAAGAGTGGAACGTATTTCTGACAGTGGAATCAAGGTTTGCTTGCACTAAAATGGAAGCCTTCAAAGACGATCACTTTTTGTGTTCGATTGGCTTAAAACAAAGCAGTCTTTTTTTTTTGGAATCGAGAGCACTTTTGCGAATCGAAATTTTTTCTCAGAGTTCATCAAAATTTACCAATAGGGTCCCTTCAAGCAAAATCGCTGACCCAACTTTTCCCGTCATTTTTGGATCCGCAAAATGATCCTAAATATGAGGCGTTCCACGCACACATTTGTAAATTCGCTGTATCTACACAACAAGTAGAGCGAGAGTCGCGAGAATTTTTGTTTTGTCTTTTTTTATGCAATGGATTGAGAATAATGAGAGAGTGAACATCAGCCGGTGATTAATCTTTCGTTGACGTTCGTGGTGATGACCGTGATAAAATCTCTCTACGAATTAATTAATTAATAAGGTAAGAACATGAATTCGAGCGATTATTATAAAATTAACCCTGATGTTTCCTTTATTTGCAAACGTGCAAGGAAATATAGTGATGTAGATCACAGGGAACAAATTTCGGGTATATCGGGAGGCTCAACAATGAACTTGTGCGAAAACAGTGTTTTTAACCAATATAGGTAATGATGAAGACAATTTAGATGAAATAGTTGTTACGGCAGCGTATAAGCGCAGTTCGTTGTTGTTTCAGCTACAAAACCGAAACAAAAACATTTCAAAAGTTAATTTGAAGAAGAGTTTTTAGTACCGTTCGTCATTCGTCACTAAATCGTTTGTTTTTATGGTCTTCACTGTTGCATGTAGTGTTCGTCTGTCATCTTGTATAGCAAAGGCTTGAACCATGGAGAATTCGAAACTGAATAAATATTACGAATGTATAAGAACAAAACAAAAAGATAAATATATGGTTCCTCTCAATAGCGGCTACATCGGATGATGGATGTTGGAGCTTTTAGATAGGTACATAGGGTGATGTTGTGGATTTTTTTTTGTTAGCGACAACGAACACCACATTTTGAAAACGATCGTTGACGTGGCAACAAGCCACAGTGGTGGAGTGCAGTTTTTTTTTATTATAAAGTCCTGTGTAAGGCAGTAGCAAAATTGCTAAGTGTTTTTATATTATAGTTATGGTGAGTGATTTTGATTTTGTTTGTTTGTTTTGGTAGAAAGACCCTTACGAATTTTTTTTTGTGCAGTGCATTTGGGCGGCCACAGACTGTCACCAAATTTTGAAGTCGTGGTCGCCAAACTTTTAATAAAAAAGTCTGGAATTTAAAGTCTTCGTCAATTCTTATAAGACTACATACAGACGCGCAGTTGCACCCCGTTAGTGGCAGAAATCCACTTGGAAAGAGCTTCTATCTCCCTGCTCCCTGAGCGAACAAGCGAAGCCCAATAGTATAACATACATTGTCGCAAAAATTTAATGTTCGAGCACGGGATGATATGGTATATGCATCACACCAACAAAACAAAAACAAAAAACAAATTATTCAGAAAGCTGCACAAAAGAAGTATAAATTGCGCGCGCCTATGAGTATGCCACAAGAGGCTGGCGTGCAATTTCATTATTTAACCTTTTTATTTGTTGTTGTTTATAATTATAATTTTTGGCGTGACACTTTCATTTCCATCTTCTTTTGAATATTGTTTTTGTTATATTTTTCAATTAATATAGTTTAGTTAGTATTATTTTTTTTGTGATATGTTTAGTTTTCGTTTCTTTCGTCCGGTTATTTCATCGCGTTATTGCTTTCGATTATTTATCGCATACACCTAAACTGAGCTCTGTATAGGTAGGAGTCTCGAATTAGTTCTTAAGTGGCCCTGAGTTTTATGCCACCCAATATCAGGTACGAAAACCAGGCATACATTAGTTAGTAGTTGTTAAGTTGTTTTGTTTAATTTATATGTACATAGTTTTAGGAAAACATTTTTCTTTCATTTTTTGTATGTACCCTTTAAATTTAAAGTTAGATGCTAATAAATAATTGTAAGTCACGCCTTATGATGAAAAAAGGTTTGTTTTATTCAAACACATATTAAGCGTTTGATGGCGTGTTAGGCCTCATATTTCAGGGGGTGCAAAGGGTGTGCTGACGTTCATCCGGCGGTAAAATGGTTTGACCTGCCGACCACGTCCGATTTGGGGAAATCCAAAAATATGGCCACCGGATTTCCAGGTGGGGAGGGAAATGGCCAGCGCTGAATTCCAGCAACAGCGCCCCTCGACGTGGTGAAGTTTCGTCCGCTTTGGTGAAGGTGAGATGTAAGTACCTTGTCTTGGCATGATATGTGTTTTTGTTGTAGGTTAGGTCGAGTTGTGGGGACAAGAACCACCCCATTCCGGCGAGCAGAGCCGTGCTAAACAAGCATGCCGCGCTCCTCACACTCGGCACTCTTTCCCTTTCTTTTCCAATCCCATCCTAAGGTCCCGTTCTCATCCTTACTTCCTGTCATTTTTCTGCTCCTAGCTCCCTCTATATCCCCTATAGGCCTATTACATAGTGAATTTTAATGAAACAAGTGCTCATTGTTCACCAAGTGTATTGCCGCGTTAACACCCTTTTTATTTTCAGAATGTGCAAGGACAAAATTCCCGAATGCCAGAGGAAGCGACATCACAAGTGCCGTAGAGAAATGGTTCCACTATGCCAAAGACAGGATCCGCCGAAAAAAAAACGTTTTTGTTGTGATAATAGTGTTATTTTACCGAATTAATAAATTCCTAAAAAAAATGCATGCAAATGTAAACAAACTTGTTTGTATTTTTTCGTCTGAAAAAATCTTCGATACTCGATTGTCATCTGACAGCGCTTGCCTCGTTTTTTAATTTTTTTTTGGATCCGACTTGGATTCATTTTTCGCTGAGTGCGGCGCGAGCTCGCTCTCTCATTCTCTCACCAACACATACAAAAGTGGGTCCGCGGTGATTCTAATTTCCATACTAATTTGAGCCGACAAACGCAGTTTCGTGGATCCGTATGCGGAGTCTTCCATATGTCATTGACTCCGTTTATGAACCGAAAACGGACTCTCTTGCTTGAAGGGGTAGTTCGCGACAACGTCAGTGTCAAATGAGAAAAAAAAAACAAAGAAACAGCTAAAAAAACTTGTAGGAAAAAAAACTAAATTTTATATGGTGGGAGGTACGCCCATTATATTTGTGAAAAGTTTATTTTGCAAATTTTCGTCGTCAAATAGTGAATATACAATCGTCCATTTACCAAATTACAAGTAAACGTCAAGTGTTTTAACTAACTTTGTTGTACGAGATGTGCCACGCCACGTTGTCCAAACACTCCCATATTTTAAGTGGTTTTGTAAGGACTAACACAAATCTGTGTTCTATATTTTACAAATTTATTTCCAACGATAAATATAGTTTTAAATAAATTAATAATCTTAAAATTTATATGGCTTTTTGTATCAAATGCAGGAAATGCTTCTTAAAGTAAATATGAACCAGTTTCATTCAAAATGTAAACATGTTTCGACCTTTTTATACCTACTCAGTATTGTGCTACAACTTCCGAATTTGAGAGAGATTACAAACAATTTGCCAATACTGCAATAATGACAGAAATTGCACAAATTCGTCAAAACTTTTAAAGTCGGGGTTGCCAATCTTGTCACAAGTTATTGTATTTCACAACATGACATGAACTGGAAACAATGAACATTGTTTCGATGTTATGTGAATTGAAAATTCACTCAATAGGTACCCTTCTCCCAAACAATGCATGAATGTTTCCGTGACTGAGAGCATCCGTCTACGCGAAGTCATGCAATATAATAGGGGTTTTTATTTTTTAGTTCAGAAGCGCGAGTTCGAGCATTATAAGCGCGCTTGAGTTGTCATATGGTTATTTATTAATAATTAATAATTATTGTTAATTATTTTGGTTTACCTTCTGTCACAGAACAACAAGGCTCGTACGCCATTTCAACTACATAATTTTTTTATCCTGTTTTTTTCTGTCAAATGTGACTGTACGTGCACATGCGTAATCAGCAGCTTTTTACTCAGCCTGTTCAGTCAAATTCTGAGTTCATAGAGCGCGCTAATAGAAACACAAAATCTGAGCTCTAAAAAAGAAACACGAATTTTTTTTTTTAAAGTTCATGATCGCTCTGAACTAAAAAAGAAAAACGCCTAATGTAGTTTAAGGCCATGTTCCCAACAAACTGAAATCTCGAGGTTTCGATGAACTTTTACCGAAACCTTGTGAAAAGCTTCCACCGAGTTAATGTGGGTTTTGAGAGTCATAAGCTGTCAATTTTGAAGTTCCACGAGAGCCTCTTCCTCCGCTTGTGTCCATAATTAACTTTTCTTGTACTGACTTGCCATGTTTTGCAAATTTATAAATATTTCTCTTGAAAATATTACTTACCCCTTTTTTTGATTCAGATTAAAAATGCAAGTTCTTTTCTTCTTTTCGTTGGTATTGTCAGATTGTCACATTTGTTTTGGCGCTTAATATTTTGACATCCACATTTGAACACAAACACAAAACAAATCAAAGCTCACGCTGTAGGCTTGTTCGATTTGATAACCTCCCACGGACGGATCAGAGGGCTTTCAAATAGATTTCGCTGAAACCCCGGAAAAAAATGTTACGAAACCTCGCCGTTTCGTTTGGTGCCAACATGGCATAAATAATGATTCGACATATGGAAAATATTACGTATTCGCCACCCTGTCCACATGTTTGCAAAGTTAAAAACAAAAAACAATTCACGAAATCATATTTTATTGTTCAGCTAATCGGGCAGTTACCCTGAGAATATGATAAAGCAAATCCTCTATTCAATATATCCGCATTTTCATTCGCATCTGTGACTGTATACAGTACGAATGGTTTCGCTGAGCTTGTCGTCGAGACCAAGCCTAATCCGCAGAATCGATCGCTACCCAGAGATGTGCCTCCTTGTACTGGAGCTGGAATTACAACATAATCCGTCGAGCAAGTTTGACTCTGAACTGCAGAAGTCCCCAGCAGTGATGGATCCACAGCTCCAACATCATTCGTGACAGTAAACGAGTAAGGATCACCGCCAATTTGACTCCAAGTTATCGAGCATCGACCCGATCCCATGCGAACGCATATTCCATACCTTGTATTCGCTAGCTGCCTTGTTCCACCCACTCCCACCGAGTTAAGCTGAGCCGATCCGGCAGGTGAATAGTTGAAACTTGATACTGTACCACTATCTGGCAAATAATACTGCAAACATCCAGATGGAGCTTTAGTCACAGACGAGCAACCTATCTGTGAAACCTGAAACTGCCATTGTCGATTAAATGTTACGCCAGTTGAAGTTTCAATCGCAATGACAATTGGAGTAACACCATTGAAATCGACGTACACATGCTGGCCGGAGTTTTCACCACAAATACGTGGCACTCTGGACGATCCTCCTGAAATAGTCAAACTATCTGTAAGGCACTCTCCATTTCCATTTGGTGGAGCAAGTGTTAGTGATAGGAAATCAATTCGTAACTGACAGATTGAGGCATCACATGGACTTACACTTAAAGTGCAACGTCCAGCTCCATTATAGGTACCAGGATAATTTGTGTTGTAGAAATATGTGTTGTTGTTACTCGTCGAACCTCCACATGTAGCAGTATCTGAAAACAAGTTTTTAAATGAATTTAAATATTTAAATTTTGCATACGGATAACTTACAGACGCAACACACCGCTTGACTGGTGAGCGAAGTGCAACTTCCCGCAGTAACGCCACCTGCATCTGTACATTCACCACGCACTTGACAGGTGCCCGTCATCCTATTACTGCCGGTACAGACATCGTTCGAAAATCGTCCAATAGTGTAAAAGGGAAAAACTACAATAATAAATAACGGACATACATATGTAAGTAAAACAATCTTAAAAAGCATATCACCATGCAATGCTTATAATTATACATCTGTAAAATGAGAAGCTGGTCTCAGTGCTCTGAGACTCCCCATCAAACCTCAAAGTAAATAACTTCACTGAAAGTTCTGACTAATGTTCCAAGATGGTCCTGTGATCAAAGTATCAGACTCAATGGTCTTTTCGAGAAAACTGAAGATAGTCTTGTGTGACCGTCCAACTTCACACTACGATAGATCTGATAGAAACTCCAAGAAGTTTGGTTTTGGTATCCCTGGGAAAGAGATGAGTCTTTTCAGTCTTCTCGGGACAAGTATTTGCCAAGGTGCTGGAAACGCGTTGCTGAGTGTATTACATAGGAGTATATATAATTGCCGGTTCTCTCGTGAGAGCCATTCAATCTCTTTACACAAACTGTATACAAGTGTACAAGCAGTGTTCGGGTAAACGGCGTTATATATTTCACCGTGGGCGTTGGACTTCGCCAGGGGTGCGTCTTCTCTCCTCTCCTTTTCATTACTTATATGGACTGGATATTACAGCACAGTCTCAACGAAGAACGTTTTGAATTGGGGTAAGTCATTTGCTCTTATAGCTGATGGTCACTTGGTCATCCTTGGGTCCTCTCAGACTGAACTTTAACGCGCACTCGATCGGTTTGCAGCCGTTTGTATTGAAGCTGAGATGAAAGTAAACGTGAATAAATCTGAAGAGTGTGGTCGTCTTCAGGCCGCCTGTCTAATGCACTCTGCATGTCAGTGGAGTCCCATTGAAACAGGTGGGGAAGTTTAAGTATATCGGGGTCTTATTCACGAGGGATGGAAGGATCAATGCTGAGTTTTCCTATATGATTCTTCAGCCTGGCTCAATTTTGAGACAGCTTGGTCATTCTGTTATAAGTAGGACTGAACTTAAGGTGTCGAAACTAAGTTTTCAGTCTTTAATTCGGTGTTTGTTCCAACTCTTATCTATTGCCATGAGATTTGGGTAATGGCCGAAAGAATAATATCGCGGATATAAACTGCCGAAATGAGATTCCTCCGTTTTATTGCTGGTGTGTCCCGTAGAGATCGTATAAGAAACACCAGAATACGTGAGGAACTCAATGTCGAGCAGTTACTTCTCCGGACGGAGCGGTCCATGCTTCGGTCATTTGGTCATGTTAAACGCATGACCCCAACCAGGATCCCAAGACTATGGAATCCATACCGCAAGCGTTTTCTAGGTAAACCCAGGATGAGATGTTTAGATCTAGTCCATAATCTCCGCTCTCTACCCATATGGGGATTGCTTTTGATGATTTAGAGTCAATGGCGGAGAATCGGGAGTTATGGAGGGTACATTTGAGGAACCTTCACCCGCGACCCACTTAGTGAGTGTTCCGTATTGTTGAATGGGCGCATGAGAAGCTTCAGTTATTCGAGAGATACACAAAGTATGTATGTCTTGGAAATATACTAAGGATTGTCTAGCCCTGTCGTATTTCCGATGCCCAAATCTGTTAAAGAACCGCAGAGAAATCAATACAATCCCAATTCGATGACAAAACTGTCAGTACTTAGGTCAAGCACAGAGATTTCGAAAAGATAACAACTGCTAAAAATTCGACCTATAGATACTTGAGCTGTGCAAGAGGTCCAGTGGAATTATTATTATGTTTAATCCACCAACAATAACATCTCTAACTATTTTTCTGAAAACAATATATCCTGCAACTTGATTTCGACAAAAACCTTTAACTGAGTAAACTAAATTCGCCCAGCTGTCTTAGGGCCGGTCTGTTCAGAGCTGGTTAAATCTGCGGCTAAGTTATCATAGATTTAGTTTAACCGATGATTATATATCTGTGGTAATCAAAAAGTGTTTGTTCACTTATTTTCTACTTTGGTCACCAAACCATAGATTTGCGACAAATCGTTCCAGTTTTCCAGTTTATTTGTAAGATTTAATCTATGGTTAAAATTGTCACAGACGCAGCAATGCATGCAATTTTTTTTCCACACTGTCTTGCATCGTATTCATCTGCCAGTTGTTGAAAATGCGTCGACATAGCAGATACGAAGCAACACACTATTTTGCGTTTATTATTTATTAAATTAATTTTTATTTTTGAAAGAAAGATGATTTGTTTTTGACTGCTATGTCAAAGCTTGAACAAACAAAATTTTAGAATTTCCTTGGTTAAATGCCGGTAACCGACGAAAATCGGCTGGTTATCGATTTCTCTGGTTAACTAACATAATCATGGATTCTCTGGTTAAAATTTGACTGAACAAACAGATTCTATGATTATCAGCTAGAATAACCGTTGATTAGAGTTAACCAAAGATGAACAAACCGGCCCTTAGGCTGTAAAGAAACACATATTCTTGTTAACTACATCTCTAGCGATATTACGAATACAAATAGGTTCCAAATATGATAGAACTTTCGAGTTCGAAATGTCTAAGAAGCCAATATGGGACCACAATACGAATTTCGTTACTCATTTATCACTATTCAAACACACGTCAAGAACAAAATAATTGTAAAAGTTTTAGTTTGTTAATTTTGTTTGCAGTTATTAAGGACTACTATTATTCACAGATCTTAAAATACACTCCTTTCTCACTTACATCTGCCCTCTCTCGATTTGGGTATAGCAAGTGTTGTATCCAGTCCGTATGCGAATTTTAATAGGGCCAGCCAGATTAATGCAATAACTATCGGATATAGCTTCATTTTATGAACTTAAAAATATTCTTTTGTTAACTTAATTTCAAAACACTACAAAATAAATTCCACTTATTTCTTTACTAAATTTAAAAATGTCCCCGTTAGGGATATCGCGATACTGCTTTCGAGTGCCTTGTTTTCAGTAGACTGTTGCATTTATGTCTTGCTTTCGCTTGAGTAAGCGCCAAGCGGTTAACTTCTACACAACTCATACAGATATGTTAATAGAAAAGTGCTAATTGCATGAGCATATTCTGACGGTATTGTGCTTCATAAGATATCAAATGTGGGTCGCGTGTTTATGGTCATTTAAGAATATTAGGGCCATCTATAGTGAATGGGTTTTCGATGCAGGAAATTCGACCTACTTAATAATGTGCAGCAAAGGGTTTGTCTAAAGATAGTAAAAGATGATTTCCTACTGTTGAAATGAGTGATCAATTTGCACTTGAATTAAGTAGGTACAACCAGTTATGCTTATGGGTTTGCATACGGTGTTACTATTATAGATGATTTATTAACACTCATTAGTTGCTTCTACGTTATGTTGTAGTTAAGAAACTACATAGGTACTTTCATCTACACAAAATTGAGTTCTGAAATACCTTTGGGCTTACGATTATTTTGTACGGATTGTTCTTCAGAGACCGTGTGTGAATGCTCGAATGCATAACGCAAGAATTGAAGAATATAAGAACGTCCTGTCCTGCGGAACAATATGGGAAATTACGAGGGAAGATTATTCAAACTTAAAGGAGAATAATAGTGTGTAACAGGTGTGTAGTTTTCTGTAAGGATTCATTTTTTGTCACACAAACTAATTTTTGGTTAAACAATGTGAATGTCCACCTTCTATATCAAAAGTTTAGTCTACATACCTAAGTTGGAATTTCTTGGTATCGCTCTGATTTCAAAATGCAGGGAGCCTCCCTTAAATGTAACATGAACCACTATTAAAACTCTTATATTACATGAAAACAACATGAACAAATCCATTGCAATGATTTCACAAATTTTCTGCAAAATTATCTTTATTTTTTTATACATTTTGGGATGAATGGAAGGGACTTACAATTTTATGCCGAGTCCGAATGGCTGAATAGAAACGCTTTTCGAGGATAGTTATACTCTCGGATGTTAGCCATGCCAGACTATCGCGAGAGAGTGGCACAGTGGAAAACAAAACCTTAAGATGCTATTTGTGTTCTTTTGGGGATCGAACCTATGAAACCTCGCTCAGTAGTCCAGCACACTAACCACTGAGCCACTGCTCCCGCCAGCGGCCACAAATTAACGACCTTGAAATTAACTGTTGTAAAAAATATGGCACGATTAACGAACATACTGCACCGTACGGCATACTCGCACATAGGCCACATCACATCATGCTTGTGATTTACGCCCACCACTCCAAAGCAAAGCAACAACAGAAAATGATTGGTTTAGCATTGAACTAACATATTTAACTTATTATTTCTCGGCTTCTGGATGGAGTAGAAAGATAAATGATAGCTCAAAATACAACCATCTGCGAATAACAAATCAACCCTTTTCGAATGAGGTACACGTATGCTAGTGTGGTTTTGTGTCGTGTCGCACGATCGCAAAAGTATAAACATCCATTTATAGCAAGGTATATGTATATCTATGTATATAAATTCACTTCAATAAATACATTTTGGCTAAAAACTGTTCCAAAGAACGTGGCTATAAACGACATAGCCTATAGCAGTCTCACAGTCTTAAGAAACATTTTAAACAAAGTTTCATCGAAATTCGTCCAGTAGTTTTCGAGCTTTTAAGAGACAACGAAAATTCCTACAGTTTTATTATATATATAGATATAGATTTTACAGACGATATATAGAAATTCTTTTAAAATAAGCCTAAATAAGCACCAAAATATGGCGAAGAAAATATAGAAAATGAAGGACATCAACAAAATTGGGATAACTTTTATAGAACACCAAATGGGTCAATAAAATCCTCCTGACTTGTTGGCTTATATTGACCACAATAGTGGAAACAAATTGACTTGAGACACCCTGTTTGTGAAAAAGTTCACCAAAGACACGAACTCTTTCTGTAATCGTATTATAAACAGCAAAATTACCGCTACTCATTTCATGATTATGTGAAGAGAGGATTCGTCACTCTCAAGATAGAGTCTACATGTAGGGACCGGTGAGACGACAATTCGGTGAAGATATTTTTTCATGAGGCCATGACCAATAATAATTATATCTGTCAGGATTCTCAGGTTAATGAACTTGTAGGATTTCCTGGGGGAGAAATTTGGGTGCAGTTCTGCCCTGGTGTTTTAACCCAGACTTCATAGGATTCGGTTTTGAGACAAGCTCTTTAAGTAGTTCCTGAAATGTTTTTTACTGATAGCACAGAAGGGTTCAGGTCCGATACCTAAGTGGTATGGTCGCGCCGGCCTTAGCCAGTGAGTCAGCTGTTTGGTTGCCAGCAAAGCCCCTGTGGGCTGCAATCCAATAAAGAATGACTAGGCTTTTATTTGCAAGTTCGTAGCTGATGGCCATCTACAGTACAGTAGTGGAAATTCCCATAAAAACACTATAGTATTTAATACATAATACTAAATACTAAAATACTGTCCATCTAATGTGGCTTTCGCTAAAATTCAGTCTTGCTGCGTTATATTCTGCATTTAACGGTGGCTTCTTGCATCTTTTTTTGTAAACAACGATAGGGTTAGCTTTTAAGATTGCTGCTTGAAACAGACAAGTTAAGTTTGGCCTTTATTTGGGAAGCAAACAGTTTTTTTTCTGCATGCTTCATCGGATATCAATCGCACCTAGCGATTTGTAAGCTTTTTATTATGCGCATGGTTAACAATTTTTTTTATAATGTTCACCTAATCTTAAAAAGGTGTGTATAACTGTGTTCATCTGCCAATTTTTCTGGAAATTCCACGATCAGAAATGCCACATTTTTTGAATAAAGTAATTTTTGCGCAATTTTTGTCCCTTCTTCCGCTTTCAAAATTCTTCCGCGTGCTATCTTTGATTTTGAACGGTCAAATTATGTTTAAAACAATAAAAAATATACAAAAATTTATTTCGTACCAGCTTTGATAAAAAAATTCTGCCCAATTTTGATAAAAAACTTTGATTGTTTTTATGGGAATTTCCGCTTAAAAATTACTTTTTTCAGATGTCTTTGCAAAAACAGGAATTTTAATGATATGGAATGATTTAGAAAGTTAAAAACATAACGCTTTACTTCAATTTGGTCTTACAGATGATTGACCATCCAAAAAATAAAATTGTTCCCAGGTCTGTAGTATTTGCAATACATTATGTATGAAATACTATAGTGTTTTTATGGGAATTTCCACTTGTATGTTTCCAGGACCAGCTTCTATTTTATGAGAGACGAGTCAAGAGCTTTGAGAGCTGCAGAATTTAGAAAAATTCCATTTTACATATAGGCCATATTAAGGATCTATGTGTATGTTGGACTCTGAACTAAAAAAGAAAATCGCAAACCTTGCGGTTGCGTCGATATTAATGTGGTCAATTGGGTTCACAGTTTGTGCTCCCTTTGAGATATGGAAAGTTTGTGCTTTCACGTCAATCTTTGCGGTTCTCACACTCAACCAATCTTAACAAATGAAAAGTCAAAAGAAAGAGATTTTACTGGAGCATATAATGGCATCCTTACTTTATTAAAATATGTACATATTAATAATAATTGAAAAAAGTTGACCATACAAGAGTTTTAGTATAGAATTTGAGAGTGGCAAACAAAATTAAATTTGTATGTTGTATCTCTTCTCATCGAATTGGTCGTGACGGGCTTTCATTTTAAGAGCGGATAGGAATACGGGTCGGGTACGGGCTATAGCATGCCAGAATTCTCGCACAGGTACCTATGCTAGTTTAAACAAATTACGGTTTAATACGATTTTATAATATAATACATTGATTTGAAGTGATATTAAATTTCAAGAGATTTCGCAAGTGGATCGAGCGAGCTATACAATAGATAAAGAAGGTGAAAATGTATTTTGACTTCGTCACTCTTAAAATTCAACGCTCTCCAAGCAACTTCGGGTTTGGACAGTACACAGCTTTCCTTGACGATGAATTCAAAACTCCCAAGCAAGTGGATTCGATAAACTTCATGGTTTATCTATGTAAAAATCGAAACCATTTTTCGATTAGCACCTCTCGTTCGCCGTAGGTATATAGAACCAGATTGTCACACCAGCAATTAATATAGACAATGGGAGCACGCGAATAGATGGTCAATGGAGAAACTTTAACGGTTCTCAGTGATGGAAACTCTAGAATCCGTCTCAAATTCTCTTTTAATTGACCTACATTTAAACAAATGCATTAAAATGATAGACATTTCTGTGTTTTCGTATCTAATTATATTTTCGTAACTTTCTCAACATATTTTTCGTTAAAAATAAACAATAGGCTCCACTCTAGCTTACTCTACTTCGATAATAGCGCCAACTTTTGTCAGAGCTTCCTTTAGTTTTTCAGCTTCATCCTTGGGAATATCTTCTTTTACGAGGGTGGGAGCACTTTCAACGAATTTCTTCGCTTGCACCAGATTCATGCCCTCAAGCAGATTTTTGATTTCCTTGATTAGTGCGACTTTTTGCTTTTCATCAAATTTGACAAGTTTCACTTTAAATGATGTTTGTACTTTTTTCGGTGCGGCTTCTTCATCATCTTCAGCCGATTTAGCTGGACCCGCAGCGGCGAAACCTACTGGGGCGAAGGCAGTCTCGGGCAAATTTAATTTTTTCTTCAACAGCGAACTGAGTTCGGAGACCTCCAACAGATTTAGAGCGGCAATGTGGTTGACAATGACATCTAATTTAGGATTTGGTGGCTTATCGACACCTTCGGGTACGGGTGGGACAAGTTTTTCTGCACCAGCGGCTGCAGAAGTTGACGCCGCTTCAGCACTAAACATGCGACTTAGTGCAATTGGCCTGCGGATAGTTTTGCGTAATTGTTGAATGGAAACACGTGCAATATTCATTGTTGTGTAATTTTTTTTTTAGAAAATGCAAGAAAGTCACTCTATGATGGTGATGAAAATTGAAAATATGCTTTTGGAAAATTTCAATAAAATTACTTGAAAGGTTAGGTTACGACAACTGACAGCTGATATTGCAAAGTGATGCCAAGTCTTAAAGCAAATTACATAATTAAAGATTGTAGTAGATGAAAGCAAGTAGTGATGCGCATACAAATTACATCCGATATGACCCGACTATCGATTATCGGACTCAGCCATTTTCCACCGGACCAGTGCAAAATAATAGCGAACGAGCTGCACAAAGAGGAAATTCCTCTGGTGATAAAATCCTTTCCCTCATCAACGATTTGCTTCCACCTAATATAAACAACTTCACCATTATTTATAAAAACAACACAACAAGCAACTCTCAAATTGTCCGTACACAGGAAAACGTGATCTATAAACAAAAGGAACGTTGAGTGTTTTATTGAACATCTATCTCAGCGAAGTAAGGAAAATTAAAATCTTCACAACGCAATTAGAACAACTACATTCTGATTGACACTTCGAGACTCTATGTAGTTGTTGTAATTACGTGCGAGTGTATCGATGTAAAGGAGCAGCAGCACACTGAATGCCTACGCGAAAAAGCATTCGAAATTCATAACATGTCAATTCGCATGATGTTTTCAAAACGTGCTCGGCTCGAATACAATTTGTCGAATTTATCGAATCACAAAAGTAATCGATTGAACTTTTTCCGCCCTACCCAACCCATACCTAGACTAAACAACAGCTTGACAGTTCCATTTCCAACTATCATGTCCGACGAAGAAAAATCAACAAAA
This sequence comes from Cheilosia scutellata, assembly GCA_955612985.1. Taxonomy (NCBI): domain Eukaryota; kingdom Metazoa; phylum Arthropoda; class Insecta; order Diptera; family Syrphidae; genus Cheilosia; species Cheilosia scutellata. The sequence goes on along the minus strand of OY015311.1, from coordinate 42,057,064 downwards.
GTATTCGCTGAAGAAGGAAAGATTCTTTTTAAAAAGAAACCCCCTAAGAATTTAAGGCAGCGAAAAAAATCAGACAACGAGGATGGATCAGGCGATGATAATCCGTCAGAAACCATGTAAGTAATACCTTCAGATAGACCTTATTCCATCACTAAAATAAATCACATCTATTGCCAGATCAAGTTTGGAAGAAATCAAGGAGCGCCAAAGGCTTCGTTCACGTCCAAATGGAGTAAGTGTCGTTGGTCTAGCATTGGGAAAGAAAATTGCACTGGAAGAAGAGATATCCCTTGTAAGTTGACCGGTTGGATGTTTCATAGGCAAATATCGCTAGCTCATTTTTATTTTAGAAAGATCCATTCAACACTAAAACTGGAGGAATGCTAAACATGCAAGCTCTAAAAGCGGGCAAAATCAAAGAAGCCGACGATGCGTATGACGTTGGAATTGGTACTCAATTCTCGGCCGAGACTAATAAACGCGACGAAGACGAGGAAATGATGAAATACATAGAGGAAGAGCTACGTAAACGTAAAGGAGTTGCCAAAGATGACGAAGAGCAAGAAGCAGATAAAACAAAGTACATGACTCCAGAGGAAGCAGCACTCTTCGCTCTGCCAGACCATTTGCGACAGAGCTCTTCGAATCGTTCAGAGGAAATGTTATCAAATCAGATGCTAAATGGCATTCCAGAAGTTGACTTGGGCATCGAAGCGAAGATCAAGAACATTGAAGCAACAGAGGAAGCCAAACAGAAGCTAGTGCAAGAACAGAAAAACAAAAAAGACGGACCATCGGTGTTTGTACCAACTAACATGGCTGTCAATTTTATGCAGCACAATCGATGTAAGTTCGAATCATATCAGATCTAAATTCGGTTAAATGTATCTTTTGTTCTTTTAGTTAACATTGAAGATGCAGAGCCAAGAAAACGAAAGAAGGAGATCGAACCGGTGGATAAAACGACGGGAACAAAGAAGGCAACGGATGACTACCATTATGATAAATTTAAGAAACAATTCAGACGGTTTTAGGCTTTTATATTTATTTCAAAGTTATAAACGAATATTAAAACACAATTTGTTTGACATGTCGATTGATTGCGATTGCAAGAGGCTGCCAGAACCTTTTCCCATCTCGTTTCCCTCAACCTCTTGAGAAATCCTTTGCCTAAGGCTGCAGTTATAGCGATCAGTAAAATCCATCCGTAAAAAAATTGTTTCACTTTTTTGGAGCACTTAAACTTAATCGTTGAACTCAATCTTGGTCTTAAAATGTTGCTTTTGAATTATAAAACTAATTCGTCAAAAAAAATTAAGCAATTGATCTTTAAATTTTCTAAAAAAAGAATTTCTTTATTTTTCCGTACGAAAAACTTTTTCTGTTCAACTACTCAACCAGTTTCACGAAGTATTCCACTGAATTCCTATGATATGCTATGGCTAAATGTGTTCTGTTTCGTGTTTTTACGGATGGATTTTACTGATGGCTATAACTGCAGCCTAAGTCCATTCAGCGAAAGTGTTTCGTATTCCGTTTCGTTTTTTACAGAATTCCACCCTTGGTGAAAACGTTTGAACGTTTTCATCTTACAGAATCTCACCCCAGAGCTCCAATCAAACGGGGCAGTTGTCCACAATTGCTGCACAACACCAGCAGCTACTATCAGCTAGGTTCCAGAAATCGAGTGAAATCGAAATTGCAAATCGAGTGAATTCGTTTTCAGTGTTCTGCATTTCGTGCGATTCGGAAACTCCGAAGTTATTTCGAAATCACAATTTCATTTTGTCTCAATTCCGAAAATTTTGAAATCGAAATCGAATACAGTGAGATGTAGAACACAAAAATTCATTTCCGATTTCATTTCGAGTGAAAGTGAAATGTGGAACCTAGCAGTATGTGAAGAGATCTACTCTGGCAGATTGTTTGCGAGAGCGAGTCTATTTACCCTAGAAGATGAAAGCCCAGACTTCCGTCTACCTGACAAAAATCAGGTAAGGATCAGTGATGTCATTCTGACCGGATTCCGGTCATATCTGACCGAAATCTGTTTCCTCTGACCGGGCCCAATTTTGAAATCCGGCCTAACCGTTTTTTGACCGGAACGAAAAATGTTTTTAACCGGAAACCCCTTTTTTGACTGGAAAAATAAAATTGCCCTGATTTGATTTTTTAATTTCTGTGTGAAATAATTTCTTGTGATGAAGCAAAATTAATTAAAATGGAAGGAAAACAAAAGAAGAAGGTTCTTCAGCAGTTACATAAAGCGTTTGATCCATGATGGAATAAGTATAAGGTGGTCTCGTCGGCTGCCGACTCGTTCGTTTTTTGGTCCCTTAACGCTTCGTCAACGTACACTTACTACGCTGAATAAAGAGAAAAACGTGTCTTTAAGGGACTACTTTTTGCCGACGGACCACCTTATACTTATTCCATCATGGTTTGATCCATGATGGTTTGACACGTTTTTCTCTTTATTCAGCGTAGTAAGTGTACGTTAACGAAGCGTTAGGTTAGGTTAGGTTATACGGGTTGGTGAAGCTGAGTAGCCTCTTCTTCACCCCACTCAGGTCCTCGAGGACCCATTGTGATACCCTTCGATGGGGTTAGCCGCGTTGTAATGGCTTTACTTTGTCCTTCCCTTGGTTACTCGACCTTGTCCAGCCATCCCGCTGTCCTCAGAAACCTGTAAAGATCAGATATTGAGACATTAGAGAGTTCTTGGATTTCCTGGAAGTAGTAACTTCCAAGTGTTCTGTTCCTCAAGTGACAGAGACTTGGGCAGTGACAGAGAAAGTGAGGTGTGTCCTCGTGGACTTCTTCATCACCGCTGCCTCTGCAGATGTCATCATTCTTGAGATTTAATTTCATTGCATGGCTTCTTAGAAAGTTGTGACCGGTGAGGGCGCCAACCAACTTGGACAGCGATATTCTGTCATATTGTAGCAGTTTGTTGGTCCTGCTTTTATCGTATTCTGGCCACATCTTCCGCGATATGTCACAGGTGGTTAGTGTTTTCCACCTGGTATTGGCTTTCATTCGGATCTTATATTCCACTCGCTCTCTGAGATTGCAGATTGGTGGTTTGATCGACTGAAGTGCCTGGTCTAGGTTCATTGCAGAACCATTTCTTGCCAGTTTGTCAGCCCTCTCGTTGCCGATTATGTCCCTGTGTCCAGGAACCCAGCAGAGAACCGTATTGTGCTGCGAGCCAAGAGCCTTGAGCTCTTCGCGACAGCGGCGAACTAGTTTGGATTTTATCTCATTAGTAGAGATTGCTTTGATAGCCGCCTGGCTGTCAATAAATATAGTAATATCATTCCGTGGTATTGCCATTATTGATACCATGCTTGCCACTTCCGCGACTGCCAGTAGCTCAGCTTGAAAAACACTACAATAATCAGGAAGCCTGATTGAACTATGTATGTTGAGTTCCTCTGAGAATAATCCGGTTCCAGTTCCACACTCCATCTTTGATCCATCAGTGTAGATGGCTATTGATTTCGTTTCGGTGGGTTCGTTTCTGTCCCATTCTTCCCTGCTTGGAAACCGGCAGGAGAATGGTTTATGGAAGTCTAGGTATGGTGACATGTAGTCAGAGCTGATGTCACTCCCTACGTATTCCTTGAGAATCCGTGCATGCCCAAAGAGACTGGGGATCCAGCATTTTGTCTGGCTTATCCTCAGGGCACTTTTGGCAGCCGATTCTTGCATGTGTAGATCCATAGGTAGCAGGTTGAGAATCGTTTCCAACCCAGCTGTCGGTGTTGTTCTTAACGCACTAGTCGTTCCTATACATGCCAGTCTTTGTATTTTTGTCATTGCCTTAAGATTGGTTGCCTTGCCTGTGGCTTGCCACCAGACTATATTGCCATATATGAGTATTGGGCGTACAATTGCCGTATACATCCACAGAATTATTTTCTGGTTAGGTCCCCAGTTTCTGCCGAAGATACGATTGCATGCATAGAATGCATTCGCTGCCTTTTTCACTCGTTCATTGACATTTAGTTTCCAATTAAGTTTTCTGTTTAGAATTATTCCCAGATATTTCGCACTCTCTGCCACCTGCAGGGGTATTCCCTCAATAGTTGGTGGTTCAAAGTGTGGTATGTTTCTTCTGTTTGAAAACAACACAAGATCGGTCTTCTGGGGGTTCACCCGAAGGCCACAATGTTTTGTCCACAAATTAAGTGTCCGCAGTGAGCTTCCTAATAACTCAGTTATAGTTGGTAGGAATTTTCCTGTCGCCAGCAGTACTACATCATCTGCATAAGCGACGGCCTTTACTCCACTGTGTTTGAGTTTCATGAGTATCTCATTGATGACGAGGACCCAAAGTAGAGGAGAAATGACTCCTCCTTGTGGTGTGCCTCTGGAGGCAGTTACTTGTAGGTCAGTGTCACCTAATCTCGCATTGATATTCCTTTCATTGAGCATGCACATGATCACGTTAGTGAGAGATAATTCAACATTGGAATTCTGCAGCGCCCTCTTCACAGCACACGTTTTGACATTGTTGAACGCTCCCTCAATGTCTAAAAACGCGGCTAGTGTGTATTCTTTATCTTTTAATGATTTTTCTATAGTGCTGACGACGTCATGTAGCGCTGTTTCCACTCCTCGGCCTTTAGTATAAGCATGTTGAGCCGTGGAAATTGCGCTCCCGTTTAGCCGGTTGCGAATATGAATGTTCACCAGTTTTTCAAAGGTTTTCAAAATAAATGATGTTAGACTTATGGGTCTGAAATCCTTGGCAGTGGTATGGCTAGGTTTTCCCGCTTTAGGGATGAAGACTACTTTCACTTCCCGCCAGGCTTTTGGGATGTAGCTATATTCCAGGCTGCTTATGAAAAGTCGATTGAGGACCGGTACGATAATGGTCTTTGCCTTTTGTAGCATAATTGGGAATATCCCATCACCTCCTGGGGATTTGAACGGAGAGAACGTGTCAATCGCCCAGTGTATTTTGTCATTGGTTATGATTCCTTCCGGAACTGTCGAAACTGTTGCCGAAACTTTATACATAGTCTGTGTGTTACTCTGTTTCGGGATACATCCCGGAAAATGGGTTTTCAGTAAGAGACTAAGGGTCTCTGTGCAGGACTGTGTCCAATTTCCGTTGCCGTCCTTGAGATATCCAGGGACCGCAGGTTCTTTGGACAGAATTTTTCTCAGCCTAGCTGATTCTGTTGTGTTTTCTATATCATCACAGAACGAGCGCCAGGTTATGCGTTTAGCACTTGTAACAGCTTTTTTGAAATTCCTCTGACTAGCTTTGTATGAATCCCAATCCGTTGGGGAGTTAGTGGATTTCGCCGCATTGAAGAGTGCTCTTGTCTTCTGCCTAATCTTTTGGAGATCTTTTGTCCACCACGGTGGAGACTTCCTATTCTTTATGGTCCGTAGAGGACATGCTTTATCGAATGCACCTTTCAGAACTCTGTTTAGAGTGTCTGTGGCTACGTCGATCTCTTCTGGTGAGCTTAATGTTAATGTTAGCCGTTGCAGTTTCTTCGTATGTTTACATACTTCTTCAGAGAACTTTGCCCAGTCTGTTCTCCTTGGATTCCTGCATTTGCTTAATGGGTTCGTTAGTTCATCAATTAGGAATTCTATAATTCTGTGGTCTGATAGGGATGCTTCCATGGAAACTTTCCATTCTCGCACAGTGAGAGTTTGTGAGTTGTTGTATAGTGTGATATCTAATACCTCACGCCTATTCCTGGTTATGAACGTTGGTTCATTGCCGATATTTGCTATAAGCAAGTTATTTTCAATAATAAATTCATAAAGGGACTCACCTCGCGCATTTATGTCAGTGCTTCCCCACTGAGCATGATGGGAGTTGGCATCGCAGCCTAGAACAATGTCCCATTTCTTGCGTTCTGCTTCCTTTACCAGTGCACTTGTTAGCTCGGACGGTGGACTATCTGTATCAAAGTGGTTTTCCCTCGTCTCTCCCAGGTGACAACTGTTTGGTCTGTATTGCTGTAGCTAGGTAGAAGAAATAGGTTAATCTGTTTCCTAGCAACAATACATGTTCGGATCTTACTATTACCGTCTGGTGTGTTGGTGTTGTATACTACCAAATCCTTGGCATTCAGCCCTTTTATTTGACCCCGGAGAATCCAGGGTTCTTGTATTAGGGCGACGTCTATAGCTTGTTGCTTCATAAGCAGAACAAGGTTGGCGCTGGCCGCCTTACTATGGTGAAGATTTAGTTGAATTATCTTCATGGCGGTCAGGTTTTCCTTCGCTCTTCTTGCCGTGTTTGGTCGGCAGTAGCCTGAGCTTACACCGTGTTATGCCAACACGGACTTTGAAGTTTTGCTTCCGGAGCAATGGCAGCGATTTGTGGCTTAAAAGTACAAGGACTTCCATACCATTGTCAGTGTGTTCACCAGTTTCTAGAACCTTCCACTCCCTGCTTTGTAACTCCGGGTTAAGGAATTGCAGGTTGCGTTCGATCCTTTCTGCTGGTAAATATGGCCCTTGAATGTAGATGCGACCTTTGGGCCTCGTAAAGTTGAGGATCTCCTTCCTGTCAACGACGCGCAGGTCTGCGTTTGGCCAAGGTGCGTCTGTGTTGACAACGAAATTCTTCAACCAATCCAGGGTTCCTTTATCGTCGCACTCCACTATTTTAAACCCTTTGAAAGTGATTAGCTGTCCGAACAGTGGGATTGTGCTACTCGCTTTCAGGATGGCTTCGTTGACACCATCCAGGATTCTTAATTCCAATAGTTTCCATTGGTCTTCGGTTAGCCTTCGTTCTAGGTTTCCATGGTCGACGATTGCGACGCGAAGACTCTCCTTGACCTTGTCAGTGAATTTGGCCTTTTTCGCCTGCCTGCCTACTGCCGGAGAGAGGGTATCGTCATGCCGACCTCTTTTCGAGCATCCTGGAGTCATCTCAGGTTTGGACGTATCCTTACCTGGGACAACTACTGGGCGCTTTGGATTGGCTGCATTCGAGATGAGAGGCAAATGGCCCCTCGCCCTCGCTGCGGTCAATCTCGCGCTAACTCCTCCAGAGGCCCGCGCCTGTGATGTACTAGGCCGAGCTATAGCTTTCCGAGATTGATGTCAACCGTTCCCACGCTTCCCTCAGCCGAAACTGCCCTGCCTGTTGACGGCTCCTGGAGTAGGAAGTTTTCTTCTTCCCCCGTCATAATCGTCTGGGAATCGGTTCTTTGTAAGTTCTTGGTGCCCGATTCATTTACACCAGTCCCTTTGTTTGTTTTTGATTTAATTTCTGAAATTTTGGTCCCACGAGTAAGGGGGTAGGAGATGTCATTCTGTACTCACCCCCTGTATACAGAAAAGGGGAATTACTTGAAACTAGAGGTCCCCAGGTATCTAGAGTCCACCGTTAGAAGACACCATAACATTGTGCCATACATCCCAGGGCACGGTTGTTCACACCCGGGATTACGGGTTTTTATCGAGTTGTTCCGCTCTAGATCCGTCATATTCAGTAAAAGCAGTGGTACCTCGTGCAGGATGTGGTTCTTCACCACGTATGACAGTCTTAGAAACATTATCCGCTGGTTCTGTTGCGGTGACCTCGTGTCTGCCCAGCCTGAGACGCATGTCTCTGTATGGATCGGCACCACTCCTGAATTATGACCTACTCAAGATGAGGGGCATTGGCCCTTCTTCCTTGGTCCAGTCACATTCCTCATAGAATCGGCATTGAATAATGTCTCCCTGATTTCCTTGCAGTAATTCGATGTCTCCTCAGTCCGAGACATGTCTTTGGCTGAGTTGGCACCTAATTTCTTTGATTCTGACCTACTCAAGGCGAGGGGCAATGGCCCTTCTTCCTTGGTCCAGCCCTAATCTTTACAGAAACCTTCACCACCTAACGAAGCGTTAAGGGACCAAAAAAAAAAACGAACGAGTCGGCAGCCGACGAGACCACCTTATACTTATTCCATCATGGTTTAATCTAAATTAGTCAATCATATGAGTAGCCAAGAAATCGATGAATTCCTGTGCCAAGCGCTAGTTTAACCGAAATAATTTCATAAATTTTGTGTCGAAAAGTTCAAAATAGTCTTGGGGTTCTCGGATATCTCGGTCTATTTGAAGTTGCTCCAACTACTCCATTGCCAACTGAACAAATGTTAATCTCATTTCGCCCAATGTAGCTATTGTAAAAACACAATTAATTATTAACTGAAATTAGAACCAATCACACACAATCGTAAAATGTTTTTTTTTCGTTTTTGTTAATCGCAAGTCAAAATCCACATCCACAATATTTCTTAGCCAATTTGAATAGTTTTTTTTTAATGACATTCTTTGCACAAAAAGTAGGTACATTTCGACGTAAAATTCTACCTCATGCGAGAGGTGAATACAATTTCCGCAAAGGTGGAAAAAACTTTGAGAATACCAATTTTTTTCGTATGCGAAAATTTCAGGCGGATTTGCTCGTATACGAGTTGCGTTATGCGGAATTTGAGAATTGGGGTCCCGGTAAGTCCACAACCTACCAAATATTCACACTACGGCAGATCCTGGGTAAAATCCAAGAAGTGCAAATCGATACTCACCATCTATTTATCAAATTTAAGGACGCATATGAAAGCATTTATAGAGTCGAGCTAAATAGAGCCATGTCTAGTTTTGACATTCCTGCCAAACTTGTCAGATTGTACTTGTACAGGATCCGAGTTCGGCTATCCCCTGCACTTTTCATCCCCTTTACCTACTCATTCTCGACACTAAAGTGAAAACCCGGTGCGTGTAAAAGGGGTCTTACACGTGGGCTCTGTCTGTTTATTTGTACCTATAGTCCGGGAGGCAGGGGTCTTTTTGACCGACTCATCGCATGCCGGCTGATTTTACTGGACATAACAGATACTATGTAGAGAATGACGAAACCGAACGTCAGTTGTTCCGGTAGCGGTGGGTGCGGTTGTGGGAGGGTGTGGAACTTGTCGAAAAAAAAAATTTTTAAACTCATTTTATGCCGACTGATTTTTTTTTAAATAAATTATTGACGTCATGTAGTGTTGAAAAAACATATAGTCAGTCGCGTTGTGGAGGGGGGATTATACGTCAGCTGGTCGCATGAACTTGCAAAAAAATGAATAATAATACGGGGAATAAAGATATTCACTTCGAAAAAATTAGGGGAAAGCTAGATTTTTGCATGAACCTTCCTTTTATGATCGGATTTTGATGAAACTTCTTTTATTGGTTAACTGCACACATAGTTATAATAAAAGAAATAACTTTGGAAAGATTTGTCACTCTATTCCTGAAATTTTGGTACTATTTGATATGGTATTTTTGAAACTTTGGGGGCGTGCCACGTCCAAACGGTAAGAGAACGCCAAATTAAAAAACCGTTATTTTTGAATGGGTCGTAAATAAAATCTGGACGCGCGCACGTATGTTTAAACTTTTTAAATCAAATTTTCTCGAAAACCGTTAGTCTTACGAAAAAAAATAATTTGATCTTTTTTGTAGGCAATTTCTTAAGCTACAAATTCAACATACACTATTTTTCGATAAAAGTATCTGTTAACGAGATATTCACGAAAAACAGTTTTTCATGACCTTTGACCCCGCGTAACATTTTTAGCGGCACATGTATCGCTGGGGACTTTTGGGATATTGTTTAGAACCACAAAAGGAAGGTTCATGCAAAAATCCAGCTTTCCCCTAATTTTTTCGAAGTGAATATCTTTATCCCCCGTATTATTATTCATTTTTTTGCAAGTTCATGCGACCAGCTGACGTATAATCCCCCCTCCACAACGCGACTGACTATGTTTTTTCAACACTACATGACGTCAATAATTTATTTAAAAAAAAATCAGTCGGCATAAAATGAGTTTATACATTTTTTTTTCGACAAGTTCCACACCCTCCCAAAACCGCACCCACCGCGGGTGCGTCAGCTGACCTTCACTTTACTTATCAACTAAAGCCTATCAATGAGTAAAGATAATAATCTATCGGCATAAAAACGGTGCTCAAAATGGACCCCTGCCTCCCGGACTAGTATTATTACGAGTTGGGTAGGGCCGATGATTTAGCAATGAAATATCTTGCTCGCATTTTTAGGGGGTAGGTCAGTAAACTATGCAATGCATGCATATTATTATGAACTAACGTACGGAACCTTCGGTGCGCGAGTGACACTGACACTTGCACTTTGCCGGTTTTTTAAGTATAATTTTGGTATTAGGTATCTAATCTAGCGAGAACAGTAGAGGTACTCATTTGATAAAATTTAAAACTTCTTATTGGAAGACACCTATATCCGGTAGTCGTATAGACACTTTCAGATTTGGAACTAGATGCCAGCTCCAGTGCCAAATCAGCTATAAATTCGGCTAAAAAAAGCTGGCAACACATCCAATGTATTTCATATTGAGACGACATCCCAGGTGAGGTCCTGTCACACTTACCGCACAAACGAATGGTTGTAAGAAGTTAGGCGTAGGCCTAGGGTGTCTACTCGCCTGTTGCGCAAACTATTTATTTTTTTTTAGGTACCTACATAATGTGACGAAAAACAACGGCTCACCTATAACGTATACGAGTACATACTTATAGTTTTTGTGCGTACTATTCTTTGTGCGTACTTTCGGGAGACAACAAAACACTCTCTCTGAATGTAGATTGCCTACAATTAATTTTCCAACACCACCTACACAATAAAGATTTAATTTTTGTCAAAGCCGACGGAGAGAATTTCAATTCAAAAACTATGAACAATTAGATACTAGAGGAAGCGCCATGTGCTGGGCACCCACTCCTCTACTCTCACTTTCCTCAATGATATACGAGTATATACGATATCCAATAACTTAAAATTTATTAGAAGTGTAATCACGCGCGCCTAACGGTCTTTAATGTTTATTACGACACTTCTTTTTTTGGGCAATGAAATTTTTAAATTAACCCTTTCTAGACAGTAGCACAGTTGGATGCATTTTGTTGTAAGTGCCTGGGGGTATTGATTTTCAGTCTCTTCCAAATGGTGCCAATTTTTTTAAACTACCTAAGTCATAGGTTCTTCTTTTAAAGCTTAATACTTAAAAAAAAAAAAAAAAAAAAACTTCCTAACTGTGTAGGTAGGTACCTACGAAAAGAAATGCTATTAGATGAAATTGTGCACCTATACTTACATTATGGATATACACTACAAAACGTTAAAGGAATTGTAAAAGTCGCAAATCAATGCCAAATATTTGGCGGGAACTACCAAATTGGATTGCTAATTAGTAAAATGTGCGTATGCAGTTGGTAAAGGCAGCGTATTTTAAAGTGCAGGTGCAATTGCGCAAAATAAAGGTTGATACTGAATAACGGTTATGGGCTAACCCAGATTTTGATAGTTGAAACTTGTTGACACCAAGTGAACTGAAAGTGGTTAAATTGCAATAAATAGTTTATCTTTTGAACTACATTGTATGTATTAACGATGTCAAAAATATTTTTTATATTTCGAAAATATAAAAACATCTCTGTAAAGAGTTTACAATCGTCCAATATCCCTTGTTGTAATCGATTTTCAGAGGAGAGGACGATAACTGTGGTGCCAAAAATTGATAACGGTATTTTGTAGAGGGGTTAAATACAACCATTTTTTAGTATGGGAGGGAGGTTTATCTCCCACCGTTTAGGCGGGAGGGCTAATTTAAAGAAAATAATGTCTAGTTTAAATGGAAAAAATATATATTAAAAACAATGGCAACACTTATAATAAAAAACTATATATTTTTTGAAAGCCTGTAATCCTTTCGTTAGTATTGTTTTTAGATCAAGTTATTTCTGTTATTAGTTTTTGGAAAAAAAAAATTTCAAACTTTGAAATTTAAGGACAAAAATTATACTTAAAATTAAAATATAATATAAAAAAAACAATGGCAACACTTACAACAAAGTACTATAGCATTTTTGAAAGCTAGTAATATGGTTTTAACTTGTCTATAATACAAATCAGCAAAATTTGGTCTATAATGTTCAATTTCAGGCCAGACTGTAGCTGAAGAATGTTGTTGACATTGGGTAAACTAATATACAGTGGCCGGCACAAGTATTTTGACAAAACTGAAGTTAATTCTGCTCATAATTTGAAACTTACTTCATGTAAATTTTGGCACCAGTGGAAAGGTCGTTTTGAATGATGCAAAACTTTCCTTAACCCATTATGTACCCATTTAAACATTTTAGAATTTAGAATTTTTGTGAATGTCCACTTTTTTGACTTTTTTCCTCGGTATCAAAAAAAAAATGTTTTGGTGCAAAAAGTTTCTCCAAACAGTTCCGCTGTATCGTCGTCCTCTCCACAAGCAGGACAGATAGTGGTGCCGCTCAAGCCCAATACATTTAAATGTTTGGCAAAAGCTTGGTGGCCCGAAAGGACGCCCACAAGCAGTCTGCAGTCGATTCTCCTGAGAGACAGAAGGAAAGACGCGGATCTTTTGCAGATGTCCGAACGCAGTCGTTTGGTCTGTCTACACCCAGCACAGTTAAGCTACCATCACTCGTGCTCACGAGAAACCCAAGTATCAATGGATGACCTAACCACAGATGCAGGCAGACCCAACGCACAGGTTCAGGTCCTGAGAGAGCTTCAAGTTTCACTGTGTTTAGCCTTCCGACCAAGTTCATAGAAAGCTTGATCTCTAGCACTAACTTGGACGAGGTAAGAGGGTTGAGCAGTGCTTTTAGTGCAGCTTGGGTATCACTGCAAACGCATATGTTTCTAGCCCTCCACCTGTTGTCACAATATAGCGCATAGCCATAAGGATTGCGAAAATCTCCGCCTGGAAGACAGTCGCATGGTTACCTAAGGGGTAGTGTAGTCGAATGTTCTCGCTTTCCTCGAAGACTCCAGAACCAGACCCCTGTCCGGTTTTAGAGCCATCCGTGAATACACGATGGTATTCTTTCCCTGGCTCAGAGTCAGGCCGAAGCCATTCCGTTGGCTGAAGAAAGTTGACGTGGTAGTTTTGTCGCAGTAGCATCAGCATCATTGCATCAGACGGCATATCCATACGACAGTGTTATCTATAACAAAGGATAATTCTCGCACAAGTTCTTCAAAATTCCAACGCGCGTGGTACCAAAAGCCACCCCTCTTTAACCGGGAGATAGTTTTCAGCGTACACCCCATGATAAAAATATCAAGGGAGGAGGTACATCATAGCATCTAGAGCAGAGCCCGGAGTGCTAGGGAAGGTCCCTGTGTAGCCAAGACAAACCATTCTTTGAAGTTTGGCAAAAGAGGCAGCAACACGTTTCCGTGAAAGTCTGTTCCACCATACAACCGATGCATATGAGAGAAGTGGTCTTACCATTGCCGTATAGGTACAAAGAAGGGTCCTTAGGAGATAAGCCCCATGTCTTGCCAAAAGCGCCTTTGCACTGCCTGAAAGTTGACTGCGCTTTATCGGTTTTCGATTCAATTTGCTTGGACCAAAGAAGTTTTCTATTGAGGATTACTCCCAGATATTTGACTTCATCAGAGATCAGGATAAGGACATCTTTAAGCACAAGTTGAGTCCGACCAGTGACCTTCCTCCTTCTCGTGAAGAGAACAACCGTAGTTTTAAGAGGATTCACTGAAAGCGCCAGAGAGCAGACAGTCCTTAGATTTGAACCGAAAGACAGAACGGCGACATCGTCCGCGTGGGCTTGTGTGTAGGTTCCAGGAAGATTGAGAACTGTTAGCAGAGAGTCTACTACCATACACCATAAGAAGGGGAGACAAGACACCACCTTAAGGGCAGCCTCTGTTTACCCCTGTCATGACGCATTTGCCACAATCCGCTTCGGCAATCAACGTAATGTACATTAGCATTGCAGTAATCCACAACACCAATGTTTCATCTATACCACGATGTCTGGCTGCATTGTCAAAAGCACCCTCAATATCGAAGAAAATGCCCAACGCGTACTCCTTCCGATCAGGAGCACTTTCAATCCTACCAACGAGGCTCTGGAGCGCAGTTTCACATCAGGATTTTCCGCGCTGAGAGGCATTGTTGCATCGTTTTTACTTGCATATTCACCTGTGCTATGATTTGTCGTTTCATGGTCCGTACAACCGGGGAATATTTTTTCAATACATACCTACCTGTGTATTGTCGAGCGCTGTCCGTACAAATACGAAATTTGTGCATATAAGGTCAAAAATATGCCTTACATTTCGAGTTCACTTTAAAGAAGAGCCCGACTTTGTCTTCTTTATAATATAACCCCAACACCACGATTGTCATTTGGTCGGTTATGCGGCCTCGGTTATATTTTCTTTTTGTCAGGAACGTTTCATCTACTTGCACCGTTTTACCCGATGTTGATATCAGTGTGAGGGGCTATTATTTCTGCTATTTCACGAAAATTGTTATGGTAATCTATTACCGTGGATTTACTGAGCTCTCTCGTATCATGATGCCGCCAAGCGAGTAAATGTTATGTAGATTGAATCAAAAATAATACAAAACAATATAGGTAGTATAAGAAATTCCTATAATTTTAGCATAGGATTTAAATAATTTACATGAAAAGCTTTTTTGACCGGTATTTTAAATATACATAATGACAAAAGAGATTATTAAAGCCAGAACTTCCTGAATTGTAATGGTCAGCAAATATGTAACCATTCATATTATCATATTCAAAGAAAACAACATCTCTCCTCTTTTATTTTATTCGCTAGAAAAAAAAATTGTTTTTAAGATTTATCAGCAGAATTAAAAGCGGCGCTCGGTAACCCTATGCCATACACACCACCATGCACAAGCAAACAGAAAAATTACTCCGAAAGGGGTGTGGCTTGTGTGATTATCGCTCTCGGAGCAGCGAGCGTTTTCCATCGTCATCCTGTATCCTGTGTCCTGTGCCTGTCCTATACCTATCCAACAAAAATAATTTTCTCCCACAGCAACCACCAATGCGGCACTGCCACTTCCAGTTCCAGCCACCACAAACCAGTAAGAATAGACCGTCGACTCCTCCCACATAACGGGCTTTGCCTACAAGCTGCCGGCGGGCCCAGGATTTTTCATGTATTGGTGCTGTACAAAATCAAAGGAGCGCCATTAACGCACGCATACTTGAAAAATCCTAGGCCCATGGTATAGCACGGAAAATCATTGCCGCCATTAATTTTGACATTTACACGTATTCACAGACAGGGTAATTTCTTCCGGGGGGGATCGGGTAGGTGTACGGGAAGTCGGCGGTCTATTCTTACTGGTTTGTGTCCAGCCACGACATTCCACTCATATCCAACACGAAATCTCCCCATGCAATCCAACAACGCATCGGCATAATGCATCGAGAGCGATAAACACACAAGCCACACCCTTTGACCCCTTTTACACGCAGAATTTTTTCACTCATGACTCTTCTTAATTCTCTTTTGGGCACTTATGGTGCATTTATACGTTCAGTGTTTTCACTTTAGTGCCTTGATTGTCAAATTGTCTTTGTTTCCTTTTTTTCTCATTCGTCGCTCGCGGCGCAGACCGCATACAGTTCGAAAATAGAGCAAATGCATACGTCTATCGCGACTGAGTACGGTTTGAGAATAAAGCAACGCTGAAAATAACGAAAGAGAGCGAAAGAGAATACAAGAATCGGATGGGAATTCGCGGCCCATCAGTGTTCGGCTATCCCCTGCACTTTTCATCCCCTTTACCTACACATTCTCGACACTAAAGTGAAAACACTCAGCGTGTAAAAGGGGTCTTTTCGGAGTAATTCTCTCGGTTTTTGTGCGCGTGGCCCCGTGCCGCCCGCGTGGTGTAGATCGTGTTCAACCAAACACCAATATGGTATGCGTATGGCCGTGTGGGTGTGGTGACATTGACAATGGTGTATGAGATGGGTATGCATTGGTATTGGAATGGAAGTTCCAATTGTGGCGTATTTTATGTGGTTTTTTTGTAAATATCTTCTAAAATATTAACTTTTCGACATAACAGTCTTCAGCACATATATAGCTACGAAGACGATCTACTAGAAAGGCTTACATGTATTTTTTGTAAATCTAAAAATAAACAGTTTTTTGTGCGAATGAACATAGTTTTTCCACGAAATTAAGAATAACTCCCAAACTATGAAATAAAAAGCGAGAACTCTCGCAGGAGCATAAAATCCAACTAATGATAATAGAAAACCATCTTGACCATCTATCAAATCCCGAATAAACATAATGGAAACATATTGCCTCCGTCTGAAAAGAGGTAATATTCTGGCTGTTCTTAACCTAATGCGGATGAGATCTATATCTGGAAATGATATAGCCATCTACATCGATAGTTAGACAGCACTCAAGGCACTGGAATACGAAGATCAATTCTAAAATAGGCAGGAACTGCCCACTGTCGCACAATGCACAGTTCTGTGTTGGGTACCAGGACTTACTTAAGGTGGCGCTACAGTCCGGGGTGGACCTGGGCCTCAACCAACAAGCGTCTCCAGCCAGCACGATCTTTGGCCTACTGTCTTCAGTTTCGCACGCTAAGTTGGTTAAGGTCCCGTTCCACTTGCGTGCGCCACCTGAGTCGCGGTCTTCCTCTACTGCGCCGTCCCTCGGGTGTGGATTCGAAGATCTTCCGGGCCGCAGCATTCACGTCCATTCGCTCTACATGACCCAGCCACCGCAGTCGTTGAACCATCACTCTTCTGGCTAGGTCGATGTCGCTGTACAGCCCGTACAGTTCGTCGTTGCATCTCCTCCTCCATTCACCGTCTATGAATACGGGACCGAAAATTACTCGAATAATTTTCCTCTCGAAGTAACCAAGAGTAACCCCATCCGCTTTTGATAGAGTCCATGCGTCTGCACCATAAAGTAGGACTGGGATGATTAAGGTCTTATAAAGGGTCACTTTAGTTGTTCGTGAGAGCGCTTTGCTTTCTTAGCCCAAAGAAACAGTGATTGGCAAGAGTTATTCTTCGTTTAATCTCAGCGCTGGTGTCATTGTCTGAGTTCATAGCGGAGCCTAAGTAGACAAAGTCCTTTACCACCTCAAAGTTATATCTGTTTATACAGATGACATTCTGTCCAAGACGTCGGTATTGGGTGTCCTTTCTTAATTACAGCATATACTTTGTCTAGCCCTCATTGACCGCCAAACCCATCTTCGCCGCCTCCGTCTCAATGCTCACGAACGCGCCAGTGACATCACCCTTCGTTCTGCCGATTATGTCGATGTCGTCGGAGTAGGCGAGTAGATGGACGGACTTTTGAAAGATAGTGCCTCTGGTGTTAGCGTTTGAGTTTTGCATTATTCTTTCAAGAACGATGTTGAAAAAGTCGCATGACAGCGCATCGCCTTGTCTAAATCCTTTTTTTATAATAATAATGTGTGGCATGATGCTCCAAAATGCGTTTCGCCCCGATGTAGTGGGTGGGCTCATCAGTAGACGAACCACCACATCTGCCTAGACGCACATTTTACTCGATGTTTACCGAGACTATTATGTGATTTCACAGCCACAAGTGACTGTGAACCATACCATAAACCTAAACGTGTCTTCGGTCGAAGACAAAAACCGTATAGGATTTATTTAGCCTGGCTTCGTAGTCGCGCATTCTGTCACTCGAATTTTGCAAAGAAGTCCAAAGGGGTCAAGTCGCAACTCCGAGGTGGCCAATTAACATCGCCAAGACGGCTGATAACACGATTTGGGAATTTGGTGTGCAAAAGATCGATTGTGGCATGGGCTGTGTGGCATTTCACACCATCCTGCATAAACCAGAGGTCGTCCAAATCCATGTCTTTAAGTCGGTTAACATGGCTCTGTAACGCCCACCGTTGACCGAAACAGTCACCACTCCACAACCACAATCCACGCCAAACTGTCCCTCTCTGTGAATGCAAGGCTTCTCGACAATAACTGCGTGTTTTCCGAGCCCCAGATGCGGCAATTTTGTTTGTTAACGGAGCCGCTGAGATGAAAATGTCAGAAAATATGATTTTTCGCCCAAAATCGTCCAATTCAAGCTGCTCAAAGGCCCAGACTGCGAAGCGATAACGAAGGGGGTGGTGGTGCGCCTTCAATTGCTGAGTAAATCGGACCCTGTAAGCGAATAATCCGAGATCTTCGTGCAGAATTCTCCTCAGGCTATTGCGTGAAATGTTGAGCTGTTGAGATCGATGGCGAGTTGAGGTATTCCGCGGAGGTATGATACTGACTTTCTGTCAAGATGTTAGACGGGAAAAAGCTGTCAGTGTCAAAATAACCTAAGATTTAAAAAGAAACCACTAGATGGCCCACCCTACTTGATTTCTGCAAAGCAAATTGGGGGTTTTTCAATGGCAAGTGTTTAGGTGTTTTTCCATTGTAGTAGTGCCGTATGAGATCTCTCTCTCTCTCTCTCTCTCTCTCTCTCTCTCTCTCTCTCTCTCTCTCTCTTATACCCCTATTTAATCTAACTTAACCTAACCTAACTGAGAACGGTTTAATCTTATGAAGACGGACTATAGATTAATTAATTCAACCCATGGCGTAAGCACTCAATGCGGCCCCAGTCCTTAGGTAAAACCGTATACCTCTTTTACTACCTACCACTACCTCCTCGACTCAAAAACTCGAAATAGAAAATCAAACTTAAATCTCGCTTCAATATTTGATCCTATATAAGCCACTAAGGCGATTGGTATGATACTCATTTTCACCAGACTTTTGCTAATTAATGATGACAGTAATGCGTCAACCAAGTGTCCAAGTGGTCCCACACAATTTTGTAAAAACAACAATTTACATGAGTGTAAGATCGAAGTCAAATGAAAACAATAGACACTTATGCCTACCACAACTCATAGATACTTTCTTTTGTCGGTCTCAAGTGTGAGGCGAGTGCTCACCAGCTCATCATCTAATAAGGCAATAAAAGTGATGGCTAGTTAGAGTTGCCCGCCGAGAGCGGTCTAGCCATAAATAATTTCCGATGCCGCAAAGTATAACTACGTACTTAAACTGTTATTCAAACAATGTTCGATGACGGCTAATACCTTAGGAGGATCACTTGAATCTTTTTTCTTTGTTTATTGTTCGCAGTTCGCAGTGAAATCGAAAAGTTCTTATGAATCGCGAGCAAGGACTTGAAATGGCATTTGGAAGTGCTTTGAAAATCGAAAGCGAATCTAGAAGTTACGTGTGAGGGTCACCGGCAACATTGCCGCACACGTATGAGAATACTAAGGAAGATGTGTGCTTATATAATTTTTAATCGTACGTGTACTGCAAGAGCAAACGCCTTACCCCAGAAACAGATGCTAATCTGTTGAAGAGTTGTGAGTTAAAATGTGGAAATGGTGAAAATTGAAATATCACGTCTAGGTGTTACATAAACATTTGGTAGGTAGTAGATACCTAATGGTTTTCACTTCTAAGAATGTTATGTCAATAAATGCTCTTCAATCGATATACCTACCTATAATTGTCGTGATGTCGTTAATTTTTCACTTGTAGTGGCAAATATTTATTATTGCAACTTTTACTTTCTACTTTCGTGGTATTTGTTTATTAATATTATTTTAGTGGATCACTATAGTTAGTTGCGAAATAATGCGTGCTGAATGCATGAGTGCTGAAATTAACGATGCTATTCAGAATCGTATATGTTTATCTGTTCATGTGTGGGTGTTTACGAGAAGATTTCTATATTGTTCGATAATCGGGGCTATATTCGCACTTTCCTTAATTAATACTCACTAAACATAATATTATTGGAGCCCTATGGACACACGACCAATGCGATGAGGACAACTCAAACCGCAGGATTTGAGGCTACATATTCTTTCCACTAGATATCTTTTTTTCACTATATATCTTTATACAGTCATCGGGAGGCATTAGTGCCATGAGAAATAGTCATTTAATAAATTAGAAATGAAATGAAACAAGTCTTCCGACCTACAGAAATACTTTGGTCACGCCATAAACCTAACTATACTTAGAATTTACAAGATCTTACTCGAGCGGCAGGGTAAATTGAGAAATAGACATATATCCAACGCGTATTATCCATTGCAATTTGAAATGGAGGCATTACAGGCAATGAGAAAGCAGACGAATTAGCAAGAGAAGGTACGACAACGGTTTAGAACAATATCTGTGAGTCCGGTCCAATACAGCAAAAAGACCCTCCCTCCGTGGTGGAACAATGAACTCTGTAGGCTAAGAAAGCTGACCAGAGAGACTTTTAATATCTGCCACAGGTGTAAATACTGGCAGCCCTACCGGGACTGTCATAAAATATACAAGCAATCTATCAGAGTATGGCCAAAAAACAGTCACGGATAGATTACTGTCAATCAATAGAAACTTTAAAGGACTCTGCAAGAGTCGCCGGGCCTTGACGGCATCCTGCCTATTATGCTACAGAGATGTCAAGACATGACACTCCCGTGCGATTTTTGGGAACTCTATATTCAATAACCACGTACCTCTTTCATGGAGACAAGTGAGAGTGATTTTCATTCCAAAGGCTGTCAGACGTGGTCACGAAAGCTCGAAAGATTTCAGACCAATCAGCCTGACCTCCTTTGTTCTGAAGACGTTCGAACGAGTTCTAGACAACCATCTGCATGGTTCAATAGAACCAACACTCTCAAAATCACAGCACGCATACCTCAAAGGAAGATCGACAGAGACTGCTCTCCATGAAGTAGTGCGAACAATCGAAAACTCATTACAATATAAAGAAAATATACCTTAGCGACCTTTCTAGATATAGAAGGGGCTTTTAAGAATGTACATACTGAAGCGATTCTAGAATCCTTAACGGAATTGGGGATAGAAAAACGATCTTAGCCTTTGGATTGTTTCTATGCTTAACATACCAATCAGACAACACTAGGAAATAGCAACATAACCAAATACGCCAGGAGAGGAACAGCCCAAGGAAGTGTCATTTCACCACTGCTACGGCTCATAAGTAATGAACAAAATACCCAATAGTTTAGATAGAGAAAAAATTAAGCTAGTCGGATATGCGGACGATATGGTGAATTGGTGATACTGGTGCCAGGAAAGTTTCTCTCTGTAATTAACGAAATTATGGAGAATGCTCTGTCGAAGATTAGCAACTGCACCAGATTGTGTGGTCTCGGTGTAAGCCCAAGGAAAACCGAAATGATGCTTTTCACCACTAAGACCAAAATACCGTCTTTACACTTCCTCGCCTAAACGGCCAACCGCTCTCGTTATCACCCAGTGCTAGGTATCTGGAAGTGATCCTGGATCCCAAACTCAACTGGAAACTCAACATTGAACAATGGGTAAAGAAAGAGTGCAAGGGTTCTTCTATGCCTGCAGTAGAACATTCGGCAAAAGGTGGGGCCTGCAACCAAAACTAACCCTTTGGATGTACACAGCCGTAGTATGATCAATCCATACATACGGATCAATAGTTTGGTGGCCGGCTCTTAAAAAAGCCCATAACATAACCAAGCTCAACAGAGTCCAAAGAATGGCATGCATAGGACCCTCAGGCGCTCTGCAGTCAACGCCGGCAGACGCCCGCGTTTCCTTTTCCATCTTTTACCTTTAGACCTTCACATCACAAACATCACAGCACACAGCGCGATCAGACTCGGAGAGTCAGGGTGCTGGTATGCAAGACCCTATGGACATAGCAACGTTCTGCTGTCTCTATAAAGATAATTAGTACCACCCTCAACGGATTACATGACCTCCAAAATGTTTTTCACAAAACACTTTGAAGTAGAATTTCCCTCAAGATTAGAGTGGCAAAACGGACGGCTGAACAGGGACTCGAATTTAACAATCTACACGGACGGTTCAAAAATGGACTGTGGAGTAGGTGTGGGTGTATTATCTGACCTTCCGGTTTCCGGATACAGCCAGTGTGTTTCAGGCCGAAAAACTTGCTATCCGGGAGGCCTGCCGCGTAATCAAACTACACACGAACATAGCCCTGATGCACAAGATAGACATATTCAAATTAATTGACAGTCAAGCTGCGATCAAGGCTATCGCCTCAGTCAATATAACCTCAAAATTAGTTTTATAATGTCGAGAGGAGCTGACCTCGCTGGTTCCAGGTCATAGCAACGTTTATGGAAACGAACAGGCTGACGAGCTGGCCAGGCAAGGGTTAATCCTCCTGGATTCACTTGCGGAATCGGTCAACATTCACATAGGAGCAGCCAAAGCAAAAATTTCTTCAAAATTCCTATCGATAGCCAATCTTAGGTGGAGGAGACTAACAAACTGGGGGCCAACTATGTAATTCGATTCTACTTTCGATTCTATTCGAAAGATGGTTCCGATTCTACTTTCAAACCGAACTATGTATGAAATTAGAATCGAATGTAAGTAATGCTAACTTTTTCCCAAAACATTTCCGACTTTCGAACGAGTCTCGCATTGTGTTTGACAGACGTTTGAAAAAAAAACGAAATAATAATTTGTTGTGATTCGTAAATAAATAACATGGACAGTGTCGCAATTTGGTTTTTAACGGAAGAAAATGAGAATCGCAATGATCAAATTGAGCGAAGGCGAATTCGGGATCAATTCAATATAATGGAGCTAAGCGAAAAAAGGTTTGTTAAGATTTAAGAATTAAAAGCATTTGTAATTAAATGATTTCATTTCAGTCAAATTTCTCCTTTTCTAATTTGTACGCTTTTTCTTTGATTTCAAAGTTCCTTCTTTTATATTTTAAGATTCCCTTTAAGTTTTCATTCATATCCTTCATCAGGACGTATGAATTGTTTTGGAATGTGATTTGGTTGCTTACTTGTTTTTCTAAAAGTGATGCATATTGTTTTTTGGGTGTTATCCGTGGTTCAGGGACTATTTCATTTTCTTTATTGCCTGTCGCATCGTTAATACTATTATCACTTTGTAAAATGCTTGCCAAAGCGTCGTCCATAAATGTATCTTCGGTATTATGACGTTCTTCATTGGTGTTCTCATTATTTCTCAAGCCGAAATTCCGGACATCAGTCATTCCATCAATCGCCTTACCTAAATTGAGTAACTCTGCAACCTTCTCTTCGAGTGGTGTTAAGGGACAATGCTTAGACGGTCCACCACCAGTTCCAGAGAGATTAATTTTATTCTTCCTGAGCTTGCCTTTTGTGTGAACTTTAAAGTCAGCCCAAACCTAAATCATAAAAAAATTAGTATAGGGAATTTGGCTGGCTTCAACCATTGTATACCTTTTTCCACCCATTACCATCGCGCTGCGGTGGACCTTCAGCATTTAAATCTTTAGACAGATTTGTCCATAAATGTGCGGATTTTCTTCTGGCCTCCGGTGTTTTTAAATATCCTTTAGATAAGTCGGGATGCCTTGTCATGTATTCAACAAGAATCTCAAATTGAGATGTCTTTGTGTTTGCACATTTAGATGATTCCCTATGAATAATATATATTTTATTACTCTTATGTAATATTTAATAAGTTATCAACAAATTTCTTACTTACATTTTTAAAGATTTCTGCAATCCACACAACCGCTCGCAAACAAATTTGCATTAGAATGATTATTTACGAATTCGAATGGTTTTGACATTTACTTTAGAATTAGATAGTACCAATTCTGAGCAAAAAAAAGAAAAAAAATAGACAATTCGAGGTCCGTTCGATTTTCGAATATGTGCGCTGGCTATAGAGTTGCAGAGTACGCATCTTGCGAATTCGAACATTTTGATTGTAGAATCGAATTACATAGTTGGCCCCCTGTACCATATCCAGAAAGATGTGGCCAATTTATAGTGGGGAAAAAACAGCCCACCTCCTGAGTAAAACATGAAAAGATTTAGCCAGAATAACAGCGATCACCACAGGTCACTGGCCTACAGGGGACCATGCAGCCAGATTAGGCATCCCACATAATACACACTGTCACAGAAGATTAGTATCAAACTGAAAACCTTTTTGAACTCCACAGGCTGGATCTAAACTATACACTTCGATAAACCTTAACAACCAGGTCAAATGAGTTGTGGTAGCAAAACGGCACTTAGTGGTACTTGGGTTTTTTATAAACCGCCACACCTACCTACCTACTCATCCGGCCTTAGACACTCAAGGGCTCAAACTTTAAGCAGGGGAAAAAGCCACAAAAGAGGCGAACGCCTTATATGTCATGGAAAGTAGTATGTAATACCATGAAAAATCCTTGGCCGGGCTTTCACCAAGCTAGAGTTGAGAGAATTAGGGAAGCGTAGAATAGGGCACACTATACTCTTCGGTACCAAAGACGAAAATACACCTGACGAAAGAGTAAATTTGCACGGACTGAGGTGAGGGAGTTCTAGAGGACACGACCTAATTTCCAGGACCTGGACGAGCTTTCCAGTACAGTAGCAGACAAGATGAAGTTCATGAATAAATTTAAGAATACGTGCAGACAGGCAAATCGGAGAGTTGGAGATAAATAATTCGGGTGCTTAAAAATTGTCAGGCATTTATGTTGTTCGCTTTGTTTATTTTTAATTTCGATAAAATTCTAATTTTACGCAATTATGCCACACTCAATTGCAAAGTAAAATGCCGGTCGTATAAGTCTGTACAAACCCCAGCCTAAGCTTATTTTAATTGTCTTGTTTCTACCCAAACAAAAAGCGTTACGTAATCTGCCGCATTTATGAATGCTTTTGTAGGTATAGTTGCTTGGCTTTTATAATTTTACCTCCTCAAAAGCATCGTCTTCAGTGTTCCGCTTCGAAAGCAAAATCGTAAATACAATTTCTCTAAAGCGAGTAACACTGGTGGGTAATTAAAACAATAACATACTGGTAATGGCAATATGCGTTTTTTGAAGACCGCTAATCCACACTTTATTGTATTTGCACGAGTGATTAAAGTTCGGTAATAGTTGGGACTAATCTTCCCACCATTTCACGAGTTCTATCAAAAAAGTGAATGCATTGCTCGCCATTGAATCGGAATGTCCAACATTAAAAGAGTAAGTGTGGACATCATAGAAATCTCAAAATCCAGAGAACCACACAAAATTTCACTTCACTTTTATAATACTGTCTTACAGATAGGTAGTTTTGTTTGATATCTTTTCCTCTTTGAATCGAAATTCCTCTGGCAGACGATCCAACAGTGGGACATAATGACCCAAAAGTTGGCACTATTTCAAAAAACTAAATTCAGGATACATAATATTATTAGGTAGGTATATATATTTTTTTGTTAAATAAAAATGGTATTCATTTCTTTATGAACTTACCTCCAGTTTCACAGAAGAAGTTTAAACTAAAGTTCAAGAGTTGAACTTAAGTTCAACTCGTGCGGTTTCACAATTTTATCTGAACTTCAGTTCAGTTGAACTCAGTTCAACTAAATTTAATGAATAAAATTTAGCAGTTTTGTATAGTATGTACTTAGCTTTTCGACTTTTCCAAACTCATTCCTTGTCTTTTCTTTCAAAGAACACGCCAAACAACGTCAAATATTTGTGTTTTTGACAATCGACAGCTTTAAATGAATTGAAATGTCACTAGCTATGTCAAGTGATCTGAGGTTTAAACGGCAGAATACTGTAGTTTAACTTAAACTTCAGAATGAACTCTGTTCAAGGCTTAAACGAAATTGGGTAACCGAATTAATTGTTGAACTGAAGTTTAAACTTCCACTGTGAAAGTATACGAACCGCTACACTAGTGAGATGCTTTTGGATCTTCTCAATTCTAAAAGAATGTCCTTCGTAAAATGGATTCCATACTATACTGCAGTATTCTAGATGTGATCTGACAAAAGCAAATAATAGACATTTAAGAGTATGAGGATCATGAAAGTCTTTCGAATTCCGCAATAAAAAACCAAGCATCTGATTACCTTTGGCAACCAAAAACTCAATGGGCTTGTAAAAGCTAAGTTTTATATCAAAAATAACTCCAAGATCTTTTTTGGAGCAAATAATGGACAAAGGGTTATTATCGATTACGTACGTAAAGGGAATTGGACAGAGGTGACGATAAAAAGAAAGGCTTTGACATTTACAGATATTTAAGGTCTTCTTTTAGAAGAATACAATCTTGAACTGGACGTATTGATCGGAAGATCTTCAAATCGTCGGCAAACATTACACACTGGGAACTCAAAAACAAGACAGGAATGTCATTAGATAATAAACAAAAGGAAGAGCAGAGGGCCCAGATGACTACCTTGAGGTACTCTAGAGGTAACATAAATTGGTGACTAGAGCGTTTCGTTTATACGAACATACTAGATACGATACGTTAAGTAGAAATGAATCCACTTTAGGATATTAGAGTGAAAATCCTAAGATAGTCAGTTTGGAAATTAGTGTACTGTGGTGAACGCGATCAAATGCCTTAGCAAAGTCTGTATGGATTACATCACATTCCAAGCCATTCTCAAGGTAATTCAATGCAGTAATTACAAAAAATTGAGAGATTCGTAGTAGTGGATCTGCATGTAACGAAGCCATGCTGAGACGGAGAGATAAATATTTTTAAGACAGGTGTAAGTTTGTCACAAACTAGTTTTTCAAACAACTTAGGGACAGTAGAAATTTTACAGATTAGACGATAGTTAGTAATATTATGTCTCGATCCAGATTTGTATATGGGCGTTAAAAACGACCTCTTCCAATCTTTCAAACTAAAAACTAAACATAAAGAAGGTACAGAAAACGCGGAGGAGCACTTTTGAAGTAAAATTGGCGGGATGCCATCCATACCAGTATTTTTTTTTAGTTTTAATAAAGAAAGAGCAATTTGTACTTCAGTGATTGAACACTCTAAGTTGCCGATATTTACGAAATCACAGGACATTGAGTTATTACATGAGACTCTAAGTATGGCAGTACCACAAGAATAAACAGACTGAAAGTGGTTAGCGAACATGTTACAAATGGATGTCAGATCAGATGAAGATACACATTTTTCCACATTTCAAATCAGATTTTAAAACACAGTTGCTCAGAGCTTGCAGAAATGAGTAAACAGGTTTCAAAGTAAATTAATGAACATGAACAGTTCAATTCTCTTCAAAGAGCACAAGAATCAGCAAATAAATGTGATCGTCCGGAAGTGGGGCGCAGTAGCGCAGTGGTTAGTGTGCTGGACTGCTGTGCGAGGGATCCCAGGTTCGATCCCCGGAAAAAACACAAATTACATCTTAGTGTTTTTTTCTACTGCGCCACCTCTCGCGAACGTCTGACAAACATCCGAGAGTATAACTGTCCTGAAAAAGCTTCTCAATTCAGCCGTTCGGAATCGGCATAAAACTGTAGGTCCCTTCCATTCGTCCCAAAAATAGAAACTCACACAAACGAATGGTTGCGAGAAGCTAGGCCTAGGGTGTCTACCGCCTGTTGCGCCACCTATTTATTTTTTTTTAGTCCGGAAGTGGGGTATAAAATTGCTTCTGAACGAACAAAGCGGCAAAAAATACAAGATTTAAGAGATTCTGTCATAAATTATGCCAATCAAATGAGAATAAGAGCTTTCGGATGGTTTCAATCTTCCAATTAATTTCATCCCAATAAAGTGTCTAAAAATGTATTATAGCAAAGTTTTATGACGGGAGAAGTTGCTTAGGCGGTACTAGTCGCAGCGAAAATATCACGATACAAATACAATATAGACTTATAGTGTTCCTATTATTTATTTATTATTTTCTTAAAAAGTCGCACAGAATGCAAAAAATAATGCTATCCGAACAAAGGGCACATGATAGGCACAACTATCTGTGCCGAAGTCAGCCTTCAAGCTCTGCTAGACATTGTTCTTGAATATATGGGGTAGCTTCAGAATTGTACCTTACTTCTTTAATATCAAAGTGATGCCCGATGTCAGGACATAGTTTTTATAAACGAGCTGTTGAATATCTTTTGCACTTAGCATAAAACCTACCTAACAAAGAATGCCAATTGCCAAGCTCTCGAGAATGGCAAAAAAATCGTTGCAGCAAATAATTTCCGTATTCAAAAGGAACTCCTAGAGCGATGTGGGTTTATTGCCGATAACCCGAAGGTGGGATTTGGCAACACGAATAATGGTAACACGAAATGACGGTAAAGCGGATTTTCCAAAACCCAGAATTAATAAAAAAACTTCACACAATTATGATTGTCGGTGGATTGAATTTGGTTATGTCTTTGTGAGATATTATGTTGCAAAATGGCCAACTTGACTAAGTAGCGCAAAAAGCGATCAACTATAAGACCTCAAATCAAAATCAAGCAGTTTTACAGTTTCAGTGCGTGGCACCTCCCATACAAAAAAAAAAATTCAAAATCTTATATCTCGAAAACCGCCGAATCGATTGAGTTAAAATTTACAGATAATCTTAGGTATTGGCCCTGAAGTGCTCCTGTCAAGATTGGTGAAAATTTGACAAAGGTGCGTGGCACCGTCCATACAAAAAAAATTCAAAATCTCGAAAGTCACTGAATCGATTGATCTCAAACTTTCCTGGAGTGCACTGAAGGAAATTGGTCACTCCCATACACAAAACATCTTCTGTGGGTTGAAACTTGATGACGTTATAACTCGATAACCGCTGGGCCGATTCTTATGATTAATTTTTGTATTGTTCGTATTGTTGTATTTCAGGTTTACACCAGAAAGAAAATTCCAGAAAATCGATTTAATCTCATTTTTCGCATTTTACAAAAGAACATTATTATCTAAGACCTAAGCAATACAATTCCTGTGCAAAGCCGGGCGGGTACAAGTATATTATATAAAAACGTTGGTGCGTATGTAAGTCCGATAATGGCTGCTGAACCACAGAGGCTATCCGCCTTCATTCCTATTAAAAAACATTATTGAACAAAAATATCAAAATAATTCTTGAAATATTTAAAATAACTATTTTAGGCAGAACAACGTTTGCCGTGTCAGCTAGTGAGAGATATATATATTAAACCGGAAGTATTTTTTTATCAGTCTTCTTACTGTGAAATTGACAAGTTCTCATTCATTCATTCATTTTCAAAGGTTCGCTTATACATAATCTAGTACTATGTCGCATCGCGGCTCAAGTGAAAAGTTCAAATTTTTTTTTTTGTTAAATTTGTCTTTTCGTGATTTTATTTCCGATACTGGAACCCCCCAAGTGTCAAATAATAATGACGAAGAATCTAAAGATAACAGCGATTATGAAAGCAATACCTACTAAATATTTAAATAGACAAATTTCGCTTCGTTTATATTTTTCAATTAATTTTTTTTTTTAAATCTATAACAGCACTCCAAGATTTATTTTTTTAATTTGGCTTCTTTCACTATAAAATTAGGTGTTTTAGTGTAAGTGTAGTTGACAAAAAAAATTAATTCTTCTTCTGTTTAATTTCTTGAATTTATTTTCGTCGAAAATGGGTTTAAAAAAATCTTATTAGTGGTCTTAATATTTCAGGTTCTTAGCTGTACCGGCTGATTTGATACCAACTTTAATGGTATTTTGCCCCACTGTAGCGTCAGCGATGTCTTTTACATTTTCATACAACAAAACTCGTGCTCACCACATATTAGGTAGTCGCGGTGAGAATGAAAGAGGTGCTCGCCGCCGGCATCTAAATCAAAGTTAGGCGGTGAGACTAACTTCGAGTCTCGTAAAGAGATACACCATTGTACCACCACCAGTCTACCAGACTTGGTGGATTCGCTATAAAACTCTTTTCGTATGCAAGTCGTGGCTTAATCTTACCTTGAACTTGCTACCGTCGAGACATAGCCACAGTGAAGTTAAAGAAGCACAAACGTTACTACCGATACCGATCGCGAGCTTCTTCTTTTTGATTTACTAGCGCGTTGCGGTTTGAATTTGATTTCATTTTCCTGTGCGATAAAGTGAAGTGAAGCGATGTAAGATACATTTGAACCGGAAGTGTTTGATTGATCAGTCGTCATAGTGTGAAAGTGACAAGTTCTGTTTTTTGTTTTGGCAGATTTTTTCCTTTCCTTTTCGTGATTTTATTTCCGATTTGGATCGGTTTTTGGATTTAAATTAGAGTTTCGCATGCGAATCGAAAAGTTCCAACGATGAAAATGAAATTCCATGCGTTGGTGGTGTGCGCGGTGCTGTTGCCACTCAGTGTGAATGCACAACATAGTAAAGGTAAAGTATCTTTAATTGATGTTCATTATGCTATAGTTACACTCTATAAAATCTATAAATGCAACACGCATTGTTATGACAGTAATTTATTGAATGGCTTGAATAAATCATGCTCTGATTAGAGACTGATGTGAGAATTTATGGGCTCGAGAAGTACTCGTATGTGTTGTTCAACCTATCAGTTGAGGAACAATGTTGCTAACAAGTGTGCCGCGATAGACATGGGAACTAACACAGTGTCAGTAGGGCTTGTGTCTTGTTTAATGGGTGAACCAGCTTCTTTCTGGTAACGGATACCACATTCGCGGTTTGGAATCAAAACAGAACCAAGGTATCATATAGTGTTCCTATTCTTGGAACGAGTTTCTGGTGCGAGTTGACCCATAATAATTGGAGTCGTGAATTGTTTTACGGCGTGAATTATGGTGTAGATACGGGAAGAGGGAATTGGACTTATTTTTCTTATGAGGTTAGCCATTAAATGTAAATGATCTCATTAGGGAAATATATTTTGTTGGTTCATGGAAATGATTAAAATTACCTGACTGCTTTACAGTTGGGTTAATGTAATAATATTTAGGTACCTATACTGCCAATGAATGGTTTTGAAAATGAGCAGGGATCTTAGACAAAATTATACTATCGTACATTTTGGATTAGTTGCTCGTCTTAAGTCAGGTTAGATTTTGTACAAAATGTACAATCACCAGTGAAGAGGAATATAAATATAGGGTCCTTATTGATAAACCATTTTTAGTTTTATAGGTGTTCACAATAGCAAAAGCAAAATTTTGTTATTTGAGCTTTCGCAAAAGTCTAGACTAGAAACTGTTATTAAAGATAGACAGCTTGGAAACTGCCTTGTCAGTAATTTATTTGTCAAAATTAAAAGAATGCTTTCACATAATCTTAGCCGCCATAAAGCAGATTCCTTTTTTCATACCGAATTGGGATATGTGGTATGTCTAAATCCTACCAACTTTTATTAGTTTGTTTTATTAAAATCGAGTTAATATCGGCACACTTCGACTCTTTCTGCGGTTTTTTGAAATCATACTTGTCCTGCGACGAGATTTCTTGCAACAAAGTTAGTTGTGTATTCCAAAACTTGGCATCATCCGCTTACTTAAATTTTGAGTGCGTTTTTCACAAAGCTCGGTCATGTATTGGCGAATATTTTTTTTTTTATCAAGTGGATGGTTGTTATAGATATACAATTCTTTGCCTAACTGCAGAGTAAGAAGAGTATCTGTGTCAAATCGCACAAACAGCCAATATGATGTGTATAAACATATCACTTGTTATCACCAAATTTTGAATTTAAGCGGCTCCGCCAATTCTGTTGATAAAAAAGGCTCAGTTTTAATATCACCTCAAAAACCACATTCACTTGCTCAGTATAGCTTAAATTCATGTAAGGGCACTCCATAAGTCAGTTGACACTACCCCAAATGCGGCAATTCGTTTTACGTACGTAGCTACCAGGTGAAAGTGTGTCTCTTCCATAATTGAAGACGATTTTCTTGGGAATTGTTTCTCTGTTCGACTAAACTTTAAAAGCGGCGGTAACTTATCTCAAAATTAAGAAAAATAAATAGGGACACAAGAGGTCCATATAAAACTCGAGACTTAGGTTCTCACGACCTATTGTTTATGTGAGTTTAATTTTTAAGACAAAAGGAAGCGACGCACGTATACCCCTCATCTGTAAAAATGGACATATGATAGGTTAATTTGTTTCTAAATATGGACGGCTTTGTTACGTATAAAGCAGGGAATACACGATACAACGATCGTACCGACTTGAGATGTACCGATGTCGGTACAACGTGTTGTATGAAGCGCACACACCATACGATTTGTATGCGATTTTGTTTTGTTCTTATCACTTATAGACACCATTGTCATATTTTCACTACGAATATCTGAAAAGAAATGAAATCCGTACAAAAATTGCACGGAAGCAAACAAACGGTACGATTTTCATACAATCTATCGCATACGACCATTGGTTTTCAGTCGACAGCGTTCGACCATGCGATGTCGGTACATCCGCAAATTTCATTCACACACACGATACAATCATCGCATACGACCGCATGTTGGTACAACGGTTGGTACGATAATTGTATCGTGTATTCCCTGCTTAGATAATAGCCATTGAAATGGAAAGATGTTCGTATTAAGCTAAGCACCTGGGCAGGGGCGTAGCGAGGGTTTGAGCCGTGGGGGGGTGACTTTCATTGAAATGCCGACTTATTTCAGGAACTTGCCGACTGTATATAGAAATCATGAAAATCGGCACAGTGGTAATCGAGTTATATCTAACGTCAACGAGTTTCACTCCATAGAAGATGTTTTTTGTATGAAAGGCGCCACGCCCCTTTGTCCAATTTTGACCAATCTTAACAGGAACACCCCTGGGCTAATACTTAAAAGACCATTCACATAAGAGCGACCAACTACCTACGATCGAACGACTATTCGGAAGCTTTGACAGTCCGTTCACATGAACACTTTTATAGATCGCAGCAGTTCGCGAATTTCAGCCATATCAGTTTCTACCCACAATGTCTAGTTTGAGGTTAAGTTCGAACGAATGCTTAATTTGCTAGTTTGTGGAACACGTATTAAATGATGTGGATTGCGAATAAACTTTGACAATTCGCGCGGGTGTTTTCGTTCGCGGCAAAAAGTTTGGAATTCGAAATATCGTTATTTAAACTGTTTATAAACTTATTTTCTTAATACATTTTGATTGGATAATTAATTATCCTCCTCTTTGCCCAAACACACGTTTGCCGCGAATTGTTAAAGTTCGCATTCCACATCAATAAGCCGCGAACTAGCAAATAACACATTCCTTCGAATTTAACCTAAAATTAGAAATGCCAACCGTCCTTTTTAAAATCTAATCGAAACTCGCTAAATTTTAAGGATTTCAGTCGGCAAATTCACCGATGCCGACCGTCCTTTTTACAATCGAATGGAAACTCGCTAAATTTTAAGGATCGTAGATCGTAGATTTGCCGACTCTTGAAAAGCGTGGGGGGTGCGACACCCCCCACGCCCCCCCCGCCTCGCTACTCCCCTGCACCTGGGCCAGAATGTATAGTCTTGTTGTAAACACGAGGTTATCATGATTTGAATTCCAGGATATTTATGGAAACGAACGATGATGATAATGAGTTGAATAGACAAGGCTGTTTACTTGGGTAATCATTTCCTATTTTGATTAAAGTACTCAAGGCAAAAATCTCCTTCAAAATTCATTTTAAAGGCAAAGCTTAGATGGAAAAGGCTAACGAACTACTGTGTTATAATAGAA
The DNA here is from genome assembly GCA_955612985.1 of Cheilosia scutellata. Classification (NCBI taxonomy): domain Eukaryota; kingdom Metazoa; phylum Arthropoda; class Insecta; order Diptera; family Syrphidae; genus Cheilosia; species Cheilosia scutellata. The sequence continues at coordinate 42,023,661 of OY015311.1, read as the reverse complement.
CGATGTGACCAAACTATAGCGAGGAAATAACAATCCACTCCACCTTCGTGAAAAGATATCGCTAAATTAACCACTCAGTGTTCAGGAAAATCTGGAAGGATAGTATTATAGAACCTTATTGAATTCCATAGCTTAGATCTAGACTCTCCTCTTTCAAATTCCAACAACCAAGTTATGTGTCGTAATGAGAAGACGAGACAACTAGACGACGATGTCATTACACGAGTGTTGAGTTCAGACTGTCGTTTATTAATCAATTAAGCAACACCTTAGTGTCAGAAAATTATCGCTTTCAATTTACGGGCGCAATAAGCCCTTTTCGGAATGATTTCTTTTCGGAACGACTTCTTTTCTGTTATTCTCCGATCCCATTATATTTGTGAAGACTAAATGGGATGCAGATCTCAATTTTTTAACTTTGGCACTGAGTAGTTAGGGCTTAAGGTTATCGTTCCTACGATAATCATTTGAAAAGTTACGTAATTAGGACCCAGATATTATAGATTTTGTAGCTTATAAATATATTTTCTACATTTATCTTAAGGTAGATTAGGCAGCATTGATAAAGTTCTTAAAACTAGTATAAATCTATCTGGTACTTAAAAACAAAACTGTCGCATCTAGAATTCCGAAAACCCAAGAGAATTAATGGAACAACCTCTCCATCCATAAGGAGTTACAGGCGTTAGGTCTTATCGCCGAAAACCATAAAGCCCAAATTCAAAATTGTCATAACGCCCAAAACATTACTGGGCAATTTGTTGCTGTAAAATATTCACACAAATTTGGGCGATGTGACATTGATTTTGGGCGTAATGACAACAGTGACCCCAAGCAGGGGGGTTGCAGGGGGGTTGCAGGGTGGTTACAGCGGGGCAACATGCAGACGTTTTAAACTGCAAATGCTTTTTGGGCTTTATATCCATCCTGTTGTTTATAGTTACAGATTTGAGAGGGTTTCGGGATGTCGTATGGGCCATAAACTTTTCGAAAATTATCCTAGTTCGACTGTTTCAGTGAATGGATTGCGTACCACGCGCATTGGAATTTTGATGAACTTGTGCGAGAATTATCCTTTGACCCCTGTCTTATGGATATGCCGTCTGATGCAATGACATCAGAAATCCTACTGCGACAAAACTACCACGTCAACTTTCTTCAGCCAACGGAATGGCTTCGGCCTGACTCTGAGCCAGGGAAAGAATGCCATCGTGTATTCACTGATGGCTCTAAAACCGGACAGGGGTCTGGTTCTGGAGTCTTCGTGGAATGCGAGAACATTAGACTACACTACCCTTTAGGTAACCATGCGACTGTCTTCCAGGCGGAGATTTTCGCTATCCTTATGGCTATATTGTGACAAACAGGTGGAGGGCTAGAAGTATATGCGTTTGCAGTGACAGCCAGGCTGCACTAAAAGCGCTGCTTAACCCTCTCACCTCGTCCAAGGTAGTGCTCGAACTCAAGCTTGCTTTGAACTTGGTCGGCAGGCTAAACACGGTCAAACTTGTTTGGGTCCCAGGTCACACTGGTATCCAGGAAAATGAGATCGCTGATGGGCTTGCCAGGCTGGGTTCAGAAGAAGCTCTTTCAGGACCTGAACCCGCGCTGGTTCTGCCTGCATCTGTGGTTAGGTCATCCATCGATATTTGGGTTTCTCGCAAACATGAGCGTCGGTGGCGTGATTGTGCTGGGTGCAGACAGGCCAAGCGACTGCTTCCGGACATCTGCAAAAGGTCCGCGTCCTTTCTTCTGTCACTCAGGAGAATCGACTCTAGACTGCTTGTGGGCGTCCTTTCGGGCCACCAAGCTTTCGCCAAACACTTAAATGTATTGGGCTTGAGCGACACCACCATCTGTCCTGCTTGTGGAGAGGACGATGATACGGCGGAACACTTCCTCTGTAGTTGTCCTGCTTTTGCTCGCATCCAGGTGGCGGATTTTTGGGGCTGACGTGGTGAGTGCCGAACATCTAAGCTCTTCATCACTGAAGCTCCTTCTTATCTTTCTTCGAAAGACGGGAAAACTAAGTACAGCAATGTAAGGTGTCTGTTTGAGAGTACAATGGATCAGGTAGTTGTGTCTGAGTGCTCCATCGGATAGTAACAACCTCCGAAAAAAAAAAAAAAAAAAAAAAAAAAAAAATTCATTGCGTTTTCAGAAAATGGTTTTTTTGCCTGAAATTCATGTTATGGACAACGTTTATTTTCGGCCCGATGCTATACAAAAAAAAAATAAATAAAAATAAATACTTAGCACAACAGGTCATAGCAACCCTAGGTCTAGCTTCTCACAACCATTCGTTTGTGTGAGTTTCGATTTTTGGGACGAATGGAAAGGCTCCTACAATTTTATATTAATTGAGAAGCTTTTTCAGGACCGTTCTCTCAAATGGCATAGCGACATATCTCCGCCGACATATCTCCGCCCAGTACATTTTTCGAGCGGAATTATGTCGCTTTTTTTCTGGAGGAGTTATGTCGTTTTGAAAACGTCATATCTTCGCGCGGAGCTATGTCGCATTTAAAACGATATATCTCCGCCGAACTAAGAACGACATATCTCCGCGCGGAGATAGGCGTCTGTAAGAAAGTTTGGTGTATTTAAAGTATGGGGTAGGTGGCTCGCTTCGCTCGCTAACAGGATATTAACCCTTCGTCGCTCCGCTAAGGGTATGTCAACAACTGTCTGACAGGCGCCTGGAGCTAAAGTTTAATTATATTTACTCTGGGGTATTTAGCAGTATGTATGATGTTTTTAGTCAATAAAAATACTTGCACTTTTCTGTGTTTTGAAAACGTCATATCTCCGCCAAACTAAGAACGACATATCTCCGCGCGGAGATATGTCGTTTTAAAACGTCATAACTCCGCGCGGAGATATGTCGCTTGAAAACGACATAACTTCGCGCGGAGATATGTCGTTCTTAGTTCGGCGGAGATATGTCGCGCGGACCTATGTCGCTACCCCCTCTCAGATGTTTGTCAGACGTTCGCGAGAGGTGCGGCGCAGTGGAAAAAACCTTAAGATGTAATTTGTGTTTTTCCGGGGATCGAACCTGGGACCCCTCGCAGTGGTCATTTTTTCACACATTTGGTGAAAAAAATGGCTCTATTGTGTATCTACTACACCTGCCATAGATTTTAGCCCGACGAAACTAGACGAATAGATAGAAACAAATACTACCATCAGCTAAGATATCTCACTTTGAATCACATATGGTCAAATGCTTCAAAAAAAGTAGGTATCTTCTCCCCAAAATCATAAAAACTACTACGGCACATCTTAACTGGCGCTCAAACAGTTTAAAAGGCTAAAGACTGTGAGACAGCTTGCATATAGAAGATCGAGCTATAGGAAGCTGATTTTTGTTTGAATCTTAGCTACGCTTTGTGGATGCTGGATGCATTCTTATATAATCCTGTATAATTAACTGCTTTCGCCTAATATGTATATCGCCAAATTTATACGACAACGAATGGCTATGTTGACTACTGGATCTGTCGTGTTTTTCTCAGATACAAATATGTAGTTTCCTTTTCCCGCGCAAGTGAATGCGGCAGATGCAATCAACCGGTGTTAAATTTGAGGTCATATTTTGATCAACAACTGGCACAATGACATAATCCAGTTTCAGATAAATTCCATATGAAAGATCCACCCAACACAGCCCACTTATAAACACATAATGTAAGCACACATTTGCATTTATTCAGTGAAATTCATTTGCGTGAATCACCTTGTGCATTGACGCAACGGGAGTGCCATCTACGAAAAAAAATGCCATACTCCCAAAATTCAATATACATATAAACGAAACAGCTATCAGTGAAAGTTGTTTGCATTTTTATTCATCAAACAAATTAGCATATTTGGTAGCTGTTTAGTGCTTATACAATTTACCTTGCTGTTCTCCGATAGTCATACCTTATTGCGCCCTCGATATTGATTGCGCGCCTTATCGAATGCAAATCACAACGAGAGCTCCACATTGTGAATGAACCTATTCGGCAATGTTTATGTAATTGAAATTCGTCATTCATTTGAATGTCTCCTCGCGCACTTGCACATCTAATAGTCAAACCTGAATCTGTGGAGAAAGTCTCATCGATCTTTGATGAAAAATTCAAACCGGGTATAAATTTAATCCAAACACGCGAATGCAATACGAAATGCATGCAGAAAATCAGAAAATGGATTTTTGATTTTATTTTCCATCAAGTTCGCTAGAAATAAATTATGTAGCTATATATGTGAAGAAGTTTCTTTCTTGTATGTTTAGTATATTTGGACTGGGACTCGGCATACTAAGTAGGGTACCTATAGTTTGTTCAAATGGAAACATGAAGTTTATACTTTTGCTGATGGAATTAAGCACTATCTGGTTTGGGTAGCTTATTTAAACGAATTAATGCACCTAATGGTAGAGAGTGTAAATTACGGACAAGCAATCTAATTGTTATCGTCTGTCATTTAGTGATTGAGGCATCATATCCTCGCGTGCTTCCTCAGAACACAATGACTTGAAGAGAGGATCCTTATCGCTATTCTTATCTTATTGTTGGTCTAAAATCTAAATAAAGCGCGTGAATTTACTTCATGATATGTAATTCAAGTTTAACATTTTACCTATATTTAGTATAACAATTTAGATAAATTTTATTTAATTTAATTTTAATGTATACTGTGTGCTTGTGCTTGTTTCACGTTCTCTTTTCGACTCCCTTACAATTTTTGCTTTTCTTTTAGCAATAATTACCAAATAACCTCTTTCTTTTCTTCCTGGTGAATTTAGCGCCATCTATGCGCAATGAGGTGTAATATCGAACATATCGTTATCTAAATTCTGATCGCTACATTCTTAATTTCGATCTACTGCATTTTAACAATTCGCTAGATTTTGTCTAGATATGTGTATCTCAGCCACGTCATGATGTGCCATTTTAAATTTGACCATCTTATTACCACCACATTGAAGGAGTTGTCAAGAATAATTCAGTTGGTGATCTAATGCCTTAAATTATTTCATTTAGAGGCAGTTGTGCTCTGAGAGCCGCCAGTTAGGCGGCTCTCAGATTGAGGCAACAAGCAATAAGCAACTAAGCAACTAGCAATTGTCAATAAGCCTAGTATGCGCAAATGTGACAATAATCACAAATATTTGCCGCCATCAGCAATATTTGATTTTGAATCCATATTAAATACCATGTTGTGTGTCTGTGGAAGGCTCAGAGCTACATGTTATTTTGACACTGACAGCTGTTTCCCGTCCAAAATTTTGACAGAAAGTCAGTATCATACTTCCGCGGAACGAAATGAGTCGCTTTACGCTTGAACAACGTTGGGAAATATTGAAAACTTATTTCCAAAGTGAGTGCTGTGTAGCTCAAACAGTGTGTTTTTTGAAAAGAAGTTTTGGCCGAAATGAACCACCCACCACGCCTGCTGTACTCTAGTTTGTACATTTTCATTTCGGCGGCGACGTTAACAAACAAAATCTGGGGCTCGGAAAACCCGCACGTTATTGTCGAGAAGCCAATGCATTCACAGAGAGTGACAGTTTGCTGCGGATTGTGGACTGGTGGCATCAATGGACCATTTTTCTTCCAAAATGAGGCTGGGAACAACATTTCGGCCAACGGTGGGCGTTACAGAGCCATGTTAACCGACTTTTTTTTTACTGAAATTGAAGACATGGATTTGGACGACCTCTGGTTCATGCAGATGCAGGATGGTGCGCCATGCCACATAGCCCATGCCACAATCGATCTTTTGCGCACCAAATTCCCAAATCGTGTTAACAGCCGTCTTGGCGATGTCAATTGACCGCCTCGGAGCTGCGATTTGACCCCTTTGGACTTTTTTTTTTGTGGGAACCGTCAAGGACCGATGTTATGCCAACAATCCGGAAATCAATTAAGCACTTAAGGCCAATATCATCCAAGCAATCCGTGAGCTATACAGTCCGAAACCATCAACAAGGTCTTGGAAAATTGAAGTGACAGAATGCGCTATTGCTAAGCCATCCGGGGCAGGCACTTGAACGACGTTGTGTTCCATAATTAATGGGAATGTTTGCCTTTACTAATATAGCCATAATACATGAAAAAAAATAAATAAATAATTTTGTTCTTTTTATTGCATTTTTAAAAAGAAACTTGTAATTGGAACACCGTTTGTAGTAGGTAGATATATCTCGAACCATCTGGTTATTTCGAAATTAAATTTTCGATCAAACCCTTTTTTTCTTTCTCCAATCATTTCTATCAGTGTACATTAGATCTGAATTTTCGTCAAAGCTGAGAATGATTCCTTAAGAATATGCCCTATACAGCTAGCTTTAAAAAGCCTTGCGCCTGCGTTAGTATAAGCTGAAGCTAATACCCTTTGAGATGACATAATTTTCGATCGTTTTCTTTTTTTTTCCTGTTTCCATAAAATTCAGACGACAGCTTAATTATGATTTATCCGCATCTTATGGCAAAATTATGGGATGGGATATATCAGAAAAAAAAAAAAATTCAACTTACTACAGAAAATCACCTACACACACAAAATCGGGAAACAGAAAAAAACACGTGGAAATGTTGCTCGACTTTTGAACCATTTGGTATTAAGCGAATAATGGACATTGAAAATGGTCTAGCCTTCCGAAAATGGTTGCAATAAAAAATAAGTTTATTTGCAAAATATTTTTGTCAAGTTCGCCATAGTTTCACGCTGTCAAGTTAGGAGGGTCTACTTGATGGTTCTATGAGAGTGTCTTACCATAGACACATTATTACTAGATGGCAGTGGCGTGGCGTGAATAATTTTAAATGGTAAGTCGAATGTCGAAGTCGAAATCTATCAAAATGTCGAAGGGAGGATGTATTACTTATCTATGTGTACAAAACCTGCAGTTAATTTTTTAAAGCCATACAATCGAAAACTCCAGGAAGAAATTAAATTAATGAAGATATTTTTCCATCTTGAGTGCAAAACTTTCATATTTCGTGTAAACGTGATTTATATCATGTCTTATAATGTTGCTGTGTCCTTTATTTCTACATAAAGGTTCTTTAAATGAGTGTTTAAATCGAGCATTCGGGGTTTTTGTGGAGGTCCAGCAAAATCATCTACTTACTCTTTGAAACATTTCTTCAAACGTATTTAGGTACGAAGATCATAGCCAAGACTCAAAACACTTGATTTCTCACTTAGCGACTTGTTTATAAACTTTATAAACACATCAGTTTGTTTATTTTTTAAAAGATACTTACAAAATTCACCAAATAACTCAGAAAAAAGCGTGTTATTTTATTGCATAAGAAAGCGGCCTTTGAAGTTTGAACAGAGGGTACTCACCTCAGAAAAACTCAGAAAATCATTAACTGACGCCTGACGGACCTACTACATTACAGCGCAGCGATAGGATAGGTATAAGAGATACACACACAATTCAAACTCACCAAATAACTCGGAGAAAAGCGTATTATTTTCCAGAAATACTCAATTACACCACAGCGCAGCGGTAAAAGATACACACAAAACCCACCAAATAACCCGAAGAAAAGCGGGTTATTTTTTTGCATAAGAAAGCGGGCGTTGAACAGAGAGGACCAAACTCAAATAATCGCAAGTGTACAAAAGGGAAAGGAGATAAATTTGTTCTATCCACTGAGAGATTTTATAACCCGACATATTTCGGGTTATTTTAGCTTTGGTTTTGGGTTATGCTCAGAGAGTGTGGGCAGTTCTAATACTAATGATAAAGAAGGCGAAGTGTGTGTGTTTCCGTGTGTGCTTGAAAATAAAGTTCAATTGAGTTGCTTGTAGTGTGGCCGGGTCGGGTCGGGGTGTGTAGGTGTAGCTTGCGCAAATGAATAGATACATTATACATAATTATATCCCGTGGGTTTTATGTTGCTCGTTTTTAAGTAAACATTGTTGTGTAGCTGAAACTGAAACTTTTAAAAGGTAACCCGGTAGGAATCGGGTTATATGGACGCCACGCCACTGCTAGATGGTGCATTTCATATAAAGGATATGGTCCTCCCCAATATCTAGATGGTGCCACCGTGAAAATATACCTGAAACTCGGATACATGCTCCCGACTTTTTTTTTCGGGACTTATGTATCGCTGGGGTGGGACATAGTTCCCCAATTGAATTAGGAACTTTAGTGGGACATAGGTCCCGAAAGGTCTGGTCATAAGACCATATTTTTTTGCGACATAGGCCCATATTTCCATCATGCCAAATGACTGTAGAAAAGAAGGCATCAGCCTTAATGTCCTATTTTAGCGTTAAAACTTATCGTACACAACTTTTCGAGAAGATCGAAGAATTATTTTTCTTCTATGGTGGTGTGAGCCCTTAATACCTTGTAGACTGTTGCTTATATTATGTAAATGTATAACCCAATAACCTTTTGGGCGTAGTGGAGCCCAGTAGTTATTGCGCTGGATTATCTTTTATCTCCAGAAAAACAGAAATTATATCTAAAGGCTTTTGTTCACAGTGCTACCTGTCGGGAACGTCTTACAAACATCCGAGGGTATAGCTATCCCGAGAAAGCTTCTCAATTCAACCGTTTGGACTCGACATAAAATTGTAGGTCACCCCCAACGACATCTCATATTTCAGTTACAAACACACCTTCTGGACAAATGTTACGCAAGTAAAAGGTAATTAATCATCTGTTCCGTCTATCCACTATAACGGTCGCGAGTGTACACTGTACACCCATCCTAGACACAGCTAACTCACATAACTGAAACTGACCTTGAAGCTTATGCTCGCATCGCATCATTTGATTGCCGACATTTTGCATATGCAAAGAAGACTAGGTTCCCACGTATATCGTCTTGGCCTTATCGTATTGTAAATCGTTAGCCCGGCACACCTACATATCAAAGGTTACTTCTGTTTACACATTCCAGCGAAAGAGTGGGCCAAAAACTTTCTCAGCTAGTATAATCTTTCGAAACTTTCTTTCCAATGCGGACTTGTCTCGCTGCATCCTTCACCTTAGATACTAATCAAACGACACCATCTAACGCTACAGATGATCATCATTAGTACCCACAGCCACCCATGCTGTGGTCCTCGGGAACCTTCTTCGTCTTCCTCCAACTCCAAGTGACACTGTGCATGCCAAATGCATTATCTCCCCCACCATTCAGGCTTCTAACCAAATATTGAATTAACAACAACAAAATAAACTTTCACTAAGCCGCAGTGGTCTTAACCACTGATGACATTAATTTTATTGTCTCCTTGTTGACTGTGCAGATGCGCACGTGAATTCCTAGCCGAAGATCGAATATTTTCGAGGCCAAACTGTGTTCGTTTTCCCTTGTCACGATTTGACCCATCCACTGAAGCTAGACTTCATAAATGAGGGATGCATAACACAGCAGCAGGCGTCAGGAGATTTATCCCAATTAAGCCAATGCCTTTACTGCAGTTTGTCATAGTCGCGTGGATGCTACAATGCTCGTGCGGACGGATACCACTCCATTCATAAATGCAAAATGATTAACAATGCCTGTGGTGGCTAAAATGTTGCTTCAAAGGGTTATGATATGATAGTGTGCTTCCGCCGGTTAATATCACTCCATTAGGTGTATGTACACCAGTCCGCTTTTAAAGAGTGAAAGTTCTGCTTCTGCTTCTAATTGCCACACTCGTTTGGGTAACCATTGTACACTTAGATACTTGGACCAAGAGGCAAACAAACCACATTTAATTAGTAATAGCAAGTATCCGGATGGTTATGGTACTCGCATCTCCCTCTCCCTCTCTCTCTCTCTCTCACTCTCTGTGAACCTAGACAATTATGGAGTCGTCTTCTTGGCCATGTTATGGGAACAACATTGGCCATGGGGAATTTCTATTTCTCTAGGTCGATCTGCAGATCTACAAAGACGCGATCTCTGTCGGTCGTTGCGCATGCGCATTCGTTGATCAATGCGCGGTTGCACATTTTGGCGCGCTATAAAATCAAATAGAAACCGTAATGTGATTACAAACTTGCGTATGGCGTTCGAGAAAGTTGCCGCCATGAATTGAATCAAGTGGTCTGTCATTGTCTAGTTACTGCGTAGGTTAACAGTAGAAGGTGGATGCCAAATACAAACTTGAGCGCTTCTTTTATGGAACACTAAGATGGCAATGAAGATGTAAAGCTGGTTCTAGGTCTATGGCAGTTGTTGACTTAAGCAATTATACTACAATCTGTCATAAGGCACACACAACTTTCACGCATATACATTCATAATATATGAAGAAAAAATCGCACACTTAAAGTGGACATGTTTGTCTAATCTTTTAACGACCAGACTACCGGCAAATTATATGAATTCCACGAATTCTCCAGAAGAAGAAATCTCGTTATCGTTAGATACATCATTTCCAGTTGACAGTTAGATGTCTTAAACTGGGCAATAAATGTGGTCCCTATCCTGAGTAAAAGTGGTTCTACTGCCGGTGCCTCCTTATCATAATTATAGTATGAGGCAAAACAAGAATGAAAGTAAAGTAGTTAAGAGTACCTACTTATAACTAGGCGTAGTTGTACAGAATACTTAGAAGAATGCTTAGAAAAAAATGACACTAAACGCGGTTTTTATGGGCTTTGCGACAGTGCGTGAAACTGACAATTATTTCATCTTGAACTGGGTTATGGGTTATGGAGCACTCGTACATCTTTACTGACATATTGTGGTTCTTAACTGATTAATTGCTGCATTCCCTTGAGGTTAGTACCTACCAACATTAAGTGAAGTCGGAAACGGTAAAGAAGATATTAATGGATACTGTCGGAACTCCGACAAATTGGGCCATTTCTTAAAATCATTCGCTTGTGGGAGTTTTTTTTGCCACATATTTTTTTTTTTTTGGGGCGAATAGAGCCTGGAACTTGAAGCTCTCTGACAGCCTTATTCCAAATATTCAAATGGCAGTTACGGAAGTTTTTCTGAAAATGATATAAGGATACTATAGTTCAGGGTAAAGCACAATACGTTTTTGTGGGCTTAAGGGATCTTCAAATATTGCTAAAAGTTAATTTAAAAGCATTCCCTCAACTGGCAAGCCTCTCGAGTTAGCCCGGCCCTTAGTCAGCTATCTACAATTGCGCACTCCATGTTGGTTAGTGACATTTTCGATTTTCCTCTTATGCACGCCGCCTTAGGTGACGTCTAGTGCATTGATTCTCTAATTAAAGTTGTTGTCCATTTGCTCACGCCCATTGGGCAGTTTTTTTTTTTTTACTATGTCGATGTCTTAAGATTTCTCCAATGCAATCCTATTATATGGTTAACTGAGATTCTCCAATTAGATCGGTCTTTGGCTTACTACCTAAATGTACGAACCCCAAGTTGGTTAAGTCCTCGCCTGACTTGTGTGCGCCACCCAAGTCGAGATCTTCCACTAGGCCTTCTTCTTTGTCCCTTTAGGTTGGAATCGAAGACCCTTTAGGCCGCTTCATTGAAGTCCATTCGTTGTAAATGCTCTATGCATCTTAGGCGACTGATTCGCACTTTTCTGACCCGGTCGATGTCGCTGTACCTATAGCTCGGTGAGCTTCTTGTGAAATATTAACCTACAAAGTGTATCAATGCAAACGGGGCCGAAAATCACTCGAAGCAGTTTTCCATTCAAAACGACTAACATTATATTCATACATCTTCGCTAAAGCTTAGACTTTTCTATACCATAGGATATTACTGGGGTGATGCTGACAACTCAACCAATTTTGGCACTTCTGTACCAAGAAACAATGATCGGACCTCAGTCGCAACGATACCATTGACTAGAACAATTTTGATACGAAAACCGTCAATATTTGATTGTGATAAAATTCTAAACAATTTTTGTATACCGGTATAGGTTATCCAAGGTCAATCACCTGCAAGGTCTCTTTTTCCTATTCTGTTATAGAACTATACTAGTTCTTTCTTATGTCATTCCATAAGAACGACGTAGGTGACTATTTAGATTAATGCAAATGAATACAAACAAAATGCGAAAAGGAATACTAAATAGCAAAAGGAAATAAATTCAGTATTCATATGTAGGTTAGATCGCCAGTTATTTTTTTTTAGAGGTTTCTCATGTCTAGTTGGAGCACTGAGACACAATTGTACTACCAGAATGACACCTGCGTTTTAGGCTGTAGCTCTTTTGTTTTTTGAAGAAACTTTAAAATGGACTTCAGTGATGAGGAGTTTATGAAATTAGAATTCACTACATCTGGACCAAAGATCCACCACCAGTGACCTATTTCATCAACTCACAAATTTGTATTTACAAGTATTTTTTCACAATATTTTTAGAAAAAGGTACAAATTCCGTTTCACCAAATTTATTTTAAAGGCAAATTTGTAATTTTTCTACAGATTTTGTGAAAAAATGATTGTAAATACAAAATTGTAAGTCGGTGAAATAGGCCACAGAAATTGCCTAAAGTAGGAAAAAAGGTGAGGAAATATTCTGGATTCTAGATCCACTTTCTTGAGTTCAGGAGGCTTAAGCTTTAACTTTTGCGTGAGGAGACCAGTCTTTCCTATACTGAATCTGAATGACGCCCAGAGTTGTTCAATCGAAACCTATTTATCAATGTAACTCCTAAAGCAGATGCAGGCAAGCCCAGTGTTTAGGTTCGGGTCAGTCGAAAACCTTATCTGAAGCTTCCTTTCGACACGTTCGTCGGCGAGTTCATTCAAATGGACCATGTATAAGAAAATGCAACCAATTTGGGAAGTAGGTATTATTTAATGAATTTAGTTTTGTGATTCAATTGATTGACTTAATTTTGAGTTTGAATTTAATTAATAATGCAGCATTTAACGATACCTGCTGTCTGCGCAGACATGAACCAACTGAAGGTGCGGCTACATCATTCGTAAGAAGAGAGTCAACGATACCATACTCCATAACAGAAGGAGATAAATACTGCCTTGTGAACGGCGTCTATCAGCACATGATATGACTCATTTGCAGCATTTCCCCACGCATTCAGTGTTTGAGCCCTGATCAGGAGAACAAGCGTTTCAAGAACACCATGCTTTAAAGCTAAAGCTAAGTTGAGCGTTCTCCTCTTTGTCGATGAGCAGTGGCTCAGCGTTTAGTGATCTGGGGCCAGGGGTCCCATTGCAGGTTTAGATAGGGAAAATGTAGGCAGACGTTATGGTGATACTGGTATGAGGGGAATTATGCAAAATTCTCTAGTCAAGGTAAGCACCGGGCCTAGAATATATGTTGTCATCAACTGAAGTTTTTCACCACAAAAACCAAAATACCCAATTAAATCCTTTCGCTTAAACGGCCAACAGTACTATCGCTATATCATCCTAGGTAGGTATCTGGGAGGATTCCAAGTTCTCTCCTTGGCTCCTTCCATCACTGGTGAATAAGACGCCGAGGTACTTAAACTTCTCCACCTGTTTTAATGGGACTCCACTAATATTGAACAGGCGTTCTGGAGATGACCAATACTTCAGATTGTTCACGTTTATTTTCATCTCAGACTTTGCGCTGAAGTTCAGTCTGAGAGGACCCAAGCAAATGACATTTCCTAAGATAAGACTGCGCTGTAAAATCCAGTCCATATAAGTAATGAAAAGGAGAGGCGACAAGACTGGCGAAGTCCAACGTTTACCCGAACACAGCTTTTACAGTTTGTGTAAAAAGATTTAATAGCTCTCAAGAGAGAACCGCCAATTCCATACTCCTGTGTAATACACTCCAGAGTTTACCTCGAAGGACTCGATCGAATGCTTTCTCCAAATCTACGAAGCATGCGTAAACAGGTGTATAGCATACTCCCAGGCCTTCTCAAGTACCATTCTGAGAGTGAATAACTGGTCGGTTGTGCTTCTGCCGGGACGAAAACCGCACTGCTCATCTCCTAATCGTGAATTGACCACAGTACTCATTTCCAACACCTTGGCAACGACTTTTTCGGGGAGACTTAAAAGTGATATACCCCTGTAATTAGAGCAATCCTTTTTATACCCTCTTCAAGAAAAGGGGCACAATTACCCTAATCTGCCAATCGCTGGGATTTTCGCCGCATTCGCAGGCCACTTTAATGAATCACCTAAGGTCTGCAGCATTTCTGGCCGGATATCATCCACTCCGGCAGATTTTCCAGCTTTTAGCGATTTGATCGCAAAAGTGACTTCATCTACCGTGGGACCATTTTCCGCCCTGCTTCATCCTCAATGCCCTGGATTGGATTGAGTAATTCAGATGGTCACTCCATCTGCGCAAGATGTCCTCCTCATTGGAAAGAAGTGCCCCATCTTGGGATTTGACTCCTTCAATAATATTCCACTTCCTTCCTCTAAGACGGCGGATAGTCTGCCAGAACACCTTGCTTGCGGATCTGTGATCACGGTCTAATTTCTCGCCAAACTTCTTCCAAGATTGTTCTTTGGCTGTTTTAACAGCCAATTTGCAAGTTCTTCGCGCCTTAATGTACCGGTTTCGAGAATGTGAGTCCTCCAAGTGAATTCACACCTTGAAAGCCTTTTTCTTCTATCTGATGGTTTCTTGAATGTCGGGAGTTTTAAGCCACGCAGTTCTTTTCTCACCACCAGCCGTCACACCGAGCCGCTTCACTCCACAAACATGTCCTGCAGAGGCAATGACTGCTGTTGAAAACAACTGTCATTCTTCCTCTATATTCAATTGAACATTTGGAATTTGTTCAAACCTTTCCGATACCTGCCTGCCGTGCAAATTCCTCCCGCATCTCATCGCCCCTCCCACCGTATGCGCGTAACCATCCTTGGCTTACGTTTTGGCAGGATAGGTATTTGATCGTTGAGATACAATTTGCACACCAGGTGATGATCAGTTGACAGATCAGCTTCAGCCCCTCTCAACACGCGAACATCACAAACCATCCATTTACCACGAAGAAATCTATCAGCGATCTAGTCTAGTGGGCCCTCACTCTTAAACGCCGTTTTTCCAATTGTATCTTCCAACTTACAGTTGTATCTAATTGTGAAAAAAATATCGCCAAGTGAAATTCTATGGCGCTGATGACAAAAAAAAATGCATGTTGTCATAAGCGTGCTCTAATTGTTTTCGGTAGCCCCAAATCCGACGCTCATATAACAAGAATTTGTTTCGCGTAATTCGGTCCCATGACTGGCTCATTACGTTTTTTCAACACTTTCTCTCGCTGGGCCGGCTTTACAGCATAATTACAATGATTCTCTATAGTATACTATTTAAAAAAAAAATTTTATGTTTATTTAATTTCGTTACCCTCTGTCTCTCTTGTTGTTCCAGAAATATCGCCATACATAGATTTAGCGTTTTGTCCAGCAAAACCAGAACCATGGAGTTGTGCCCGACAACAATCTGGACGCATCTTGGACCTGTGGAACGATCAATTGGACTCGGAATGGCAAAAATTGAAAGGTAGGTGTTCCTATCATGCTGTATATCATTTCAAGAACTGTGATATTATAAGCACGCATGCGTGGCACAGCTTAATAAGGTACTACGCCACCCTCTTACGGGTGTTATGAAACGCATCACACACAATAAAGATGCAAATGATACTGATACCGAAACCGCATTGCGGTGCGCTGTCTTTAATGTGTGTCAAACTGATTTTATTGCTTTGTTTAGTCACCGTGTAATAGCTGCGAGTAGATCCCAACGGAACTTTCAACAAGTAGAACAAGCAGTTTGTCCACATTTACGAGTATAGAACGACGCACGACGAAAAGATGCACAATTCGCTTTTAAAAATCACTGTTAGGGTTTTCGCTATAGGTGGTGGAGCTGGAACATGATTTAGTGGCAGAGTGGTAGTGCTTTTGACCTTGGTCTTCTCGCAGAACATTATTATACTCGTTTCTGTAGAGGTCACACTCACAGCGAAGCAAAAGAGGTTTGTAGAGGTGGTTTTGGAGTGAGTTATGTGGACATGTATGAGTATAATCTTGTCAGCTTAAGAGCCCCGGAAAATTGATAGGTACTAAGTCTTGTAATGAATTTACCTTACGGCGGTAAGGTATTATTGGGCTAACTATGGACACTGGACTATATAGATCTTCTGAATCGCAGATTAGGTGGCCATGGCCATGCTTTTTGTGCAACCGGAAGTTGATGACGTCTTGAATACAGTTGTTTGTCTATAATCCAGTAGCTTACCAACTTCGATTGCATACCGCGTTTCAGCAAGCGTATAAAAGGATTCCGCTTTAAAAGCGGCCCATCTTCTTAGGTGATTACTGCAGCATGCCTTGAAAGTAGGTACCATACTATTATCCCTTTTGAGTGCTTTTTCATTTCAACTTCACGCTTGGATTATCTTACGGGTTTTTTTTGCTCCTATTTTGGATCATCTACTTCTCACCACTAATTTCGGTATTAAGCGTCGACCAACATTTCGATCAAACTGTTCACCATTCCTCTACCAAGTATAGTGAATAACTTCGGACTAAGAATTTTAGAGTCTGATCAGTGTTTCGGAAAAGTGACAGACGTTTCATTTCTTTTGATCCCTGCCAATGTCAGCTCAATATGAGCCGCGCATTGGTCAAGCTTTTGTATATACTCTATCGCCAGAGATGTGTTGATGTTCGTTTGCTCCAAGCGCCTGATTATAATAGAAGATGTAATATTCCACCGTTGCACGGGAATTGATACACTTAATATGTTTCCAGTCCGTTCCGCTCTGACCGGCTATGCCTAGTTCTTCTGAGAAGAGATCTGCTCCCATTCTTCCATAGATAGTTCCACGTCCATACTATGTGCCATCGCGGTTAAATTGAAGTGCTGGTTGATCCTATAGCATTGTTTGGTTTACGTTTTAATGATTTTTTTTGGTTGGGACAATGGATGTGGTAATCTTCTAAAGATGCGGTAGCCCATGCTCCAACATGCACGATTCGCAAACCCGAACAATCGATGTCAGGAGTGCGCCTAACGTACTAATCCATACGTCCTACGGCAGGTTATTTCTTCATTGTTGGAAGCGATCACAATAGAACACATCGTGCTCGGTATCTTCTTCGTCATCTGATGAGCATACTGGACAAAGGGGTAAGCTATCGTGTCCAAATCGGTGCAAGTATTTCCGATGTGCGAGGTTTGTCCACACTTCGATGATAGGAATTAACTTATAGGTCCATCTGCCTTTTGTAGTACATATTGTCCCATCTAGCTTGCCACATTGCTATTGAAGTTGACCTCTCTTCTTTCTTTATTGTTTTTATGTCACCAACCTCTTGCTGACTTAAGACTCTTCTAGTGTAGTTAGTTAGTTGGTTAGTTTCCTCCTTGTCTCTTTTATTGCTAGGGCGGGCGCCTGCCCAAACTGGTGCGGCATATAGCAATACTGAACTGACCACCCTGGAGAGGAGAATTCTTCTTGCATATCCCGGACCTGCCTGCAATAATGACCCTTTTCTGCTCACATAGTCAACGTGTTGTTTAAACTTTAGCCTATTGTCAAGCATAACTCCAAGGTATCTAACTGATTACTTTGATTTTATTGATTGGCTTTCAACCTGAATGGTTATGTGCTCTACCGCCTTCCTGCTAGATATAAGAACTGCTTCGGTTTTATGGTAGGCTAATTCCAGACCGGCTGATACTAGCCACTTTTTGATTCGTATGATGACTTCGTTGGTAGTTGATTCTATTCCCCGTATTTGTTTTCCTACAGTAACAATAGCGATGTCGTCAGCGAATCCGATGAGTTGGACTGCTTGAGGTAGTGATAGTCGAAAGACTCCATCCTACATTATGTTCCATAAGAAGGGACCCAGAACCGATCCTTGTGGAAGCCCCGCAGAGAAGTTTAAATGTGTCTAACTCTAACTACTATTGTGCACATCCTCTGTACGCTGAAGCTGATGCCCTCGATGAAATTCCGAGCCGTTATCCACAAAAATTCTTTAATTCTTTCTTTCTGTCTGTCATCTAGGTATGCGGACTTCGCAATTCTTAACTCTCTTGGGGCACTTTGATTTCAGTTTCGACCACTGAAAGGTGCTGACAATCCAGTTTTTTTTCATAAAGGTGAATCTGTCTTTCAGGCGCTAGTGGGAAGGCTTGGTCTTAGATATACTATTACTCTATCACTCAGAGTGTCCTCATAATGGACACAATACTCTCTATAAACTTGGTTCTCACGATTATCTGCAGATCATCGGCATATCCAATTTTGTAAATGCTTAAATCTTTAAGCAAGGCTAAGGGATAGCTCACAACACAACCAAGGCTAACCGAGTGGAGAGGACAGTCTAATATATCTCTTCACCCAACGATAGCTGGGTTAATTCAAAGTGTTGCCAGCGCGGGTTTTTAGATTCTCGAGGCATACTTTATGAGAAGCATCTTCAATGTCCATTTTCTTCCACAAAAAGTTGACATTATATAGCACTGTCTCCTTATCAGGTTTTTCGGGATTTTGGATTTTCGGGATTTTGGTTTTCGGGATCGTGTATTCGTGTCCCCAATCCAGGTACGTATAACGTCTATAGTCTGCGTAGAATGCTATCTGTCTCCCATTGTATGAGAGCAGGTAATATGATATTCAATCCTGTCATTTTGAAAGGGGAGAGATCCCATTGCACTCTTGATTACTTCAACAAAGGTCACTATAGCTTCCGCTCTACCTGTCCTTTTGCCTCTCGTTTCCTCGAAGGGACTGTTTATCGAGGCTCATTTTTAAAGCCCGAAAGTATGCGTGCGTTAATGGCGCTCCTTTGATTTTGTACAGAACCAATGAATGAAAAATCCTGGGCCCGCAGGCAGCTTGTAGGAAAAGTCCGATATTGGGAGGAGTCGACGGTCTATTCTATGTGATTTGTGACCATAACCCAATACGAGTCTTTGGTCAAAGATTTAATCTTATAGGATTTAATCCTATATTAACTTTATTCATTTCTTAAATTTATTCTTGACTTGAAAACTTTTTGGTTATGAAAGTGCTGCCATTTATTCGATAGCTTTCGATTGCGTTTATAAATTTTGCCAGCCGTATCCAGAAGACAGATTCGGTTGCATAATGATGTTGGTTTGTTATACCTTTAGTAAAGAGCGCTAATTTTTGTAGTTTCCGCTGTTCCTGGAAAAACTTCTTCACAGACACAAGTTGTTGGTACCAAGGAATATGCCTGGTTTTGCTGTTATTGCTGGCTTTAGTGCTAGCTCAGGTGTTTTTATACCCGATATCACAATGTGATGATAATGGGTATATTCACTTTGACATTCCATTTGTAACGCACATAAGGAGGCGTTGTATATATATTATTGATCAGCATCACTTTCTTAGTTGATCTAGCGATGTCCGTCTGTCTGTCTGTCCGTCCGTACGATTACGGCAGTATTTTAAGAGCTATCGACTTGAAATTTGGTACGTAAGCTTTTATCCACCAAACTGAGGATAAGTTCGAAGATGAGCAAGATCGGATGAAAACTATTACTACCTCCCATACAAAAATATCGGATTTATATAGCTTTTTGATGTTAAGAATTCAATGTAAATAGCTACAGTAAAGATAGCAAGTTTAAACTTTGTAGATATTATTTTAATAATATTTAAATTTTTTTGAGAAAAAATGAGCTTGGTCGAATAAAAACTACCCATACCTCCCATACAAATACATATAGTTTTTTAATACTAAAATATTTTTATTTACAATAGTATAGTACCGGGTATTTGAGCTTCGGCATAGTCGAAGATAATTGTTTTTTACTTACAACTAGCGGACCCCCTGCACACTTCGTAGTGCAAAATAGAAAAATAAAGAAATCAATTTAATATTAATTTAAATCAGTGATAAACAGTTTGTATTGTAATGCTCTGTGATACACAACATTTTGGTTTTTCCTGGAATCGTATTGCCTAGATTGTTATCTATCAGGACAATGCATACTATCAATGTTACAAATTTAACAAGCTTTGGCTCCAATCACTGTCGAAGAATAGCGTTTGGAATGTTTTTTTTTTGTATGGGAGTCTCCACGCTCCTTTGTCCAATTTTTCCGATATTCACAGCAATATTCCTGGGCTAATACCCAGGATTTTATGTAAATTTGAACTCAATCGATTCTGTGGTTTTCGAAATATAAGAATTGTAAATGGGAGCGGGAGGTGCCACGGACCTTTGTACAATGTTGACAAATCTTCACAGGAACACCCCTGGTCCAATTGTAAGATTGTATGCAAATTTGAGCTCAATCGATTTTGTGGTTTTCGAGATAGGTATTCGATTTTTAATGTTGTTTTTTTTTGTATGGGAGGTTCACAAATCTTCGCAGGAACACTCCTGGGCCACTACCTAAGATTTTCTGTAAACTTGAACTTAGATTTTTAATGTTTTTTTGTATGGGCGGTGCCACGCCCCTTTGTCCAATTTCGACTAATCTTCACAGAAACCTTCGTGGGCTCATGCACAACAACTTTGCTAACGATCAACACGTCATGATCAAAGCATAGTTTACAATTTATTAGATTTTCCTAAAAAAATAGATTTTTTTCCTATGGTCTGACATTTTGTATAGTGATAGTCTGTGTTTCCTCGATGGGATAACGGACATACAACCTTTTATAACTCTTCTTCGTCCCATCAGTAGGTTGAAGGACGGACATTCTTATGACTCTTGTCACTTGATCTATGTATATTTTGTACCTACTGTCTTGCTGACTGTAGGTCCTGTTTCTATTACATCTCTGTTGATTATGTATGTATTGTAAATGCCTCTGAATCGAAAGAGTCAACATACCAGTCTTGTTTTTTTTTTTTGCTTCCTCTTTCTCGAGATATTTCTCATATTATCGCCAGGTGGCGTGTAGTCGTCGTCGATAATTGAGCACGCGCTTCCACTTTAAAAGTGAGGATTTCTTTCCGCTTTTTACCAGCACCACATCTAAAGCTATAAAACCGCCCAGGAACGTTCATTTTCGTATATTGGCTACTCTACAACCCCATTCAACTGCTCACACATTAAAATTTGCAAATTCACTTTAAAAACAAAAGAGTTGAAGAGTTGCAAACTGTGTTTTCGAAAGTGTCACTTTTCTTTGCTAAGAAAATATCCGCGAATTAGGATTTCTGCCATGACTATATACTTCATTATTTTTATTTTCAGTTGAAGCCGATCAACAATTGAATACCACGCTCCAACAAAGAGGATACAGTTCTTCACAAGAACTTACCAAAGAGAAGCCATCGACGATTTTAAAGAAAATTGAAATCGGTACAAATTACATGAGAGACTACCTAGCGGAGACCTTCGATGGGTAAGAATTGGCATCTATCTCTATCGAATCCTTTTTTAACTTTGCATTCCTTTCGACAGATTCCTAGGACGAGAATACAGCTACGGAGCTGTACAGGAGGACGATGAACCGGCCAGCGATGAGTTCCTCGATGTTGAAGGTGAGACTAAGGCAGGGAATAAAAAGAAAAAAAAGAAAAAGAAGAAGAAAAAGAAGAAGAAGAAAAAGAAGAGAAAGAAGAAGAAGAAGAAAAAGGGGGGTCATCATGATGAAGACGAGGGTTATGAGGAGAGTTATTCGAGTTACTACGAAGATAATCAGGGTCATCGTCGTAAAAAGAAGAAGGGACACAAGGGCCAACAGGAACAGCAGCAGCACGTTACTCCGCCAACAATTCTGTTTGTACAACAACCGCATTTAGGTGGTGGTCACACGAGCGGTGTCAATGTGCATGACTTCCAAGCGCCTGCTCACACAGGCGGCTTCAATGTTCATGATTTCCATGAGTTTCAGCAACCGTCCAAGTGGCACGATGAGCCAAAGCCTCAACAGGTATTTCTGATTCAAGGCAACGAAGATGAGCACGGCGGTGGTCATGGTGGTGGACATGGCGGCAACAAGAAGAAGAAGAAGAAACGCAAAAAGAAGATCAAAAATAAGAAAAAGAAAAAGCCCCAGTCGACATTCGCCATCCCAGCCATACTGAGTGCTAAGCCAACCATTAGCTCATACTTACTGCACAAGCCTCCAGTGTTGGATCACGATGATGATTACGAACCCGAACACGAACCATCCGCTTTGAGTATACTCGGTTCACTTGTCGGCGATTACCTCGAAGATGATGGCAATGACGATGATGATCACGGATATGTAGTTGTCAAACAGAAACGCAAGAAAAAGAGGAAACGCAAGAAAAAGAAGAACAAATTCAAGCCGATAAAATATGGTAGAGATCTTGGAGGTGTGTTTGTGGTGATGCCTATCGCTGGATTAACACCCTCTTCGTTGTTTCCATGGTTGCAAAAAGGAAAATGAAAAAGAGGGAACAAAGTCTCTTCTTTGGGGTGGTTTGTTTTGCAGTGCACTGTAAACATAGAAAAAATGCGATATTTCTTTTTTCAACGCGGTTCATGCATTAGATGGAGCATTTTTGTAGTTGGTTAATGTATTGGATGCGGTTTGTGTCACGCATGAAAGTGTAACATCGACTCTGTTGGTAACGTAGAGTCTATTGTACACTGTCTGTCAAACTGTCTTCTTCTTATAAACTTTTTTTTTCTGGGGGATTTTTTTTTATGTAAATATCAAACGAAAAATATTTCTATCTACTCTTCCTTCTTCTTTTACTGTGTGTATAAAATAAAAATTATTTCACTTTTTTTGCATAAATTTATGTTTGGCAAGAAATGAGAATGACAATGATTTAGCATTTATTTGCACAATTTGTGTCTATTGTAGAGTTGCATGTTTATATGTCATAGTTTATTGTTTAAATAGTCTACCTAGTTTTAAGGTGGTCATTTTTACCATGAATGTTATTGTTAAGGTAATAGATACCATATGGACGCAATCATTTACAAAAAACGGTCCCAATTGTAATGAATTATATGCAGAACGAGAACGGTTCAGGTCCTATGAATCATGTGCCATGCTTTCGCGGAGGCCTTTTAGCCCATTATGAGTCGTTTATCTATAGGTTAGGTTAGGTTAGGTTGAAATGGCTGTCGACAAAGGCCGATAACACGTAGACCATTATAAGGTCCCTTGTGATACCACATGAATCTAGAAAGAAGTTTCGTCCTACTCGTTGAACCACTTTGAGCTTTTAATAAAGCGTAGGAGACTTCGACTGTCGGGTATCTATAAGACCTCCCAGAATACTTCGGCTCCTGCATTAAACGTCAGAGTAGATTTGTATTTCTTGTACGCTTGCGTGCGTATTAGTATTAGAATGTTATCTTTGGGATATATAGACCGAGTATAGTTTCTGGTTCGGAATCATGCAGTCCGTTTTCCTGCAACATCGAAGATCAATTAATTATAAATTATGGAAGCAATTCCAGTTTATAGGAGCTGTGCTTACAGAGTTTTGCATCCTTGAGGCGAGGGCTTCTTTGACTGCCATCACCTTCAGGCTCCAGCCCAGATTGAGGTGTCCTTTGTGAGGTTATTGAGTGCTTTCCTTATTCTTTTTTCTGTGTTATATTTTCAAGTAAGTCTTGAGTCCAGGATGGTACCCTTGGTTCAAAGGAAAGTTTTAGACGTGTGCCATTCAACTTAGGCAGATCGATTTTTCCGATTTGGCTTTTCCTTATGAATCTACCTTACAATATTGTGTTATCCATCGCAGAATGCATCCCCACGACTTTTACCCTAGGAATAGGCTCTTATATTTATCGTAAGAGGATCTGTTTATCCTAGTAGTCGCTTGGATATTTGACGTTGGATTAAGTAGCATTTTTTTATACCCTCCAAAGGAATATATATTAACTTCGCCATTACATTTGTATCGCCAAGAAGGATTCACCGGATACCCTATAAAGTATCACAGGAATCAGGATCAGATTCTGAATCGATTTAGCCATGTCCGTCTGTCTGTTTGTCGGTCTGTTCGTCTGTCTGTTGAAATCACGATAGCGTCCAAACGAATCGACTTAAGCGACTGAAATTTTATCAGAGGTCTTATTTTTTGGTACCAATGGATGTGGTAATATTCCAAGCACGATTAGCAAAACCGAAAAATCGATGCCAGCAGTGCACCTAAACGTACTAGTATACACACTACGTCCTTCAACCACTCTCCGGACGTAGTGTGTGTGTACTAGTACGTTTAGGACTGCCATTAGGTATTACTTCGCGCGGCTGGCCCTCAATTGTCATTAGACATTGAGGGCTTGGTAAGTTCGCTCTTCCCCCTGCAAAACGCCTACAATGGAACATTGAGTGTTCCATACCTTCTTCTTCGTCTGCGGATTTGGAACAAAAAGGTGAGCCATAGTGTCCAAATCTGTGAAGGTATTTTCGATAGTTCCTATCGCCATGCCCCGATACGAACTGCGTAAGGTGGTAGTTGCAGTCCCCGTTTGTTCTTTTTGTCCGCACACATCGATGGTGGGGATCAGTTTGTGGCTCCATCTGTCTTGTGTTATCGACTTGCCATAGTACAAGAGATGATTCCCTTTATTCATCTTTTCCCCTTCCGTTAGCCATGACCTCTTGCCAGTTGGCTATTTGCCTAAGGTAGACCCTTTGCATCTCGGTGGCTGTACTAAAGAGTTTGTTAACGAGAGTTGGTGTTTTTTAAAACAACACATCAAATAAAAATCGACAAACATTTCTCATTCTCAACTTGTTAAACATGGCCCTTGGTGAAATTGTCTATTAGTTTGACAGAGTATTGAAGTTTGGTCTGCTAAGAACTTCCATTAACGAAAGGTCTCTCAATGATCTAACCACCATCTGGAAGTAGTTATTGGCTTCCTTTATTGAGTTTTTCATACGACTCCTAGTCAGTTACTCTTTGGATAATATCACGTCTCAGATGAGTAAAAAAAATCGACAATCATCTTCCAGAAACTTCCCTTCTCCAACTTGTACCTACCTAATTCTGATATCAACATAAGACAGTGTTTCTCTAAAATGTATATGCTCCGAACTACAATTATTATCTGCAGAACTTTGCATGGCATGCGCCTAAAATTTTATAATTTTGTGATGTGATTCTATAGACAGATACATTTTGTAACTAACCACAGTCAAATTCCACTATCAAAAATGAATGTATTTAAATAATTAATTTATTTGTTTCTTACCATCTTATAGTGACCCGCGGCAAGAAAAAGAAGAAGAAGAAGGCCCTCATGAAGTTGGTGCTTCTGGGAACTTTCCTCAAGGCAAAAATTGAACTTTTGCTAAAAATTCTCGGTGCACATTTACAAGTGAAATTCTTAGCCATAGCTCTAGTGGGCCTTCTAATTAATATCGCAAGGTTTTGGATTGACCTGAAACGAGGCGGAGTTCCCCAAAAGGTCTGTATCTTTGAACACAATTTATAAATGTTTTACTTTGTTATCCTAATCCTCAAAAATTATTGTTCTAAATGTTTACGCACTTTCAGCATTATTATCACTGGCATTAATTAAAACAAAAAAACAACCAAAAAGCAAAATCATAATACAAAATGAAACAAAAGCCCTATAACAAAAATTCGAGAGCTTACATTCCTTATCCCTATCTAAATTGCAAATAGGTATTAGATATTTTGTAACGTATTTGTGCATGAGCTGTATAGTTGAATGTTTAAGTTTAGTTACCCTACCCTTCTACTTTCAAGACTTTTTAGACGTGTCTTTCTTATGACTATATTTTTTTTAGAAGATATTTGCATGATTTCATATTCTAAACAGAATAGCTATTTTCTTTTTAATTAGCAGTATTTTCCAGCTGATCTATATTGTATATAAGTGAGGGACACATAATTTACCAAATTTCTCTCTTCAAAAGCACGGGGGATTACATGCATCATGATAATTAGTGTGATCAGATATTTTTTTCAAAAAGTTCAGTATGTACTTAAATTATTGTTCACTTGTACATTCCTCTTTCATAGTACAATTTAATTCTACAAATAAATGTAACATTGTAAGAAAAAAAATTGAATCTCCTCAAAATATAGTTTTTGTGTCATATATAAAATTTAATTCTAATTCAAAGCTTATACAAAAGTTCAATAAATTTGGATATTTCATGCACCATTATAACATTGGTTTGTAGAAATCTATTCGAATCTATTGCCACAATTCTGTAGTTGAGATTTTACAAACAAAATCCAATTTAAACCAAATACGAAAAATATAAATTAAATTAAGAATCCGCGATCGTGTTCACTGTGAAAAAGTCATTCACTGTATGACTGACTTGGAGTTCTCTATACAAAAAGTAGTTCACTCATTGAATCCTTTGGAGGTATGCAAAAAAAAAAAAACATTCTGAGTGCATAGTGTTTTTCTAAGAGGATACACTCACTAAGGCAGTGTTTCTCAACCTTTTTTGGTTGGCGGGTCACTAAAAGTATCTGGAATAATTTGCGCGGCACACCTAAAAATTGTATAAAAATAAATAAATATTTATTTGCAAAATTTATTCAGTGAGATGTCTGAGCCTGTTTTTTCGAACAAATTTAAACAAAATTTTGCTCCAAGGTCGATGGACAACTTCGCATTTCGACTTTTAAAAGTCTTTCTCTTTTTAGGCTTGATTTCAGTCAATATGTTCTGAGAATCAAAATTTATCGAATCATTAAGTTGCTAGGTTGAAAAAAAAAATAGCTTTCAAGCTTATTCACATTTTAGACTGAAAGCCAAAAATCATTAACATTTTTTTCGACGAATGTTGAACGGTAAAACATATCGTTTCTCAATGGTGCTTATTTTGTCTGGATTATTTTTTCCGACAATATTGGAAAACAGTCAAAATATCCTTTTGTTATTTAAGATTTCGATAGTATCTAGGTAGGTAGGTACTAATTTTTCTTCAAATGACCTCAATTCTATGTTGTCAGTTTATGACTTTATGTATGTCAGTTTTAATGATGTAACGATACAAATGATGTTTTGAACAAATCTGAGTGGAATTGAAATTGAAATTTAAACCACAAAATCTCATCATGAATTAAAATCCAAAAGATTTTTTTTTTTTACCTCGAAGAACAAAATCGCCTCTACTTTCAGGTGTATGAGTCGTTTTGAAACTACTTTGACATATAAATTGACCAATTAGATATATCATAATATCAACAATAACGTATCTGGTTCTGGTTCTCTGTGAACCATGTACTGGATGCTTATAATATTTCGATTTTCTTGGCGCACAAGTGTGACAAATCCTTATTTTTCCAAAATTGAAGGACATCCAAACATCCCTCGTTGTTCATTTGTAAATATAAGTGAACAAAAAAGAAATTAATTAAGAGTCGAAGCGCAACGTGTTAAAGTACCTCTGCGATTCGGAAAGAAAATAAGAGAGAATCGACGATAGTCGCAGCTCAAGAAATGTGAAAAAAAAATGTCTTACTGCACCCCATTTAAAACCTGTATACGTGTACATGGTTATCAAAGGGCACGGTAGTACCCCAGCCAATTTCTCTAGTAAAGGCACACACCACACACCCTTTTTACAAGAACAAACTCAGGCTGTTTTCAACCCACCTCTAATTTCGGAACCAATTGAGTCAAAAACTTCAAACTTATAGCATTTACGCTCATTAAAAATTCCATCTTTGTAGCATGTAGTGGTTTTCAACTTACAGTACTTAAAAAATCACAGAATTCGTAACTGTCTGACTCACTCACTTAGATGATGATCATCAAAATTATGGAGCACTTATTCCGACCACCCTAGAAACATGAAATTTAGCAGAATGATAGACCCCACTTTTAACAAGAAGTTATCACTAGCTGTACCCGCCCGGCTTTGCCCGTGCAGGGAAATTGTATTGCTTAGATTTTAGATAATAATGTTCTTTCGTAAGATTGTCTGTAAATTTGAGCTCAATAAGTTCGGCGGTTTTCGAGATATAAGATTTTGAATGTTTTTTTGTATGTGCGGTGCCACGCTCCTTTGTCCAATTTTGACCAAATAAAGCCTATTTTATGCCCATTGTTAAGGCAAGGCCTACCTTTTCCAAAAAGATCCATACCAAAAGGTC
This sequence comes from Cheilosia scutellata, assembly GCA_955612985.1. Lineage (NCBI taxonomy): Eukaryota > Metazoa > Arthropoda > Insecta > Diptera > Syrphidae > Cheilosia > Cheilosia scutellata. The sequence goes on along the minus strand of OY015311.1, from coordinate 41,995,705 downwards.
CATACCAATGCTTAGTAGTAGCGTCGGAGTTGTGTTTTATTATTTATTAGCAACATTCGTGGGCTGCGATCGAATCTCTTCTCCGCGTACGTCCACGTTGCCAAATATAAACCAGCTGATCTAATACATCGGAATTTGATCTACCTGGATATCGCTTAGTGCCATTATTCTTCTTACATCGCGGTCTCGCCATTTATGTGCGTAATGATATAGCCTACCAAGTTCCTGAAGATTATGGCCAGTGTTCCAATTTGGAATTTTATTTTAAATGGCTCAAATTCCAATTCGACTTGTAACGAGTTCGATGTGTTGTCTGATTCCATAACAAGAATTGTTTCCCTGTACCAGTGTTACCAACCCGGATCGAAGTGTTTATGCCTCATTCGGAAAAAAATTATGCCTTTTTCAAAAAAATTATGCCTTTTTGAAAAATTCGTTTTTGCGCAATAATTAAGACATAAATATGTGTAGTATTTGTAACTAAACAAAAACAAACGGACTAGCGATCCCGACTTTCTAAGTATGTACATAGTTACCTACTATGGGAGCCCGCACCGCACATTGAATGCGAGTTAGTCGTACGTATACGTACGTGTAGTTCCGAAAATAATCCGAAACATTGAAAATATATTAACTTAGTTTACGGACACAAAAGGGGTATGGAACACGGGGTACGGACAGTAGGTATGGGGTCATTATATAGTATGTAAGTCTTCCATAATTATGATGAAATTCACTGAATTCATCTCTTTTTAAATATATTTCGCGCACCTTTTCGGTAATCGGTTCTACGATAGTGACGACGCCGCCGGCCGCAGTCTACGAGTTAGAAGAAAATTATCTTCAAGATACAGATTATTCTTCAGGCACAAAATCGAAGTCACCGGGACACTGCCTATTTAAAGAGAAAATCGTATTCGGTGTTCACACTCAATTCGTACGACCAGTATTCATACGTTTACATGCAATACAAAATCGTATCCAATGTGCGGCCGCCCTAATGCATTTGCACACCATATCACATTTCTATATGGGTCTAGTGTAAGTCTAGTAGAGAATTGGAAAATAAGCATGACGCACAGTGGTAAATGAAAATTTGTGAAGCGTCTTTGATCAAAGTACCAGATTTACTAAATTTTAATTTTATTTTTACGTGTTGATTATAAAAAAACTTCTCAAAAAATTAAGCCTTTTTTGTCAAAATTATTCCTCAATGCCTCAAGCATCGGAATTATGCCTAAAAGGCAGAATTATGCCTCAGTTGGCATCACTGCCCTGTACCCTCATACTGAAATCGTCATTGCGGGTGATTTCCATATTCACAATTCTGACTGGCTTCGACATTCTGGACAGACAACACCCGAAGGAATTTATGTTCAGATCTTTGCTGAGGTAAACCAATTAACCCAGCTTGTAAATGCGCCAACACGTGTACCAGACATTGACGGTCAAAATGCCAACACACTGGAATTGTTTCTTACCTCCCACCCTAATAAATACTCCATTGAAGTATTATCCCCTCTAGGCTCGTCAGATCACTGTAACATATCAGCTAATTTTTCGTACTCCGATCACAATGTTAAAGAAAAAACTCCAAAAATCACCGTATGGCAATACGAGAAAGCCAATTGGAGCGACCTTAACAGCTTCATTATGAGTTTTAACTGGTTATGTTATGCTTCCTCGATAACGACATGGATGCCGCCGCTGATATGGTATCAAATATAATCACCTTAGGTATGAAATCCTTTATCCCTCATAGGATAAAGAGTATAAAAGAAAACGCGTGGTACGACTCGAGCTGTAAAGAGGCTATTAGATTAAGCGAGTTGAGTTTTCGGTCTTACAAAGCCAACCCATCTGAGGAAAAACGAAATGACTGCAATGCCCTCATAAAGCGTGTCAAATTCTCATATGACCAAAAGTTGAGGCAAAAAATACTACAATGTCCCAAGGGATCGCTGAAATATGTATCTTGAATCACGGAAACTGCTCAATGATAGGCAGTACGGTTTTCGTGGCAAAAAGGTCCACTGGTGATTTGATGACTTATCTCACCAATCTCTCCATCACTTCGGTGAATCGAAGATTGTTGCGCTTGATTTTCAATTCAACAAACGCATTCTTCAATGTGATTACAATGAAAGTACGTACGTCATATTGACAACTGCGATTGTTAATATTACAACTTTTTTCATAATGTTTGGTACTAAGAATTGACAACCGCCCGTTCTTCATATTGACTATCCGGTTGTTAAATGCAATTGATATTTTCAATAAATGTTCATCATATCGACAATTTTGTTCGTCAATTTGACAATTTCCAGTTAACAACCACCGATTGTCAATATGACAACCAATATTTTTTTCAGTGTAGGCATCAGGCATACAGTTCGTATCTATATATATTAGTTTTGAGGTATTTAGTTTAGTATGAGCACAAACTTGACAAAATATGGCACCACATTGAGGGCCATCTAGGTACCATTTTTCCAGGAGATACCTATTGTTTTGTTTCGAATAGTGGAAAAAAATGTAAAAATTTCCATCTACTGATTTTCAATACATATTATTTTATTCGACTGTACGCAAGATTTTAAAAGTGAAGGACGTTTAGCAAAATGCATCAGCAGTACTCAAATAAAATGAGAGAAAATTCGATATTCATCAGGCTCCCAATTCTATGTAAAAAGTGACACTTTTCCACATCCTTGCATTTTCGTCTATGAATAATATTCCTAGCATGTAAATAAATGCGACCATAAAATGTTGTTTTTCCTTAGTAAATTTAAATGTAAAATAAAAAAAAAACCCAAACCTAAAGAAATCTACTAACAAAATTAAATTGTTCATTTTCGTTTTTGCTAACACAACTATCCTTATATAGGGTTTTGTAAAATAATTCCCTGGTTCCTTTGGTGTATGTAAATTTTTCACTTCAAAGAATAAATCTTTCTAACGGCAGGTTGTCTATGTTGAACATGCACACCATCAGCATCATTACGAGGATCATGGTGAAGATTGGGGCGAACAAGGAGGCGGTGGCTACTGGAAACGTTCCATCGGGACCGAACCAATTGTCGAGCAAACATCAGAGAACTACGGCTCCTACCAAAATGTACCATCATATGATCCACACTACATGGCATATCAGTCTCAATTGCATCAGTAGACGGACGTACACACATGAATACCTTGAGATGCCACTGCCCATTCTGAGATGTTATGGGATAACAAATTAGTTGCAATAATATTGGATTATTAAATAATCCATTTTTAGTGTTGTATAATTTATTTTATTTTAATTGTATATTTCTATCAATGTTATACTTATAAGTAATTTATTTAAAAAAAAAAAAAAAAAATGAATATATTTATTGAAGATTTTTGCTGTTTTATTTATGCAACACGTTTGATGGACTTCCACTTAAAGATGAAGCATAATCATGACCCATAAATTAAAATTATTACCCAAAAGAATGGTAAGTAGACTCTGTCAACCAACTTACATGTAAAGCGATAAAAAATTGCGACGACGATTAATGAATTCATAAATTACACCTGACCACAAATCGGTTAACAAGTTTATTGGCCATTTCGGTGATTGCCTGACATGTTCAACATATCACAAAAAAAAGTCCAACATTAGAACTAGAAACATAGCCTCGGTTATGTCCAAATAACGGGTGGGTGTGTATTGGCCAAATATATTCGTACCCAACAATTAGCATACATTTTGGACAATCGAGTGTATTCACCTCAAGAACAAGTGAGTAGTTGGTATTTTGTATGCGCGAATCTCAACTGAAATTGGGCTGCGCCAGTTAGAATGTTTCTGCTTAGTTTTTCTTTCGTTTGCGATCAACAATTGCTATTCGCGAACTGGGATGGGTTAATGAAAGAAAGCCAAACACATGGAACCAATTCAGTTTGAATTGTGTTAGTGTAGCCTTAAAATGAGTAATCAGCGTTCTGCGCATAACCGAGTACTTCTAAGAAATGAAACTGGCGCGTTGGTTTAAACCCAAATTTTTAAGGATGTGGGTACGTTCAGCACATAACTTTTAATTCGTGGAACGCGAATGAAACAGTTTAAATGTTTTATTAATAACTAGCAATTAACCCGCGGATCCGCCCGCATATATTAATGATATAATGTCCCTATAGACGGGGAAAAAATTAATACTTCCTTGCTTAAGGTGGAGCTACAGTCCGGAGAGGACCCGGACCTCAATGAACAAGCGTCTCCAGCTCGGTCTCCAGCCAGCACGATCTTTGGCCAGATGTCTCCAGTTTCGCAAGCTAAGTTGGCTAAGGTCCCCTTCCACTTGCGTGCGCCACCTGAGTCGCGGTCTTCCTCTACTGCGCCGTCCCTCGGGTATGGATATGGATTCGAAGATCTTCCGGGCCGCAGCATTCACGTCCATTCGCTCTACATGACCCAGCCACCGCAGTCGTTGAACCATCACTCTTCTGGCTAGGTCGATGTCGCTGTACAGCCCGTACAGTTCGTCGTTGCATCTCCTCCTCTATTCACCGTCTATGCAGACGGGACCGAAAATTACACGAAGAATTTTGCTCTCAAAATAACCAAGAGTAACCTCATCCGCTTTTGATAGAGTCCATGCCTCTGCACCATAAAGTAGGACTGGGATGATTAAGGTCTTATAATTGCTCAATTGCTTTCTTAGCCCAAAGAAACAGCAATTGGCAAGAGTTATTCTTCGTTTAATCTCAGCGCTGGTGTCATTGCCTGAGTTCATAGCGGAGCCTAGGTAGACAAAGTCCTTTACCACCTCAAAGTTATATCTGTCTATAGTGACCTGACATTCTGTCCAAGACGTCGATGTTGGGTGTCCTTTCTTGTAGACAGCATTACTTTGTCGTGCCCTCATTGACCGCCAAACTCATCTTCGCCGCTTCCGTCTTAATGCTCACGAACGCGCCAGTGTCATCACGATGTGTTCTGCCGATTATGTCGATGTCGTCGGCGTAGGTGAGTAGGTGGACGGTCTTTGAAAGATAGTGCCTCTGGTGTTAGCGTTTGAGTTTTGCACTATTCTTTCAAGAACGATGTTGAAGAAGTCACATGACAGCGCATCGCCTTGTCTAAATCCTATTTTGACATCGAAGGTCTCGGTGAGTTCTTTAGTAGCGTGCATTCTCCATTGTCATCCTGCACAAACGGACTATTATGGCAGGGATGCCAAAACTAGTCATTACTCTGTATAGCTCGTCTCTATAAATGCTCTCATAAAAAATAAATAAATAGGTGGTGCAACAGGCGGGTAGACACCGTAGGCCTAGCTTATCGCAACCATTCGTTTGTTTGAGGACGAATGGAAGGGACCTACAATTTTATGCCGAGTCCGAACGGCTGAATTGAGAAGCTTTTTCAGGACAGTCATACTCTCGGATGTTTGTCAGACGTTCGCGAGAGGTGGCGCAGTAGAAAAAACCTTAAGATGTAAAAATGCTCTCATAGGCGGCCTTAACATCGATGAAAAGGTGCGGTGGGTATCGTTTTGGACTTCCTGGGTTTTCTCCAAGATCTACCGCAGTGTGAATATTTGGTCGATGGTAGACTTTCCTGGCCTGAAGCCACACTGATAGGGCCCAATCATGTTGTTGACGAAAGGTTTCACTCAACACGGCAGATAAGATCTGAACAATGCTGAAGTTCCATTCCTTACGTTTTCGTTTTTCGTTTGGGGTCTTATTTCATTTCTTCTTTTGGGGCCTTATTTATTTATTCTATCAAACATCTTACACAGTAAGAATACACTTATAAGACTGTGAAAGATTAACAATTTTAATTTTATAATATCTACTACATACAAGATTTAAAATAAATAAGTTTACATTATAATGTTTTTGTAGGAAAGTGTATTTATTCATTCATTATTTGTATTCTAAAATTTGTTTTAATTGAGGTTGCTTGAAGAAGGATAGGGTTGGGAAAAGTTTGTTGCTCAGTTTTGAAGAAGGTTTTGAAGTTAATTTTTAAATCGTCGTGTATCAGTTAGCTCTCGCAAATTACGCGGGAGTGAATTCCAAACGCGGATAGCAGCAACAAAAAACTGTCTTTCGGATGTTAAACATGAAAACCGCGGAAGTATTAAACAAGAAGACCTATCAGATGCCGGAAACTGGATTTTTTCATAAAGATATGAGGGCTGTCTACTTAAAAGTATGTTTGAAAGAAGTATAATGTTCGAAATTTTATATAATTACAGAAAGACATGTTGATTAGGTGTTTTGCAAGATGAGAGACGTGATTATGTCTTCTCAGACAGAAAACATATCGAATAGTAGCATTAAATGATACTTGCAGCCTCCTTCTAATCTCAGCATCACACTCATAAAAAATTTCATAATGATGATGATTTATCCCAAAGTGAAAAAAGGCCCCAAAATATGAATTGTCACCCCAATTCGCAGAATTTTACGCAATTTTCTGTTGTTGTTGCCTTTCATGTACATTTTTGGGGTGATTTTTAATTTTCAGTTTGGGGCCATTTTTCATTGGGGCCAATTTTCATGTAGCCGTCCATATCGGGTGGGCGGAATTGTAGATCTTCATCGTTGGATGGTTGAATGGTTCATACTGCCTGTTAGCGGGATTTAGTTCGTCATCGCCGTTAAACAGTCTGCAGAAGTAGCGTAACGGGTACAGTAGTTGGCACCCATAAGGAAATTTTGACTTTAAACAAGCGTAGATTTGTTATTTTAAACGCGATTTTAAAATGTTATACATTTATATATTCCTTATGGAATTTTCTTTTTACTTCAAATTTAAAATTTCGAGTTTAGTTGTTTCAATTTGGAATTAAATGGATTATAAAAAATGCCTATCAAAACCTACAGTAGTTGGCACCCCTGTACAGTAGTTGGCACCCAAAAATGTGATAAAATAGTATCTACCGATTTATTAAAATGTATTTAACGCTCCGTTATTTGAAATTAATGAAACAAAATATAAATCCATTTGTTTTAAATACAAGATATACAAGAAAAAGAAAAGTAAATAAAAATAATTTTATTTAAAAAATAACAAGAATGCGACGCTTTTATAAGTTTTTATTTAAGGAAGGAAGAAAGAAAGTATATATAAATCCATTAATGTTAAATATAGAGAAAAAAGTAAATAAAAATAATTGTATACCTATATAATAAATTTTTTTCTTATTAGCCATTTTCAAAAATCTGAAACAAATAACCTTCGTATACTACAGTTGTTGGCACCATCAAAAGTACAGTTGTTGGCAGTGCCAACAACTGTAGTCTCATATGCGACAGTTATTGGCACCCATAAAATTTAACATATTGCCATTTAAAATAGCTAAAAAATGTTTACTTACTTTAAGGATTTCAGAAAAAGTCTATACTTACCAAATTGGAAGTCCTTATGAAAATTCACAATATTTCACGCTAAAAAAAATTTCACTGATAGCCGTTTACAATTTGATTTATGTAAATCGACTGAAGAGAGCCTTTAATATAAGAACTGCTGGAAAATATTACAAATTTATTATATTATTGGAAAAAACAAAATCTTTATCGAAACCAGTAAGACAATTATCTTCGACTATGCCGAAGCTCAAATACCCGGTACTATATTATTGTAAAATAAAAAAAATATTTTAGTATTAAAAAATTATATATTTGTATGGGAGGTGTGGGTACTTTTTATTCGATCAAGCTCATTTTTTGTCAAAAATTTTTAAATATTTTTAAAACAATATGTGCAAAGTTTAAACTTGCTATCTTTACTGTAGCTATTTAAATTTAATTTTTAACATAAAAAGCTATATAAATCTGATATTTTTGTATGGGAGGTAGTAGTAGTTTTCATCCGATCTTGCTCATCTTCGAACTTAGCCTCAGTTTGGTGGATAAAAGCTTACATACCAAATTTCAAGTCGATAGCTCTTAAATTACGGCCGTAATCGTGCGGACAGACAGACGGACAGACGGACAGACAGACGGACAGACAGACGGACAGACAGACGGACATCGTTAGATCGACTAAGAAAGTGATGCTGATCAATAATATATATAGTTTGTCATACCTACAACGCCTCCTTATGGGCGTTACAAATGGAATGACAAAGTGAATATACCCTCACCACAGTGTGGTACCGGGTATAAAAAGTAACTGGAACAGAGCAAATCGCTATTGAACCGAGGGGTGCCAACTACTGTATCCGTTACGCTAGTTCAACAAATTAATGGAATTATTTAATATTAGGTACCACAATAGCAGCTCTTTTTGGAAAAACATCGATGAAAAAGATAAATGATTACATGTAGTAGTATTTTCCTTACTCGTGTTTTGCTTCTCGTTGAAAATATGGGAAAAATTTCAATTTCAACAAACAACGTTATTGAGTGGAATTTCCGCAGTCTCTTTCCTTCTTCTGATGTTGCTTGTTATGGAGAAATTTTAGGCGTAAACCCTTACGGACGTTGTCAACTTTTCGAAGTCAGGTGAGATGTACATATGACTTCAGAAATCACGGTCTATCCGATCTGGTTCTTGAATAATAGAGAAACAGACAGACGTTGCATTTAATAAAAGTAGTATGGACTATATGCATGCGAATTTTTAAAATCTATAGGTAACAGTTTAAGTGCAAAAGATTCTCCTATTAGAAGCATCTCGGTGTACTTTTAATTTGAAGCATTATATGTGTTTCTGACTGTATGCATATGTTTTTGTTCTCCAAGTCATAAGAACACCATCGCATCGGGACGAGAGTGGACTCGCAGTGGCAAGAGCCTGCTAACAAAGAGATAAATACTGTATTAAGTAATAACTTACATTTTACGTGCACTTAGGGTTGCCATAAAAGAAATGTGAAAACGCGGGACAATTTTCTCAAAAAGCGGGACATGGCGGGACATTTTAAAAATATTTGTAAATTAAAGACAAAATAACTAAATTTGTATTAATTCTTTGTAAAAACAGTTTATTTGTATGTTACTCAGTCAGCAATGTAACTTTTTAGATAGGTACATATGTAGGTAATATATATAGGGGTATCGTGAATAAATTCCGATGGAAATGTTTCCCTTGTCAGCAATGTAAATCAAATTGCTGAATGGGAAACATTCCGGGGGAAATATTATTCGCGATAGGAGTGAAATATTTTTTGTTCCCTGGAAAATCAAACTGAAAATCCTATCGTAAATCTCCATCGGAATTTATTTCCCCCGGAATTTTTCGAAAATATGTTCGAATGCATTGACAGTTGTCAATTATGATTTATTCAGTTGTCATTTAAGCTCATATTTGGAAGTATTTTGCAAATTATTTGTGTTAAACCAAGGAATTGTGTTAATTTTAGTAATTGCAAAGATGCAAATTGGACTTATCCTTATTTAAGTAAAGAAAGTGTTCAATTCAGTGAAATATAAAAGAAAATATTAAGGCTACAAAATTCACAGCGTAGCGTTTAGAATGCAAATTCAGCAGGAAAAAAATGAAGGGATATTGGAGTTACCACAGGCGTTGTAAGTAGAAATTAAATAGCGTTGCAATATAGGTTTTTATTAACATTTGGTATTTATTTGATTTCACAAGTACTAAGGGTCAAATAAACCAATGATTAAATAATTGCTGGATTATCTCTCGGACAATTTCTCAACAACCAAAAAACCATTCGCCAATCCTCCCATCGATCGTCACGTTAAGTGCATCCCTGCGGTTCTTTACAGAAGAATCATGAGATTGAATTATCACAGTCGGCGAAGTCCTTTTTAACGTCCCTTCTCTAGAAGATTTTAAACTTACATACATCCTCTTACATCCTCTTTGCTCCTATTCGTAGTGAAACCGTTAGCAATGTCGCAATTTTCAATTTTTCATTCAATAAATGTACAGTGAGTAAACCAATCCTATGCCACTTTTATTTCCTTGGTTCAAATCAACCAAATTTAAAAAAAAGCAACAGACTTTAAACTTATTCCCATAAAAACTGCTTACGTTTTCAATTTCCACCTGCAAATTGACGAAGGAAATATTCCGGGGGGAACTCAATCAAATTCCGGGGGGAATTTTAGTTCATGATACCAATTTATTCCGGGGGAAATTTTTTCCCTTTTTTCGAAATTCATTGCCGATACTTATTTTTGAAAAATGGGAAATGTTTCGGGAGGAATTTTGTTCACGATAGCCCTGAATATCTGTAATAACGTTTACAGCAATTGCAGAATTGTTTGAAGAAACTTTTTGCATCAAAACATATTTTTTTTTGGGACCGAGGAAAAAAGTCAAAAAAGTAGATTTTACAAAAGTTCTAAATTTTCAATAGGTACTTAATGGCTTAAGGAAAGTTTTGTATCATTCAAACGGAATTTAAATGACCTTTCCATTGGTGCCAAAATTTACATGAAGTAAGTTTCAAATTATGAGCAGAATTAACTTTAGTTTTGTCAAAATACTTATGACGACCAGTGTAGTCAACTCAGAATAAAAATATACGTTAACAAAATATAAAAAATTAAATAAACAACTATGTATATGGAAATAAAAATGAAAATGTCGAAAAAGCGGGACATTGGCGGGACATTTCCTTAAGCGGGACACTTGGCGGGACAAAGGTTCAAAAGCGGGACTGTCCCGCCAAATGCGTGACATCTGGCAACCGTACGTGCACTGCGCGAACTCGTCAAGCGTCCTTGCAAATCAGATACGAACTGCGATCTTAACTCAATACGTCGGACTCACTTGACGAGCTCCAATGTGCAGACCTACACTAATACTATGACACCTTTGAGCAGGAGGGATTTCCCTGCTCAATCAAGCTATACCTGGTTTACACGTTAACATTAGATTGAATAAAAGTTAAGTCGATAGACAATTCTTTCCAATTTTAGATCTTGTGGGAGTGGCATCTATATAATGGCCATTCGCTCTAAAGCGCGTGTATTCATTGTTATGGGAGAATAGTTGCATCGTAGACTTAACTTTCTGGACTTTCCGAATTTGGCCGTGAGGTGAGTGTGTGTAAAACGACAAGACGGGTCTGCTGGCTGTCATTGAGGATAAACAAGATTCCTATTTTGTGTATATTCAAAAAAAAAAAAAAAAAAAAAAAACGAACATTGTCAAAATTGAGTGTAATTTTTATTAGGGTCGATAAATCAATTCTTGCCATTTACTTTTTGAATATTATTTCGTGTAAATGTTGACCGCGACTACGCCTCAAGTGGTCCATCCCGAATGTCCAATTTTGGTTATGTTGTCTTGCAAGGCGCCAATAGTTGCTGACTTATATGTATAGACGAAAGACTTCACATATCGCCACAAAAATAATCCTGCGGCGTAAAATCTCACGATCTAGGCGGCCAATTCACAGGTCCAAAACGTGAGATGAATTGCTCACCAAATTCGCTTCCATGGATTCGCGAGCTTTGTGCAATGTGCATATTAACGCACTTGCTACTGGCCTACAAAGTTACTTGTTATAATTGTTATCATTAACTTGTTATAATCATTTCAGACTTCTTCTTTTTTTTTAGATTTTTGAAGTCACGAGTCTATGTCAACAATCCTCAGACTCTTGAAGCCATCAAAGAGAATATCCGCCAAGAATGCGAGGAAATATCGCCGGAAGTTCTGGCAAGAGATGGAAAATGCCATAAATCGACCCCGAATGGTCATCAATTTTGGCGGCGGCCACTTAGTCGATTTCATTTTCTCGACTTAATGGAGAAACATTTAAGACATCAAATAAACACAATCCAAAAGTAGGACCAACGTTTTCATTCTTAAAAAAAATAGAGCCAAAGAACAAAGTATAATAACTTTTGCGCCACATTGAGGTCGTATCCATTTGTCTCAAAAATATACATAAACTCATACTAATGAATGCAATGGTTGCAATAAGTTAGGTTTAGTGTTCTATATGGACTTGATGCGCAACTATATATTTTATTTTTTTATAGGTGCATAATATTGTTGGTGTCCTTTTTGTAGGCAATTTTAAGTGAGGTTTTTTGGTTTACCCCTAGAAAACTCAGCTTGTCCTGTTCACAAATAAAATAATAATACCACCATTCGAGCCACCAACTCTTGAAGGAATACCTCTAAAGTTGCCGGGTAGGGCGAAGTATTTATGAATGACATTAGATAGAAAACTCAAAACTCAATTGGAAGCCGAATGTCAATGAAAGAGTGAAGAAAGCAGCTAATGCCTTCTACGCATGTAACTACATATTTGGCAGGAGGTGGGGACCAAACCCCAAAACCACAATGTACAGGTACACGGCAATCGTGCGGCCTGTACTCATATATGGCAGCGTAGTCTGGTGGCAAGCCACGGGCAAGGCAACCAATCTTAAGTCAATGACAAAAACACAAAGACTAGCATGTATAGGGACAACCATGCTACGGCTACGGAGCCAATTCTCCATCTGACTTTTCTAGACCTATACATGGAGGAATCTGCTACCAAAATTGCCTTAAGGATTAGCCAAACTAGTACTTGGAACCCGTGCAAGCAAAGATTCTAGGGAAATACATTGGGAACGTTATCACTTCTGACTATATGATTCCACATCTAAACTTTGATAGACCATTCTCCTGCTCGTTTCCGTGTAGAGATGAATGGAACACAAATGAACCCACGAAAAGGAAATCGACACCCAGATACTATCGATACTACACAGATCGATCGAAGATGGACTGTGGAAACGGTGCCGGTATATTCTCGGAGGAATTAGACATACACTGTTTAATCAGGCTTCCTGATAGTTCGTCCAAATCAAAGTTATGTAGTTCACCGCTTCCCCGAAGAGCTTAAGGTTCTCTGCTCGCAGCACTCCACGGTCCAGAGGGCCGATGAACTAACGAGAAATGGGTCTGCAATGGATCATGATCGAGCACTTAATCTTAGAGAGCGACTGGAGAATAAGATTCGCATGAAAACCAACAACTGGTGCAAGGGACTAACAACCTGGGAAGTATCACGGAAGCTTTGGCCAAAATACGACAGTGGCCGGACCATCAAACTTCTACCGTCTAAGTGAGGTTTTTAGATGCCTTTTCGCTGTTTTTGGAAAATTTGTTTTTTTTCCTACACCCTAGTGGAGATCCGGCGAAGAATTACCCTAGGAAACCGTTGCTACTTCGGTTTGGCAAAACAACTGGGTTCAAAATTCCTGACTCGAAGGACGAAATGTGTGCTCTACAAAACCCTTATCCTGCCAGTTCTGCTTTATGGCGCCGAGGGCAAGAAGGGAGAGCTGATACTGGGCTCATTCGAAAGAAAAATACTTCGGCGGATTTTTGGTCCTGTGTGCGAGGAGGGCGAATGGAGGAGAAGATACAACCGCGAACTCTATGAGCTGTACCAAGATGTGGATGTAGTCCAAAAAGCCAAAACACGTCGACTACTATACATTGGCTCGGCCACATCGAGCGAATGGACAATAATTCTCCAGCTAAGAGGATCTTCGAATCCCAGCCCCCAGGTTCGAGGAGACAAGGAAGACCGAACCTCCGTTTCAAAGACCAAGCCATCGCGGATACCAGAGCGCTTGGTCTCGAGAACTGGAAGCAGCGCGTGCCCGGGATCGTAGAGTATGGAAGGCTGCAGTGTCTCAGGCAGAGACTCTTCACAGGTCGGGAGCCCGATAAGTAAGTACATATACGTTTTTTGTCTCCTTGGCGGTGTTTTTTGGGACATTTTTCAAAAGCATTTTTTGGCTGTTTCGTATCGCTTTTTTGACCATCTGCGCTGCAGGTGCCTTTGGAGTGATACGAATATTTCTTCTTAAGGAGAAAAAAATGTATAAAGTCCACTTCATTTGTGTAAAAATGATTTATGAGATTGTCGAAGTATAATAATAGTTTGAAAATTATCGGCATCAAGTTTCATGATTCCTGGAACAACTAGGTATTCCACCAACACTTCGTTTGGAATTATTTCAGTGTAGGTATATTCTGTCGAAGAACGAAAATAACAATCCATTGCCGTCGATTATTTCCACATATGTACTGCCAACGACCTTTTATCAAGGATATCTATACTCATGTCTCCGGCTTCCTAATTATATCAACCGCCATAGCTTGGGAGCTCTATTTTTAGAAAACCTTTCCAACAATGTGCACGTGCATCTAGTGGAAACAACAATTCTACACAACGGAACCGAGCGTTTAAAATAATAATTACTTTGCGCGTTATTATTCAATGCGTGCACATGTTTGTCACTAAACATGCGTTCACATACACGGTATATCTTCCATGTCCAGTTGGGCATAGAGATACTCTTCCTAAGGTGGCCGTTCCTAGAAAACTAATTTTCCTTTCCTGCAAAAATCATAATGACCACGATTGGTGATTAAAATAGCAATTCCAGTTAATTTGCTTCCTTCTGCAAATGAGTGAACGCCTACAGTGTTGTTGGGCTCAGGCGCAAGTGAGACGAGTAGGTGGTCGAACATGTGTCGTCTGCCCGGAACAAATTGATACGTGTCTCATTCCTTAAGGCTTACCGCTGCGTTGGTTAGGGCTTAGAGCCCTTCATTCAGTATTCAAGAAGTTGAAGGGCCTATTCAATTTCTCTTTCGGGCAATGCATCGCATTTCGAACAAAGTTCACGTCCCGCAAAAGAATGCGTTTAAGGGAAACCACTTGATCTTGCACCCTGCTCCAAATTTGACCACATCATGAATGTATGTATATGCGCTCAGAAATGACCAATTGACCAAATTCAAATTAGAAAGTGGGTCAGCCATTCCACTCACGTCATGTTGTCTGCAACATAATCAGATATACTTTGGGGCGATTAAAAGAGACACTTTGTTGAGAAAAATCCCACATACTGTGTGCGGGACTTCTTTGCATTTCTGAGGGCCTGCGCAAAGGGTCTAAAATGCACATTAGGAAAATAAATAAATACGCACGCGCGACATACGTCGCGTCGGTGTCAAATGTAACACGAATCACTCGTAAAAGCTGTAAATTTGTTACCAATTTGAGTGCTCATCGGTGGGTATCACATTAGACCCACGGCATAATTTATCTTCGAACACCTGAGGTGAATATTTAAGTACGATTCACACTTAAACTGGAGCGAAAAGAACGTAAAAGAGCAAAAGTAGGAGCTGAATGCAATTGGCCATTGGCCAACACCCGACGACAGAGAACGATTCCAAAGACAAATGTAGAACAAAGCGATCAAAGCGATACGATTAGGTGGGTGAATGAATTTATTTTAAGAAACAGGAAATCCTAAAATAGCTCATGGCTGTTTGAAAGTAGGTACTGTGCGTTCAGTTTTTAAGCCGAACTTTGAAAATACTCAGGGTGCTGTAGGTATTTATTTGTTCTTTATGAACCCTTGTGTGACAATGTACATAGTTAATGTATCTAAGCTTTTTAGACAACAACTACAACTTGCTGCAACTCGTGAAATTTGCGGTTCTACCTTCTCATCCATTCGCCCTCGTATCGCCAACAGGAATGAAAATCTGTCGATTTATTTGGCTCTAGATGGAAGCCAGTATTATATTATTTCCTGCTTATTGTGTAGCACTCGACGCAGGGGCGTAGCGTGGAGGGGTGTCGCATCCCCCACGCTTTTCAAGAATCGGCAAATCAACGAGAAATTTTCAAAAATTAGGTCTTAGGTTTGGATTTTCATGAGGTATAGGTTTTAAACTTGTAAATGTATATCTACCTCTACAGTTGGCATTTTCAAAGGTTCTACATGAACTCCTTAAAATTTAGCGAGTTTCGATTCGATTTGAAAAAGGACGGTCGGCATCGGTGAATTTGCCGACTGAAATCGTTATTTAAACTGTTTATAAACTTGTTTTCTTAATACAGCTGATGGCTGAATTTCGCAAACTGCCGCGACCTAGAAAAGTGTTCATCTTAACGGACTGTCAAAACTTACGAATATTCGTTCGATCGTAGATAGTTGGTCGCTCTCATGTGAATGGTCCTTTAGGTATATGTAGAAACAAAAACAATCAAAATCTTATATCCCGAAGACCACCGAATAGATTGAGCTCAAATTTACAGGCGATCTTAGGTATTGGCTCGAGTTATTTCCTCCGAAATTTGGTCAAAATTGGACAAAGGGGCGTGGGACCTCCCATACAAAAAACATCTTAAGCATGTTAAGGAACATGCACCAAATTATCTGCGAAATTGGGTTGGATGAAAATATGCCCGATGAATGGAACTTAAGCAGCGTCTGGCCCTATAAAGGGTGTTCCATAATTCACGCAAAATTTGAATTTTGCGCCATTTAATAGTACAGTGATGCCAACGGTTAAAAAGATAACAATGTGATAGCTGACATTGGTCTAATAAAACTGGAGCGCCATAGGAATGAACAACTCATTTTCATTGTTGAGCAATATTTTAAAAATAATGCAGGTTTGTTCGAACAAAATCATCTTCAGTGATGAAGCTCATTTTCATCTGGATGGCTTCGTTAATCGTCAAAATTGTCGCATTTGTGGTTCAGAAAACCCACGAGTAATTGTTGAGAAACAAATGCACCACAACGCGATACTGTTAGGTGAGGATTTTTGGCTGGAGGCATTATCGGACTATTCTTCTTCGAAAATGCGGCTGGTCAGGCAGTAACAATTATTAATGGTGTTCGTTGTCGTGACATGATAACCCAGTTTTTAGTGCCTAAGTATAGATGTGACCAACATGTGGTTTCAACAAGACGGTGCCACACGCCATATCTTAATTATTTTACGCCATTGAACTTTTTTCTTTGGGTTTTTTGAAGTCAAAGGTCTATGCAAACAGGTGTATTAATGAAATTCAGGCACATTTATGCGAAACGGTCATAGAACATGTTATTGAATGAGTACCTACGACACGTACTTACCAGCAAAGCCGTGGCGGCCATTTTGGCCGATGTGCTATTCCATACATAAACCCAATCTGTGTACTCTATGAATCAATACAAAATGTAAGCTTTCTAATTAAAAATCTATCAAAATTACATTTTGCTTGAATTATGGGACACCCTTTACAAGAAAGGAATGCTCTCCAATACAGAGTAATAAGTCTCCTGAATGTCGCACATAAGAACTGGTCAGCTATACTCTGAAAACGCCTAAAACCATTCGCCAGTAATCTGTTCGACCCAAAGTCAAACATTGAGATTGACCAAATCTTTACAATCCGGCAAATTTTAAAAAGCATACATGGATTCTAGTTTTAGATCGATTCACATATCACATCACGAATTATACTAAGCCATCAATTGTCGCCATTCCTGCCAAACTCATTCATCTAAGCAGGATGACGATGAAGAAGCTATTGAAATCGCATAAGATTCAAGACAAGGTGACGTCTGACGTGTTTCTCAAGCAATTGTGCGACAACAATTTTTTAAAAAATCTTTTCAACCTTTCATAATGATGATGACTTTGACATTATTGGCAGAACGCAGCGAGTTATCAGTGGCGCGTTTGCAAGTAATAAAACTGGGAAGAAAGGTCTGTTTGTTAACTGCGACTCGAACAAAACGTCACAGATGTAACATCGATTAAAAACTTTGTCTATACCTGGCCTCTACCTCACAAAATGACATCGCCACAGAGGGCAATTAAGGAATCGCTTTTTCCATAATGGCTCATATCAGTGCAGGTATCTATATCTTCCGAAAATACATCAGATGGAACTTCTAAAGAACCAATTTTCAGCTGCGGAGTACCTACTTAACTGGGGTTAGGGTGCCGATAGTAAACTCTTTTACAATTTTTTTCTTCAGGAAGCATTTAAAACGAATCAATTAACAGTGACACAACTCGAACTCGAACTAATCTTGGCTTGAGTACATCATAAATACCACAAACCACATAAAACTAGACCGCCAACTTCCGTGCATCTACCCGATTCTCCCCGGAATTAATTGCCCTGTCGGTGAATATGATGTACCGGACATTCGCATGCATGCGAATGTCTAGCTATAAAGAAGAAATTCGCATGCATGCGAATGTATGCTTTTGGAACGTAAATTCGCATGAGAAACTATGCGAATCTACACACTATTTCGGAAACTCGCAACGAAACTTTTGAAAATAAAATACATTCGAAATTCCTATATATTTGCGGAGACTCGCATGTATGCGAATGTACACTTTTAGGTAGATAGCAGATTCGCATGCATGCGAATTTCCTTAATTATATCGGAAACTCGCATGCATGCGAATCTACAATATTATATCGGAAATTCGC
This sequence comes from Cheilosia scutellata, assembly GCA_955612985.1. Classification (NCBI taxonomy): domain Eukaryota; kingdom Metazoa; phylum Arthropoda; class Insecta; order Diptera; family Syrphidae; genus Cheilosia; species Cheilosia scutellata. The sequence goes on along the minus strand of OY015311.1, from coordinate 41,977,481 downwards.
ATGTGCATGCGAATGTCTAGTAAATCGTGAATATCTACGTGCGAAATGTCAAAATCAATGGCGGCAATGTAAATAAAACATGAAAGCGGCCATTTACTGGAATGTGTTAAGAAAGGTTGGGAATTACGGGGAATCAAGATAAAATCATACCTATTATTGCAAGTTGAGGGATGGTTGAAATGATTTAAATTTAATTTTGAGCGAAAATATATTTTTTTTGCTTATAATATTTTTTTCGCTCATTCGAAAACTAAAGCTAGTATTAGACGATATGTTGAATCATCATACGTATGCTGAAAATTGTGTTCCAATCACAACATATCGTGCATACTTTGATGACAGAAATTTTTTTTTACACGATATGTTGTGATTGAAACACAATTTTCAGCACACGTATGCTGATTCAACATATCGTCTAATACTAGCTTAATACTTTTTAAAACTCACAAGAAATTCATCGTAACAACAAATCACCCGCGAATAAAAAAAACTCTAGTGAATAAAAAAATAAATTGCTGGCGATTTACTTTACGTTCCAGCAAATTACCTTGTGGCATCACCATTAATTATTATACTGCTTTCTCTGTCTTACAGATCAATTCGAATAAACGCGTCTTTTTTCTTTTCAGTGAGTAGGTTGTGTTTTATCTTTGTTTCCGAAAAACTTGAACCTTTTCAGCATTTGTTCATCAATAACAAAATCAAAGTAACAAATAAAGGATAACCACGTGATTAAGCCAACGTGAAAAATAAATAACGAAAAGCGTTTCATTTTGACATTGCTGTCAATTCCTGAAGCCGGACAGACGGCAAAGCCAAGCTTAAACGAAACAAAAAAATAAAATTTGTAAAATGAATAATGTAAGATGAAACAAATAATAAATCGAATTTATCTATCTATCTATCTATCTGTCAATTCCTAAAGTTTTTCATTCTAAAGTTCCAGGACCAATTTTTTTTTTCTTGCTTCTGATGGGACAAAATAAAACACTTCCGATCCAAATAAGATTTATTAAAAGGCACAGAAAAAGCACAAAAGAAAGAAAAAAAGAGATGGAGATACATCTGCAAGTAAAAAAATAGTTTATGGTGCAAACACAATTTGAGTTCACTGTCTTAACATCAGCTTCTGTTTTGAGAACATTACCTGACAATATTAATAGAACACTTTTTATTTATATGAATATAATATTTATACATTTTTGTTGCTAAAACAAGTGGATTTAGCTAAATCATGGCATTAATTTCATGTCATTAATTTCCCCACGTTGGCGTTGGTGGCAACATGGTAAAAGTTAACGGAATATTCACAGGTTTTGGCAGTCCATTCACATGAACACTTTTCTTGGTCAGTACAGTTCGCGAAGTTCAGACATCAATTTTTACTACCTAACAATCTCTGATTTGAGTTTAATTTAAGTTCGAACGAATTTTTTATTTGATAGTTTGTGGAACGGGTTTGAATGTTGTGAATTTTGAATAAACTTATGACAATTCGCGACAAGGGTGTTTTTCTTCTAGGCAAAAAGTTTGGAGTTCGAAATTTCATCGCTTATGCTCATTCATACTTTAGACTAAGAGCCCACAGTAATTTTTGGGTGTGATTGATAACACCAAATAACTCACATAATTAGGTAGGTCTTAAGTAGTTGTTCCTAAATGTTACCGTCTTGCATGCTGTAGTGGGGGCAATGGTAAGTAATTGTTTAATCAAAAATGCAGTTTTTTCTGAATTACAAATAATTGGTATAACAACTTTAATATCATTTCAAAATGTAGAGTTAAGTGCCCTGATTACCAATATGGTGGTCCAAGACGTTTCGCAGGCGCCCTTCTGCCTGCAAGACGCTCTTAAAGTAACCTAAAAATCGATTTTTTAAAAATTGTGATAACACTTTTTTTCTTCTCCTATATATAGAACTAGCCATCCTGATGACAAATATGGTGGTCCAAGACGTTTTGTGGGTGGCCTTCTGCCTACAAGACGCTCTTAAAGTAGCCTAAAAATCGGCAAAACGTCTTGGACCACCATATTTGTCATCAGGATGGCTAGTTCTATATATAGGAGAAGAAAAAAAAGTGATCTTTATTGGAGAACATATACATATAGCTTACAAATGTGTTTGAACGTGAATTTTGAACTATTTACTTACATTGAAAAGTACTACAGTATTGCAATAGTATAGGTATAACAAATGAAAAACAATGCGAAACATTGGGAGCAAGTTAAGTTAAACTGAAATGACAAAAGTTAAAAACAAAATATAAAACTAAAAAACAAACAAAAATAGTTATATTAATAATAATAATATTATTATTAATATAACATTCCTTAAAATGAAACAGTGATGTGAGCGAAGTGTAACTGAAAAACCAGTAAGACAATTATCTTCGACTATGCCGAAGCTCAAATACCCGGTACTATATTATTCTAAAATAAAAAAAATATTTTAGCATTAAAAAATTATATATTTGTATGGGAGGTATGGGTACTTTTTATTCGACCAAGCTCATTTTTTGTCAAAAATTTTAAAATATTATAAAACAATATGTGCAAAGTTTAAACTTGCTATCTTTACTGTAGCTATTTAAATTTAATTTTTAACATAAAAAGCTATATAAATCTGATATTTTTGTATGGGAGGTAGTAGTAGTTTTCATCCGATCTTGCTCATCTTCGAACTTAGCCTCAGTTTGGTGGAAGCTTACGTACCAAATTTCAAGTCGATAGCTCTTAAATTACGGCCGTAATCGTGCGGACAGACAGACAGACGGACAGACAGACGGACAGACGGACAGACAGACGGACATCGCTAGATCGACTAAGAAAGTGATGCTGATCAATAATATATATAGTTTGTCACACCTACAACGCCTCCTTATGGGCGTTACAAATGGAATGACAAAGTGAATATACCCTCACCACAGTGTGGTACCGGGTATAAAAAAAGAAGAAACCTGCAGAACACAGTCCCATCCCAAAGCCATAAACCACTGCTAGGTGCAACTGCCATAGCATTTTACTAAGTATTCGTGTGTCGTAATTTCTTCCCTTTGATTTATACAGGCCCACATAAATAAATTTTATGGTACCAACAGCTTGTATAGGCAAAGTCCGTTTTGTGGGAGGAGTCGACGGTCTATATGGTATAATGATGCTGAAAACTGTTTACCATGCGAACAAATCTCAATGAACTCTATATTCTCGGGACCCGCTGATCGAACGAAAGAGTTGAGGAGAGTGACAATCCAAGAAATTTCAATCGAGTCACTGACAATTTCTTCACCTACACGAAGTCTTAAGCTTAACGATATTCCGCAGGTCATTGACGAAATCTACCCATGAAAAGTGTATCTTTTTAGATACTGGTTCATCATAGCCGAAACCTTTGCGCTACTGTCATAAATCCTGATGATCATCATGAGAATACTACTAATAATCGTGTCAGGAAAAAAAATCAGATGTATGGTTTCGTTGCTCGACTCATGCAACTTTACAATTGAAAAATAATCTTCATACAATAGCCAAAGTAAAAAGTCATTAAAAAAATGTGTGTGGCGTCATAAGCATTATAATAAATCCAATAATACGCAATTCAACTCAAAGGATCTCATGAACTGGCAAATGGTAAATTAACATAAAGACCATTCCAAATTCAGAATATCGCATAATACAGCCGATGCAGTTTGCTGACAAATTGTCATTCCCATGAATAAAATTGTCAAATTTGACATAACTGCTCCATGTCATTAGTGTCAAATCTGATGACCACTTATCACAGTAAACATGCAGTTTACTGAATGAACTTGCCAAAATAATTTCACTCGATCATTCATTCAATGCGATCAATTTGTCGTGTCGGTCGAGTCCCGTTTGAATTATTTTCGCATGTGTTTATCCGCTGCCATTATATTTGTCAAACCAAATGACTGTGTGCTTGAGTGGCTTCTTAATAAAATCCGCACGTTCTCGTCAGCATTTTGTTGTATGGTTTGTGTTTTTTTATTTTTTTTTTTTGCGCAAATCTAAATGATATTTGGAACTATTCGACGATGGACGGACTACAGCATATCTATATTGGGTCATAGCGTAGATATAGAGTAGGTACACCTATACGGTAAGGTGTGGTATCTGACTTATTCATTCGCTACGATCGATTCATTCACTGACTTCGTTATCTATGTGGAGTACGTAAAAATTGTCTTTCCGTCAGTTTTGTTGTTGTTAGGGTAGGGTATCCAGCGAATAGTTCCAATCAAACTTTACGTCTGTGGAGTATCTACTGTCAAAAATGGCATGCATCAGGAAATGCATGACAGTATTACACACTAAAACTAACCCAGTTTCTGGAGAACACACTAGTCTGCGGAATTTTTTACCTGGAACTGGTGTTTTCCATATGTCACTTGGAGTTCTTTCTTTTGCTAAACTGCTACGCCTTAGTTTCGGTGAAGCCAGTGCCATTGTAGGGTAAACTTTGTATGCGATGACGGTTTGGGTTACCCTGGTTTGCGACGGACCTGTTCTCACACTTTAAGGAATTTATGCAGAATAGCAAAGAAGATTTATAGACGCGCGAATATTTTTATAACGACCATTGGATTTCCTCTTTTTGACAGTGAATAATTGTAGATACATTTTATTCGCAAGTCATTTTTATGCAGAGAATGTAATTAAATGTAGAGCGCCACTTTATCGTGGATATTAATATGAACTTTGGTCGATGGCTTCTATTTATTTAGCATTGTATTTCTGTATTGAACGGATATCCGTTTTGACATTTGAGTGTTAATACAGTAAATAGTGGGAAACAATAATTTGTTGACTTTGTAATACTAACCAGTATTTCATCAATAACGGAATTTTCTTTTATTTCAGGCGACAGCGAACGCTATTCTTGGATGAAATTTTAATGAGATCATCGACTGAGAACTTTGAAAGCTTTTTAAAAAAGTTGTTGATTCTAGGTCTGCAAGGGATGGTGAAGATTACCTCTGCGAAGGGGCTCGACATTGGGCTAAACAAAGTCGTGGGGGTAGTGGTTCAGTGTTTAGTGTGCTGAACTATTAAGAGAGGGGTCTCATCTTATATCCCCGGAAACCCCCAAACTGCAGAATGCTGCAATCTTAGTCCACTCTTTCCAAATAGGATATAAATATAAATATAAATAGGAATAAATAGGAAAATGGTGATTGGTTCTGTTGATAAGCCCGAAAGTCATAAAATTCAAAATGCGACTAGACCGAAAAGAACGTAGTGCATTGAATAATATTACCCCCCCAAATCGAGAGAGTAGGGCTCGTCGAGTACAGAGTAGAGTCAACGGAAACGGATGAAACAGTGGAGCCAGTCGAAACAGTAGGGTCACTACTTTGTTCATCAGAATCTTCAACGGCATATTCAGATCCTTCCACGTGTTCAGATAAGCGAAACTTGTTCGTTCTACCATCTGTAGAATCGATATGGGCTATCAGTACGATCTGCCGCACCAGTCGCTACAGCGGTTCTGCAGGATATTGTAATCAACAAGACTTGTAATCGACAAAAATAAAATACACCGAGCTTCGTCAAAGTCGAAAAGCGCCTAAGAAGCCAATATAATCATGTCATTCTCAAGAGTACTTAACTTCGATGGAAGGAAATACAAAACCCTTGCTTCAGAACAAAACGATGGGCGTCATTCTTGCAAGGAGGTTCTGGAAGAACGTACATATTACAATTCTTGCAGAACCAGAGTCAATCTACCTGGGTCACATTACTCCAAAATATAGTAGGTACAGGGAAGGAAAAATGCAATTCAATGATCGATATTTTAAAATGCAGGACTTTGATTTGCAAAATATTGTTTGTGTTGGATATGACGGCACTGCTACTAACACTGGCTGGAAAGGAGGTGTAATTCGGTACATGGAAATGGAATTATGTCCTCCAATACAGTGGCCAATATGTCAACTGCATGCAAATGAATTGCCCCTCTAGGACATCTTTTCACGACCTTAGACGGAATAACGTCGGGCCATCGTGAATATTCTGTTCCGCTCGGTGAGGCTTTTAATGATTGTTTGTGTACTAAATATTGCTCAGTTTTCTCCTGTGATTGGAAATGTACCTGGAATTGAGAAAAGCATCGCAGATCTAATGAGTACAGAACAAAAATATCTCTATGAAATGTGTCAAGCAATCAAATCAGGTTACTTTTCTCCACAACTAGCCAAACGACAGCCTGGAAAAATGGCACATTCAATATTGGTCAAAACTGCAAACAGAATACTAAGACTTTATTTAGGTTCTATAGTAATAAATCTGAAAATCTTAAAATGCTTGTGGAGTACTTAATGAAAGTTTATGCACCTGTTTGGTTTTCCATAAGAAACAAACCGTCTTTGATGTATGGATATTTTCTTTCAAATTGATTTCTTTCTAAAGATGGTTGCCACAAAATTTGAAATCAATAGTCGATACAGTCATTGAAAGAAAGTCATTTTTCGCACATCCGGTATCCGGAACACGTTTTAGTTGCAATGCTCTTCGAAAAAAGGTCTTACTCTAGGGAGCTTGCTTTAAAACGAATCATTAAATCATCAAAAAATAAATTTCCAACCGAATATTCAAGCCCCCGAATACTAAATTTAATGCTTCTGACTACCTACATGGACATTATTTTTTGGAATGAATGTCAAATAACTCCTCCACCTATCTCAAATATTTGTCTGATGAAGAACTTTCATTGCTTGTCATACACAAAGTGTCGAAAGGTGCATAAAAACTGTGACTGAAGCTAGTCATTGTGTCATTGGAGAAATCGGATGCCATCTTTAAATTACAAAAGCCAATTTTCAACGTAAATTTTTTTTTGTTCTGAAACCTTAATTACTTCCTTTAACTCTCAAAGACTCAAAGTAGAATTGACATTTGCCACCATTTGCCAGAATTATAGTATATTTAAGGAACTCAGAGGCAATGTAAGTACCGAAGTTGTTGGGTTACATATACCCGATTAAGGAAACGATTTCCACTTCGAGAAAACTACAATGTTTTGGAAAATGTTCCTACCACGCGGTTTTGAACCAGTGCACCCACATGCAAACGTCACATCAATACTTACCTCAACCTCAACCAAACACGCCTCTTCAGTTAGCACGATTTTTGGCTAACCGCCTCCAGTTGCGCACTCCAAGTTGGTTGAGGTCCCCTTCCACTTGTGCACGCCACCTAAGACTAGGTCTTCCTCTACTGCGTTGTCCCTCCGAGTTGGAATCGAAGACTCTTCGGGCCGGAGCGTTGGTGTACATGCGCTCTACATGTCCTAGCCATCTTAATCGACTGATACTTACTTTTCTGACCAGGTCAATGTCGCTGTACAGCTCGTAGAGTTCGCTGTTAAATCTGCTCCTCAAAAGCCCGACAACGCAAACCGGACCGAAAATCACTAAAAGAATTTGGCGTTCGAAGCGGATCTTCATCCGCCTTTGATAACGTCCCTGATTCTGCACCACAAAGCAGGACTGGAATGATGAGGGTCTTATAGAGTCTCCTTGGTGTTTCTCGACAAGGCCTTACTAATCAATTGCCTTCTTAGGCCAAAGTAACAGCGGTTGGCAAGTGTAATCTTCGCTTGATTTCTGAAGTGATGTCATTTTCAGAGTTAATAGCAAATCCGAGGTAGTCAAAGTCCCGAAATGTGTGCCTCTTCTTGTTGAAAGCATATATTTTGTTTTGTCCTCCTTCACGGATACTTGCAAACGCACCAGTGACAGCTCGCTGTGCTCTGTCATTCTGTCAATGATGTCGATGTCGTCTCGTCAGCGTATGCAAGTAGTTGCACAGACTTTTGGAAAATTGAGCCCCTGGAGGTGGTTTGCGAGTTTCGCACAATTTTCTCAACAATGATGATCAAAAAGTTACAATGACAGCACATCACCTTGTCTAAATCCTTTATGCCCTCTATATCTATTTCGATGAATTTAATGTTTGGATTATTAGTAACTCTTAATTTAGAAAATATATCACGCTACCGCCCTCAACTTTTAGCTTTTAGTAGGTACGTAATCTTTTAGTAAATGTTTTTATTTATTAAATAATTATTGTTATTATGCATATCTTTTCCCAAAATAGTCTAGTCTGCTTTAACAAAATCCTCTAAAGACAGACATTTTTGGCGCAAATTCACTATTTCTGCAAAATGTTATGTAGGTATGTAATTCTTTTGAATAAATTTAACTTCTTCTACTCTATGAGCCGGCATCACGTATCACATCCGCAGACATAGGCGTTTCGAATATGAACTTAAAAAAATAAAAATTAAATTAAATGGAATTCCAGTCAGGTGCGGAGTCTACTTACACGTACTTTCCATAAATATTTCTTAAAATAAAAACGACCAAAGAGAAGAAATGATCGACTATCATAAGTGCATGGTAGTGACTCCACTACCATCGGCGACCGCACAATGACTGACAACTTAAAATTATGTTGTTCCCGGGAGACTCCCTTGACGTCTCAGAACGAGCTCCACCCTCCACCACTCCTTTTAGTTAGAAAATTCTGCAACGACCATACATTGAGGAACGACCGGCACCGCAAGCCAAAACGCAACAATTCAATTTCACTTACAGCAAAAATCCGATGCAAATATATTTGAATGAGGAGCCATACGATTTAGATACTTAGAATGCAATTTATCACCGTTTTTGGTCATTTGCATGAGGAATGCATTCACTCCGTTGAATGACTGTGAGAAGAGAATTTTGAGTAAATGCTGGGAAAAAAATATTGGAACTGGCGCTAACTTTATTGCACATGTAATTTTATTATTATGTTACAGGCAGCGTTGTGCTGAAGTACCCAATTGGGTAATTTGGCTCAAGTTTTTAAACTTTGGCTCAATGCTCCCAGCCAAAGAGAAATGGCTCCCATTTTTCTTAAGACTTAAACTTCGTTCTTAAAAAAAAAACGAATGTTAAAAAAATTAAATTTACTCAACTGAACCCCCTCACAAAACAATCGCTGGTTAAAGCGATTCAACGAAGTAAACGCACTCATTCAGCATTTCAAATTCCTATCGGGAATAATGTATGGAAATGTTTCCCATTAGAGACGAACTATACAGAGTCATGTCTCTGACCCGAAGAGTCTTTGATTCCAACCCGGAGGGACAGTTGTACCCCGGACTGTAGCCCGGACTACAGCGCCATCTAAGTATAGATAACAAAAAGATCTCTGACAGACATCAGGCATATTTGTTTCGTTTGTCTATATCCTTCAGAGTGGTGTCATGGATTATGGCTAGGCTATACCTCCCCGTATTAGAGCCAGCATCTGTTTGAGGGTTGATTCTCTGGTAGACTAACCATTTTGAGCCCAATAGTCTTACTCTTGTTGCGGAATATATGAAGCGATTTCCACGTCTTCAAGGTATGGCCTGCAAGCTTCATTCTCCAGAAATCTCATCGTCTTTAGATAATACTTGAAGTTACCTTATGCTAGAAGTATCTATCTATTTGTATGTTTCCTGTTTCAAGTTTCGGACTGCTTATTTGAAAGAGTACTTTAGCGGTTTACATTGCTGACAAGGAAAACATTTCCACGTGCACAGAAGTAGACTTCTTAACCATGTTAACTTAGAAATAACAGAACTTTTAAATACTGACAATGTAATCAGGATATTAAGGCGGGTGTAAGACCTCTTGATCTATAAGAGTTAGCTAAGACCAAGAAAGTAGGTAATATTTTCAATCAAAATTTATAGAAATCCGACAAACGGCGGATTTATCTTCTCAATTTTTTAAAATGACTCAAAAAAATAAATTGCCTATATATTAGTCGAACGACTTCTGGAGTTTTTTTTAGATCGGTTTAAGGTCCCTCACTCTTCCAGAAGCATCCCGTAATCGCTTAATAGTTCTGCAATGTTTTTCGATGATTTTGCCTTCCAGCGAACTACCAAATAAAAAATTGAAAGAAATCTCCACAAGTAAAGCACCCCCCCCCTTTCTCTTAAATAAAGTGGCTCAAACTTATGTGAAATGGCTCGGAGAATGGCTCAACTCCAAAATTTCTGCGGAACAACGCTGGTTACAGGTGTATTGAAAAATATGTTATAAGCCTAGATACAATATTTGCCACAATAGGATGTATGTCTATTGCCGGCGCTCTGATTCAGGTTGTATGAAGGAACGAAACGAAGAAAGGACTAAATGCATTTTACGCATACACAAATGCTTTCGGGAAGAAGTGAGGCTTACGACCTTGTAAGATCAAGTCTGACCTATGGCTCGGTTGTTTGGTGGAAGGCTGTTAACGCTAAATGCTACTTCCAGAATTAAAACAAGGTACAAAGGATTGCTTGTATAGGCATAACGGGCTCACTAAAATCTCAACCACAGCTAGGCCTAGAAATATTACTGAACCTACAATCCGTCATGCTATAATATTTACACTAAGAGGGAATAAAATTTAGAAGTCCGAGTCGTTCGGTCACTCGCACATACTTGACATCTTTAATCAGTGCCACTCACGATTATAAGAAACTAAGGTATGTCAGGTAGATAGGACTGGCTCTTCCCCAGTACTGTCATAAAAGGTATAGACATTTTCACAGAGGCTCAAAGACTGGGATTGGAGCAGGAGCCTTCTCAAAATAACTAAATATCTGTAATGAGAGCTCAGTTTCCGTGCATATTGGTGTGGAAGGGTACTATTAGCTGTTAGACAACTATGCGATTATTTAATTGATATCACATTAAATTTGGCTCTAAACAACGATGGAGAAACACTCTTATTGTTGTGTCATAACCCGCAGCTAGTGGCTCTCAATTGACACTTAAAGATCAAAGATCACAATGTGGAGTGCTCGTCGGAAGTTAAATCTAGGGTAGGCATTTTCACAAAGGACTTCTGAAGACGCTGCAGTGATGTAGAAGAAATAGAATCACTACGATGTAGCCACAATTTTTGTGACTGATTTTCTCTCTCTGGTATATCTTTGGACATTTTTTACCCGGAAATATTTACTACACAGGTACAGTTTTCCCAAAAGAAATCCAAAAAACCTAAGCCCTATTTGGGAAATACCACTCGATTTTCCTAAAATCAAATAATACTAAAAAACTAAGTGTGTAAAAAGGCTGGAAAAACTGAAGCTATTGCGAATATTGGATTGCAGGAAATATTTAAAATATTTAAGAAAGTACTGAAAACTACTATTTTCATTTATTTTTAAAGTACTAATGGGGCCGGAAAGACAGCTAAAAATAAGGGAAAATATATAGTTCCTTTCAAAAATGTGGGACTCTCAAGCCGAGAAGAACAAAGGAGGCTGAATGCGGTTAGTTCTGCGACCTGGAGTTGTCATTTGTGTCATTGCTCCAAAAAGATGGTCTATGGCGCAATAAAAGTTTTCAATGATACAGTTAGTATAGAAAACCCCAAAAGAAAAAAAAAGGGCAAGAAAAATAACCGCTAAAGAAGACAGACTCATTTTCCGTTTGAGTAGGACACATCCTTTTCTTACCAGTAAAGAAATTCTGTCAAATGTATCGGGACAACTAAGTCAGGAAATCACATCCAAAACCGTCAGGAACCGACTATTAGAAGCAGGTCTGCGGGGGTGCATCACACGTAAAAAGCCACACGTTTCAAAAAAAAAAATGTTAAATGTCGTTTGGAATTTTCGAAAGAATATGCACTTAAACCCCTCTCTTTCTGAAAAAAGTGCTTTAGAGTGATGAATCAAAATTTAATATGTTTGGATCCAATAGAAAAAAATGTGTAAGGCGCCAAAAAATCAGGAACTCAACCCCAAGTACACCATAAAAATGTTCAAGCGTGATGGTGAAAATGTGATGGTTTGGGGAGCCTTTTCCTGGCGCGGTGTTGGTCCTATTGTGCGTGTTGAATTTTTGAATTTAAATTTTCCAACAAAACAATGATCCTCAGCTCACTTCACGGCTTGTGAAGAGTTGGTTTCCGGAAGAAAAAATAGATGTTTTGAGATGGCCAGCGCAAAGTCCCGACCTCAATCCAATTGAGAATTTGTGGGCTGATCTGGAAAGAAGTTTGGGAACGAAAACATCGAAAAAAATTCGCGAATTGTTCAGAAACATTGAACAAGCTTGGAGAAATATCCCCGTTAAGAGATGTCAAAAGTTGGTAGCCATTTTTGTTGTCCAAACCGATGTGCTGCTGCCATTGCAAATAGTGGATATCCCACAAAATATTGATCAAATTTTATAATTATTAAGAGCTGGACTCAAAAAATTAATTTTTTATATTTATTTTTGAATTTAAATTATAATTACATTTTTTGTTTCTAATTATAATTCCACACAAAAACATACCTTCTGCTCTTTTTTTTTAATTTGTTTCTATTTCTTCTTTATTTCTTTATTTGATTCCCATTTTTATTACTATTAATACGCTATTATTTATGCTTACTAAGGTCGTATCGAAATTGTTGATAAATAAACCAGCAGTAATTAAATCCTCATTTGTTTCTAATTAGTGTTCCACCACTGTAATAAAAAAATATGCTGCCTACTATCCGCTGTATAGAAAAATGAAAAAGAAACGAAGTGTATAAGTGGCTTCGAATGAATTTCGCAAGAGACCATGTTACTTGGACCAGTAAATGGAAACGAGTTTTCTAATCGGAGGGAAAAAGTGCCCAACAACATTTTCCCAAAGCCTCTAAAAGCGTTCCTAAAATGCCCTAATACGGACAGAAAACGCTCAAAATTCCCCACATAGAAATGCACTACAAAGCGCTCCGCAAACCCCCCTTAAAAACGTTCGAAAAATACAACAAAATCACTTTAAAAAAACTTGCCCAAAATATCCCTAAATTTGCCAATTATAACCCCCAAGAACGCCTCAAAAGAGTCCATCAAAATGTTTCAAAAAAGGTCACGTAAACGAACCAAAAAACCTCTGGAAAAACGCGAACGCTACAAAAAAAACTCACCAAAAAACTATTCTTAAGATGCATATAAAAGTGAAAATCATCAAAAAATCGCCTGAAAAAAGAAAACGTCTCAAAAAACGCCGAAAACGACTCACAAGTGCCGCAAAAAAAAAAACGAATAAATCAACAAATGAAAACGTATATCTAAAAGCGACCCCCGAGGCCCCGATAGCATACGAGTACGTTTCCGTAGAGGTTCATCTAGTGTTCGGCTGTCTTGTATGTAATGTGGTAAGTTCCTTTTGCTTATGAAAATTATCAGTTCCGTTCCGTCCAAGTGCCAAAGGCCTTAAAGGATCCTTCAATTTACCCCTTGAATGTTGGGAAGATTTATCTGATGCAGCAGCACAACGAGAAGCAAAATCCTTACCAATCATCCACTGGTAACCATCTCCAGCCAGTACCTCAAGCGTGGAACATAGCCTTAAAATAGTATGTGTTTCGCGTTCCTGTAGGAAGACAAATGTTGTCCAGCACATACCTAAAAGCGCTTTTATAGTTGACGAAAACTAAATAAAAAAATAAGAACATGTAAACTTACAATTCAATACACATCAATAAAACAAATCTTTCATCGGACAGCGTAAGAGGATTGGAATGTTCCCGAAGATTTATTCTTAAATTTGTAAAATCTTTCACATCGCTAACATCACTATCACATGCTATTAACAAATAATTCGCCAGCATATTTTGTATGGAATAATTTTTAAACACAACCGCCAATTTAGAAATCAAAGAAAATGATAAACGTCAAGAAAATAGGTGTCGTTTGTTTTCTTTCGTAGAGACGAAAAAATCTGTTCGTTTTTAAGGTTACATGAAGCAAAAAATACGAAAACGTCAAAGAAAATGTGTTCGTTCTATTTCATTCATTGTGGGCGCAGTAGTGCAGTGGTTAGTGTGCTGGACTACTGTGCGAGGGATCCCAGGTTCGATCCCCGGAACAACACAAATTACATCTTAAGGTTTTTTCTACTGCGCCACCTCTCGCGAACGTCTGACAAACATCCGAGAGTATGACTGTCCTGAAAAAGCTTCTCAATTAAGCCGTTCGGACTCGGCAGAAAATTGTAGGTCCCTTCCATTCGTTCCAAAAATAGAAACTCACACAAAACGAATGGTTGCGAAAAGCTTGGCCTTGGGTGTCTACCGCCTGTTGCGCCGCCTATTTATTTTTTTTATGCTTATGCACCTACATTGATGAATAAAAGAAACCCATATTGAAAAATAATTAATTGAAATCTAGCAGCTTACAAATTGTTACATATTTATTTATTTAACTTAGGTACATTTTTATCCCAAACGTCCGCCTTCGTGCACAATCAAATTCAACAAACAAAATATTTTTATTTGTTAGCTGTTAATTTTCAAAATAACTTCGGGAAAATTAACGAAAACGACATACTGAGACTGCCAAACTCTAATTTTGTTGTCACACAGTTTCTTAAACCTAAACGAATGTGAAAAAGAAAACGTTAGGAGTTACATGAAGCAAATGTTCGCTTTCGCGTGATTTCTTTCGTTTGTTAATATGCGAAAGTGTGTTTCGTTTAAATTTTTACAGAATCCCAGCCCTGGTTTCGCTGGCTCCGCGAAATAAGGCCCCAGGAAATAAGTAAAAATAAAAAAGGCCCCAAATTTGGGGTTTTATTTCATAATGAAATAATAGCCCAATTTCAAATATGAAATAAGGCCCCACTGCGATGAAATAAGGTCCCAAAAAAATGGAATAAGGCCCCAAATCTGACAGTAAACCCAAGCAGGGGGGTTGCAGGGGGGCAGCATACCCCCCATACGTTTTCGTTTTTCGTTTTGGGGTCATATTTCATTTCTTCATAATGAAATAATATCTACCCCAATTTTCATTAGGAAATAAGGCCCCAAAAAAGGAAATAACACCCCAAATTTTATTAAAAATCGTTGTTGTTTTTTCCTGTAAAATTTTTGGGGCCTTATTTCATTTTTATTTTGGGGCCTTATTTCGCGGAGCAGGTTTCGCTGAGTCTTAATCTTAAATATAAGCCCAATTTCAACTGAAAAGAAAAATCAATCGATTCAAGGGAATCTGGAACTGGCCGCACTCCATTTTGTCACACACACTCCAAGCTATGACGATCCTTGAAACAAAGTAACAATCTTATTCGCAATAAGCAAAACTATTCTCCTGTTCGCATCTGAATAAAGTCCACAGTTCTTCTCGCGGCGAAAAATGTGTGCCAGTAGAACAATAAATCAGCTGCTATCCACCTTTATCCAACGCTCTGCATCAGATACAATGCATTCCCATGTCAATTTTTGGCGTCAAGCAGACGATGCCATCTACTTGTGATCCCAGTCAGAAGGTGGTTTACTCCGATGCATTACACATGTTCCACTTGAGCGATACGCATCGCTCCTATTACTTATTCAGATGGCCACTGCAGCGATGCACCATGCACCGATGCAGAGTGAAATATATGCACACACAGAGTGCATGTCAGTCGCCCTTAAACTTGTCCAATTTATCCGATTTCAAATGCACACCACGACGACGAGGGGTGGATAAGCTTTCCTCCTCCTTTTGGCGAAAGAATTTTCACTACCTACTGTCCGTGCTGTAACTTGAAGCCGAATCTGAGATATCACACGCCACTGTCGTCAGTCTGACGTCTTACTTCGGTTGCCGCTGAGACACTTTATAACGCTATGCAAAGACGCATCTTGGCTGCCGTTATTTCACCGATTTGACTCTCTTCTTTTAGCGTTCTTTGCCAATTATTTTGTGTTGAATTGAGAATTTTAAGCGTTTTTTTGCGTTTGCTCTGCCTCCGACGACTGTATTACGATTACGAGTATGTGACTTTGGTGGCCTCCGTTCGGATAGGGACTTTCATAGGTGGACTTTGAGACTTAGATTATGTAGGTATCTTGTATCTATAGATAGAAATGCTGTTCAATTTATGTGCTAAACGTATGCGAGATTTAGTTTGTCATATGAAACTGGCTGTAGTTGTGGGAAATCAACTTTCCAGATCGAGGTGCTCGTTGAAGACCACAGTGTGAGTTGCTAAGAAAGAACGATCACACGTTTACCTTGCACCTATACCTAAACGTTTTGTATACTAAAACAGATGGAAGTTTAGTTTGCTTACCTATAGCAAATTTGCGGAATTAGTCTCATTTAATTGAAAAATATTATCATTTAGATGTTAACCTGGCATTGATATTGAATGTCCCTTTTTGAGGTTGTGGATCAGGAAACGGCTGAACAGTTGTAATCGACTACATCGATCGATGGTTTGTGGTTTATGCAACGCAATCGACAAAAAGTTAAAATGATTGCTAGCTACTAAATTACTGTGAATACATGGAACTTTGAGTGTTTTTGACATCCAGTAGACACATTCGAAATCAGGTACTTTGGTCTAGTATGAGGAGTACATCTGAAGTCAGTAAACTACAAAAGATCCAGATCCAGAGATCAAGTTTCCAAGATCGGACTCATTCGTAATAGAGCGGGGGAGATAGTGGAGACTCTGGATCACACACTTTCCAGGAAGTTATAAGTCAGATCAGCACTGGCCTCCAAGGAAACAATGGAGCGAACAGGATGGATAGGACGGAAGCAGAACGGATTGTGACACCAGAGGCGATTAAGGGTGCGATATCAAAATTTTCACCCTTCAAAACCGCGGGGCCGGATGGAATATTTCTAGGTCTAATGCAATGGTGAGTAGACGTAATTGCACCAAGGCTCAGGAATATATACCTACGTTGCATGCCTAGCTATAGGCTATATTCCTATTACAAGGAAGGAGGCGATGGTGGTCTTCTTTCCGAAACCCGTAAAAAAGGATTACACAGAGGCAAAATTCTTCAGACCAGTCAGCCTAACATCCTTTCTGTTAAAAACAATGGAAAGGGTGGTTGTGGACTATATGGAGAGTACAGCGCTTAAGATGTATCCTTTGAATAGTAGACAACATGCCAATAGGGCAGGTATGTCTACAGAAACAGCGCTACATCAAGTAGTACGCGTTGCGGAGAAAGAGTTAAATACTGGGGGCATTGCGATGACTACTATAAAATGGACATTGAAGGTGCCTTCGATAAGATATTCTTTGAAAGTCTGAAACAAGCCTTGGAAAAACGTAGGGTTAACCCACTGGTAGTAAGATGGGTGGACAATATGTTGAATACAAGGGCGATAAATATTCAGACGGGAACCTCAAAACTCATAGGAAGGGTTCTCAGAGGTTGCCCACAAGGAGGTGTTCTCTCACCTACACTGTGGAATATCACTGTGGATTCTCTTCATGAATGCAACTGGCATTCAGACAGTGTGGTATGCCGATGACATAGCAGAATAGGTTGAGCGGTGGTGTCTGGAACAAGGGCTCTCCATTAATGCGGAGAAAACAGATCTAATAATCTTCACTAGGAAGAGGAAAAATCGTAACATACTCTCGGATCGGAACTAACAACTACGAAGAAGGTTAAGTATCTGGGAGTCTATTTAGATACTGGACTTACTTAGAACTACCATGTAGAGGAGGAAGGTCTGGAAGGCAAAAAGGGTACTACATCAGTGCAAACGTGTATGTGAACAGAGGTATGGAGATTCGACGCCCCGGTCGTATGAAACAGAAAACTATTAGGAAGCACCTGGTTAAGGTCCAATATTTAGCATGTATAGGAGTTACAGGTGCAATACGTACAACACCAACATGCGCATTGGAACTGATCTGAGGGATTTTACCGCTAGACTTATTTATTAAGAAAACAGATGCCCTACCGGCACGTCGCTCGGGCGTCAGCATGGAGATGCGAAATGGCACAATCGTGGTACCATCTATGAACACAGGAGGATCCAGGAACTTGTCAAAAATGAGATTAGGGAACTGAGCATGCGTATGGTCTATGGGTGGGAAATGGGATAACAAAGGTGCGTATTATGAAAACGAATCACAAAACTCGCATTAAGAATTGATTAGTACTTGCAGAAAAGAGGAATGGTGAAATAGTGATTTTCACGGATGGATCCTTGATGGTTGGCACGACTATTTCGTTTTTATGAGTTTTTATTTTTTGGAACATAAAATTTTATGTCGGGTACGAACGGCTTCGAAAAGTTATACTCTCGAATAATTGTCAGACGTCAGGTGAGAGGTGGAGCAGTGAAAAAAATCTTGAGATGTTATTTGTGTTTTCCCGGGGATCGAACATCTCACAGTAGTAAATCAGACTAAGCACTGAGCAACAGCGCTTCAAATTATTGTGAAAAAAAAATGTTTTATTGGATCTAGTGATCATCAACCTGGGTCCTTAAGCATTAACATTGACGTTGCACTACCATTTAAAATTTCAATGCTACTGAAAGTTCGTTTGCACTATAGCACTGAAAATTTCAATGCTAATGAAAGGTGACTTGCACTAGTACTGAAAATTGTACTTCTAATGACTTGCACTAGTACTGAAAATTGTACTTCTAATGAAAATTAACTTGCATTAACATTGAAAATGTCAATGCTTTAATTTCATTAACGTAAAAGGAACAGATGTTGTCCAAAAAGGCAAAATACGTAATTGTACACATCGAGCGAATTGACAATAAGCTAAGAGGATCTTCGAATCCCAGCCCCCCGGTTCGAGAAGAGAAGGAAGACCAAACCTCCGTTTCATGATAATCATCACCCCTATCGTGGAATCCGCCGCCGGGGGAATTATTCACTCGAAAAAAATATTCTGGTATCGTCAAAATCGCAAAGATTACTATTGAAATTTGTACTATTGAAATTTGTACTCCTAATTCAAGTAAAATTTCATTAACATTGAAAATTACTACTTATTTTTTGCTAGTGTGATAGGAAAATGCAAATCAAACCTCAATTCAAAGAACACTTCACAGAGCACAAAGACTACCATGGGTTGGTATTGGGCGTTAATGCCCAATTATAGCCTAAGAGAAACTTCTTAATCTTCCCTTAGACTATACAAACGAGTATGAAGACAATCGCAGCCTGCTCTATAAAACTTCCCGTGGCTTGTCAAAAAATTCTGACTGACTTCATACGTCATGCCTTCAATACTGACTTCATCGAGTTCTATCGAAGATACAAAATATCGGGGGATCAGATGACCCGAGTCTACATGAATTCAATGAAGTTCATAAAAATGCCAACTGATGTTGGGTATTGGGTTAGGAATAGAATTTAATGGGCCTCATTGCAATATCTCAGTCTTCCACATAATAACGATCTTTCAAACTGAAGTCTATGCAATTGAACTCTTGGGTGCAGGATACTGAAGATGAAATCTCAGAAGATCATATTTTCAGGAAGTCAAGCACCTTTTGATTCGTTTCATACATATTCAACGCCGGACTCATTTGTGACACTATCGAACAGTTGGAGCTCACAACAAAGTCACTCTTTTCTGTGTTCCAAATCATGAAAGATGCAATAAAAAAATAAGACCAATACCTTGTTGTATGCAGTGTACGAATGCGTATATATCAGAAGCCACAACAATAAAGAAATACTGTAAGGAGAAACGGCTTCAAACCGCTGCAATAGCAACAACATGCCAGAAACTTTGAGATCGCATATCCCCCGACATATCGACAAGCACTATAATAGGTATGCACGTGCTAAGAATCTATCAGAGACGCCGCAACTGGTGGACTTGAGCTGCTAGGCTTAACGGATTATTTAACTTGGGCGATGTAAGACTTCCTTCTACACAACTAAAATTAAGTGAAGATAGCAATTTCTAAAATCAAGTCCTGATGGCGAGCATATCTACACCACTCAGACAGCTATCACTGCCGCGTTTGCGCAAATACTGGATAGAAGAAGTGCCACAAATGGTTTTATTTGTGATTGGGTGCTAGCAACGACATTGATCTGATCGGAAAAGAAAAGTTAAGATATGCGAGTGAACAGCAACGTTCTTCATCATGGAGCGCAAAGTTTGTGTTTTCGAAAAATAAGAAAATTCACTTCAAGTGTAGTTTTTTGGAGCAATTATAAATACAATTTTCTTAATTGAAAAAGTTATTATTGTACCCTTTCTTTCATAAATGTAAGTCGATCATGTATCTAAAGTCAGAACAGTCCGGATAAAGTAGAGATATCTTGAACAAATATGCTGTGAAAGCAGAAACGCAGTCGTTTATCTGCAGCTTAAATTACAAATTCACCGTTGAAATAGGCAAGAAGATTATATTTTGTAAGTACTCCCAACACCATCGACCATTTTCCATGTAAATTCTAATGGTATTGCCATTCAAAAAGCATAACAGATTTAAATCTGTGAATCCATTCCTAGTTATGTAAACAAGTGTACAGATACACAAGAAGCAAACGAATTGAATTCATATTCTTTGGGCCTTACGCACAATTCATATGACAAACAAGCTTAGGGTTTCGTAATCCACGTCCACCACGAACGCACAGTTGACTGCTTGTCTAGTTCCACACTTGCTATTCGAACGCAAAAGGCCAATGACTTGTCAGTTGTCACTGCCAATAAGCGAACATGAGAACTACTACAGCTCTTCCCATGTGTCATCGCAGCAATCGAAGCCAAAAACTGAGCCCCGACAGCCCATCGAAGGAATTAGCTTAATTTTAATCTATTTCAAGTGTGTGTCGTCTTCACATAAGCCTCGCCGAAAAATATTTCAAAAAAAGGTTCCACAAGGTCAGCTCAGGCCAAAAAATATTCACAAACTACCCAGCAACAGTAGCTCCAGCGTGTCGTGGACCGAAAGTTAATCCCTCCGCCAATGGATAACCCTCCTCAAACCGAAGATCACAATTCATTCTGATTGAATGAATGGGCAATTTAACGGTCAATTGAATGGCATTTTTTGTTTCTTCTTCCAGAACTAGCGCCATACCGGCACCAGATGCAGCCGTTTGCAGAATCTATGAATGGTGAATGGAATATTAACGCAATGACACTCGGATGGATATAGCAGCGCATATCGAACGATAATCAGAATGGCGTCAAACTGATTTATTTATTAGAGTTGCGCAAAAAGAACTGCTTTTTCCAAAACGTTTCGCCTGTCGACAGGAATGCGCGACACATTTGCATAAATGGACTCCTCCAATTTGGTGTCTTAAGAACACACCTATATACACAACACACTGACAAAACGCGAGAGAAAAAGGAGAGCACTTCGACTGACCACTTATTTATAGGTGGTACCATAATTGGGGATTCCATCTGAATGCTAATTAACCGACCCGTGGTGCTACCACAATCCGTTGGACTATTTTCTGTGTGTTGTGTTGTGTTGGCCCCTGAGTGCGTTGCTTTTTTGCATAGACCTAGATTAGGAGCTCACTCTTCCAATGGCGAAAAGAAAAATAAAAAAAAACCTAAGAAACGACCGACGAAAGAACATAACGAAGAAAGAAATTCTCCAAATGACCAACTTTGAATATAAACTAGATACATACCACCAAACAGATACGTCAAATGCATCGAATCCGTTCATGGACGGGAGGAGGAACTTTCAAAAACAAAAAAAAAAAAATTTCTACTCACATTACAGCCGCTGAGATTCCCTTGAGTTTCGGTGGATGGATTGCAAATGTTAACTATTTCAGGGCACGATGCGTATAGCCGCCGTGCGTCGCCGCGTCGCGTCGGTTGTCGTCGCTATTGTAAGCCGTCATCGTTGTCGATCACTCTGGATTGTCGTTAAAAGGGCCTCAATTAAACGGTAGGCACGCAGAATAATTCACTTTTTACTTGGAAGCGAGCACGTTCCTCCTCCACCTATACGCGAATGTGTACCAATGGGTTTTTTGTTCATTTATTCCCATGGTAAGTGTGAGCGCGCGCGCAGGCGCATTTTAACACGTTGGGCCAACATTGATATTGACCTTGTTTAAATAGGCTTTTAATATTGGGAATTGATGGCCCATCGTTGGTGAGATTGAATTGTCAAATAGCCAATGGGCGATGGCGGTGGGAATAACTGAAAGTCCACACGGATGGGTATTTAGACAGAAAAACGTAAGTGTGAAGGGAAATGGACAGATATGCTAATGGCGGATGCACTTTCCTTTAGAGAAGCAAAGTGTATAGACAAGCATACGGAACATATTATGTTCGATATAGAAGGGTCGCTTTCGATCTGGTTATAAGGCCGATGAACTCATACTTCTCTTCGTCTCTGCAGCTTCTGCCATTCTATGGCAGACCAAGTCTATGAGCGTGTATGCCTAAGATTCAGTGCCCCGGAGATGACATTACGACTTTCGAGAGGCTGTAGATTTTTAAAGTTGCAGGAGCTCATTGGATCTTTTTAAGTTGGCAAGGTGAGCCTGGCAATGAGTATTGCAATATCCTAGATATTTCCATCTGTGATTTGCTTTGCTTGCTGCATACATGTTGTGAACACTTGTACCGTCAAGGATAGAGGAGCCTAGTATTGCTAGTTCGTTTGCTACAGATTTCCCTTGGACCTCAGAGTAACGTAGAACCCAGCAAAGGAGAGATTGTTCTATCCAGCTATCTCGTTAAGAGGTATGTGGTAATTTTCCACCGCTTTAGATTTTATTTCGCTGACGATTTTGACGATGTTCCTTTGGGAAATCATATTAATCGACATGATTTCGAGTTGGAAGACAATGCCGTGTTTCTGAAGGAGAGGCCCGGATTGTTGACAGTGATCAGTCGTATCCTACATTTCGTGAATCCCATTGGTTCCTGTCCTGTATTTTATGTGTGAAGCGTTTCCCGAACTAGATTTTCATAGGCAGGTACTTGGAATGGCCGCATGGGTCTTATCTGTCCAGTCAGCTTCATTGCTTCCCTTTCCCTAGTCTGAATTTTGTGGCATATTCTTTGCTGACGATGTCTGTCTATATAGGAGAAGAAGGTTGAACATCGTTTGTAAAGCAGTGACTTGCCGTTCTCCTCTCTAGGACTATTAGATCGGAGCTTTTGTTCAAGGCCGGCCACCACACCTTTTACATGAGAATATAATTAGAACCCACTAGGGATGTCCCAGCGCATTCGACAATGTGTCCTCTTCATAAAATCTTCCTGTCAGTCTCAATATTTGGCGCTGTTAACAAACCCATAAGTGACACCGATGACATTTTTACTCTCTGAGTGGGAAGCGACGCCATTTTCATAGAAATGTACTTAAGGTTGCCACTTGTATTTTCTCAAGCAAACAGGGCGGCACTTTTATCGTTTTTTGTTATTATTTTGATACGGTTTGATTATTCTGAGAAATTTTTAAATAAGTCAGCGATAATGTTAGAACTTATTTTCCCATAATAATGAATGACGGTGAAAAGGGGAATTTCGTATTTCTTTAAACAAATGCCCCGAAAATATATATGTTTTGAGTGTTTCTTTTTGATTTCTTGGTTATTGGGGGTCATTTTCTTGAGCAAATTTTATTAGAATGTAAGACAGTAAGCTTTTAATATGAATTCATTGGAACCTGTTCTGGAATTGACTAAGAAGTTGAACAGAAAAAGTTGTACGTACGAGAAAATTAATAAATTCTAAAAGAAAATTAATATTTTCTAAAAAATGTAGCCTGAAAACACATCAGCTCAAATAAAATCAAACACGTTTTTGATTCGAAAGTCAAAAAAACAAAACGTGTTGTTTTCTTGTTTCGTATGGTGTGGAATTTGAGACTTTATTTTAGTGTTTGTCGGACTCAGACGATGAAGTTGTGCAAATCTTATTTACATTTTAAAAACAACGAAAATTAAATTTTGTTTCGCAAAAACAACAGGTTAACTATCGGCAACGAAACATGTTTTTCTGTTTTGCTTTGGTTTTTATGTTTTGTTTTCTTTGGCGTGTGTTCGTCAACGACGCTGGTTCGAAACAGTTTTGTTGCATTCGGTGTATTTTTGACAACCACCACCGAAACACTTAAAAACAAAAACATGTGTTTTGTTTCATTTACTTTGGTGTGTGTTGGCTCATAAGAAACAATGTTCTCTTGTTTCACGAAACAAAAAATCACGTTTTGCTTTATCGGGTGAGTTTTCAACCTTAGACAACAATTGCTTAATTTTTTTTTAACTAACTTTATAATTCATAAGCAACATTTTAAGACCAAGATTGATCATTAAGGTTAAGTGCTCAAAAAAAGCAACAGCATTTTTTTCGGTTGCATTTTACTGCGAATTGGTTGTTTTTAGAATAATCAAACTGCATGCAAAAGCAATAAAAGTGCAGCTCTCTTTTGTAAAAAAAATCGAAGTGGCAATATGGTTTGTAGTTTCAGTGGTCCCTCTATTCTTTGTCAGAAAAACTCGCCGACGACGTAGGTACCACGTTTCATTGTGAATTGCCGGACGAGGTTAATGCGAGAACGAGGCGAGAGCGATTCTCGCCTCGCTCTCGTCTAGTTATCACGCCCGCATTGTGAACGAGGCATAACTTTGTTTTTGTCGGGTTGCCGCTTAGACCTCAGCTGTTGGTTCAGGAGACTATAACTATAATTTGCTTAGTGTACCTAAATTACAAAATGTCAGAAAGGGTTCGACGATACTTTCCCGAAGTTAGTAAGGGGCGTCGCGTGTTCTACGTAGGCTACAACTTTGCACCCGGAGTTCTCCATCGAAATCAAAAGCTTGTTAAGAACTACATTCCATAGCAATGGAGAAAGCATATTCAATCTTGGGGGTGCCTCGGTGTACCTACGAGTTTTTCGGCAATACTAATGCTACCAAGTCTAGCCTTTACGTTTGTAAGTGTAAGAATGCGATTGACCTGCCAGAATGTTCCTGAGAATGTCTTTAACAAGGTCAAAGGCGTGATTTTTCTTTTGATTCTGCCCATCGACCACTAGAGTTTTTTTTAGTACACTGGCTACTGTGGGGGGATTAGATTTAAAATAGGACTTCACGCAATCTGGAGCACTCATTTGTGTTGTCTCAAATATGCATACACCAAAAAGGGAAATCAATAGAGACAGCTCTATCTATACGAAGTGGTCTTGAAAAGTGAAAAAGCCTACAGTACAAAGCATATGCCTTGGTGGTCTTTCTGGATATAGGGGGGATTTTAATAACGTAAGGGCTACAAGCTACAATAAGTTGACACATAACAGCTAATAACTAACTGATTATATATACGGTACCTGTTGTTACTATAAATGTAGTATACAGTGGCAACACTGTTTGGATACATCTGTATCTCTTTATCTTTATAATCTATATCTATCTTTTTCTATTAAAATATCTTCCCTTTTTCATTCTTCTACTTATTGCGTCTTAAATAAAGTTGGTGACTGGCAGACACGCCAAGTTAATATATATTTTACGTGTACTTTTATTTCAACGGATTTAATAATAATATATTACACCGAACAACAGTACCAAATACTCAACATTATTAAAATCAATTCTTCTCTTGAACAAAGTTACATGCGAATATCGGATATCAGCCAAAAAAGCTATACAGCCTTTCAAAAACGATGCCAAAAAGTTGCTAAATCTAAGCAGGCACGATATCAAAAATCTAGTAGATTACCTAACAGGTCACCACGGTCTGCGATATCACCTAAACAAATTGCACTTGGTCGACTCACCGGAGTGCCGACTATGTCTCGAGGAAGACGAAACAGCTGAGCATATCATATGTGAATGCCCGGCTCTCTATGGTATTAGAAGGAAATCATTTTTCAGGGAAGTAATAAGTACCGAAGAATTAAGAAAATCCTCTGCTGAATGCATCATCAGCTACATTAGGAAGGTAGAGGCGCTACTAACCTAAACATAAACCTGACAATTTTTAAGCACAATAGATCTTTTAGGTCAACGTGCATCACATCGCTCTGGCGAGTCAGTTTAAAAAAAAAAAAAAAAAAAAAAATCGGATATCAGCCAGCCCCTTATTATAGGTCCTAGTTATCGATAAAATCCTTTAAATCGATTGGGCATGAACGGCATTATGCGGATGACAATTTTAGTACAAGGTCATTGAGTAAAATTATGGATTTTGCTCTGATTGCCCATTGTTCTTTTCATCAGGAAGTACAGGATACAGGATACCGCAACTTAGGCTGCCGCAGCTAGTATTAAAAATTATGAAATCCAATTCAGCATAGCTAAATAAAATCCGAATTGATTAAGTTTCCTTCTGGTTCACAGAGTCAAAGGGTTTTCTGAAGTCAACGTGTCAACATGACATCTATACCTTCAACAGAATTGATGACATAAGATATAAATTGAACAAGATTAAATTGAATTAGATTAGACCCGAAACAAAAGCATGTTGAATGAATTTTTTTTTATTGTATAGCAGAAAGTTTCCTCTGTAGTTTTCCGCGTCGGTCTTAGAGCTAGATATAAAGATAAGGAGCAACAATAATCAGACCTCTTCCAATCATCGACAAATGAAATGGTAACCTGGAAGTCAAATTTACGACTAGTTTTTTTAAGGAGCAGGGGCCAGGTAATCGTTGGTCTACTCGTGATAAAATTGGAAACCAAAAAGAGAACAAACCAGATGTTACCTGTCACCCAATTCGAAAAACAATCCTTTAAAAGAAACATCCAATACATATCGATATGTGAAGACGAGCACTTGTGTAAAGGAGTTTCATCTTCAAAGTGAAGTTTACTAGAGGTTTGTTCATTTCCATGATCCCTGAAGCAGTCGCCGTAATAGATGAAACATTCTAAGTACCTATCTATACCTATTTCTTTTCTCTATTCATCTCATAGCACTTCTTGTATAAGGATATCTATAGTTTCCGGGCTACCATTGGTATGTCCTCAGTTAGTTGCGATGGCTATGAGGTCTGTTTTAATAAACATTTTTCTCAGTAGGTAGATCAAAGTAAAGGGAACGTGTAGGTATAGCTTTTGTGTGGTTGGGATCGATTTAAATCCAGAACATATCTGACAAAATGTTAAATGTATTTAACGAATAATAAGTGAACCTTTAGCAATTTTTCTGCCTCGTAGGGATACATTACATCAAATATAACAAACTGACAACATTCACTAATTCAACTCAATCCTTACCTTTTACTAAAATGTGTCGACTAGTATCAAAAATGGAAATACATACTCAGTAAGGACCCTGTTCCTCGCATATCACATATTGCAGCACTGCAGCACAACTTTAGAAGTTTCCAATTGTTCCTTGCTCTCCTTTCCAACAATGCATCCAAACATCACTATTATGTCAGTCTAATAACTGCGAAAACGTGCTTCATGCTTAGAATGCATATATATATTTGAATCTCACTTTCACAGTAGCCTGTTCTCAATGTATACTCGCATGACTTCAATTATGTCGTATAATGCTATAGTGACGTTATGATTTATGACAATACTGCACCAGCGCACCCATAAAATAAAGATGCAAGACAGTAATGGCATTTTCATAAGCCCCCTCCTAACATAATAATGGCCGAGAAAACTGAATTCCAACCGAAATAGTCGAAAATTTCTGTATACGAATGCTAAATGATGTTGTCAATGCCCTCTACGTGCGTATTTAGTAGCTCTAATAATATTTTCAATCCGATGGATTCAATTTGAAAGAAAATGTTTTTAATAAACTCAATTGCACGTACGCACAAAAAGCGAAAGCTATAATGTCAATGGCATGGGTATCCAAAATTTCAATTTCCAAAATGGCTTCACTTTGTTATGCTATATGGCTAAACATATGATCGTAATATCATAGTTTGGTTGGATGGGCTTAAATTTTTGGTAGCACCTAAGCGACACTGCTTAGTAATGGATGGTCTGTCCAGTTTTCACTTGCGTGAGACATTATCAGCACTTTCCCGTTGACGTGGTGCGGTTCCCGGCAGTTGCAATATGTAGGTATATCTACATACGTCGGTATTCATAATGTTTAATTATACGATCTTTTATGGTGAGAACCGTTGACAAGAGTTGCGCAAGACTATATAGTGCCAATTTAGATTGTGATACGGTATTTATAACTGAATCATGCGTAACGAGCCATTTTCAACAAAGGAATGGAGATAACCAGAAGCTCACAACAAAGTTGGTTAGAACTACATACAATCCTATAATATCGCATGTAGAAAATAAAAGTTATATGCGCCAGGACATCAACACCTAGTGGCCATAGGTAGGTACGGTGACCATATTTGTCGAAGTAAAATAAAGGACATACATTTTTGTTGCTACAACAACAATAATAATAAGTACCATAAGTAAGTATATATACCTAAGATAGAAAAACATTAACATTAACATTAACATTAAAAAAAAAAAAATTCGTTACAGCACTCTGATAGCAAAATATTGTAGAACAAGCTCTTGCAAAAGAGGACAAAATAAATCGAACCGACAGCAGCTATCCGGGGTGCAATGTTTTTTTGCGATTTATGGCTAAACTGTGCAACTTATAGAAAAATGTTAAATGTAAAAGTTGAGGGAAATAAAAAGGTCTAGAACTTTTGTATTTACCATTTTCACGCATGTGTCTAATATTGGCTTTGTATGGGAGGTACCAGAACTACTTGACCGACATAGACAATTTTCAATACCTGACGACGCACGCACGGTAAAACAAAGTTCTCTCACTAAATTTCATTCGCCTAGGTTGATTCTTTTAGACGCTATCGTGTTTTCAAAAGACAGACAGATAGACGGATATGGCTAAATCGGTTCAGAATGTGATCCTGATTCAGAATATTATATACTTTATAGGGTCTCCGGTGAATCCTTCTTGGCGTTACAAATGTAATACAAAAAAAGTGAATATATACCTTCCTGTGGAGGGTACGATGTCGCTTAGCTTTCCGTAGCTTTCCCGAAAATGTAATTAAAATATATTTTTATGGTTACTTTACTAAATAAATATTTGCTAAAATTAAAAGTTAGTGGGTTTTGCTACGCGCTTGATAGGAGGAACAAAAATGTTCCATATGTAAACTGAACCATCCTTTTCCAATTGCTAATAACTCGTGTCCCAGGCGAAGTTTACATAGAATAGAGTATAAAAACCGAGTTCGAAGTCAATCGGATGAAAAATAAGACTGTTTCTACATAAAGGTTTTCCCTTTTTGGAATTCGAATGTCCCCAAATCGCTTCTAAGTGCTCACATTGGTCATATAAGGAAATTTGTTTCAAAATATGAGCTTACAGTTTGGGCTTGGAGTTGATCACCAATAATAATACATAGTATATGATATTTCATCGAAAAGTTCTACACCATTTAAAAATAAGTCGTTTTTTTTTTCTGAGAAATATATGGTAGACTTTTCTCAATACTTGTCCAATCCGGAGTTTCACGAAATAAGACCCTCTCAAGGACTTCTTATTTCAAAAAATGTAGAATTCTATTGGCAAATGTATTGTTGACATGAGTTTGGTAAAATTATATTTTATATCGCGATATTTCGTAGAGTTCAATTACCCAAAAATTAGTACTCTATGCATCCAATTTTTTGTCAGTGTTTTAAAGGACAGTTTCAAAAATCAAGGACAAAATTCGTCTTTTATTAAAAAGAAAAACAAAAAAAAAAAAAAACAGGACAGAGGTAAAAAAGAAAGGACTGTCCATTTAAATAAAGGACGGGTGGTTAGCGTTGCCATAGGTGCCATGAATCAAATGTTTGATTGTGACACGAGAGGAGTAGTTTCCACCGCGGGTACACACAGCACAGCTACCCTCCAACTGACCATAGAAGAAACGATTACTATGAGAGTCTCTATAGTGGAACTAGCTGACCCGCAGACGTTGTCCTACCCGAAAGATGGGTTGCCAATATCGAAACACAGGGAATCCTAGAACTCGATCGCAGCTTTACCTATCGAGTTCAATTGTGAATCTAAACTATACAGGGTCCCACTCAAACACACACACAAAATCATCATCAAAATCGGTACAGCCGTTTATGATTCCATCCATACCACTTTATAAAATGCAACGTGTCCGTCTGTTCGTCCCTCCATAACTCGAGAAATGGTTCCGATTATCATGATTTTTATTCTGATTTAGAGATATGTGGCCAAATTAGGCCGTAGGGTAGGTGAGAATTGTAGTGGATTAAAGGGCTCTCGGGGGGAGTAAGGGGGGTCTCACGAACCGTTAGCCGTATGAACTTGAAGGTTTGTATGTTGATACATAAGTCAAAATTATTACATGCCTCATTCATCATTTTTCAAAATAAATCCTATAATTCAACACTTATAATATAAAGGAGGTGCAAACTTTTCTATATTGACCTCATTACGTTCAACTTGCCATTATACACATAAATCTATGTAGACCAATCAAGAAATACTTTTAATTATTAGGCAATACTTCACCGAGTATTTTGGGCTAACTTTCATCCTTCTGGTCCATCCAGATGGTGAGATATAGAATAAATAATTCATTCATTCATTTTCAAATGGTCCGCTTGTCCATTAAGTGGGTCGGGGGTGTAGGTTGCTCAAGTGGACCCTCCATAGCTCTCGATCCTCCGCCATCGACTCCAAATCATCAAGGGCAATCCCCATACGGGTAGAGGAGAGATTATGGACTTGATCTAACCATCTCGTCCTGGGTCTACCTAGAGGACGCCTGCCTGATGGTACGAATTCCATAGCACGTCGTGGAATCCTGGTCGGGGACATTCGTTTAACATGACCAAACCACCGAAGCATGGACCGCTCCGAATAAATAATAATGGTTTTAATTTGCATTCTAAAAATATAATTTATCACTTATGCATATTATTTCTGATGCATAAGTAGGTATGCACAAATTTACATACATGTTTTGGAGATCTGCAGGTATAATTAACCATTCTGTTTTAAATGTTTATCCCGTAAGAGTATCAGTGTAAACCATATGTTTTCTTAGTTTTTTAAACTACATAGGTATGATGTATTTTATTTTTCTCATTTATAGATTTGATACCCATTTAGGTTTTAGTGTAGTGGTAAAGGAGTAAAAGTAAGGGGGGGGGGAGGTAAAGGGTAGTACCGTTGTCATGGTGACATCGTTTGCATCAGTACAGGTTACGTAAGGAGGTTGACGGGGAGAGTTTAAAGGGTGTTAGCGGCAAACTCTGGAACTATTTAGCCGATCTTAAAAATTCTTTAATCATTGTGCTAGCTACATCCTCCCGATCAGTATAGGTTACTTAAGGAGAGGATTGGGGAAGGAGAAACAGGGCTATACGTAGGGGGCTAGTTAGATATACAAAGATGAACCGGAATTTGGTGTTTATTTACCGAGTGTTCATCTTTTTTTAATACTCTTCTCTCGTGAACCTATAGCATTATTGACACGCACCTTGACCTACCCGATGTCGCAAATGACACGGAATATACACCTCAACTCCTATTAAAGATGAGATCATAAATCAAGGGCCTACCATCAAAGGTCTGAAAAACAATAAGGCGTAAATACTTGAGTTGATGGTGTTTCCGCAGAGAATCTACTAGCATCTACAGCAACAGGCAGGCGGGCTGAACTTAAGCGTTCACTTGAGAAGAGAGAGCTTGGAAAAAGTGGACAATCTATTCTTCAAGCTTCCTAATATGTAGATATAGAGCATCTTCCAGATGAACCTTCAAAATGCGTCATGGCGGACCATTGAGGAAAGTCGTAATTTTTTGACAGCACCTTTGTCTACTGTTTATACTTTTGCTTTGATTTTCTCAATTCCTTGTCATAGTTAGTGAGAGTTTTTCTGTATTCACACCAGTTGTCATCGTTGCGGCTTCAAGACCACTATGGAAGACAGAGAGCTTAGGTGAAGGTTGTATTTTTATGAAGCTGATTGAATTTATGATTGAATAGCGATTAAGTTCTGATTCGATGACTAACGCAGAGAGTGGCCAATAAACGACAATATTACCTATACCGATGTTCGAATTTATTATCTCTATCTAAATATAAATTGAACTTTCCTTGTATCAAAAAGATAAAATAACTACCTAAGTGTTGGGTTTGCACTTCAAAACAAAAGAGTTCAACAGAGAACTGTGTTTCTCAAATGCCACTAACAAAAATAGCAAATTGCCTGCTGGTAGATTACCAACATTTTCAAAGCAATTAGCAATTGCATTCAAAAGATACTCCCCTCAGAACCAGAATGAAGCCTTCTTGTGGAAATGCGGGACGTGCTTACACAAACCGCCAGCTGCACAAGTGAACAATGATTTTCCTCAATTGAATGTCCACATCACGGCCAGGCAATTGACAATTTCCCCCATGCAACATTGTATGTTGAGAAAATATTCCTTGAAGCCATTAGTGATCCTTACCTCCTTAAAGCCGGTAGCGTACACTCCGGCCTTTATCTACTTAATCACAACTAGAATCAAACAACTGCCGGTGACACGAAGCATACATGTTCTCCATGATAATAGACATTCAATCCGTAGAAATATTCAAGACGCATCCTTACAAGGGCTCATCTTTATTTCTCTTCGCCTGTAATTGCAAATTCAAACGTTGTAATTGCACGATGTCGGATATCCCCCATGAATCACTATACCCCGCAACAGAGAAACTTTTACATTTATAATTCATATTTTGTATAAAAGTATTCTTATCTAAAAACCACAAAAAAAAAATTAAAAATAAAAGCTAAGGAATAAGGAATTTCGCTCGACTCTAATTTATTCTTCCAAAAAATAAATAAATAGAATATTTCAATGTTTTTGTCTGCTAGATAGCGTGTGCGCCTTTTGCTGTTGGGCCTCACTTCTTGGATCGTGACAAAAAGAAAAAAATGTCTTCTATCTCATTCCGCCGGTTAACTTGGCCCAAACGAAACGAACCAGACAGACACCACAAGAACAAATCCTCAAGTGCACCGCAAAAGAAGAAGAAGAAGAGCGCAATAGTTTGTCCCATACCCCTTAATATACAAATAAACCGCGCGCGCGCACTGTATATCACCACCACACGGTTATTCTTCTTCTTTCACCGTGTCTTCTTTGAATTCTTAATAAATCAAAGTGAAGAATATAAATTGGGACCTCCACACCTTGCAAGATCGCAGTTAGTGATTTTCAGCCATCGGAGCCTCAGTTAAATTTCGTTTTGTAGTTTGAGGAGTGCGAGCTTTGGATTTGAAAATATAACATACACCCACTGACAGACAACAACATAATAGGATCTCAGAATAAACGCTTCAAAAAGGATTATGTGGCTGTGAATGCAACATTTGAGTGAAACTTTATAAAGAAAAGGATACAGTGCAACTTTGTTTTCCCTCCATAAATAAAAGGACGAACATTTTAGTCGGAGAGAGTTTTTATTTTTTTTTTGATTGTTTAAAGAAAAGTCCAAGGAAACGTAATTTTAGAAAAGTTGTATTCTTTTTTTGTAAAAGAAAAGTGAAAAATGTGGAATCCTGTGGTGATATTAGTGCTGGGCCTATGCAGCTTTACATACGCTGTACCGCTTGGATTAAAGGTTTGTTTTACCCCATTAAATTGATCGAAAAAAAATGCGTCTCCCACCTTTACAAGTGCATATCCGAATTCCTTCGGGAACCTTATTTAACATTCACTTCAGTGTCTACAACAAAAAAAAAAGCCACAAACTACAAATCGTAAAACTTTTTATTGGAAAGCAATCGTCTTTTGAAAATGAAAAGAAGCGACAAGCGTGATGATATTTTTTTTTTTGTTTGTCAAAAGAATTTTTGTCATCCTATGGCCCGTTCTGTTCTCCAAAACCTTCGTCTGACACTTCCTTACCCTTCCATCGGATGGTCAAGCCGAAAATGGTATTTTTCGGCTTTTTGTTTGTATCCGCTGACCGCTTGCGATTATTTTCTTGGAATTTCGGATATCCACTTATCTGTGTACTGTGTCCAATGGCTGTCCGATTGGGCGGCAAAAATTCGAAGCGACCGACAGTGAGCAGACAGTGCCAATTATGGCAGAGGTGCATGGCCGGATGTTTGTTGGGTTTTAGGGATTAACTTGTTGAATGTTTTTGACTTATGCTTTTTCATTTCATTCGCTATGAAGGGAGTGTGCCTGTGAAAAATGTATTTTATGTGGTTAAAAATGTTTATTCCCACAGAATAGAGTAGAAGCCTTTATATAGTGAAGGCAAAGAAATCACTAAATCACATGCATTAAAAAACTAATCCATTTATACATCGTCCTTGTTGCGAAAGATTTGCCATTTGAATTTAGAATTTAAAAAAAATTACTTCTAAAATTCAGACTTATTGATTTAAGAAACATTTTGTAACGATGATTATTTCAAATTATGGTCATAATAGTGATGTCCGTATAGTTAAAGCCATATAGCTCGTCATGAAGTTTTAAACAAGCCGATATCCCTATAGCATTCAATTCATCTATGCATATAGTGCAGATATATAGTTAAAAAAACGTACGTGCGGATTAATTTCGTGAACTAATTGAATTTCGTGATATGAATCTTGGATCTTGAAAATTAATAG
Source organism: Cheilosia scutellata (assembly GCA_955612985.1). Classification (NCBI taxonomy): domain Eukaryota; kingdom Metazoa; phylum Arthropoda; class Insecta; order Diptera; family Syrphidae; genus Cheilosia; species Cheilosia scutellata. The sequence goes on along the minus strand of OY015311.1, from coordinate 41,943,118 downwards.
ATACATCGAGTTATTTGAAATCGCAGGGCTCACCGTTGAACTATATTAGAGTTTCATTACATGAAGAAAATTAATATTTAGCTGATATCTGCCGCAGACAGAGAAATGAATTTGAATGGATTTTCATATCGATTCCTGATTTTCTTTTCACACCGTTAAACTGCAACACATTCTTGTTAACATAGCTAAAATTTTAAAGATCTTTCTTAGTCGAAATACGGTTTGAACCATACTTACGTGTAATTTTATGGCGCCAATTTAGATGTCGCCCCATTTGTTCAAGATGTCGATAAAATTAATTTTCAACAGAGTCAGTCGAAATCTGATTTGAAGAAGACATACATTGGGTTGGTGATGATATCTCCTTTTCCAAAATCCCCTATTCCATAATACCCTGTGCTGGAATCCCTTACTCCAAAAGGCCCTGAGAGAAAATCCCCACGAGACAAAATCTCCCATTTTTAAATTTAGTGTTATTAATTCTGTCGCGCGACAGAGTGAGATACGTATGGGGGGGCATGCTGCCCACCTGCAACCCCCCTGCTTGCGTTTACTGTCAGATTTCCGGTAGGTATATGTGCGAAATTGGGGATATGCAAAGTTTATATTATGTCGTTTGCTTAATTTTACTGCCAAAACTACTCGTTTAAAAAACGGATAGATTCTAAACGAATAGGGGATTTTAACGAGGGATTTAATAAGTTATGTATGTTAATGGGAGATTTTGGTATAGGGGATTTTGTCCCGGAAGATTTTGCAAAAAGAGATAAAAAAATGAGAGATAATGTCCAATAAGGGATTTTGGAAAATGAGATAACGTAGGGATCCCACATACATTACATATAGCTCTATGAAGACATAGCTCTTAACGACGACAATATGTAATTAAATGGATCCCTACGTTATCCCCTTTTCGAAAATCCCTTATTGGACATAATTTTTTTAATTTTTTTCTTCTCTTTTTCCCAAATTCCCTATACCAAAATCTCCACCTACCTACACAATTACTTATTAAATCCCTCGTTTAAATTCCCTGTTCGCACAATTTAGAACTTATCCGTTTTTTTCTTCTTGTAACTTCAATTTAACTTCACCCAGAATAAACATGCGCGTGGTGATTCCATTTTCTATAAAAATAATTAAAAAAAAAACGCGTACTTTTGGCGGTAAAATAAAACAAAGAACATTCTTTCTTTTATAAACTTAGCATTTTCCAAAACCTTGAACCTACTCCAAATCCTACATTGACCACAAGGAAGGGGATTGTAGCTCACTGTTGCGGCGACAGAATTAATAACACCAAATCTAAAAATGGGGGATTTAGTCCCGTGGGAAGTTTTTCTCAGGGTCTTTTGGAGTAAGAGATTTCAGCATAGGGGATTTTGGAAAAGGAATTTTGGATCTTTGATCCAGTGTTTTGTTAATAAAAAAATAAAACAAAAATGGACCCAATTTAATTTATTTCAATTGTTTAATTTAACGATGTATTTCTTTGAAGCTTATTCATTTTGATGGCGCCCACAGTCGGTTGTGGGACACGGCCTCAACTAACAAGCCCTTTCCGCCAGTTCGGTCGCTCCATTTTCGCACACCAAGTTGGTTGAGGTCGCTCTCCAATTGTGCCCACTACTTGAGCGAGGCCCATCTTCGCCGCCTGCGTTTCAGTGCTTGCAAACGCGCCACTGACAGCTCGCTGAGTTCTCCCAATTATTGTATTTCTGTTGAGGACGTGCAACTTGACTGCATTGAATCGGAAGCCAAAAAATTCTCTGAACGACTTTTAAACTACAATTACCCACACTGGGAACTGTCCGCTTTGCGATTTTGACGATACCTACTAAAATATTCTTTTCCGTGAATAATTCCCCCCGGCGGATTCCAGGATAGGGGTGAATATTGGCTTGGTCAGGAAATATGTTAGGAATAATGCGCGATAATATTTAGCCTGCTGCAGTCAGAGGATCTTGCAAAATAGATTGGAGATGATTTCATTGAAGTCTGTTTAGTAGTTTTCGAGTCAAGTCCGAACATACAATATAAGTACGTGGTATAACCACGTAACTAAGTACGTGTAGATCAGTTATGCAAGACATTTTAGTGCAAACAAGTTTCTGTAGGCCCTACATTCTGCAACTATAATAGAATGCACATCATTAATTTTATTCAAGTGAAAAAGTATAACAGGGGTTGCAAGTTCAAAAACATAAATTACATCTTAAGGGCTTTTTTCCACTGCACCACCTTTCGCGAACTTCTGACTCTACTGAGAGATCTTCTCAATTCAGCCTTTCGGATATGACACAAAATCGTAGGCCCCTATTATTCATCCGAAAATTTAAACTAACTCTGTCATCACTTGAGTGATGAGCGGCATTCCGATACGACCTTTGAAGGGTTTATCGCTAAACATATGATCACATTAAGCATTTCGCAGTAAACGGAGCCTCTATACGGTATTTTCTTCAACCATCGTTGTAGAGATAAATAGAGTTTGCAATCCTAGCTACATTTTGTCTGAAAGATAGTACTATTGCTGCAAATTTTAATCTAGCAACGCAGTGCATTAGCCTTTGTTTCTGGTAGGAGGTGTAACGATCTATGTAGAATGGAGAAAATGCTATGAGGCTTTTAGTGTATAATCTGTACCCTGTACTGGCAACCAACTGTTCAGGTGTAACCCAAATTTGTCCAGTGGTAAGTGAAGTGGCAACACATATAATCCTGCGTTAGGGGTAGTTCCGAGAGGGCCTCAAGAAAATATGCAGTGAGAAATTTTAGATTGTAAGCCGAATTTCAATTCAATTCAATTTTCCAAAAACCTCCATACAAATTTGTGTCATTTTTTCCTAGGAACAATCGCCCAAATATTTTGACACAAATACCGCTAATTTTTGCCATTTTTTCCAAAACTCTTTCGGGCATTTTTTCCATTTAAGAAAATTGAGAAAACGCCCAATGGAAAAAACACCAAAAAACTTAAAATAAGACCCCAAACGAAAAACGAAACCAAATTGTAAACCCATCTGCTTGGGTTTACTGTCAGATTTCGGGCCTTATTTAATTTTTTTTGGGCGTAATTTCCATTTAACTTTTTGGCTTTTTTTCCAAAAATATGGCGTACCTAATTTGCTGTCATTCTGGTGAATGATATTGGCAAAAATGGCGTTTTGCCAATATTACGCCGCAATTATTTTGGTCTTTTTTCCAAAACACTTTTTGGCGTAATTTCTTTTGGCGTAATTTCAGGGAGCTACTCGGTCGTTATTATTTAAAAATAAATCTACAGCTTTTTAAAAAGTTACACTTTACAAATGTGTGAAACTACCAATTGGTCAGAGCGTTAAAAAAGGTGTTGATGTTAGTACTAACGATTACATTTTTAATTTAAATCTTCTTTAGAAAAATACGATCTGGGGTTAGGGTTAGAGGTTTTATAGGAGCCATCATTTCCTTCCATCCATCCTGCTTTGGGTTACTGTCAGATTTGGAGTATGTGCGTAATTGGATATATTGAAGGTTTTTTTGCAGTACAAACTCCCACCTACTCCAAAATCCTACAGAAAACCCAAGCAGGGGTTTGGGGCTTAACTGCTTGTCAAATAAAACGAACCCTGGAAAGGAAATAACACTAAAAACGACGAAAAATTTTGCAACAACAAATTGTACGAGTTTTTTTTTGCGTTATTTTCAAATTTATTTTGGGCGTTATTGCCTAACGCCGTATAAATCGGTTAAAACGAACTTGAAATTGGCCGAATCGATGCGATGATCCGCAATTTATTTTATTGTATTTGCAATTTTAACTTTTTTTTATATTAAACAAGTAAAAGTGTTATCATCTAGGTCGATTCGTTTGGACGCTATCGTGCTTTCAACAGACGGACGTGGATAAATCGTTTCAGAATGTGATCCTGATTCAGAATATATATATGTACTTTATGGGGTCTCCGGTGACTCCTCCTTACAAATGTAATGGCAAAGTGAATATACCTTTCTGTGAAGGGTATAAGAAAAATTTAGCTAGCTTTCTTTAATTGCCTACACTTTGTTGGTTAAGTTCATCTTCCATCTAGGCGCGCTACTTAACATTGTCCTGCCCTCTGCGTCTGCGGCAGTGTTGAAGATTCTTCCAGAGTGTGGATAACTAAATGCGCTCTATATGTCTGAACCGCCTTAGCCGATTCATTGTAGTCTTCATAACGAAGCCTATTTATGCATATCGCTGAAAAGCCGAGAATTTTTCACAAGCAACTGAGAGTATTTCCTATATAACACCTTCCTATACAATTCGTCTCGTGAGAGGCCTTTTATACTCAACTGACTTCTAAGCACATAAGAACAGTCATTTGTGCAAGAGTTATTCGTCCCCTCGATTTCAGAGCTGATGTCATTGCTGGAGTTCTCCGCAGAGCCTAAGTAATCAAAGTCGTTTCCTATCTCAAAACTATAATTATGTTAAATGTCCTTTCTTGAGGACATCATTTTATTTTTAGAATTTTTTATAAAATACATTAAATTTCCAAAATAATTTTTGCAACGTGTGAAGTAAAAATTGGTTGGTGAAATAGGGCCCTTATTTTTTTTAAAACTTATTATAAGTCGAGACAACTTAAGAATTAAAAAAAAAACTATTAACAAATCACGGATATCCCAGATTGAAGTGGAAGAAAGCAGAAGGAAATTATATAGAGTGTCAAAAAATGTTTTTTTATAAGTCTGGATTTGGGGCCATTAAGGTTACGAATATCAGCATATGGTTGTGCGCGCTATGAAACGTTTTATACATTGTTTAAATTTCGTCTAATTATTTATCTTCGTATACAGCTTTCCTGTTGCCGATGGGCATCTACCTCCATCTCTGTTCATAATACTGATACTGATCCTATTCATTTCCATGGTTGACTTTCTTCTTTTTTAGTAGTGTTTGATTATTTTTTTTCCATATTATGTTTCGTAGTTACTACTAATTAAATAGACCGCCAGTTCAGAGGAAAATAGTAGCATCGCCCTCAGACTGGCTAAGATAACATAAAAAAGCGATATTTTGTCGAAATAGCTTAGGAATTTGACGCAGCCATTTTACACACGTATTGACATTGACAGTGATGGATAGACAAAAAAAAGGGCGCGTGGGAGAGAATTTTATTTTAAATTTTGCGGTTAAAATTGGTAAGACACGGAAGCTGACGTGGCGGTCAACCCAATTCTTCAAGACCTGTTTCTAACGATATTCGCTTTATGAACTTTATTTCTTTCTGGATGGTCCGCATAATACTACAGACCTTTTTGGGGTGCCCCACAAAAAGAAGACAAATTGCAACTCTGAATAGTGCAAATTGACTTCGCCAATACGGCTGGTAACAAGTTTACCAAGCCCAGCGCGCAAAAAATCGATTGTTTGATGGGCTGTGTGGCATAACCTACCATCAAGTTGAAATCAAAGTTCGTCCGACTTATGTATATGCTTTCAATTTCAGGCCATAAGTTAACCATAGCTCTGTACACACCGTTGACCAAAATTCCGTTTTCAGCAGCATTTTTGATAAGAAATTGACCGATGATGCCACCACTCTAAAATGCGACGCACCACCTGCGACCACATTCTCGTCGTCGCTTCGGTACGCATCGTACGAGTAAGACAGTCTCATTAAATTTTTGCACAAGTTTTCGGCCAATATTTCTTTTCAATAGACCCACTCTTAAGGCAACGAAGTTTTAAAATAAGTTTTCAATAATTTCCAACTTTCATCAAGCCCAAAGATCCCTTTATTCCTTTTTCTGAAGGTATGATACTAACTCCAGATGTTGAACCTTTTTATACCCTTGTTAAAGTATTGCTCAAATTATGTCACCTGAATTGCATACCAAATGCATGTAAATATGGCTTAAAGTTCTTACCAACTTTTGTTAATTCTTCGACTTTAGCTGTTTTTCATCATCTCACCACTGACGGCATTTGTTACCTTTTCTGAACCGTTTCATTGTTTGTATGGCCTTAGAAGCAGTCAGCTTTCAGATTCAGGAAAGCTAGGAATAAATCTCTCCTGTTCGCAAAAGCTGCTTCGATAAGAACTCTTAAGGTATATATAGATGGTCCTGAAAATTTCCCAATCCAACTCCAAATGATCTTCTTCTAAGCTATGTTCTATGGATTTACACAGTCGGATTTGCAAGCATAGCTTAAAAATAGTTGACCATAAACTAATGCATGGTCAATTTTAATCATTAGAGCTTCCTTTTTTATAGATTGAGCTGTGGTTTAATAGGTTGGTATAGTAAAGGAGGTTATTTCCATTTGTTGAGGTCGGCTTTATGACGTTTTAAAAGGCTGATATAAGGTATAGAGATCAATCTAATGAACAATACAAAGCATACCTAATGTAGAACAAGCTCTGTATGATTCTGACCTTTGGTTTTTTAAGGAATCATCAGATCATGAACTGAAGCCACACATTGCAAAAAGCTTCAAAAGGTTTTTCCCACTAAAAGGTACCATATTCAAATGAGTCTTTGTAACTAGCGTATGACGTATTTTTTATCCACAATAAATCCGCCAGCAATCCGTCACCTAAATAGCTATCGCTTTTGAATTGATCGAATCGCTTTTTGGAAATACAAAAATACCAATCCGCCATGAAAAGCGATCCGCCGCGCATTTGGGAATAAGCACCCTGAATTCATATAAAGGTTTTTGGCCCAAAATTGCCACCTAAAGGGGCTTCAGTAGATGTTGCAATTGATTCATAAGCACTCTGTACTGCCATAGTAATAGTACATTTACACCGCACCTAAATTCAACATTTCATTTCGAAATCCAATTTTGCGTTCCTATTGAAACTTCAACATTTCAAATGACAGATAGTACCAGAATTGATTCTCACTGATGTTTTTTATGTTTCGAAATCAGAAGTGGTTTGTACATAAAGAATTAATTTTATAATTATATTAATCTAAACATGAATATAAGTCATAATTCAGACATATTAAATACAATCTTAAATAAATAATATTAAATACAACAAAAAATTCCTCCTCGGATTTTTTTGCAGCGGTTTTCTTTTGTCAGTGAGCCAAAAAGTCATCAAAATGAGGTTTTTTCGATTTGACATACTTGCAAATGCAGCGATGAAATTCAACATTTCGAAATGCTGGAAAATGTATGGCGAAATGCTGAACATTTGGCCTGAAATGCTGCATTTAGTCGAAATGATGAATTTAGGTGCGGTGTAAACGTACTATAAATGTAGTATTAGTAAGAGATTTTGTCAAAAGTCTTTCTAAAATCAGTTCTTCTTTGTCCTTCACGTAAACGCAAAGTGGCGGAAAGACCATTTTTTAATGATCTACCGAGAAGAAATTGCAGAACAGAGCACGCTTTCGTGCCAAAATGTGCTTAATGGAAACATTTCGGAGAAGCTTTCCCAATATGCGTCATAATGTAAGTTTCGTCTATCATGAAAACAACTTGTTTTTCGAAATATGTATGTATACGCAAAATGATTACCTAAGACCCGCGCAGATCAAATTTCTATCAAAGTTGTCAATAAACCTTTCTTAGACATATAGAACTGACTGTCCTTTAACTGAACTGAAATTTTCGGATCAAGTGCGACTTATCTCATTCCCGGATCATACCCCGTTTCCGCTCTGAAACCAAAATCTAAAGAAAAATAATCTTACATAAGAACTCAAGCTTTCTGCCTGAACAGACCCGCCAATAAGGTTTCAATGTCGCCTCTTACGTGTATGGCAACATTCCAAGAACAGAATAAGTTCTGACTCTGACATAACCACCAACTACCGTTGCGGTTGTGATTTATATTAAAACGAAATCGGAAATGGTTCCGTTTATTTAAATTACGTATCATGGAGTAATTTTAGAGGCGTCACAACGAAGCTATATTACTTAACAGCCCTCCTAAAATATTTCCATATGTTCGTCTGGAATTGGACACCTGCCGGAAGCCTTGGATATGACTAATACTTCCTCAGGGCGTTTGCTAGCAAAAATAAAATCCAAACACGAGTGCATCCGATATGGAGTTGGGAAACTAACTCTCTAAATCCACTCCAAATCTGTCTGCCGAAATTGTCTTTCTCTTCGATAAAATTGCACAATGCAAATGTCCAAAAAATTTCACGTGAAATACAATTTCACCAAGTCGCAGGGAAAATTAGAACACCAAGTGAAACTGTGTGGTTGACTCTCTCTTCGTTGTGCGTTCGTTCAAGAATCCAATCTAGTCAAAGGCCGAAAAAAATGCAACATTGTCACGCGCCACAATTACCTGCGCCGCACATGGTATGCGCATTTGGCCTAAACATCGACTAAAACCAACCATCAACAGTAAGCCTCATCAATTGGGAGTGTAATGCTCCCGCGTCGATTCCGTTGGTCGATACCACGACGACGACGACGACGACGACGACGGTGGTGGTGATGATGATGGTGGACATTGTGCACCCTAGTCACGTTCCGAAGTTTTCTATGACAAATAATGCAAATTTGAGAGCCCTCATTGGACATGGCTCTGGCATTGCAGAGGAAGTACTTGTCTGGGTGTCGTCCGCCAGTTGGTGGGGAGGAAGCCCTCTCTTAAGAATCCCAAATTGCATCCACCTGCCTCAATACAAAGTTTATATGGCAACTAATATCGTCGTTTGTCTTTCTCCTTCTTTTTTCTAGCAAAAAAACATGGCCATAGTACAGCAGGAGGAAGAGCCGATGATGATGATGGCAACCGATGAGGAAACGAGACCAGAGGTCATGATCTCCAGGCTGAATCTGCCGAGCAATGCGACGTCGATTAGAGCCGACATTACCGATGGTTTCTCTTGCGACAACAAGACCTACGGGTACTATGCCGATGTGGAGAACGAGTGCCAGATCTTCCATGTTTGCTTGCCAGTAACCTACGCTGACGGTAAGGAGAACACTTTCCGGTGGAGCTTCATTTGTCCCGAGGAGACGGTTTTCAGCCAGGTAAGGCTTTTAATTGATACTTTAGCTTCCTTTATACGACTATTCCTATTTTTAGGACTCGTTTACGTGCATGCGACCTGCGGATATGTCCATTGACTGCGAAGAGTCTTTCAAGTACTACGAACTGAATAGGAACTTTGGCGTGATCGACTCCGAGGATAGCCCTTCAATGGTTGACGAAGAGATGAACATGGAAGATATGTCCAGACAACCGTCCAGTCAGGAGGTCGAAGAGGATAAAAAACAAATGGTGGTGGCTGCGCCCGTGAAGAAACAAGCCGTTAAAGTGCAGAGTTCCAACCGCAGAAAGACTCAGACAAACCGAGTTGCCATTGATGCCCAACGAAGGAAGGTGCAACCATTGAGAAAGATGCCACAAGCGGCAGCACCTGCACCTGCAACTGTCAAGCCTTTGGAGGAAGATGCCCCAATATTGGAGCAAGAAGTCGAGAGAACTACTGTCAAATATCAGAGATTTAACAAACGCCCAGTTACCCTTGTCAAGGAACCAAATAAGCCCGAGCCATTCAAGCTAGAACAGCCGCTTGTTCGAACGGACCTCTTCACGCAAAAGAGAAAACGCCCACAGATTTTCACAACGACAAAAGTCGAGGCTGCGCCTGAGGCATCCCAGAAGACTGAGGTTGTTCTAGACCAGCAGCCGGAGAGCATCGTACAAGACCAAGCTGAGGCACAAGCGTCCGAAATTGCTGAGGTGAGCATCAAGCCTCTAGAGGAGGAGAAAAAGGCCGAACCATTGGAAGTTCTGAAAAAGGAACCAGCTTATATTTACATTCCCATTAAGGAAGAGATCGCTCCCATGCCAGAGAGCACTCCAAGCCGCCCAGAAGTAGTAGAGATCCCTATTCAAAGGCTGGATGAAACATTGGTTGCCGCAGCACCTATCCCGATTGTAGAGGAGCCAATGCCAATTGCTGAAATCGTGGCACCGGAGCCAGTGAAGGCTGAGGAGGAAAAACTATTAAACGAAGAGCTTCTTGCCGAGCAGTCCATGCAAGCTGAGCTGACAAAGACATTGGAAGAGGTGCAGAACCAAGAAGTTGAACCCGAGAGAGTGCTGGAAGCCGAGAAGACCTTAGAAACTCCATCTGAGGCTGAAAAGCCTGTCGAAGCTGAAAAGGTAGTTTTGGAGCCCGTTCCAGAAATTGTCCAAATGCTGGAAGCTGTTAAAGCAGTAACTCTCCCCGTGGAAAAGCCCGCAGAATCAGAAGTACCCGCTTCCGAGTCAGTGAAAGCTATTGAAACTATTGTGAAGCCTGAAGTGTCAGCAGCTGAACCCCAAGTCGTTGAAACTCCAGCTGAAATCCAAGTTCCTGTAGCCGAACCAAATATGCCTGTAAAAATCGAGACTGATTCAGAGCCATTACGACTGGAAGATCCCTCTCCAATGCCAGAGTTAGAAGCTGAAGCTCCAGTTGCCGAGCCAGAGAAACCTCTAGAGGCTGAAGTTCCAGCTGTTGAACCTGAGGTGATCCTAAAATCAGAAACTCCTATCGCTGAGTCCGTGAAGCCATCCGAGATCGAAGTGCCTGCCCTAGTACCAGAGATTCCTTTGATTGTGGAGTCAGTCGTGCCAGAAATGCCCTTGGTTGTAGAAGCTCCAGTACCAGAGATGCCACTTACAGTCGAACTACCAGTCTCCGTACCAGAGATGACAATGAAAATCGAAGCTCCAACCGAACCAGAGACCGTTGAACCCCTTCCGAACACCGACGTAAAAATCACCAAAACTGCTGTGCCAACCGCTGAGAAACCAGCCCAAATCGAAATTCTTGCGGAGCCGTTGATTGCACTGAATCCAGAACCACAAATGCCAGCTGAAGCTGAGCTTTCACCCCAGCAAATGAGTGAGGAACCACAAATACCAACTGAATCCGAAAAAACAGGTGAACTGGTGGCCGAAGAAGCCGCCCCACAGCCCTCTGAACAAATGGAAGTCCAACCTCAATCCAATGACGAAGAAACCGTACAGTCACCCCCCGCCGAGTCTGAAGATACTCAATCACTGATTCTTGACTTCATCTCGAGCCTTGTTAATTCGGAAAACTCAAATTTGGAAGAACAAACCAAACCCATGGACGAAGACCAAGCCGCAAGCGTTCCAGTACCAGCTGTTGCAATGGCCGAGGAAAAGCCAGCTGAAGTCCAAGCGGAACTAGAACAACCGAATCCAATGTACGTCCCAATGATGCAAGACAACGAACAAATGTACCAAATCCCGGTGCAAATTATCGAGACTCCCGAGCCAGAGCCAATTCCAGTAGCTGCCGAGCCAAAGCTGCCACTTAGTATCGACGATGTAGTCGAACTTGTAAAGGAATCTCTGGATACGCCAGCCGAAAAGGAGAACCTCATCCAAGAACCACTGGTAGCAAACTCTGACGAAGTCAAGCCCATCTATCACAGATACATTGAGCTCGGCTCGAATTTGCTAAAATCCGAGGCTCTGACCGCCTCCGATGAAGACGAGCCAACAGTCGTCGCTGCAGCCAACGATGATTCAACGGCACAAGAGGATCAGGTTCAAAAAGCCGCCGAACAACTTCCAGAGCCTGAGCAACTTGCCCCCGTACCAGAAACCGCCGCCGTGAATACCATTCCACTGCCAGCAGAGCCAGCTTACCCAACAGAAGATGGCCTCCCCATGAGTCGGAGTCTGAATCGTTTTCGAATGGATCCCAGGAAGCGACGATTCCTCTTCAGGTCCGATGCCAGTTAGACTGATTCTAGAATTAACATCACAGCCACATACACAAACAAATACGAGACGAAAACGAACATTCTTAGCTCTACGAGCGCACACAACGACACTACACACACACTCACCATCGAAGCATTCATTACCCAGCGAAGCCATAAGTTCGCCTTGAAAAAACAGGCGAATGTTATAATAATAATAATCCATTAAACAAAAAATACAAAACATGAAAAAATATACAAAAACAAAAATTAAATTAAAATTAAAGTTCATAGTTAAGTTTAAGAAGAGTGAATTTACTCATGCATCTTTTTGCTTTGTTTCTTGTCGGCCATATTTTGCTGGACGAAAACAATAGAGAGAAAGAGCAACATGATAAATATAACAGAATCTTATAAGTGCAATGCAAAATTTAGGTTGACTACAATTCATTCATTTCTTTATATATTTTTGTTTGTTAAATGATATTCTTGACCTGAATTTTGTCCATGGACAACCTAAAATGAGATTAAATCAAACGAAACACTTTAACACTTTTATTTTTTTTTTTTTAGTTTTTTTTTCGTATTTTTAACTGTAAGTCGAGAGATAAATAAATTATTGTTTTAAAAAAAATATTTGCTTTTTTATTGAATTTTAAATTGATAAATCGATAGACCGTGGTGGATTTCTTGCATAGCTCGTGGCAATGGCTTTAAACTTCCTTACTTAGGTGAACCGATCTTTGGCTAGCCGCCTCCAGTTGCAGACTCCAAGTTTGTTGAGGTCCCCTTCCACTTATGAGCACCACCTAAGGCGTGGTCTTCCACTAGTGCGTTATCCCTCTGGGTTGGAATCAAAGACTCTTCGGGCCGGAGCGTTGGTGTCCATTCGCTCAACATGTCCTAGCCATCTTAATCGACTGATACGTGCTTTACTGACCAGGTCAATGTCGCTGTACAGCTCGTAGAGTTCGCTGTTAAATCTCCTCCTCCAAAGCCCGTCAATGCAATAGTCGAAACGACTAAGAAGATCTTCATGTGTCTTTGCTTCATTGCTTCGCGCCATAGAGCAGGACTGGGAGTCTGGGGTGCTGAAGGTCGAATACAGGGTCCCTTTAGTGTTTCTTAACAAGACCTTACTAGTCAGTTGCCTTCTTAATCCAATAATGGTGTCATTATCAGAGTTTATAGCGGAACCGAGGTACATAAAGTCCCTAACCACCTCAAAGTTATAGCTGTCTATCGTGTTGTGTGTCCCTTCTTGTTGACAGCATGTATTGTGTTTTGCCCTCATTCGCCATTGATTAAACCCATGTTTGCCGATTGTGTGCTAACTTGCAAACGCACCAAAGACAGCTAGCTGCGTTCTGCCAATGATGTCAATGTTGTCAGCGTATGCATAGTATAGTTGCACAAATTTTTGGAAAATGATTGTCCTGGTGTTGGCTCACGAGTTTCGCACAATATTATCAAGGATGATGTTGAAAAAGTCACATGACACGTATTACCTTGTGTAAATCCTTTTTTGACATCAAAGGTCTCGGTGAGATTGTTTCCGACCTTTATGGAGCAGCGAGTGTTCTCCATCGCCATTCTGCACAATCGGACAAGTTTGGCAGGGATGTCAAAACTAGACAAGGATCTATATAGCTCGTCTCTATAAATTCATATGCGGTCTTAAAATCGATACAAAGATGGTGGCTATCGATTTGGACCTCTTGATTTTTTTTTCAGGATCTTCCGAAGTGTGAATATTTGGTGAGTTGTGGACTTGCCGAGCCTAAAACCACACTGGTAGGGACCAATCAGTTCGATGACGAATGGTTTCAGGCTTTCACACAGTACAGCAGATAGGATCTTATATGCAATGTTGAAGAGACTGATGCCTCTGTAGTTGGCGCAGCTTAGGTCTCCTTTCTTTTGGATCGGGCAAACGATGCTGAATTTCCATTCATCAGGCATACCATCTCTACCAAATCTTGGAGACGATTTGGTGTATGCTCTCCACATTGACCGCCATAAAACATTTTCAATACCAAACCCACCTCATGAGAGAGTCAAGGAACTCTAATATTGTGTTTAATTTTCAAAGTGTAAATAATTCATCCCCCAGAACCCTGACATCCAAAGTGTAGGCCATACCAGCATTACAACTACCACTAGTCCAATAGAAATTCAGCATTGCTTAAGCTTTAGGTACCTAACTGAATATATTTTGTTGAGCATAATTCCCGGTAAACTATTTTCGCTGATAGAGTTCGCCAAAAAGTAGGCAGCGTTTTGACGAAGCTCCACGGATGCACACTCAAAAATTGTGTTTCTATTTTTTTCTTCCGTGTTTATAATTTAAAATTTTTAATTTAGTTTGTTTGGTTTCTTTCGTTTATGTAGGTAGATGTACCAAAAAATGCATGTTGAACCAAATTGTACACCTCGCGTCATCCCCTTTCCATTTACTTTTAGCGACAAAGAACTCAACAGGGTAGTCGCAACTTGTTTAACTTATAATTGAGCCAATATAATTTATTGTGTCTTTTAGTTGTAAATTTATAACTAGACTAACTTTTGCACGCGGCTTCGCTCTCGCAGTCCTCAGAAATACACAGAGATTCCTTCACAGTCAATTATAGTTCCTTCCCTCTTCTATGTTTCAATATATCGCGCAGGAAGCCTGTTTAGGAGCAGTTAGTATCTCTGAAAAATATATTTAACGTCTTATTGGAGAAAACAGTTTAAAAAAATATATGATCAATTTGTTAGTGAAGCGCTGGTATTTCAACAAAGAGCATGCCTACTATAGCCGACTGAGCCAGTATCTACGGGACAAAACATATCTCTTAGCTGACAAATGCAATTATATGATGAGCACCATCTTTAGACTAAGGGGGAACTCTTACCCTTAATTTATAGCCCACACCGCCCAGATCTACATAAGTATACTGTGTAACATGCAACCGGAAAGATCGTGAGGATGTGTACCACTTTCTAGCAGTATTCCCCATTCTTACACAATTCCGTTTGAATATCTTTGGAGTACGTATTCAACGGCGCGCGATAGAATTTGGGACGCATTTCAAAGTTTCAAATTGATATGACGAACGGTTCGTGAGTTAAGAAAAGGGCCCAAGCAAAATTTTCAAAATTGGAAAAATCAATTAGTTATGTATCTTGGCGCAGGGACATAAGTCCCAAATTTTATTTTTGACTTAAAATTCGCGCGAATTTTTAATTTTCACACCCCAAATCGATCCTCCCTTGCTCAAAATTTTTTTCGGCTACGCCTTTAGATTCTTCTTACGCAAAAGTTTATCTCTCATAATATGGTGGGCAGTGATGCCATTCTGACCGGATTCCGGTCATATCTGACCGAAATCTCTTTACTCTGACCGGAGAAAATTTTGAAATACGGCCTAACCGTTTTTTGACCGGAACGAAAAATGTTTTTAACCGGAAAACTCTTTTTTGACTTGAAAAATAAAGTTGCCCTACTGACTATAAATAGAGATAGATTTCTATAATTTGAATAAAACTTTGCCATAGATACATTACGAAAATGCTCCCAAGTTCAAACAGAAACCAATTTAATGCGAATAATGGGCTACAACATCACGCATGGGATTCTGCTCCGGGAGCAGGATAATAAATTATCTTATAGGCTAATTTTTTGACGTTTTCTTTTGCTAGAATGTTGAAGAGG
The DNA here is from genome assembly GCA_955612985.1 of Cheilosia scutellata. Lineage (NCBI taxonomy): Eukaryota > Metazoa > Arthropoda > Insecta > Diptera > Syrphidae > Cheilosia > Cheilosia scutellata. The sequence goes on along the minus strand of OY015311.1, from coordinate 41,927,738 downwards.
AAATTAAACAATGAATTTCAATTAATTAAAGTGTGAAATTCGATAAATCTCAGATTGCATTTTGGTGAACTACTCTTTTCAAGTGTCAGAAAATTATCCGAGAATAATTATTTAGCCCAACTGACACACGGCCTTAGTACATGGCCTGGCCATACACGTCTTCTCATGTCTTTCATTCCCATTCACGATTTGGCTACACACAAAAACCAGGCGTCATTGCAATAAAATAAAATTTGGCAGGGAAAAGAATAGTGAAATTAAAAACACAAACAACTTTTATAGTTAAGCCGTAGCGGACGCCCGTTTTTGACGTCCTCACTCTATCAACGCAAATATCAAATGAAGATTTGTACTACGTATCTTCTGAAAGTGGATTTTCTGTACATTTTCTATGCTATCTACCTTTCTCCCCTTTACTCACTCAAAATCTACCTGTGTCGCTGGACACGATGTTCATTGGAAGGCGTGAATGGCCATGCACTAAATAAAAAACAAGCTCACAAACTCAAGATTTACATATTATAAAAACGTTTTCTAAACATCGATAATGCAGGTGAACATAAAAATTCGTAAATTGTATAGGTAGGTATAGGTATTTTCTCTTTTTGACCGGGTTTCAGGTCAAAAATTCTCATTTTAACTTTTGACCGGATTTTTTAACCGGATTTAGAAAATATAAATCCGGTCATTCGGTCAGATTTGACCGGATTCACTTTTTTTTAGTGGCAACACTGATGGTGGGGTGTTGTGTGTCAGAAATTACCACCTACAATAGTCGATGATGAGTCAGAAACTTCAGAAAATCTTTCTTCAATTAAAATCTATATACCTTACAGCTTACACAAAATCTATATACACAATTAATAATTGCCTGCATCCACCGCATGGATAAACATTATATGCTATCGTCGTTCTGATTAAGGCAATGTTTCAATTTACTCAACGATTTTAGATGCCCGGAATATGTTCCATCCAAATTGGCCTTCTAAAATCGTGTTTTTGTAAAAAACGGCTTATCCGTGCCGTAGCTTAAGTCGGCTCTCACATTGAGGCAACAATCAATAAGCAACTGGCAATAGGAAACACGTAAAATTATCGCTCACGATTATTTTACATTGAATTAAATTAGAGGTCTCACATCAAAGCTACTAAATATCGTTCGAACGAAAAATGTTGCTGTTTGCTTATTGGCAGTTGCTATAGCAACTATAGTTGCTTATTGCTTGTTGCCTCAATCTGAGAGCCGCCTAACAAAACATTTTCGTTTGCAAATGATTCATTTATATCCAAAAGACTTCGTGGCGGTATTGGTTTGCGTCACTTTTCGCAAACTGCTGCTAACTTGTAAATATAACTGATGTTTAAAACTATACCAAGTCAACAGAGCCAAAAACCTATTTTATACTGGTTATACTTATGTATTTATTACGTGATCTTCTTTTTGAATTATCTTGGGACTTATGACAAATTTTACTTTTGGGACTTATGTCCCGGGGACTTATGTCCCTGCGACATGTATCTTTATTTCTTAAAATAGAGTATACAAACCGGGTTTGAAGTCGATCGGATAATAAATACAAATTTTCCCATACAAACTTTGACCCCCCTCTTACCCCTTTAAGGGTTGAATTTCGAAATATCCTTCCTTATTCCTTGTATACCTCATAAAGGGAACCTCTGTGCAAAATGTCTGCTTTCTATACCTAACAAATGGTTTCGGCTGGGCGTTGATGATCAGTGAGTCGTAATTTTCATTTTTACGATTTGAGATTTTAGTTTAGTCCATTTCATATAAATGTATTTCGTTCGAAGTTTTAGTTCCTATTCTCTTCCCATACTCTTCATCAATATAGGCTATATCTTTGGGGTTTCCTCAAGGTCATGGGTTTTTCGCTGTTAGCGGTTATAGTATGCCACTCGGCAGAGTTTCGTGTTGCATTGACTTTGTCAGCTTGTACCAGCAATGTTCTGAATTAATAACTTTGCATACACCATTGGGTGTATCAGAAGTCATTGTAAATTTCATGGCATCTAGAGATGTTCAAATGTTCCAACAATGGAGTGAAGAGCTATCTCTACCGACCTGAACAGCACAGATGTACCTCGTAGACCTTACTTTACTTCTGGGGGCGCTTACAGTCCAGGGTGGACCACGGCCTCAACCCAGTCTTGTTATAAAACTTTTTTCTAGATCTTACGATTTTCGGTTTCATATCTTAAATAATCTTAAATGCCAGTTACTTATACCTAAACCTAAAGAAATTTTGAAAATATAGTTTCTACCCTATTTTCTAGTCAAAAACTAGGTGTGCCTCTGTGCAGCGGTTTTGAAGCTACGTATTTTAGATATATGCTACCATTTTTGAAAACTGAGTTGAAACCGTATATTTTAATTTTATAAAAATCGTAAAACTGTTTTCGAGATATATATGGAAAGGTAATCCTATTTTGAACATAGACCGACTTTTATCAACATCTTTCCCCGATTTCGATATTTGAAACAATCTTATGGGAATAGTTATTTATTATGTTGAAAAGACCGACAAGGCGAAGTATTAATATTTTAAGGTCAGGAGAGCTATAATAAAGGAGATTTTAAAAAATGTTTTAAAAAAGTACTTTCGCGCTGTTTATCGCGACATTTGAGAGAAATCGTTTTTAGAAGCCAATATGAGACTTCGAAAATGTTTTCAATTATTTTGCACTGCTCTATAGCTCGAGACTGTGCAAAGATCGCTAACTATTAACTTTGTAAGTTCTACTGTACTAGGATTAAACCATATTGAAACCGAATTGTGAAATGTACCTACTCCACACATTTTTCAACTGCACACTACATATAAGATAAAAGTAAAAGTGCAGAATTAAAAAAAATTAAAAAACGTTCAGAATCGCCGATTTCAACACATCATCGATGTAATTCGAAAACTAAAATTACAATAATTAATATTTGGCAACCAATTTTGAGGGCTAGGACTATGCAAATTGAATTGAACTATGCGCAATCTGAGATTGGTGTCTTTAACTCCAAAACTCCAAACATATGAAGAATGGACATATTTCTTCGAAGTGGGTTTTTTTTTATTAAAATTTTTATTTTAAAGCATTCAAATTGAGTGAATATCTTCTCATCTGGACACTGGACACCACCTCAATATCTTAGAAAATAATATAATAATTAAGATCATATAACAACACTGCGCTCAACCAAAAGGCCCTTTCAGCCAGCTCAACGTAGACCGTCTCTAATAAATTATGAAAACGTTTTTATCTAAATGAAAATTTATTAAAAACAAAAAAATGGAGTCCTAGAATTAAAAAAAAAACACACACACAAATTTTACGACTAGTTTATGCAACACACTGTAACATTATGAAATTGGAACACAAATAGCTAACGTATTAAAAAAAGCACACGATGCCGCTGACTAAATATTTATATAAAAAATAAAATCTTATTCTTAAATTAGTTAACAATATCTGTATTTTTTGGAATCCTCTGCTGTATGTCAAATGAAATGTACATTTTTGTTTCAAAATTCTTATAAGATATTTACAGTACTAAATATTTACAGTCAACTGATTGATTTAGAACTTTAAGCCTCTGTTTCCTCGTCCATACCTTCCTGCAGTTCTTCGGGTGACCTCAAATCGATAGCGAACTTCTGTCGGGTAGGTGTAATATTATCAGTATGTCCTTCACCCGATTCTTTAACTCTTCTTGAATAGTCTTGGAATGCTGCGGCTAAGGCAAATGTTAGCTTTCTCGCCATGGCTCGGTTATCACAGACGAAAGCGTGCACTTCAAACGGATGAGGGCTGTTGTTATCTTTGACAACGATCATTGCAAATATCCTTGTATAGACGAGATCTTGTACTCCATATGAAATTGTGTCGATAGGATAGTTCCAGCTATTAACGCTGGCCTTTGGTAAGGTGATGTCAACATTAACACCAGATGTTGAAACTTTCAGATTACAATGTGGCAGCACTTTGTTGGGAGGTAAATTCTTAGCAACTCCAACCATTATATCAACGGGTCGGCGTGTATATTTGATGCCCCAGAGACCACGTGCCACCTCACAGCCGACATATTTTACCTGTTCAGAAAAAAAAACATTTAATACAAATGATTATAGCTAGTAATGGCAAATATATCAAACCTATAATTAATAATTTTAAAAATTAGAGGTGAAAAAATAATTTTCTGGCCTTATAGCCAATTGATGAAGAAAATGGCTGTTGATGGGGAATATATTTCAAAAAGGTGAAACCGTAGCTTTGAACGCATTGTAATATGGTATAAACTAGCATTTATCCGCGGCTTCACTCCCGTTACTGAAGTACATAGTGTGCTTTGCTACGCGTTTGATAGGACGCTAATAACTCGAACCTCAAGCTAAATTTACGAAATCAGAGAAACTGATTTTCTTTATTTTTCGTATAGAGTAGATACGCAAACCAAGTTTAAAGTGACTTGAATGAAAAATAAGAACTATCCTATACAATTTGTGACCCCCTTTGTCCCTTTTTGGGGTTCGAAATCGCTTCTAAGTGCTCATGTCCTAGTTCTTATCGTTTAGGCTGGGTGTTGTTCACCAGCGCCCATAAGTCAGGACAAACGGTTTTATATATGAGACTAGCTGTAGTACCCGCCCGGATTTGGCCGTATCCCGAAAGTGCATATTTTTTGTTGGAGGTGTCACGCCTAGGCTTGCCACCTTCTCGGAAATCTCGTGGAGGACTTAAAAAAATTAAACGTTTTTTAATAGGTACCCAAAATGCGTATATTGCCCAATTATTATAAAATAAGTAATAATAAAATGACAATTCCAGCTTAGTACGCTGCTCGCGCTAAATTTTAACTCCCATACAAAATTTTCTCCAACATTTTGCTGAGCTAAATTTAAGCAAATCCGCCGAGCGGTACGCTACTTCAGCTAAAAAATCAAATTTTCATTTCTGACTGTACTTCATATATCTGTCAAAATTTAGCGCGGCGCCCATTAATGGTTCGGCACATTTTGTCAAGCTTAACTTTGACAGATCATGTTGGTTTTTTTCTCTTGTGTTTTTATGTCGTTTTCGATTGGTCGTCCAGAACCGACCGGAAGCAATCCGAACGCTTCTGAAAGCGTTCGATTGGCACTCATCTGACAGTTCTTCTCCTGAAAAGAAGAGAAATTTGCTTCTGGATTTGAATTCAGAATCGCGGAGAGTTCTTCCGGATGGTTCTGGACAACCAACCGAAAATGACATTAGAGTTGAAGCATTTTTGAAGGAAGTTAGTTTCTAAGAACAGCTGTTTTCTCTGACACTTATATCCACAACGCACTCTATATCAGAATTTAGCTAGTATTTTAGCTAATGTTTGGAGAGAAAAGTTGGAGAACAGCTTAAAATTTTAAATTCATTCCCATGAATCGTGTAGCTCAAAATAAATGTAAAATTTCGCAAGCGAAGAGAATTGTACCAAGCAATTTACTACAATTACCCACTTTTCGGTATCATTCCGCAGCAGCAGCGTACTGCAAAACGAAAGGTGGAGCGACATTTTTTTTCATGATATCGTCTTGTCATTTTTGTACGAGATTTTTCGTTCCGCAGCAGCAGCGTACTAGGATTTAATGGTCAATGCAGATGCAGAGGTCAAAAGTACCTACCTGAAGAGATGAGAAACATGAAACTCTGTCTTCTGCAGGCGCTGCCGTTTATATTAAAACTTGACTCTAATAATAATATTTGTTGCCACATTTCTAAAATAAAATCGTGCTCTTTGAGAAGTGAAAGGAATTTGATTTTTTGTTTGTTTTAGTAATTATGTGTGTGGAGGACATTTTTCTTTTTGTGGAGGACAGAGGACATCACCTTATAAAGGAGGACTGTCCTCCTCAAAAGAGGACGGGTGGCAAGCCTAGTCACGCCCCTTTGTCTAATTAAAAATTAAATAGCCTATCGCTGTACGCTGTACCCAAAAACTATACATAATTAGACTGCCAACTCCGCCCACAAACGGTACTTTGCCTACAGGCTACAAGAGGGGATTTACAGGGGAGAATCGGGTAGGTGCACGGACGCGAATATGGAATGATTTGCCTTCCTCAGTATTTGCAGAGTCTTATGACATGAAAATTCAAGAAAAACGCGCATCCTTTCCTTCCCCTATCACTTTTCCCTTCTCTGCATCACAGAGTTTCAAAAACTTTATAGGACTAAAGCTAGTATTAGACGATATGTTGAATCAGCATACGTATGCTGAAAATTGTGTTCCAATCACAACATATCGTGCATACATGATTGACAGAAATTTTTTTTTACACGATATGTTGTGATTGAAACACAATTTTCAGCATACGTATACTGATTCAACATATCGTCTAATACTAGCTTAAGTGTCGAAGAATATTTAAAATAAAAAAAATACGCTGAAAAAAGAATTTGCAGTTGGCGCTCAGTGCTCAGATATGTTAGTGTACTGAACTACTGAGGGAGGCTAACGTTAAACTCCCATAAAAACATTATATTTTTTTCCACTTCTCGCGAACGTCTGATAAATAACTAGCATAAATGCTGATCCTGAGGGTGTCATCATTATAATGGTGAAAAGATGCTTAAAATCGACCGTGCAGTTTGAGAGATAGCCGCTACCACCCCTTTACCCCCCCCCCCCTTTCCGACACTCTTTAAAACTAAAGTAGCCTATAATCCCTATATATTTATTTTACATATTTTAGAAAAATAAATTTTGTAAATCGGTGAAATAGCTTGGAATAAAAAAAAAAAAATAACTAAAAAATTATTAAAATTTAGAAAAAACTAATTTTTTTATTTCTTCAAGAAAAAATATTATATTTATGTTTTTTTAAGGCCATTTTAAGCCAGAAAAAAATAAAAAAAAATATTTGCTCAGTGGTATAATGTAAACTTATCCTTAAACTAGCTGTACCCGCCCAGCTTTGCCCGTGCACAGCAATTGTATTGCTTAGGTCTTAGATAATAATGTTCTTTTGTAAAATGCGAAAAATGAGAATAAATCTATTTTATGGAATTTTCTTTCTGCCTAAACCTGAAATATACAGCAATACAAAAAAAAACAAAAAAAGAATCATGAAAATCATATAAGATGTTTTTTGTATGGGAGGCATCAACCCCGTTTGTCCAATTTTGGCGTGGCGATATCGATAATGGATGTAATGTATTGGATATATAATGTGCACCCTCTTCATCGCCCTACCTCTCCTTGATCTTGCTACTTGCTTATAATACTGCATTTCCTTTCCTTTCCTTTGTTTCCCTCTTCCTATGGAATCCAAACAACTACCTACCCCAACCCTACACTGTTACCGTACCACTTATCGAATGAAATTCTGAAATGAAACCTGTTTTGTATTATACGTCTCTCGATCATAATATACATTATACATACCTACATATATAACTGACCATAGCACTCACTGCGAAAACAAATCAACCCTTTTCACTTCAGAAAATACATTTTGGCTAAAAACTGTTCCTAAGGACGTTGCTATAAACGACATAGCCTATAGCAGTTTAACAGTCTTAAGGAACATTTTAAAAAAAGTTTCATCGAAATCTGTCCAGTAGTTTTTGAGTTTTTAGCTGACAAAGAAAAGTCCTACAGTTTTATTATATGTATAGATTAGGCAAGTCGTAAATGGACTGTTCTGGCGACTCTAAATTATGGAACTCTTTATACTCGTATGTCGTTGATTTAGCCAGCGGTTATTATTTATGCAATGGACAATGTAAGTTGGAAAAAAGTTGTCGACCTGATTCGTGAATTAAAATGTCTGCATGGGCGAAAAATGTTCTCAGTCTATGACTTTGACTGTGTCTCAAGTCTCAACAAAAATTCATATACCTAAAAATAATTCTGGTAAAATATGACGTAAGATGAATAATGATTACATATGTAGGCATGTAGAATGCATCGTTACATCTTCCGTCGGAGCACTACTTTCAACCGCATATAAATTCGAAAAACAATAAAAATAGTTACCACCAAAAATTTCAATACTTCGATAACAACTCGTAAAAAGTGTCTAGCCAAATCAATTTTGACACTTCCGGCTGCATACGAGTAGATATGTTTTTTTATTACCCAGGTAATGACCATGAAACTTGTATTATTTTTTAACTGTCCACTACCGATTCATTTCAGTGAACAATGTGGATGGCAAACAGCAGCAGTTGCGCCATAGAACTTATCATCAAGCACCAGATAGTAATTTGTTTCCATCCACTTCATGCACAAATCTAAGCAGAACGAAAAAAAAAAAAAATAGAGGAACAAGAGGAAATAGCCTAACGCAACTCGTATAAGAGTAAATTTATCCATACCGGATGTAACGGCATGTATGCCCTAAGCCTATGTGGTAAGAAGAACTGTCGTTGTTGCATAGTCAAGAGCACTGGATAATAATTTTGACAAACGACGCGTGACGTTCCATATGTGACACATTAATTTATGTAGAATGCAAAAACAATTTTTCTCATATACACTGAAAAAAAAATAGCATTCTATGTCATTACAATGGTTAATTGAGTGGCCCAAAAATATAATTGATTTTAAACTGTCATTCAAATTGATATACTTATGCACTCAATGTGTGGATTATGTAGGTTTAAAGTGTTATATTTTGGTGATGAATGTCAAAAATGGTGACTTTTTAACTTTATTCGTTTAGTTTTTCACAGTGAATTGTGGAATTAAAATAGGGGCACTGGCATGCGCTACTGACATCAGTAAAAGTCTCTGTTCACCAAACACAAAACAAAGTGTTTCGAAGATATAAAAGAGCATCCAGGCGCGCCAACTGCGAGAAGCTTGAACAATTTTCTGCAGTTAGAATAGGTTATATAGGATTATGAATTCATCATAAGGCACTAGGTATCATAGTGATCGAGATTTCTTTAGAACCTTTCAGAAACCTAAACCAATTCGCCCAGAAACTCTATTTCCCTACACACCTTTATATTAAGACTAGTATTCTTTTCAAGAAAATAACTTCCTCTTCCGAGGTACTTTATCCTACTTCGAACAATGGATTTACATTTACAAAGCGACATTCACCTTACTATCTATAAGTGTGTTGCGTATATGTAATCTCATAGCGTGCTTCCAGAGAATGGAATAATCTTAAAATTAGGTGTTTTTTTTTTATTTAACCCGCATGATCTAGATAATTTACATAGCTTTCTACAACAGTTGAATCTCGTACTGTTGTTGTAAACCAACCAAACAAAACTAAGCCATGTAAGTCATTGACTTATATATAGATCATTCATTTGAATAATTCTTCAGATTTTTTCCAATGTGATTCAGGCCACAAGGCTTTTGAAACCATGTAGTCTTCTAAAATTGACCATTTTAGGTTGACCATATTATTGTTTGTGGGCGCAGTAGCGCAGTGGTTAGTGTGGGGGACTACTGTGCGAGAGATCCCAGGTTCGATCCGCGGAAACACACAAATTACATCTTAGTGTTTTTTTCTACTGCGCCACCTCTCGCGAACGTCTGACAAACATCCGAGAGTATAACTGCCCTGAAAAAGCTTCTCAATTCAGCCGTTCGGACTCGGCATAAAATTGTAGGTCCCTTTCATTCGTTCCAAAAACAGAAACTCACACAAAAACGAATGGTTGCGAGAAGCTAGGCCTTGGGTGTCGCGCCGCCTATTTATTTATTTTATATTAATGGTTCTTTAAGACCTATCCAAAACATTGGTCTGAGCAATGTGCTGTAATTTCCGCCTAGTTCAGATTTGGTGACATAAGTAGTTCCGCAGCTTTCAGTTCGGCCAGAAGCTGAATAATTTTGCTTCGTATGGTAATAGAGTGTAACTAGACCTTCATCCGCTCAGGGATGTTGGGAAAGATTCCTTAAGACTTTTAAGAGCTTTGTTCTATAGATTAAAGAGCCCAACGTACCTACTTGTAATTTTTCTTCTATTTCCAGTAGTAAAATATGCGTAAAAACCTCAAGTGCAGCCGTGGGTGTAGCATCTTGTATATCATCTGCTAATGAGTACAAGTTCCGTTTTTATCGGATTACTATTAACTTTGAACTATATCCGAAAATGGAGTTGATGTTTTTCGTGACGAGCATCTTGCAAAGTCCATTAGTAATACTATCCGCGACAGTAATCCCCTATAAGGCACATTTTGTTACCTCTCCCCTTAAATTATCAAAAGAACCATTATAATGTCCAAAAAGGCAGTCAATTCAAATTTCTTATAATGAAGCCCGTAGAGCCTTCCACGAATTTAAGGCCTACTATCAACGTAGCTGCGCTTCATACGCAGGCTTTCGTCATTTTCAACTTTTTGTACGCTGGCTAACCTTGCCTAACCTAAACTTGCAAGCTTGCTTTTTGAGTGAAACAAAAAAAAAAAAAAAAAGAAAGTGCCTTAAGGAGAAGCTAATAGGCCTCTAGTATTTCGCCAAAGTATGACCTGGGCCCTGTTTCATAAAAATTGACAATTGCGACAGGTGACAGGTAACAATTTGTAAACTGACAATCGGACAAACAAATCGGAAACTGATTGTCAAATTTCTGTTTCATAAATAATTAGAAAATTTTGTAGAGTTGTCGGAAAATACCCGACAATATTGTTAAGTTTTGGTTACATAAAAAAATTGTCAGGAATTTTTCGAGAATTGTCATGAATTCTCTGACAAATTTGTACTGACAATTTTTTTATGGGACAGATAAAATATTGTACAATTGAATTGACAATTTTGTCAGTATGTAATTATTGGCAATTCCGACATTCGTTTGAGTTTCGGTCAAGTATTGATAGTGAAGTGACAAGTATGACTTAAAATGCTAAATATAATTAAGCATTTTTCAAGCGGAAGTGATAAAGAATCTCAAATCGAATTTCGCGGAGTACGCACTCGACACTTTAAAGAAAGAATAAAATAGCTAACAATATTTTATTGCATTAAGTGATTTCAAATTTTAGAAAAAATTGCATGATCGGAAAACAGCACGGAAGTATATTTTGTTAAAAAATTGGTGGACATCCGCAGAGCATACCATAAGAGATAAGACTCATGACAAATTTGTCGAAATATCTATATAACTATGAAAAAATTGTCAGGACAAATTTTGTCAAAATATGACAATGATAAAATAGTCATGACAAATTTGTCGTTGTATTTAACTGGACAATTATGTCACCTGTCAATATTTTATAAATGAAAATTTGCCAGACAAGCGCGACAAATTTGTAGAATTGTCACCTGTCAATGTTTATGAAATAGGGTTTCCCTGGTTTCCCTGCTTTGTGTATGAATACCATCCGCACTTTCCATCATGACCCATAGATATATAGACTCTGACTAACCTTAGGCTATGGTCCTATTTTTAACATTAACTGGAGCCTTTTGCAGAATAGCTGTCAGGATGGCAGAGCTAGGTACTTTGAACGGAGCGAAAGGCATTATAAACCTATCGCTGTGCCGAAGCCGTTGGTGTGCTGCTTACTAGAAAATAAGCTTCGACTAGTGATTCTAAAACTTTCGCACTATTTTTTACCCACAATCCGGCAGATTTTTTCTCCAAAACTTCTTTTGCCATCGTGTTTGGAAATCTAATACGCAATCGAATCAGAGAATAGTTTTCGACACTTCATTTTATATTGCCTGATCAAGTATTTGAGCTCTCTATTGCTCTTTAAATATTCATCCAATGTAATATTATCCCCTTACAACTTTAGGCCTGTTGTAAAATCCTCTGACCTGCTTTGAATGTAGTTCCGAAAGCCTTCGGACCAGCGTTCCCACTTTCACTACGATCGTAATGTTTCACTACGATTTTACCTTAGTTCGACAAAATCATTACGTCACTACGAAAAATTTGGAAACACTACGATTTTCCGTTCGACTTCGTATCCATATATTTCTTGTATAAAATTCCTTCAGTAAGTAATAATATTGATTTCTAAAATGTTTTCCCTTGGAAAAGTTGTCTGAACGCATTCACAACAGGGCGATTCATTTAACTAATTCACTTTTCACCGCAATAATGGTGGTTACAAGGGGTCGATTTCCGTTCAGTGACTGTGAAGTGATAAATAATTTAATTTGTAATTTTCGAGCTTTTCAAGGTAGATTACTTTTCATTGGCCAAATCAGGGCTATTCTCCAGATACTATTCGATTAAATATGTAGATATTTTGGGTTTCTGAATCCCTTTGTCCGCGCTTATTTTTCGTTTCCATTGTGAGTCATATGTTTTTCACACTTCTTCACAAATGAAACGGCTGTGATAAAAAAAAAATTATCATATGAAAAAAATCTGACATTTGCTTTCATTTTTTCATAGACCGAGAATCGAATTAAGCGCGAACTTGTGAGAACCCTTCTCACTTCACAGTAAGTAGCATAGAACGAGAATCGTTCCCCAGTTAAGTCGTACTTGGCTTAAAACTAAAACATTATGGAGATTACAATAATTTTTCATATTTCACTACGATTTAGCTCGAAACACTACGTTTTCTTCATCTCGGCACTACGCTTTCGTAAATTTGAAGTGGGAACGCTGCGTTCGGACAATTGCTTAGTGATTGATAATGCATAATCATTACTTACCTTGAATTCCATTGGAAGATCTTCAACATTGACTTGGGCTTCCAAGTCGGTGCCGCTTGCAGTTGACATTTTGTTTATTAAATTCCTTCACTTAGACGGAATCAAAAGTAGGTATTCATTTGAAGAGAATTCCTTATCAAGAAGTTTCAGGTATCTGCAAAATAAACAATAACATTTGTTGCGTTATCTTTAATACAGTAGTAGTAGTCCGTAACAATTAATATACACATATTAATTAATTATATTGGTTAAAAAAACACTGCGTCCAAATGGGTTAAAAATAAAATGCTCGAGAGCATTAAGGGGAAAAGGAAACTAATAGAAGTTTAGAAAAACGGAAATAAAACTAACAAGCGAAACTGATACATTGAGAAACAATTTTTTATGGAATTTACGGTCCTCTCTTGGACTGGATATTACAGCGCAGTCTTGGGTGGGCTATAAGTTGTTAATATTCGTCAAGAGACTTTTTTGAAATACATATTTGCAAAACACGTGCCCTAATTCCTTTTAAATTTTTACTCCAACTCAACCACTTAAAGTAATAGATTTTTGTAAAATGCAATGTCTAAATGCAACCCAAGATAAAACACCTCAATGCTTCCACTTTTAAACATCAACATCTATCGCATTTTTATTTAAACATGGCGAAAAAAGTTTCCAGTTGGGAGATCTGAGGATAAGTCATTTGCTCTTCGCTGATGACTTGGTCATCCTTGGGTCCTCTCAGACTGAACTTCAATGCGCACTCGATCGGTTTGTAGCCGTTTGTGTTAAAACTGAGATGAAGGTAAACGTGAACAAATCTGAAGTGCTGGTCGTCTTCAGAACGCCTGTTCAATGCACTCTGCATGTTAGTGGAATCCCATTGAAACAGGTGGAGAAGTTTAAGTATTTCGGAGGAGGATTGTTCAGGCTGGGTCAATTTTGAGACAGCTCGGTCATTCTGTTATTAGGAGGACTGAACTTGATGTCAAAGTTAAGATGTCAGTCTTTAACTTGGTGCTTGTTCCAACTCTTTTCTATGGTCATGAGGTTTGGGTAATGACCGAAAGAATAAGAATAATAATAAGAATAATATCGCAGATACAAGTTGCCGAAATGAGATTCCTCCGTTGTGTTGCTGGTGTGACCCGTAGAGATCGCACTAGAAATACAAGATCGCACTAGATAACAAGAATACGTAAGGAACTTAGTGTCGAGCAGCTACTTCTCCGGATGGAGCGGTCCATGCCTCGGTGGTTTGGTCATCTCACTAGCTGCTTTGGTGCACGGTGTAGAGAAGCGAAAACACTCAAATGTCATCGATCAATTTTCAAACTAAACGCTTATTTTGTTTGAGTGCTGAGTAGCTATACCCTATTCCATCTGTTTAAGAAAGTTTGAAATAATTTGTATAAATCGATATTTTGGGCAGTTGCAATGTTTCTACATGGGTTGGCCTTATTTTTCCTCATAGGTTTGTACAAGGTGGCGCAAAAATAACCTTCCGATGTTTTTTGGCTGTAATTTAAAAAAAAATTAAAAACTTTGATTCTTCTTGTGGATCATTTTTATTTGGTCTTTTAATTTTTTTTACATCAAGTCGAGAATATGATGTCATGTAAATGGCCGCCGCCACAGTTGATTGTCATTTGAGCCCTTTTTATGGCATTTTTCATCACTTTGGCCAAAACTTCCGGCGATAGGTCCTCACATTCTTGACGGATATTGTCTTTAAGAGCTGCAAGAGTCTGAGGCTTGTTGACATAAACCCGCGACTTCAAAAAGCCCCACAAAAAGAAGTCTGTAGCGGTCAGGCGATCTTGCTGGCCAGTGCAAATCGCCAAAACGAGAGATTAGGCGCCCGGGAAATGCATCCTTCAGCATATCGATTGTGGCACGTGTAGTATGTGCCGTTGCACCGTCCTGTTGGAACCACATGTTTTCCAATCCCAATTCATCAAGTTGCGGCAAAAAGAACTCGTTGATCATTGCTCTGTAGCGCTCACCATTCACAGTAACCGTTTGACGGCGCTTCCATGAAATCTTCGGCTACAGCAGCCATATTCTCTGCAGAACGGCTACTCCGGGGTCTGCCACGCCTGGCATGGCAGCATCTCGTGTTGTGCCAGTCTCTTCGAGGCGAGCGGCTAAACGTCGCAGTGTTTCACCAGTAGGCGTTGGACGGCTAGGAAATCTGCGACGAAATTCACGTTGTGCCAAAGTCACCGACCGATTATTGCTCAAATAAATAATCACCAATATTCCGCGTTCTGGAGCAGTGTAGCGTAACATTGTTTATTAACGTGTATTTCGCATGTGTTTACTACACAAATGTCAAAACAGAACTGACATTATTATTTTATTTTTTTATTAATTTTTTTTTTTTAGAATTCTAAAATTAATGCAATATTCTGTATTCACTTTGTTGCAAGTTCTATAATTAGGAAAGTATAAAATGGCTTCTATGAAACTTTGATGAAATTTAAATTCCACCCCTTAAATTATGTATTGTCAAAATGAATTGCCAAATTTGAAAGCTAATTTTTGGCGGAAAAACCATTATCTACAATTAAAACTACTTTCGTAATGATATTTTTTGAAATATTGCGATGGAGGTTATTTTGGTGATTAGATACACCAAACATGATCCGCAGCAATATCTCTTTGTAACAATTCACACAATTTGATAGTTCGATAAGTCCTGAGACCGTAAGAGAATTGAAAATAGAAGACATTTTGAATGTTTTATCACCGGTCATAGATAAAAAGGCAAAAATATGAGCGGGAAGAGGTGAATTCCTTGCGGGACACCTGATGATTCACTTATAGGTATAGAAAAACAATTATCAACTTTTACAAACTGAATATCTATTACTTATGATTGACCGAGTTACTCTATCTATTTAATAGTATAGATTTGAGTAAAATACTGAAGCTGAAAACATTTGAACAAGTGTATACTTTGTCAAACTTTATCGAAAGCTTTGATGAATTATGTAAAAAGATACACTTCTAGAGATACTGTCAGCAGTTGAAAGGATTTTACAGTGGACTTTTCTTTACAGACAAAATAATTTTATGCAACAATAAAAAATTGTAGTAAGTATCTAATCTATAGTAAACATTTTGTAAAGTAACCAAAGACTTCCTTTTAACTCCACCTTTGCAATCAACCTCACCGGCCACAGTACGAACGTGAAACTTGATTTGTTTACATAACAAAGTTAAACGTCACTTTAGTGGAAAGTCTTGAATTAATTAAATGCAACACTAGATAGGTACTATCCAATTTTTACTTTATATTTCTTTTTTTTCAAAAATCAGTAGGTAGATAATTACTTCAATGTAAACACAAGCAACAGATTATATTTAGTCACACTTATTATCACTGCCACTGTGCATTGGGTTTGTGAAGTATCACTTAAATTTTATTCCCACTTGTAAGATATATTATTGCAAGCATTTTCAGCTGTCACAAAACGTTTTGTCAGCTTAGAAAATTACTCAGTATAAAACAAATCAAAGATGGTATTCATAAAAATATTTTCTTTACCCAGCAAATGGAATAAAATTCTCGACTCCAATAAATTTTTGTATCTAGAGTGCACTGTGTGCCACACATCACTATTCAGTATAGAGGAAAAAATTGATTCAACTTTATAGCCGCACTTCGTCAAACAATTACAATGAGTCACGTATGAAATGGGACGATCGAGACCGCTCTACCGTCTACCACCGCCACCATCATCTCTGCTGATCTAGATTTCAGTTTCAATTTGAAATAAATTCAATTTATTCGAGAGTATAGTGCACTTTCTTTCATTATATTCTGGCGCACAATATACATACACACACTCTCTGACGTCACACGACGATCGCGATCGTGTGCAATATCAGATAAAACAAAAAAAAATCTCACTTGATCACACAATTGAGCGACTCACCGCTGCTGAAGTGCTGCTTATCAAAAACTCACAATATCGTGGTATGTCATTTTGTTTGTCACAAACCGATTCGAACTTGAAACCAGCTATGCAAGATCACCCTATAGATACTAGTAGATGGTAATAGATACTTGTTCTCTGATGACTATACCTTCCGGATAGTTGAACAGTTGTGAACCAACTGTGCAACCAGTCTTCACTGGTGTGTCCAGTTCTGTTTCCCTTGGTGCGGTGTACATTGAGTACTATTCCTCGTTTTGTGTGAGTTTTTGTTTTAGGGGAAATTTCAGAATGACAAACGAACAACTAAGTAAATGATCGCCACGACGACTATGCGTAGAGACCACGTGAATTAGAATGAATTGCACCTAGATACGCGTTCTATTGCCAGAGTGTGCCTGGAATACGATATACGAATACGGCTACAGAGTTTGATGACCAATTTGGATGAGGATAACAGTGCTACTGCCTATGTGCCTGTTGAAAATGGAAAGCGAGTAGTACACTCCTCCAGGGGAGGAGAAATGAAAACAAATTCAAATTGAATTACAAAAACAACGGAAGACATTGAACTACTACCGACGCGACGGTCCGACCGCGCCGGTGTACTATATTTATATACACAACCGACCAACCGTCTCTCGACTCACAGATGGATACAAGCAATTCCATTCATTTTGTACAACTCGTGTACATTCAACCGAATCCAGAATGTGTACAAAAAACAATTGTTTTCCTCGGTTTTAGTTGAACAGAAAAAACACACGAAAAGTCAAACATGCAGGCAAACATTTAAGTACCGTCTCATACACGTACGATGTATCTATCACTATCACCCGGGCCTATCGCTGATCGCGCACATACGAGCTACGTTTAAAATGCTTTTAGATGAACAGCTACACAGTACTTATTGTTTGCAATGAGATAGGCAGAGAGGTGAAGTGGCTAATGCGGCCATGCAATCACCAGCTTCTGGACAAATTATTATGTACCTGGGTGTAATTAGAATATCACGTTTTGCATTTCCTCTCTGGATGGTCGTACGTTTTGTTATTACTGGTAAATAGTTATTACTTTTTTCGGTTAACAAAAGAATGGTAAAAACAACTGCGGAACCGCCGAGGAAATTTGACGACTAAATGACTCTCGATGGCACACTACACTAACGAAAATCTAGAGCTTTTTTTCGAGAAATAAGCACAAGTGCTGTTGGCAGATAAGAGCAATAGCAACTTTATCTTATCGATACTTTTGTTGGTTTTTTTTTTGTTTTGTGTTCTTGTGTTTTTCGTTCGTCTGTAAACTTGGGTATCTTGGATATGAAATAACATACCAATGCGAAGAAATGAAGTCAAAGTCAATTGCTGTTTGACGGTGACGGTTTTTTACGATTCTATGGCGAATAGGTTACGATTGATGGCGAGATATATTTGTTATCAATTGTCAATAGTTCATAATGTGGCAATTGTTTGGGCGTTTCCGCTTGTAAAATCTAATAGACTATTCTCATTATTGACAGGCTGTAAATAATATTTGGTTAACGGGTCTAAGGGCTGTTTGCTGATACGATTTAAGTTCCACATAAATTCTTATGTGACAGTTTATGCCTTATATAAAGTAGCCCATAAGTATTTAAGTAGATTCAAAATCGTTATGAGTCGTATCAGCAAATGGCCCAAAAAAAACATTCCTTTCGGAGAAATATTGTTCATTCTTAGGTGGGTTTCTATCAACAAATCCTTAACAAAAAATATTTTTACAAAACGAGTAATGGACAATGCACACTTAAGTATTGATTTGCCCAAAAAACTCCCAGTCATAGGAATTAATATAAATATAATCTGTCTAAAATAGTTATTTTGAATATTTCAAGATTTATTTTGCTATTTTTTTATTTTTTTTATTTTCAATTATGTATTTATTTTTAATAGGAATGAAGGCGGATAGCTTCAGTGGTTCAGCGGCCATTATCGGGCTTACATACGCACTAACGTTTTTATATAACACTAGCGGACCCGGCGAACTTCGTCTCGCCCCAATTTAACGCCTTCAGATAAACTCCAGAGTGATAATAGCCGTTTTTTATTATCAGCGTGATCTGATCCGGATCAGATCATGAAAATAAAACAAACAGGATCATTGATTGAGTTGTGGCAACAAACATATAAAATCCAATACCAATTATGACAAATTTCGTATTGCCACCAGCCATCTTGCAGCCACACGGTACAATGTGACGTCACAATGCGATAATTTCTCCATTGCACTTGCTCATATTTGAGTTTGACATTTCGCTTGTTGTGTCGGGGTGTTACCATATGGATACAAATATGCATACATTTAACATTGAATATTTTTTTTGGGGAAACTATGTTCAAATGTTAAGTTCAAATATGCATTATAATTAACCGTATTGTACTGCTAATATTTCCATTTATATTTCTGTGCTATATGGCAAAACAAAACATCTCGAAAGTCGGAGTAGTAACTTATTCGAATTTGAAAAAAATCTAATTGATTTTTTGTGTTGTTAATTGTGGTTCACATTTTGGTCTGGCAACATTACTGTGTGGCTATAATTTACAGGGACACCAACCTTTAGTGAATGAAATAAACAACGCCACGAAACAACAACGAGAAATAGTTGAATTAATTTTCAGATCATATTTCGTGATCTCGATGAAAAGCAGGATCACATGTTGTTGTTGTAAGTGCATGTAAATCGTTGATCTATATGGATCATAGCTGATAATAAAAAACGGCTAATAAAACACAGATAGTTCAAATTTCAATGTGATTTATTTGAATGGAATCGAAATCAGTAGAGAGCGATGTGATAAACAATCTTTTTCGATTTGTTTTCCGGCGCAAAAACAAACAACGAAGACGATTTCAGCTGTAAATTATGCGGTGAAGTTCCTGGCACATTAAGCGAGATCAAAAATTCCGTCGGATAGTTAGTCGCTTCATCCTCGTCGGTCACGCAGTCAACGGATTTGTAAGAATGCAGTTCTCCAGCGATTTGTCTTTGAAAAAAAATGATCGACGTGCTTATTCTTCGCTGCTATTGCCCGTGCACTAATCCAATCGAGAATTTTTTAATTTTGTGCCGGGGAACACTTTGGTGATGAGTTCCTCCTTCGACAATGAGAACTCGCAAAAATTTGCCGGGAACGATATCAATCCAGTGGAAACATCAACGGGAATTTGGCCATTGCTAAGCGCCAGCTCGAAAATTCAGCAGCAGATGGGTCATTCTGCAATGCGACTCTCATGTTCGTGGTCAATTTCAACTTCTTTACATGCCGACACAAAGACGACGATTTCAGGCATGCATTAAGTTCATCGGCAGCAGTTGATTTCGGGATGACGGGAAGCGTTTGACGAAAATCTCTGGAGAGCAATATCATAGCCCCACCAAATCGTCTCGAATCACCTCGTAAATTCTTCATTCGTTTCGGTCAACTGCCTCCAAAGCTCGTTTATGCGCCATCGTGCATTGATCCCAAATGATGATTTTGCACTTTCGCATCAATTTCGCTGTCGCCGAATTCTTGGTCATTGTGCACGTTGGCTTGTCAACCGTGAGAAGATTCATCGGCAGCTTCAAAGCGGAATGTGCAGTTCGACCGCCTTCCAACAATGTGGCAATGCCAGAGGATGCAACAGCCAACGTGTTTTGAGATCTTGACCAAATTGTTGCCAGAATCAAAGAAAATGCCAAAATTTCGTCGAAAAAAATTCAAATTTTTCGCGTTTTCCGAGTTTTCCAATCAGAATTTTATATTTTTCCATTCCGTTTTCAATTTTCGATTTTGCCAATTTCCCGACTTTTTCAGAGGTTTGACAAAATTTTCTTTCGTAAAAACATTCTCCTGGCAATTACGAACAACTGAAAAAAATTTGAGCCAAATCGGTCTAGTTGTTCTCAAATTTCGATTTTTCCAATTTTCCGACTTTTCCGGAGGGTTTTCCCAAAATGTTCTTTCAGAAGAACCTTCTCCTGGCAATTACGAACAACTGAAAAGAAATTTGAGCCAAATCGGTGAAGCCGTTCTCAATTGATGAATTACTATACATTTTTGCCACCATTTTTATATATATAGAATAAGAATATAAATAGCTGTACCCGCACGGCTTTGCCTGTGCACAGGAATTGTAGATATTGCTAATAGGTCTTAGATAATAATGTTCTTTCGTAAAATACGAAAAATAAGAATAAATCGATTTTCTGGAATTTTCTTTCTGTGTAAACCTGAAATATAGCAATACGAAAAAAAACAAAAAAAGAATCATGAGAATTGGCCCAGCGGTTATCGAGTTATAACGTCATCGAGTTTTACCCCATAAAAGATGTTATTTGTATGGGATGTGCCATGCCCCTTTGTCCAATTTTGACCAATCCAATACCTAAGATTGTCTGTAAATTTTAACTCAATTGATTTGTCGGTTTTCGAGTTATAAGATATTGAATGTTTTTCTTGTATGGGTGGTGCCACGACCCTTGGTCCAATTTCGACCAATCTTCTTAGGTGAACTCCTGGACCTAAACCTAAGATTATTTGAGCTCAATCAAGTCCGTGGTTTTCAAGTTATAAGTAGCCGAACACAAACACAGGATCCATTTTTATATAGATAGAATTATAGATAAAGAAATATTTTATGCTGAGTCCCAACCCAACGGCTGTATTGAGAGAATATTTCCTTCCATGACATTTATGCTCTCAGAAGTTTGACAGACTTTCGCTAAATCAGTAAAGGTGGCGCGGCGCAGTGGGAAAAAAAAATGTATACCCTATTCACACCAAGCCGAAAACCGAGTTTTCGTCAAAAAAGTTTAGAAAACTCGTGGATGCATTCACACCGATCACCAACTCGTTTTCGTTTGACGTTTGAATTACTAGCTGTGAAACTAGCTATGACATTTTTGTGGAGCCTAAACTTTTATTTTAGTTACTAAACTTCGCTCGTATTGACATAATATACAAACAAAATTATTTAAGCTACTTGTTAATCGTAAACTTATGGTTAAATGCATAAAATAATTAACATAAGCAACAATCAAAATCAAAACATCTGAAAATACCATTTAGTTGTGGCAGGTAGTGCTACCGTTCTGAAATTATAAAAAAAACTGAATAATTTGCTCTTTATGGTGCAAAGATAACAAGAGATTCCACATTTAAACAAAAAACTAGAAGAAACGACAGCACTGACAGAGAGAGCTATCCTGTCAGCACTGCAGTTTTGCTGAGCTCGCTGAATGTTGCAAAAGGTGTGTCGGCTTCAACAACCACACAAGTTTGTGTTTTTTTTTTGATCGAACCTTAAACACCCCACTCATGATAGTACTCCAGCATACTACCCACTGAGCCACTGTTGATGGGTACACGCTAATAAAATAGAAACGCTATAATGTACTGCCATGTCGGAACTGGCTGGTTGAATAAGTCACCGTAACATCCGATCTGCTGTCATAGGGTCAAGTGAGTGCCTAGGTTTTCAGGTTGGGAGTTCTGCTTAGCGTTAACTCCCCACTCCTTAACTCCTTCGGTTTGTCATTTTTCGTTGGTTTGTCGTAAAAGCCAAATCGGGTGTTTTTTTTAACTAATAATGGAGATTTGTGTAATCGGGTGCGCTATTTTAGAATCTGCTATCTGCTTGGCGATACGTCATACCGTTACGGAGATACAGAGTTACATTTTTTTTTTAAATACTTCTCCTGGGAAGTACTGTATGGCCATGACCATGAGCAATAGCTGCCTGTCTTGTGGGGCGGTTGTAAATTAGATTATTAGATAATTAGTACTGGTTTGTAAGTAATAGATAAGTGCTATAATCGTTATGGATGTACGACATTGAATAAAAGAAAATCATAATTGGTTTATTGTATGAACATACTGTTGGGAGATATCGAGCAACCTTAGAATTTTCATGTAAAAACATTATTGTTTTTTCATTTAGTTTTTAATAAACATTTAATGTTACTAGTTCTAAAGGCTATCTTTCATTGATTAACCACTCCAAGACGTAACATTATTGGCGACGAGGATGGGATAAATATCAATCAAGTTGATCTAATCATTCACGGCGTTCATTCAAGAAAATCAAATCATCATGGATGAAGCCACAAGACAACTTATTCAAGGATTTCAAGCTGCTTTGGAAAATCAAAACAGGATAATGGCACAACTACAGCCCAAATCACCATGCTGGGGATGTGGATTGATGCATTTCTACAAGGTATGTTCTTTTTTCAATCACACTTGTTCAGACTGCATAAGGAGGGTTTCTGCCATTGCTTCAAAAAGAAATCGTCAAAGAATCAGTCACCCAAGATCCAGAGTATTTTTTCTGTAATGCAGCTAGCCAATCTCAATCATTGAAAGTTTGTTGTACCTAACATCAACAACACACCAGTCAGACTTCAATTGGATACAGCGTCAGATCTAACAATCATTTCTGAAACTACCTGGGAATTATTAGGCAAACCAAAACTTTCTGCAACAAAGTAATCTGCAACAGACGCTTCAGGAAACTCATTTCCCATCACAGCAGAACTTGCTTGCAACGTGACTCTCAATAACATCAGTAAACAGTGTGTATGCAACATATCAAAGGTAGAAATCAACTTACTGGGCGCTGATTGGATGGAAGCTTTTAATCTATGGGACGTACCTATCAGATCCTTATGCTGTAAAATAACTACACCATCCAGAGTTACAAACGTAAATGATCTTCGTAAAATGTTTCCAGACATTTTCTCAGAGAAATTGGGCAGATGCACAAAAACAACAGTCACTCTATTTCCAAAACCAAATGCTCAACCTGTTTTCAAGCTCAAACGTCCAGTAGTTTATGCAGTGGCCAACTTGGTAGAGACTGAATTAAAGAGACTCCAAGATTTGGGCATCATCACACCTGTGGATTATTCCGAATGGGCAGCACCAATCGTCGTTGTAAGGAAACCAAATGGTAAGATACGCATCTGTGCTGATTACTCGACTGGACTCAACGACGCTTTGGAACCAAATCAAAATCCAATTCCTTTACCAGAAGACATTTTCACAAAAATATCAGGGTGCAAAATTTTCAGTCAAATTGACCTTGCAGACGCATACTTACAAGTTGAAGTGGACGAAGAATCCAAGAAGATGTTAACCATCAACACACATTTGGGATTGTTCACATACAACAGATTGCCGTTTGGAGTCAAGGTAGCACCTGGAGCCTTTCAACAGATAATGCAAGCAATGATAAGCGGTCTACCATTCACTCAAGCTGATCTAGATGACATTGTCGTTGGTGGGCGTACTGAAGAAGAACACAATCAAAACCTTTTCAATCTTCTGCAAAGAGATCGAGAGTATGGATTTTGCTTGAGATTCGAAAAATGCAAGTTCTTCGTCAAATGTATCAAGTATCTGGGACACATCATCGATTCAGCTGGTATTCGTCCTGATCCATCAAAAATCTCAGCCATTATCGACATGCCTGCACCTAGTAACGTAAGTACCCTTCAGTCATTCCTTGGGGCTATTAATTACTACGGTAAATTTGTAAAACAAATGTCGCGGTTGAGAAAACCATTTGATGAACTTCTAAAAAAAGATTCGAAGTGGAACTGGTCAACACAATGTCAGAACTCTTTTGAAAAATTCAAAGAAATTTTACAATCAGATCTTTTGCTTACTCATTACAATCCATAACTTCCAATAATTGTAGCTGCAGACGCGTCAAATGCCGGTATAGCTTGTATTTCACATCAATTTCCAGACGGTTCAATAAAAGCGATTTCACACGCATCACGCACATTGACGAAGACTGAGCAGAACTACAGTCAAATTGAAAAGGAAGGGTTAGCACTAGTATTTGGAGTTATAAAATTTCACAAATTCATTTTCGGAAGAAGGTTCAAACTCTTGACATACCATAAACCTATCATTTCAATTTTCGGTTCAAGAAAGGGCATTCCAACGTATTCAGCTAATCGTCTACAAAGGTGGGCTTTAACATTGCTATCATACGACTTCGAGATTCAGCAATCAGCATGTTTCCACAAAAGAATTTGTTCAGGCAGATGTATTATCTCGTCTGATTAATAATCATCCAAAGCCTGAAGAAGAAGCTGTGATTGCACGTATTCAAGTCGACGACGATTTAGCAGACATCCAACAGGAAATTTGCTCGAAATTAACATTAACATTCAATATGGTGAAATCCGCAACAAAGAAGTGCAAAATTCTCCAACAATTGAAGAAATTCATTCAAAGTTCTTGGCCTGAAGAGAAAAAACTGAATAATGAAGAACTCAAATCACTTCATAGAAGGAAATCATCTCTTTCAGTTGTTCAAGATTGCATCATGTTTGGAGAACGACTGTTGATTCCAAAAGTCTTCAGAGGCAGAATATTGAAATTACTTCACAAAGGTCATCACGGTGGAGAGAAGATGAAGGCTCTTGCCAGAAGTTATGTCTATTGGCCTCATATAGATGAACAAATCGAGAACTTAGTCAAGCATTGCAGTCCCTGTGCCGAAAATCGAAAATCATCAACTAAACACTGCTTGGAATCATGGCCTGTACCAAATGAACCGTGGGAAAGACTTCACATCGACTATGCAGGACCATTCATGGACAGATATTTCCTCGTAATTGTCGATGCTCTATCCAAATGGCCAGAGATTTTCGAAACCAAATCTACAACAGCTTTCAAGACTATTAAACTTATCAACGATTGTTTTGCAAGATTTGGTCTACCAAAACAAATTGTATCGGACAACGGTACACAATTTGTATCAAACGAATTTCAAGAATTCTGTGAAAAGAACGGCTTGCAACACATCAGATCTCCTCCTTACCACCCTCAGTCAAATGGTCAAGCTGAGAGATTTGTGGACACACTCAAGCGGGCCTTGAAGAAAATCAAATGTGGTACACTTGATGAGTCACTTCAAACATTCTTATCTGTGTATCGTTCAACTCCAAATAAAAATGCTCCTGATGGCAAGTCACCTGCAGAAGTCATGTTTGGAAGAAACCACAGAACACATCTCGATTTTCTCAAACCGAACGAATTCGACAAAAATGTTTACCCAAATGTTGAAGAACTCAAACACAAACAAGAAGTTCAGTTCAACAGGAGAAACAACGCCAAACCAAAAGCATTCAAAAATGGTGATTTAGTCAGCTTGAAATGTCATCATCAAAACGGTTTCAAATGGGAATCAGGGGAAATAATTAACAAAGTAGGAAAGGTTAATTATAATGTTTGGATGGAACATAAGAACAAGCTTGTTCGAGCACACATCAATCAAATGCTACCAAGATTCGTCGAAGAAACAAAATCAAGCTCATCACTTCCACTAGATATGCTACTCAATGAGTTCGAAATGAGCTATTCTACACCAGAACCTCAAATAATCAACAATGATGTTCCTATTGGTCAAGAAACTGAGGATTTCATAGAAGTTAAGAATGTTCAAGAGCCAACAGAACCGCAGAGACCTGTTGAAGTACATTCAGCGATTCAAGAAGCTTCAACAAGTCAGAGAAGATTCATTCCGCGAACTTTGGGCCAAACAGCACCGCAGAGACCTGTTGAAGTACATTCAGCGATTCAAGAAGCTTCAACAAGTCAGAGAAGATTCATTCCACGAACTTTGGACCAACTTGAGTCTGAAGTTGTAACACCAAGACGATCATCAAGGACTCGGAAGCAGACCTCATTTTTCCAAATTTTCAACCGTTAGGGGAGATGTTGGGAGATATCGAGCAACCTTAGAATTTTCATGTAAAAACATTATTGTTTTTTCATTTAGTTTTTAATAAACATTTAATGTTACTAGTTCTAAAGGCTATCTTTCATTGATTAACCACTTCAAGACGTAACACATACCTACAAATGTATGTGGTGAATCAAAAATTTCAACCGTGTTTCAACCTTGCTCCTTTTGTAGGTTAGGTTAGGTTAGGTGGAATAGGGGGGGAGTTCATCACAAAAGACTATAGGCACCATATTGGGCCCATCGCCATCTCTGGGGAACTTTCATGGTCAAAACCTAAAGGAATTCGCTCAAACACTTAATTTCCCTACATGGTTTAACTTTTGTTTGAGCAGGGCAACCTCCTCTAAATTGTTGAAAATTTGTCGAAACTTGAAGAAGTACCTTCCAAGATGTTTCCTTCTAATCTATATTATACCTACTAATTTTATGTAGATCATGTTCGTAGTTATGTATGTCCTAAGGGCTATTTTGCCGAAATGTTTATATTTTAGAAGATACTACTTACAAAAATTGTTCAATTGCCATATAAAATGATGGTTGCCACAGTATTGCTGATTGCTTCCCATCCTCCTTCTGTCTGCCTAATCAGGGCTGTTATGTTTTCTGGTGTCAGTTCCACGCCAATTTTCTCCCTCAGCATTTGCCGTTCTTCTTCATATCGCGGGCAGTGGAACATTACATGCTCCGCGTCTTCAACAGCTGTTGTACAGCATGGGCAAAAAGGATTGTCATCGTCCCCAAACCGGTACAGGTAAGCCCTAAAGCATCCATGACCTGTTAGCATCTGTGTCAAATAGAAATTTAACTCTCCATAATTTATGTTGATCCAATCGTCGATTTTGGGTACGATTCTATGCATCCATATAATAATCCCGAGGTACTTCAACTCTGGTTTGGAGACTACAGTATGGTCACCGACCGTTATTGTCTCCATAACTTTTCTGCTGCTGATGAGTAAAACCTCTGTCTTCTCTTCCGCTAGTTATAGACCCATTGAAATCAGCCATTCCTTCACGGATCTGATTGTTTCGTTGCAATCGTGCTCTAGTTCCTCCAAAAATTTAGCTACCACCATATAATGTCGTCGGCAATCTCAATCTCAGTATGTCGTAGTACATTAGGTTCCACAATAGCGGACCTAACACGGAGCCTTGCGGAACGCCACCAGTTATGCTGTATTGTTTGGGTCCGTCTTCGGTATTGTACAGCAATAGCCTATCTGTGAAATAGTCCTTCAGAATATTTTGAATATAATAAGGCAACTCTTTGACAATGAGTGCCCTTAAAATGTTTCTCCAGATTGCACTATTAAAGGCGTTTTTGACATCTAATGTGATGATGGCGCAGTATTTCTTGCTTCCGCCTTTACACCGTCTTCCGCTGAGGGCTTCCCTTGCTGTGGCAACCACTACATTGACGGCGTCAATAGTGAACCGCATTTTTCGGAATCCATATTGACGATCTGAAAAACCTCCTGCCTTATCGATCGCAGTGTCCAATCGGTCACTTATAATGCGTTCAAATATTTTCCCTACTGTGCCCAGCATACACAGAGGTCTATAAGAGGAAGGATTCTGTGGAGGTTTGTTCCCCTTTGGTAGAATCACCAGTCTTTTTCCATTGTTGTGGAAATACTCCTTCTTTTAGGCACGTATTGAATGTATCCGCGAAAATACCAGGACGGTGTCGGATTGCTGCTTTCAAAGCTGTGTTAGGGATACCATCGACGCCAGGCGCCTTTTGATCTCCAATTCTTTCGCAAGCTATAAGAACATCTTCTGAGGTGAGGTCAGCCTAGTAATGTAGTGTGTGTTTAGGTATGTAATGTATCGTTTGTATGTATCGAAAATCGAAGTAGGTATAGATCTACATTAAAACTGACGAGTGACGATGACGGCGTTCGAATTTGACGAATTACACACTTTTTGTTCTATATAACAGAACTTGGCTCTTCTTTTATATTTATGTTTTTGGTGTGATTTCACTACTTTTTGCGAAGTGTTTCTTTATTCGATTTCACAAACAACGTTGAACGTCTTTATTTTTTAATATGCCAACAGACACTGGCTACCACTACCGTCATGTCACTTTGGTTTTCTTTCTAATAAACTATTCATTAAAATTTCAATCAGCAGGTAGATTAATATCTATTCATATGGGCAGATTCCGCGCCCCTTAAATGGAAAAATTTTAATTTTTGATATTTCTCCTTTCGTACAATGCAAGTCCTGCCGCTCTACCAAATTTCAACGCCCAAATAAATAATGACCGATTTTCAAAAGTGGGCGGATACCACGCCTCTTAAATGGAGAATAATACATTTTTAATTTTTTTCTTTCTGTACACTGCAAGTCCTACCGCTCTACCAAATTTCAACATTCTACGGTAAAGGGAAGTGGCCCAAATAAATAATAACCGATTTTCCGAAGTGGGCGGATACCACGCCTCCTTAATGGAGAATATAAAATTTTAGATTTTTTTCTTTCTGTCCATTGCAAGTCCTACCGCTCCACCAAATTTCAACATTCTACGGCAATGGAAAGTGGCCCAAATAAATAATAACCAATTTTTAAATGTGGGCGTATACAACGCCTCCTGAATGGAAAATCTCAAGTTTTGGACTTTTCCCAGTATATGCACCACAGGATCTAGCATTCTGCCAAATTTCACGATTCTAGGATGGCCGGAAGTGCTTCATAATTTTGATGATCATCATCTAAGTGAGTGAGTGAGTGAGTGAGTGAGTCAGTTACGGTTTTTGCGATTTTTGAAGTCCTGTATGTTGAGAACCAATAATGCTATGGAGATGAAATTTGGTGAGGTGGACCTTTTTAATGAGCTTTCAAGTTTGGACTTATTGGCTTAACTGGTTCCGAAGTTAGAGGGGGGGTCGAAAACAGCCTGAGTTTGTTCCTGTAAAAAGGGCAAGTGCCTTTACTAGAGAACTTGGCTGGGGCACTACCGTGCCCTTTGATTCACTAGTACTACGTACGGATGGAACCTTCGGTGCGCAATTGACTCGCACTTGGCCGGTTTTTATAGGGTTTCTCACAATGAACTATGTAAAAAGAGAAATATCTAGTTTTGACATTTCTAACTCATGCTTTTGTGGAGAATCGCATGTCGTTACAGAATGCTAATTCCTCCAGAAAATACACCATCCGGGGTTTAACCTAAACACTTTCTGTAGGTATACGCAATGTTACTTTTCTAATCAAAATCACAAGGGAATACAACTTCCTATCACCCAAATCAAGATAAAAGATTAGATAGCTATACGAAAAAAAAATCCCAAAATAGCCAACTGACAGTGTCAAATGGCATATTGCTAAATTGAATTCGCACCGATAATAATGAAGTGTTAGATTCATTTCATCAGGTGAAGGTAATCCATCAGCTAAACAGACTTGATGAAGATAATTCTACATACTACTTATACTTATATACTGCATAGTTGGTATTAAAGCCAGGGCCGGACCAAGTATTTGTACGGCATGTGCATTAGTGGAGGGCGCTAGTCGGCATTACTGTTATTATAATTCTTATGACCCGCCAGGGCACGTACAAACTTAGACAGAGATGTTCTCTCTGACTAATTAAATTAGTTTATACTATTTTTAAGCCTTTTATCAAATCAATAAGCTTCTGCGATATTTCCTAAGTAACTATTGTCTTCCACCTGCCAATTGTCTAACCGCAATGTTTAATGATTATGCTTATGGTCATTTCAGCCATAATTTATGTCTCCAGAGATATGTGTAATGGTACAACTAAAAAAACCGATTCCACTCATTCAAATCAAATACTTAATCACATACCTCAATCCGAACCGTAACTTCGATGCAAAGTATCGAATTCGAGGCGCGCAATCAAGTACCAACAGTGGTCTTTGAAAGCTTTGTTTGCCTTTTGATCCAGAAATGGGACAAAGGAACAAAAGTGAGAAGTACCTACCCAATAAGTTCCACTTTAACTGTATTTAGCGAAAATTATATAATAAAGGTCTGCCGCGCACTTACGTTTATTGATTTGTGATTTGTTTGGCCTTTCGCTTTCCTTCGTCGGCACAGAGAATCCCAGTCCCAGTATAGCGATAGCTATTCAGGGAGACCCATATTCGGTATACATTAGCCCAAATCTTGAATGTGCTAAATTTTCACGTGCAACACAGTAAACGGATTAATCATGCATCACGGATTAAAATTAGCGGACGGCCCGAAGATACTTTAGTTGATTGAGATTTTGTTTACCTTCTTCGTGGGAGACTCGACAACTACTTGCGAAATTTCTCATATTGTAATCGATAGATACGTTATTATGTTTTGCAAGTTAAATTGTTGTAAGTATATTCATTATGCCGCGGACGGCGCGCGGCGTTGGACCACCCGAATTTGTTTGGTTATGAAATTGACGCTTTGTATGATTATCACCCAAATTGTATGCACGAAAAACAAAAGTGGGCTATAGCGACACGAGTACCTATAGCTTCAAAATAAAACTATGTCTGATGTTCGTTCATTAGATTGATGAGTTTTAGGATTAAGTTTTTGTAAAAACTACCTATGTCCACTATAATATCTAACTCACTCTATCCATTTGCATCTGCAGCTTGCCACAATTGAACCCTGGTAAGGTTCGTCTCACTTCAGAGATGCGGGATCAGTGTTCCTACTAAAACTAACTATGCTCGATTTTTTAAACGCAAAAACCAAAATGTTTGTAGAACAACTTCAAAATGTTACCTATTATGTTAAGTTTAGAATTTCCCATTAAAAGATAATTTTGTTAATTTAAAGAGCAGATCAGAAGTCTTTTTATCTCAGGTCTGGCATGGCTTTGAGGAAGTCTGACAGTTTTGCTCTAGTTTTCGTGCTGGAGTTTTGTAACTATGTAACTCCGAGAAAGCCACGCCTAGTTTTTGGAGGCGTTTTTGACAAAAATGTATTTTTTTCTAACTTCATTCAAAAACATAGTTAATTCAACGTCAACACAAACGGGACTGAAAACCACTCAACGAATTTTGCGTTCGAAACGACCAAGGAGATCTTCGTCCGCCTTTGCTAACGTCCATGCTTCTGTCTCCTTAGTGTTTCTTGCAAGGTCTTCTTAAGGTAAGGAAACAGCGGTTGTAGCCTATAAAGACTACAAAAAACGTTCCGAAAAACGCTCCAAAAACCTCATGCTCCCAATGGCATTTTGAAGTGACTTGTATGGTGTGTAATTGAAGGAAGTGAGACAAAACTGGATATTTTTTTGTGAGATGAGAGTCCTAACTGGTCCAAACAACTGTTTTTTATCTTGCAAATAAATAATGTGCACTCTCCACGAAGTTGATGTCTCAAGGGAAGGGGTATATTTTAATTTAAAACTAGCTGTATCCTGTTCTTATCTATCAGGAAAATGCACATCAATGTTCCAAGACTTATAACTTTAGCTCCCATGAGTGTCGAGAAATAGCGTTTGGAATGTTTTTATTTTCACGTCATTCATTCATTCATTTTCAATGTCCCGCTGATCCACTAAGTTGGTCGCAGGTGTAGGTTGCTCAAGTGGACCCTCCATAGCTCTCGATCCTCCGTTATAGACTTCAAATCATCAAGGGAAATCTCTATACGTGTAGAGGATCTCATCCTAGAGGACGTCCTGATGGTACGGATTCCATATCACTTCGTGGGATCCTGGTTGGGGGCATGCGCTTAACATGACCAAACCACCGAAGCATGGACCGCTCCGTCCGGAGAAATAGCTGCTCGACATTGAGTTCCTCGCGTATTCTGGTATTTCTAATGCGATCTTTATGGGTCACACCAGCAATACAACGGATAAATCTCGTTTCGGCACCAAGTTCAGCCGTCCTATTAACAGAATGTCTCAAAATAGACCCAGCCTGACCAATCCTATAGGAAAACTCAGCATTGCTCCTTCCATTACTCGTGAATAAGACCCCGAGTTACTTAAACTTCTCCACCTGTTTCAATGGGACTCCACTAACATGGAGAGTGCATTGAACAGGCGTTCTGGAGATGACCATCACTTCAGATTTCTTCACGTTTATCTTCATCTCAGGCTCAGCTTCAACACATACGGCTACAAACCGATCGAGTACGCGCTGAAGTTCAGTCTGAGAGGACTAAGTCATCAGCGAAGAGCAGATGAATTATCCTCAGATCTCCAAATTCGAAACGTTCCTATTTACAATTTGCACGTCTATTTACCTAATTTAAATGCTAAAGCTGGGATAAATATAAAGATATGTACATATATGGAGTGTAATTTTGAGATTTGCGTGTCATCTATCTAAAACTTAAAAAAACTTTTGTGCTACGTGCACTTTTCACTTCATAAAAAAACTTATTCTTTATTTTTCCACTCAATTGACGAATGTACAAGTTGGCCTGCGATATCTGGTGGTGAGGTAAAGAAACATCTCAGATACAAAGGAATCTACGTGTATTTTTCTACAGGTAATTTATTTATTCATAAATTAAAAACCATTTTAATTGTTTATGAAAAATAAAATGACCCCTAGTCCATAAAATATGTTCAAATCGTCTAAAAGTGGAATGAAAATCTTGTGTTGCGGCCGTCGTATAAACGATTTGGTTTTTTTGGATTATACTCTTTTTTAAACTGTTTACACTTCTTTAATTTATTGTTAATATTCCATTTACTGTGAAGCATACCATTGGCGGTCCCAACCAGCGTTACCACTTGTACTACATATGTAGTACTGTGCTACATATTTGCTTGATTTTTCAACGCTGTACTACATACTACATCTTTACCCCAAAGTACTACATAAATTTGTTAAGCTCCGCCTAACCATTTTACTCTTTTCGAAAAACTTTTCTTTTGTAAATTTTCCCACTTTTGCTTTTATAACTAAATAAATAAATATAGAAACTTTGCATCATTCTAAAGTAAATGCAATTCTTCAGCTGAATGCTTCCATTTACGTACGATACGAAGTATTTGTCCCTGCCTATCAGCAGAATTCAGACAGGCCTTAGGTCTTAGGTTAACGGGTTGACAGAGCAGGGTATATCCTGCCAGAATTCAGACAACTGATCGTCAATTAAAATTTTTGTTGATTGTTTTTCTTGGGCTGCACCTGCAAGCAACTGCAAATATGGATCGGTTTTTGAACGTGGTTTCGGATGCCGAATTTTTAGAAACATAACAATTAAAAACAGCATCATACTGTTCTCTGTTCTGTGTTCTGAAATTGTTTGCGGAATGTAGTACTGCATTCAACTCTGCCATATTAAGGCAAATGTTGTCGGACAAAACCCACTTCCTTTGTCAAAACTTGAATTGGTGATTTTGCCAAATTACATATTGCCAAACAACACAAATGTTCTTTTATAGTTTATGAGACTATACTGATGTGACCTCTTAGCGGGGTGAGTGAGAAACTGTCCAATGTCTGTCCAAAACTATTTTCAAAGGATGCAGTAGGCACAACCTACATTCATGTTCATCGAGTGTCTGCAAACTCTACTAAGCTCTATTAAAGCTTCACATGCCCACTTTTTTCACAGACATACGCGACAAAATCAATAAAAACAAAAACTCATATGGTACTACATTTTGCTTAAAAATGCTACATTTTGTTGGCTAACGTACTACATTTGCTTTAGATTTTAGTGGCAACGCTGCCCAACTAACCGAGATTTATCTCAGGCTTCGTCCATAGCCATCTCTGTGATATTGCAGAATATTTTAGCGGCATAAAACGATCTAATCGCGAAGGGGAAGAGCTAGTCAAGGCTGGTTGGGTTTGTACTCTTAGGTATGATATCAGATACAGCAAATAGTGATGTAACTGGACTGGTCATAAATGCATCCTCGATGACTTCAAAAACCCACGAAATCAAACTAAGAAATCTAACAAAATCTTGGAAGTTTTGGGTATGAACTTGTTCGTGCAAAGCTGATGAAGGAAGAAAATGAGACTCTCGATGTATCACTTTTTCTTTATTTTCCATTATTGTAAACTATTTAGGAATTTATTTTTATGTATTTATTATAAATGTATTTATTTTTCACAATCTATACATATCTTATATTATATCTATACAATATAATAAAATTGTAGATTTTTTTCTTTTTTCCACAATGATGTAAGAACTACTACCCGATTGGTATGGCCTTTTTGGAAAAGGTAGGCCTTAACAATGGGCAACATATAGGCTTTATTTGGTCAAAAGTGGACAAAGGGGCGTGGCACCGCCCATACAAAAAAAAAAACATTTAAAATCTTATATCTCGAAAAGTGCCGAATGGATTGAGTTGAAACTTATAGACAATCCTAGGTATTTGCCCAGTAGTGTTGCTGTGAAGACTGGTCAAAATTGGACAAAGGGGCATGGCACTGCCCATACAAAAAAAAAACATTCAAAATGGTATTGGCCAAGGAGTGTTGCATATAAAAAAAACATTCAAAATCTTATATCTCGAAAACCGTTGAATCGATTGAGTTGAAACTTACAGACAATCCTAGGTATTGGTTTACGCAGAAAGAAAATTCCAGAAAATCGATTTATTCTCATTTTTCGCATTTTACCAAAGAACATTATTATCTAAGATCTATAAGCAATACAATTTCTGTGCACGGGCAAAGCCGGGCGGGTACAGCTAGTATTTAATAATTTAATGTCGCTTAATGTTCTTTTTTTCCGTATATTTTTTCGCTGATCTGTCAATTTGTGTCATTAAAACGGTTCAAATTATTGCCACTGGGGTACACCCACCATTTCTCAATCGGTTGGTTAATTTTCGAGGTAAGGACAAACGCACGCCGGCTGAATGAAGAAGAAAAGGCAGACGATTTCAAAGAGTTTGAGAGTCTATTAAGTTGTTTGTGGTAAAAAAAAGTACGATCTATTGCTTTACTATATACTGAGGAGAATATTGTAACCGGCAAATTTTATGCCACTACATCAGACAGCAGCCATATCGAATCGACGCCCGTCCAACAACAGAGCACATAATAGAAAGAACATGTTCGCCTCCCATCAACAACTAACAACAATTTCTTTGTTCGAAGTTAACGCAACATTTCGACATCGCAACAGGTAATGTGTATCGAAATATTAAGTCTAACTGACTGTGGGAATATTGCAGAAATATTCGTGCCCTTTTGTCTCCTCATCAAAAATATACCCCTACAAACGACAAACTCCACCAAAACCAATCTTTTAGGCATCTAAATCAACCATCCAACCGAGTCACAGTGATCCAGGAAGAAGACAGCAACACATGTAACATTTAAAGTTAATCGCCGCTTGCAACATTTTGCCCAAACCCGAACTGATTCCGAAACTAAGTCAAGAAGAGCACACTTTCATCGAAATGTAGGTGAACTGTCAGTGCATTATAAAGGTCTCGCGAGGACTGCAAAAAGTCGCAGATACTCTTACTCGTACACACACTTGATCACAAAACCCGTCAGAGATGCGCGCAGAGGGCACCAATTTTCGTGTCTTGTTAGCCGCATTAGGCTAACAATTTGTCGGCTATTGCATCGGGTTAATTTCACTAGTTCACTCGCGATCGCGAATCGCGGCTCGCTGTGTGTTATTTCCCCCTCGGTGGTGGTGAACTGATTAAATCACTAATTTTGCATGGGATGAGAACATCAACATCAAAGTCACAACTTTGCGTCGTCGCGTCGCGTCGGCATCGGTGGATTTCCCACGTTTGCATTGCGGAGAATGCGCTAGCTATTTCGACAAGAAAATTTGAAATCTTGGTTACGCTTCTAAGAAACTCCTTCATGCCGTGTGTTTCATTCATTACTTGCGATGGGCGGTGCGGCGGATGCTATACGATTGTGAAGAAGAAGAATATTTATGTGCGCAAAGCGATTCATAACCACACTTGATGGTGGTTTTGTGTTCTTCAATTAGTAGAGATGGCCCAATCTGGGCAAATGAAGTTGTCGGTGGTTTCAACATAGAGTCGAACGGATTCTATCGGCTTAATCGGTTTCGACTGACTTCGTTTGACCTTCCCCGTTTCGAATGCGCAATTACTGAGAATGCTTAGGAAATGCATCCGACACAGATGATAGGGACTAGTCAACTAGTTTGCGCTTGCCTGGGCCGAACGCCGAAGATCGTGAAGATGATTCGATTGCTTGCAACATTTTCTTTTCTGTTTTCACGGGGGGAAGGTCAAGAGGAGACACAATGAGAAGTGAAGCGGGGCTTGCCCCTAGGAAATTATTAATTCTAAGTGTTCATCATCCACGAGCTAGACTTCGATGTAGATAGATCCACTCCAAGTGCTAAAGGCAAATTGTAGCAAACAATTGCAATTCAAATTCAAAGTGTATATCACGCTCGAAGAGGTGTTAACAATATTAATGCTCATGCTGAATGAGATCAATATTTGGTGATGTTCATGCCAAGTACGCGTATATTATATAATGGCTAATTAGTTAGACCCCTGAGGAACAGTCATACCAATACCGAGAAGGTTAAGCAGCACTTTTACGATAGACCTTCCCATAGCTTGGTTCAGTCGTCACGATTTGAGGTGACTGGCCTTCAATTGACCAGGGGTCATATCACGTAAAATAAAAACAATTGAACGATATCGATTTCACGCATGCTGTCTCTATCATATCTGTGGCAATAAACAGAGACTGCTATTGTCAAAACGATGTCGTTCGATCGTTCGCATTATACGTGATCTGGCCCCAGGTTGTACATGAACATAAGCACCTCCTTTTGACTGATTTCTTGTTGAAACGATTGCCCGCTTTCTTTTCCGCCTTTCTACATTTTCTTAGTTTAAGTGCAGTTAAGGACGAAGAGCATTTGCTTGGATCCAGCCCCCTTTGGAGTAGTTTTGACCGATGTTATACTGGCCAATCAGTCAGCTTATCGATCGAGTAACTGATCCTGTAAGTAGATATTCTCAATACCTACCATACAACAAAGGATTCACCTGCCTCTGAAGGCCACCATTTATGATACAATTACCCCTGAACCAGTAGGTAGTGTCAACTATCTTATCACAGTTCCCTCGGCATGTTCAGACCTGATACATCGGAGTTAAGGGTGATTGATCTTAGTTATCGACCACCATACAAAAAATAGGTAAAGATCATGCTTTGTTCAAATTTAACACCACTTATCGATGGTGTCATAATAATTTGCCCATGACAAAAAATAGTGTACGCTGCTTGTTTTTTTCGTTCCATAATTGGCAGTAGAAAGGATTTAACAAATTGTGCAATAGAGAAGATACCCTTCCCTTTAAAGGGCTAAATCCGATTTTAAATGGCCTCGCCAGATCGCCCGGAAATTAATACAATATCATTTTCCAATAGGTCTTTCTAATGTTTCATCCTCCTCAATTGATTTTTGTACTCGAAAATGACCTTTTCCCTCATCCCAACACAAAGAAAAAAAAAACGTTAAACTACCATATCATTCATTTTTGGGATCTTCTTTGGAAATAACCAAATCCATTCCACAAACACCTTCATCTTCAAGTATAGTACTGGACTATGTATAGTTCACTACTTAACCTCTAAACTTTTGTTAACACAATTTAACATCTTGGCGCACCATCTGAACATCTAAATTCAAAGTCATCGCATTATAAAGCTGATTACCAATAAATAACCAAACCTGGCAGCATTTGGTTGAGGCTTCAGTATGCAATACAGTTTCACCATCTGCATGCGATTTTCTCGTGGACAAACACAAAATTCCGGTTGCAATCTCGATTGTCAGACCGAAAGTAAATATACAAATTTATTCGCTAGATACAAAAAAACTGCAACTAAAAGCAACCTCACATTCGCATCGCATCCGTAAATCTAGAGCAGTTAACCCAGCAATTCTCACTCACTGAACTAGAACCATCCGTGCAGAGATTTGAAGTTGAACCGGTGGCATTTTAATGACATCACCATCATCCGAATTCAGCCAGAGCCAGCGACAACAACCGCTGTGGTGTCATGTCGCTGCGGCTGATGGTTGCAACTGCAACTGCATCGGTGTGATATTGCGAATCGTTGATTCTTGAATTCAATGAAGAGCAATTATTTGCTTCGGTTATTTCATTGTTAACCGTCGAGGCTAATTGATGTTGCATTAGAATAAAGAAAAAATACACTCGGCACTTACTTATCGCGGCGACAAGTTAACCTTGGGGTCAACATCCTAGTCCGAAGCGTTAATAGATACATTTCATGTAATTATGTTCAACTTGATGTAGTGCTTATAGATGACTTCCTCCCTCGGAAGTATGTAAGTTATACGATTTGCCTATTGATTTAACATGTCATTCAGCACATCCGAGAAATAACCTAATGCAACTGCAATACTGCAGTATCTATGAAAATGGACAATCACTTCGTGTCCTTCTACTTGAATTATAGGATTTCTCGAGGAACTCAGATTAGTTCACAAACACCTTGTGCTACCTTGTGCTCCCTTCGTTTTATACGGATCTCCTTGGAATGCCACTTTGATGACAATATTTTATGAATATTGCACTTTTAAGCAGCTATGGTCAAAAGCGGGTAGACATTTCAATTTATAACAAAATTCCTGAAAGGCTATAATTAAGCCCCCCAGCTTATTTCGGCTGTAGACTATTTTTAAATATGAAGGACGCCAGGATGATCATTGGAATTACCGCATCCGTTATGACATCTATCAGTAGAGAAAAATAGTGGGTGACTGTGTCGTATACGTAACATTTTCGCTTATATCATAAATAAAGTCGCCCAACTTCGACAATACTTCCACTAGGATATTTTTATAAATCGTTTGTAGACATTCTTTGATTTATTTATGAAGATTGCATTTATTATCTCTTTAAAAAGAGTTTTTCACTTTTTAAAGAGTTTTGTTCTATGGAACGCAACGATTCTTGCTCCTAATTTAAAGGTCTGCTTGAATATTTTTCCTAAGGTCCAACATTGTTTGTGGTGTTTATATGTGGTTTTATATGTTTAGATGAAGCAGGATAGCTAGAACATGCAAATCGAATGGAAACGAGCACATCGTCCTAAAGAGTCTTCGACTCCACCCCCCAGAAGAAGAACGCAGCTGATGAAACTCTCCTTAGGTGCGGCAACAAGTGGAAGGGTATACGACAAGTAACTTGGGATGTCTCATTGGAAGGAGTTAGCCCAAAACACTAACCGAAAATGAGGAAGGAAGGAAAAGATGTCAACTTCAATATTCAAAGAAGATTTTTTAGAAGTTGGTCTTCCCCAGCCGATATTCTTTACATAGGGTAAGTATGATTAGAGTATTAAATATTCTTATCACACTGTAAATGCATTTAACAAAATAAGTTGTTTAATTAGGTTTGTTAAATTGTTTAAAATATCTACTATTTTAAACTCCAAAACAGCAGGCGCATATCTCCGTTTCTGAAACTTGCAGCGACACTTAGATTTTTAGCACCGGTTAGTCTTGAGGCAAGCATGGTTGATGATCCTTTATAGATCAGCTGATCCAAACAGTCGTGAAGCTAAGTACAACATGGTGAACTCTAAATGTAGAAGCATCATAAATAGATGTTGCGGTATCCTTAAAGGATAATTTTGATGTCTGTTTCACTCAAGGGGAAATTCACTACAAACCAGAAAATACGGTAAATACGATAAAAAAAATCTTCTTGTAAGACTATCAGGGAACGGGTGAAAGTTGTCGTGTAAGGTGTCGACGTGGTGATACTAGTGCCAGGAAAGTATCTGGGCAGCGAGTTGCGGCCTCGGTGTCAACCCTATCAAAGCTGAGTTAATGCTGTTCACTACCATAACGAAAATAGCCGATTTTCCCCGCAAATACACTCATATTTACTGCAGTAAGCCTACCTCCAACTGCGTCATATCAAGGAGATATATCCTACCTACGATCAGATTAAAGGACCTACTGAACAGAACCCGCCCAGATATTGCCAGAATTACGGCAATAATTACGGAGATTGGCCAATTGGAGAACATGCGGCCAAAATAGGCATTCAATACAAACCACACTTACGCAGTTGCTGCAACATTTCCTCTGCAAATGTCCGGCACTAGCAAGTGGCAAGAGCCGGAATGCGCGCACTGATATCTTGTGATATCTTGGTAAATGGATACAAGATTATTATCCGTTTTCACAACTCCACAGGTTGGATATAGGTATCGACTCTATGACATCCTTAACAATTATCACAAACCAGGTCACACGACACACGAGTCGTGGTAACAAAAAGGCACGCATCATAGGTGAGAGAGACGAGAGATAGAGTATAGACGTGTTTTGAAAAGTGCGCTTAGAAATCTGAATTTAAAATTGTTTTAACAAGTATAAATAATATTAAAAATTTAGTTAAGTGCATGATACACCACAATTCAGAGATAGGACTCTAAAATGAGTGTGATACGTTGCGGAAAATGTGACAAGTCACTTCGAAACGAAAAATCGATCGGATGTAAAGGAATGTGCGGATGTTTTTTTGATTATAAGTGCGCGGGACAAATCAGTGATTATGATGTTGAACTTATAAACAGAAATCCGCTGTTTTTGTTTATGTGTGAAAAGTGTAGGAAGTTCACGGAATTGATGTCGACTAATATTACCGATATTGCAAAATCTGTGAATAAAAATAATGAATTCATCGAAACACAAAATATAAATATTGGTCAACAAAGATCTAGCATTGATAAAATCCTAAAGAAAGGCGATAAGATGAGTGAGGATAAATCGAAGATCATAACAGAAATAAAAAAAAATAATAATAATAATCGAAAAGAACAAAAAAAACATACGCAGAAATAACAACACAAGATTTGCCATTAATAATTAAGCCTAAAGAATTACAAGAAAACAAAGCAACAAAAGAAGACATAAAGAAAAACATAGACCCTTCTTCCCTTTCCCTTTCTATTAAAGTGAAAAATCTCTATAATCGACAAAATGGAGCAATAGCTATTAGTTGTGAAGATAATGCATCGAGAAATGTGAAAGAGAAGTTGACTGGACGCATTTTAAAACCATTCGAAATATTTATAAACAACAAATAAATAAAACTAAGAGTGAATATATAAAACAAAAAATTGGATGTGCTACTGATCAAAAATCTATGTGGAAAGTTATTCAGTCCCTGGTTTTAACTGAAAAAAAAAGAATCAATTGTGAATATCTGTTTTGATAATCTATACAAATAATAAAACTGTAGGACTTTTCTTTGTCAGCTAAAAACTCAAAAACTACTGGACAGATTTCCATGAAACTTTTTCTAAAATGTTCCTTAAGACTGTAAGACTGCTATAGGCTATGTCGTTTATAGCCACGTCCTTAGGAACAGTTTTTAGCCAAAATGTATATTCTGACGAGAAAATATATACATACACATATACCTTGCTACAAATGGACGTTTATACTTTTGCGATCGTCAAACAAAAACAATACATATACGGTATACTATACATTCGAAAAGGGTTGATTTGTTTTCGCAGTGAGTGCTATGGTCAGTTATTATGTATGTAGATATGTATATTATGATCGAGAGACGTATAATACAAAACAGGTTTCATTTCAGAATTTCATTCGATAAGTGCAGGGTTGGGGTAGGTAGTTGTTTGGATTCCATAGGAAGAGGGAAACAAAGGAAAGGAAAGGAAATGCAGTACTATAAACAAGTAGCATGATCAAGGAGAGGGAGGGCGATGCAGAGGGTGCACATTATGTATCCAATACATTACATCCATTATCGATATCGCCACGCCAAAATTGGACAAACGGGGGTGACGCCTCCCATACAAAAAACATTTTATATGATTTTCATGATTCTTTTTTTTTTCGTATTGCTGTATATTTCAGGTTTAGGCAGAAAGAAAATTCCAGAAAATAGATTTATTCTCATTTTTCGCATTTTACAAAAGAACATTATTATCTAAGACCTAAGCAATACAATTCCTGTGCACGGGCAAAGCTGGGCGGGTGCAGCTAGTATTAACTATAATGACAATAGGGTATTGGCAGAAAAGTTTAATAATTTTTTTGTTGACAGTGTTAAATGTATACATAGTACAATTCCGTTCGTCCCCTTCTGTAACCGAATTAGGCGTAATGAAGATTTGTTTAAATTTGATGCAGTTGAGTTAAATGATATAGTAAAGACTTTACGTGAAATTTCAAATAAGTCGGATTATCATCACCTGAGCTCACAACCTATGCTCGACGCCTTTACTATAGTGGGCCCCCCACTTAAGGAGATAATTAACGCCTCTTTTAGACAAGGTATAATTATTTCCCTATACGTGGAAAGTTACCCAAATTATACCTAATCAAAAAGTGAAAAAATCTATTAAATGTGAAGACTATAGACCAGTTAATTCTTTGCCCCTTTATGAAAAAATTTTAGAAAAAATCGTTCACAAACAGTTGGAGTCCTTTTTTAATAAAAATGCACTATAATTATGGAAAATCAATCGGGTTTTAGAAAGAATCATTCGTGCGAGACTACTCTTAACATGGTTATTACAACATGGAAATAACAAATTTATAATAAGAAAAGTGTAATCTGTGTATTTTTGGATTTGAAGAGAGCTTTTGAAACGGTGGATAAAAGAATTTTGTTAGAGAAAATAGAACAGTATGGTGTACGTGATAAGGAATTAAAATGGTTTTACTCATACTTAAGTGGACGATCGCAACAAACTAAAGTAAATAATGTGACGTCTAAAGCAATAGCTGTAAATATTGGTGTGCCGCAAGGATCAGTGCTAAG
Source organism: Cheilosia scutellata (assembly GCA_955612985.1). NCBI lineage: Eukaryota > Metazoa > Arthropoda > Insecta > Diptera > Syrphidae > Cheilosia > Cheilosia scutellata. Next base: position 41,884,646 of record OY015311.1, on the reverse strand, counting down.
AACATTATTGTTTAATATTTATGTGAATGGGCCTCCGCACACGAGACTAATTCTGCCGGCAGAAAACCGTTTTTATATCATACTTCGAGCGCACACGGGATGATTTCTGCCGGCAGAAAAATTATATATATGAACCCCTTTTCATTGTGTAGTATTATTTTCACAATTGAAATATTTTTTAAGTTGTGTATGTATTAGTTTTATGCCTTGTTCAACCACTCAAACTCGGCAGAACATTTTATTCCGTTTTTTCCCCTCACTTCAGTCCCCTCGCCTACTAAATCGATTTTATGCCGGCAGAATTAGTCTCGTGTGCGGAGGCCCAATGATATGATCGATGTAATAAAGTATTGTGAGTTAGTGTTGTTTGCAGATGATGCTCTATTGTATATTTCGTGTACAAACTTAACTGAAGGGTTTTCAAAAATACAATAAGATCTGGGTTTTTTAAATGAGTGGCTTAAAGCAAATAAGCTTAAATTCAATACGGCAAAGACAAAGACTATGATAATAAATATATAATTTGAATTTAAATATAGATGGAGATGTCTTAGAAACAGTGAGTAAAATAAAATATTTGGGCGTGATTTTGGACTCTAAATTAACATTTGAGGAACATTATTGTTGGTACGTATTGGTCCCAACACAAGAAACTTGTCGTGAACTTCCACGAATAAAACGCCAAGACCTCGTGGCCAAGTTACAACCTTTATTAACAAGTGATAATCCAATTTATAATTCATTAAATAGATTTTAAATATAATTTTACTTACAATTGTTTCTTCTTAATTTTAAAAATATGTATATACAAATCCCGTGGCAGATTGGCTCGTAAAGTTAGTTTTAGTGCTGTGAGTGCGAGTTCCTTTTGGTTTTTGCGCAATCGAAAATGCCGGACGCGAATAAAGGAATATGGCGGCCTTTGATGCCGCTCTAGTACTTTGGAAGGTACCTACCCGTACTAGATTTGCTTAGCGTTGCCAACACTCCCCCCCGGTAGGTCCTTCCGTGTGCTAAGGTCCTTAGAAGCTCTGACCTCCAAGATTGCCAGCTTTACCACAGGCCTCTCGTAAACTCCAAACTGCGTTTGGACGAATGCGCTTCGCACTTGCCCATCTTTGGATGTGCGGACTTGCAATACCCGCCCTTTCGGCCAGCAGTTCCTTGGGTTATTCGGGTCCACAATTAGGACGATATCGCCCACTGCCATAGGTTTAACTGGCTTGAACCATTTAGCACGGTGAGTAATAGTTGGGAGGTACTCCTTTACCCAGCGTTTCCAGAAGCGTTCTGCGAACTGCTGAGACGTAAGCCAATTTTTTCTAAGCACCCTAATGTCGTCGTCGAATACTGCAAGAGGTTTAGAACCGCTTGAAGACCCTAACAGGAAATGATTAGGAGTTAAAGCCTCCTCGTTTTCGTTTTCGATGGGAATATATGTCAACGGGCGCGAGTTGATAATGTTTTCTGCTTCGATGAGCATACTTCTCAGGAGTTCGTCTGAAGGATTGCGACTAGGCATTATCTGGTACAGCACGTTTTTTACTGATCGCACTAATCTCTCCCAGCTTCCACCCATATGCGGCGATCCTGGTGGAATGAATTTCCATTTGGTGGTGGCGGAGGTAAAGGTCTCTACAATCTTGTCCTTGTTGACATCCTCGAAGGCTTCCCTCAGCTCTCGCTCAGCCCCTTGAAAGTTAGTTCCATTATCGCTGTATATTTCGATTGGTGTTCCGCGGCTGGCGATGAAGTTTCGAAGGGCCATGATGCAGGAATCCGATGATAGTGAATGGGCAATCTCGAGGTGAACTGCCCTTGTGGTGAGACATGTTATGAGCACTCCCCACCTCTTTTCCGTTCTTCGGAGAATGGCAACGTTCATCGGCCCAAAGTAGTCGACTCCAATGAACGAAAACGGCCTACAAAACGAAGCAAGCCGAGCAGGAGGAAGTTGTGCCATTATAGGGTGGAGTGGTTTAGCCCTGTTGTTTTTGCACTCCTGACAGCTCCGTCTGACTTCACCAACCGCTGCTCTCAGTTGAGATATATGAAACTTTTGCCGAAGCTCATTTATAACCGTCTCATGGTTTTGATGGTGGTAGCGACAATGAAAGTCCATTATAATTAGATGGGTTACCCGATGCGCCCTTGGTAGAATTATTGGGCGTTTAACATTATCGCTCACGCCATTGGAAAACTGTATTCTTCCATTTGCACGAAGGACGCCCTTGTTGTCTAGGCAAGGACAGAGATTGTACAGTATGCTGGATTTGTCTACCGTCTGGTTGGCTCTTAGTTCCGCGATGTCCTCGGCGTATACACTAGCCTGCGCTTCCTTCAAGATTGAAGACTCTGCAAGCTGAAGTTCTTCTTGTGATAGTGGTCCATAAGTCCTTTCACTTTTAGGTCTTCGACTTTTCGTAAGGTGAATGAAACGGAACGCGTATGCTGTACTTCTAAGCAATCTATTCCAACTTGAGATTTCGTGGTATCGGAAGACATCTTCTCGTGCGGGTGTGTGCACATTGATGAAGTGCACCTTTAGTTCTTCATTCGTGACGTCTAACTGTTGAGCTTCTTGAGGCCAGCTTTCCGGCGCTGATTTTAGGAATTCAGGTCCGGTGAACCACTGCCTCGAAGCTTTAAATTCTGGAATCTTCTGCCACTTCGTCCCTTCATCAGCTACGTTCATCTTCGTGGGAATCCATCGCCATTCCGATATCTCCGTGCTATCTAATATCTCGCTGACTCGAAATGCCACATACTGACGATATCTTCGGTGGTCCGATCGGATCCAGCTCAGGACGTTTCTAGAGTCCGACCAAAAGAATCGTTTGGAAAAACATATGTTATGAGACTCCCCTATGCTCTTTGCCAACCGAGCACCCAGAACCGCCGCCTGTAACTCAAGCCTGGGTATCGAAAGGCTTTTCAGAGGTGCCACCCTGGTCTTAGCCCCAATTAGCGCACACTCCACCCTGCCTTCTGTGACAGTTCTAATATATGCCACAGCAGCGAACCCGTTTTCGCTAGCATCGACGAAGACATGTAACTGCCGTTCTGAGTTGCTTGTAGACCTGTTGGAGGTGTAGCATCGGGGAATTTTGAGCGTTTCCATTGTCGGTAAGTATTTTACCCATTTCGACCATTTGGTATATTCTGCGTCCTTAAGCTCATCGTCCCAGTCGATCTTTGAGCGCCAGATTTCCTGCAAGAGTATTTTGACGTACATCAGAAAATGGGCTAGCAAACCCAACGGGTCGAATATCGTCATGAGAATTCTTAACACTTCCCGCTTAGTAGGACGGCGGCCACCAAAGAGAATCTCGGTTTGGCTTGTGTTGGCATTTAACCTATAGGTGAAACAATCTGATGATGTACACCACCACATTCCTAGGACCTTTTCTGTCGTCAACTGCACATCAACATTTAGGTCTACGCTGTCTGTAGGATCCGACTTTAGCGCCTTTAGGACTGAGGGCGAATTCGAGATCCAGTTCCTGATAAAGAATCCTCCCTGTTGATGCACATACCGGATCTCTTTGGCTAGCTGAACTGCTTCTTCTTCGGTCGCTACGCTGTCCATAAGGTCGTCCACGTAATGGTTTTCTTTGATAGACCGAACGGCCCGTGGGAATGCCTTAGCGAATTCGTCCGCGTTCTTATTTTTTACAAATTGAGCGCAGCAGGGCGAGCACGTGGCCCCAAAGGTCATTACGTTCATCACGTATACATCCGCTTCATATTCGTCACTTTTACTCCACAGGAATCTTTGAAAATTGCGATCCTCTTTCCTTATTTGGACTTGGTGGAACATTTCCATAATATCGCCACATATGGCAATGCGATTTTCTCTAAATTTGTAGATTACGGAGGTTAATGAAGCAAGTTGATCTGGACCTTTGAGGAGCATTGAATTTAATGACACGCCTTGAACGGTAGCTGCCGCGTCCCACACGAGCCTTAGCTTGGTTGGTTTATTGGGATTGTGTACCGGGAATATTGGAAGGTACCAGCAATTATGACTTCCTTTGACAATTTCGTGATTGGTTAATTTTTTAGCGTAGCCCTTGCATAAGTATTCCTCGATTTTATTATTGAGCGCCTCAGCTAGTAGCGGCTCCCGCTTCATACGTTTGTGGAGACATGCCAATCTCCTTTTAGCGGCGGGCAAGCTGTCTGGGAACTGGATCTTGTCGGCCTTCCACAGCAGTGAGGTTTCAAAACGGCCATTTTTGCGGAGGGTGTGAGCATGTAACAGCTCTAATGCTCGTTTATCCTCGGTCGGCATTACCGTCTTTCCAGAATTCGACGTTCCAAAACTGTCATTTGTAATGAACTCCTTGACCAGCCGTTGAAGCTCCGTGTAGTTGCATTCGCAAACATGGAAACTATGATGGTCATTATCGCTTGCGTCTCTATAGGCTCGTTGTTCACAACCGCCATGTACAATCCACCCCAGGCGTGTTTTAGTGGCGACTGGTTCTTCTGACCCTCCTTCCTTGTATCTCAGCGGAAGGCTCAGCTTGGCGTTGTTGAGGCCTATAAGCAAGCGTGGGATTGCTCGATGATATGTTTGAACCGGTATTCGTTTGAGATGCTCGTATTTCTGCTGCAAGTCTTCGCTTATTGATTGTGATGGCAGTTGTAAGTTCTTAACTGTGTGTATATCTGCCAATCTATACCGTTCTGCATTCGAATCTGTGCTTGAGATTTGCAAAGAGAATGTTTCCGAGTCGTTCTCATATCTATGGGTGTCCCCGGTCCATTTTAAACACTGCGGTTGGGGAGTTCCTTTCACGTTGAGCTCTCGAGCAATTTCTTCGTCCATTAGAGTTAGAGATGAACCGTCGTCCAAGAGCGCAAAGGTATGGAGTCGAACGTCTCTATTGTATAGGACTACAGGCACGACGCGAAACAGGGTGGATTTGGAGTTGTAATTTCGAGTATTGGAGTCCGGTTGAGTATGCAGCGAAACACGTCCAACGGTTGAGGTTTGTCTCTCTCGGTCTTTCTCATCGTTGTGCAACAGTCTATGATGCTTAAAGGAGCATCCATTCTTCCCACAAACGGAAGACGAATTGCAACTTCGATTATCGTGTTGTCCTAAGCACCGTCGACATAACTGGTGCTCCCTTATTGCTGCCCATTTCAATGTGCGGCTTAGTTTCTGGAATTCTTTGCAATCTGCGACCGACTTGCAATCCTCTTGACAAATGCGACACTTCTGTCCCGAAGATGGCGATGTATTGTTATTTAGGTCCACCTGACTATAGTGAGCGTTAACAAATCCTTTCTCTTTACAGCTTCTACTTTGCAACTTATGTTCCGGGGATGACGAAATTTCTGGCACAAGAACACTGTTAGCTGCTTCCGCAATTTGATAAATCCACACACTAAAATGGGAAAGATTACATTCAGGTAGCGCCCGCTTGTGCAAGGCCCAGTCAAGGCGTATTGCAGGGGGCAGTTTGTTCACAAGCCGGTGTAACATGGTAGCATTATTCAAATGGGCTACTAATCCGGAAGCCTCTATTGTTGCACAGAGATTTTGAACAATAAGCGCAAAGTTCACTAGGGTCTCAAGTTTATCGGCCTTTGGCGCTGGTGTCAACTGGATTTTCTGCGTTAGCGTGTGGATGATGAGCTCCGGATCTCTATACAGCATTTTCAGTGTTGCGATGACTCGATGCACGCAATTCGGCTGTACTAAAAGACTACGAACCGCTTCCAAGGCTTTGCCCTTCAAGGCTCTTTGCAGCCTGACCAAATTTTCCTCATCCGTAAATGCGCACAGCTCCGTGCTCCTATTAAAGTTCGATATAAACAACGGCCATTCGTCGGGACTTCCCCCGAAACTTTGAAGATCTCGCGATATTAGCTGGCGAGCTGCTAAGTTGGCTCTTGACAATCCATGAAAGGGCAGCACAGGTGAGGGTGGCCCCTGCGTTCGAAGCGGAGTATGACCTTGTGGTTGCTGCTGATATTGTAGAATCGGCTCCGTAGTCTGTCCTGGTGGCAATATAGGGAATACCGGCTCCTGCGGATATGCTTGCGTCGGTTGCGATTGCGGTAGAAATCTGGGTTGGTGTTGTGAGTGTGTCCCTGCTGGTCTCTGTGGGAGGATAGTGAGCGGCGGTTGCTGCGGCACGGCATGTAGGATCGGCGCAAACTGCGTTAAAGGCAAACCGGGTTGGTGTTTTAAAGTTGTCACCGTTGGTCGTTGTAGAAAAGTATTAACGGGCGATTGCTTTGGCAACGCATTCGTAGCAAGTGACCCAGAAGGCCCAAAGGCTCCTTCTTGCTTCCGAGGCTGATGCACAACCGAGGTCGCGCCAATCCACGTCCTATTAACCGTTGCTTCGACTTGTTCCGTGAGCGCCGGTATATTGTTCTTTGTTGATTCAAGACAACCTTTAGCCGAGTGGCTACTAAGCCAGTTATTCACCCTGGCATTCGAAGTAGGCACGTCATCATCCTCTGTTTCCGACGAGTTGTCCTCCATCTGACTCAAGATCTGGAATTTCCTCTCCAGGTATTCACTATCCCTCTTCGCCTTCAATATCCTTTCTTCTTCTAGCATCCTCAACTCGATTTGAAAATGTTTCGCTAAAGATGCCTTTGACCCTCCGGAGCTGACAGACGCCTTCGAACTTCTCCTTCGGTTACCTGTATCCGTAGTTGGATTCTCGACGAGGCAAAGTCGCGTTGAAGTCGCTGGCACATCGGCCCTAGTTACAGCAGCAGTACCAGAATGTCCAACGCCGTTTACATTAACGAATGACGTTTCGGTTGCGTTTACGTAAGGAGATGGATTCGGATTAGTATGCGGTATATCGATTGGGTACCTAAAGGGTTCATTTTGGGATGTAAAACTTAGGGGTGCAGCATTTCGAGTTCTACAAGACGCGGAAGAGACAGTAAAATCGGCCATTGTAGTGTGTGCTACGCCTGCGACAGCATTTAAAGTAGCATAAGACATGACAGCGGTGACGGCATCCACTGTATTGGTCGGAGCAACATACGTTACTGCAGTGCTAATGACCTTTGGTGTAGTATCTATAATGCCACATCCCGCATTAGCTACCGCGAGCGCACTCCCATTACCTACTGTATTGAGATTTGTATAAGCGTAATGGTCAGCCGCCGCTGCGTTGGTATCCATGGTAGTAATTGCAACTTTGGGTATCGCACCTGTGGCTATGGCCGAAACCCATGAGCTAGTTGCTGGGGCACTTGTATGCGAAGACGGAGCAGTATTCAGCGCAGTATTTAGGGCAGTATTGACGACATTATTTGGGGCTTTATTTGGTTCTATTTTGTTGGCAATATTCTTTTCAGCAGACGCAAAAACTACTTCTAAACTACTAGGTAAAAGAGCATTCTCACCTGTGGTACACGTGGTGCAAATCCAGTCTTCATTTTGGATGAAACTATCCACTCCCGCACAGGTGTAGTGGCTCCAAGAACCGCAGTTGTCACATTGCACCATGTCTCCGGCTGAATCGGGTTCTTTGCATGAACAGCAGTTGAATTCCTCTTGCGGAACGGGTGATCTAAGTGTCTTGTTGGACTTGGAGAACACGTTTTGGTTCCTTTTTGGCGGCATTCTGTTGCTGGTTGTGTTTTCTTTTCCTTGGTGCACAAATTGTTGTAAATTGTTGGTACGTATTGGTCCCAACACAAGAAACTTGTCGTGAACTTCCACGAATAAAACGCCAAGACCTCGTGGCCAAGTTACAACCTTTATTAACAAGTGATAATCCAATTTATAATTCATTAAATAGATTTTAAATATAATTTTACTTACAATTGTTTCTTCTTAATTTTACAAATATGTATATACAAATCCCGTGGCAGATTGGCTCGTAAAGTTAGTTTTAGTGCTGTGAGTGCGAGTTCCTTTTGGTTTTTGCGCAATCGAAAATGCCGGACGCGAATAAAGGAATATGGCGGCCTTTGATGCCGCTCTAGTACTTTGGAAGGTACCTACCCGTACTAGATTTGCTTAGCGTTGCCAACAATTATAGTGTATGTGTCTAATAAAATAGCGAAAAAAATTGGGTTTCTAAGAAGAATACGCAAAAACATTTCAACATCATGTGCAATAAATATTTATAATGTCGTCGTTAAGCCACACTTCGAATATTGTTCAACGATCCTGTTTCAAGGAAATCAAAGTATGTTCAACAAACTACAGTTGTTACACAATAAAGCCATGCGTGCAATATTAAAGTGCAATATATATACCCCTATTGATGTCATGCTGAATGTTTTAATGTGGTTAAATGTTAAACAGAGAATATATATGAATGTCTTAATTTTTGTATTTAAAATCAAAAACAATTGTATGCCTTCGTATTTGTCCAAATATATTAATTATGTAGGTGATGTACAACCATATGGACTAAGAAATTCAAGGGACCTAAGACTGCCTAATTATCAAAGGAGCACTCATCAAAACCAACTGACATACAAAGGATTTAGACTATTCAACAATTTGCCGACAGCCCTAAAAAATGAAACAAATTTATACGCGTTCAAGAGATCTGTGATTGATTTTGTAAAAACTAATTGTTAATTTATTAATGTTTATTCTATTATTTATTCTTTAACTAATTTTAATTTTCAATAATAAGTATCATGGTGTTATTAATAATAATTTAAACTTAACGTAAAACAAGAAACCGAAAGTTCAGATTTTAAAGCAAATCATAGTTGTAAATAGTATTCTAATATATGCTAAATAAAGTAAAGTAAAGTAAATAGTGTTATTCGAATGCATGCTGAACCGCCACCTCTGCCTATCTACCTACCCTAATAAATTCAATTAATAAGATATATTTTACTATACAATTGAAAATGTCACTTTAAACTTATTGTTTTTATTAATTGATTTCATATGTATTAGGTCTGTAAACAATCCGTCACCGACACAAAAATACAAACGCGCCATGAAAACTATCCATGGTCATAACATCCCTGCATTACGCAAGCTTCAAAATCAACCCAAAGCTGATTGTTGGTATGTCCAACATTGTTGACATATTTGAATTTAAAGTCGTATCACTCATAATGAAAAACCGTATCATGCTAAGCTAGACTGGCTATACTGGGATGCTAGGCAAGATAACTATCTAATATTGTTCTATAAGTGGACTCAATGACTCATTCTTCATGCATCATATTCACCAGTGACCACATTGGAATACCGTTCTTATCGTTGGTTACTAAAAATCTGTCCAACATAATCAATTTGGTAACCAATGAGCTTGCAACATTTTTAGGATTAGGTACTGATTTTTATAAATCAGATTTTGAACTCAACGCGATCGCTTCATGTGGAAACATTTTTAAATACAGAAATTAAGAGCTCGCTATTTCTCGGTGACCCACATGGACAGCGTTGAACAATGCATCAATATCCCAGGCTGTTGCCAAATGCAAGACCCCAAACTCCAAAAAGTACGCACTCTTTTATTTGGCGAATAATTGCCACATTACAATTTCTCTAAATATCCATCTCCATCTGTATGGCGGCATTTGTTGGCCTATGGTGCCGCTATTGGTTTCTTCTTTCTCCCCAAATGATCGTAAAAGCCGAAATTTAATTTTATTGAAGTGAGTCCATCTCGTCCGAAGCCTATGACGAAACCTCTTAATATACAAAACGACGTTTGATTACGTACACCGAGCACATAGCATTACGCGGAATTAATACTTTAATTAGATTTTGATACGTTTAGCTTTGAATGGGATTCACCTTAAAATTGGATGTGATGGTGAATTTATGTGTTTTTCATGGCATCACCGAGAGCATCAGTGATGGTCTAAGGTCGTTGTCGTGTCGCTCGTTCCAGTGCGCATCAAATCACTGATCTGTAAAATGAGTTTGTATTCTGTTTGTTTGGCTTTGAGTGATGAGAATTTAGGTTACGCAACCTAGAAGATCTCGGGAACGAAGTTAGGTTATTATTTTTTTTGGATAAACAAATGTGTGCCAAGGTGAGGAGCGAATCAAATTGGATGGGAATAGGTGTAAATTTCGTTTTACTTTCGTGTCGATTGAAACCAATTCAAGGTTATGGTAAAAGTGCTAACAATGGGATGAGTATTTATTTGGGAAGATGCGGTTAAAGTGATATTGGTATATTAATTAATAACAAAAGGAGTTCCCACGGTTTATTAATAAATCACGTCCATACATCTGTATAGATGAAGATGATGTGTAGGTTAACGTAGGCGTTGGCGTTTTTATTATGCTTGGAATTATTTTAAACCGTGTAATGTAATCTGAAGATCGGACTTGGTTAACAGGGATATTGTTAAATGTGATTTATATCTAGCATGAAGACGAAATGTTGACCGAACAAAATTAATGTTAGTCTGACCCTGATAAGTTCAATAATGTAGCATTTTTATCAATGTCACTGTTGAATTGGTCATTTAATGCATTTAGGTGGTAAAAATTGCTTTTGATCAACAAATATTATTGAAAGATGTATGTAAGTGGCCTCAACTCCCAATTCGTTTCGCCCCGATGTGGTGGGTGGGTTCATCAGTAGACGAAACCACCACATCTGTTGCCTAGACGCACTATTTACTCGATGTTTACCGAGACTTATGGAATCACAATCACAAACTGACTGTGAACCATAACCTAATACGTGGTCAAAGATTTAATCGTATAGGATTATTTGCCCGTGGCCTGCCGTAGTTAATACCAATAAGATCAACAAACTTAGATGACTGTGCTTGGCTTTCGTACCATCTGTACATCCTCTAGGTAGATACTGGATGAGATGATTGGATCAAGTCCGATATATCTCCTCGGACTAATGAATTGGAGTCGGTATAGCGAAAAATCGAGACAGTACTTGATCTTTCTTTACACCAGTCGCCCTTACAATGGATTGAGGGGTTATTTAAAAACATAAAGATAGTTTTAATCCGTGGATCTATGAATCTTAAACTAAAGGATTTCTTAAGAAATTTGTCTATGCAACCAAATCAAACAAACAAAATATATCATAAGATACAAGGATTCCGTTTACAACTGTAGAGACATCTAAGTAAGTAAGTATAAATAAGTGAAATGCAAGCGTTTATTCAGTCATTTCTATGGCCCGCCTATCCATTAAGTGAGTCGTGTGTATAGATTGCTCAAGGCCTCAAGTGGACCCTCCATAATTCTCGATTCTCCCATATCGACCATAAATCATCAAAGGCAATCCCCATACGGGTAAAAGAGAGAATATGGACTTCATCTAACCATCTTATCCTAGTCTTATGACTATGCTAATTAAGGCACATTTTCAGTAGCAAATTTAGCCGCCAAAAATTCAGATTATTAAGCGAAATCATTTTTTTTTTAGAAATCCTTTCTGGCTGACAGCTCTACAATCACTTAGATAAGAGATCAGCATTCCTTATAGTATGAGAAAGGTGACAGAAGATGCACACAAGAGGGCCTGCGCAGTCGCTTCAGATCGCAGCGAAAGGAACCTAGTCACCGAAGAGTAGGGAATAGTTGAATAGTAATAGGGAATAATAGATGAGTTACATGAGATGAGTACACTGCAAAACACTCGCTTCAACAGGCAGTTTGGAAGTGCCTTCTCTAAACTTTTTCAAATATACACCGGATTCCGGCAAGGAGATACGCTATCATGCAACTTCTTCAATCTCGAACTGGAGCGGATAGTGCGCAGGGCAGTTGTCAACATGGAGGCACTATCTTCAACAGGTACGTTCAGCTGCTGGCCTATGCGGATGATATTGACATAAGCGTTCACGGAGATTAAAGAACACGCGAAATTCGTTGGCCCTGAAGTAAATAAGGACAAGACTATGTACAGTACATAAAAAAAAAAATAAATAAATAGGTGGCGCAACAGGCGGTAGACACCCTAGGCCTAGCTTCTCGCAACCATTCGTTTTTGTGTGAGTTTCTATTTTTGGAACGAATGGAAGGGACCTACAATTTTATGCCGATTCCGAACGGCTGAATTGAGAAGCTTTTTCAGGACAGTTATACTCTCGGATGTTTGTCAGACGTTCGCGAGAGGTGGCGCAGTAGAAAAAAACACTAAGATGTAATTTGTGTTTTTCCGGGGATCGAACCTGGGATCCCTCGCACAGCAGTCCAGCATACTAACCACTGCGCTACTGCGCCGAAAAGGTATGTACAGTACATGCTAGAACAAAACTTCACTATTGATAGCAACAATTTCTATGTAGTTATAAGGAGTTCATCTACCTCGGAGTAAACATGAACCCCACGAATGACACCCTTGTGTAGATCGGGCTGCTACTTTAGTTTGGAAAAACAATTGGTTTCAAAACTCCTAAATCGAACGACGCTCTACAAATGTACGCTCTACAAAACCAATATCCTGCCAGTTCTGGTGGACGATAAGCAGGAAGGGAGAACTTATACTGGGCTCCTTCGAAAGAAAAATACTTCGACGGATTTTTGGTCCTGTGTGCGAGGAGGGCGACTGGAGGAGAGGATGCAACCGCGGGTGTTAATTAAATGGGGCTTAGCTTATAAAGGTTTTTTTTTAAGGGCTTGATTTTTAAATTAAAATCGCAACACAGAAATAGTTGACAATTTGATAGCTGACATAATGATTTATGACCAGGTATGTCCTGCGAATTACATAAACTAAATTTGTTCGCAATCAAACCAGTATTTTTCGTAGACAAACTCAAAACCTCAAATTCTCTGCTTTGTATGAATACGAATTCCAAGTTAGAGAAGCCTTTTTCTTTGGAGTGACCACTTAGACATATTATACGCATACGAAATAAAGGGAGCTGAATAAATAATCTCACTCAGAGTCAGAGCATCCGAATCGCGTAGCTTGGAACTGCTTAGGGCAATTTATGGACATTTTGGACTAACAGAAAGCTCCAAAACGATCGACAGCCGAATTCATATCTGATGGCGAACCCGACCTGTGAGGTATCCTACCACCCACACCAATTTTAGCGACTTTTTTATAGATAGATAGATAGATAGATATATTTTATTTGTTTATAAGCTTTGCTTTTACAAATTGATTGGCATGGTTTTTTTTTCCACAAAATTAGTATTTTTTAATATAAATTAATTAGTAAAGTATCTAAATCTAAGTATAAAATTTCTCATAAAATTTAAATTTAGTTTTTTAATTCATTTTTAGATAACAATGGAAGAGTTATGTTGAGTACTTGATATGAAACCTGGATTTATTTATTCATTTAAAATAAAAGCTCTGAGTTTGAGTGAGCTAACGACATATTTATAAATATTATTTGCATTGTTTACGTCCTCTACGTTCATTATGCTTTTCAAGTCGGTCAATCTATTAGCAAAAAGGTAATGGTTTCTCACTGCATTAAATATAGGACATCTTAGGAGGAAATGCTCAATACTGTCTTTTTCATATGTGTTACAAATCGTACAAATGTTCGCTGGGTCGAAATTGTGTCTATCTCCGTGCAAGATGATCCTATGGGCATACTTGTTTGCACACCTAATTTGGGCTATGACCTTATGGATGAACGGTTTCAAGGCCACATTCAAGTATGTAGCCGGTTTATACTCCGGCTCTTGTATGATTTCTAACGAAGATGCATAATAAGAGCAGGAAGTGGAGCCAGTTGCTTTTCTGAAGTCTTCTTCTATTAATATTTGTTTTAAGTCCCTTAGAATGCTTTCATAAGATCCTCGTATGCTTGTTAAGGTTTGCTGTTCCCATACATCTGCGAAATTTCTCATTAAGAGGTCCTTAAATTGTGTTATCCAGTTTGGTCGTTGAGTGGAAAGATATGTTCTTAAAGTTTCATTATAACACTTTTTTATAATGCGGTCATCCGTAGCACTTAAAAGCTTTATCCAGAAATTCAAAGTTCTTTTCGCAATTTCGTATATTAATGGTATAGTTCCAGTTTCTACACGCACTACGTTGCTTTGGGTGTTGTTGGCTAATCCAAGGACTTTTTTATATATCAAACAAACAAACGCTAGAGATATTCATAGATTTCCTGTTGGATTTCTGAAAAGTGCGCACTCACCTACGACCAACAGATGACATATCAACTCTTGACCTTTCAAGATGCTGTTAAGCAACTCAGGTAAGTGAGAAGTCATGATCGATCGACTGCCCTTGGATAGCTCTTATCACTGCTGGAATGCTTCATCGCCTAAGGCAACACTTCTTGTTGGCGCTCAAAAATTGTGTTAAACAATCATAACAAGTCAAGTTGCGTGCCCTTAACGCCGATCGAAAGGACATTATATCTCTTCTCATTGACACCAATCAAGCGTCTTCATTAATTAATTGTTATTCAATGAATCTACCTTTTCAAAGGCTAATTCACTTCTATGGCAAATTTCAAAACATGTGTGTAGGTACTTATTGTTCACTTAATCGAACAATAAATAAGAAATGGCGCAATTCTTCAATTACCGTTTGATGGAAACGAAAATAATACCCAAACCCATAATCCACCATACATCACGGTAATCCCTAAATGAATTGCCGCAGTCAGTTACATTACCCGCCAAATGGATGTCAGATTAATACCCCATCTACAGCAATCAACTGCCCAAACAACAATCTCATGTGTGCGCTCACCTCAGCCTCTCTGCCTCCGCAGAACAGATACAGCACATGCGAATGCGACTCCGCAAAGCGTAAATCCTCTGCAAGCGAAGAACTTCTGAAAAATTACACACGAGCCACGAGCATTATCATCCAATGAATCCACCGAGAGATTACCAAATGCACTACATCCAGATACATCGCTGCTCTTTTAGGGTCACATTTGGTCCGAGATTGCTTGATGGCCAGATCCGTTTTGAAAAGGCCTTGCTGTTTTATTATATTACATATTTGTTGATTTTTTTTTCTTCTTTTTTTTCGGCACCAAATTGTGATTACACTTTGTAGATACTTTTTTTGGCGATCAAGTGGCTATATGGCGGGAGGCCATTATGGATGGCCTAAAGCACCCCGACATGCTACTCCACATCGAAAGGGAATTTCTCACACACAACATGAGAAGATGAAGGTAATCCATGGCATAGCGCAACAGCATAGATGTGCTCGCATCGCATCTGCTTGTGGTAGGGGAGGTACGAGTATTAGATACATTGAAGCTTCTCTCGCGATCGTTTTTGGTATAAATAAAAATGTTGGCGGATTTCTTTGACTTTTGTATCCGAACTGGCTAGAGATTCGCACGTGCACACAACTCGTCTATACGCTGCCCCCAAAAGTGAATCCGAATTTGTGGATATAGTTTGTGTTCTACTCAGTCGAGAGCGTGTATCTATGTGCCAACAGAATCTTGTTGTAGAACAATATAGAGATTATACTATCCGCGACCGAGGATCTTCTTCTTTTGGGAATATATTTCAATCGTGATCGGTAATTGTAGTGTAATAAATTTCGTGAGGCTCATCTCTGGGAACCTATATACTTCTATTGAAGTTGTAATAATACGTATCTTGTGTTGGCCGGCGGTTTTTAGTTAGTGATTGTCTAGTCGTCGTCGTCGTCTTCGTCGTCTTTGTATCCCATCTGCTCGGGTGAATTACTGTGTGAAGTTAACGTGTTTCCTTTCTAAAATAGAAGTATCTCTCTTCGTTTGGGGGCAATCATGGTGATGATGGCTAATAGTGGTGCTATGGCTGGATCGCTGCAGAGGAAGATCGCTTGTATGGTGCTGGCAATTGGATTACTTGTTGCCATGGATATATGTGTCAGTGGAGTAAGTATCTGCATTTTGTAGCGTTTACTTTTATTTGTTTATTTGTTGTGGGATGTGAATCTCAGGAAATTAATAACCCCACTGGTTGTGTTGTTGGTTACACAATTTGTGTTGTTTGAGAGTGAAACTGGCAGCGGTGGCATTGTCTACGACAGGAAGATTAATGAAGGATATTGTTCGCAGTGAAGGGTAAAATTTCACTATCCCTTTTGTTCAGCAAAAAAGAAAAGATTTTTCGGTCATGCGCCAAGCCAGGAAGTCATGATTTTTTCATTTCCAAACATTGCAATATGAATGGCCAGCGAAAGACTTGGAAGTTTTTTTTATTATAATGAAATACGATCCTATGTGCGGTTTGGTAAGGTAAGGTATTTCCAAGGCATATATGATCAGGAAGAGAGTGTAATATTAACACTCCGACCTCCGCAATAACCTTCAAAAAAGGCTGTTCAGATCAGAAGCAGGATAAAATAATTTTTCTTCGATACTATAGTTTAGTGAGAAGCACGACCATTCAGACTGAGAACGGGGGTAATGCGAAGTTCCGCCTTAAAGTTTCAGAACTGTGGATCCTTTGAAATTGTAGAAGCTAATCTTGATATGAATGAAAACATGCTGACCAGGTTACAGAATATATTCAAGACGATGCTACTTCTGACAGAGACATTCTACTATCTACTATACCGGGAATATTGCTTCCGGGTATCTATGCCAATCTCTCGCATTCCTGTGGACTGAGACTAGAGCACCCTCTCGATATAAACGCGTATACATTATCATATCACGGGCTATTTCGTTGACGTTGTGGCTTGTATCCTGCGCAGGTTTCAGCTGCCTCATTGATTATGACAGGGACCATCTGTTGCCAGCGATATGTCTACGATAGGTAATTCCTACGCAGACACTTTTTATCTGTCTATGTTAGCTGTGCTAAGGCTTCCAACGTCAAATTTCTTTTTCTGGGCGGTACCCAGCTTGTTTGCGTTGAGCATTCCAGCTTTGAATCGCAATAAGAAAACGTTCAGAGTCGACGCTTTACGACGAATCTTGTATGAACATTAAGAATGTTAGATAGGCGCATTGCGTTAATGAGCATAATCGTCTGTCCTTTGGCTTGAAAACCTGAGAATACTTTTTACGGCTAATGAACTGCTGCAAAATTGATTAGTTGGAAGCTATCGTATATGTTATTGCTTCACCGAAAGTGTTTTCATTTTTGACTTGTGTACTTGTGAGAAGACTAGTTCATTCCTACATTAAACTGCTCCTTTTGCGAAATTTTATCCATGCAAAAAAAAAAAAAACAATAAAAAGTAGTAAAGTCGCATTTCTTATTATACGTTAATAACAGCTCAGAATAGCGATAATATACCCAAAATATATTTTGCTTATTTTCCTAAAAAAAAAAAAACACCAAAAGCTTTAGAAAAATATCCACGACAGGGTCGCACGCATTTTCTTCTTTTGATGGGCCTCAACCAACATGCCTCTCCATTTACCTCAATTCATCGCTAGCTACCTCCAGTTGCGCACTTCACGTGTTGGTACGGGTCCCACACCCAACTTGGGCTAAGCTAAGGTCGTCCTCTACCTCAAGAGTTGCAAATACTTCGGACCTAACCCCTTAGTCCTAACCATTGTTGCTGGTTAATTAAAACCTTCTCGTCTAGGTGTAAATTGGGTCGCATATAAATTCGACCGACTTACCCCACAGACAAAGCACTTTGGAACTCCTGACTCCCTGACGAAGTTGTGGGCCACTGCTAACTGGTTAGTGTGCTGGACTACTTATGGTGTGGTCTCATGTTCGATCCCATGAAAAACAAAAACTACATCTTAAGGTTTTTTCTAGTGGGCCACCTCTAGCCCTCGTTACACAAACATCCACACTGTCCTGAGAAAACTTTTCCTTTCAGTTGTGAGAAGCTGGACATAGGGTGCCTATATGGACCTATTGTGTCAATTTTTCTGTTTTGTCTTATAGATATAGATATAGATGGATGTAAGTTTGCATTTAAAAAAATCTCGATAAAATAATTTAAAGAGCATCTATGTCAATTTTTTCTAAATTTTATTTCTAACTAGCGGGCCCGGCAAACATTGTTTTGCCTGCTCGTACATTTTTCATTTGAAATTTTATTCACGATTTTTTTTTGTTGAGTGTTTATTATTGGAATTTTATTCATGAACTTTTTGCTTTTTAATTTGTTTATTTATTGTTGAGTGGTTACTATTTGAACTTTTATGGAATCGCATCGCAGCGCCACCTACCGGGTCTAATTGTGAATATAAACCATACCAAGACCAATTCAAACACACACACAAAATTTCATTAAAATCGGTCCAGCCGTTTAGGAGGAGTAGGGTAACAAACACGGACAGAAAAATTATATATATAAATATAACAAAAAAAAACCCGACCTAAAAATACCAAAAAATGGATCAATAGATCAAATTGGACCTTAGGTCTAACTGGCCCTAGACAGTTTCGTGCCATAACTCCTTATAAGATGTTTAGAAAGCGACCGACGGCTACGTAAGACTAAATTTTAACCCATCAATTAGTAAACTTTAACATAACAAGATCACTAAGAAGTGAAAAGGAGAAGAAGACTAAAGAAACGGACAACAAAATTTGTAAGAAATAACAAAATACATTGTTGTCAACCTCTCTTCTGTATTCAATTGATGGATTAGTGTTCATCGCTTAATGCCTTCTGCTGCCTTCCATGTTTATCTATTGTTATTTTTTTGGAATTTAAAGCCCCGTTTAGACAATCAGTTATTAGTTCAGTTGTCAGTTCAGTTAAAAATGGCAGTGCATTTAGATTTCAGTCCAGTATTGAGTTGAGCTTTCAATTTACTCGTAGCCGAAGTTAAAAGATTTATCTACTAAAACTGATAACTGAAGTGAAAACTTATGGGAATTCCATCAGTTTCAGTTTCAGTTAGATGCTTCAATTTTTGCATTTAGACATCAGTTTAACTGAAACTGAAACTGAAATGATTGTTAAAATAGGGCTAAAACAGATTTTGTCACTTATGTCAAAGTAAGAATTCACCGACAATTCTTTGCATATGTGAGTTAAAAATTAAACATTTTTCAATTGTCAAAAAACTGTGATTTAAATTTGCTAACAGCAGTTGACAGCGAAATCAACCACGATTTGGAGAGTTGACCATTTAATTAAATTCCACACGTTTGAAATTTCACAATAGTCAATAGAATGAAAAAAAAAAAAAAATGGTTCTTGACGAGAAATGAATTATAAAATTAATAGGGACGTGGCAGTTGGGGATATGGCCATTCGGATTTTCCAAGATTCCACAACATTTGGTAAATGATCAATCAGAGAACAGAGAGTTAGTATAGCATACGATTCGCGCAGAAGTAGATGTACTCGTATAAAGACGTGCGGCATGTCAAAAAAATCAATCATATTTCATAATATGGTCATTATTGGTCATTAACGGTAAGAAGAAGCACTGCTTGAGCAACGAAGGTCGACAAACAAGAGTTGTGTCAAAGATGTACTAAACAAAATTGAAATTATCAATTTGAATGTTATTTTTTAGACAAAATAATAATAGCAATTGAAAATCGCTTTACACTACCGATGACACAGGTAAAAAGTGTGAAAGGAGTTTTTCCAAATTGAAAATTATAAAAAACTAGCTGACCCGGCAAACTTCGTCTCGCCCCATTTTAACGCCTTCAGATAAACTCCGAAGTGATATAATAAAACACAGATAGTTAAAATTTCAATGTAATTTATTTGAATGGAATCGAAATCAGTAGAGAGCGATGTGATAAACAATGTTTTTTTATTTGTTTTCCGGCGCAAAAACAAACAACGAAGACGGTTTGCCAACACGCGAACAGGCAACGTACAGCTGACCGTGCGAAAAACAGGGAAATTCGAGATTAATTCCACAGACTTCCAACGATTGGCCTTGCGATTTATTGATTGTCATCGCAAAAGCCAATCGAACGGGTAACTGAATCCGCTTGAATTGGAATGGAAGATCAGTTGGAATAATCGGAATTCGTGGGATAAGGACTTCCTCTCCTTTGAATTTGCCCTTGATGATCGTCGCTTGAATCACATTGTTCATCACTTTCTAGACGAATCGTTGCACAACTTCGGATAACTCAGATTCCACAACATGATTATGATCGATCCCACCTTCAGCTGTAAATTGTGCGGTGGTGTTCCTGATGGCACATCAAGCGAGTTCAAAAATTCCGTCGGATAGTTGCTTCATACTCGTTGGTCATGCTGTCAACGGATTTGTAGGTACGTATGCAGTTCTCTAGCGATTTGACTTTGAATAATGAAATTCAAGCTTATTGCCCGTTCACTAATACTAATCCAATCGAGATTTTTATAATTTTGTGCAATTCCGGGGAACACTTTGGTGATGAGTTCCTCCTTGGACGATGTGAACTCGCAAAAAATTTGAGGAAACGATAACAATCCAGTCGAAACATCAACGGGAATTTGACCATTGCCAAGCGCCAGCAGGTTAACCTTCTCCTGGTAATTACGAACACCTGAAAAAAAATTTTAGCCAAATCGGCCGAGCAGTTCTCAATTTTCGATATCTCCAATTTCCCAACTTTTCCGGAGGGTTTTCCCAAAATTTTCTCTCAGAAGAACCTTCTCCCGGCGGCGATTACGTACAACTGAAAATTGAGCATGAGCCAAATCGGTTCTCATTTGATGAATTACTATACATTTTTGCCACCATTTTTATAGAATATAAATTAAGATAAACCAATGACAGTTTGGAGACGTATATGTTAATGGCTTGTGAAAATGACATCCGTCAACAAATCAAAGAAAGTAATAAATATAAAAAAAAAATAATAATAATACGGATTCATATGAAAAAATGTATGTATTTATGTATAATCTATATAATTTGCAATAAAATTAGAGTTTATAAAATTTTTTTGTATAATTGTTTTTAAAATTGAAATTTTTTTCAAAGAAATTTAAAATCCTGGTAGCAAATATGTTCCCACCACGCGCCTGGATATACCTACCACAAGAAGGTTTTCATTCGAATTAATGTTTTATTTCAAAATGCAGTAGGTAAATTGCCTAACGAATTTCTTAGGTATTAGAACGGTTTTACTTTCTACAGTGCGCAATACAAGTTGGTTGAGATTTTCTTCCACTTGTGTACGCCACCTCAGGCATGGGTTTTCTCCTGGATTGGATATGCCGTAGTGTGGACTTTTGTTCGGTTGTGGACGGACCTAAAACGGCACTAGTAGGGGCCAATCAGTTCATTGATAAATGGTTTCAGGCGTTTAGAGAGTGCGGCAAACAGGGTCTTGTATGCGGTGTTTAGAAAACTGCTTGAGAGGTCTCCTTTTTTCTAGACCGGACAATCGATGCTGAGGTTCCATTTATTAAACATACTTTCTTCTGACCAAATCTTGGAGATGAGTTGGTTTATGCTCACCAACAAGTCATCTTTTGCTTCCTTAAGTAGAAAACCCAAAATGACGAACAATTTTGCAACAACAAATTGTATGAGATTTTTTAGGGCGTTATTTTCAAACTGATTTGGGGGTTATTTCCTTGGTCGTTATTGCCTAACGCCGTTCATTTCTAGCTACAGGTTTTGGTGTATTGGGAATCGCCTTTTTCTTTGGGTAAAACTTCCGCACGTTGCTCCTTGAAAAGCACTTCTCTATTTCCTCAATTGCGCGTTTCTCGTACTTATCTTCTCTAAGAAGGAGATGTTCTTCAATCCTATTTCGATCTAGACCTTACAAGCCGCTCTCATCTCATGTTGCATGAGTTTATTGGCTATTCATCAGACCAAGAGTTGGTGATCAGATGAAAACTAGCCCATCAGTCGTGGTGTCTCTGATGGCCTTTTGGCATCGATACCGTTGGCCTTTGGTATGCGATCGACAAAAGTTCTGGCGGTAGTTAAGTCTGCTCTCTATTGTTGTGGAGTCTTAGAAATCCGCATTCGTACTTTGGCTACAACAAGGGAATGGTCCGAGTGTATATTGACAGCTGGGAATGTTTGGACATCTAAAATACTGAAGGAGTGCCTTAAGTCGATAGCAACATGATCAATCTGGCTAATGGTTTTTTGATCTGGTGCCAGCCATGTCACCAATGACGAAACCGTGTGCCTAGAATCATCACGTTTTCTAAAAGCTTCGCATAGTTTTAGAAACTTGCCACGGTAAAATGGACGATATAGCCATGTTCATATTCCAAGCACGCACCAGCTACATTGGGTCCATAATTCTACTTCATGAAGAACCTTCCATACAGTTCCCACAGTAAAGTAACTCAAATTCATACCTCCACGCTATGGCTTTTATTATGATTACAGCATCTTGGAATATGTGTCATTCAACGAATACACCTTTGTCGTTAACACCTTCCCTCTGCTTCTGAATTTTGCATCTTGTATTATTAGCCTTGCGACGGCACTTCAGTCACCATCAAGCAAGCTACTATTCATCCATTAAACAAACCTGCGCAACTTTTGTTTACTCCGATTGTCCCATGTTCCAGACGGCTCTGCTAGTGCTATTCACAATTTTTTTTCCCAAAAGTGTTCCGCAATTGCACTGTCAGTACAATATAGCTGCCACTCATAAAAGTGAATCTAAAAAAAAATAAACAATTCTTGAATTTACCAAGATAATTTCTCATCTCAAGCGGCCTAAGCCGACATTACAGCACAAGCATCAAAAAACGTCGAAGAGACGGGGAAGCCCTTGCATATTTGATCAGTTTTGCAAAAGAGTTTTTTAATTACTCACTAAAATGCGATATTACACAGATGCATAGATATGCCTGCAGTGTAGATACATGTTGTTGGAGAAGAAAATTAAAACATATGCAAAGATACCACTTAGATACATGCTCCATGTCAGAGGTATATCGCAATATCAGCACTTGCAACGCAAAACACTAGCTGGAAAGGAGGGTGTTCACAACCTTTACACCAGCTGGTTAGTGGGGCATCCGTATACACAGATACATTAAGTTGAGTATCTTGGTCGGATAGAAAAATTGTGAAATTTTCATTAACGCATGAGAGATTATAATTATTGTATTCTAGTAGGTTGAGTTAAGCGTCAAATGATTGACAGATACTCGGTGTGGCGTCTGTGTTTTTCAGTGGAGCAATTAGGCCATCTAATTAAACTAGATTTAGTGGATAATATCTATACATATAATAAAACTGTAGCAATTTTCTTTGTCAGCTCAAAACTCGAAAACTACTGGACAGATTTCGATGAAACTTTTTTAAAATGTTTCTTAAGACTGTGAGACTGCTATAGGTTATGTCGTTTATAGCCACGTCCTTAGGAAAAGTTTTTAGCCAAAATGTATTTTTTGAAGTGAAAATATATACATACACATATACCTTGCTACAAATGGATGTTTATACTTTTGCGATCGTGCGACAGGACAAACAAAAACAAAACAACACTGGCACACGTATACCTCGCATTCGAAAAGGGTTGATTTGTTTTCGCAGTTAGTGCTATGGCCAGTTGTATAATATGTAGGTATGTATATTATGGCATGGGGTATATTATTAACCGTCAGAAGAGAAGATACGTACAGACGTTCATTCTGATATGTGGTACGGTACCAGTGTAAGGTTGAGGTAGGTAGTTGATTGAATTCTGTTGGAAGATGGAAACAAAGGAAAGGAAATGCAGTATTACAAACAAGTACCAAGATCATAGAGAGGGAGGACGATGCAGAGGGAGGGCAATGCAGAGGGTGCACATTAAATATCCAATACATTACATCCATTATCGATAACGCCTCGCAACGCAGTATGAATTTCATTCTGATATGACGTAACAGGGTAGGGTTGGGGTAGATGTTTGGATTCCATAGGAAGAGGGAAACAAAGGAAAGGAAATGCAGCATCCATATCCATACTACTTACATACAACGTCCGTCTGTTCGTCTCTCCATAACTCGAGAACCATTCGTCCGATTTTCATGACTTTTTTTCTGATTTATAGATGTGTGGCCAACTTAGTCCGTAGGGTCAGTGAGAAATGCTTAGGAGTAAAGGAGTCGCGTGGAGTAAGGGACTCACTAACCGATAGCCGTATGAACTTGAAAGTTTGTATGTTGATAGATAAGCAAACATTATTACATGCCTCATTCATCGTTTTTCAAAATTCGTCCTATAAGGGTTGAAAAACTTTTCAAACCAACTTTTCTATTTCGACCTTACTATACGCTTAACTTGCCATTATACTTATAAATCTATATGTCAATTCAAGATATGCTTTTATTTGTTAGGCAATACTTCACACCGTATACTTCAATTTGCTTTATCGATTGCAGTTGTGCTCAGGGGTAGTTTATTGCGTTCTAAAAATAGAATGATTACTCGCACCTCGCACGGCAAGCATTCAGAATGCACATTATATATGCGTATGTATGACGTAGTTGAATTTGATGTAGCGAATGGATATGCATAAAACAAACTATGTACATATGTACGTACATATAAGTAGTTTGTGATGCGTAAATAAGTTTGCACAATGGTAAATACATGTATTTGAGGTCTGCAGCTATGGAAATTGTTACGATATGATCGCGCAGTACAAATAATCAAATCATACCTGTGACGAGTTTTCACTCATGTGATATAGCTATTATGTCCATCGACTTAGGAAGGACTTTCGGTACAGGTTACGTAAGGACTAAGTTGTCGACTAGGGAGGGGTAAAGGGGTGGTAGGGACGAAATCTGGAACTATTTGACCGATTTTAAAAATTCTTTCAACATTGTACTGGCTACATCCTCCGGATCAGTATAGGTTACTTATGGAGAGGATGGCGGAAGGGGAAACGGGAGTATAGGGGCTACCTTCGGAAGTACTCGACAATCGCTGGAGTAGGCCTCCGACAGCCATGTTTTTCACATGGACAGCTATATGTTGCATGTTCGCGTGTGAGCTGCAGTTGTTTATACTTGCGCCCACTAAAATAATAACGTGTAGGTATAGTTTACAAAAAGGCATTGCGATAAAATATTTTGTAAACTTAAAATAGAGGAAAATATATAAACAAACGTACAATGATAACTCAAATAAATGTTAGTTTTATTTAAAAGAAAAACCGGCGGGCGGAGCCGCGGGCATTTGCTAGTCGACAATATGTGGTGTCTTTTCGTATGGAAATCATTTATCGAGCAATTGTCTAGATACATACATAATGTACATTAGGGTGGGTATAAAAAATAAATTTCGTCCGATCGTTCGGCTGCAACTAGTGTTTTTGGATGTGGGTTTGTCATATGTGGCAGATTAAGGCAAAAAGTCTAGAGCTATCGTCACGTTAGTGAACGACTTATATCCGCATCAAGGCTAAACTCGCCAACATCAGCTCCATATGCGCTCGTACCGCCACTGAAAAAAAGGACCACGCTACTAAAGAAAGTATCTATAAGAGCTCCTTGAAAAAAATTCGAACAATACCAGAAAATCGAGGTTAAAATATAGCTAGAAAGATACGGGAAGGACATCGGATTCTCAGAAAGAAAGAGAAAGTGCACTAAAAGCCTACGGTTAAAGAAATTGTGGAGATGCTATTCCAGAAACAATGTACGGAAGTCTTACCAAAAGCTGAAAAGAACGTACCAGGGCAAATAAAATCCCGTACAGAATCCTGTAGAGATACGCAGGGAAACCTTGGAATAGAATCACAGTCGGTGCTGAGAATGTGGAAAACTATTTTTGCAGACTATAATCAGTTTCAGTTTTCAGTTTCAAAAGTTTCTTTATTTTTACAATAATTTCAATTTATAGGTAATAGTTTAGCCAGAAAGCAAAATGCTTATCATGGCGACGAAGACCAGAATCCAGCGTTTGGTAGAACGTACCATTCAATATAGACGGCGGGCGGCGATCTGATTGTCCCTATCAGTGTGGTTTTAGGCCAGAAAAGTCTACCGTCGATCAAATGATCACACTTAAGTCCAATTCGATAGTCACCACCTTTTCATCAATATAGAGACGAGCTATACAGAGCCTGCTATGCATAGTTTTGGTATCCCTGCAAAACTCGATCGTTTGTGTAGGGTGATGACGGAGACAGCTCGTTGCTGCAGTGCTGCTCACGTCTCACAGGACAACACACAAGGAACGTTCTTTCAAAAGTCTGTCCAATTGCATACACCGATGATATTGACATAATTGGTAGAACACAGTGAGCTGTCACTAGAAACGGAAGCGGCTAGAATGGATCTCGCGGTCAACGAGAGCAAAACCAAGAAGGAACACTTAAAATCGACGGATCGGACAAAACCTTACAATTGACAGCTATAACTTTGAGGTAGTGAGAGACTTTGTACACGAGTAGCTCGGCTATTCTATCAGCCCTGATAACAAGGTCTCAGAAGTTAAACGATGCGATGGATAACACTTGCCAGCCTCTGTTTCTTTGAGCTGAGAAGCAATTGCGTAATAGAGCCCTATTCCGAAGAAGTAAGGAGATTCTACTCGTATATAAGACCTTTATTATCCCCGTCCTGCTTCAGACGCTGAAGCTTGGACCTAGTCAAAAATTTCACATTAGTTCTTTAAGATGGCTGGGACGTGCAGAAAAGAGATAGCGCAGTAGAGGAAGACCTCGCCTTAGGTGGCGCGCACAAGTTGAAGGGGACCTCAACCAACTCTCTCTCTTTGGCTAGAAGTTAAAGCCTTGGTTCACTTTGAACTGTAGAGCCGCTTACGCATAGTAAAAAGGTTTTAAAATAAAATGGCCTATGTTGAAAAATATCAAAATATTGGGTAAAACATAAATTTTCAAAATCAATGCGCAGGTAGAAGGAAGGTTCAAAAAAAATATACATCTTTGGTGTAGGCACAATGTTCGAGAAGGAAGATATAAGAGTGCTGCCTCTAATAGCTGTATCTAAATAGCAAGTAGGTCATTGATATGGAGAAGGAATAGAATTGGGTAGAGTAGAGAGCCTTGAGACACTCGTGCGTTTATAGAAATGGAACTGGGCGATGCAGATACATCTGCTAGGAGAACTGTCCAGAAATACGCTGAGACTTGTTTTTGTAATTCATAAGAGGTTAATTTGCTTAGTAGAGCTCTATGACTGACCTAATCAAATGAAAGCCTTTGAGATATTCCAGACTACGGCTCCGGATGTTGTTCGACTGACTGCGTCCATAAGTGGGTTGCATGGGTCAGTACTCAGTAGGTCTCCAGAAGAATGACGTCTTTAAAATCTATTCTGTTTATTAATCTGTGGCCTTTTAGATTTTTGATTATTTCGAAATTTATAGTTTTTTTTTTTCTATTAACTTGGGTAGACTGGGAAGTGAAGCTATTGGACAAGTATTTTCTTCCTTTTTTATGAAAATCGGTTGAATGGGTCCTATAGGGTATCTTCTTTACTTACACCTACGCATCATCGTGTGCGGTTTTTGGCAATATTTCATATCTATCCAAAACTCTTCCCCAGTTGGAACGACTCCTGTTAACAAACGTTTACAGCTTTCTCAAGACACTTGTTTTCCAATAAGTGCTGCAATCCTATAGCAAAATTGAGCACACAAATCCTTTCCCAGTTTTCGAACTCCATAAGACTTTCTTTTTTAGGGACCTTCACAGTTCACAATCATTCAGTTTTTCTACTCATCAAAAAAACTTTTTGAGGCCCAAGGTCGCTGTTGGGGGAGGAGCTCTGCTGATGTTATTCGCGCCGGCCGCACGCAAAATTTTTCCGGGAATATGAAAGTCGATTGCAGAAGTGATCTTATCTTTACTTGGAGTTCCGGTACGTATGCGGGCATCTGCTACCTCGGATAGCACATGTTCCTTCCACATTTTGGGCTGGTTTGGCTGGAAATAAGTAGAGAGTCATTTATGTAAGCCTTCCGCCATGTGTTCACCAAAGTGATGACTAAATCTTAAGTGATATTCGGTAAACGGTTCTGTTGTCATTGCTCGCTACTTCCTCTCAGTGGGCAAGTCGTATCTTGTTTTTATCAAATATGATGTTAAAATCTTTGACCTCTTTTTATCGTTTTCGGGGTACAAGCTTTGGGTTAATATTATTGTCAAACTCATGCCTCATCTTCTCATAAGTAGCGAGTGGCATAAGTGTACGCTCTGATTAAAGATGACAAGTATGAACAGATGTGTACGAGAAATTTAGGCTTCTAAATTTAGCACCTTAAAGCACCTTTGAAAGCCATCGCGCTAGTGCCTAACTCAGTGGGTTGTATATGCTCAGTCGTGTTTTCATGCCTAGTTGTAGTAAGGATTGAGCCTGTTATACCCAGACAAGCAATAATCTGTACCATCTTCAAGTATCTTGAGGTAGGATTCATCGATAATAGCCTCTCATCAAACAGCTTAACCAAAGGTTGTAAGGCACACTTCTTTCCGAAAGCCTTCCCAAAGCATTCAGTCCTTTCTCCATTATTTTCTCTGTATTCTGTTCAGTTCGGAGCTCAATACAACGTGTTTGAATAAGATATTCCATATGTAGGAGGCGATAGAACTCCACCTTGTGGCGTCCCTCGATTAACGGACTCGCGATCAACCATCGAGGGTCATTATTGTCACTGAAAGGTCGCTAGGCGTTGCTGAAATGATAGCAAGGCTTAGAAAGTTACTAGTTTCCTTATACCAATATGCACCCTCTAAATTTAGCTATTCCGTGCGTCGGAGTGCATAGAGGTTTGCTATTTGTTGGCCCCTTTCGACAAATTATCCTTTCCAGCTTACGGGCGCTGGTCATCAGTTTTTTGTTCAACATGCCCACCAGTTGAAATATGTATTCTACATCCGGTACTGGGAGGTATCCTCGTTTCCTTCTGGAACCATTCCTTCCAGGTTTTAGGCCTTCACTCTAAAACAGCAATCGGCCGACTGCTTTCCATCGGGGTTTTTGTGGCCTATAATAGCCAAAGTTAGATCCTATATAGGTACATGAATCAATAAAGTTTGTATGCACCCATGTATGCACCCAGTATTAACATTTCCAACCGTAAATTTCTTACTTATGCTGGAAGGAAACTTTTTTTCTTTTTATCCATTGTTGTTTACGATATTAGCTATCGATAAATCAAAAGATCAGCTGATTTGTTAAGCCCCGTTATTTTTTGAAGCACAATGATCGCTGACATGACATGTGTTACACATTACACATTGTGTTAAATTTTCATCAAAAAAGTTTGTATGCAAAAAGTTTTTTTTCAATTGTTTTCTTCGCGGTGAAAAAAAATTGACATTAAAGTTAAAGGTATTGTTGTAATTTGATATTAGCTCTTTAGTTTTATTAAAAAAATCTGCAAACTAAATACCATAATCTTAGCTTGAACAATAATGGCGCCACGCGGGAAGGAGTTGTCTCTAGACATGAAAGACTTGATAATAAAACTGTTTCTTGAGAAGAATTCTCAAAGAAAGATTGCCGAAATTGTTGGGAAAAGCCATTCAACGGTACAAAAGGTAATCGAAAAGTATAAAGCAGAAGGAACTACCAAGACAAACCCAAGATCTGGACGCCCAAGCATATTTACCGAAGCAGAAAAACGGATTATTGTGCGTAAGGTGCGAAAGGATCCCAAAAAATCAGCACCAAAAATACAATCTGAAATTGAAAATCAATTAGGAAAAGCGTGCAATCCTGAAACCATTCGCAAGGTACTCCATTCTGCCGGATATCATGGCCGCAACATGCGTAAAAAGCCGTTCATCAATGTAGTCAACCGTACCAAACGAATTTCATTTGCGAAGGAGTATGAATCAGCGGACCAAAACTTTTGGAACACCGTCATATTTTCAGATGAGAGCAAGTACAACATCCATGGATCAGATGGACGAACAAAAGTATGGCGAAAAGTAAATTCCGAGCTGGAGCCACAGAATATGATGGGAACAGTCAAGCACGGCGGTGGATCTGTACTTGTCTGGGGTTGTATGGCAGCCTCTGGAGTCGGCAGGCTGGTATTTATCGATGGGACAATGGACAGATTCGGATATTTAAATATTTTGAAGTATAATTTGCACCAAAGTGCCGAGAAACTTGGCCTTGGAGACTCTTCCAACAAGACAACGACCACAAGCATACTGCATACATAGTGAAAGAGTGGCTTCTTTATAAGGTAAAAAACAGCTCAAAACACCACCTCAGTCACCTGACTTAAACCCAATCGAGCATCTGTGGGATCACCTTGATCGTCTAATCAGAAAACGCGAGATTAATAATAAGGATGATTTAAAGAAAGCCCTCTTGGAGGAGTGGGAGAATATACCCGCTAGCGTTACCATGAACCTTGTATGCTCAATGAGATCCAGACTCCAAGCAGTATTAAAACAAAAGGGATACCCCACCAAATATTAGATGATAAAATTATATTATTTAGTTAAGTAAAAACTGTAGTAAAACGGGTTGAATTTGTTTTGCATACTTACTTTTTTGATGTATTTTTTAGGGTTTTAGGTATATAAGGTAAAAAAACAGCTCAAAACACCACCTCAGTCACCTGACTTAAACCCAATCGAGCATCTGTGGGATCACCTTGATCGTCTAATCAGAAAACGCGAGATTAATAATAAGGATGATTTAAAGAAAGCCCTCTTGGAGGAGTGGGAGAATATACCCGCTAGCGTTACCATGAACCTTGTATGCTCAATGAGATCCAGACTCCAAGCAGTATTAAAACAAAAGGGATACCCCACCAAATATTAGATGATAAAATTATATTATTTAGTTAAGTAAAAACTGTAGTAAAACGGGTTGAATTTGTTTTGCATACTTACTTTTTTGATGTATTTTTTAGGGTTTTTTAGTTAAAGTTTATAGATTTGAAGATTTTGTGTTTTTTTTAAATATTTTAAGTGCCTTAAATGAAGTTCCTTATATATCTTTCTGAAATATATCTATTCATTTGTTTATAATGCATTGCTTTTATGTTTTTTTAGTGCCTAATGTTTGTTTTATCAACTGCATACTTACTTTATTGATTCACAGTATATACTATATACTATACTTTTCCTGCCGCATTACCTATAACCTCGTCAGTTGAGTGGATTCGTTTGGAAGCCAACTCTCTTTAAGACTTAGGCCTACTGCCCACATAGCTGCGCTTCATACGCACGCTTTCGTTATTTGCAGCTTTTTGTACGCTTGCTTGCAGCTTTCTTGGATCTTGCATATAAACAAACGAAGCTCTGTCCTCAGAGCAGCAAAGTCGCATTTGCGGGTACGAAATGCAAGCTGCAAATGACGAAAGCGTGCCTATGAAGCGCAGCTACGTGGTGATTGGTTCACTATGAATTGTACCTTTCTTTCTTAGTAGTAATAATTTGAAAATTTACGTCTTCTACATCAAGGGGGTTAGGTATTTTCTGTCAAGTAGCATGCTGCCTTCATACCCTTGACTACCAGAGTGTGATCTTTCATTGAAGTCGAGCCCTAGGGATGATTGAATTTTCATTTTCGTGCGATCTACCTGTAGTTAATATTGTTCGTTATAGTGCTTCGATGTTTTGGTTTTCTTCGAGTTAGTAGGTTCACTAACATTCTAGGATGCAATGCGCGGAGGTAACACTTGGCAATGACTTGTGCATCGACAATCGCTCCTTCAGTCAATACGCAAGGAGCATACTGAAGGTGAAGTCTGTGATAAAAAAGTATAGTAATGACGATACCGGTTAGATGACGATCACGAAAATGATAACGCTTAGATGATGAACGGACATTTTATTTCTTCCTCGTCCATAAAAAATTTGTATGACGGTGGTTATTCGCCCCATTAGACGTTTTTCGAGTATAACATGGTCCTTTTGGATGATGAATAAGTCGTCAATGCTTAGGTTTGTGCTACGTGATGCCCACTTCCTATATTTTGCATCTCCTAGTATTTCGTGGACCGTCTTTGCGAAAGTGCGTTTAGGGTGCGTTGATTCGTGCCCACTTCTGGCTGAATCTAATTTCAGCTACCTCTTAAACAGGTTCGAGGATTGCCGTGAGGGCATGTATCAGATAACTTTGCTTATTCACTATTGACTGATCGATTTTGCACGTAATGGGGAGTAGTCATATGATAGCTCTGATAATGATTGACCAAACCCATGGGATGAAGCCGATAAAAGTGAAGGCATCGACCTTTCTAAAAGAGAAAAATCTACCAAAAAATTAAAACCTCCAATAATAAAAACCCTTTAAAAACTTATTTTTGCTTTCAAAAGCGTTGGCCTGAATTTTAACTTGTTTTAACAATTAACTCTCCCATTTTGTCAATTAAATTACCAAAGTTAGGAAAACTTTGCAGGAAACTCTGCATTTTGTATTTACCTATACTACTGTAGGTTTTCTGACCTTCCCACTACTTATAACATTTTCAAATATTTCAACTACTTATCCACTTACACGTCTTATACTACATTCTCGTAATATTTTCCAGCAAATTGATGGCTACACAGCTGGCGAAGATTATCCAGCATACGAAACAGTACCCAAAGGACTGGCCTTCAACTGTCAAGGGAGACTACCAGGTTACTACGCCGACCCTGAGACCCGTTGTCAGGTAACACCAACAAACATAAAGTATTTAAAACAAATAGTTAAAACACTTTATTTCTCCACCCAGGTCTGGCACTGGTGCCTTCACTCCGGTCACCAATACTCCTTTCTCTGTCCCAACGGAACAGTCTTCAATCAAGCCGTCCGTGTATGTGATTGGTGGACTAATGTAAACTGTGAAACATCTGAACAACTTTACCAGAACAACGAGGAGTTGTACCGTGTCGAAACAACAACAGAGTCTACTTGATATAAGGCCGACGATTATCGATATTCATCCACAAGCACTGCCAATTCTACCGCCACCAAAACTCGATCTGGCTCCAGAAATCAAAAACTCGTCGCCACCCATCGGAATCGACTTCACAGTCAACCTCAGTCCAAAGGCTCAATTAAAACCACATCAACTACCACAATCCGCACAATAACCAAAAATAGTTTAAGAGGTACAATTAAATACTCAGCTCGCAGCAGCCAACAGCCACAAACTAGTGTAAGCAATAGCAACAAGGATAAACTAGCAACAAATCCGAACAATCTAAATGCCGAAAAGCTAAAGGACTACAAGAGCAGAATCAAAAACCGATACAACATCGACTACGATCATTCGCTGGAAGATGAATATGAGATAATCGAGGCCATTGAATAGGGAGACCTGGGGGAAAGGGGAGCTAAAATGTGTATGATAGTAGTTTAGTGTAAATTTGTTAAGTTTTTATTATTTAAATGTAAGAATAGTGTACAGTTAAATTTGATTTAGTTGTGAAAATAAACAAGAAAATCCTGAAAGTGTTTATGTCGCCTAAAAGCAGATTATACTTTTGCCATTGAGATGAGCTATTGGTTTGAGCCTGAGGTGGGGCTTTTCTTCACCATAGCCATAACAAGATCGGTGCTTTGAATTTTCGTCTAAATTGCTCAAAGCTTTTGTTTATGCCAACTTGATTAGTTGCGCAGCTGTTCTCGTTTTGTTTACACTCGCTGGTAGGTAAGTGTTCTTTAATAAACAAATTTAGAAACAATAGAACCGAATAATAAAATATAAATAAATAAAATTTATATTAAACTGAAATTGCCTTAAAGTTTATAAGTTGCATTTTTGTGTGGATAAACGTGGCTTTAGTGAAATGTTAACGCGGAATGTTGTGCAATAGCAATTGTAAGTCACACCAAAGTGGTATAAACTTTTTTGACGTAGTAAATAAGTTAGCTCGAACAGGTGGGAATATTTGGTAGACAACAGTGTGTCTTAAAATATTTCGGCAAATTTTTAGATTGGCTTTACTTTAAAATTATGATTAATATTAGGGCCAGTAATTTTTTTTTTCGTGTAGCTGGATGTAAAATCGCTGAAAGACACCACATGCGAGCTTTGCGTTAGTGTGGGACTTGCGGTTACCGGTTAGCTCACCCACTAAAAACACCCGAGGGAAGCATGGTGTTACCATCCTTCCAATAATCGCACCTAGTCGTTAAACTAATCAGCAATTTGTTTCTAATACTTTTTGTTTTGTTAAGTTTTTTGTTTTTGTCTTTTAATTCTTTATCACTTTTGTTAGTGTGATTGTGTTATAAAATTAGATTTATTTTCTTTATTCCTAGTTAGCTAGTTCGAAAGGTTTTACTCTTCGTAATCTTCTAAATAAATTGTTGTTATTAAGGAGTTCGACTACTTCTGAATTAGAATGGTTGCGAAGCCTACCTTCATGTCTTTTTGCGAACTTCCTGACCTCGTCCTCTACCGTTTCAATTTTTAGATCTCAATGTAGATCAGCGTTACGTATGTACCATAGCGCATTAACAATATTGCGTAGTACTTTATTTTGGAAGCATTGAATGCTTTGTAGGTTTGTCTTACTTGTGCACCCCCAAAGCTGGAGACCATATGTCCATATTGGTTTTAGGACTTGCTTATATAGAATCAGTTTATTATATATTGAGAGACATGAGCCCTATGAGCCAATACATTTTATTGTATCGTATATTTAGTTCGTCATATTTTTTCTTGACATGAGTTTTCCAGCGCAACTTCGCGTCTAGAGTCATGCCTAAATACTTAGCTGAGTTCGAATGAAGAACTTCTTTGTTATTAATGTACACAGGTATGTGTTGTACATCTTTAGTGGTGAAGTGAACATGGATTGACTTCAGTTAATTTAATTTTATTTACCATTTTTTGGTCCAATAAGATATATCACTTACTGTCCTTTGCAGTTTTTCTTTAACTTCCTGCACGGGTTTTCCGACAGCAAGTACAGCAGTATCGTCTACAAATGTGGGTACAGTAGTTTCGTCATTTTGTGGTAGGTCGTTCGTGTATATAAGGAAAAGTACAGGTCCTAACACACTACCTTGCGGTACTCCCGCTTTTATATATTTTTATTTTTATTTAATTCTATATAATCGCTGGATTATATATGACTCTAGTATTTCTGAGTATTGTTTGGGAAGATATTTTGTAGCTTATGGACTCTCTCTCTCGTCTTCGCACATTTCTTCCGTTTGATGTAAATGTTCAATGTCTTCGTATGGCTGGAAGACGTTTTTAAGATGTTCCGCAAATAGATCCGCCTTTTGTTTATTTGTTTTCGTCCAGTTTCTACTGCTATTTTTAACTGGTGGAACGTATGCTGTTGGTCTCTTCATTTCATTTGTGGCCTTCCACAGTGAGT
This sequence comes from Cheilosia scutellata, assembly GCA_955612985.1. Taxonomy (NCBI): domain Eukaryota; kingdom Metazoa; phylum Arthropoda; class Insecta; order Diptera; family Syrphidae; genus Cheilosia; species Cheilosia scutellata. The sequence goes on along the minus strand of OY015311.1, from coordinate 41,849,632 downwards.
ATTCTGTACTGGCATCGTTTGTCAGATTTGTAAGGTATCTTTCCACAGACAAATTTTTCATTTCTTTGATCTTTTTTCTTAGTTTATTGTTTAGACTGTTAAGTCCTGTTTTGTCACTTGGCGCTCTCGATAATTGTCAGCGTTGGGGTAAATGTAGTAACATTTATTTGTGTAATTTTACCATTTTTTTTTTAACTTCATTTATCCTTTTCCAAAAATTGCGACATAGACAAAAATCTCGGAAAACTGAAGCCAAATATTCGGCATGGCTAAAATCCGTCCAGTGCAGTCACTTTACTACGATCGTAGCAAAACTGCTAAGCGATTTCGAAAAAGTCAAACTTTCTATGTAGTCTGTTTTTTAAATACATATGTACCTCAATTTTGATACGCTATTTTAGCACGAACAGTCAACAGGAGATTTTTAATTTTTAGAACTTTCACAATGATTTATTGTAATTTTCACTATTATAAGGACTGTACGAGAAAAAAGCCGGAAACATTTGCGCGGTATGATAATACTGAAATATGAAATTGCAGTACCGTTAAATTTTGATCACATGATCTTATACTCATTATAAATAAATAAATAAATTATAAATTATTTGATCTTAAGGCCGCGTGTTACCTGGGATAAATGGGATTATGTTCGGTTAATTTTTTATCGTAGTCGAAAATGGATTTTCAGCTGTCAGCGATTTATCCTGCTCCGGAAGCAAGATAATAAATTATCCTATAGGCTAATTTTTGTCATTCTCTTTTGCTTGAGTTTTGCTAGAATTTCAAGAGGAAATAAAACACTGAATTTAATTGTCAAAAAAATTAGCCGAAGATAATTATTTAGCGCATCCTAATAAAGTGTAGAAATAGTAGTTTAAAAATATGTTAAGCATAATCCGTTTCTTTCAGCATTAAAAATTGTCAGGCCTAGTTTCTCTTTCCGGATTTTTTTTCGTCCGGATTTTTTTTTTCACAGTCCTTATTTAAAAATTTAACGAATACGGGATTTTACCGCATGAGTTCTGTGTGAACAACTTATTACAATACTCTTTGCCACTGTTCTATTTGATAAAATCACTTATCGGTGATATTAATCAAACTTCACAGCAATACCTGTATGGGTCAATAGCAAAAACTTTTTCAAAATTTGAGCGCAAAATATTCGATGGTATTTGAGATATACGATTTTTAGGTGTTTTTTTTTTACGGAAAGTGCCACACCCCTTTGCCCAACTTTGACCTAACTTCACAGAAACTCCGTTGGGATAATAACAAAGACTTACTCAAAATTTGACCTCAATCGGTTTGTATCAATTGGTAGTGTAGGTATATTCCCATACAACTATCTACTTGCAATTTTACGGCGTTTTTCCAATTTTTGCTAAGCCCCTGATTTAGATTATACCATAAAAGAAGAATTATTCAAATAGGGCTAGCCATTCTTGGTTTGACTTATCTACACACACCAATTGATTTTTACATACATACGAACGACCTATTTTGTGAGATTAGTCGTTGAACAATTATAAAAATAAGAACAACAACACAAAATTTGTGGAATGAAATTTTCATAAATATTTTTCCATCTGCACCAATTGTCAGTAACAATTAATACCTACTTGAAAAACTTGAATGGAAAAAATCGCATCGAATAGACGTTGTGTAAACGAGGGCTTTGTGATTAGACAATAGGGGTATTTTTTGGGAATTAGCTAGCTCACTTTTACTTTTACATGCAAAACTGTTATACTTACTCACTTCTGGTTGAATGGAGAATATAAAATGTTTGCAAGTCCTACCGCTCTAACAAACTTCAACATTCTACGGCAATGGAAAGTGGCCCAAATAAATAATAACCAATCTCCCTAATGGAAAATCTCAAGTTTTGGACTTTTCCCAGGGTCTAGCATTCAAGACAAGATATACTAACATTCTGCCGAATTTAAAGAACTAGGATGGCCGGAAGTGCTTCATAATTTTGATGATCATTGGTTCCGAAGGTAGAAGAATGTCGAAAACAGCCTGAGTTTGTTCCTGGTAAAAAGGAAAAGTGCCTTAAGTATAGAGAACTTGGCTGGGGTACTACTGTACCCTTTGATCCAGGGCCTGGACTGGTAGGAGCCCAAGTTTTACGGAAATGTGTTCATCACAGTGGACTAGGCACCATATTGGCCCATTGCCATCAGTGGGGCTCCTTAACCGTCAAAACCTAAAACAATTCGCCCAAGCAATTAATTTCACTACAAAACCTAAAATTTTTTTGAATTTCGTTTGTGAGGCCAACCTCCTCCAAATTGTCGAAGAAGTGCCTTCCAAAGTGTTTCCTCCTGTACCGAGCAATAGCTTGACATTCACGGAGGAGATGAGTAATATCATCTGCGACATGCAAGTCTTCGCAATACCTGCATGTGTCCGTATCTTTTAAACATAGTCTCCTACCGTTCTTCCTTTGGTTTGCCCTATTTTTAAAATTTTTTGAGAATATTTCTCTTTTCTCTAGTTTCAATTTGTTGAAGGTCTACACCGTTTTTGGACAGAACGTCATCCCTTCCGTTACTTTCAATATTACAGTGTTCGGGTACCCAACACAATCTGACTTGTGTGGCAGCTGCTGACAAGTTCAGATTTGATGCTGAAGGACTCTACCACCTTTAGCGCAGCCTGACTATCAATTTAGATAGCGATATTCTTGTTGGATATTGATCCCATATCAAGTAGATCTGCAGCTTTGAGCACGGCCAGAACCTTTGTCTGGAACACATTGCATGTGCCCGAAAGTTTTAATGACACGTGTAGGTCTATATCCCTAGAGTGTATACCTGACCCTGTACGGTCCTTAGTTTTGGAACCATCCGCATAAATCGAAATTTCATTTTCATTCGAAACTTGATTCTTTTGCCAGTCCTCCCTATCTGGGTATAGTACTTCGTACGGTGTGTCGAAGTCTAATTCACCCAAACTTTCATCCGTTTTAACAGGGTACTCAGATATAGCTTGCTACTGTTTCTCAAATACCAGTTTTTGTCTTCCAGGCACACAACTATATTCTTATAAAGTCAGGAGAATAAGCAAACCTTAATGATCAAATAATTTTAAACCTTTTTAGATGTTACGGGCCGGCTTAGATAAAAGGTGTCCGTCAATTTTGAAACACAACTTTTTTTCAAAACTGGCTACGGGACAAGAAACTGCTTTCATAGCAATAAAATTATTATCACACGTAGAAACATCAAAATAGTTTGTACGAATGTCGAATCACTTCTCAGAACCTTTTTACGATTGCGTAATGTCACCGTCACCATGGCTGGGAATCGATGCGCACGTACATTTGAATCTGTCTAACGTGACAGTGCTTCCTCACGTTTTCGATAAAATATTAAAATCACATTCAATCGTCGCGTCGCCTCACCTTTTGTACTTCTGGGAAGCATAAGCCAACATAACATAATCAAAGACTCCCACCGCGCACCGACTGACGCATTTTATTGCCAAAACAAACATTCGTTGCAATAAAAGCGAACCTAAGACGGAAGTACGGCTCACTCTTCTTCGATTTCAAATTAAATTTCCTTAATTAACGATTTCGAGCTCAAAGTTTTGCACAACAGCGCTTATGACTTGGACAATCCTACAGCGAGCGAAACCTTACGTAACTGCCAATTAATTCGAATTCAATTCAGTCCGCACTCTAAAACTGGGTGCTTGCCCGAAAACAATTACCATGCAGAGGTGGTCATTCTGCACATTTTTACAAGCGTTGTCAAAATTGGCCCTTATCAGATGGTGGCGGCGGCGGCTTCAAACTAGTAGGAGTGGTTCGGCAACATGGCCTGGAACACTGCAATCATCTGTCGAATTAGCGTAGGTGGTGGCAACGAAAAACGTGTTTCCGTCTGACACAATCACACAGCATGACAAGTAGTTCAGTGTACTGGGGGGAAATAGTTCACCACCCCCACCCTGTACAATAAAATAAAATTCCAAGCTTCAGGTTTTGTAACTTCTTTCTCTTAATTCAGACAACAGACGCGCATATAGGCGCACATTCGCACCGCGCTCGTCGACTTGTGCCAATATTGAAGGTAATCGACATGGAATAGTGCGACAGGTTTTTGTTTTTCTTGGCTTTCTGGTACAGCTTTATCTTTAATTGTTGTTTTCGTTTTCAGAAAAAAAAAACTGTATCCATATCTACAGTTGTGGTGGTAGGTCTTTGTTGAGTTATTTCTGCTCTGATGTCAAACAGGAAGAGTGGCTGGTTGGCACCTATAGCCCGAGGCGCGAGAAACCCCTACACCCGCAAACGGGTGCGAACTATGTAACAGAGACATGGGGGACTAAGAGCTTAATCATTGCACATGGTGCTCTACATTTGAGCCATGATTGGCTTTGGCTTTAATACAATTTTTAACCAGTGATCTGCAGCACAAACGGGTATGGTTCTTTAGAAAGGCTTCGTTTTGTTGTTTATGTTTATGACTAAAATAAAAAAACACTCATGAGTTTGAGCTGCACGATACTTTACATTACCATGGCATGACATGGTTAATTGGCTTTTAACTAGTAACTGGAAATCATGTTGTTTTTTTGACTGATGGCATTCTGAGAGTTAATCGAGATCTGTCATTCTACAGAAGTGTACAATGGACTGGTTGTTACTCGTTTTTAAACTACAACTATTTGCATTTCAATTCACTATACTTAGTCCATAAACGGTGTTAAACTGAATTATAGCGAAAGTGACTAGAAACTAGAAAAGCTGCTGGATAGCGACTTCACTTTGTAGGGAAGTTCAATTAACTGTTTGTATTATTTTGAAGTTTAGACAGGAGCACCATATTGCAGACATTACCCTTAGTCACCAAGGGTAAATATGTTTTTATATACAAAGCCGTAATGAGAATGAGGCGAACGGAAACTGAAGCGTCCATAGACATTTTGGTTTTAGTAGAAAAATGATTTGCAGGACTGCTACGTTAAGAAAAATGTTAAGCATGGCCAAAGCGGAGGAACCTTTCTTATTTAGGTCGCGCTATTTTCGAGGGTGGACCTGGGTCTCAACCGAAATCCCTCTACAGTCTTGGGATAAATATTTCATTTGTGCGTGTGACCTAAGGCCTTCCTTGATAGCGAACCACCATTAATGTCTAAATGACAGCCTTCTAGAAAGCCATAAATTGCTACTATCTAAGCAAGGTCTAGCGCGGTGCAGGGAAATAACTTCACGGGCAATAATTTCACACGGGAAATAACTTCACCTCGAGTGGGAAATAATTTCACTTTGTTTATGTGAAGTTATTTCCCACTGAAGGTGGGCAATACCTTCACTTTTTTGTGGGAAATAATTTCTCTTAGCTCTTCCTGTTCCTACATTTAGTAGGAAATAACTTGGCGCAGGAACTTCCTTTTTTTTTAACTTCCTAATTGAATTCGGGACCTTTGTCCCATCCCAGCGGAACGTAAGTCCTAAGTCCCAAAAAAAGTCGGGACTTACGTCCCACCAAAAATATTTTCGTAAATGTATGGTGGCATGACATAAGACCAAATCTCTAAATTTGGCCTTACGTCGTTTTGTGAAAGTGACATAAAGCCAAATCCTTTCAATTGGCATTATGACGATTTGGTCAAGCCACTTTATCTCACTTTCAGCTTCATTTTCGATTTCAAATATCTGCACGGTAAGTAGATTATTTTAAATGGGAAGTCCTGGCACACTACATAATAGGAGAAATAAACTTGGGCATGCAAATAAATCTATTGGCATAGCAAAGAAACGATTGCGAAAATCAGGATCGATTTTTAAAGAACCTAAAGCGTTCGATTTGGGGTGTGAAAATTAAAAATTCGCGCGAATTTTTAATTTTCACACCCCAAATCGATCCTCCCTTGCTCAAAAAATTTGTTGGCTACGCCTTTAGATTCTTCACACGCAAAAGTTTATCCTTCCTATGGCGTTGCGTATAGCAGGACTTACCACCTACAATGTCTGCTTGATTTCAGATATCTATGTATATATTTGAAACTGAAGTGGGACATAACTAACTATTACTTTACCTAATGCTCAAAAACTAAATTCGCGCCTATACGGGCATGTTGCTGCAACTATTTTTTTTATTTGTTATATAAGTCAAACTTCCATAACTCGAACTTCTTTAAGTCGAATTTCTCTATTGCTCGAAGTTTTATTGAGAACTCTGCGTTTTCAACTTTTGGCCTTCATAACTCGAAGTTTCTATAACTCGAATTTATTTTCTTTCATTTTGAGAGTTCGACTTATGGAAGTTCCACTGTAATATATAATATGTACATGAAATTGTACACTTTTTTGTTATTATTTATGTAAATAAAATTATACTGAGATTATTATAAATAATTTCATTTCGTTTTTGTTTTCTAGTTAGAATCGAAAAATTCTCAAATTATAGGTGGGAAATAAGTTCACAAAATTTGTGGTGAAGTTATTGCCCACCTTCAGTGGGAAATAAGTTCACATAAAAAATGTGAAATTATTTCCCACTCGAGGTGAAGTTATTTCCCATGTGAAGTTATTGCCCGTGAAGTTATTTCCCTGCACCGTCTAGCGCACACACAGCTTGCATGTGTATAAGCGGTGCACTATCCACAATTCCCTTTGCGGCACTGGACATAGTTTTTTATCTATTACCCCTTGATATATTTAGCAAGCAAATGGCAACGAGTGCAGCCATTCGTCTTAAATCTACCTCACAATGGTCAAGGAAAGACTTTGTCCACACTTCTATTCTGAAGAACTTCGAAATCTCGACCGAAAACACTGACTACACCACCCAATCTCTAAATTTTGACAATTACTTTCTCGTCACCACCCCTTCCAGAGCAATCTGGAATAAGGATACTTTTTCAGAAGATGTATTAAATCACTTCTACTACACTAAAAAACCAAAGCGGAGTTGGTGGGGGTGTTTTCTCCGAAAGTCTTAATCTTAAGCTCTCCTTCCGTCTACCTAAATATTGTATCGTGTTCCAGGCGGAAATAATGAACGAATTCTTATCTTGGCTCAAGAATAAAGTGATAATCCTTTAAAATTATCTGCCTATTTTCGGACATAGAGACATTCCAATGAATTGGAAGGCCGACGAACTTGGCAGAATAGGAACCGATCTACCCATCAAGCCGAATAAAGGCACGCTGCGCATATCAACGTCTACTTGAAAATAAAAATTAAATTTTGATGCTATCGAGAATGTAAATCTTATGTAAAATGTGCTAAATGTATAAGCGACAAAATAAATTTGGCCAAAGCTGGGTTTGAAAAGGTCTAAGGTTTATATTTCTCTCAACAGCCTGCATATCGGCACTACAATAGATGTCATAACTGGCCACTGCTTAATAGGAAATCGCGCCCTAATTGGCCCATTTGCAATCGACTTTTGCAGAAGCTGTATGGATTAAAAGATGAGGAGGAGATTCCTTTGTTCCTGCCCTCTCTCCCGTAGAAGTAAGCTTCACTTAGGAGCTTTCCATTTCAACGAATTAGGTGATCTGAAAAACACAGACACCAAAAGCCTCTTACAATTCATAAGCAGATCAAAATAGTTCAACGAGTAGGGGGCGACAAAAGTTCTCCAATGATCCGTTCTTCGTGGTATCACAATGGACCTATATTGTTGTGAGTGTGTTGACTTGACGTTTCCTAGCTGGCAGCCATTTTCAACCTAACTTTCAACCTAACATATTCTGTACAACCTGAGTATTTGACGAGTTTGGCAGGGATGCTTCCTCCTTTTTTTCGTGGTAGAAAAATAACCACGGCTCACAAAAACCAACACAGAGGACCAGTTCCATTATTATACCCCTAAAATAAGGCGACGAGTTGGCCGCACCAGTACGTAACGAGGCGCCCAGAAATTACGCCAGAAGAAATTACACCAGCATTTTTTTTTTCGAATTTGGAAAAAATATCAGAATTTTGTTTGGAAAATATGCCAGAAATTAGGAAATTTTGCCAGACAGATGTGGAAAAAGCACCAGATAGTAATATGAAATTAAGCCAGATAATAAACATGCAACTCGTATTCTGGCCTAATTTCCAAAATAATTTTGGAAAAAAGGTCAGAAAATGTTATTTATTTGAAAATTATCGAAGTTTACATACAAAAACCTCGTAACCACTCCAAATCCTACAGTGACCCCAAGCAGCGGGGTTGCAGGGGGGTTGCAAACATATTGTACTGTTTATGCATTGTGGATATAATATTGTTTCTGGCATTTTTTCCAAACACATTCTCTCATCTTTTTCCAAAAAGTTTTCTTTTTCGGAAAGATAGCCAGAAAATTCTGGCTTTTCTTCCTAGGAAAAAAGGCCAGACTTTGCATAAAAAATGTTCTGGCATTTTTTCCAAAAAAAAAAATCTGCGTAATTTCCGGGAGCCATATTTACGAATCGGATAGAATGTCACAATTGACAGCTATTACTCAGCTCTGCTATAAATTCTGAAAACAAAATCTCAGCAGGAAGTATACCAAGAAAAGAAGGCAATTGAGTTATAGAGCCCTGTTCGGAACCGGCTGTTCCGATATTAAGGAGATTCTTTAAGACCTTGACCATCCCAGTCCTGCTCTATGTCGGTTGGGCATCTAACTAAAGTAGGTATCTACATGAAGATATCTTTCAGTCGTTTCAAGAGAAAGATTCTTCATAAAATCGTTGGTCCCAATTATGTTGGCGGCCTTTGGAGGAGGACGATTAACTATACCTACTTTCAGTGCAGCAATATTGACCTGGTCAAAAATTTGCGCATCAGTCCTCTAATACTAATAGCCATCTTAGAGGACATAGAGACATATAGAATGGATGAACACAAATGCTTCGGCCCATAGAGTCTTCGGGTCGTACCCATAGGAACAACACAGTAAAAGATGACCTCGCTTTTGTGGCGCACACAAGTCGAGGGGTTTTTCAACCAACTTGGCGGACGCAATTTTAGGCAATTAGCTACCTGCGATCCGAACATGTCGAAGCAGCTTCTATAGGGATAACACTAAATAGTTCGAGATGCAGCTGTAGTTCTTTAGGCTCCCGGCTATCACCAACTTGGAGTAGGAATTGATAGTGAGAAGCTATCACTTCCTTTTGACAACGAAGGAAAGAACAGGGATATCACAGTACAAGTCTGTCCCGTCATTTAAGCAATAAATAAGTTTCTATAGATTCAAAATGTCGGTCTACTAACAAATACAAAATGTAAACAAAGGATAAACCCTGGACATGCAAATGATGACGTAAACTATGATGACCTCTTCTGTTTAACTCCTTGGCATTTTTTGTGTTTTCGCATTAATTTCACTATTACTACCCAATGACCCATTTCATTGAAAAAAAAAAGCAAGTCTTTTTCAGTTAACCCTGCAACCAGATAATCATATAACCTATACCTACCTACATCTTATTTTCAGATAAATACAACCAACTACGGTATTTTATTGCCACCCCAGAAGTAAGCAAACAATGAGCAGCCATCGCAGTGAATGTAACCAAAACAACATTGTTACGGAATCAATTGCATAACGAGATCGTCAAATATTTGGCACAGCAAAAACCCTAAACAAACAAAAACACATCTGTAGTTCTCGTACATAAATTATTTTGAAACTCTAGTAATTTGTTTAGACCCGCAGCTACAGAGACATTTGGTCAGTCAATACGCCCGAGCTCGAATACAAATCAACCTCCGATGTCAACGTTTGGTCATAATCATCCATCAAATCCCATCACTTCGATTCCATCTTCCGATGAAGAAGAAGGGGAAAAACTTACAGACGAAGAATTCCATTCCGACTGCAGTAGCGACGAAGATTGGAACAACTCCGATCGAACACAAGAGCCCAGCTATTCAGAGCAGTCATCCCTAGGCAAGCCGACACCAACACCACCACCAGCAGAGCCCCCATCCAAGTGGACACACTATGCCTTGTCTCAGTTCAGTGAAATAGCTTTAATTTACATAAAGTTCGCTATTCTTGCGATTATCATCTACTCTGCTGCTTTGTGGTACACTGTGCGCTATGGCGACATGGACTCTGACGACAAATCTGACAGTGAGACCTGTCCCGCTGGTTTGTCAGCGTGATAAGCATTATTGGCCTCCGCATTGCATTTTTTTTCTGCTCTTCTTCGGGTCAGTAAAGTAGTTCCAGACTGTAGATACTTTTTGAGATATATTTTGCTACCGGAGATACACATTTTCATGTGAAACCACTGTATGACGTTGTGCTACGTTGTACTACCCCACTGAATTCAATGTAATGTGTAACAGAAAATGTATCTAAACTAAAAGTAAAACAAAAACAAGCTAATTATGGAGTAGGAGTAATAAATAAATAAATAAAAACCGCTTATTGCGTCATACTAATGTGAAAGTTGAATTTTTTTTTATCACTTCTTTTGGTACGTTTCGTATCTGTATCTGAACTGAAATCATACGAATTCAGAGCGTGCTGCTCTGTGGTTTGTCGTGCCTGTCAATTGTAGCTACTAACTTGTTGAAAAGTATTGCTAGGGACTTTGTTTTGGTAAGACGCACGAGGGAGCTGGCGACTTTTCAGTAAATGTCGACCAAACGGAATGAGCTCCATCAGACCTGATAGTAAATGTAGAGCGAAGCTGGGGCAATCCATATATTTTCCTATACAGATATGACCATGTATTCATATATTTTGTGATCGCTAGTCTGTCGGAACTTACTGTGGAGCTTTTCATTTTCTGAAAAAAGAATGTGAATGCATAATTTTGTAAGCAACTCAAGTCTCAAGGTATTGAGGTGGAAACGAGTAGGTATTGAAATTATATACACAACCACGTTGTTGAAACAGGTCAGTCACGATTTTCGAAATGCGACAAGAAATAAACTCCGTGATTTTAGCCGGTATTGATCATCACATCAGTAAAATTAGGTACGTTGTACGTTCTTCGTAAAGGATTTTTTGTTGTTGCGGGCAGATTGAAAATTTGTATCTGATTCGGGACATGTGCTAGGGAAAACGGAGGAATAGGAATGTATCAGCAGGGGCGTAGCGAGGTGGGAGCGTGGGGCGTGGGGCCCCCCACGCTTTTCAAGAGTCGGCAAATCAACGAGCAATTTTCACAAATTTGCTCTTATGTTTGGATTTTCATTAGGTATAGGTTTTAAACTTGTAAATGTATACATACAAGTCGGCATTTTCAAAGGTTCACATGAACTCCTTAAAATTTAGCCAGTTTCGATTTTAAAAAGGACAATGGGCAATGGGCGGAAAAAAGTTTGTAAAACGAAATTTCGTTATTTAAACTCTTTATAAACTTGTTTTCTTAATATAGCTGATGGCTGAAATTCGCGAACTATCGCGTCCTACAAAAGTTTTCATGTGTCAAAATTGCGAATATTCGTTCGTTCGTAGATAGTTGGTCGCTCTCATGTGAATGGTCGTTTAGGTATTGGCCCAGGGGTGTTCCTGTATGGCGCCTCCCATATACAAACAAAATCAATCAAAATCTTATATCCCAAAGACCACCGAATCGATTGAGTTCAAATTTACAAGTGATCTTTAGGTATTGGCCCGGGGCCCTGTGAAAATTGGTCAAAATTTGACAAAGGATCGTGGGACCTCCCACACCAAAAACATCTTCCATGGGGTGAAATTCGATGACGTTAGATATAACTCGATAACCTATTTTCCGATTTTCACGATTTCTATACAGTCGGCAAGTTCCTGAAATAAGTCGGCATTTCAATGAAAGTCACCCCCCAAGGCTCGAACCCTCGCTACGCCCCTGGGCTCATGTTAGACTTCTAAAACTCATTCAGTCAGTTAATTCCGTTCCGATAGTTTTACACTCACGCCAAATGGCAACGAATTGGTACAAATCAGAAAGCTTTTCAAAATTGGTGGAAAATCGAGCGCGAGTCGATGCGTGTCACAAATCTCTGTCTCAATATAATTATAAACTAGTGCACGATAATTTCGTTCTTTCCTATCGGCCCAATTTTTATGATTTTATAACGAATAGCAACTAACAGGAATTTGGCTTTCTTGATATACCGGGAAAAAACAAAAGAGTTGATGCGCGAACTGGATTTTAAATTATATGCTCTGGTGAATGAATTTCTTGTACTGTGGCACTTGTGTCGGTCCTTCAATTGCATACAAATTTACAGTGCAGATAGTGCAAATCTAAAACTCATAATCGCCCTTTAAGAAACCATTACTACTTCCTATCGATTTGATCCCAACATATGCCACCACTGTCTGCACACTTCAAGCACGAGCGAGCTTTTTTCCACAGAAACCACACAATAAAACCAGTTTAAGCTCATTTTCTTGCACGAGCACCTTTTATCAGCGTCAACCAACAACCGAATTATTCACCAACATCAGCGGTAGGTAGCAATAGCAACTCCACATGCACTCGGAGCTGGAGCACATACATCGACCATGCCATTTCCATGAGCCTTATGTCCAGCGTTTTACAGTATAGCGCCAAAGTTGCCACGCTGCCGCCATAATCCCCCCACATAGGTGTATACTTGAATTTGCGATCCCACTAAAACTATGAAGACTCACACAGACAATCTGAAGATATTGCTTCCAAGACGACCGTGTCCGTGTCTCCCACCGCCACAAGTCTGCACCGCAACTTCAGTCTGCAAATAGGCAGCAAAGTGATCGGCGTTTGGTTGAAAAAGCACTTGGTAAACGTTCGAGAAGAATTATTTCTGTCTTTCCTGTATTTTTTTTTTTTATTATTGGTCGCCATCCGTCGGATTCGATATTATAGTCTTAGATAAAGTATCCCTTTCGGTTGAATATAGTGTTAAAGGGATAATTTTAAATTGAATTTCCAAACTAATATTAAAGAGAAATTGAAATTTTTATTGTTGGTGAAAATTTTGTTGCACGGGAACTTCTTTTTATTTGATTTTCCTTTTCTCCTCGCGATCTTTTCTTTTTCTACTTTTAAATTGTTCATAGTTGAGTGAAGTTTTTCAGTAGTTGCATTTTCATAAAAAAATTTTTTTCTACCTCTTTCTTCTTCGCTATACTCTTTATCATACGAGCTATTATCATTTTCCATCTTCGTCCATTTCATTTTCAGTGATTGTCTGTGCAAAAGTGTAGATTTTCCTCTGCACGCAAGTGAAAAATAATATTTTAAAAGAAAATCTAAATTTATTGGAAAATCCAAAAGCGGAGACTGGAAAAATTCAATAACGTGGAAAATTCACAATTGGAATAAATTGAACGTTATACATTTAATTTTTTAAAAAAGGTAAGTTTCTTTCAAAAACAAAAATCATAATAGTGGTGGTGGGTGATTGATTGATTGGACTGTCAACATAATGAATGTCAAACTTTACACAACTGGAATGGTTATGATTTGTGTGTAACCATGTCATTAGCAGGCAATTTGCAGATATCTTATTTAACACCATTGCTAACATATTTTTGAAGTGGTGGCGGGCGAGGGTACACCCTCCCTTCGTAATGCTGATCGAAGCAAGGTTTAAGCAATACTTGGAAAGAGATAAAAGTATAACCGAAAATGCAAACATAACTTAAGTATTATTTAATTCACTGGTTCCACAACCTTTTCCATACTGAACGATGTGGTTTCGTTAATTTATTTGACAGGTTTAAATTAAACTTAAAAAATACCTGTTATTATTGTTGCCCCCCCTGTAGCGGTGTTGTTGGTAAGGTAAATGTTGCAATTCTTCGAAACGGTCAGTTTGACTTGGTTTGTGTAGTTTTTTTTTTTTTTTTATTTTCGTCAGCATTATTATTTTTGTTGGTATGTCAGATTATTAAATAAGGTGCCAATCACTTTTTGTTTTTATTAAAAGATGTGGTGACTGGTATGACATTTCGCAAAAATCAAGACAATTTGCAATTTTATTGGAAATTTGTGTAACAAGTCCTAGCTCAAGGTTGAGAAAGAAACACTTTGTAAAATGCTATTAGCTAATTTTTTTTCACTTTTCGCATTCAACGAGTATTACTCTTTGTCTCTCTTTCCTTATTATTGCAAGCTATTGGCAAGCTTACTACCTGTGAGGTGTAGAATCTTGAAACTCAAATAGATTAACCTAGTAGGTAGCTCCAATCGTCGTAAAAATATTAGCAATCAATAAGGACGGTTTAAGTTCACAACAGGATTCTTGACAAAATTTAAGGATGTATGTACCCAAATTGGGTATAAAAAATATAGGTACTTTGCTGTAGGCGCAGTAGCGCAGTGGTTAGTGTGCTGGACTACTGTGCGAGGGATCCCAGGTTCGATCCCCGGAAAAACACAAATTACATCTTAAGGTTTTTTCTACTGCGCCACCTCTCGCGAACGTCTGACAAACATCCGAGAATATGACTGTCCTGAAAAAGCTTCTCAATTCAGCCGTTCGGACTCGGCATAAAATATTAGGTCCCTTCCATTCGTTCCAAAAATAAAAACTCACTCAAAACGAATGGTTGCGAGAAGCTAGGCCTTGGGTGTCTACCGCCTGTTGCGCCGCCTATTTATTTCTTTATTTACTTTGCTGTAAAAAAATAAATAATCCGTATACCAACCTATGCATAGCTCCCAACAAAATCTTTGCTGAATATACTTTGAATTTATTTAAATTATATATTTTATGTCGGTAGAGCAATTTTTTCCTGAAAATCGTCTTTTTGAACCTTCCCTCTATCAGAATTCATAATTGGAGCTACTATAGCGAAAATTTATACTGCAATGCATTCATTGCCAATAATTCAGAAATCTTAAAGACCTCTTAGTCCTAAAAATTAAAAATATTGTCCGAACTTAATTTATAACCAAGATCGCATAGAAAATTATAAATTTTTTGATCTTTCATGCTGTGGTACATTATATGATCAGGTATAGCAACAAAGAAGCCAATTTTTCTGGTTTTGCGACAATATTTTTGAAAACTTGTAGCAATCAGGTTTTGAGCATAAAAATTAGTAGTTATCTACCTTTTGACGAGTTTTCGGTTTAATATCGTCGATCTTTTTCGCCTTGGTAGAGTATTGCGGCGCTATAAATCTTGATGCTTAAATTTAGTTGCGTTGCTTTAAGTGGGGAACCTGTATCTTTTGGGCTTTAATTTATGGAAAGTTTCCTTACTATACGTACTTATGAAATCAAGATCAAGAATCACCACCTGGTGCTATTTTATTAAAGCAGCTTGAGCTGCTACTTTCAAAGGTTTTGACCCCAGCAGCTTAGTCCACTGTTTTCGAAATGTTACTAAGACGAAATGATGGACCTAAGACTCTTCAGTTAAAGAAGTTATTCGTACAAAAAAAATTGACAACACACGCAGTTTTTGTAACTTGTTATGTGCTTTTTATCTAAAGCTAATTCGCCGAATGTGGGATTCTCCCAAAGGTACACAAACTGCGGATAAGATGTCGCTGAACTTCCGATGTTTGATAAGTGGTTCTGCCCTGTTATTGCCTAATTGACTGTGTCTTCAAGTGACCACATGGATTGCTAAGGACGGATGGGTTTATATTTTATTTTGATTTTTGATAAAAGTCGATAGCTATCTACATCTTTCAGAGCAAAGTCAAAGCGCGTTGTGTCCCCTTTGCAATAATTTCAATATGTACTTGTTTATGCATTTGTTTGTTCTTCTCAGTTCATCCAAGTCCAAGTCCATGCTAAATACCAAGCTCTTCAGAAAATGTGGACCTGAACCAAAGACCCATCGCTCATGTGTCCAGCTCTAATGACTGAGTCACTACGTCTAGATGAGCAATATAATCATAAATAATGACACAGTACTTCATACCAATATGCGATTCAATTTCAAGAGATTCGAGCGCTTTTCAATTCCAGTTTCATAATATGATTTGTTGGTAGGTTGTAATCGGTGATGACGTCATAAGTAACGTCAGACATTTTTCGGTTTTGCCCCTATCGTATGTTGGCCAGATTTTATACGTTCACAGATGTGGAGTTGTTCCCATCTGGTGTTAGTTTTCATAAGAGTTTGTGGTTCCTTTTCCACTATTCCTTTGAGGATGCATAGTGGTATACAGATTGATTTATCTAGTTCTAGCGCGGAACCTGCTCTCGCTAGCTCGGAAGCTGTTTTGTTTTCCACCAATGTGGCCGGGGACCCATTAGAACTTTAGCTTGAGCTGCAAGCGATTTTTGTCATCACTGAGGCAAGATTGAGACTAGGAAAGCACTGCTGTGATTAGAGAGTCTGGTCGAGGTGTATCTGTTGACCTCTTCACAACATATACTTATATCAAGCCAAAAGGATAACGATTTAGTTTCTAGTATATTTCCTCTTCCCCATTCCTATCCACTTAAAAAATGCGAGACAATGGGGTAATACAGTCAAGGTGCGGCAGTTGGCAATCACTACTAACGGGTTTCTGTGAATTTTCTTAGAATTTAGACATGATCATTCTGAACTTATTGGGACTAGATATAATGAGAGCAACCAGAAAAATATCATGGACCATTTGCCACCACTACCAAAAGCCAAAAACAGGTAGCATTATACTATTCCATTTAAGAAACGAAATTTAACCAATATACACAAGGTACAGATACATCTGAACTGGTGTAAAGTTTCATTACTCACGATCGAACGTAATGGCGAAATAAAGTGCAACAAGTTGTACTCGAAATTTGTAAGATCGTAGATTGAATGATCAAAGATCTCATCTCATTCACTGCGGTAGCAATAATTGCTCGACAAGATAATAGCTTGACTTTTCTTACTTATACTACTGCCGAATGTCATACTCTTGTTGCCAACATTTTCTGCTATAGTGAAAGGTGGTACACTCACAGAAATAGCTGTATCTACATCTGAATGACGATTCGATCTAAATTGCCCTTCAATTTGATGAGGAGAATGTGTTCGACAAATAAGCTAAAGACTTAAAAACTTTAAGCCCTCACATAAACTGACGGAAATAGATGTCTAATAGAAAGTGAAAATGCTGCTCTATTACATAAGCCGGTGTTTGTAAAGTCGGGCCCAACGACGATTATTATTATTATTCAATCGACCTTGGGTCAGTTGATGCGTTTAAATTGTATTTTAAGACGAGATCTAGTTCGTCTGTTTTTTTTTTTTTTTGATTCATTAGTTTTTGTGGAAAGCCCAATGAGGAATTTAGTGGTGATTATGAATTGGAATGACAGACGTTGCTACGTGGGGAATGACCTTTAAAACCTGTTAATGCAAATTAATTTCAGAAATCTAGTTTGTCTTGCAAGTTTATTCTGTATAGGCATTGGTGATGGAGTCACTCAAGACAAAGGAAGTCGTTTAATTAATTTATTTTACTAATAAGTGTTAATGGGCTAAGGGGGCTTTATATTTATGGTTGTTAATTAAATTCTTAAGATTTTTTTTTTAAGAACTATAGGAACAACATTATATCTTCAGACTTATATATGTAAATGTAGTTGTTTTAAAATTTAAATCCTGGCAGATATAATCCTCTGTAAAGGCATTTCTGTTTGATACCTTCCGCACGATCGATTACCCAGGCAGGCAACTCTTGAATATAATAGAGAGGATAACACAATCATTAAACATTTTCGTTTTTAGACGATTTTTCACGGTTCGAAATTCAAATCCGTCTAATCATCTTTAAGGCAAATAGTGATAGGCCTTCAGTTGAACACGAGAAAGAGCAGCCTAGTGTCAGACGGGGAGTGGATACAAATTGTAAACATTGTTGTATGATTTGGACTTTCCTGTCGTTTCGAATCTGGGATCTGGGACTGGAATTCGAAGATCCTCTGTGGTCTGGATCATTATTGGCTTTGTGGCGTAGCGAGTGTAGTTGAGATTTTTTGGCTTTTTGGACTATATCCATACATTCTTTTAAAGCTCATCGAGATCACAATTGAATGCGCTAATGGACATTCTGAAAATATGACAGCCAGTAAAGTCACTTTCAACGAAACTGCGGAAGCAGTCTGAAATAATTGATAGATTCAAACCATATATAAAAAAAAAAAAGAAATGGGTAAACCTTATTTTAGGAGGAAACAATCGAATGCTGGCAGGAGTCGAGAAACCTTAACAAAGACTGTAGAGAGGTACATTTGAATGGATGTAGTGTAATCGACGTTAGTTTCTTTAAAAGGATACTTTAAGACCGTAGAAAGATGACAAACATTAGGCATTACTGCTACCTTAAGGCAGATCAGTTCTACATTCGCAGGAATGCAGAAAGCTGTGAAAAATACTATAACCTTGCCGGGCTGTATCGACAAATTCCTTCCCTGATAGACACTTCGAAATGGAGGGTCAGCGGAGAAACAATACCAGACTGAACTGACTATATGGTGAGGGAACAAAGATTCGGAAATAATAAGACACGCAGCGGATAAGCTGAACTTCGGATTGAAGGAACCTAGCTACTACTCTCTTTGCACGTTGTTCATTTACAAACTGCTGGAAATGAGAGCTCAAATCATTTACCCTACGCTTCGTTGAATAGGTTTCCTTCGCTCTTTCAAAGAGCCTATACGTTCCGGTCTTAAAGGAAACAGACTTTTGCTTATGTTTTCTGCAAAACCTTTTAGTTGGTAGCCATTTTTTGGTTGACGCTTTGGGAAGGCTGCAAGATTACTAATTAATCCACGGAAGATGTTTTCCTTTCCGAATTTAGCACTGTTGGCTCTGTCCAGTAGGCGTGTTCAGATTAGGGTTGGGTACGAAAACTCAAAAATTAAAATCCCCAAACTGAAATCCACAAGTCAATATCCCCAAACCCAAAATACCCAAATAGATTTCGAGTGAATTCACAATGAAATAACAGTAAAATAGGTATGGGGGCATGCTGCCCCCCTGCAACCCCCCTGCTGGGGGTCACTGTTGGATTTGGAGTAGCGCAAGGTTAGATATACGAAAATGTCTTTAAATATTTTGAATTAACATTTTGGGGATTTTTGATTTGGTGGATTTTGAATTTGGGGATTTTGTGTTTGGGGATAGTCAATTTGAGGATTTTTCAAAAAGTGGGGATTTTGAGGTTTGGGGATTTTGCACTTGTGTATTATGTAGGTATTCCTTCAGATTAGGCTTAAGATCAGTACCTTTTGCTATAGATTTTGTTTTAAAGTTTTTGCAATAAATCCGTAATAATTGCTTTGTACTGCATGGGAACAGACTCCAGGTTTTGAGGCGTAGAGCGGCCGTACGTTCCAGATATATTCTCTTGTTGGAGCTACGTTCTGGATCTACGGTTTCCATTTGAGACGAGTTATTTTCCGAGGCTCCGTATGTCGATTATAAATTTTTGTCATATTAAATAAGTTACCCCAACTACACATTGATCAACCCTCAATCTGGAGAACCAGTCCCTTGCTTTGACCCTATTATATTCACCTACCTTTAACTCAAAGTGGCTCTTAAGTGTTAGTTCTAAATCGCTACTGTGATTCTTTACTATTTTCATTATCTGACACAACAAAAAAGAGACGAAGACAAAAGTTTATAAATAAAATGTATACGAAAGATCTCAAAGAATACACGTGTCGAATGTGAAACATTTTTATGAAAATCATTCCTAAATGCTTGACGCCATTCTATTTCGTAAGATGTTTTTTTTTTAGATTAAAACACACCCCATAATCCTTTCACTATCACAAACCGACAGCACAATGTTAAAAGACCTATTACCATTAATTCTGCAATAAACTAATGCATTGACCTTTCTGTTTCGTTTGGTTTCCATTAATTTTTCATGAAGGAGATTAGAAGAATCTACAACACTAGCTCAAACGAAGCAAATCGTATGCAAATTTTATTTCTCTATATCGAGGATGAGATACAGAAAATGTATCTGCTCTTCATGAAATGGTTGCTTGGTTAGTTCATTTTGAATACCAAATGTGAGTCCAGATTAGCATAAATCACATGCAAAAATAGGAAAAAAAAAAGTAAAACAAAGAATACTGAGAACTGAAAAGAAAATCACCTCCACAGGGCCACAAACACCAACATCAGTATGATTGATGTACAAGTTTCATTTGAAAATACGAGTTTACGTCCAAATGCTAATTTTCCTTTTTCTTTTTTTAAATACTTCTCCTGGGAAAGGCGAACCTATAACGCTTCAACAGCGCCCCGAGATGCTTGCAGATGTATGATAGTTCTGCACTTAAATATTATATATATATATTATACTGTAACAGAAGGAGTTTTGGAAAATGGATGTCCTCGTGGTTGTCAAATGTACTGTATGGTCATAAGCAATAGCTGCTTGTCTTGTGGGGCGCCCAAAAGTTGCATTTCGAGGGATAATGTCTTTGAGTTCCTCAGAACATCTACCGTGGAAGTAAATATAGAACAAGAACAAACTTAATTAATACAAAAAAGCTTGAAATGGTTTTTAGGTAATACTTCTCCGAGTATTTTGAGCTCTCATTTTTTGTCATTCAGCTCCGTGTAGATGCTGAGCTATAGAAAATACAAACCAGATCTTTCATTGAATGCAAACAAAATTTATAAACAATATTGTTGAGAGTGTACATTGAAAAAATTGTTCTTTGAGTGGTATTCCAGTGTAGTGTAAGTTGTAAACACTAAGAAAGGTTAGGCGAAAGTTAGACCGCGATCATAGATCAGCAAGGAAAATATTCTGGCAGACCATTCGCCGCTTTAGAGAAAGAAAGTGGAATATCATTGAAGAATAAATCAAATCCGAATAGGTAAATACCTTACGAATTTTTCTGAACTACTCGATCCAGAAGAGGGCATTGGAGATCCATTAGTTTGAGCACAGTGGAAGAGAGTCCCAAAGCTAAGGAGTAAATAAAATCCGGCCAGAATGACTCATTGTCATTAAAATGATCATTGGCAAAATAGTTTCCTAAGTAGGCCTTTCTAAGATTGGCCAGGGCAGGGCAACTGCAAAGAAACTGAGTGACGGACTCGTCCTCCTCTTCATATCTGCAGCTTTTGCGCGTGTCTGCCTAATATATCTAGAGTGCCCGGAATTGACATTAACGACTTTAGAGATGCTGGATCTTTTAAGTCGAAGAAGCTCCTTGGATCTCTTTGTATCCAGAGCTGGCCAGATGAACCTAGCAGTATCGCAGTATCCTAGATGTTTCCATCTGAACCCTGCTCTGCTCGCTGCATCCGCGTGAATTATTTGTTTAGCGCAGGAAAGTAGTGCATACACGTTGTGCAGACTTATACTATCCACGCCAGAGGAGCCACGCCTTGCTAGTTCGTCTGCCGCACAGTTCCCTGGTATGTCACAGTGACCAGGAACCCAGCAGAGGGTGAAGTTGTACTGGCTAGCTATCTCGTTGAGAGATACGGGGCAATCTTTCACCGCCTTATTTCGCTGGATATTAGGGATTTGATTTCAGCTTGGTTATCAAAGTATATGACGATATCCCTTTGTGATACCGAATTAATCGACAGCCACGCTGTAGCTTGACGAATAGCTGTAATTTCGGCTTGGAAGACACTGCAGTATTTCAGAAGACAGAATGAGAGGCCCAGATTCAATTCCTCTGAAAAGAATCCGGCGCCGACTCCCTCCAGTGTCTTAGAACCATCTGTGAATATTGCCAGTGATTTGTGTAGGTCCTTTTGACCTTTTGTGAATCTCAAGATTCAGATTCCAGACTGAACTTAGTGCGCACTTTATACGTTCTCTAGTAGTCTGTATTGAAGCTGGGATGAAGTTAAACGACGTCTTCAGAGACCCTGTTTAATGCACTTTACATACTAGTGGAGTCCCATTCAATAAACGACTAGATGAATCGAACAATGTGCCAAAAGTAAGTAGTCGTTCTTAATTCGATGATTCCAACTCTTACCATAAGATCATACATTTTGGATACTAACGAAAGCTTACAATCGCCGAAATGAGATTCCCCCTTGTATTGCAAAGACCACAGAGGAACACCAAAATACGTGAGGTTCCTACTCATTTTGCCTAGCTTCTGGCAAACACTTTTTGTTTGGTCACGTTAAATTTTAAATGCATGAGATCAACTCGGACTCGAAGACGTGCTAAGGAAGCTGCACCATCAGGTAGGCGTTCTCTAGGTAACCGAAACCTCCACGCCTCTGCTCTACCCGTATGGGGATTGAATTTGTTAATTTACAATCCTTGATAATGGAGGGTCCTTTCACCCCCACCTATTTAATTGCAAATGAATAAATCAATAAATAAATAAATTCTAGTACGACCTTAAATTTAACATAAGCCTTACCACCTTAAAACAAAAATATTTAGAAACAAAATAAACCACATTCAAGGCATAGGTAAACTCACTCCGCTCACACAGTCCTAAAGTCTTCCATACACCCCTCACTTTTGCGCGCCAAATTGATAGATACGCAACTAAATAGACCAATCCTTGCAAGTTCTTCCACTGCACATATTTCGTAACCTTATTGTGCTTCAGCAAAACTTTGCAGATGGTGTGCCTTTCGAAAAAAAAACTCCATTCAGACCAAAATACTGTTACATAAAGCCATAATTATTAGCATTCAAGTTCGATGGAAAATCGTGCCACTGCCAAAAAGCAAAAGTTGCAGTGAGAAGACCGTGGCACACGTCCACAGTGAAGCACAACTTTGTGATTAGCTACTTTAGATACCTATTTCCACCTGATCGATGTGACAAAACACAAACTTTTACTTTACGACTTTTATGGCAAAACAAAAACCGTTTGTGTTTTTTTTTTATGCATCGGCATTGATATCTATCGTTAGACGGCGACATTCTCATTCGGGATTCCATTGTTGC
The DNA here is from genome assembly GCA_955612985.1 of Cheilosia scutellata. NCBI lineage: Eukaryota > Metazoa > Arthropoda > Insecta > Diptera > Syrphidae > Cheilosia > Cheilosia scutellata. The sequence goes on along the minus strand of OY015311.1, from coordinate 41,826,855 downwards.
ATCGCTGTTTATTGTATTATTCAGATTCGACAACAATTTTGAACAGAAAAATTTAATTCACATTGAAAATAATGGAAAATTTCACTTTGACGTCTCCATTGAACGAAATGGCGCTGGTCATTTAAACAGTACACTCGTCTTCATTTTCATTGATGGTTATTTTTATGAATGGTTACTAATGATTATCGTTTGGTAATTGTACCTCAACACTGGGATATACATTTTCGTTAATTGATTTTCTTGTTAGTAAAAAAAAACACACTTTTTTTTGGGAAAGACGAAGTATCTATGATGTATCTTTAAAGTTAAGACGAAGCATTATTGCGAGTACTGTTGGCAGTTGTTACACAAGAGGGTAATGCGCTTAAAACCAACTCACGTAACACATTAGTGATAATATTCGGTAATTTTTTTTTTCGGGCTTTGAAGTCTTCATTCACTTGAAAGGGCATTTAAATAAATATCAAATTAGCATAATAAGCAAAATAAATGTATTTGAAGTGAACGGTACAAAGGAACGTGCTTGAAATGTGTGGAAACTCTCCAAGAAGAGTCTTCAAAACCTTTTAATCGATTTCCGGGGTATTGCCGCCACAAAATATAAAGCGATCAAATAGGAATTTATAAGTGAAGGTCTAACAATTTTTTTGGTAGATTGTAAATTTAACATGACTTCATTTTATATCTGTTATATAGAATTTGACAGATTCGGTTTATGATTATTACTAATTTTTAAGCATATGGTTTATAGGTGTAGACAAGAGAACACGTATGTACAACTTTCTACCTATAATTCACCGTAGTTTTTTTTTATTGCATTGTAATGCCGCCATTTGTAACAACAAATCCCTCTCTGTATTAAAAATGTTTGTAGCTGTAGCTTGCGCTGTTTAAATGCTGACAATTAATCATGGAGTATTTGACGCCGCCATCACAACAACGTGTGCTGATTACCAAAACTATTTGTCAAGACGAAAACAACGCGACTTTTATTTTATGTTTATGTTTTTCTTAGTTAGTTGTAGTAGGGAACTTCATTTCCAGCTGAGTGGCTACATGCTAACGAAGTATGGCCAATTTGTATGTATAGAATAGCTGTGGCCTATTTCACCAAATTACAATTATAATTACAAATTTGTATTTGTTGATTACATTTTCAAATTTGTTCACTGATTTTCTGTTTCACAAACTACAAACTTAATTCTAACAAATTTGTTTAAAAGAGAAAATATGAAGGGAAATTTCTCTAGCGGTTTAATAATGTGGATTTCGAATAAACTTTGACAATTCGCGCCGATGATGTTTTCATTCGCGGCAAAAAGTTTGGAATTCGAAATTTCGTTGTTTAATCTATTTTTAATCTTGATTTCAATACATTTTGATGGGATATTTAATTATCCTTCTTTTGGAATAGTAAAATGTTCAATTTAATGTTGATAAATGCATCAAAAGTGGATTGTTCGCATTCATCAATTCGTTCGTTCGCTTTCATGTGAATGGTCCTTTATTTCCTCTGCACATTTTAGCGGAAACTTTTCATTGAAAACAAAATAGAAATTTCGTAGTTAATTCGTAGTCATAAGTTTGTCTTCGGCTATTTAGCAGAAACTTAAGACGATATCGTTTGGGATTCTCAGATTCGTGTTTCAGATTTCGGCTGTCCAATCGAACAAAAAAAGTACACTGAGCTGTTGGTGTTGGTGGTGTAGCTGCCAAAAGTTGTTTACCTTTTTTGTTGTGAACTTGCAAGTTTTACAATTACATTTTCAAATTATAAAACAAATCTCATAATAAATATTCCGAATATAATGTTCCTCACGTCTTCCAAAAAAATTGCAAACTTTGATGCTTTTTCTCGCTTACAAATAATAAATATTGCAACTGGAGAAATTGCTGGTATGAAGAAGACGAAGCAGTATTATCACAAGACGGCGACGAGTACGATGAATATGTGGCACATCATGAATATGAAAATAGCATAAACTATTATTTGTTCCATATTTATCCAAATTTTGGTTTATATTATTTATTTTAATATGGTTTTTCACTAGTTGTAACTTTTGCGAAAAAGGCAAATTACATCTTAAGGTTTTTTCTACTGCGCCACCTCTCGCGAACGTCTGGCAAACATCCGAGAGTATGAATGTCCTGAAAAAGCTTCTCAATTCAGCCGTTCGGACTCGGCATAAAATTGTAGGTCCCTTCCATTCGTCCCAAAAATTGAAACTCACACAAACGAATGGTTGCGAGAAGTTAGGCCTTGGGTGTCTTCCGCCTGTTGTGCCACCTATTTTCTTTATTTTTTAACTTTTGCGGCCAGACTTTCCGTAAACCGTAAACAAACGCCAAACGTCAAATCATATGTAAGAAGAGTGTTTTCTCAAGCAACTCTGAGAAAAAATCTAAATTCGCAAAAGTGCTATCGAATCTAAAAAAGATTGCTTATTTTGTATTAAACGAAAACGGCTTTATAATGTCACTATCGGTGCCATTTTTGACATTTTTAGGTTTGAAAAGCGAATCCTTTGGAAAATTACAAATTGTTACTAAATCGACACACGATCTTTATATTGTAAGAAATTTTCAGTAATTGAACAAATTTGTAAAATGCCTTGATTTGGTGAAACACAAACTTGAAAAAAAATATGAATTTTAACATATTTGTACTTGTAAGCAACAAAGAAAATTAACTTTTGGTGAAACGGAAATAATGAAATTTCTACAAATTTCCCTTTGTAAACAACAAATACAATTATGTAATACAAAATTTTTGTGAAACAGAAAAAATCGTTTTTTGCACAAATTTGTTAAAAAAATGCCTGTGAACAATAATTTGTAAGTTGGTGAAATATGCCACTAGTTGGATCTTTTTATTACGTAGTTGTAAACGACTTTAGAGAACTATTGCTACATTTGAAGGAACTCAAAACTATAAGTCGCTTATAAAGGTTTACATACAACTTCTCTAAATCACAAAAAAATGCACCTCACCTCAAAGAGTGATAAAACCATTTTGACCATGAAACATGAAACAAAGCTTCCTCAATTTATCCTCATGAGGAACCAATATTGAAAAAGACACAGCTGATGAAGACTTGCAGAATGTAGTTAACCGAGCATTTAATATGCGAAAGCAGCGTAGGACGTCAAGGGACAGATATCGAGCTTTATCCGCAAGTTTATCGTAAGCGTAAATTTTTCCGAAATCGTGTTTATCGACCCACATAAAAATTTGAGCGTGAAGACATTTTACGAAACATTTTACATGTGATTTACAGAAAAAAACAAAAAAAAAAAACGACTCCTGTAAAATTTAACATGTCGCCTACTATAAACTTGCGGTTAGGGCAGCACGAAGGCATACGGCTCAATACGGGTAAATTCGAACTAATCTACATCTGAAGAATCATCAGATGATGGAAGGACACCTGATAGGTACCTTCATGGATCATCACTATCAAACACAAACGCAGTCAACTTTGACGAGCGATTTAAATTAAACCATAACCAAAAATTAAAGTCCATGACTGGGTTACTCAAGACTTTCACAACAATAGTTGGGATGGAAGTTGGGATGGAACAATCTTCTGAACTGGCAAAGTTACTACATAGTTAGTTTAGCCCTCTCATGTAAGATGTACCTGACCTTCTAATAATTGTGGGAGGCGGGCAACATGTCAAATTTCACCCAGGATCTAGCGAAGCACAACACTCCCAAAATGCCAAACTGAATTAAGCGGGCCTCCTATATTGCCAAGTCTGTCAAATTGTTGCGACTTTCGGAACAGAATTTTCAGTGTCAGTTTGAGAGCATTCACACACCGGCTGGGTTAAATTAGAAACTGCTGCGGCGAGCTTCCTATTTTGTTTCTCCTGGTGTTCTTAAAATTCCATTAGTAACCGCTACTTTTGCACAAAGATATCTATAAATACACATGGTACCATCGAAGTCTCAGCAGAAGAAACTGATAGATTTCTTTGTGGTACCGTTGTGTATTAATGTGGATAGTTTAATATGTCTGCTACTCGGCGGTTGTTTTTAACAGCAGCCATTACCTCTGCATGAAATGTTTCCGGAGTGAATCTGTTCCGTATGGCTCCTGATAATGAGAAAACAACTGCTTGCTTTAAAATGCGCGGAGTTGAAGAAGCCTTCAGAATTCAGATAAATTAAGAAGGCTTTTATGATGTGGATTCACTTAGAGGACTCGGGTTCTCGAAACCGGTACACAGAGGCGCAAAAAAACTAGCAAATTGGGCGTTAAGTCAGCCAAAGCACAGTCTTGGAAGCAATTCAACTACAAAAAAGACAGTGATCATGAACACAGATCTGCAAATAAGTTGATATGGCAGACTATCCGTCGATACAAAAGTTCCAGCCTCTAATAAAAATAAAATGCGTATACATTTGGGCATATTTCGTAAATTTTTCAAATATCCATAATAATAATAATGACCAACTTTTAAGAAATATTAGTTTATTGACAATCTTAGACTATTATGGCTAAACAGCAGCACCTATATCCATAATTCAATTAATAATCAATATACCATTTACTATATTTATTAGTAAATGCCACACAATAATTTAAATATGTTTCGCAATGATAAGTATGATAAAACCAATAAAGCCAAATTATATCATTAAAATTCAGCGCGACTTGTCATATGGCATTTTAAAGAAGATGAACTGGTTTAGTCAGTCGGTCTTCATCTTGAGTGTCCAAATATGTTACAAGCATAATGCCAAAAGGTGAATACGAAACTTGTTCGTAAGTTTTTGCTTTTCAATTTTCGAAGCGGAAATGGGTCAGGGGTATAAAAAATACGTAAATGCATAAAATAGTTTAGCCACTTAAGTTAAGTTAAGTGAATGGGGTTTTCGGAAACCTTACATTAAACATTTTTGAATGTCTGAAAGCGATTAGTGTTTTTTTAAATTGTGCGGGGATGCAAATGAGCCAGTTGCATTGAACAGTGAGTTTATTTTTAGACGTAGGTACTTTAAAATTAAATAAAACAAAAAAATCAATGTAATGTCCACGGCACAGGCACTGACTGTATTAGAAAGAAAGTTATTATGTCAGTACTGCATAAGGATGACTTTCGGGCATACAGAGACCCAGGTTGGGTGGAATAAAGTGCAATCTGAAAGTCTAATTTTTCGTTTTTGGAACTAGCTGGTGCCGCGTATCTTAAGCCTTTATGTAGACGTACTCATTGAGAAATGGCAAAAGTGAGCCAACTGAAGGCAAAATTACAAACCAAAGCGAACTAAAATCAGCAGTCAGCTTGTCAGCTTGGGTATCGCTGGAAGAAATTTTTATACAGTCTCATATAATAGATTCATACTTAACTGTACTGTCAAGCGACCTGTAGTTGGCAGTTACTATGATATAAGGGTGTAATATGCTCAAATTGGCCATCCATACTCTCTGTCTTTCATCACTGACTTAGAATAGCCAGGGGCTAGAGAATAGATATTGGACTTGATTTAACCATTTCATTCTGAGATTAATGGAAAGAATTAAAGCGGCCTACCTGATGGCATGGCTTCCACCGTTTGAGGTGAAAATTATATATGGAAAATAGTCATACAATTCATTTCTTTCTGACGTTTATTAGACATCTCATGCAATAATTCCCATGAATAATTTCCATGAAGTAAGGCACTGTACTGAACCACGAAACTGTCGCACTTTGTCACTGACAAGTGACAAGTTATCAAAGCATATAAGCGATCTTGGCCCCAGACAGCCACCCAAGACACCTGTCTACGCTTCTCACCGCCAATGGTTGTATAGTATATGCTGTCAAATAATAACTAATTTTCGATACATATTTTTATCTGGTATTCCTAGACTCCCTACCCAATGGAGATTACATTTTTTTGAAATTTATTTTTAACTTGCAATACAATTTTATAGAAGTGGCGCTGCAAGAGAATGGGGATCATGACGTAATCTCGAATGACAAAAAGTTTCGAAAAGTTTTTTTTTTTTTAATCTCGAATGCAAAAATTTCGAATGTACAAAAATTTCGAATGTATAAAAATCTCGAAAGACTATAAATATCTCGAAAAAATCTCGAAAATAAAAATTAAATTCGGGATTTTTTTTTGCACCCACTTCATATCCAAAATTCGAAACAGTAAACCCAAGCAAATCTCACTATTTAACACCATTTTTAATATTAATTCGAGATTTTTGCTTTCGAGATATCGTGGTAGACCCAAGAGAATGTTGATGACCTCAATTTTTCGACGCCACTAGAACATCTGCGTATGCTATAAATTGGGGGAACCAACTAGATCGCGTGTGTAAATAATCAACAGGATCGGAAAATTTAACGCTTCAGAGCTCCATTATAACAACCCAATTATTGGGATCAAACTAATCGATAGAACTTCCTAGTTCCTACCCGAGATACAGATTGCTCCATTATCCATCCATATGATGACTGGCATATGACACCAAATTCATGAAGATACCTTCATCTCGAGTTCGTACATCATTTTTTTAACAAGCAATCGCTCTAACCACGACCGCCGCAAAGCTCACACTTATTAACTCAAATTGAAAACAAGTTAATAAATCTATTTGTTACAATTTTTGGCTTTCAAAAGATAGATATTCGAACTTTTCGCAATCAAACAGATACACTGCCGTTTACGTGTGACAGTACTTGATGGTTATTATTCAACTCTTTGTTTGTTTTTATTACAGTCAAAGCAGTTATTACCCATATGCGGGGTGAATTTTAAATTGAACTGTCATTTCAAGCAAAATGGTTAAAATACGGAAAATAAGAATAAACCTCAAAAACGAACCAGAAAAGAAAAGTAAAGAACAAAACACTGCTGCAAGGCTAACAGGTGAATGCCTTATTAGTATTGTTGGGAGCTCTTCAGCACGGTGAGTGCGGCGCGTGTTTCAAAAGGGATTCTCCACGCCCGGCTCGTATGTCTGAATCTCTGACAGACAACGGTGCAGAGCTGATAAAATGTTCTGTAGCTGATCGAGATCAATGACTTTTGGCGGCGGTGGGGCGTTAATATGGTGCCGCGTCGCTGTTGATGGGTGTGAATAAAGGATTCTGATCATAGTTGACTTTCCGTTATAAAGATATGGGAGTGGGCTATTGTTTTTTGATAATAATCGAGTATTCGCAACTTATTTCAGCAACATGTTGATCTTTGAACAGTGTGCGGGGTGAAATTTGTTAATGACATAATACGGACTTATTATATACATTAATCCGTCATGTTTGTCCATCGTTCTTATCTACGGTATGGTTGTCCGGAATTAAGGTCAGTTTCGGTTAGTCTCGTCACCAATAATTCGTAAAAAAATATTTTACTTTTACCATTTAATAGTTGCATTCAAATACTGTATATTCGAGAGCCTTCGTGACATGAGAATTATTGGTACAATTTTAAAACTGTCATTTTCTGAGGTTTTATTTAAATAAATAAATTAGCTCTACTGAATATTGGCTTTAATTTTTCACAATAGAAGGTATTTTCTACGTGACTCTACGATTTTAGGATCTGGTTTGAGCAATGTTTATGAATATTGATGTAAGAAAATCGTGTAACTTCTAAACTACTATAGGAACAAAATTGTACATTTTGCGACAATTTAGTAGCGCTTACAAGTAGTCTTAAGCACTATGGGTACATTTGTGCAGCTACAAAAAAGTTATGGCTCTTTAAACTCAAAATTTTCAAAAATTGTTGTTACATTTTTTTACTTAAAATGTTTTTTTCTCAAAATTTTTATTTTATACATTTTTTTTTTACGTAGGATCAACAAAAGTTATAATAAGAAAAGTTGTAATTTGTCCATTATTGTCAAAAAGAAGTGAACCCACCGAATAACTCATAAAATCTCTTAGAATACTTTGTTTTGGTCCTGAAAAGGACCTTTCTGATGTATGTTTGTATTTATAGCAACTGTTTGCATTGCCTTCCTTCCATTTGAATACACTTTCGGGCGCGTTTAAGCATTTCGGATGACAGGCGAACAAAAGAACTAGTATAATGAACCACCCCAACTAGTGATGCCATATTGCAACTTTGAGTGTGCAAGACCATAATATATTAAAGTTAGAACATGTTTTGAGCAGTAAGGTCTAATTAGATACATTTTTCAAGCGACCAAGTTCAAATGCGATTTTACAGTTTTGTATATCTATTATAATCTTTCCAATTTAAGTTGAAGTCTAATTTTAAAACAGCTTCTTTGTTCTCCTTCACTATTCACTTCAGACGTAATACTTAAAGCGGCCCATAGACACCACACTTGTGTCTGCACAGGTGTCTTGACTTTTAAATTCATTTTTATTCATTCATTATTTAACTTACTTACTAGACAAAAATGACTAAATCTAATTAAAAACTAACATGTATCTTAATCTAGCTTACTGGCTCTTAACGAGCACTCTAAACTTATCTATATCCTTATAACTATTGCCTTTCGGCCTTAAATCTATCAATTTTTGTGTTTTGTGCTGTTTTTTCATTTCCAAGAAACTTTGCTAAAAACTTGGACTCTTTATTATTTGGTTTTTCTTAAAACTACCTAAAACTACTTAAAACTACCTAAGCTACTTAACCTAACTTAAATATAATCAGGGTGATGAGCAATCTCTCGATTGGTCACCATCCCGATTGCGTCGATGGTCGCCTGGCAGTCACCAACATGGTGCACACGCGCCGCCGGGACCCGAGCGAGGCCATAAGCGTCGGTCAAGTCTCGGTAGCACTCATTCATGTTGGCGAGCCCGGCCCCTCTCAAAGACCCCCTACGATACGCCTAACTAACTTACAAACTAGCTTAAAACTAAGGAGGAATGTTACCTAGGTAACGCACCAACCCGGGAGAGCGTGTCTGCCCTCACCGCTTCATCAAGCCACCAAAATTCGGTGAACTGCTTTCCGGTATCGACACTATCCCTATCCGCAATCGCGGTATTAAAACGGAGGAGCTCCTGAGCATTGGCGGCGTACCCGTCGTGGATGAGCCGCTTATCCCTCGCGCCGCGGTGGCTGTGGTACAATACCGGCACACCATCTTTATTTTGCACTAGCCCTTTCATGTCTGCATGAAGAAATGCCTCAGGCGGGACAAAGCCAGACCGGAGCGTACTCTCGTGGTACATTAAATTCGGGTAATAACCACCCGAGATCAGATTATTAGCGTTGGCCATCGCCCTTGCAACGTGCCTTCGAATCACCTTAATTAGGAAATTGTCAATCCTATTCAATCGAGCCCCATCGTATAGGGTCTTGTTGGGATAATGTTTTATGTACTCAGACTCGGGAGTTCTAAACAACCTGCACAGATGTACTGACACCGGTGTGGCATTCCGCCATACACATCACACCGATCGAGACACCTACACCAAAAATCAAAAACTTTTGATTTTACTCGCACCGTGTCTGACACCAAAATCGGTGTGCGCACCAGCCCACACACAGCCCACATTTCCGTACACCGACACCGGTGCAGACACAAGTGTGGTGTCTATGGGCCGCTTAAGACATTGCTCAAACTTTGGTCGAGAAGCTCTTAAAACAGTATTTATATAGCGTGGGCCTGGACGCATATCAACATCAGGCTATTTTTGGTGAATTTATCCTTAATGCGGATTGTCATAAGACATTCAGTAATGTGTCAATAACCCAAGAAGTTTCGCCTAAATCTACTGTCCATCGGCTTTTGTCTCGCCCATTCCACCCTGGCTGGTGTATGTCTGTTTTGTAGTGAAGACAGTGTTCTGCTGCATGTGTAACGCGATATGAATTGAACTGACATTAGTTTATAAAAGGCTCAACATTCTACCATCGCTTTTTCAGCACCATGAATTTTCCTGATGAAAACTCCTCACAGACTTAAGTTCCAAATATGTCACTCACCAGAGGTATCTGCCATTTTGACTATTGACGACATCAATCAATAATTTAATTCATTTCCCGGGTGTCGTCCTTCTGAGGAGCTCATCTTTAACATCGGAGTTTCGATACTCCTTACGAGCCCTTATAAGTTAAGCAAGTCGAATCTGGATGCATACGATCGATGGATGGCTCTAGTCTAGATGGATAATATGACTACCCGGTGGCTACCAAGTGCAGGGTATATACATATGCATATTCTTCCCTAGGAAGGCTGCATCATTTTTTACATGCTTCGTACAAGCTAGATGTTCACATCTAGTCGGTTTTTTAGAAATTCAGGTGTTACGTCAACCTATTCACATCAAATAAGGATCTCCTACGATTCTTAGAGGAACTTGCCGGCGAACATAGGCTTTGAGCAAGCAATCAAAGCGAACGAATTGGTATGGCCTTTTCTTCAAGTTTACGTTTACATTGGTATTCCACGGAAACGAGACTCTTTTTCTTAAGGCAACTGCATCCTTGCTTCTTGGACTATGTCACGGTGTTAGTTCAACACGATATTTGCGTTCGTATAGTTGGAGAATATACAAACCACAGTTCCTCAATTCGGGGGTTTTGTAGGATTGGCTATACTTACTTCAGGTTTCCGTCTTCGAATTTAATTGTCCCGGCTATTCGCATTTTTTTCTATATGATGAAATACATAACACATTAAGGATACAGATACTGAATGCCTGTCTCCTTCGATAATCACAAATGCTACTTACCGCGTTATTACGAATTGTTTCAGTAAGTTAAGTAGTCGATGGCCCTTGTCTATGTTATCGATCGCCAAAAACATTTTTCTTACTAGCTCAAAGCCGCCTCGACTTGAATGTCTTCACTATATTTCTGTTGTTTGGCAGTTTTGTACATACATAGCCAACGTAAATGCCCACCTTAAGAGCTTCAATAGATCCGGAATATGATGGAGGGAGCTACTAAAATCTCAAATGATCCTAGATCTTTTAAAGTTAACTTATTTTAAGTCCTCTCTCCTATCTTCGTAGATAATTGTTAAACTGTTTTCAGAGCATCAATCCTCGCCAAGTAGAACGATAATTTGCTTCAATTATCGCCGTCATAGGGTACCTACCATATATGCTTCCAGCACTTGGTATGTCTGATGTGTTTTTCAAAAAATTTCCTGTCAAATACTCGTAGATATATCTGTCAATAAAGTGAAATCTCAATAAATCGCAGTCGTCTTTAAAGAAATCTGAATGGCGATTTCCAGCAAATTTCTTCAAAAACAAATTACAAGTAATACCCTCCACTTAAAGCCCATAAACAGCACAAAATATTCACCTTTTGTCACAATGACTTGGCAATCCTATTGCTCTTCATTGATCCTGCTCAGAATTGGCAATGATGCAAAGTGACAAAAGATGTACGAAAGCTTTAAGCCAGTGCTTTGCCAACACAAAAAAAAACGCTACACCAACAAATTTAGTCTTTTTATCATCACGTACTAAGTATCTATGTACTAGTGTCTTCGAGTACACGATGTGACAGATACACATATATAATATATACCTACATTCATTCATGCATCACGAATTGGCCGATAGTTTTGTAATAAACAAAAAGACTTGGCTGACTGAGCATTATCAAGTATAGCCAAGCCAAGCCGCAACCGAAAGCCCGTGAAAACGAAAGTCTATCCATCTATCTATCTATTCGTCTACTATACTTGATCACTGATCGATATTCATCGACTGAAGTTGGTTATTATGAAAAAAAAATCGCCGTAATTAGATACTTTTGTGGATCACACAGCAATTTTGTATTATCGGCTGCGGGGTATAGAGCATAGTGCGCCCATTTGACTGTGGCTTGGATTATGATTGATGTTGCAATCCGGATTCGTTTTGCTTTGTTTTTCTCCATTTGGTCTGTCTCTGATTACCTAATTTTTAATTCCGCATAGATAGCCGCCAATGATCGAGACTGGTCAAGTGCAGAGTAAAACAAAAACCACATATATATCTGGCGCGGAACGTGACATATTGGAGTCAATTCGTGGAACTCGTATACAAACGTTGGTTGAGTGCGCCATAGACGCATAGTATCAGGTTCGTGAGGCACTACATGAGATATGTTTCTCAATCGGTGTACCACTCTTCGTGTGGGATCACGTCGCTTTTCAGGTGTATAACTGTTGACCTTATTAAACAGAGTTACAGCTGGATTATCTGAGTAACACGTGATGTCGGGTCCCTAAACCATTGACGATATAATGATTAGATTACACTCGTTTTAGTATTGAGGAGTAACCATCTGTTAAGGTATATGTAAGTAAAAGTACTGCAGACGAAGGCTTATTCTAGATATAGATACTACAAAGCTTATTAAATTATAAACTTGAGCGCACTATGCATCGACATTCAGACAATAATTATGTTAAAAAAACCAGGGGTTATTTTTATTACATACTTCAATAAGGATGGACTTGAGTTTCAACTAATATCTCTCTCAGTTAGCGCGGTATTTGGCTTACAGCCTCCCCAGTTGGGCACTCAAACTTGTGAGCGCCACCTAATGCGAGGTCACGCAAATGGGACAGTAAATCACTGGAACAATTTAGCAAAAAAAATAAAGATACTTGTCTTTGTGTCTTGTACTTGTATCTATCTTTAGTCGCTAGTACTTCTGTGCCAAAAATCAGAACTGGACTGACTTAGAGCCCTACTGCTTCTGGGCAAGGCCTTTACTACTCAATTACATTCTTTTGGACAAAAAAAAAACAGTAACTGGCGTGCGTAATTCTTATCTTGATTCCTGATGTAATATTTGGAGTTTAAAGCGGAGCCGACGAAGATTAAGTCCCTAACAACCTCAAAGTAATAGTGATCTATTATGGCCTGAGTTAGATCGAATAAAATCAGGAGAATTGTTAAAACTAAGCAGATCAAACTTGCGAATGGCAATAGTACCTACTTCTTCGACAATTCAGAGGAGGTTGGTCACTCAAACTATTAAGTATTTGGGCGAATTGGTTTAAAATTTGACTGTGTTCCCATCGGGGATGGTGAGTCGTGAGTAGGGGAGAGTGGGTACGAAAGTAACGGCGGGTCGGTTGTAACACTGACGTTTTAAGAAAGAATAGAGCCGTATGCGTTCATTTTTAAATGCAGAATTCCTTGCAATTAGGACCTGAATGCACCCCAAAATTTCACACTTCAGTGTGCTAATATGGTGTCAAATAGAGTTGAAAACGTGAAATTCGAGCGCGAAAGTGAATTTTTTTTGTAAATGGGTTTTTGTCATATTTCGTAAAGTAAGAAAGTCTTAACGCCCGGGGCGCCGCACAGTGGGGAAAATGCGGAAATAAATGCTAAATATGAAATTCGTAATATTGATTTTTTTGATTTTTTTTTAAGATATATATCTGTTCTATGTTTTACCAAAATTTGTGTCAAAGAATTTTCGAGATACATCGCACCAAAGTTGCCCTTTCTTTTAGTTTTAGATTTCATGTATTTTCTTGCAATAACTCTTTGACAAAAAAAGTAGCATTTTTATAACCGTTTGCTAAAACTTAATTTCTTTAATGAATAATATCTATCTATCTTCAGCTTCCAAAAAAAAAAAAAAAAAAAATATAAGGATTAGTACCAAGTGCCCTAAAATTAATACTTTACTGTTCTTTCCCTTGAGCTACAGTTTTAGATACACTAAGCTACGTCTAGTGGTTACATTTATTAGAAAGCTACAGTATTCAGCTAACTGTTTTTGAAAGAATTGGAGCCCCATTGATCCCACTTTGAACGTAGTGAATAAATTAGTCTCGCTGGTTTAGACTAAAAAAAACACGGTTTTGACTTTGGTAATGTTACAAAAGTAAGAATTTCTTTTCTAATAATAATTGGAAAGAACTCAACCAGGACTTTATTTTAAGAAGAAATATAGGGCTTTCAGTTAAATGCAAAATAAAATTTTTTTAGTTCAAACTCATTTTTACTACCTCCAATATTTTTTTTTTTTTTTTCAAAATTCAAGATCCAAATAGGTGTGCAAAATTTCATTGCTCTAAGTTTATTAGTTCAGATTTTATAGATTTTTTTCCGCTCCCCCATACAAAGCGCCCCACTGTGCGCCGTCACCTGGAGGGCGCTGAAGTGTAGGCGTTCCAGCTTAACTTCACTGAATTTGAATACCTATCTCTAGCGATATAAATTCTAAATTCAGCATATTAAATTTTATGAACTTATCTTGTAAGAGTGAGTATGAGTAATTATTTTTCTTAAGTGATTTTTTCAAACCAGTAGCGCGATTAAGACACATTAAACGTAGACCGGGTGAAGAGGCTGTTGATGAACCAATAACTTTAATTTGAGTTAAAATCGCATTTATGTACCTATTCTTGGAGACAGGAACGATCAAATTGAACTGAAAAGTACTACGAGACAAATCTAATCCACTTAATGTGCCCTACGAAATATAGGTTTGCATTTGGTATTTAGCTTGTTGGAAGTTTCCGGCTTAATGAGGCAGCATTTAAATACGTGTTGAGTCCATTTTCATTGCGAAAAGCGATTATTTACATTTGAAATAAGGCGAAGAATTTTGCGTCCTGTTTAATTCTATATGTTTTATGTACCTACATTTTGTGATAAAAGTAAGCAACATATCGTTCGATTTATGCAAAAGCAATAGAACTTATATTTTTAAATAGAGCTTGCGACCACAAATTTTCGCTAGAATTTGGTCTTTTAACTTTGCGTTAAAAAAATATGTAATTGAAGTAACATAGTAATTCGTTGGTAGTGTACTTATTAGATACAATTCATCTCAGCGGAGATTTGAGCCCCGTCGGGGAACAACAATACAAAGAAATCAGATAAACGAATAATGTCAGTACTAAGCCCAACTATACACCTTGAAATTCCTTTTTTCCGTTTTTCCTTCTCATTATAATTTACAATTATTTATAATAGTGAGGCGGCATAGTATAAAATTGTATAACAATTGTGCACTTTGTGATGAAAGCATGCAATTTTTACCATGGAGGACACATTATATGAAAATGATTTTAAGATATTGGGGCACTTCAGATTGCGCCCTAAAGGGGTAAAAGAGGGGGGTCAAAGTTTGTATGGGAAAATTTTTATTTTTCATCCGATTGACTTCAAACTCGGTTTATGTACTCTCTATGAGAAATAAAGAAAACTAATTTCTCCGATTTTGGAAATTCAGCTCTTAAAGGGGTAAAAAGGGGGTCGAAGTTTGTATGAGACCATTTTTATTTTTCATCCGATTGACTTCAAACTTGGTTTGTGTACTCTCTATGAAAAATAAAGAAAACTGTTTTCTTCGATTTTGGAAATTCAATCCTTAAAGGGGTAAAAGGGGGGTCAATGTTTGTTCATGTTTTTTTCTTAAAATTTTTTAGGGGTGTAAGCTTGCTTTACCGCCCCGGGTGCCACTGCTTCTTAGTACGCCCCTGTCTCAACATATTTTATACCACAATACATTAAAATGTATACCTATGTATATTTGAATTTAAATTTTACCCCTTTAAGAGCTGAATTTCCAAAATCGAAGAAAATAGTATTCTTTATTTTTCATAGAGAGTACACAAACCGAGTTTGAAGTCAATCGGATGAAAAATAAAAATGGTCTCATACAAAATTCGACCCCCTTTTTACCCCTTTAAGAGCTGAATTTCCAAAATCGGAGAAATTAGTTTTCTTTATTTCTCATAGAGAGTACATAAACCGAGTTTGAAGTCAATCGGATGAAAAATATAAATTTTCCCATACAAACTTTGACCCCCCTCTTTTACCCCTTTAGGGCGCAATCTGAAGTGCCCCAATATCTTAAAATCATTTTCATATAATGTGTCCTACATGGTAAAAATTTCATGCTTTCATCACAAAGTGCACAATTTTTTTACTATGCCGCCTCACTATAAGCAAGGTGCTGTGCACAAGCGCCTTTCACTTAAGCACTTTAAACATAAATAAATATAAATATTTCCGCAAAATTAATATTTTATTCTTTTTCTTTTACAGGTAAGCTTAACGACGAACTACTTTGACAAGGTAACAATAGGTTTGAGAACCTATTTCTATATCTATACAATACATACAAACTAGCTGAACCGGCAAACGTTGTTCTATGCCTAAAATAGTTATTTTAAATATTTCAAGATTTATTTTGAGATTTTTGTTCAATAATTTTTTTTGAATAGGAATGGAGGCGGATAGCTTCAGTGGTTCAGCGGCCATTACCGGACTTACATAGGCACCACCGTTTTTATATACTTAATATAGCTTTACCCGGCCGGCTTTGCCCGTGCACAGGAATTGTATTGCGTAGGTCTTAGATAATGTTCTTTCGTAAAAATGAGAATAAATT
The DNA here is from genome assembly GCA_955612985.1 of Cheilosia scutellata. Taxonomy (NCBI): domain Eukaryota; kingdom Metazoa; phylum Arthropoda; class Insecta; order Diptera; family Syrphidae; genus Cheilosia; species Cheilosia scutellata. Next base: position 41,810,552 of record OY015311.1, on the reverse strand, counting down.
GATTTTCTGGAATTTTCTTTATATGGAAACCATACAGCAATACGAACATAAAAAAAAGACTCATGAAAATCGGCCCAGCGGTTATCGAGATATAACGTCATCGAGTTTCACCCCATAGAAGATTTTTTTTTAGGTGCACTTCTTAGGTGCACTCCTGGGCAATACCTAAGATTATCTGTAAATTTGAGCTCAATCGAGTTCGGTGGTTTTCAAGTTATAAGTCGCCGGGTCACGATAGCAAACACCATTAATTGTTACTGCCTGACCAGTGCAGTGGTTAGTGTGCTGGACTACTGTGCGAGGGATCCCAGGTTCGATCCCCCGAAAAACACAAATTACATCTTAAGGCTTTTTCTACTGCGCCACCTCTCACGAACGTCCGACAAACATCCGAGAGTATGACTGTCCTGAAAAAGCTTCTCAATTCGGCCGTTCGGACTCGCCATAAAATTGTAGGTTCCTTTCATTCGTCCCAAAAATAGAAACTCACACAAACGTCCATTTGTTGCCTGCAGTAAATTGCTGGTAAGTACCCATCCTAGTTTGTCCTTGTTTTGTTTGGATAGGACTTACAGGGCATCGTAGCAGCATTGTATTTGACGATAGGGCTTGTAAGACCGCTTGACTATCCCAGACGATTTGTATTTTTCCGCCTTTAATTCCCTTTTTACTGGCGAGATAACTGCATCTTTCTAACTGCCTCTCAAATTAAAAATGTCTAGTTACATTGAATCGGGAATAGTAATAGAAAAACAAAAGCAAGTTCAGCTATTGAAATAGCGTATACATAGTCGTTTTAGTGGGATCCGATGCATTTTTGCAAAAAAATGAATCAAAACACGTCCTTATATTCCAGATAACACAATCTTTATCTTTTCTCTTTTACGAAAAAAAAAGACTGATATCAATCAAGTCGCCACGCGCTTGTTAGTTCAACCGGCATCGGCAACTTCCAGTTTCAGATCTGGTATAGTCACAAAATTGAATAAAAAATAACACGATTAAAATATCTAAAATACCCCAATCCTAATGAAACGAATACACCAAAATTTTCATAAATTGCATCATTGCGACCAAAAGCTATAAAAAAAACGTCTAGCTACATCTGCTGAAATTCATGTGCAAAATATTGTCAAACAAAGCACATAATTAAGATGTATCTACATATACATAGGTACTAGATAAACAATTTGTTGCTTGTTATTGTTTTTTTAATTTTATGTGGTTCAATATATCATTTTATGCTAAAAGGAAACTTTTTGCTGCTATTATAGTTTTTGCATATTCAAAATACAAGAAGGCCCAATTAGTTAAAAGACAAAGTTCAAGGTTCCAGCTCTTTCTAGTGTCTTTTATTTTGCATGTTGACAGTCTGGGAACGACAATCAGTAAAAGAATTTTTTTTATTAGATTTATTTAATAGATTTGAGGCGAACAATATTTGCACTTTGACTTTTCGATTTTGTTTGCATTTTCTCTTTGTATAATTATATAACATTATAAACGCGTGTAGACTTTAGATAACATTCATAAATTCATCATAATCCAACTATTGTAGCATCTGAAAGAAAGGTTAACCGATTCTCAGCGAGAGCCAAGCCTTTTAAAATGTTCCATTTGGAGGTGCATAATTTGATTTTATCGTATTTTTTGTGGTTTAACCTTTTTACAATGCAATTAGATATTAACTTGTTTTTGTTGCGCGTTAGCCTTGAATTGAAGTTGTAACTTTTTATTGTGAAGTGAAGGACATGGACTACGATAGCTATGTAGCATACCAGTAGATAGTTAAATTAGCGAAAAAGTTACAAATTAAAATCTGCTCTACATAATAATAGAGCTAATGTTGAATTGATCTCCGATAGAATTCGAAAACTTATCGGAACGTTCTAGATCAGATGCAACTTCTCTGATAATCCTCTAATAAATGATATGAATAACACTTACCAATAATAAGACTGACTTACGCTTGTTTTTTTTTTCCAATATCTAAATTATTTATTTGTGTATCTTTGTTAATTTATACTAATTTGTTAATATATCTATTCGTTAATGTTACTTATTCGTTAAATTATTTATTTATTTATTTAATTATTTATTTATTTATTTATTTATATATTTATTTATTTATTTATTTATCTGTTAATTTATAAACGTATTTGTTAATATATTTCATATAAATACCTATTTGTTCATTAATTTATTTGTTAATTTATATACATATATATTTTTTAAATTTTTGTTAATTTATTTATTTATTTGTTAATTTACTTAAATGTTAATTTATTTACTTACTTTCTAGTATTTGATATTAAATCATCAAATTATTATTATTATTTATTTATATACCTATTTACTTATTATTATTATTTATTTTTTTTTTTTAATGTTGGGTTTTCTCGTTGTTTCCCTTCAAAAAATCTGAATTTATAAAATAGTATTTAAAATATTTAAGATTATTTCAGTAGAAAGATATACATACCCTATTTATCATATCTCTGTATTTTAGATTGTGTGATGGCTTTTTTTGTAATTTTATGACGAAATAAAAATGTATCTATCTAAAATCTTGCCAAAGGAGGTAAATGAGAAATCACCCAACTACGTAAAAATCCATACGGCTATGAAGCAACCAACAGCTTTTAAGCATGGAAGTCGTCTCGGACAACTTCCTGCGGAAGGTCGTATGGATAGTCGTAATAGGCGGACAGGTCGGATTACTTAGCTCATAGAGGAACATTCTTATGCCACTTAGTCGATAGATCTACTCAAGACTAAAAAATCGCAGCCGGGTTGCCTAAAATATTTTGGTCGGATGACGTCTAAAACGGGTCACTTCCGGTGCGTTTTTTTGACCATAACTTAGTCCATCGAGTTAACGGTTAAAACTTCGTGAAGTAATAGAGCTCGACGAAACATATAGGTCGGATGGCCTTGGCAACCCCTTTTAAGGGGCATGTTTTTCGACTATAAATGGCTAAAAAATATGGAACCAATTAAGCCAAAAACATCAAACTTAAATCATTTATCAAGGTCATTAAAAAGGTCCATCTCAGCAAATTTCAACTCTATCCGCGGTACTAATAATCATTTTTAGTGTCCAGGCTAACTTTTACGAAGTCACAATGGCGAAAATTTCCATATAAAATTATCCATTGTGACCGTCAAATATTTAAGTTGAAGACTAAAAATGATTATTGGTAAGGCCCTATAGCAATAGTGGTTCTCAACATACAGGTCTTCAAAAATCGCAAAAACCGTAATTGACTCACTCACCCACTTAGATGGATGATCATCAAAATTATGAAGCACTTCCTGCCATCCTAGAATCATGAAATTGAGATTTTCCATTCAGGGGGAATGGTATACGCGCACTTTTAAAAATTGGTTACTATTTATTTGGGCCACTTTCCATTGCCGTAGAATGTTACAATTCTTAGAGAGCGGTAGTTAGAGCGGTAGGACTTGCAGTGTCACAGAAACTGTCGAACTGAATGAATAATTTGAATAATTTGAAAAATTGTTTATTTTTGTGAAATGACCCAACAGACTTATAGTCTATTCATACCATACTGAAAACTGAGTTTACAACAAAAAGTTTACGAAAACTCGTCGATTCATTCACATGACTCCTAACACCAGGTTTTGTTCGACGTTTCAATCAGCTTTGAAACTAGCTATGAAATGTTTGTGTCGGCTAGACTTTTATTTTAGTTACTAATTACATATCCAACAACAAAATTAATTAAGGTGCATACCTACCTACTTGATAATCGATAAAATAATAATTAACATAAACAAAATCAAAACATCGGAAAATAACCATTTAGCTATGACAGGCAGTGCTGCCGTCTTGTTGCAACCACATGTTGGTCACATCCATATCTTATAATTTAAGCACTAAAACTGGGTTATCATGTCACGATAACGAACACCATTAATTGTTACTGCCTGCCTGACCGGCCGCATTTTCGAAGAAGAATGGTCCGATAATGCCTCCAGCCAAAAATCCGAACCAAACAGTCATGCGTTGTGATTGCTTTTGTTTCTCAACAATTACTAGTGGGTTTTCTCAACCCCAAATGCGACAATTTTGACGATTATTAAGATAAATGCCATTAAGATGAAAATGAGCTTCATCACTTTGTTCGAAAATGGCGGACGAAAATTGAAGCCTTCATTATTTTTAAAATACTGCTCAACAATGAAAATGCGTTGTTCTTTCGTATAGCGCTCCATTTTTACTAACCCCAGACTGTCAGCTGTCACATTGTTATCTTTTTTCCGTTAACATCACTGTAATAGTAATGGCGCAACATTCAAATTCTGTGTGAATTATGGGACATCCTTTATTTTCTGTTCATATGGAGTAAAGATAACAAGACCAAGAGATTCCCCATTTGTAAACAAAAAAAGATTGAACAGAATAGAAGGAACGACAGCACTGAGTGAGAGCTATCCTGTCCGTGTGGGTAATCTACACTCCGCGCCACTTGAACAGCACACCCCCTAAGGTCAGTTTTCTACTACCCACTGGTCCCAAACCAAGCATGCTGGAAACTTATTTTTTTTTTAATTAAAGTTAATTTAATTGTTGTGCTTTGATCGGAAGGGAGATTTAAAACTAAAGCTTTAAGTATTAACAAAAAATTATTAACTAAAAACCTGTAAAATGTGGGGTATTCATTTTGCGTCACTTGAATAGAACATGCATTCAGTTTGACCGTTATCTTTGGGACGTGGACTCATATTTTTCTTTGACTATTTAATTAATAATAAAATAATAAAATAATGAGTCAAACTATGAATAATAACATGAAAGGCTGCATACACAGTGTGCTTACTAAGGCGGAAAGGCGACTTATTTTAAAAAAGGCGTCAAATTCTCACGACTCCTTTCCAAATATCAGGGAAAAATGTGGTATCAAAGTAAGTCTCACAACTATTCGTTGTATTATTTCGAATGCCAAGGATATAAAAAGACTAAAAATCAAGAAGAAGTCACCCCTTAACCCGGTTCGAAAAGAGCAACGCCTCCGTTTTTGTCGCGCACATGTGGACTGGACTTCGTAATGGCACCGTGTGGTCTTCTCCGACGAAAATATTATCTACTATTTCTTTCGGACCTTAGGATGGGATCGGAAAATGAAAGGAAAGAGCACCGAGTGTGAGGACCGTGGCATGCTTGTTTAGCTCGACTCTTTTTGTCGAAATGGGGTACGGTTCTTCTCCCTACAACTCGACCTAACGTATATCACAAAAACACATTTCATGCCAAGACAAGTACTTACTTTGACCTTCACCATAGTGGACGGTACTTCACAACATCAGTTCCGTTTTTATGAAACCTCCCCAGCCAGTGGTTGCCAGTAGTTGCCAGTAGTTGACAACAACTCTTGATTTCCTCCCCAGTTGGAGAGCGGCTGGCTGGCAGCTGGCTAAATTCAATTCAATCACACAACATTCCAGAGAAAAATGTTAGAAGATATCATATATTTCTACCAAGTCATTCGGCTGGCTTCATCTTGCTGGCAACTGTCCAAATGAACGGCTGGCTGGCGAGGTTTCATAAAAACGAACCTATCGAAGAGCAATGTCGATGGAATTCAGCGCTGGCCATTTCCCTTCCCACCTAGAAATCCGATGGCCATATATTTGGATTTCTCCATGTCCTAGCTATCCGCTGACGGACAACCAAAACCACCAGAATTACTCTGCCGTTACAACTGCTGTCAATTTCATAAACAAAGCTGCATATTTGGCCAAAAATCGCAAACGGTTGCTCGTAAGTTCCACAAGCGGAAATATGCCATAAGTAAAATAATGAAGTTTGATATGACGATCACTGTTTACAAAATATTATGCATAATTGTAAATACTTCAGCTGATCACTTAATCATTTTTAATGTCTAGTTTCAAGCTTACGAACTTACTTATAATCATCTGTAACCTTCACCTTAAATATTTTTAGGTCACAAAGGACTATGGATAAGAATAATTTCACTATTGTGAGTTCGTAAAATTAAACCTGGACACAAATGATTATTATATTATACGAGTAGTACCGCGCAATGACAAAAATGTTCATATTAAACTACTACCCCCCATTGGCCGCTTCTCATCAACGATAATAGTCATCGCCCATCCGTAATTTAAACGTATTCCGATTACCTCGGCACATGTTCAAGCACTTGCCGACACCAGATAGATCTCAAGACTTCATTACATAAAACTAACCATATACCCATCTACTTGTGTGCGAAAAAAAATCCTCCAAGAGTGACATAATAATCTTGTACCAGCACTTAACCCGAAAAAGGTAGATATAAGGCGTCGCTCTGTGTCTGCCTGCACCCAAAATGTTACACACTGATCCTTGGTGTGATTAAGTGTAAACGAGAGCCCCAAAACCGGTATCTAGCATGAGCACCTCAAAACAAAACAAAAATTGCTCGAGTGGCTTTGAGGTTTGAGGCGAACGAGGAGGCAATCTCCAAAAGGAAGCTGACAGGCTAACGTGTAATAAAATCGGTCCCCTTTCTCATATGAATTTCAATTAATTTAACACATATTCCGTTTCATCAACAACTGTACTTGCACGTACCTATCTAGTGCAATTATCTAACAGCACGACTTGCACTCTCTTCTCTGAAAAGGTGTTTCTTGCTTCTTTCATTTTACTCTCTTGTGAAACGCGTGCAACGTACGCGTAGCCATATCTAAGCTAATGCTTTCAATTGAGCAACAAGAAAAAATAACTTGTTACCTACATTTTGCCAGTCCGAAGGACGGCTGGTTCTGATTCGTTGCGGTCCACATTGTACAGGCAAATATAAAAAAAAAAGTTCAATAACTTTCAATATTTTGATAGCAAGAAGGCCTCGCCGACACGATGGCGAAGTCTGCCATGCTATATGCAACCGAATGTATGCAGCTTTCCGGTTATTCGAATTAGCTTTTCAGCTAGTGACAAATGCGTCAGTAGATTGAGATAGTGTTTCTCAGCTGTTGATATTGCTACTACCGCAACCGCTGATTGGTATAGATACAAGAGTGCGAACTGCGATATAACCGCAGCTTTTGTTTGCTATACTGAATGCGGTTTGAATATCAAATATATGCTGCCTGGACCGGTTTTAATATCAATTTTGGATCGTTTACTGGTGTGAGACACCACACCTTTTAGCATCTAATCTTTGCAAGAAATAGGTATGTATGACCGATCGAAAGGTGAACTTTTATATAACAGGTAAAGGTTAAATGAAGTATTTAACACCTTTACTGATGAAGTGAGAGATTATCTCTGATACACCTTTCGAAAATGCAACAAGCTACACTTTCTTTGACAGCTAAAGCTGATATTTACCAAAATTAGCATAGAGAATACAAGACGCAAGTCTTATTCAGTTACAGCAAGGTCGTTGAAATGTTAATCAATTAAAGTCGTACTGTCTTAAGGCGACATATTGAAAGTTTGCAGTTTTATGGCTGACAACTTGTTCAATCATTTAATTTAAATTCAGCTAATATTCGATAAATGTTTTCTGACGACCTTTTTATCCAAGGACGAAGCTTGATTACGATGTTGCTTGTAATAATAACATAATTCACAGATTAAGAAATAAGAACCAGTTTAATTCTTAAGAAAGTTTATAAGAACTCGGTTTCACTGATAACAGATTAGCCTAGCTGTTTAAAAATTGCCAAAATAGGGCGCAGACTGAACTGCCTAAGTCATATAGATTATAGACCAATCAGTCTCACTTCCTTTTTCCTCAAAACTATGAAAAAAATCTTCGATACAGACATATCAATTTGCCTCTACCATCCCGGGAAATCGACCACACACGCTTTGCAAATTTTACCTCAAGAGTTGAAAAATCTCTCGCAGACAAAGAAATAGCGGTCTTTTGTTTCCTCGATATAGAAGGAGAATTTGACAACACAGAATTATCACAGATAGAGGTATTCAAAATATGGAAATTGACGACACTACATGTAAATAGACTATCCGCATCAAAGCTAAATTCACCAATATCAGCCTAATATGCGCTTACGCCCCTACGGAATATAAAGAAGATGTTACCAAGAGTATTTCTACGAGCTCCTCTACAAAACATATGAGTAATGTCCTAAGTATGATGTTAAGTTAAGATCTTCTTAGGTGAATTTAACGCTAAAATAGGAAAGGAGGATATATTTGGTAATACAATCGGGAAGCACAGCATACACGACACCACATCTGACTTTGCTGCGGGACGTAATGTTACTATATAACAAGCACACGGTTTCCTCACCTCAACATTCATAATGTAACATTTCGGTCACCCTCACCAGATCAACAAACCGTCAATCAAATTGAGCATGTTGCGATCGACCCAAGGCAGTCCTCCAGTATTCTAGATGTCCGCACTTTCCTAGCGACCAACATAGGCTCGGATCACTACCTTGTTGTAGCCAAGGTACGTATGCGGATATCCCAGATACCACAACAAGGAGGAAATACTGTGACGAGATTCAACGTTGAAACAAACGCAACAAACCACCAGAACTTTTGACGATCGCGTGATGTGACTTTTTCAACATCATTCTTGAGAAAATTGTGCGAAACACGCAAGCCAACACCGCAAGCAAGCGAGCTGTCACTGGTGGGTTTGCAGTACAGAGGCGGCAAAAATAGGTTTATTGGTAAATGACGCAAAACAAAATATGTATGCTGTCAACAATAAGGGATACACAACATCGACGAATCGGACAGAACGTCACGATAGACAGCTATAACTTTGAAGTAGTTGGGGACTTTGTCTACACGGCTCCGCTATTAACTCTGAAAATGATATCACTTCAGAAATCAAAGCGAAGAATTACACTTGCCAACCGTTGTTACTTTAGCGTAAGAAGGCAATTGATTAGTAAGGCCTTATCGAAAAATACCAAGTAGAAGACTATATAAGACCCTCATCATCCCACAGTCCTGCTTTATGGCGCAGAATCATGGACGTTATCAAAGACGGATTATATTAACTCTGAAAATGATATCACTTCAGAAATCAAAGCGAAGAATTACACTTGCCAACCGTTGTTACTTTAGCGTAAGAAGGCAATTGATTAGTAAGGCCTTATCGAAAAATACCAAGTAGAAGACTATATAAGACCCTCATCATCCCACAGTCCTGCTTTATGGCGCAGAATCATGGACGTTATCAAAGACGGATGAAGATCTTCTTGGTCGCTTCGAACGCAAAATTCTTCGAGTGATTTTCGGTCCCGTTTGCGTTGACGGGCTTTGGAAGAGGAAACTCTACGAGCTGTACAGATACATCGACCTGGGTACGTATCAGTCGACTAAAATGGCTAGGACATGTAGAGCGAATGGACACAAATGCTCCGGCCCGAAGAGTCTTCGATTCCAACCCGGAGAGACAACGCAGTAGAGGAAGTGCTCACCTTAGGTGGCGTGCATAAGTGGAAGGGGACCTCAACCAACTTGGTGTGCGCAACTTGAGGCGGTTAGCCAAAGACTGTGCTAACTGGAGAGGTATGTTGGTTGAGGCTCAGTAAGTAAGTAAGTATAGGTACATGTAAATGGATAAAATGCATGCTAGACGAAAAACATAAATAAAAACCTCACCCCGCAAAGTCTTTTCCAAAGGGTTGGAAACGCGTTGTAGAGCTATGATCTAGTCACGGTTGGATTACGGCTTTCGTCCGAGCAGAAGCAAAAGCAACCACTTATTCAATTTCAGATTGCTACTGAAGGCTTTAGAGTGCGCTATACCTATATTCAATTCATATTATGTTTGGCAATATATTGCAAATGGGGCAGTGGCTCAGTGGTTAGTATGCTGCACTATTGTGCGAGGGGTCCCAGGATCGATCCCCGGAAAAAACACAAATTATATCTTAAGGTTTTTTTCCACTGCGCTACCTCTCGCGAACGTCTGACAAACTGTCTTGAAAAAGCTTCCCAATTCAACCATTCGGACTCGGCATAAAAATTGTAAGTCCCCTTCCATTCGTCCCAAAAACTAAAAACTCACACAAACATAATGGTTATGAGAAGCTATAGGCCTATAGGGTACCATACGTTGCGCCAACTATTTACTTATGTTTGCCAATTCTTGACTACACCCCTGATTGGAAACTAATGTAATACCCTTTCGCCTTTACCAATCCAACAACTTAAGGATTCGTAGTTTGTTTCGAATTACACGCTTTGCGTGTAGATTCCTAGAACTACACGGATATCCACTTAAAAAGATTCTTCAGATATTTACTATAGGTTCGAGAGTTATCACCAAAATGGCTCAGATTACATATAATTCACCTGGACGCTTGTCTCTGCACGACGTCTATTCTTAAAAAGTGTAAAGAATACTGTATAGATGTAGTAGATCCTTAACTGGATCTCAGATAAATGTGCGCTTGTTTCTCTTGCACTTACAAAATGTAGTAAGACACGACTAAGATGTAATGCCCGCCGAGTAATTTACTGGATTGGAATGCACAATATTATCCACTGTCCAATCTCAAACGAATGCAGTCAAGTAATGGAAGGTGTTTTTTAAGCAGTTTTATTCACGCTTTCGATTTCTTTGCAATTCAATAAAATGTTTTTCTCTCTTTGTTTATCTTTTAATTAAAAAGACAAGATTTTGTGATCAGCAGTAGGTGTAGGTCCATGACACGAAATATTTTGTTGTTTTGCATCTTTTTCTTTTCCTCTTTCTGTATAGCAACTTCCTAAACTTGCCTATAGAAAGAATGGCATATCGCAGACATATAAGTCACCCAAAAGGAGGTGTAACTGTCAACATTGAACTATCATTCTGATGACTTTTAATAAGTAAAAAGTAAGAGTATTTAAATTCGCCTCTAAGGATTGAGGTTATTCATGCCCAGTATCAAATTTTGGACCCTCCCGCTCAGTAGTACAGCATACTAACACTGAGGCTTATCTTTACCCAGGTTGCTGCACCTTTTTACCCAATTTTTGCTTATTGGTGCCGAGTTGAATTTAATTACCTCGAGAAAATAAGATTGCGCGGGGATCACTGTTCGTATAAGCATCGGATATCTGCCTGCGTTTTTTTTTTCGCGCTGGGTATACATAAATATACACTAGCGAAAGCTATTTGCTTATACTTAGGTGGCCCTACAACCCAGGATAGACTTGGGCATGGGAGTCGGACAGAATCCCGAAAAATGTAATCCCGAAAGCCCAAAATCCCGAAAATCCAAAATCCCGAAAGCCCAAAATCCCGAAAATCCAAAATCCCGAAAACCCACAATCCCGAAAAACTAAAATCCCGAAAAGCCACAATCCCGAAAATCCACAATCCGGAAAATTCAAAATTCCGAAAGGCCAAAATCCCGAAAGTGAAACTAAAAATTTTATTGTAGCAACAAAAATATAAGCCAAATTTATTTAACAAAATAAACAAAATAACAAACTTCAAATAACTAAAACATAACAAAAACAGTTTAAGTCTTATTAACAAAAACATACAAAAAACGATCCATGACAAAACATATCAAATACAAGTTCATATTAGTTGCGTTTTTATGAAACCTCCCCAGCCAGTGGTTGCCAGTAGTTGACAGTTGGGGCCCATTTCACATGCTAATTAAAACAACAACATGCTGGCAACTGCTGGCAACAACTCTTGATTTCCTCCCCAGTTGGAGAGCGGCTGGCTGGCAGCTGGCTAAATTCAATTCACAATGAACAAACAGGTGGCGCTGAAAACAAAAAGTGGCTTCGAATTTCCGCACAATTTGCTTAAATCATATGGCGTTCTTATCTCATGCACAACGTTCCAGAGAAAAATGTCAGAATGTAGCAAATATTTCAACCAAATACATAATTTTATACTAAAACTCGGCTGGCTGGCTTCATCTTGCTGGCAATTGTCCAAATGAACGGCTGGCTGGCGAGGTTTCATAAAAACGCACCTATTGTACGCATTTCCTGTTAGAAAACTTATTTCAGAACGCTCGTTACATTCCGCGTAAAATTTTGTAATTTTTTTTTCTTCGTCACGTAACGTTTTCTTAGTTGTTGCATCTCACCGGCATTTATTTTAGCCAAACATGTTTTCGCACGGATTTGCTCTTCATCTTCACATAAAATAGCAATCAGTGAATATACACCAATGTGTGAATGCCCTGCGAGAACTTTCAGCCGGCGGCGGAGCCACGCCTTTACGTTGGTCTGTGTCCGCGGCAGATTTTGTTTCAAAAGGTTACAAACCGACCAAAAATTAGGGGAATATGCAGGACTACCTGCAAAAATGTTTTCTTTTTCTACTCACTTTTTATTACGATATTCACTGGCTAAAATCTAGTCGGTCAGCTATCACACTATATGAGATCAGCACAACTGAATGCACATTGTGAATTGCAGCGCAACATTACAAAACATTATTACGGTAAATGGAATGGACAAACACTTGTCTATTTTACATTCAAAACAAAATAAAGAATCTCGAAAACGAGATCCCGAAAAATTATATAAAATGAAAAATTTGCGCAAATTTTTCATTTTATATAATTTTTCGGGATCTCGTTTTCGGGATTATTTTTTCAGGATTTTGGCTTTTCGGGATTGTGGGTTTTCGGGATTTTGGTTTTTCGGGATTTTGGTTTTTCGGGATTTTGGATTTTCGGGATTTTGGATTTTCGGTATTTTGGATTTGCGGGATTTCGGATTTTCGGGATTTTGGTTTTCGGGATCGTGTCCCCAATCCCTTGGGCATCAATCAATGTGCCTCTCCAATAAGTGTGCTATATGGCTCACTGCGTCTGGCTGATCACTAATTTGGATAGGATCGCTTTCCACCTGTGTGTGCCATCTAAGTTAAGGTCGTCCTATCGGGACCAAAACTTTATTATAATATTATTATTATTGTTTGAGGATGGGGTACGCTGTGGTCCCTACTATAACAGCTTAGAGAGATATGCTCCATAATAAGAACTCCTCGCATTAAAAATCATTTCGAAATTATTTTTGAGGGTTCCGTACCTAATTCTTCATCTGATACTGATTACTTTCCCAAATATTTTAGACATTTTAGAGCCAGTGCCCCACAGGATCTCAATACATGTTCTACAATTTCATACTGAGCTCATTAAGGAATCCGTATATAGATATAGACCTTCTTCAGATATATCTGGCTTTCAAAGGTGCCCCTTAAGTCTACACCCCTGTTAGGGTGAGAAAGTTATTCTGGACCTTTGAAACTTTACTGATGTTCTCTTTATTGTTAGGAAGTCGGCTATTTCATTATCCTGGGTCACCTCGTTTCCTCAATACCGAGTTCATTAAGTTTTTGAAGGAATAACCACACAGTAGAATTAATGATATAGAAATTCATAATAGCAGCTTAGCTTGAATATCTAGCTTATAACTAAATCATCAGCGGCGTAGTTTCTGCAGACGCATACGCAACGTTAATTTGTACACACCTAAAGGGTGTCCCATAATTCCCGCAAAATATAATTTTGATAGAAAATACAGATTTTTAATTAGAAGGCTTAAATTTAAAAATTACACCATTAATTGTTACTGCCTGACCTGACGCATTTTTGAAGAAGAATGGTCCGATAATGCCTCCAGCCCAAAATCCACAACCAAATAGTCACGCGTTGTGGACGCATTTGTTTCTCAACAATTACTCGTGATTTTTCTGAACCCCAAATGCGACAATTTTGACAATTAACGAAGCCATCAAGATGAAAATTAGCTTCATAGCTAAACATGATTTTGTCTGAAAATCGCAGACTGTAGCTGACAAACCTTCATTATTTTTAAAATATTGTTCAACAATGAAAATGCATCGTTCTTTCGTATAGCGCTCCATTTTCACTAACCCCGAACTGTCAGCTGTCACATTGTTATATTTCTTTCCGTTGGCATCACTGTACTATTAAATGGCGCAAAATTAAAATTTTGCGTGAATTATGGGACACCCTTTACATGTCATAGATTTCAGCTTGAGAAATGCTGGTACTTTTGCCAATGCCTTGAGAGTAAAATAAAAATAAATAAATAAATAGATGGCGCAACAACAGGCAGGTAGACACCCTAGGCCTAGCTTCTCGCAACCTATTCGTTTGTGTGAGTTTCTATTTTTGGGACGAATGGTAATGGGAATGTATCGTACCTATAAGAAACAGGCTAAGGCCCTAGTTATAGCTATCATTGAAATGCATCATTGGAACAAATCAGTGGAATGGTGGTTTCATACTTTTGATAATTCGGTTATAGCAATCATTGAAAAATTCCTGTCAGTGGAATACCTGTCAGTGGCTTTTCAACAAACAAGTCTAGGTTTTGAGGTTAGAGTTGATCATTGAAAGCAAAACTGACAGCTGAGAATAGAATGAGAATCGAACACATCAGTGAAACGATTGGGTTCCAAATTAGAGAAACGAGAATCAGCTGTTCATTGAAATCGATTTCGATCAGTGAAATAATAAAATTGGATTTAAAGAAAAGTTTTAATCAGAATTAGGTCATTTCTTTCGTAAAAAAATTCCACAATTGATTAACTTTATATTGATACCAACTAAAGCCAATATGGTTTGATTATTCGTCTTAAAATCGGAAAACAAAATTTTCACTGATGCATTTCAATGATAGCTATAACTAGGGCCTAAAGGTAAGGTAGGTATACCTTGGAACGAAATGGAGTGAGCGATCTGGATCTGGAAACATTGCATTGTTCAATGCACTAAAAAAATCAAATCCAGTGCTAATGAAAGTTCAACTGCACTAGCACTAACATTTTCAATAATGAAATTTCACTTTCATTAGCAGTAGAAATTTCAATGCAACTGAAATTGCACTTGCATTAGCAGTGACATTTTCAGTGCTAATGAAATTCCACTTGCATTAAGAGGGAAGAGTTAAATGAAGAGGGAGTTAAATGGCTCTCTCGTGTCATTAAAGTGTCCTGGGAATGCGGCGAAACTCCTAGCGATTGGCAGATTGGGGTGATTGTGCCCCTTTTCAAGAAAGCGGATAAAAGGGATTGCTCCAATTACAGGGGTAATCTCTTTTAAGTTTCTCCGGAAAAGTCTTTGCCAAGGTGTTAGAAACGCGTTGCTCGAACCTGGGATCCATCGAACAGTAGTCCAGCACACTAACCACTCCGCTACTGCGCCTGGAGAGTATTTGGTTCTAATTTCTACACCTGCTTCAGTTCCCTCATGAGTTCTTGACGTATCTGTTTATATGTATATGTATTATGTATAGATATAACACTTTGTTGTGCGATTGCTTAAATTGTAGATTGTGGATTCATTGCTCCAGCTGTTTTTGCTTCTAAGCTTGGTCACAGAGTTCTATACTTGAATCTTCTAATGATTCCCTCTTAAAGAAAAGCCATGAGTTGCATTTTTGAGTAGTGCATCGAACTGCATCAATTTGATGGCAACTTCTTCCCCTATATTCATTGGTTAGTGCAAAAACTATCACATTTAGGCAAGTTTTTGCTTCAAAAGCACGTAAGTGCATATAAGTGCGTTAAGTCTTATGTAGGTATGCTCCGGTTCACATTATTGATCTTGACAATTTTTCCTCGGGCCCCAGTTTTCTCTCTACACAACTGGTGGATGTAGCTCTTATAGAATATCTAATATCTGATCAAGTAGTTGGATTCTTCAAGTCTCTTATTAAATCATTGAAAGACACATTATCCCCGATTCTTTGTATCTAATGTTTATTTAACACTCTTACCTCAAGGCATTCACTTTGGATCTAGACACTTCAGAAAATGTGATAAGAGCACCTTTAATCTTTTGGATACAGAAAATCGGTACTTGTGTGTCAAAAAGGTGGAAACAGCATCCCAAGTTAATTGCACAATTTATTTCATTGTCATAGAATGTCATTCATGTTTTTCTTTAGAAAGTAAGAGCATTTTCTTTTTGTGGCTTTTATAAAAGCAAACAAGCCACACTAATGACTGAACATAAAAGCAAGACGCTTATGTTACAGGTGATGGATCACCAATTTCAGTTTCAGTTGTGCGCTTTTCAATTATCTAGATGCTTTTATTAAAACCCATTTCTACTTTTTCACTTTTCCTCTTAAAATAAATGTATCTTTTTCTTTTGTATCGTTTTAGTTGGTCTTGCTTCAGCTGAACGATGAGAAGAGCCAAAAGATGGCTTCTTATATTTGCAGGTGAGTTATATGCGATGAGTAATTTTTATTTGTATACTTTAATTAATTGAATTGACTTCCGCTATATGTATGCACAAATTAAATGGATTAGAAAAATGTTTGTACAATGCAACCCATAATAAAGTGTACGTAAGTTCAATGGCCGCCACTGGTACCAGCCTTTTCTCTTTCTTTTTATTATTAATTTGATTTTATTCGCATTGTGTGTTTAACATCTGGTATAAGTGGATTGGAGCCAACTGGAATGGAGTTGCTATGAGTTAGATTTAATAAATAATGCAATCTTTTGGCAATGTATAGATAGAGATACTTTAACTTCCTATTGAATGATTTGCAATATATGATTTATTTCACTACCTTCACTTTAATGCCCGCATCCAAGGCAGAGGCAACTTTGGCAGATTAAAAGTTACTTGCCTCACAAAAAAGTACGCACCTAATCTTTGCACTTCTTGGATTTTCTGAAGGATCTGAACTTACCAGGCCTAAAGCCACACTGGTAGGGTCTAATCAGTTCGTCGACTGGTTTCAGGAGTTCACACAGTATAGCAGATAGGATCTTAAATGCGATGCTGAGTAGACCAATGCCTCTTTAGTTGTCGCAGTTTAGAGG
Organism: Cheilosia scutellata; assembly: GCA_955612985.1. Lineage (NCBI taxonomy): Eukaryota > Metazoa > Arthropoda > Insecta > Diptera > Syrphidae > Cheilosia > Cheilosia scutellata. The sequence goes on along the minus strand of OY015311.1, from coordinate 41,793,747 downwards.
TTCTCCTTTCTTGTAGATTGGGCAAACGATGCTGAGGTTCCATTCATCAGGCATACTTTCTTCTGACCAAATCTCCCAGCTCTCGACAAAGTCATCTCCCGTTGTCTTAAAAAGCTTGGTAGTTAAACCGGCCTATCCAGCAGCTTTGTTGGACTGTAGCTCTCGACAAAGTCATCTCCCGTTGTCTTAAAAAGCTTGGTAGTTAAACCGGCCTATCCAGCAGCTTTGTTGGACTGTAGCTCTCGACAAAGTCATCTCCCGTTGTCTTAAAAAGCTTGGTAGTTAAACCGGCCTGTACAGCAGATTTGTTGGACTGCAGCTGGGACAAAGTCATCTCCCGTTGTCTTAAAAAGCTTGGTAGTTAAACCGGCCTGTACAGCAGATTTGTTGGACTGCAGCTTGGATATTGCTAACCTCGCTCGATTTTGGTCAGATGAACAACAGTCTTGCCTTTCATCCTCCGGGCTAAATGGTTCAATCTGAATTTGTGTAGTCTTCGCCTATTACTTGCTAAAGCGGCTCTAAAGTTCGGGGTGGACAGAGTTCTTAACTAACATGCCTGTCCAGTTAGGCCGATCCTAAGGTAACTACATTCAGTTGCATAGTCAACGTCGCGTCGGTTGAGGTCTCTTTCTTCTTGTGCGCACCACTAAAGGTGAGGTCTTATTCTACTACTTTGTCGCTCCGGGTTTTACTCGAAGACTATTCAGGCCTGAGCATCCATCCGCTCTATATATCCTAGCCATCTTGATGGCTGATTTAAAAATTAATGACTAGTTTAATGTCGCTGTACAGCTCGTAGGTATAGTTCTTCCCTGAATCTTTTCAGAGGTCGAACTAATCGCCACAAAAAAGAGAATGAGGCAAACCGAAATGCCGGAACCGGAAGCTAGTCGGCTTAAAAGTTAAAACATTGAAGTTGGTTGGGGTTTGACATCTATAAATGAGTAAGAAAAAACGTACTAGATGCACTAAATTTTAGACTGTGGTTTTCTTATACATTCATAGATGGCGTCAAAAAGCTTTCTCTCGAAACGATCGAGACTTTAGATAGGATTCAAGCTTCAGCGCTATAAAGCTGAACTACGATAATCAACAGCCTTTTCAGCCCAAAGAAACAGCGATTGGTAAATTGGCAAGAGTTAGTCTTGGTTTTATTTCTGTTGAGATGTTGTTATTGTAATTTAAAGTAGAGCCGAGGAAGACAAAGTCTGTTACTACCTGTGTTGGATACCCATATTTATACATAAGCTGAAACGAAACAGCCACCAGTAATCTACTTCAGGATGTGAACGGTGACTTTTTCTTATTAAGGGTTCATCCGCCACCAATTTTTTTTTTCAATACCATGGCATTCGTAGTATTAGAGATCCTCATAGACCCGGGATCCGAATGCATCTATCGAAGCAGTTCTTATTTGGGTAGTAGTTCAGCCTTAGCTGAAACTGTAAGAACCATCTAGGGATTTACTCCGCTACCGCCTGAAACAAAAGAAAGTCCTTTAGTAAGGAGACACTCGCATCACGTCCGCTGCCGCCAAACCCCAGGTAGGTACCCAGCTTTCATAAACGGGAAGGTAAAAGTAGGAATTGATAGTGAGACGCTAGTGTTGAAAGTGGTTTAATGTATACCAATTCTTCCTTGATTTATACTGCTATCCGTAACACACAAAGTAATAGTATTCAATTGGAAAGAAATCACTTTTCCAACTCGCACTGCAATAGTGCATAATCCAAACCCCATCGTGAACACTTTCAAAAGCATGCGTCTTAGATTAGATCACGAAACCAGTAACCATTTAATTTATTGCTTAGGTTAGATTAGGTTTGGGTGGCAGGCCGCAGCCGGTGCATGACTTATAATTATTTATTGCAAACTCAACGAAATAGCAACTTGAACCATATCGTGGATAAAATAAAAAGTCTTATTCAACATACTTTGCATCAATTAATGCGAACGATGTCTGCCACCCAGGAGTTTATTAAATCAACTCGAATAATGTTCATATTCATACATAATAAAGCTACTGGCTGAATTCAAAGTGACACAAACGAAAAGTGTCATAATTATTCATAACAATGTATTTTACTATACAACTGTCAGTGTTGATTACAATTTTTGCGACAAGTTCATTGACTTGTTAAAGTGTCAACAAGTGAAAGACTTCTCAAGTGGATATAAATATTTTATGTGTTTTTCGTGTAAATCAGAAACCTTAGAAAATGAACAAACCAAAACTAGTGGCTGGGTTTAAATAATTTCTAAATTTGCAAAAGGTATCGTTATCACGATACCTTTTGGAATAATTGAAATATAGATTAATTAGGTCTTCCTCCAACGCGTTCTTCAAACTCTGGAATTGAGTTCAGGATTTGATATCCATTCACTTCCATACCCGAGTCGTATTAGCCGATAAATTCGAAACTTATTACCTACATCCGTTTTTTCTGTAGACAAAGGACACCCCAATAAACTTCAGTGTTATTGTTTCAACACTTCTGTTCCACTCCAATCTTCCTTCTTAGATAAGGACTATCAGAGGCTACAAGCGGGGGGGTGTTAGAATGTTAGACAAACCGCCAGCTACATTAATTTAACTCATTGAGTTGACAAAAGGGTTCCCACTTGTAATATCCAGCCCATAGTTTCTGCCCACTTTCTCCTTCCCTCTGCCTTCGTGATGTATCATAAGGAACTTAAAAAAAAGTATTAGCTAAATGTGTCTTTGTAAGACAGCCACCTAACTTATATGTCTGTTTAATTGCTCGTGAGGCTACTTTGCAAATCAATTGCTTTCTTAGACCATAGAAACTTCTTTATTTGAAACAAGTCTTCATATCAGTTCCAATACTTTCTAGGCCGCTGGAGATCTAGCTACGGAAATAGGTATGCAATTTATAGAGGAACGAAATTCCTCTAGTAAGTGTGCCATACTATCATTATTAATTGATCCGGGCACCTGGCAGCTGTTCAGCGGTGTGGGTGAGAGTGGTTGGGCAACAAAAGGGCTGTAAAAATAATTGAAGGTTTGCAATTTATAGAGCTCTGCATTTGGTGTGTTAGTATAGCTAATTATGTATTTAAATCGAATATAACATTGCCAGGCGTTTTGGTGGGGGTAAAAGTAGTGCCAGGCGACATCCAAGGTGGGTGAAAAAGTGCCAAAGTCGTCTCATTTATAGGGACGAGTACGATAACTTAGGCGCCAAAAATTGATAATGGTTTTTTGTAGAGGTACAAGTTTTTTTTACTATGGGAGGGGGGGTCTATCTCGCTTCGTTTAGGCGGGAGGGGTAATTTAAAAAAAAATATATTGAAAAACAATGGCAACACATTTAAGAAGTTTAAGCCAGATGACAGCAGCTATACAATAATTTTTGACGTTTCACCAATAGGTAAGTGTAGTCGGCCAGAAGCAGTTTTCTCGTTCCATTGGATTTCAAAATGAGTGAATCCTCGAGTAAAACGAATACAGACACAGAAGCCATTCATGTCAGAACAGCTCAGCTCACTCACTTATTTTACATTTTTTAATTTAATATGTATGTATCTTTCTTTTTTTGTTTGTATTTTCTGTGAATTTGACTACAGTAGACGCTCGATATAGTGAACTAATAAAAACTAGGCCTGTTCACTATATCGAAATTGTTCACTATTTCGAGCGGGAGTTTTTAAATGTTCAAATAAGCTAATTTGATATAAATAAACACATACCTACCAACGTTTTGAATACAAAACACTAAAATAACAAAAAAAATGTATTAATCTTTAAAAAACACTGAGATGAAGATATTTTTTTTTTGAGGAACACAGAAATAAATATAATTTTTTCCATAATTACATTTTTAAAAAATAATTTGTCACCTTCATTAAGTGTCTTCTTCGCCATCGTCGAAGACTTCGCCACCTGTAGGAGCTGACTACGTCAGTCAACTTCATTTCGACACTCTCAACATCTCGTCAGAGGCAATAGACTGTTAAACTGTTTCGCTCACCATTCGCCTTTGCTTTCCCTGAAGGAGAAATAAACGGGGGGGCAGAGTGCTACGGTTACCCTCCATCCTTTTCTTCCAGTAGACAATCCATCCACTGAATTTTGGTCAAGCAGAAGAACAGATTGATTGAACCACCCATTTCTGCCATGTATCATGAGGCAATAGATAGGGGTTAGACTGCTACCGTTACCCTCCGTCTATACCCGAAGACAAACCGCCACCAGGAGAAGCTAAATTCAAACACGTTTAACCAACTGAGTTGACTCTTTCAGCCATCACGGTAAAATGTACGGAGATACCTTTCTTTAAAAGAAATTCGTAGGTAGCAATAGAGTTCCCACCTGTAATGTCCGGCCTATAATTTTTCTGGCCACTTCCTGTGTCCTGCGAAAAAAAATCTGAGTTCACTATATCGAGATTTTCGTAGTTCACTATTTAGAGTAGTCTGTGTAAAATGTTGGTGGTTCACTATATTGGATAGTTCACTATACAGAGGGTTCACTATACCGAGCGTCTACGTATTTTGAACTAAATTTAACTAAACTGAACGAACTAGTTCAGTAGCGTGATTTGAACTAAATTGATCGATAACTCAAATGAACTAAATTGCCCAACTCTAGTAGTTATCAACTGAATTTGTAAAGCTGGCTTTGCATCAAACTACACCAACTCTATTGTATCTGCGTGTCGTTAGGCTTTTGCTGCTTATAACTTATAAGAGAATTCTATTACGAAAGTAGTGTTTGCAAAATTTGTTTTGTTTTGCATCAAACTTCAAGCTACTTTCCATCTTTAGTGTTTAGGATTTTTGCAACTTAACCCACAAATAGTTTAGTTACTCGTATTCAATGTATATGCACATTTTAATAAAATTCGTTGTCATTTTTTCAATTTGTTATGCTCAAACCCCCAAAGAAACCTAATAACTTTAAATTAAAAATTGTCCATCGAAACAAAAATATCATTTAATTATTAAGAAGATCATTGACTTTATGAGGACTGTCGCTATCCCGTTTCCCCTTCTCGCATTCATTCTCCAAACTCGAACATTTTATGGCATTTTAGTCAAACGATTAACACCTATTCTCTTTCAAATGCCAAAGATCGTAATGATATCAAGCTGTACACACGAAATTTTATTCAAACATGATTAAAACGTGTGTATCATATACTAAGAAGCTGCCAGCATTTGACAAGCATCTATTAGTTTTTCAAATGAAAGTGACAGCAGAAGTGGGTGTCACTATTGATACCCCGCATCAGAGTGTCACCGCTTCCCAAAAACAAATTTAACTACTACACATGTTCCTGTAATAATTGGTTTGTTTATTAACAAGTATTTAATTTTCTTTGTTTTGATTTATTTACAGCTCTTTTGGGATTAATGTCACATACGGGAGCTCTAAGGCCACAATTCGCGGGTAAAGTGAGTACAACCACAAGTACAACAACTACCACCACCGAAGTTCCAGAAACGACAGCAATCGTTGAGGAGACCGAAACTAAGGTCAGTATACATTATAAACTTTTTTTTCTACAAGTTGACTTAAATGTCAACTAGTGCGGCAGGTGGTGATTTAAACGGCCCGGAAAAGAACCAGTGCTATGTGTCATAACGTGAAACGTCATACTGACAACCTCAACTGAATTAACATTAATAGTGTCATTATCTTAGCCAAACATTCATTCACACTTGTGTTGTCCCACTTACACAGAAACCCCCACATGGGCATCTCACCGTTACTTAATACAAATTACCAACATAATAATTGTTTTGCCGTAAATCGCCGCGCAATACCGATTGTGTGCCAATCTGTGTACACTGGAAACCTACGTGGGTCGTAAAGACGTCGCGTCGTGTGGTATGGCACATACCATAGTTGCCAACCTGAAAGGTATGACACGAGTGACTTTCGATCCGCAAGAAGGTCATTCCGTAATCTAACTTTTGGAGCTTGTGTGGGTGGTTTGTTTGCTACCTACCAATGACGACGAAGTTTTTGTCTTAGTTTGTCAGCCATCTATTGTTTGTGGCACGCTTCAGTATTTTGTGAGTGAGTTAGCGAAGAATAAATTGAGTTTGTTAGGCTTGTAACAGATTTTATCAAAAATGTTGGTGGATTATTCGAATTAGAGGAATAGATTACGACCTTATAACGTTTTGTTAAAGCTTCCGACATTTAGTTTTATAAGCCATTGTTCTTTGAAATTTGTGTGGTCATGGATTGGATTATTACATATACCTACTTAAGTGAAGCGTTATGGTAGAGTGGACATAATTATTATCGAGGTTTCCGCTTCTTGTGTTGTGTTTAGGGTGGGACAGTAGGAAGTTGAAAACAATGTCGGAAGTAAGCGATTATTGACGCAAATATCCGTCCTACCGCTGGCGCTGTAAGGTCAGGCTACAAAATAACAGATGGTGTCTAAAGCTAAGTACACATACGATTGTCAGATTTTACAATATTGTCAGATATGTCGATGCTCTGACAATGAGCTTACAATAGACAACTACCTTACCTACATTTCAAAATTGTCCGTCCACACGGTTGTATGATTTGTTGTCAGATAAAAGTGTGACTTTTCTGACAACGTTGTCAGGTTGAAAATTGTGCGTTCACACGGTAGTCAGATATTTAAATATGAAAAATTGGTCTATCCGTTGTCAGACATTGTCAGACAAATTAAACTTTTTCTTCCTTGGTTTTTTGCATTACGGATAATGGAACAAATATTGCACTTGCGACTATTTTAACTATGCCTAAAAGACCGGAAGACTGCGAGGATGGTGAATTGACACAAATTGACGCACGTAGTGTTTGGAGCCGGAACTTTATCGCAATTTTTTGCGAATGGACTCAACACAATTCGATGAAATTCTAGCTTTGATGACTCCACACATCAAGACACCAATATGCGCGCGCGAGCATTCAGGAAATCGAGATGGTTTCATTGGCAGCTTGACCCAACTTCTTTTCTGTAATTGTCGAGGTGGCTTTTGAATGTGGATCGCGTCCGAGACCTCTTACCACAGGGCTTTTTTTGGGTAGATTATACTCTGCGCATCCAACAACCCCATTCACTCTGTACTTTCTTCCTGTACGATTTTTTTTTCGACTTTTCTAGTTCCAATTGGAATTTAAATTCCATTTTCCACTGTTATTCGAATAAATATCTTTCTACCACTTAAGTGGTATTTCTACAACTTTTTGCTCAATCCAAAATTCTACCACCCTCAAATCAAATCTCAAATCGGACTCTCAAGTTCAACCAACTGATTTGAAGTGCAAAGTCTTATTATGATCATGCATGGCATACAATGTCAATCTAATTCCATATTAACCTGGATTACTCCAAGCTGGTTTATTTAGTCAAAAGTCAAATTTAATATTTTATATTTCAAGGGTAATTGTACAATAGGTACATAATCACTATTTCACATGTATATTCAAGTTTGTGTACCGCATGGCGCATACAGTGAGCGTCAAAAGTAGGTGAACACTAATGCTGTTTTTATTTGTCTTTGGAGCATGGCAATTTTTGTCTTTAATATTTAAAAAGGTTTTTTTTTTGCTGTCGAAATGAAATACGTTTTGCTATTGTTACTTCGTTATCAAACTTTTTACAGACTGTTGCTTTTTAAGAGGTGTGTCAAGACATTAAAAACCCAGTAAGACAATTATCTTCGACTATGCCGAAGCTCAAATACCCGGTACTATATTATTGTAAAATAAAAAAAAATATTTTAGTATTAAAAAATTATGTATTTGTATGGGAGGTATGGGTACTTTTTATTCGACCAAGCTCATTTTTTGTCAAAAATTTTAAAATATTATTAAAACAATATGTGCAAAGTTTAAACTTGCTATCTTTACTGTAGCTATTTAAATTTAATTTTTAACATAAAAAGCTATATAAATCTGATATTTTTGTATGGGAGGTAGTAGTAGTTTTCATCCGATCTTGCTCATCTTCGAACTTAGCCTCAGTTTGGTGGATAAAAGCTTACATACCAAATTTCAAGTCGATAGCTCTTAAATTACGGCCGTGATCGTGCGGACAGACGGACAGACGGACAGACGGACAGACAGACGGACAGACAGACGGACATCGCTAGATCGACTAAGAAAGTGATGCTGATCAACAATATATATAGTTTGTCATACCTACAACGCCTCCTTATGGGCGTTACAAATGGAATGACAAAGTGAATATACCCTCACCACAGTGTGGTACCGGGTATAAAAACTTAAAATAACTGTTCACTCACTTTTGACGCTCACTGTATGAACGATTTGTACGATTATGATTTAAATTAACGATTTTAGGAAAGGAAATTATAGATTGTCAAATTGATGTTGAAAGGGTGAATAATTTCCATTGCAATTCTTGAAACGACTCTTTGGACATAATGGTAATACATAATTGAAAAATTTTGCAGAAATTTCTTCAATGTAGGATGCCTCAAATAAAAATGACCGAGGAAATGTATTTCGCTGTTTAGTGGATGTACCCAAAAGCATAATACGGTGTCGCGTGTACAAACCACATATTTTTATACTAACTTAAGCCAATATAATCGCTGACGCTTAACTGCATCCCATATAGCTCAATTGTAATTTGTCATAATGGTCTTACTATAAAGTGCAAGCAGAATACTATCCCCAGCATCGTATGAGGTTCTTCTTGAGCCAGGATAGGGCTAATTTAATCGCCATTATTTCCGCCTGGAATACGCTACAATGATCAGGAAGACGGAAGGATAGACTAAGATTGAGTCTATCAGAGAAAACACCACCACCCACCCCTTCGTCAGTTTTTGACCCGTCGGTATAAAAGTGAACACAGAGACCTGGGGAGGATGGTAGACTTGAAGTTTTTGTCAAAGTCTAACTTGTAAGTAGTGTAGTCTGTGTTTCCAGAAACGATTTCGAAATTGTTCAGTATAAAGGCGTGTCCAAAATATTTACTTTAAGAGGTGTTCCTTTACTTTTAAATCTTACGAATTTTTGCTAATTCTTACCAATTTTTACGCATTTTTACTCAATGTCGTTTCTTAACTTGAAAAATTCGTAAAAGAGAGCGGCATCGAGAGAGCAAGATATTATTACCCCTCAACTGAGAATCTTTCTATTTTTCTTCCTCAACAAACTTCTTTGAGTAAGAATTGAAAAAACTTTCAGTTGCCTGAAAATTGACAGATGATTTGAAACGCGTGTAACGACTAAGTATATGCATTTTTGCTTTTGATTTACTGGCATATGAGAATGAGAAACAAACTGGTATCAGAAGACGGCAAAATAATGGAGCTATTTTTCTCCTCTCATATGCATGTAGTTCAGTCAGTAAAAACTCTTCCACATACATACTTGGATTCATTATACAATTTATGGAAAACAAAATGCATCTGTCATTTTTCATAGATACTAAAAAAACATTCCCTAACGTTTTCGTAAGTTTTTCTCTTTGAGAGAGACTTCATCCCCACCACTGCCATTTCGACAGTCTTTTCCATTTTTACTACAAAAGTAAAGGAACAGACCTATAATGTATATGCATGAGCAATTTTTCACCAGCGATATTAGCACTGTAAATTTCGCGGATATGTGTATTTTCATGGAATTCTAAACGACTCAAGTGTCTCCCTGCAATACCTAACAGATACGTGGTGAGGGGAGGATCTCCAGCATTATCATAAATAGCCGAATTATGGAACCACTTTTTATTAGGCCTTTTAAATTTCCCAATGCAATGTCTTAATACCTTTCTTTCAAAAATCTCCAGTTCACTGGCTACCGTTGGAGAAATAGTAAACCATGTTGCGAAATTGTAAGCTAATATTGGTCTTACGAGCGTTTTATACATGAGTGAGCAGTTTAGTGGATTTTGAAAGGTCTTGAGAAGAAAAGAGGGGCTTGCGAACGCCGACCGCCATTTTAGCTTTTTACAGAACTTGCCTGCCATGTTTATTAAAGAGGAACTTGTTATAGAACTCTATACCCAAATGTTTTATTTTGCATTTCAAAGGGATTCTGGAACTATCGATGGATAGACTGAGGGTTTTACTTTCCCTCACAGCAAGAAAATGACCCCTGCCACTTGCTTTCCTAAAACATATAACATTACTTTTGCCATAATTTATTTTCAAGCCGCAGGTCTTGTAGAAGTTGGTAATGATTGGTATAACATTCTTGATTTTGATTAAGAGCAGCATGGTGGTCTTTCATCGCTGCTAAGGATAATAGTATTATCTGCATATAATATTGCCCCAGGATCCGCGGTGGTGGGACCCTCTAAAGGGAAGTCAATAGTGAAGAGATTAAATAGCCGAGGCCCTAGGATAGAGCCCTGAGGAAAACCCGATAGTATTGGCACAACATCCGAGAAATATGCGCCGACCTGAATTTTAACCGTTCTGTTAGATAGAAAACTATCAATTAGTCTTATTATCCAAGATGGACAATTGAAGGTTATATGAGTTTATAAATAAGTTCTTTGTGCCAAACACTATCAAATGCCTTTTCGAGATCAATATCCAGGGCCACGGTGCAGTTCTTGTGCCGTTGTTATGTTCTTGTTGTTATCTTATTAGACAATGTTAAATTAGCATGTAACGACGAATGTTGCTTTTTTTAAACCAAACTGATTTTCCTGTATCAAATCAATATCCTCGAAAAAATGTGTAAAAGTTTTTCATCAATGACTCTCTCAAAAAGCTTGCCAATGTTCGAAAGCAAAGGAGATTGATCGGAAATCTTTAAGTTGCTTTGAATTTTCTTTTTTAGGAATTGGAAGTAATTTAGCCTTCTTCCAAGATGAAGGGAAATAACGAATGTTAATGCAATGGTTAAATAAGATTTGAAGCTTCTGATCTATGATTTGAGGACATTTCTTTAAAATAAAATTGGGGATCTCATCAAAACCCGCCGATTTTTTATTATTACTGTTAGATCTGAACCTATTCAGCTCAGAAGAGTTCCTTCTAAAAGGAGCACTTGGGTGGGTGGTTGGAGGGCAGAGGAACTAGGAGAAAAATCAACTAAAGGAATACGGTTAATCGCAGAAAAGTGCTCAACAGTGGAGTGTACATTGTACAAGCAGGTTAATTTCAGAATTAAACGAAGGGTTCTTCAATGAGTAAACGACGAAAACCATCCAATTTAGCAGAGGTGTCATTTAATTCTTGGCCGTTCAATTGGAGCGGATCACTTATGATATTAGTGGCGTAAAGTTTTCTACCTGTTATTTTATGGATTTCTTTAAATGCTTGTGGAGAAGGCCTAATTTGTTTCGTCTAGAACGAAAGGCTGAGTCAGCATCAAGACGTACCTACTCTTTCTTTTATAATTTTGCTAAGATAATCTATCATACTTTTCATTTCTTGATATTCGAAATTGATTCTATTAATGTTACGATGGAAAATTCTCTTGACCTTCTTCAGCCATAAGCTCCGAATTTTAATAAACCTTGAAGTATCTTTTGAAATATTCTGGTACTTAAAGTTCTGAGCTGTTACAAGCCTAGAATTATCTTGAAATCAGGTACGAATGCTAGAGGAGAACCCATCTACAAAAGCGTCTACTTCACTGAAAGAAATATTTCGGTCACACAGAATATCAACGTTCATCAACTCTTCATTCAAATGATTTCTTAATGTATTACAATTAGTATTTTCAAAAGTTCTAATAACTGATGAAGGCGGCTGCAGAATGGAACAATTCCCCATCGCACATTTTAATAATAAGGCAAAGTGATCGGACAGAGCAGCAATAATTTTACATACCAAACTTCCAATCAACGTACCGGAAACAAGAAAGAAGTCGGGAACAGATGAGCTCCTTGGAAAAGTTGGACTGTTAGGCGAAACGATATTGGTAGTAAAAAAAAACATCATTGAGAAACCATTTGTAAAATAAAGACCCATTTCTACTAATAGTTGTGTCACCCCAAAAAGGGTGCCTAGAGTTGAAATCACCCCCATCTTCGCTAGAAAGTGAGTTTTTTACACTTTTAATTTTTCACTACCATCCATGATGGTGTTTTTGATTATAGAAGTCTTTTTATAATTAAAGTTAGAGTTATTCGCATTTTTTATAATAATTTTTTGTCTCTTTGTGTCTTTTCATTAAGCTCGGTAAAAGAAAGCACGTCTATACACGAAGATATACAAACCCAGTAGGTACCAATATGTAATGCATTTATGAAGCGAAGGCGTTTCCGTACTTAGTGTTTATTTGTACAGGTTCTTCTGTTTACAGCGTTGAATTAAGATAACACTATAATTATGTATATCTACATATCATTGTAGTAAGCCATTCTCATACCTTCTCATTTACCTATTCAGGCGCCTCCAACGACGAATGCGACAACAAAGGCGTCGAAGAAATTGACTGGAATACCACAAATAGATTATGTCTGGGATCCCAATCTGCCACGTGAACTAAATGGGTAAGTGCCTGGAAATAATTACAATTGCCTATTTATTTAATTCGTGTATTCCATCCATATAGGTACAACCTATCCAGCTACCCCTTCTTCAGCACAGTTCCACCCCATGAAGAAATCGCATTTAAATGCCAAGGACTCCATGATGGATTTTATGCATCCATCGAATACAAATGTCAGGTATGCAAAAATGTTAAACAAAATAAAAAACTTTATACATGAACTACTCAAGGAATCACCGATTTAAATACATACACAATAGTAGCTTTATTGGCAAAACAATGCACAATGGATATGTTTTCTCAAGTAGCTAATTCATGTAGGTAGTCAAAATGATAAAACATATCAAAGTGAAAAGATACTCATCTTTGCTGGTTTTTCGCATACAATTAAAGTTAATTCTATTAACATAAAAATCAAATAGATACAACCTTGGCCGAAATGTGTAGAGAAAAAGATAGCCATTAATATATTACATATAACAAAGTCACTAACTGGTTACGTCGCCGTCGTCGGTGGTTTACTGCGGTCAAGATCTGAGATATGTGTGAAGACAGGTAGCGTCAAAATATTCCTCGATTAAAAAAAAATTATCTAACTGATGTGAAGTCAGGGAGTTGTACAAAACCTCATTATTGGTCAAAAAAGTATCACCAACCCTCCTGATGTGCTAGATACGAATGACAACGTTTTAGTCTCATTAGAAGACTACCTGGGAAGGTGGAAGGAGCATTTTTGTGGACTGCTCAATGATGACCAGAGTGCAAGTAAGAAATCACAAGGCACCTGGACTTGATGGCATTCCTGCCGAGTTCCTGAAAGCGGATCCAGACGCAGTGGGCTGTATTTTGTTTCAACTTGTTCAGGCTGTCTGGGAGAATGAAAATATTTCCCAGGGAATATGGAAGGACGGAGTTATTGTCAATAAGATACCGAAGAAAGGCGATCTTAAGGACTATCACCGTTTTCTCCGTATTCCCAAAGCTGATGGCAACATAATCGCTCTCGAGAGGATAAAGTCAAAGATTGAGTCGACGCTGAAAACTTCAAGAGGCACCAAGCAGGATTTCGCAGTGGTCGATCATGCGTCAATCTTATTAACACTTTGCGAATCGTCCTTGAATTATCATCTGCAGATCGCTGGCTATGAAAGGCATACCTGAAAAAATTGTTGCTATATTATTATAGAGTCGTACAACAACGCAAGGTGTTTCGTTTTGCATAGTGGATGCTTTCCGATGCATTTGAAGTACGACCAAGGAGATGTACTGTCACCGACACCGACAGCACCGAATTTGGATTACGCTGATGATATCTGTTTCCTGGTAAACAACATTACTGCGCTTAGCCAAATGTATCATTCACTGCAACCGAATGGGGAGGTGGCTAGCTTAAGGATAAACGCCAAAAACACAAAAATTATGTACACTAGCCGAGACCAGCAACAGCAAACTATCTTGGGACGAGAGGCCATAGAGGTGGTCACGCAGTTCTGTTCAACTATCTAGGTAGTTATGTGTCACTCAATGGTGCAACGGACCTGGATGTCAGCAATAGACCAGAACAACATGGAGGTCAACTGTTTTGACGGAATCTCAGTCCCAAAATTTGGGATCGTGGACACGGCTGTGGTATCGAGTTGCAAACAGAGAGAGATGGAAGGACCTGATTATCGCCCTATGCTCCAGGTGGAGGTAAAGTGTTGCTGCCAACAGCAGCTTCCGTAATAGTGAATAGTGAAAATCCTTTTATATACTTCCTTAGGGAAGAATACTCTCTCATCTTCTTTGGAAATAAGTAAGTGATTAATGAACTTTTAGAGAGACCTTCACGAACCGGATACATAATAAATACAAACATTATGCAAATGATGTGGTCGCTGTAAGTGGCATACAAGGTTGCACACTACATCAGAGGTTATGGAGAGTTAGAGTGGACTAAACATAACCTAAGTTGTCGGCGCAAAGGCTTGACTATTAAGTTATCAAAAATTGTCATTATACTATTCTCAAGAAATAGAAAATTAAAACCGGTTATCGACTTAGCACGACAGGTTAAGCTTAACCCCAGATAAGATATTCATTTAAGAAGGCGACAAGACCAATGTATATGCGTCAACGTCTTTTTCGAAAAACCTTGGACTACTGTGCATTGTGATTAGGAAGTAAAGGATTATAATGCACCTAACGAAACGAAAAACCACTTAAGTTCAGTCAAACGCTTGAAATGGTCAACAAAGACTGCTATGATCATGGCTTTTAATTTCAATGCAATCGCACATCGGTTTAAGCTGGATTACTCTCATGGAATCTATAGCTAGTGTCGAATCGATCAACTACTATTGTTACGTCTTGTCTAAGAAGAGTCTTCAATCTCTGTTTTTCTAAAGTTTATTGAACCTAAGTATAACAAGACCTTTTTTATATTTTTAGGTCTATCACCACTGCATTTATGGTATTCGTCATGACTTCCTTTGCGCAAATTTTACAGCTTTTGATCAGAGGACATTCATCTGTCACTTTGTCTCAGAAGTGGATTGCAAGAATTCTGAAAAATTCTGGAGCAGGTAATCAATAGCATTTTCCTCTAATATTGCTTTTTCACTATCCCTCTATATATTTTTGTCTATACAGAAACGATGCCCTATACATGGCTACCACAACAACATCAACAACCACCACATCAACAGAACCTCCATTTATCCCCGAGTCAGAGTATAGGCGACGAAGACCACTAAGGCGTCGTCGTCCTTCTGACTATTACTACGATGAAGACTACGATGATGACTACTATGAGGATGATCGTCGGATGAATAGACGTCGAAAGCAGCGACCACGTGGTCGTCGACCAGCAGAATATGATGATGACTATGAGGAGAGCAGATCTTATGGCGATGACGATGCTAGGTAGGTTCACCTTCAAAACTTAAGAAAGCAACATTCTAATGAAAATTTACATATAGATTTAACAACAAGCGTCCCAAGAATAGAGACCGTGTTAGAGATGACGAAGAGGATGACTATGAAGATCGCCGTGCGAAACCAAGAGCGCGACCAAAACCCACCACACCTGCAAGGCAAAGTGATGTGCCGGAACGTCGGAAGTTACCGATGGGACGTAAGACAGCAGCCGATCGACAAGCTATCCTTGATGAGAGACGAAGCTTAAGCGATGACAAGCCCAGAAATAAACTCGATGATGCCGCAGATGTTGTGGAGCACCGTCCACTAGCTGGAGGCAGGCGTCGCAAAATTGGTGAAAGAAGACCTGCACAAAATGATGATGACTACGAGAGGCCGAATCGTCGCACAGAAGAAGCAGCAGTGGCTGAAGAAGAGGAAGTAGAGGAAAAACCAATTGAACCAAAACCAGAGAAAGAACTTGTTCGACCAGTTTCGTCTTCTGGCAACCCGGTGCCTTCTATCTTCGATCGTCCCCGTGCTCCACCAAGAATTCCAAGACCAGTACCAATAACTGAGAAGAGAAAATTCGAATATCCGGCGCATAAAGCTACGACTAAGTCGACTACTACAGCTAACCCATTCAGTGATGAATACTACGATGATGAGGAATATGAGGATATTCCCCCGAAACGGGTTAAAGATATTCCTCGACGAAGGTTGCAAGATGATCTGAACTCGCGCCGCACTGACGATATACCTCCACGCCGTTCTCACAGTCAGACAAGGCGAGGAAGTGATGACTTTCCAAGGAGGCCGGGTAGACCGTTTCAAAGGAAACCGGTAGAACCCATCGAAAAGCCAGTTGAAGATTATGATGATCCAATACCGGAAAAAGATGTGCCGGATGAGAAGGTAGCTACATCCCGAAAACGTCCATACACAGGTCGTGAAAAATATACCGATGATGTAGATCCAGTTGAGGATGATTCCCGAGTCCACAGACCACGCCAACGAGAGTCCCAGCGCAGGCCCTTGAAGAAGGAAGACCCAGTCGAAGAAGAAGTGCGAGACCATCGACGAGATAATCGCCGAAGGCCAGCGGATTCGAACAGAACTACTTCACCACCGCCGCCACTTCCACTAGCAGAACCGTTGGAGGAAACAGACGAGCTCTATGACGACAAACTCGAAGACAGTGTCGATGCAGTAGCACCCTCTGCACCCGAAAACGAAAGACCGGCTCAACGTGACGGTCGTCCTGTGGTAAGGGTGGTGAAACGTCCCTTCTTGCCTTCTCGTGGTGGTAGCCCTTACCTAGCCAGAGGCCTACAACCCGTGGGAGCCGCCCTCAGGCATACCACTACCGAGAGCACACCCATCGACATGGGCTCAACAATATCCGGAGTTCGGCTTCTCGAGCACGGAGCCCCAATCCTTCGAGAGAATTCCGATAGCAGCGCACCAGCGGCGGTTCCGCGCAAGGGCCCTAGAACTACCTTGCCACCGCAAGTCGAGTATCCGAAGGTCACACTCGACGAATTGTATGAAAACGACTATGACGTCACTCTAAATGATGCACTTAATCCCACTATAAAGCCCCTATCTTCTAGCAACCGCAACTATCTAAATCCGTTCAACAAGTACGAGCGGGGTGGTTACTCAGCGCCTAGCGGTAACTATAATAACGACGACGATTCGTACTTCTCGTCCACAGACGTTCGAAGGCGTACCTTACCAGCACCGCGTAACAATAGACAAGAATTTCGAGGAACTTCAAGGATAGCGCAGCACTTTTACGAGGATTTCGAGTACTAGCCACCGCTTGTTTGCCTGTCTTGAAGACCACGTATAAGATTTTGCAATAATTTGTAGGAAAAGAACAAAATATTGAAGAAATTGTAAATATACTGAGTATAAACAAATTCAAGAGTAGAGGGCGCTGCTCTTATATTTAATTTTTTTTTTTTTTTTTATTATTTTATAAAATACTCAAGAGTCGTGATAGAGGAAGACAGACGGACTATAATCTGTCTTTGTTTTTAATTTTAATAATAATATTTCTTTTCTTATTGTTTTTTTTTTTATTATTTTAATATTCAAATTGTAAATTATTATATTTTCTTTTTTTTCTAGTTTTTTTTTCTAAAACTTTTCTATATATCTAAAGCTTTTTTTTGCAAAATTTATTTGTACGTATTTAAGGATATTATATAATAGTGCATGTATATGTTTATCTATTTATGTCGCCAATAAGACTTGATAAATAATTATGAAATCGAATAAAGATTTATAAAACAACCTTAAGACACAATCGGTTGTGTATTATGTATATTGCAGAATGGTGTACCTTGGATATGGTAGGTCTGATTCTAAAGCTACTATTACACAATGACAAGAATCGTGTCAATTTTTGACATAATGACGTTACATTTTGGCTACAAATAACTTTAGGACAGAAACTGTCGTCAGCATGTCAAAAATTGACACGATTTTTGAAATGTGTAATAATAGCTTAAGGCCAAAGTTTACAGGTGTAACAGTGTTTTATTATTGCATATACGCCGCGTATATTATTTTCATTTTGCAGAAATACAATTACAATTAAATTGACTTCCCAAATGGAAAAGCCGCAATTTAAGTGTCAAACAAGTTTAAGTTTATAGATATGCTTTTTTTCTATGAGTGCGTTCAGACGATAATTTTTTGCAAATCATAAGAGAAGCTAGAAATATTATCATTTAAAGTGAGATTAAGTTTAGACGTCATATTTACAGCAACACAACAATAGATGCAACGTATGGATACTGACGTTACAATAATGGATTTATGATAATATTAATCAGCATTGGTTGGAATAGTTTAGTCTACCCTCTACTTATATGTATCATGCTTATTTCAAAGCAAAAATAAATTAATACGAAATAAATTGGTACCTACCTAAAACAATCGCTTGCCGTTTTCTTTTTCATATTTTTAAATACAATTTCCGTTTCATTTTTACTCAGTCCTACGAGAGATGGAACTGAACCAAAACAACTTCGAATTTTCGAAGATTCTTAGATCGTGTGTCAAGTCAACTGTCAATTTGCGTTAATAATTCATTATCATTATCATTAATGCATACATCCTTCTAAAATCTAAATGAACACATCGTCCATGATTTTCTGGATATCGGATAATCGAAATTGGCATATTAACATTTATAAATTATCAATTAGTAAAAGTCGACGGTCTACCCAGGACAAAGTATTTTGATAATAGTAGATTATTATAATTTCTTAGACTGCAATTGAAATTTCAGTTTTTACAAAGTTGTCCAAAAAAATGTACCAACATATTTTAAATCTGATTACACAAGAAACGAGACAAGGGAGACCCGGCATATTATACGAGCTGACCACGTGGATTAAAAACAAGAAAATTTCGCACCAGGGCTTAGAACTAAGTACTCAACAATTGACCAAATATTTTCATTAGTGAATTTAGAAGAGATCTATAAAAAGAGGCGCAATGCGCAAGTATTTTTCGTAGATATCCGAGCAAAATTCGATTTTCAATCAAAGTTACTAATGTCTTGAGGGCTTTGTATGAAAGTAATACGGCGTCCATCTGGGATGGGATTCACTTATCTGAGGAGTTCCAAACGACTATGCTCTATGAGGATCTTTTATTTGTACAACTTACATGCCAAATGCCAAATATCAGGAAGAAAACACAGGATTGGGTCCATCCCTCTGGCAGGAAAAGAAAAATACAGTGGATTCCGCTTATTTGGGACACTTCGGGCTAGACTGTTTTGTCCCAATTAAGCGGCTGTCCCAATAATATGAAGTCATGATGAAGTATGAAAAAAACACAACAAAAAATAATTATTTGACTTATAATGTCGATTATTTCACATTTACTTGTCGATGTACTTCTCTCGGCAACTTACTGAAACGAAACTAATAGCAATCCACGTTGACAAAACAACAACAAACCGCTTTGCACACACTTTGACAGTTCTAGAACTGCACAAAGGCAAAAATGTGCGCAACACCACGAGAAAATGGCGTTACCTAAATAGCATTGGGTCAATATGCTTTCTCATCTTCGGTGATAGATAGACAAGCAATGTGGCGATATTTTGTATGTCCAAATGTGTTAAGATGTGTGATGAATATGTCCCGAATAAGCGGCTGCTGTCCACAATAAGCGAAACAAATTCAATCTAAAATATGCATTCGTTTCTGTTCTTTAGCATTTGTCCCAGTTAAGCGGCTATCCCGATTATCCGATGTCCCAATAAAGCGGAATCCACTGTATTGGAATTTATAACGTTTATTAAAAGGATTTGAATTTGGATGACCTTTAATGTAGAAGGGTTATACATTTTATGTTGAACTCTTGGTCGTCTCGCATGTTTATAGTTTCCGTGTAAACAGAAATACGCAATTGCTTTGCGAAAATCCACGTCATCACCAGCCGCTTGCCACTCGAAAATTAAATTTATTTTTGAGTTAAATACAAATAGCACCATACCTGACCTAACGGAAAGCTAGTAATAAAAGATAAACTTTCTATAAGGACTGTTCGAGAAAAAATCCGGAAAGAGAAACTAGGCTTGACAATTTTTAATGCTGAAAGAAACGGATTATGCTTAACATTTGTTTAAACTAAAATTTCTACACTTTATTATAGGCCGCGCTAAATAATTATCTTCGGCTAATTTTTTGACACTTATAAGGTATTGAAATTCAGTGTTTTATTTCCTCTTGAATATTCTAGCAAAGCTCAAGCAAAAGAAAATGTCAAAAATTAGCCTATGGGATAATTTATTATAATTTATTACCTTGCTCCCGGACCAGGATAAATTGTTGACAGCTGGAGATTCGTTTTCCACCACGATATTTGTGGTTTGTGTATGCTTCAAAAACTCGAAAAGTTTTGCACCGATTGAGCTCAAATCTTTGATATTGGCTCGAGAAGGTTGTTATGATGGTTTGGTCAAAATTGGAAAAAAGGGGCGTGGCACCACCCATACAAAAAATATTCAAAATCTTATATCTCGAAAACCGCCCAATCGATTGAGTTCAAATTTACAAACAATTTTAGGTATTGGCCCATGAGTATTTCTGTCAAAATTAGACAAAGGGGCGTGGCACCGCCTATACAAAAAAATTGCAGACGCTATTCTTCTACATTCTTGGAAGCCACAGTTTTTAAAATCTGTAACATTGATAATGCATAATGCATTGTCGTGATAGACAAGAATATTATCTAGGCGATACAATTTCTGGAAAAACAAAAAATGTTGGGTACCTCAGCGGGCACAGAGCATTACCTACAATAGAAATGTGCACGACTGGGTCGCGCGAAACTTTCTCGTTTATTAACCCCCAGTTTCACGGTGGGAGTTTAAACTTTTAGTTTAAACTTTAGTTCAACAATTAATTCTGTTTCAGAATTTCGTTTAAACATTGAAAAGAGTTCATTCTATAGTTTAAGTTGAACTACAGTATTCTGCCGTTTAAACCTCAGATCAGCCGATTGTCAAAAACAAATATTTGACGTTGTTTTGCGTATTATTTGAAAGAAAAGACAAGGCACGATATTGAAAAAGTCGTATAAAAGCTAAGTACTGTACAATACTATCAAATTCATTCATTTAATTTAATAGAACTGAGTTCAATTGAACTGAAGTTTAGATTATATTGTGAAACCGAACGAGTTGAACTTCAAATTTAAACTCACGTTCAGGTTCAATTGAACTTTAGTTTAAACTTTCAGTGTGAAACTGGGGGTAAGTAATTGATACGGTTTCAACAAAATATACATACGATTGAATAATTTCAATCATTAGCGCTGTCCATAACATATAGGGATGAAAGTTTGAATACTTAACCGCTTAGACACTTAGTGCAGGTTATATAAAGGTAATATGACTAAAATGGGGGCGTAAAAGTGGGTGTTATTTGCTTAGAAGAACTTATTTATGGTTGCTATTGGATTTGCATTGGCACTAAAGTTTTGGGCTTTACAAAAATATACCGGGTGTGAATACAGATCTGGATTTGGGTAGTCATTTTTGAGAAATATTTATAAAACGGCCATATTTGAGTTTTTTGAGAAAAACTAAGTACCTGATAATGTTTAGAATGCTTATATTGTCTTAAATACGTTCAGGATATAAGCATTACCTAGCAGTTACATTTTCATCCAAATCGAAAATGGCGTCTTCGAGATATGAGTAGTTTTTAAAGTACCATTATTAGCGATTGGGGTGAAAATCGAAGGACGCAGTCGCGGTTCGAAAAACACTGATTTACAGCTTTTTAGCTGAAAACTTAGTAGATGTTATTATTCAAGATATAACTACATATTACCTGCCAGTTACATTTTTATCAAAATCTAAAATGACGTTTTCGAGATATGAGCATTATTTTAAACTAGCTGTCCACAATATTTTAAACTAGGCTACGCAGTCATGTTAAGCATGCCTATATTAACTCAATTATGAATTTTGGTTCAAATCGTTAAAGCCGTTTTTGAAAAACTCTAAATTGTTTATATATTAGAGTTAATATTAGGGCTAGCATAAAAAAAACACCGCTTAGAGGTGAGCCCTCAAACTCTAAATACGAAGTTTGAAACAAATCCGTCCAAGCGTTTAAGTTTCAGGTCTATGGGACAGACAGGTATACGGACGGACAGAATTGCGAGTCCCACTTTTTTGAGCCATTGATTAAAATCTCGAGTTCGAAATGTTGTACGAAAACAATATCTTTCTCTTACTACGTATACGAGAAAGTTAAAAATCCCAATAGAAAACCACATAAACCTATATGTACCTCAGTTAGGCTTCTATTATAGCTATCAGTAAAATGCAACCGAAAAAATATTTTTTTTGCTTTTTTGGAGCAATTAAACTCAATCGTTGAACTCAATCTTGGTCTTAAAATGTTGCTTTTGAATTATAAAGTCAGTTCATCTAAAAAAAAGGCTGTTGCTATTCGCCCGTTGTTCGAGACACGGGTACGTAACGAAATGTCAAAGTTTATATTGCGTCAAGTTGGGGTATGTGTATGTCGCTACGCTCGCGGCAAGGACTCTAAACTCCAGTATAATCATTTTCGGACATTATGCCGTACGTTTGGGATCCAACAGTTATATTTATAAAGAGTTTTAAATGAAAATAGGATTACGTTACGTTGATTACGTACCCGTGTCTCGAACATCCGTAGACGTCAGTTCAGTACAAAATCTGTCAAAATAAACGGGCGAATAGCCACTTCGCTAAAAAAAATAAGCAATTAATCTAGAACTTTTCTTGAAAACGAATTTATTAATTTTTCCGTACGAAAAACTTTTTCTGTTCAACTTCTCATTCAGTTTCACGAAGTATTCCACTGAATTCCTATGATATGCTACTGTTAAATCTAAATGTGCCAGTTTTGCTCTGTTTCGTATTTTTACGGATGCATTTTACTGATAGCTATACATAATTGAAGCCTTACCTACCTTGCCTTTGTTTAATAGTTTAATTCTAATCACTTTCGAACTTTTAAACATTCGAATATCCGGTATCCGTTTCAGTTCCTCAGTCCACTTGGCCAACGTTACAATTATAACATTCGCAAAAATTCTATGGTACCTACTATTTTTTGCCAAACAAAACAAACCGAAACGAACCCGAATGGAACAACAGTGAAGAGTTGTCAAATTGTAGGAAAAAATATTTGGGAAAAAAGTGCAATCAGTGCAAGTGCGGCCGATAGGAAAACATTGATGTGTTTAGTATTTTATAATAAATTAACAAGTGTGGCAAAGTGATTTACAACATTGATGAGTGATATATCAATTAATTGAATAGCAACCAATAAAAGTGTTCATAGAAATAGACAGTAAATCAGAACAATGCTGAATGGTTAGAAAAAGTCGAGTTCTTTTGTCAATTGGAATTCCCACAATTTGCGCATGAATAGATTTCCAAGTTTCTCATTTTCTTGACCCTCATTGAAGATGTTTCTAGTTTTTTCTCTAGTCTAATAACTTCTCCATTTAATAAAACTAACTTTCATCTATTCGCATTGACATTATAAGCTCTATCATTCGAATATCATTGCATAATTCCTCAAATCAGAAAAACGCGAATAATTTCATAGAAATTCTAGAAACTAGTTGCGCTACCTATACTTCCTATATATCCAACCACAATTATCTCTTCACTATCAGCCGGTCCTATCGTAATACGTTTGTTTTTTCCATTCACCTCAGCCTTTTATAGATTCCTGTAAATATTCTATTAGTCGCATGTGAATATAATAAAATAAAAACCTTTGCTTTATCATCATCATCCATCTTATAGGAAGAACTATACGCACCATCTAGCCAATTATTCAAGAATGTCAAGCGACAAAGCGTGATACATATAAATCCACACTCTACAGATGAATCACAATAATATCCAACACATCAATAATAAAACTATAATTACTAATCGCAATTGCTAGAAAAACGCGCAATTAAAATAAAATGGCTTGGCTGGGCTTAGGAGCAATCGCTTCCGGCTATGGTACCTAACTACTTTTCATTGCAAATTCATTTTCATTTTCATTTACTAATTTTGTTACACTTACATAGCCGTACTAAATTATTATGGTAACTAATTATGTTCCTCTCTTTACTACGCGCAGTTCTTCAACGGCTTCTCGGTGGTGATAATCCACCAAATAAAGTTCTAGAAATTAAAAGCGAATCACTGGGAACATTACAAGTCATTCATCGAGATGAAGCGATGGTATTGTTTGCACCACCACTCAATCAGCCAGATAAGAAGACATTCTGGGAGATTGTATTACAACGGCCCTGCACTGATCCAAATACGACGTCTTTTAGTTTATTCAGAGGATTAACACAACAAGAAGCAGAGGATAAGTTTAATGCGTTCTTACATAGGCTGCCGATCTATGTGAGCATAGTCAAAGAGGTAGTACTTAAAAAGCAACACACTAGCAAGTCATAGATGTATTCTCAAGATGATTTTTTTTTTTGTATTGCCTTCCGTTTTAGCACTACAATGTGAATGGACTGCAAAAGGTCTGCGATATACTGACTGAGAATCCATCATGGTCGATAGCTCATTTGGTGGCATATTTCAATTTTCCCGAATATGTCAGCAATCCTAAAGTGTTGGAGTTCATTGATTATGCCGATCACGTTAGCTACATGTCGCCGTTTCAGGTAAGCAGAGAAATGTTTTTTTTTTTCACATATACATATCTGTTAAAACAATGTCGGTTGATAAGAAGAATCGTTTTGAACATCATGCTGACAACAATATTATCAATCATTTTCCAATTGTTTTTAAACGAATGCGAGTTCATTCGGCGGTAAATATACATATGTGCGTCATTATAACGACTGAGGGATAATGAAGAGACAAAAATCAGCTCATTGCGCTTAAAAATAGATAATCATTGGTGTGGGTAAAGAAGGCACTGTCAATCGAATGCCGAAGAGATATGATCCAGCCAACGATTTCACATAGTAATTTGTGGCCTTGAGCTCATCGCTCAACCGCTTTCCAAAGTGAGGTCAGCAATTTAAAATGAGGTTGCCATTAACCCAAGAGAACAGAAGATCATGTTTTTTCATCAGTGCGTTGTCAGCTGGTTAGAGGTAATCTGAGTGACACGTGTAATTGAATATCTAGAGTTTGGCTTCTTATGACAAGATAGACACTTTCTAAGGGTCGTTTGTTTATACGGATCATAACAATTTACAGTAGCGACCGCTTAAAGACAAATTTCGCATATAACGAAAACATTTTTTCGTCTTCAATAAAGGAAATGTCCGATTATAACGAACCATAAAAGTCGCACTTTACATCGTCATTCAGGGTTCTTCAATTTTTCGGGGCTTCCCCGAAAACAAACATTCTCACAACAACATATTGTCCAAGAACATGATTTTTTCAGTACTTCCCCGTGTTAATCAGGCAATACATTTCAAAAACCATCACAAAGCAGTTAAATCTGAAGTGGATAGAGGTAGGATACTGCTCACTTAAAAATTAATTAAATTATAAAATGGGAGAAATAGGAAATGTTTCTCATTAAAATGCAAAAAAAAAAATGTTCAGCCTTGCGACCGAATTCAAGGAGTTCCTGTATTCCTGAACTATTTAAGAAGTGGTTACATGGTTCAGCAAGGCCTTAATCGTAGCTTTACTGTCGCTACAGACGCATGTACTCCGACCCTGATACCCATTGTTTACAATATAGCCGGAAGCCATTAGGATAGTATAGATACACGTTTTAAAAACAGCGGCGTGCTTGCCTAACGAGTAATGAAGTCTAGTGGTCAGTCTCTATGAAGAACACCGGACCCTTCATTAGTTTTGGAGCCATCCGTGAAGATTCTAATATGTACATCCCAATCCAGGCTATAACTCTGGTTGAAATAAGTATCTAGAACGCAAGGAAAGTCCGGTGTCGTCGCATCAGACGACATGTTGATGGAACCAGGTTCGTAGGATAAGTTTCTCGTAATGTTATCGAAACTCCTGTGCGGATGATGATGATGATAAAAGGCGCCCCCCGCCTGAGACTAGATTGCTTTGATCTATTGTATACATACTCACCGGCACAACATATTACAGTACCATGCCAACAATTTAGCAAACTATGGCCCACTTTCCGTCCTATTTTCATGGCTGGCTAATTTTGTATATGGCAGGATATTCTTTTCGCATTCTTATCAACTATAAAAGTTGATACACAGCATTGCTTTTTCTGCTCTGGAAAAAGCGATCCACCTCGTCTCGAGCAGGCTAAAAATAAAACACTTGCGTTAGGCAGATTAATATTGAATAGGGAGGCAATGAAATTGTAAGTTGTGTCCGCTTCCACTGCAAAGGAGCGAGACAACATTACGAGACATTTTTCACACACAAATTAAAACAGTTTTTTTTTCTATTTTCAGCTGGCTGTTAAAATGGGCAACATGGAAATGGTGAAAGCCTTAACCCCGTTCTGCAACATCGACCACCTGGATAATAATAGCAACTCCGTGTTTCATTATGCAGCAAGTACAACAAAGGAAATTATAAATGTTAGTTAATCAGATGAGGCAAACAAGCAAACGAATTTCCCACTTAGTGCATCATATTTTACAGATTCTTGCGGATAAAAGTACAGCCAATCTCAATCATTGCAATACCGATGGTTATACACCCCTGCACCTTGCATGCCTTTCCGATAAGCCAGAGTGTGTTAAAGCACTTCTTTTGGCTAAGGCCGACGTCAATCTACCAGCGAAAAATATCAGCAAAATTTACAAATCCACAACACCAAGTTCGGTGGCTGATTTCTTGAAGAACAATGCAAACAAATTGTACACGCAGGACATGAAATATGGTGGTACTCCGTTGCATTGGTGCTCCTCGCGTGAAACCCTTCAGGCTCTGATTAATGTAGGATGTGATGTCAATGCATCGAACTTTGATGGCCGAACAGCACTTCATGTTATGGTATATTTGTTTTAAGGATGTTTCTTCTAAGCGCGTAAATGATTTGTTCGGTATTCTAGGTGGCGAGGAATCGTTTCGAGTGTGTGGTTACTTTATTGGCTCATGATGCTGAAATTGATGTTTTGGACAAGGATGGAAATACACCCTTGCATATTGCCATCGATAAAAAACTGGTGCCCATTGTACAGTGTCTGGTTGTATTTGGATGCGACATCAATTTGAAGAACAAGGACGGTAAGCGCTTTGATCTTTGGACAAATTAGCTTAGCGTAAGGTTACATTGATCAAGCCGGCCCGCCATTCCAAACGAATTGGAGTCGATGAGGTATTTGAAAGGGTTCAACTGTTTTGTCTATCTCTTTAAGTAAGGCGGGAGCCAACCAGCTGGCGGCTGCTTGTCGAGAAGCGGTGACATTAGCCTGAAAGGTGCTCCAATAATTTGAGAGATCTTTAGTGAAGACACCGGCATTGACTCTATCTTTGAGCTTGGACACATTTATGAATATTTCTAGCTCTTTGTTGTCCTTTTAGAACATCTTGTTGCGTCCACTCCGATCTGTCCGGTATAGGGTTAGAATTAAAACCTGTTTTTGGAAGGTCTATGAACTCATAAAAACTAAATCTAGCTAAGTTGGTAGCCAGTTGAGAGACTTACTCTGTGAAAGATGGGAATTTTGTATTTTCTGCAAAGGAAAAACTCGGGCGACAACTGTGCGAGTATCTCCCCCGTTGGGCTCCACTTGGAGGGTTGTAGTAACCTTCGTAACCTAGCAGATTGAACTAAGTTGAGCTTTGTATATCTCAGAAATAGTCTCTGTTTAGAAATCTCCCATGACTATCATGGCAATGGAGACGAAGTGTACTGAATGGCTTATAACTTTCGCTTTTATTGACTGTATTACTCTGCGGCGCCTTGCAAGTTGCAACTATATATTATACACGTCCATATCATGGCGGCAGTCTATGACCGACTATTTGTCAATTGCAGGTGTCACACCCCGTCACATGGTTGGGAAAGAAGCGAACGGCAGTAAAGACGACGAGATTCTCTACATTTTACACTCTGTCGGTGCAAAGAGGTAGGTTATTTTTACATTAAGCCCTTCACATTGTTACATCGCCTTCTTCAAATAGATGTCCCGAATCAAGTAAAATCTGCTTAGCTGGTTGCAGTGCAAAAGGCACCTACAACGGTATTCCGCCCGAGGCACCAGAATCGGTTGAACAACGCGAGCATATTGAAACAATGCTTGCATCGACCAGTCGGCAAGCGATTGGTCTTTTCGGAACCACAGGCAATGGGTCCAGTCCTTTTGGCGGAAAACCTATAGAGTGAGTATTCTTTTTGAGCTGAACGGATTACTTAATACAAAATGTCAACTCATTTCACAGACCACCAGTTGTTGTTGACACCGAGAAGGAGAAGAAAGGACAGAGTGTGATGGATACGCTTCTGGGAATGTTTAGTTCTAAGGTGAAAGCTGAAACACCGCCTAAAGGTCTTAAAAGAACGTACTCTTTTCTACCGACAATGGATCCTAACTCGGTTTCTCGTTATAGGTTCTCCTGAGGACAGTATCGAAAATGTTGAAGTTGGCGACGATGTAGCAATGGCAAGTCCACGCTCCACGCCAGCATCTCCAACGTCGGGCGGGGGAGCGTCTTACAAAGGTGAGAAACCCTACGGCCGTGGTCGTCTCCTCTCGCTTGACGGTGGCGGTATTCGTGGACTGGTACTCGTTCAGATGTTGTTAGAAATTGAAAAACTCTCACAGACACCGATTATTCACATGTTTGACTGGATAGCCGGCACCAGTACGGGTGGTATACTAGCTCTTGGTCTGGGATGCGGCAAAACAATGCGCCAATGCATGGGCCTGTATTTGCGTATGAAGGAGCAGTGTTTTGTTGGATCGCGTCCATATCCCAGTGAGCTGTTTGAGGCCATTTTAAAGGAGAACCTGGGTGAATTCACCCTAATGACTGACATAAAACATCCAAAGATCATGGTTACTGGTGTGATGGCAGATCGCAAGCCAGTTGATCTGCACCTGTTTAGGAACTATACAAGCGCTAGCGATATTTTGGGAATTGTTACTCCTATTAGTAAGTTAGAGGCATAGTACTTGAAAAGTGATTTGGGTTAAGGGATTTCTTGTGATTTTCTTAGGTAATCGTCGTGTTCCACCTCCTCTACCCGATTCTCAGTTGGTTTGGAGAGCAGCCCGTGCCACTGGTGCTGCACCTTCATACTTTAGGTAAGATGCAGTGGTTAACAAGCTGGTGTTCCTTTATTTATAACGCAATATTGCAGAGCCTTTGGAAGATTCTTAGATGGAGGACTGATTGCAAACAACCCCACGCTGGACGCGATGACAGAGATCCACGAGTACAACATGGCTCTTAAGAGTGCTGGCAGGGAATCCGAGGCTGTGCCTGTAAGTTCAGAGAACACTTAAAATGTTTTCGTAAATTGCTAACATGTTTGTGCAAGGTGTCCATTGTGGTTTCATTGGGAACTGGACTGATACCCGTCACTGAGTTGAAGGACATCGACGTGTTTCGCCCAGAGAGCATTTGGGATACTGCTAAGCTGGCCTATGGCATATCTACGATTGGTAAGGAGTACACTCAACATCTAAGCTAACTTAATTACAAATTTGAATCCCCTCTAGGCAACCTACTTGTGGATCAAGCAACTGCTTCTGATGGTCGTGTAGTCGATAGAGCACGCGCCTGGTGTAGCACCATTGGAGTTCCCTACTATAGGTAATCAACTCAACCACTTCTCTCATAGACCTCAATCCACAAATTTATTTTCTTATTCAGATTTAATCCACAACTCTCCGAAGACATTGCGATGGATGAAAAAAGCGATCAAAAGTTGATCAACATGCTGTGGCATGCAAAGGCTTACGTCCATCAGAATCGCAATAAAGTGATAGAAATGGTCAATTTGGTGAAATAGCACATTCGAAAGTTTTAGATCGTCAACAACTGCACTGATTAATCGGACTGGGGATTCTCTAAGGGCCAGCTCGATCTAAAACTTCCCCTTGGCCGCATCAATTCACCATTCACAATCTATCTCTGCTTTGTTTGGAAAAAAAAAAAAGAAATCAGGCTTTAATCCCCCTCCACCCTGACCAATTCATGACAATATCATCAGCAGGTAGGCAATTATTAACGAAATTGGTTCCCAAAGGAATATCACAACATTTTCTGAAGCCCTTCCCACACTTATATGAAAGAAAACCTTAGAGAATAATATAACAGATATGGTCAATCTTACTTACTAACTTATAAACTGATGATATTATTTATGTTTCTATGTATCGTAAACGTGTGATATATGTATGTGTGTTATTCGATGATATAACAGATTTCCAAATGGTCCATATTTAAATTCACGAACTAAACTGTATTAGCTGAAACGACATTCCGATTTTTACTGTACGTAGTATGGCTTCCATTTGTTTCGATATTCTCAGCTGATGTCAACGAAAACTGCTACTGCAATTGACGACTCTCAATCTATCAAATTTCCTTAAGTATAACTTATTTTTCTATGAAATACCATTAAAGAATTTAAATCTCATCCCAATTATGTCGTTAAGTGTGCAAAAGCGGAAATGATGCCTTCGTAGAATATGAAATCTGTATTTATTTAATAAAATTTTATTTTAAAAAATATTTGGTGTTTTTATAGAATTTTTTTAAATCAACGAAGATGCAAAAGTCAGAGAGAGTTGATCCATTAAGTCTGCCTGGTTTTCTTTTCTCCTCTGAATTTGTTGCAGGACCTTAAGATCATGAAATTAAAAAACGCCCGCATGAATGTCGTTTGTATTTATTTTTTCAGCAAATTAAAGTGGTGAGCGTGGTGAGATAGTGGAGTGGTGAACATTTGGTGTGACTATGGAATGTCGGCTCTTTGCTCATTGCTTCTCACTCTACATACTTGCTCTCCTCTTTTGTCATCTTTGCTCTCTTCTCTGACAATTTTTGTAGCTTTGCTCTTCAGGTGCAGAGCATGTAGCAAGCCACATATGTATGTAGCGCTGACGTCATTTAGACGTCAGCGAATGGGCCCAATTCCCAATGGCTACATGCCGTGTACAAGCCTCGGTATAAGCTCTCTTTGTGCACTCTCGGTTGACATCAGAGCTACGTACTTATGTGGCTTGCAGCTTGCTACATGCCGTATACTAGCACCTTTCGCTCCACTCTGTAATTTTATACATAAATGCCCCCATAAAGCATGTCTTTGGGACGCTCTTTAACATTGTGATGAATAATGCATATTATCCAGCAAATTGGAAAATAGCAGTGTTAGATTAAACACATATCACCGAAAAGGATAAAGCTATGACCCGATGATCCGACTCAGCTCCGCTATATTGTTTTTTTTTTTTTATACTCTCCAGAGAAAGGTGGGTGTATTGTGTATACACAGTCATTTCATTACATTTGTAACGATAAGAAACAGTCACTGGAGAATATAGTATACATTCGGAATCAGGATCAAATTTTGAATCGATTAAGCCATGTCCGTCTGTCTGTGTCCAATTGTTCGCGTCACATGAGGTGGGGTTTCCTCTGCTCTCTGGGAGGACTCAGACTCGACAGTTTGGTGCGTTGTTGTCCGAAAATCACCCGAAAAATATTTCCCAATATTTCCGCTTTCGTCAAGGGCCATGCTTTTGTACCATACAACAGAAACGGGATAATTAAGGTTTGTTTTAATATGTACAGTGTCTCCCGTTACGTGCCACTATTGTACAAGGTCCAGGGCTTACCTAGAAGATTGCTTTTAACACTAGGAGTCCAGCAAAGCAACTGAGGTAACTGGTCATTTTCCGAAACTAGTAATTCCAGTTGGTGAATGATTTGATTTGGTTCTACTTCCCATATACGATATACCCAATGTTCCAATAAGCAAAACCAGCCCGAAAAGTCTACTACAGAAAGACAAACGCAGAAGGTGCTGCGTACAAGTCGAAAGGACCTCAACCAACTTGGAGTGCGCAATTGGAGGCAGTAGCAAAACGCTCAAGAGTAGTATTATCTTAAGCAAGTAAGAAACGTAGCGTATCAAAATGATTTTAAACATCTCCTCCACCCGTGTGGGGATTGCTTTTAGAGTCGATAACGGAGAATCGAGTTATGGAGGGTACACTTGAGGAACCTACACCCGCGATCAACATAATGGATAAGCGGGAAAAAATATCAGTATCGTCAAATCCGCAAAGTGAACAGTTCCCCGTGTGGGTAATGTGAATGAGTTTCACTGTATCGTTGAAAACGTTCAAATCGAATTTTTCCCGAACAAAATGACCACCCCTATCGTGGAATCCGTCGGAATTGAGTTTCACTTCACCTATTCGATTCCCTTTCACTTTCTACTGCTATCGTGGAATCCGCCGGAAACGTCTCCTTATCGACACGTTTTTGGGAAGGGTAGTTTCACTGTCAAACGGCCGTCTTCATTTGTCAACAGAAAAATGTGTAGCTGCATTCGCCGGAGGCATATGAAAAGTTTGTTTTAAAAGTGATTTAAATAAAAAATAAAGTTTTTCAATACATATTTTAATATTTGTTTGATATAATAATGGATACGATAGCTCTATTTTTGGAAGCATAAGAGGAAGAACGAAATTAGCGGTGTTCTCAGAGAAGAATACGAGACAGGTTAAGAGGAGCAGTGAATGATTTCATGGAACTTGCGGATGAAATTTGTTATTTTAATGATTATTTTTTGATTTTAATAAAGTTCAATATTGCACAGATTTATTACAAATGTGTGGCTTAATAAAGCAGCTGTTTTTTTTGTTAAAAAATGCTCACGACGTGTAGCAAGCACGAAAACCTATGAAATCCGCAATGATTTTGATGCGGGCGAGAAATGTCATTTGGTTCGGGAAAAATTCGTTTTGAACGTTTTCAACGATACAGAGAAACTCATTCACATTACCCACACGGGGAACTGTTCACTTTGCGGATTCGACGATACCAAAATGTTTTTTTCCGTGAATAATTCCCCCCGGCGGATTCCACGATAGGGGTGGACATTTCTTACCCGCAACAAAATCATTGCGGATTTCATAGGTTTTCTTACTTGCTGCAGATCGTGAGGATTTTTGTTTAAGAAAATGTACATGTAAAAAAGCTGCGTTATTAAGCCGAACATTTGTAATAAATCTGTGCAATATTGAACTTTATTAAAACAAAAAAAAACATTCTAAAACACATTTCATCCGGTAGCTCCATGAAATCATTCACTGCTCCTCTTAACCTGTCTCGTACTCTTCTATGAGACCACACCGCTCATTTCGTTCTTCCTCTTATGTTTCCAAAAATGGAGCTATCGTATCAATTATTATATCAAACACTTTATTTTTTATTGAAATCACTTTTAAAACACACTTTTTATATGCCTCCGGTGAATGCAGCTACACAGATTTGTGTTAACAAATGAAAGACAGCCGTTTGACAGTGAAACTACCTTTCCCAAAAACGTGTCGATAAGGAAACGTTTCCGGCGGATTCCACGATAGCAGTGAAAAGTGAAAGGGAATCGAATAGGTAAGGTGAAACTTAATTCCGACGGATTCCACTATAGGGGTGAATGAATGAAAGAAATGTACTTTAATTTGTTTATTAATTAACAAATCAATAATCGCAATGAGTCACATAAATTATTAACAAAAATACTTAAGCAATACAGTTTTGAATGCAGCAATCAGTCTTCGATGACACACATGATGTTGATGCCGCTTTTGCCCAAGTTTACGCCCTCTAGCAGACCTTCATGGTTTTGCTTCATATAAATTAAGAACTGAATAATCACATAAAATAAATTATTACGATCGTAAACACAATTGTGAATCTCCTTGTCACTGATGAAGTTAAATTTCGGATTCAGCAGATTTGTGCAGAGCATAGCGCACCGAGATTTGTTTGTTACATCAGCGACTGTCTCCTTTACTGACTTCTTATCGCCGATGATAACGTAGCGGTTGAAAAATGGACGGCCTCCCGGTTGTGGCAGTGGCATAAGTTGGCTATCCAGATATGTGCAGAATAAGTGGAAGAGTATCTAAAAAGATTGAGAGAGTAATAAAGTGAAGACATGTAGGAGACCACACTGCAACTTACAGCTGAATCGGTGGGTAAGTGTTCGTCCCATCGCTGTCCTTGGTGAGATGAACCGCAATTCCAGCGGTAATCTGCTACGCACGTTCCTTTAGCGAGATCTGAAACGGGAATAGTGAATTG
Source organism: Cheilosia scutellata (assembly GCA_955612985.1). Taxonomy (NCBI): domain Eukaryota; kingdom Metazoa; phylum Arthropoda; class Insecta; order Diptera; family Syrphidae; genus Cheilosia; species Cheilosia scutellata. The sequence goes on along the minus strand of OY015311.1, from coordinate 41,759,614 downwards.
TGCGAAGAATTAAGACGAATTGTTTATCAGCAGTACCTTTTATTCTTTGGACGACATACTCCTGATTGGTGGATATATCCAAAAAGGGTACAATCAGTGGCAGCATTGGAACATACTGCGTTACGAATTGTTGATTTTCGACGGTTTTCTTTAGTCGCTCCAGACCAACGTTGCCGATCTGCATGTCGGAAAAGCCGCGCATTTTGAAGGCGTTGTCGATGCTTTTGATCTCGCATTCAAGTCGCTGGAGTATGGTAATTGACATCCACTGAAAGGGATGGATTAGATGATTCATATTGAAACAAATTCGAGCTTACCCTTCGCAAATTGGCAACATACTGCGAGAGCTTCTCGGAAGAGATCTTCTTTATGAGATCGGAATTGCCGTCCATGTCACTGACCCCTTCTTCTTTATTGCTCTGTTTATTCTGCGATGATGGAGCTGGAAGATAAAACTATTAAAACAGACATGGGGCATTTGTGCACCGTAACTCACTGGTTGATGGAGCAAGCTGATAGAAAGACGTTTTCAGCAAGCTTGCCGCGGTATTGCAGTAGTTCCAAAAGGAGTTCATTGATCCCGGGTTGAAGGAGCTGCTCACTTCATGAGGCTCAGTTACACTGAATTCTTTTTGTTTAGACACTTCCCTAAAAATACAAAAAAATCTATACAAAACTGTATATTGACTTTGAGAACTCACTTTAGATAATGTTGCAGTCCCTTTTCATCAGTTATAACTTCATCACGGGCATACTTCATATACGGCGACATAAAGGACACATTGCTGCTAAGCGTGCTTGTATTTAAGGATGCATTGTTCTGCATGGGTGAATTCCACGAGACATTGTGACCCGGACTTATACTTGTCCGTGGTGGCGTTGTGCGGCTATAACTCCAGTTTGGTGAACGGGCGGCTGAAAAGATTCTGAATTTAACTACTGTTTTACTGTGATATTATTTTTATAAGCTTACAATCATTGAAAGATGAATGCCAACTGAGTATTGTCGAGTTCAATGGAGTAGAACTAGTTTCGACCTTCTTTGGTTTTACTTTGGCCACAGTCATAAACGAATTGTCTAAAAAATGCAATATTAACCCATGCAGATATAAACTATAATTTCGCACTCACCATTATCATCAAATCCTAGGAGATTCTTTTGTTCTTTAGTACCATGAACTGGTTCCTTGCTGATCATGTAAAATAGGTATTTCAAGAAGTAGAACACAACGCTTATTCCCAAAATGCCAGCAGCGGCGTATTCGACATAAAACCAATTGGAAACGGCAAAAGGGCATTTGTTGGCAATATCGAAGAGGAGAATGGCAAGCAAGACTATATTGATGGAACCCCAAATAAGACATTCTTTTGCACGTTTTGCTCGAAGATGAAGATCAAGACTCTGTTCAACGAACGCATTTCGCTTCAAGGGGGAACTTAGAGGAGATAAGTTTCTAACTTGTATCTTTGTAAAAGGGAAGTTATGGCACTTACCACTGCTTTTGTAAACAATTCATTTTGTTTGCTAAATTTTACTTGTAAAAACTAGAAAATTTAGAAAATTTAAACATTCTATAGGAAACAATTTTGCAAAATGCCGCCTTTTGACTTTGAGCGTTCACATTTGACATCTCAGCTGTTTCTTCTTCAGTGATGCCAAGTTTCGAAAAAATATGTCAGTGATTCTAGACTTGTTTTTTTCCTATCCCATATGGATTGCTGATGAGCATGGAAGCATTCACCATAAAAATTTATAGGTATCTGCGTATTTTTTGGAGTATATAGCTAGCTCACTTTTACTTACTGTACTGTGCTGTAGGTATATTTTGGCTCATGTTTTGTTCTACAAAAATTATTGTATGGCTGGCTGCCAGCTGGCTTGTATAAAATACAGAACTTGTGTAAGTGCTTCTTGAGTAGATTCTGACTTGAATTCGAGAAGCGGAATTCTCCCTCAGAATCAATAGAAGAGTATTTTTTGCACAATGGAACGGTTTCAGAATTGAATTTCTTGATTCCGGACGTTCCCACGGTTCTTTTTGCCCAATGGAAAACGACATTACAAATTAGGATTGTTTTACTGGGGCCAGATCACGTAAGATGAAAACGATCGAACGACATCGTTTCGACAATAGTCCCTGTTTATTGCCACAGATATGATAGAGACAGCATGCGTGAAAACGATATCGTTCGATCGCTCTTATTTTACGCGATCTGAGTATATGACCCCTGGCAATATATCTCAGTGAAGTAAAGTAAAGTAGAATATTTAACACGCAATTGCAACAACTACACACTGTTTGACGCTTTCGAGACTCTATTATAGTTGTTGTAATTGTGCGTGCTGAAGACTCTACTTTACTTAACTTCACTGAGATAGATTGCCAATAAAACAGGCCTAATGTTTTCTGATGTCAAATTTTGATATTTAATGTCAGAGGGTAATGCCCAAAACACACGTGCAGAATTCACTGCGCAGCAGGATTAGAATACACATGTTCTTATGCCCAAAACACACGTGCAGAATTCACTGCGCAGCAGGATTAGAATACACATGTTCTTATGTGGTGAAACAAATGTAAATTCTGCAGCCATCGCAGCACTGCAACATGTCTCTATTTCTAAATCCACTGCATAGCAACGCAGTGAATTAAATTAAGTAGACTTGGCAGCATCGAATTTTTAAATTCAGCTACTGATGCATACGAGGAAAAGAGAGACGGGAATTATTTGTCGTCTTTGTTTCACTCACATATTTTTCCCCTCATTGACAGCAACCGCTGCAAATTGAATTCTGCACATGTGTTTCATCTGCAGTACTGCATGCAGTGAAGCATTCAGAATTTCTGCACATGTGTTTTGGGCATAAGACATACTGACGTAGCTGCACTTCCTACGCACGCTTTCGTCATTTGCAGATTGTTGTACGTTTGTTTGCAGCTTCCTTGCAGTTGCATATAAACTTCGAAAATGAGACCTTGCCGCTCCGTGGGGAGAACTTTGTTTGTTTATATGTAAGCTGCAAAAAAGCGTACAACAAGCTTCTTATGGAGACCACCTTTGGGACGTTCAGCTGTCAGAGGCAAATATTTATGTCACATAAAAAAAACAGCATAGCATTTTATATATACATGTGAACATAAATCCTTGTTCAGAGTTATGGTGGACATCAGAGAGAGATCCGTTTCCTGCAGTCAAGGCTGAAGATGTGTAAGAGTGAGACCACAAGCCTAACAGTTGAATTTAGGCCGCCATAGCTTTTTTATTGAGATTTGGGGTTTCACTCTTACAGATCATTAGCCTTGACTGTAGGAAACGGATCTCTCTCTCTGAAGTCATGCAAAATTGCGTGGTGTGATAATGTAAAGCTCTCTCCAAACCATTCCTAAAGAGCTCAATTCCTCCTCGACTGTTCTGCGTCATCTATTATGTTTCAGGCGCCGCTGCTCTGCATGCCTAGGTAAGCGGATTTCACTGATTGGCGTACTTCGTAATGTAACTGTCTTCGCGTCGTAGGGTATGTGTCCATTCCATTGCCACTTTTTTCTCCGTATAGTAATGTCTATAGGTCCTTTGGCCCGTACTCCGAAAGTGCTCTGCATAAGAGCCACGATTTGGCCAAAAAAATCCTCAAGATGATTCCTAAACATCTCTATGTACGAAGGTTTGCTTGTGGTAATGGTGGTCCACATTCCAAGTACTGCAGCAATAAAGCGGTATACTGATTCTGAGTTGAAGTGGAACAGTGTCGCAGCTTCGTTCTTAAGCTGAAAACATTGAACGCAGCTTTAATATTCCCAAATATACTGCAAGCTGCACACATTCAGTTCGGTTGTCAACTTTCTCGGTCTCATGTCCGGCAACGTTAAGTTAAGTGCGAATGTTGGAAAGCTAAGGGCTTTCGATTTGGCTGTGTTTATTTTGAGCCTCACTTTGTTCGCCTTATCCGGCAAATCAAGGTATTTGAGATAAGATGGTGAAACTTTGGACTTCAAATTCCTCAGATATCTGACCATTGTGCAAAACGTGACTGCTATGTATGTAGCTTTTAATAATAGCTATTATTATTAAGTGGCAATTGTCACTCGATAAGATTCCCATGATACCTAACCTGTCACGATTTTTACGTACCCGAATCTCTGGATTAGTATTAGTATTTTGTCAGCATAGATATATTATGAAACAGGTAAAATCATTGTGAACAACTAAGAGATGTGAATGAAAAAATCCATCAAGATGTAAAAAAAAGTAAACTGACATCGCCTCATTATAGATCTGTTCCTTTACTTATAAATCAATGTCGTTGCTCAACTCGAAAAATTCGTAAAAGAGAGCGACTTGGAGAGAGCAAGATATTATCCCTCCACTAAGAATCTTACTAGATTTTACTCAACAAATTTCTTTGAGTAAGAATTGAAACAACTGTCAGTCGCCTGAAAATTGGCAGTGATGATTTTGATTTCCTGCGATATGAGAAACAAAGTGGAATGAAAATGGTATCAGAATTCGGGAAAATAATATAGCTTTTGTTCTCTTCTCGAATGCATGTAGTTTAGACAGTAAAAACTCTTCTACATACTTTACTTAACTTGGATTCATACTCACATGCAATTTATGGAAAAACAAAATGCATCATCTGTCATTTTTCATAGTTACTACAAAAGCGTTGCCTAACGTTTTCGTAAGTTTTTCTCTTTAAGAGAGACTTCATCCCCACCATACTGCCATGGACAGTCTTTTCCATTTTTTACTACAAAACTAAAGGAACAGACCTATTAACTTTCAAGCAGGAAGTTCTGGGACATGTAATTCAAAGTCAAACAACGAAATTGAACATAAGTCCTCCTGAGATTAAACACAACAACCTGTCTTTGGATGCGACCAAATAGAAATTATGTTTGTTTTTTTCAAAGAAAATTCCCCGTATAAAATGTTTTGAAAATCAGTTTTTATGAATTTTACAATTTTCCTTAAAATTGTCCAATTTTCTCGCCGTCTTCCTTTGGTGGAGACAAACACAACAAAAAACAAGTGAAAGTGTTATCATCGGCCTGGCCGATGCTTTGATACCCTCCACTGCATAAAAGTAATGCAAAATGTTTGCCAGTCTAATGTTGGTTTTGTATGGGAGGTACCAGAACTACCTGACCGACATAGCCCATTTTCAATACCAACCTGAGGACCGTAAAAATAAGATCTCTCACAAAATTTCAGTTGACTAAGTCGATTCGTTTGGACGCTATCGTGATTTCAACAGACAGAGAGACACATGGGTCTAATAGTGGTTTTGTATGGGAGGTACCAGAACTACTTGACCGACATAGCCCATTTTCAATACCAACCTGACGACGGTAAAAATAAGTCCTCTCACAAAATTTCATTCCCCTAGGTCAATTCGTTTGGACGCTATCGTGCTTTCAACAGACGGACAGACAGACAGACAGACAGACAGACAGACGGACAGACAGACAGACGGACAGACAGACAGACGGACATGGCTAAATCGATTTAGAATGTGATCCTGATTCAGAATATATATACTTTATAGGGTCTCCGGTGAATCCTTCTTGGCGTTACAAATGTAATGACAAAGTGAATATAACTTCCTGTGGAGGGTATAATAAATATCAAATCGAACGATCCGTTCTCGAGTTATGGGCGATCTTACTTTGTTTATATATATAGAGATTATATATGTAGATTATCACATACTTTTCGCAAATAATTTTCATAAGGGACAGGCACAATTTCATTTTTTAAAACCACAATCTATTTAAAAGAATTAAAATGTGTTTACTAGCTTGTTTTTATAACCGCTTTTGGTAATGATTTGCTTTTTAATATTTTTTCACTTAAATTAACTATTTAAATTTGGTATAATATAAAGCTTTATGTACTTATTAAATTTGTTTTCTCTATTTTTCGTACCTACCACAACTTTTCATACGATTTGACATTTAATGGAGCAACTTATACTGTGATTAATGTTGTCTTCGATTGGTAATCCAGAAGCGTCCGGAAGAACTCTCCGCGATTCTGAATTCAAATCCAGAAGCAAATTTTTCTTCTTTTCAGTAGAAGAACTGTCAGTTCGGATTGCTTCCGGACGATTCTGGATTGACACTCGGTCATACCGCGTCTAGCGGATTTCAGCGGAACCCTAATCACAGGATAAGTCACTCCATTAACTGTCAAATCGTATGAAAATTTGTGTTGCGAAAAATAAAAAAATTAAATTTAATAAGTAGAGACTGTTATTTACCAAATTTAGTAGTGAATTTAAGAAAAGGAATATTAAAAAGTAAATCTATACCAAAAAACAGCTATAAAAACCAACTAATAAATAGATTTTGATTCTTTTAAATATGTTGCGGTCAAATAAATGTAATTGTACCTTTCCCTCGTGAAAACAAATTGTGAAAAATACGTGATAATTGCAATTAAATATGTTGAAGTTAATATTTTCTATGTTGAATAGATTTTGTGGTCAAGTGCAAGAATGATGGCAGAAGAAACTATACATTAAAAACTGGGGAACTCTGTGGAGTTAAATATTGCACATCGTACAGGAATCCAAATAATGTACATCTATGCACCGAATTCCCAAAAAAGTTCATAATGATCGCAACAATCCAAAGAATTTTCTTATTTGTAGCCGCCACTTGAAAAAGAACAAATTTTAACTCCTCTTTCACAAGGATATCTTCTTATATTATTTCCTTTTGGACTAACCATTCTCAACTAAAAACCTGCCGCAATCTTGTATTGCGTGTGGAGAAAATTAAATCCAAATATGAGTTATATTAAATCTTAAAGGGCAACAGATAACACGATAAAAAAATTGTTCTATAATTGGTAACTTCGAGTGCTTTGTTTAAAATTTTTTATGCCCAAAACACATGTGCAGAAATTCTGAATGCTTCACTGCATGCAGTACTGCAGATGAAACACATGTGCAGAATTCAATTTGCAGCGGTTGCTGTCAATGAGGGGAAAAATATGTGAGTGAAACAAAGACGACAAATAATTCCCGTCTCTCTTTTCCTCGTATGCATCAGTAGCTGAATTTAAAAATTCGATGCTGCCAAGTCTACTTAATTTAATTCACTGCGTTGCTATGCAGTGGATTTAGAAATAGAGACATGTTGCAGTGCTGCGGTGGCTGCAGAATTTACATTTGTTTCACCACATAAGAACATGTGTATTCTAATCCAGCTGCGCAGTGAATTCTGCACGTGTGTTTTGGGCATTAGAAATAGAGACATGTTGCAGTGCTGCGGTGGCTGCAGAATTTACATTTGTTTCACCACATAAGAACATGTGTATTCTAATCCTGCTGCGCAGTGAATTCTGCACGTGTGTTTTGGGCATTAAGGCATGATTTTATTCACATCTCTTAGTTTTTCACAAATATTTTACTTGTTTTATAATACTTTGACATTTTGTAGAGGCATTCTGGGCTGCATTCCAGGTTTGACTATTTTAACTAAATTAACAACGATTGTTTATTTAGTTACTTTTTGGAATCTGGGACAGCTATTGTTACTAATTTCATGTTGACATTTCACTTTTCATGTGGTAGTGAGTAGTTGTTGTTGGAATCCATGTTTGATTTAAAAAAAAATGAATACGTGAATCCATGACAGTTGCTTTGTTAGTATGAGTGAAATGAACCACACTTTTGCCTCTTGTTAATTTAGTTAACTTCCCCTCCTTCGAACTGTCACAGCTTGTCAACGCTGTAGTTAAAATAGTTAACTACTGCCGAATTTGGAATGCACTCCTGATATCAAATTTGTTAATGTCTATGCAATAAATTTAAAATAGAATGTTTTGCGCGCGCTTCCAATTTATAATTTCAGTAGGAACTTCTGTGATGAAATCAACTGTCACAAATCTTATCCTGTGATTCGGGTACGTAAAAATCTTGGTATGTGGCGTGGAAATCAATTTACCGAGTCACAATTACCAATCGAAAACGACATAAGTTTCCGCCCAAATCCGCTAGATGAGGTATGACCAAGTGTCAATACATCCTTTGAACACACTCATTGGATTTTAAGCTGTCACTTTTAAAACCACGGGATGTGTCAAAAAGCGCAGAAAAAAAAAATATTAAGAAGTCAAGAAAGGGCGATTGTCAGTTTTTTGGTTGTGTGCATAATTTTTTCTTTTTTTTCATACAAAAAAGGGATTGCTAAAGTTGTTCTTAATCATATTCACTAGTTTGCACTTTGTAGATATAGTACGCTCCAAAAGTTTCCACATTTACATCGAAGATATATAAAAAATCAGCACCCCCACGCAGGTAAGCCAACAGATTCACCTAACCCGATGCAAAAAAAGAAAGAAAGAAAAAAAAAAAAAAAATGTCGCACCAGCACATTTTGATTTAATTAAATTTTGTATTTATACTGTGCTATGTTTTTAAATTTATTCACGACTCCTATTTCCCACAAGATAACAAAGTGTAATTGGCTCATCAATAGTGCCTGTGAAGAATTTGTATGAAATCATTGTTATCCCAAAGTCTGTAAAAAAAATTGTTTTCATTACAGCAACACAGTGCAGTGTAGTTATAAAAAAAAACTGTCCAATATTTTCTTGAGCGGCAGCATGCAAGGTTCTCCAGACGCCAAGAAGCCCTGCAAGGGCATTCTTAAAACGTCCAGTAGCTTTGATCGTCATTCAGGGTCGGGAGCAAGGTATTTACCATCGCATACGATTAGCTTTGTTTCTTTGTTGTAACACAGCACCGGTTTTAGCTATAGAAAAAGTGCTAAATTCGATGAGTTGAACGTGTTGCAAACATATCACCCACCCGACAAGGATTATGGTCACATGAAAATCGAAGAGCCAAAGACTCCGTACAACTACGCAGACACAGATTTTGAGCACTGTGACCAGCTGGATGCTGAGTTGCTGGCCGAAAAGTGAGTTGGAGTGAAGAGAGCCGATATCCTTTGTGTAATGTTTATTTCTGTTTTAGATTACGGATGGCCGCAAACGCCCGAACGTCTTCCTTTGATGATGATGACGAAGAAGATTCATCTGACGACGGAATTGAGACTGAGGAACAGAAGGGTATGTAATTCATTGAAATGTTCTTTCGTTCTTTGTATACTGACCCTCTGGTACTAATTTATAACGTCGTCGCCTTGTTTGTCCTTGGATTTTCAACTTGCTTGGGTGTCATGACATTTCAACCAAAAATACCTTACCCGTTTGACTAACCACCTCGTTGTTATTTGGTAGGCGGAGGGAGCGTTGCTACAGGTTGACTTGTCCCACCTTCTGTAAGCGCTTCCCACCTCGCCCCTACTGCGCCGGCTAATTCTAAATTTGGTTTACACGAATTTGCACACACATGACTTCAGCGGCGATAATTTTCAATCGATTTTGGCGTAATGTTTTTGTAGCATTGCGATGGGGGTGTATTAGTCCACAGGTGGCGGGCAATAAGTCCATTGTGTGTTGGATAACTGTGGCAAATGTGCTGAAAAAGCAAAGCTAAGAAATCTAGATTACAAGAAAGTTCGTTTGTTTACAAATGGAGGGCATATGGAATTTGTTTGCGGGGCAAGTACAAGTTTATTTGTTGTTGTCCAGGTGTTCTCATGAAATCCGAAACCGGAAATCACAAACAGTAATATTTGTGAGTTTCATGGAAGCTTGCGATTTTTTTTACAGCCGATTGCGTGGGTTGAGGCATTTATCTAAAATTAGCCATGGCGACATCTTTTGGTTTTTTTTTTGCGGTAGAGAACAGTCTGTTGTTCAACGGTGTTCATAAATTATGTAACCTGTTTTTGTTGTTTATTTGAACTTGTAGCAGATTTTAAGGTTATCCTTGAAGTAATGGGAACAATTTAAAAGTGGATATAAAAACACTTGAAGGAGTATGTAATTGTCGTGTCATACCGGGTCGTGTGTGATGGGATGGAAGAGAATTCATTACTCAAAGACCCATTGTGATTCCCTTTTAAAGGTGAGACTGAAGAAAATAGAACAAACAAAAATCCATCACTGAATGGCAAGCAAGGAGTGGCAACGATTGCCCGACGAATTTTAGTCTACTAGAAAGAACAACAATATCAGCTGTCACTTTCGGTAGGACTGATAGCCAGTTCAAAGTACACCACTAATTCTCCAATCTTCAGTGTCACATTTGGGTTTTGTTTTAGTGCGTAATGACAGATTTCCAAAACAATGTATCGCGTTTGTTGGTTTATGAGTTTTGTATAACTCATTCGGATAGCGATGCACATTCTCTAGAAACATCTTGTAACATTAACATCGACATTATGTGAATATGTGGGCGCAATAGCGCAGTGGTTAGTGTGCTGGACTACTGTGCGAGGGATCCCAGGTTCAATCCCCGGAAAACACAAATTACATCTTAAGGTTTTTTTCTAATGCGCCACCTTTCGCGAACGTCTGACAAACATCCGAGAGTATAACTGTCATGAAAAAGCTTCTCAATTCAGCCGTTCGGACTCGGCATAAAATGTAGGTCCCTTCCATTCGTTCCAAAAATAGAAACTCACACAAACATAATGGTTGTGAGAAGCTAGGCCTTGGGTGTCTACCGCCTGTTGGGCCACCTATTTATTTATTTTTTTATGTGAAAATGCGAGAGTCTCCAACTCGTAAGAGTGATACTTGGACTCTGCAGGAGTAGTACGTTTACTGTAATAAGCAATCACACGGGGCTGTTTGTCTCTATGTTGCATCAAAATTGCACCGTATCCTATGGAACTTGCGTCTGTATGAAGTTCTGTTGCACAATCAGGATCAAATATTGTCAAAACAAGTTCTTTTGTTAAAACGGAAATTATTTTCTGTCTGATATACTCGTGTGACGGTTTCAAATCAAACTCTTTAACGTATACAACAATTATTTTGGAAAATTAAGAAAAACACTGTCTGATGCTTTATTGACGGCGCGCTGGAAAAAAGTGGCATCCGTGAAAGCCTGTTAATTTGGTCTGCTATTAATAAATGGTAAAGGAAATCTGCCAGGAATGGTATTATCATTCAACTCTCGATAATCTATGCACATATGCGATCCGTCTTTCTCCTTAACAAGAAGTATGAGGCTTTCAAATGGAGACTAACTGTGACGGATAACTTTAGCCGCAAGAAGCTCATCAATTTTATCACGTACTATTTTTCGTTCCTTACTTATAGGACTTAACCTACAAGGACGCCGGTAAACAGTTTTATTAATATATTAAAAGACGTATTTGCATTGGTTCTACATTTGCAGTGCCACTTGGTGTAGCGTACCAGTAATAAAGTGCACCTGAAATTGGTTTAGAATGGAATATCAGTTGCAATATTATCAACGTTTGTTAATCTTTAACATGTCTAAAGTTATATGTACAGCTAGGCATTGTCTCAAAATGTCTCGTCCAATAATAACGTCATAACGCAAGCAATGGTCACGGAGTACATGAAAAAGTATTTCAAAAATATTCTCACCGGAATACCCTAAACTACCTGAAGGCATGCTGATCTCGCACATATGCTTGACGTTCCGCTTTTGGAGTCCTACGCATTTCTCCATCCTTACTGCTCGTACTAGGACACCTTGATGCAAAGTGTCCAATGTCGACACTTGAAGCAAGTAATTGTATTTGTAGGCTTTAAGGCAATTGAATCCTTATATATGATGATTGGCCGAAAGATGAAATAGGTTTCTGGCTTTTCCTTGAGTTGTCTCTTCCAAAGCGGGATGCCATGATATTATGGCCAGCTTCCCACAGTTGTGGGCACAGTAGCGCAGTGGTTAGTGTGCTGGACTGCTGTGCGAGGGATCCCAGGTTCGATCCCCGGAAAAACACAAATTACATCTTAGTGTTTTTTTCTACTGCGCCACCTCTCGCGAACGCCTGACAAACATCCGAGAGTATAACTGTCCTGAAAAAGCTTCTCAATTCAGCCGTTCGGAATCGGCATAAAATTGTAGGTCCCTTCCATTCGTCCCAAAAATAGAAACTCACACAAACGAATGGTTGCGAGAAGCTAGGCCTAGGGTGTCTACCGCCTGTTGCGCCACCTATTTATTTATTTATTTTTTTTTCCCACAGTTGTGACATTTGGTTTTTGAAACTGCAGACATAAGCTTGTGTCTTTTTATCATCAAGTCCATCCCGATCACTTTGCGTTGCTGGAGCTCGCCTTCTCAAAAAAGACATTACCTTCAATTCCTGTTGCATCTGGTTTCTGGCTTTGATTTGAGTTATAAAAGCCAGATGCTGAACACATGGCTCAAATTGAGAAATGTGGGCCATTACAGTACTCCAGCAATATGTTCTTTAGTCAATTTTTTCCAGTTTTAGCATCAGCGATGTCATCAAACTTGCGGTGTAAGAAGCAAGACATTCGCCATCCTTTGGCTTGCTGTTGTTTATGTTAATTAGAACAGCCGCAGAAGTCTCGGGGCAGTCATATCTTGCAGTGAATATGTCCTTAAATTCGTTCCAAGTCATCCCGGAAAACGATACCGAAGATACCGCTTGTCCTTTTAGAGCACGGCTAAACACAATCATTAAAGGAGCACCTTGCAGCGGTTTATCTGACATACACATGTCTGCTGTTGACATCGAAGCACAAGGATCGTTCGCGTTGTCGGGATCAAATTCAGGCAACTGCATATTAACATCAGTCGTCGGTGTTTTTAAAAATTACAATAAAGCCAAAAAGTTTTGGTTTTGCTGTTCCGTGATGTCTCTCCACTTACTTTCATTCTTTTTAGAATATTGTTGCCGTTCATCCCGGACTGAAACGCCAGCAAAATTATTATCTTCCTCGTCTTGCGGAGGAAATAATCCCACTTCTCATGTAGAATCTTCGTTCGTATCCATTCTTCTTCACTAAATGGAACAATGTCGGATCGGGATTTCGTCAATAATCGCAGAGCGTATCTTTTCAGAATTTCCAAAATTACTTTCTTATTTTATTTTTTCCAATATTTATAAATCTCGAACAATCATATCTCCAGCTCTGATTTCATTTAGGTAACTGATAATACAGTGAACCTGATGTTTTAGAATGTTGTACAATATGGGACACACACTGAACCATTCTTCGCCATATCTTTTTATTTACAAATACTTTATTTATTGCAGGTCGCCGACTAGAATTTGAAAAGCGTCGAAAAGCTCATTACAACGAGTTCGAAGCGGTTCGTATGGCTCGTAAGCTCATAGAAGAAGAAGGCGATGACGATGACGATGACGATTATGACTCAGACATACAACCAAATAATTTGCATAGTTCCGTGAGAGCACCTTCCACGAGCTGCAAAGAAATGGATGTGGACATACAAGAGGATGCCCAAAACACATCACCATCTTCCGAGCAATAGTTTAGAGCCTAATTCTTGCAAACAATGGACTTTTTTTTTTGTTTTTTAATTGTTCTTATTATTTATATCTCATTCAATAACTGAACGTAGAAAAAATGCATATAAACAACATATTACATATATATATATATTTTTAAATGTAACCTTAATTTTAACACATTTTTGTAATTGACATCTCATAGAGAGCATAAGGACCAGGCGTAAACGATGTTAAAGAATTGTACGACTAGATTATGTAGCTTTCCTTTTCAAATAACCATGATTTATATTTTTAACAAGTGAGTTGTACACTAATAGAGTGTAGAGAGGATAAACTAATGAATTGAACCATTTATGGTTGTAATAATAATTTGTATGAGTATAAAGACGTGAAATGGTTGCCAGTGTCAAATTCGAGCTTAAAGATAGAGGCGAATATTCTTAATGTTTCTTTTTAGCTTATATCTTTTTTTATAAAAATTAATTAATAAGATTGTACAAGATAAACGCTATGAAATAAGTAGTAGTAGATGTCTCGTGTAATGTTGTTATTTGAGTTAAAAAAAATGAATCCGCCATGAATGAGCTTTTGGTGAAAGGCTTGCCTTTTATTTTTTGAATTTACATGAGCAATTTTGATACGGAAATAGACTCGTTAGACTTTATAAGTGGTAAGTTAGGAGAACCGTGAACCCAAATAGGGTTAAGAATCAGTTACGATAGGTATGTAGTCGCTTTAATTTGATCTGATTCGTTACAATTTTGTTCGGCGACTATGTGTACTAAAATGTTTGAGCTCAATTACAATTCGATATAGAACAATAAACTAACTTGTTTGATAAATTTTCTTTATATTCTTCATTCTTTATAAAGAAAGATACAACGAATTACGTACTTACATAACATTTGCTGCAAAGTTATTTTAGCGCTGTTCATTTACTTTTGAATACTTCTCCAATGACTGGTAAATATTGCGACTTCCTACTCGAAATGGGTTCCAAATACATGGAACTGGTTTGGTTTGAAAAGACTATGGCTTTATTTGACAGGGGAGGCTCTGTGAAGAAGTCCTGGCTACATTTCAGAGCTTGGCTAATGGGCCGATGCACACGAATGGGACAGAGAAGCCATGATACAACAGCCTGACTTAAGGCGTATTTTTTTGGGAAGTGAGTATAACAAAACCCAAGTGAGTATAACCGTTTTGCATGTAAAACCTAAAGTAAGTATAACAAAACCAAAAGTGAGTATACCAGTTTTGCATGTAAAAGTAAAAGTGAGCTAGCTATAGATTCCCAAAAAATACGCATTTAGTTTTAATTTTTGCGACTAAGCAGTCGCGCGATTGACATCGCATGTGTGTTTCGAGCCTTAAAGACTTCAGGATTCAAACTACTCTAGTACCTACCTAGTCTCAACCACAGAAAGGGCCTGTCCCTTCAGGTTGGGGATTGTGCGTGGGGTTAACTGCCCAACCACGGTAAACAGCAACGATTACGAAGCAACTAAAAGACTCCGACAAGGACGGATTCACTGTTGACAACCCGGCAAAACGAAATAAGGTCAATAACGTTCAGATCTGCACGTGAAATGTTCGAACCGTGAACAGACCGAGTGCAGCCGTACAATTAGCGGAGGCCCTAAGCTGCGTCAAAGCAGATACTACCGCCATCCAGAAAGTCGGGGGGATGGGCCGGGCAAAGGTAGGATGAAAAACTGCGACATTTACTACGGTGATTGCTACAGGAAACAAAAGAAGCGTATATTTTCTTGTAAGCGGCAGACTAAGGCAAGAAATCTTGAGCTCCGCCACGTTAGTGAACACCTTATGACTATCCTCATTAAGGCTAAATTCGCCAATACCAGCCTGATATGTGCTCATGCCCGCGGAAGATAAAGACGATGCTACCAAAGAGTGTTTCTACGGGCTCCTCAACAAAACATATGAGCAATGTCCTAAGTATGACATCAAGATAGTCCTAGATACTTTTAACGCCAAAATAGCATACGCTGACGACATTAACATAATTGGCAGAACGCAGTGGATTTCACTGGTGCGTTTGCAATTATTAGGTCTGTTTTTTTCCACATCTATCTCAGTGAAGTAAAGTAAAGTAGGATTTTTAACACGCAATTACAACAACTACGAACTGTTTGACACATTCGAGACTCTATATAGTTGTTGTAATTGCGTGTTAAAAATCCTACTTTACTTTACTTCACTGAGCTAGATGTGGAAAAAAACAGACCTATTGTCACAGAAGCGGAAAAAATGGGGTTAGTTGTGAATGGGAGCAAAACAAAATACATGCTGTCAAAAAGAAGTGCCACACAACGAACGAGCATTGACGAATCGGACAGAATGTCACGATAGAAAGCTATAACTTTGAAGTGGTTAGGGACTTTGTCTACCTCGGTTCCGCTATAAACTCTGATAATGATGCCATAGCAGAATTCAAACGAAGAGTGATACTTGTCAACAGCTGTTTGTTTGGTCTTGATAAGAAACACTAAGGAGACTATATTATAAGACCCTCAACATCCCGGTCCTGCTGTATGATGAAGAAGCACGGGCATTAACAAAGACGGATGAATTTCTTCTTGGTAGTTTCGTACGCAAAATTCTAGCGCCATAAGTAGGTACTACGTAGGTAAGTAGGTAAGTAATAGACAGGTGGCTGAAAACAATTATTTACCGGTGCAAAAATTGGTTTTGCTATCTTTACAGCAAATTGAAGAATCCATCGATTCATCAAGGGGTGAAATGTATAAATTGTTATTGAGAAAAATGCTCTGATTAATTTTCCTTTATATGTATGTATTCGAAAATATTATTGAAAAGATTATCAGGAAGAAGACGTATTTTTATAGTCCAAAAACTAAAAAGAGAAAAAGTAACCTCACGTTTCGGCTAGAACGACAGGCCAACGATGACTCTGGTTAAAGAAACGATGCGAAGAGGTTGTTTTTATTTGATTTGCGAGAATAAGGAAGTACAACAATTTCAGGTTGATAACACTTGCACCGAACGTGTCAAGAAACACAGGACGAGTAAGAGCGCTGAAATACTTGTTATCTTCAGTGAGCGATCTTCATTAGAATTATTTTGCATTTAGGCAGACCATTTTCTTTCTTCTGAGCGGTTCCCAGCTTACACTTGTTAGACAACCAAACTCTGAATCTAGATACAATACGTTTAGAGTCGACATTTACTTGGATTGTGTACAGACTGGCACACTGCGTGAATGGCATCCTTTTAAGTCCCATTTAGGCGATCATTTCAATTTCAGTTTCAGTTGAGCTATCAGTTAAGGTTTCAGTTAAACTGATGTCTAAATGCAAAAATTGAAGCGTTTAACTGAAACTGATGTCGTTTTCGATTGGTAATCCAGAACCGTCCGGAAGCAATCCGAACGCTTCTGAAAGCGTTCGATTGGCACTCAATTGACAGTTCTTCTACTGAAAAGAAGAGAAATTTGCTTCTGGATTTGAATTCAGAATCGCGGAGAGTTCTTCCGGACGCTTCTGGATTACCAATCGAAAATGACATGAAACAGATGCAATTCCCATAAGTTGTCAGTTCAGTTGTCAGTTTTATGTCGTTTTCGATTGGTCGTCCAGAACCGTTCGGAAGCAATCCGACCGCTTCTGAAAGCGTTCGATTGGCACTCAACTGACAGTTCTTCTACTGAAAAGAAGAGAAATTTGCTTCTGGATTTGAATTCAGAATCGCGGAGTGTTCTTCCGGACGCTTCTGGATTACCAATCGGAAACGACATGAAACTAACTGATGCAATTCCCATAAGTTGTCCTTGTCAGTTCAGTTGTCAGTTTTATGTCGTTTTCGATTGGTCGTCCAGAACCGTCCGGAAGCAATCCGAACGCTTCTGAAAGCATTCGATTGGCACTCAACTGACTGTTCTTCTACTGAAAAGAAGAGAAATTTGCTTCTGGATTTGAATTCAGAATCGCGGAGTGTTCTTCCGGACGGTTCTGGACGACCAACCGAAAACGACATTATATACATATCTTCTAACCTTCGGCTACTCACGAGTAAATTGAAAGCTCAACTGAATACGGGACTGATGTCTAATTGCACTGCGAGTTTTAACTGAACTGATAACTGAACTGATAACTGATCGTCTATATTGGGCTTAACGCATGTGCGATTTGGCTAGCGGTTTGATTATCTGGAGACAGTCAGGCTGGTATGTGGATTCGTATACCCAATTTCACAGTGCCAGCTTAATCCTGGGCTTAGCTAAGTGCGATGTAGGATTAAACATAAACTTCGCTAAGTAGTTTTCGATTTCACAGTTCATATTTAAACTTGGTTTAGTTAAACCACTAATTGAACTAATTGAATTAATCATTGTGAACCATTTAGCATGAATATACAAACCTGGTGTCTGTATGCGAATGTGGGTGTCATATAAAACTACGAGTGTGCGTGGAAGCGAAGCATGTCGTTGTTGTTGCATGTTCAATGTTAGGGAGTATTTCCTACAATAACGAAAAAACAATTTGACATTTCTCTTCAACAGCATTGCCATACATAATTATATTGTTGCTTATTTAGATTTTCTCAGAGTATTTTGGGATAAATATTATCTTTTTGCACTTGGCATGTATTTTCTGGATTGATACTTAAGCCACGGAAGTCAGTGGCTTAACTTAAGGCACCATTTAATTGAAGTTTATCGTTAAACCTGGACTGTGGAAACCAGATTTTGTTAATCCTGAGTTTATCCTTAGATCGACACTTAAGCTCGCAGTGCAAAATCGGGTATTAGTCTCCCAAACGTAATGCTACTTATATCGTATTACAAGCTGCAAAATCTATTAGCTGTTGTCTGCCATGTCCGGGAGGGACCTTCTTTTAAAAAATTTCGGCACAAAAATTGACCTATACTCATACTTACCACACCAATATTGAAATGAAAAAACCTTTATAATCCAGCTTATAACTTCACATTTATTACAATAAAGAACAACAGAAATATTTATTACAAAGGTGTTATTACAATATACAGGATTTGGATGTTTCTATCCTTAAAATGTACGTAGGTATATCTATGTATATTTTGGATCCCATTCATTATTTTATTTTTTACTTTATTTGTATATTATGATTTCGTGATGTTTTGCTTTTATTTTGAATTAAACTCAAAATGGCACAAAGCTGTTATCGTCTTAAATAATTAACTCTCTCTCAATAATTATGCATTCCTATCTATAAAAAGTGTATAATTCACATATCCATCAGATTTAGAAGGCTTAGTTTATAAGGATGCAAATTTATTGACTCTTAGCATCCCTATAGCCAACAGTATGTTCAATCATTTTTCACAACAATAATAATCGATATAGTAGTTATAGTTAGTTATAATAGAAAAACGCAACTCCACAAAGATGTAGACTTTAGATGGATGTTGGCTAAATCGTATGTAAAAAATAAAACTCAAAAAAATTAAATTAATTCTTTCGTTTCGAGTTGAAAAGTTTTTCTCAAAAAAATAATTAAAAACAAAAAAATATAAATTCATTCGAAATCGATGTTAAGCATTGTTTAATGGCAATACAGTGTTTTTTTTTTTGCATTGATGCATCCTTTTCTTTAACTACAGTAATTCAACTAGGATCTAATTCGTTGTATATTGGTGCTAATTAAGGTGTTATCGAAAAGGGCTATCAATTTGTTTTAAAATTTGATTTTTGTATATTTTTTTAAGCTTTACTACATTTGGTTAATTCGATTTATACTTTTTAAAGCTCGTTAAATTTGATTAGTTATTCGTTTTTTTCTTCTTTCTTTAGATAAGTTAGTTATATATAGTGTGATTGTATACATTTTTTTTATATATTTTTTTTGTGTTTTTTTTTTATGCAACAACAAAATAATATAACAAACAAATTAGTAGAGTACACTCGAAAAATTGGTTAAAATATAATAAATAAATATGAATACGTATATAAATATAAATTTTTTGGTTCTTATGAAAAGGTATTTTTTTTATACTTTTTGTTCATCAAGATATAAATTATATATATAGACTGTTGTTGAATGACTGTGAAACAGAGTTGTGCTATGTTTCTTTCATCGGATATATTTTCGGCCATATTAGTTCAAAGGACGTCGATAGCTGCGCTTGCTTTTTTATTTATAGATGTTCTTAGAATTACCGTGATGAGAAGCGGAGTTATAGAGATCCTTCTGAAGAAATATTTGACTTACTCAATTGTTGATAAAAATATGTAGCACGACACTGCACGCAGTCATTGCATGTCCAAAAGTACGTTAATATTTATCAGAAAAAAGAGTAGCTAACTATCGAAAGTGTAAGTGGGTTAGTATTTTTTTTGTGTTTTTTTTTTATTTGCTTTTTTTCATTTTGCATTTTAGGTTAGTATTTCGTTTTTATGTTGTTAGCTTGATAGATAAGGTCATATCGTCCATAAATCGTTGTCCGTTTAGTAGGTGCCATAAATGTGTTGAGTGCCTGGTGGAGTTTTGTAGCTTGGATAGTGATGGCTAAGAGCATTTTTAGCAAAGAACTGTGTGTAGTCCTAAAAGTAAAGAGTTTTAGGAAATTTAATTGTATTTTTCTAGAGCTTGACTACCTTATTGATGCGTCTTGGCCGGCACACTGGTCCAGCGGCTATTCTGCGCCTTTCTTCATTTTCAACAGCTGCCGCCTCCTTGTACTCTGGTGGTGGCCACTTAAGATCTCCACGCATTGCTGAGCCGCCTTAAAATAGTGAACAAAAGAAGGGTTGTGTTAGAGTTTTTTTAATTGCGATGGAATTAATAATAATTAGTGGCGCCCAACAAGAGTCTCTTGTTCAATAGGATGGAATATTTTTTAAACGTGGTACACTCTGTTGAAATACAATAATACATGTATCAAAAATATCGTGCGAGGTACTAGTTTCTCCTCAAATGCTTCCCGTGAAACCCTGATCTATAGAGAAACCACGCAAATGTATCTGAAAGCTTTTAAATAGCTTTACATATCTAGAAGAATTATGGAAGAAGAAGAATTAAAAATGCTAATTCAAAAACCGAAAAATGCTTCAATGACTGGTTGAGTAGGCGCCTTGAGAAAAGGCAAATCCCTTAAGCCTGATTCACTCAAAAACTGCGTGTTTTAAATTTCGCCTTGATCGATACAAATAAATGTGATTGCTACGAATGAAAAGTCTGTATTTGTGGAATCCAATTAAAATAAGGTGCCCTACTGATCTCCGGAAGACGATAGAGTGGGAATTGCATTTTATAACATGTGTATAAGGCCATCGGAACTGATGCTGATGTGAAAAAGTGCAAAATGGCCAAAGATGCTTGGAACGTGCTGAGAGAAGTCCGTCTCAGTGATCGCCGTGCACATTTTGTCAACAATTTGCAGTATAAGTGAACAAATTTCACACAAAGTCGATGATCTGAAGAAGATAAAGGGAGCTATACTGGATCGGATAACCTCATTGGCATATTTTTGCTATGCAGCCTTCCTGAAGAAATATATAGCTTTATGGTAGCTATGGAAAGCCGGGATATTTGTCAACACTGGAGCAGTTGAAGGTTCGAGTTATACAAGGTTGCGCAAAAGTCATCCTATCGGAAGATGCTATAATTTTTGCATTTGCAGTACTCCTAAAGAACGCGGAATAATTGTTTCGATGTTTATGCGGAATAATTCGTCGGTGGTGTTGGAGCAGTAAATTTCTGCGTAGATTTCCTGGTCGTCCGACACCAACTGGAAAAATATTACGACGTGAAAAAAAGATAAAAACGCCGCGAACCAAACAACTACTGAGGACAGCGAGCGCTACAGAGCCATACCCAATGACTTTCTCCTTCCTCAATTAAATGAATTGGGAGTGCAAGGGCGCATACTGCACGAGCCACAACCGAAATTCTGTGAGCTGTATTTCTGGGTTGCCGTTTTGGCGATTTGCACTGACCGGCAAGATCATCTGATTTAACCATTCCAGACTTGTTCTGTTTGTTGTTGTGCAGTTTTTTGACTCAGACTCTTGAAGCCCTCAAAGAGATTATCCGTCAAGAATGCCAGGACCTATCACCGAAAGATTTGGTAAGAGTGATGGAAAATGCCATTAAGGGTCACTAATTCTGGCGGCACGCGGTCCATTGTAGTTCCACAAAGCAAATGCAGTATCATCCAATTTACTGGAGTTTATTCGACTTTCGGAAAAAGCTGAGGATATACTTCGGCGATGAGGAGCTTACAGTATCAGCATTCTACAGTACCGAAGATCTGCCATCTAAGCCGAGCAAAAGGTAGGACAAAACAGAGGAAATTATCGAAAGTATCGTCGTCCTCTCCACAAGCATAGCACACTAGCTTAACAACGCAAAGTGTCCCGTAAAGAATGCCAATGAGTTGTCTTCAGTCTTTTCTGGAGAGAGAGCAGAAATGTAGCATAATTATTATAAAAAGCATGCGTTTAGTTTATAAACATCCTAGGGACTCGTGCCATACACTGTTATATTCGTAAGCAACTGATTCTTTAATGGAGGCCCGCAGAGAAACCCAACGCTAGTTCAGGGCCTGAGAAATCATCCTCTTCTTTCTATCGGTTTCCGGTTAGCAAAATCATAAGCCATGGGAATTTCACAAAGAAAACATTTGGTAAAATGCGATTTGCTTTTGGAACTAAAAACGGAGTTTATTCAAAAACTGTCTTCAACTAGAGACAATATGTACCTTCAATAAATTCATTATTGATGTCAAAGAGAAAATATCAGTCTACGTAATTTGGTTCACCTAAAATGGCCCATCTACGAGACTGCACTTACCATATATACGAATCTTCTCCTAGAGAAGTGGACATATGAAAATCGTACCGACCTGAATTGAATCATTGCGTTAATTGAACAAGAGACTCCCAGCTTCATACCTACTCATTCTTTCTCTAAAAGGCAGTAAAAAGCGTAAGTTTCCACTTGGTAATGTGGAAAAGCATCTTAAAGAAATAATAATAATTTTCATGTTCACTGTGTCGTATACGTAACATTTTTTTTTTGTTGCAATAGCTTTCTTAGATTCCAATGTATAATTTTGTATTAATCGATTCTTACCTTCTTCGGACTCACCTCTGTAACTGGCTGTGGCTGGTTGTGATGTATAGACCGGAGCTGGTTGCTGGGTGATCGGGGTTTCCTTGCGCAAAGTTATGATGCCAGGACTCTCACCGCGGTACTGCTGTTGTTGTTGCAACTGTTGGTATTGATGCGGCTGCTCGGGCTGTGAATAGTAATTATATTGGTTGTCAATTGGTTGAGATGGCTGATAATATTGCTGCGGTTGGGATTGTTGATGCGCCTGATAGTACTGCTGTGGGACAGTAGCAGTAGCAGGAGCAATAGGAGCAGGAGCAACTGGTTGCTGCTGTTGTGGAGGTCCGTAGGATGGTTGGCGATCGTAAATCTGATTCACTTGTGGTACAGATGGTGCCCCATAATGGTTCTATATAGATATGTATTCGTGTATGTACGTGTGCATGTGATTTTGTGGATGAAAATGGATTTAGATGGATATATGTGCACAAGGATGGTGGCGATGATGGATGTCGGTGGTGGATATAGAGACGAAACAAAACAAAGATATAAACAATTTTTGGTTTAGTATAACGTATTGTATCGAATTTCATATATACAAGGGATTAGTGTTGGTTGTTAGCGAGTATATAAAACGAGCATTGCGCAGCGTTTCTTAGCCGTTAGTAGAGCAGTTTTTGGTAGTTTATATATACACACATCTACTTCGAAGTGAAGTAAGAGGATTTCAAATAAATTAGTCGGTGGTAAGAGGCGTCTACGATTAGAAGCAACTATGGGAAAGGCCGCACCTTCCCGTCGTCTGGCCAAAGCTATTCTATTTTCTCTTTGTCATTGTCTATTTTGCGCTCGCTAGAAAATCTCCAGAAACACTTTCGTGCAAAACAACTTGCACTTTGGCGGCTGTACCTGCTGCTGTTGGGCTCCATACTGTGGTTCGGAACTAAATGGTGGCTGGGTGGCCGCTCTAGCTTGTGGCTGTTGATAGTTCTGAACGTAACCAGTACGCTGAGGTACTGGTGTCGCTACGTGACCCCAACGGCCACCGGATGGTTCATCAAGTTGCTTATGGTCGCCCTGCTGTGAATAGTCAGCTTGGGGTTGCTGATATTGTTGCTGCTGCTGATGGTGCTGGTGTTGTGGTTCTGGGGACAGGGATGGTTGGTACAGCTGTTGCTGTTGGGATTGTGGGGGATATTGGTATTGTGGCTGGGGATTGGATTTTGGTGTATTGTTAACTGGCTGAGCTATTCCACCCGAAAAGGATACAGTGGAACGGGGTTTACCAGCCGCTGCTGTTGGTTGGGAGGATCTCTGCTGTTGATAGTATGGTTCCTGTGGATAATGTTGCTGTGGTGATGGTTCTCGCTGTTGTTGTTGTTGCTGATTTGGATATGAAGATTGATATTTCGGCTGGGATTGAATGTAATGACCGCCCTGTGAAATATGGGGAAAATGATTTTTTCGTCTTTTTTTTATTGTTTTGTTTATTTCTGCGACATATTGACAGTTTGACACAGGTGGTGATGATGGCACCATTATTAAGCGGGGGGGAGAATACAACATTTCTTTGATATTTTGGACTTTGTTTCTTTGAGTCTAGGTAGTCGTGAGAAAACAGTATATTTTGATTGGAAATATATTGTGAAAGTTAGTTTGAGGTGTTAAGTATCTATATATTTTGATTGGGTGTTTTTTTTTATGGTAGGGGATGGTGTAAAAATCTCAAGAAATGTGTGTATCTATGATGTTTACATTACAACATAAAACAATTTTGAATTTGTACAAGTTCGAAAGTGATGTGAGTCGTTGGTACGAAAGTACGTGTAGCGTTAAGTGCGAAAGCGAATACTTACTATATTACAGTATGTACATATTTGCGAATGGAATATTGTTCTTAATCAGTAGAAAATTAAAAGTTATACAAATTGAATAATCTTAGGATGTACCAAATTTCATTTGAGAAAACATTTCTGTTTTCGATAACTAATCATGTAAATACCGAGGGCGGATAGTAGATGGTCAATTCTGGGGTGGGATTCTGTAAAATGAAAAAAACGAAAACCGCTTTCATTTTCACTAAAGTTGTCTCTATCATATCTGTGGCGATAGAAAGAGACTGCTATTGTCGAAACGATAGCGTTTGATCGTTTTCATTTTACGTGATCTGGCCCCTGATTTATTATCCACCCCCGAGATTCGATCACCTATTCGAAGTGTTTCAGTGGTCAGTCTATCCCCGTTCCAAAAATAAAAACTCATACTAAGCAATTGGTTGTGAAAAGCTCGGCCTCAGGCGGAGCATCACACAAAGTCTTCGATTCTATCCCAGAGGTAAAAAGCAACTCAACCAACTTGGAGTGTGCAAAGGCAACTGGAGGCAGTTACCTAAGACTAAGTGAAATCGTTTCTTAGTTGAGGTCGCCAAAGGAGAAGAATCGCTACGATTCTATGGCCTAAAAGCGGGCAGATCCACAAATACTCGTACTTCGTACACGCGTTTTGGTAAAGAGTTGTAAGGTAAGGAGAGTGGCAAGGGAGAACAGAACCTGATCCATTGTGAAAAGATATCGCAACCGTCCTTTTTAAAACAAGATTGTACTACAGAGCATCACTATTCGCAGAGTCATTGGAGTTACCCCTGTAGAGCCTTGGAGGGTCCTAAGCTGAAGGTTATCCCTACTCATAATATTCTAAGGAGACCTAGAGTCTACATTTGATTGGCCAGAGTGAAGATATGGGAATCAAGACTTCTCTGATGGTTTAAAATAGGCAACTGTTTATAAGTCGAACTTTGGCAAATGGTCTACGAAGCTCAAGACGATCTAGACCCAACTATAAATGGAAAGTCAACCGAAACTGCTCTTGATTCGATTATTGGAACGATCGAGAGGTCCTTCTCACTCAATGAATACACAATGGATGTCTTTCTTGATATAGAGCGGGCCTTTAACAATATCGAGACTCGATCGATTATTCAAGCCTTAGACAAGCTAAATATCGGCGAACTAATCTGCCGCGTAATCACCCACATTCTAACAATATAGTGGGCATGGGGTTCGTCTGTAGAAGGATGCTATCATGCCCAGAAGGTTGCTCTCTCCAGTGTTTCCCTTCCCTTAATCTGATAGCCACATTTGTGGCATATTCTTCACTGAAGATATCTAGTGGAAGTAAGTTAAGCATGGTTTGCAAAGCGGCGGTTGCAGATATCCTCAGAACGCCCGTGATGCACAGGCATGCCAAGCGTTGAGTGTTCTCTAAGACCTTTTGCTTGGAGCTTTTGTTAAAGGCCCGCCACCATATAGAACTGTCGGTCTTATGACCGCAGTATAAAGCCAATGCATTATATTTGGTTGAAGGCCCCATATAGAGCCGACAGCCCTTTTACAGGAAGATAGAGCCACTAGGGATTTCCTAGCGCGTTCGGTAATATTTTCTCTCCATAAGAGCTTCCTGTCCAGTCTCCGCCCCAAATATTTAGCGCTGCTAACGAACTCGAGTGGAGTACCATTGAGCTTGAGGGGGAGTGACAAAGAGTAGCTTAACCTTCCTGGTGAATAGTTTACGCAAAGCGAATTGCAGGATGTCGGAAAGTGTTTGAGGATACTTTCCCGAAGTAAGGCGACGTCGTCCTCGTAGGCCACAACTTTGCACCCGGAGTTCTCCATCGAGATCAGAGGTTCGTTAAGAACTATGTTCCATAACGTAAGACAAACAAATGGCATCTACTCTACACATTTTCAACGATGTGGGACTTACTTGAGTGTATTACAAAAAATTAAATTAAGTCCACTGTTGGACTGCGTCACACTCAAGTCCCAGCTCCCATGCAAAGTTATCTGGCCACAAAATAAACCAGAAAGTAACCATTTAAAGCGGACCAAACTTAGTTATATTTAGGTGGTTCTGTAGTCCGGGGTGGATCAGACTTTACTTTAATTTCTCATCAAGCAGACCAGCCTAGCTGACGAAAATCTAAAATATCCAGCAATCCAAATAAACGTAAATAGTGCAGGATTTGGATTCAAACACAATACGTTGGAAAGCGAAACAATTAAGTCCATCGCATCACGATAATTGATTGGGTAGAGCCTTTGTTTATTAAAACGACAAAAGACGGATAAATTATTGCCAAATCCCCTCTTTCTCGCTCGTTACAATTCCTATCTATTCTCCATTCATCTTCAAAAACCATAGCTATTTCCAAGTGTCCTCAATATAAACCTAAACACGACAGACCCCTTGAGCGGGCCGCATTTTACTTCAATTTTAATTATTTCCCTCGTAAAACTCTCCACTCAAATGTTTATTGCAATCTTTTATGTGAAAGAAAATTAAAAAAAAAAGAAAAGAAAAGAAATTATTATACCTATCATGAACAAAAGCAATCAACACATTCCCCATGCAGACATACTTTTTCATAAAACGGCACCCATATCGAATTGCCTATGCCAATGTATCCTTTACTTTCCTATAGGGATGGTGGCGAAAAAGTGGGTGTGCCTTTGCTTGTGTGTACACTGTACACAGTTGCCACAGGATAAAACAGTTTATGGCATGCCTTTGAAAATTATTATAGTTATTATGTTCATTATGATTACGGCTATCATTGTCTGCGATTTTTATCGCTTGTTGCCTGCTGCCTACCAGCTAGCAGCTATACCAGCCATATGGAAAGGACTAAACCTAAGCCACTGAGCCGAGCGCTCGCCCGAGCGCATGCATTGCGAGAGAGAATGTTCCTTAATGCATTTTAATAAAGTTCTAGACAGGCTTCTGTTTTTTTTTTTTTGGTTTTTCTACTTCTTTTTTTTTTTAGTAAACTTTTATGTGGAAATTATAAAGAACCAAATTTCCATTGTTATCATGAAGGTTTACGAGTCTAAAGTCTACAAGTATGTAGAAGAGTGCACATCAGGCACACACAATGGGACGTGTTATACGTTGGCTGGTATATTTACTTTTCGACATGTAGCACGCGATTTTAATTTGGTGCGTTTTTTTGTGTGCTTCGTCCGTGCTTGCGTTTGTTTTTATGTTCTCAAGCAATAATTTCATTTTATGATTTTTTCCATCAACTTTATAATCGACATGCCCATCATCATCATCATCGCAACATAATCATTGCCATCATTGCGCTGCTGGCGGTTGGGGTTTTTATACTTCATTAAAAGCCAGCTAGATGGCTCTTTAGATGGTTGTGAGTGTGACTTTTCCCATAGATGGCGATGAAAGTTAATATTATGTAACATATGTGTATATGCCCCTACCCCTACCCCCACAGGCTGTCAATGAAATGGCCATTGTTTGAATTACTATTTCATTAAAAATGTTGCACGATTTCGAGGCAGACACGTCATCATTGGGCACTTATATAGTATATCAACAATTTGAGAGTGAAAGTCATTTAAAAATTAAAATCCATTAACAGAACATGGACATACAATTAGAGAAGTAAAATGGGATATAAATTGCGCTCGTCTGACCACCGCGACGCGACACACGGTTACCTACATTTTTATTTTAATTTTTTTTGGTTTTGTTTTTAGTGCGAAACCCTTTGGAACGTGTCAGGATTTTAAAATGACATTATTAATACCTTTCAGATGGAATTGCATGTTTCCGTGGTGTGTGTGGAGATTTAAAATATGAAAACAAGGTTTAATTTATTTTTAAAAAATGTTTTTTTTGTTTTATTCTTTTTGAAATAATAATCGAAATTCCAACAAGTTCATCACGTGTAGGAATTAAAACGCAACAAGAGAGAAAAAAAAAATGAAAATATTTGCTTAATGGAATGGAAAATTGTGCTTAGTCTTTTTTTTTAATTTGCTGGATATTATTTAACGGGAGATTTATTAATTAATATGTATATGGAGTTCGGAGGTAGTTTTCGTTAAATATTTTGTTTAAAATATTTAAATTAAGAGATTGTTCAGCTAGAAAAAAAAGTGTTTGGGTAAATAATTTGCTGATGGTTGGTTTCCAAATGATTTATATAAATAACACACGTCCTTCGAGGACTAGGTGACGCATAGGTATACAAGAAATTGGGATGTGCAAGTTACTCTGCAAGAAAATAAATTTGTATATAAAGAATAGATGTTCCGGTCACAATGGTGACAAGTTTATTAAAAACTAGCTGCAGGTTAGGTGGCTGTCCTTAAATGACACACTTAGACCACATTTTTAGGTCCATTGAGCAACTATTAGCCGAACATTACAGGTGGAAATGGAAACTCTATTTTGCTACCTGTGAGTTTTTTTTTTTTTTTAAATATATCTCTGTTTATTTTATTTCGTTAAGAGGTCCTGATGGTGCCTGAAGCAGTTAACTCAATTGGTTAGAAATGTATGACGGTTTGTCTTAGGGTAAGGAAAGAGGGTGACCGTGACAGTCTGTCCCCTGCCTAATGCCTCTGATAGTCCATCACTAAGGAGGGAGACTGATGCGTGTCAGAGGTGGGTGATTGAATCAATCCGGAGTGCTGCTTGACCAAAAGTCAATGGCTGAATCGTCTACTGGGAAAAGGAGACAGAGGCTTGTGCTGACCAAAAAAACTTGATTGAAGCAATCCACTCCACACTACTGCTTGGTATATGCTACGAGTATACTAAAAAGAGATCGCAGTTTGTCTTTGGAGAAAAAAGACGAAGGATGACCGAAACAGTCTCATTCCCCGCATCTGCCGGAGAATGAATGTTCGACGTATCAAGGTGAAGTTAACCGATGTAATCAGTTCCTCCCGGTGGCGGTTAGTCGTCGGAAAAAAGACGAAGGGCTACCGAAACAGTCTAACCCGAGTATTGCTTCTGAGCAGAAACGGGTGGTCGAAGCAATCTACCCTACTCCTTATCTCCAAAGAGAGTGACACGATTAGTATTTGTTCAATAAATGATTGCGTGTTGATGTTTCAGTGAAGAATGTCACTGTGACGGTGTTAAGTGCAGGTGATTGGAAGAGGACGTTCACGTCTGCTGTTTGGAACTATACTGGGGAGGATACTCATATGACCAACCTGGAAATTGGTCCATTTTTTAAACTAGATGTACCTACCCGCCCTACTTTTTTTTTTTTTTTTTATAATAAACACGCGAGGGTACTCTACTACTCTTTTAATGTAGGGTGAACTACACAGCGCGGGCGTTAAGGAAATGAGGATAGATATGATAGGAGATACCGATGCACTGGTTTTAAGTGTTTGTAAATTGTAACAAGGAGGAAAAACAGAGTTTGGTAAAGCATTCCACATTCGTGTTGTACGGCTTATGAATGAATCTCTATATTTCATAGTACGACCGAAGATAGGCTGAATGGTAAACTGATGAGCATTCCTAGCATGGCAAGTATTGCGGTTGAATTTCTGAAGGGGTGGAATGCAGCTGGCGATTTCGTTTGAGCACTGTTTGTTAAAAAAGCGATAAAACAGCGAGAGACACGCAACATTTCTGCGATGTTCAAGCGAATTAATAGAGTTCGCGATATTTATGTCTCCGTGGCCTTGAATTGTATTGCATACCAGGACGATGCCCATCAATGCTCCAAATTTTACAAATCTAGCTCCCATGACTGTTGATAAATATCATTTGCAATGGTGTTCTTCTTATTATTTTTTTTTTAACTTGTATAGGGTGGGCCATCTAGTGGTTTGTTTTTAAATCATAGGTTATTTTGACACTGACAGCTGTTTCCCGCTCGAAATCTTCGCAGAAATTCAGTATCATACAGTGTTGCCACTAAAAAAAAGTGAATCCGGTCAAATCTGACCGAATGACCGGATTTTTATTTTCTAAATCCGGTTTAAAAATCCGGTCAAAAGTTAAAATGAGAATTTTTGACCTGAAACGCGGTCAAAAAGAGAAAATACCTATACCTTCCTATACAATTTACGAATTTTTATGTTCAGCTGCATTATCAATGTTTAGAAAACGTTTTTATAGTATGTGAATCTTGAGTTTGTGAACTTGTTTTTTAATTCGTTTGTTTAAAATTTACTGAAACTAATTTTTCATGTTATATGACATGTTTTAAGTTCTGAAATACATTTTTAGTGCATGGCCATACACGCCTTCCAATGAACGTCGTGTCCAGCGACACAGGTAGATTTTGAGTGAGTAAAGGAGAAAGAAATTCTGGCACGTTCTTTCTCGCACCATTGTGCTTTCGATACAAATCTTCATTTGATATTTGCGTTGATAGAGTGACGACGTCAAAAACGGGCGTCCGCTTCGGCTTAACTATAGAATTTGTTTATGTTTTCAATTTCACTATTCTTTTACCTGTCAAATTTTATTTTATTGCAATGACGCCTAGTTTTTGTGTGTAGCCAAATCGTTAATGGAAATGAAAGTCTTGGGAAGACGTGTATGGCTAGGCCATGTACTAAGGCCGTGTGTCCATTGGGCTAAATAATTATTCTCGGATAATTTTCTGACAGTTGAAAAGAGTATTTCAACAAACTCCAATCTGAGATTTATCGAATTTCACACTTCAATTAATTAAAATTCATGGTTTAATATCCTCTTCAACATTAGGTACCTATAGCAAAAGAAAACGTTAAAAAATGAGCCTATAAGATAATTTATTATCCTGCTCCCGGAGCAAAATTCCATGCGTGATGTTGTAGTCCCATTATCCGCATTAAATTGATTTCTGTTTGAACCACATGGGAGCATGTTCGTAATGTATGGTAAAGTTTTATTAAAATTATAGAAATCTATCTTTTATTTATAGTCAGTAGGGCAATTTTATTTTTCCAGTCAAAAAAGGGTTTTCCGGTTAAAAACATTTTTCGTTCCGGTCAAAAAACGGTTAGGCCGGATTTCAAAATTTTCTCCGGTCAGAGTAAACAGATTTCGGTCAGATATGACCGGAATCCGGTCAGAATGGCATCACTGGTATCATACCTCCGCGGAACGTAATGAGTCGCTTTATGCTTGAAAAACGTTGGGAAATATAGAAAACTTATTCCCAAAGTGAGTGCTGTGTAGCCCAAACAGTGCGTTTATTGAAAAGAAGTTTTGGCCGAATTGAAGCACCCACCGCGCCTGCTATACGCAAGTTTGTGCAAAAAGTTCGTGGAAGTTTTGCAAATGTAGTAGAGGATATACAGGGTATTATGGAAACGTTTTTTTTTTGTCCTACCTAACACAAAAGTTTACATCGGCAAATTTTGCAACTTTGTTTGGAGGTTTATTCTACGAATGGGATAACAATTGATTAGAACTATTCATCTCTGTCGATGAGAGTCAGTTCACCGGACTTAAATTAGGTGACAATAACAGTATCTAAATGTAAGACTAAACCTAAGACCAGGTAGTCATATGCTGAGCTCTATGTGGTAGCTAGAGATGACCTAGTGCGATACACATAAAGAAACCTGTAGCGAACATTTGCTCTTACCAATTGGTGTTTCTTTTTGGGGGCACAGCGGTTTAGTAGTTAGCGAGATGGTTTCAGTTTCAAACTTTGCTAAAGGAAATATTACAGCGTCAGGTAACTAAACTGACAAACACCCGAGAGCATAACTCTTCCGACAAAACTTCTCAACTCAGCCGTTCGCATTCGGCATATATTTCAGTCCTTCTTTACCACAGACCATATTGTCATACGTATATTTCAGTAGAGCTCCTTGTGTAAAGCAGTCAGTTCTAGCAGACCGTTGCTACTTAATGAATTTAATATCAAATGCTTCAGTGCAGCTTGACTGTCAGAATTGTATAGATTCGATGTACTATAGTACCTTGTAATTTTCGATAGTGTGCAGTTTAGTTTGGATAACACCGTCATTTCCTGACTTTCAGGGACCAGCCAGCCCCAATTGCCCAATAAAATGTTGGAAGTTGGATCCATCAGTACCAAAAACAAACACACTCGACTGCCTTAGGATTAAGCAGTTAACTGCCATGAGTCCAAGGTATTTGAGTTTGGAGTATCATACTCAAATTTCCTGAATATAAAACCGTTCCAAGTTTAAGAAGTCAGTGGGCAACACCAAGTATTATCTTAGTTGGATTGCGATGTGAATCGACACTTTTTAACGACTTGAAGTCAGCTCCGGCCCAAAATATGACACGCAATGCAATTATTGCATCCAAATAACTAAAGTTGAGTTGCAGCCAGTCAAAAGGTGTTGCTGAGATACGAATACAGTGGCGCGCAGCTATAATTGACGCCATAATTTCGACGCACATTAAATGCCAGTAGAAACATATTATTAATTATACACCTGATTTGCTCTAGACCATTATGAGGTGCATTCGATAATTAATGATAAATAATGGCATTAAATCACTCAACTAGAATAAATGTGCAACAATAAATACAAGAGTCCTGCATGTACTGTACACACCTTTTTAAGGCGGTCGTTATTCTCAGAGGAAATCACCCAACACAATATTGTTCCACGCACAATGTGGTACAATAATAATAATAATAAAAGATTAATTGCATTTTTACGCAGTCTACTATGCCTTTTTGCATTTCCGATTCATTCGGTAGCAATATTTCTCTGTGCGGTAACCGGAAATATCCATAGCGGACGGAAAGTCCTTCCGAATAGCTCACACATATACTAACACACGCGCTCGCACATAGCGTTAAGCTAAATGTAATGTTGTAAAATTACAAATTTAACATCCTCTTCGAAATGAAAACAGACAGACATGCATGGAGCTGTTGTTTTTCTACTGTGGAATTGTGTGCGTGTGTGTTTTTTTATTTAAAATTTAATGTAAACACACACTGGCTACTCATTTCATTTACGTATGTAAATTCATTTTATTTAAATGTTATTTTATATTTTGCATTTTATTTATTTACTAACAGTCAAATATAGGGTGCATCAGTGAACA
The DNA here is from genome assembly GCA_955612985.1 of Cheilosia scutellata. Taxonomy (NCBI): domain Eukaryota; kingdom Metazoa; phylum Arthropoda; class Insecta; order Diptera; family Syrphidae; genus Cheilosia; species Cheilosia scutellata. The sequence goes on along the minus strand of OY015311.1, from coordinate 41,726,327 downwards.
ATGATAACAGAATAATTTAATTGTTATTAAGCGAGTACTTATTTTAATGTAATTTTGGGACAAAAATATTAGTGTAAGGTACAAAAATATTGATGATACGTTTCAAACGCCATGGGTAGCCATATTTAAACTTAAATCAAAACTGGAGATGATGATATGGGTATTGGGGGACATACATAAACTCTGTAAAAATTGTTCGGATGAAAGTTTATGACCGATTAATGGAATCTCAGCATATTTTGTCCGGTTCTGGAGAAAGGAGACCATTTAATCTGCTACAACCACTGAGTCACATAAGTATCTCTCCAACCATACTACCCAAAGGTAGGTACTGCCTGCAATAGGGTCTTATAATAACTTTTTTTTAAGCCAATAAATTGTGGCATAATATTGAAACTACAGTAGACCTTGGAAAACCGATCAATTTCAAATCGACACCCACCACCTCTTCATTGATTTTAGCGTAAGTTAATAGATGGGATACTAAAGTTCTGGAATTCCCCCAAAATAGTCCATTTATGCATGTCGGAAAGAACTCCACCGTTGGATGTCAGAAAAGGTCTTAGACAAGTTGAAGCGTTATCCCCTTTTCCAAAATTCCTTTTCGAAAATCCCCTGTGCTGAAATTCCTTACTCCAAAAGACCGTAAGAGAAAATCCTCAGGGACAAAATCCCCCATTTTTAGATTTGGTGTTATTAATTCTGTCGCCGCGACACCTAAAAATGGTGTTAAAAAGTGAGTTACGTATGGAGGGACATGCTGCTTGCGGTCACTGTTGGATTTGGAGTAGGTGCAAGGTTGGGTATATGCAAAATTTAGTTTGCTTGTGGGAGATTTTGGCGTAGGGGATTTTCAGACTTAGAAGGCAAGTGAGTAGCCAGCCCCCTCAGGAGCAACTAAGCAGACTTTATAAAAGACCCCGACAATTTCCAACCTTCTATATGACGCAGATGGACTCCGTCAAGTGCAGAACATGCTAAGTTCCCGGTTCCCGCTCGAATCACAAGCAATTGGTTTTACATAAATTTAAGCCAAATTGACAAGTTATATGAAACAAAGTCGAGGACTTTGGGTCACCTCCTTCTCTCCACTTACCTATGGCGACATTATTTGGCGAACCCAGAAACTACAACGACGAAGTAGAAAAAACAATTTGTTATGATAAGGACTTCACTACAAACCATCCCACCAAACAAAGAAATCTCTAATCCAGGAACACTGTTCAGAATTTTAACCGAATCTTAAAAGTAGTATGCTAAAGCAACAAGACTCCACAATGGCGATGACGGTCGAAACTCCGCTGTCAGATAGAACGAACCAACGACTGACCTATGCATGACATGTAAGCCATGAATTTCCTACTTCCCAGGTAATGCATGATAGAGGTCATGAAAATACCACTTATTCGGTAATGCAGGACATGTAAGTCATGAAACTTCGAGTTATGAAGGCCAAAAGTTGAAAAGTTGAAAACGTAGAGTTCTCAATAAAACTTCGAGTATGTAATAGAAAAATTCGACTTATGGAAGTTTGACGTACACAAATATGAATTTTTTGTAAATGTAAAATAATTCACTAGAATTACATTAAAAAAGTAAAAAATTCAATTATATTTCGTGGAGAAATCGGCTTTAGCATTTGAAAAAAAAAAAAAAAAAAAAAAAAAAAAAATAATAATAATCTGGTAACGCTGACTCGTATAGTAGTCGGCAACCAATTAGGCCACTTACCTAAAGGCCATTACGAAAATTCAAAGACTACCATGCATCGGCGCAACCAGTGCGATGGAAACGAGACAACTTCAACTTGAGGCTATGCTCAATCAGCTTCCGCTAGACATCTTTATTCAATCATCAGCCGCCATATTTAGTGCCATGAGAATTAGCCAATCATGCAACTGAAAACTGAAAGAAACGGGTACTTCGACGATCAAAGAGAAATACTTTTGCCATACGTACCTATCACGGACTACATTTCATCATACTTAGAGTTCACAAGACATTTTTCGAGCCCCTATCCCAGCAGAGAAAAATGGAGAGACGGACTCGTACCCAACACGCAATCCATAGCCGTAGTTACAGACGGATGAAAAATGGACATTAGGGTCTTGTCTCAATGACTAGGAATATCAAACTCAGTACGTCTGCCCGACCATAGCAGTGTCTTCCAAGCAGAGGTCCTGGCAGTGACAATATCAGCCCATGAGTCTGTGGTAAGGGCAATACCACCTGGAGATATTACCTTCTTTATTGACAGCCAGCAATAAAAGCAATAAATGCACCAGAAATAAAATCGAAGTTGGTGAAGTGCTGTCGGGATTATCTTAAGGTTCATGAGGGACATAGAACATCTCCCCTTGCATGCACTTAAAGAGATCCTGAAGAAAACACAGAAGGTCCGATACCGATATGGCCACTTAAATCCGTTCCATTCGAATTATGAAAACATCCGCATAGGGCAATCCAACATTCCTTCTGACAGTCTACAGTATTTTCATGTTTTTTTTTTTTTTGTTTAACTTTAATACAATTACTACGTTATTTAACTTTTCATTTGTATGCAGAAACTACCTCATAATGGAAACAACTCCAGAGTACTGCTGATATACATATGTAGTAGATTGTAGATACATGTTGAAGTTCATTCGAATTATTTTTAATGAACGCCATGACAGATCACTTTCTTTGTCCTTGGCACGAATAATTGAAATTAAATGTACAAGTAGATACAATATCGTCCTTTATCTAGATGTGTGGTTATACAGTTTTTTTTTGTGTACCACCGCCGGTAATGGCAGAACAATGGAATAAAAAAAAGTACGCTCCATTCCATACGTGTGTTGCGGCTGCCTTGGTTAATTTATTTAAGTAGAGCAGAGTTGATGACTCCGAACGTGGACAGAACGGATTTATGCATGAAAAATTGCAATTTTATTGCAAAAATGAAAATTTTTATTGTTAAATGTTTGATATTTTCATTTCTCTGGTGCACAACGAGTCGTAGCCGATACCGGTAGTGATGGCGGTTTATACAATAGTTCAAAAACAGAAAGTTGAAATACTAGTGATTCCACAATTTTATGTATGCGTGCGAATGTGCTTTTTGGCGGAATATATAAACATATATCAAAAGGTGAGAATTTCTCTGGAATAACCAATCTCGTTAAGTTAATTTAAAAGTACAACAAAGGGCTTATCCCGGTTTCTGATGGAATGGCGTGCTGTGAAAAGTTGGAGTACAACTGTCATGTTAAGTTGGATTGCAGAGGGAACCGATTTTTTTGTCGGCGCTTGTTTCAGGGAATCATTGTGGTGGGTTTTGCCGGTAATTGACTGTGAAATAGCTTTTTTTCCTGCAGCTCTGTTCGGCAATGAATGTGGTTTTAAACAAAGACAAAAAAAAAAAACGGGCATGTTGCAGGATATTTAAATGTTCAATAAGGCCTATTTGAATTCCGGTTATATAGGGCTTCACATTATTTTTGCAAATGCAATTTTAATGCAACATTGTGTGTGCCGTGTGCGACGTGTTAAAGTTATATTGCCCTGCATGAAAGTTACAAGATAACTTTTAGAACTTTTCAGAAAAAAGCAGAAAAAAATACATAATTGAGATTGAACATAATACAATGCTTATTTTTTATTTCATAAATAGAGACAACCAGTTCAAACTACACCTATAGCTGTACTGGAGGCAATTCTGAATTTGCTGCTTCTAGACCTATATAACTACATGCGAAAATTTGCTGCCAAAAGTGGATTAAGGATTAGCCAAAAAATGTCTGGAACCTATGTAGATTTGGCCATTCTATTGCCGCAGATATAATAGAGAAAGGTTTAGTAAAAACGAAAGCGGCTTTCGTTTCGTTTTTAGAGAATCCCACCCCTGATGTAATTCGTTTCTTTTAATTATGGTCGATAGAAGCGTATTGCCTTTTAACCTGTGCCTCTTGGGTAACAAGATCTAATAAGTTCGTTTATTGATCGTATTATTTCCGGAAGCCCCAGTTTTGCGAGCAACTCGACGAAGCCGAAAAAAGTTTAAACGAATCAGAAAGGACTGCAATCCCTATTCGTATCAAATTTGTATGTGACAAAAAGATGAGGCTGTTAATACTATATTGTCATAAGGACATGGCAAAAAAAAAATATTAAGAATTCGGCCTCACCAACATACAATGGGAATACAGCTGGCAGGCAGGTCAAGGCTCCCAGATTGTTCTTTGTACTTGATGAGAGCGTAGAATATACCATGGGCTGGTCCAGTTCGGTATTCTTCCACGGTATTCTTCACTTTGGGTGAAAAACAATATTTGCCAATCCCGTCCCTTAAAAAACCGAATCTTCTTCTTCCAAGAAACTACCGACCCATACAACCTTCTTATATTTATTATTTCTATGATTATGGTGACCCTGATAAATCGTCAGCCTAGTTTATAATCGCGGACACTATTTAACGACCTATAAGCTAGTTCGTTCAGTTTCTCGTCTGTGACAAGTTCAAGGATCTTCCTATGTCAATAGTTGGTACTACGTGTCATTCTACGTGCTGTGCCATTTTACATCTCAGTGCAGACAAAATGATTGGATGAGACCCAGGTTCACCCGCACTGTTGCGCCACCTCAGTAGGTAGGCAGAAAAAATGTCGTTAGCCCCGTAGTTTTCTTAATAAAAAAGTCTAGCGGTGGGATTCTCAGATCACTTCGAATGAGTACATTGGTGTTTTGCGTATTGCACCTCTACAATAAATGGTTGAAAGTTGCTGTCAGGTAAATACGCCAACACACTTAGATCAGTATAGGTCTATTGTGATACCAAGAAAAAGGATCTAATATCTCCCTACTAGTTGAACCATTTTGAGCTCTATATAAAGCGTAAGAGGCTTCTGATGTCTGTGTTTGTCAGGTCGCCCAAGTCGTTGTAATGGAAGGCTCCTAAGTGAAGCTTCCTTCTACGGGAGAGAGCTGGGCAGGAACAAAGAAGGTGGGGGATAGTTTCCTCATCTACCTCATCCATACAGCTCCTGCAAAAGTCGTTTGCGAAAAGGCCTAGCCTTGCGGCATGTTCACCTGTCAGGCAGTGTCCAGTAATGACACCTATTGTAGTGCCGATATTCAATCTGTTGAGAGAGATCAATTTCTTAGAGCGTTTCACATCCAGCTTAGAACAAATTTGTTTTGTCGCTAGACAAGTAGTGCCACTTGTCCACCTAAGATTTGTAGTATCGATAGCATTCAGCTTAAATTTTTGTTTGCAAGTAGCGATTGGTATCCCTAGGGTGCCTTTATCCGGCAGAATTGCTTGAGTTGGTTGGTTGGTTCAATGGGTTCTGGCGAGTTCATCGGCCTTACAATTCCCTGGAATGTCTCTATGCCCCGGCACCCAAATTAGGTGAATGTTGAACTGTTCGGCCATCTCCGTAAGAGACGATCGGCTGTCGAGGGTTACTAGAGAAGTTATAGAGATCGAATCCAAGGACTTGATGGCTGCTTGGCTGTCCGAACATATGCAGATATCCGTAGCGGATATGACGTTTTTCTTGAGCCAATATAAGACTTCTTTAATCGCCATTATTTCCGCCTGGAACACGCTACAGTAATTTGGTAGACGGAAGGAGAGCTTAAGACTTCGGAGAAAACACCCCCACCCACTCCGTCTAATATCAATACATGTTGACAAAAGTTGGACATTATCCAGGAGATTACAGAGTTTTCTCGACGTCTTTGATGGGTGCATCATACAACCATCAAGGTCTATGTGATAAAAGGGCTTCAGCTGCACTGATGTAACACACTCTTTGCTATCCGGGCATTTTCTTCAACATGGTAGTTCCAAGTTAGTCTAGTGTCTACCTTGATATTTTTTATCCAAAAAGGTTTATGGTCTGAAATTCCAGATTTATCCTCCTCCGAATGACACCATACCGCTCAAATACCGTGAGTGCATACCATTAAACGTGAATTGGTTGAAAATGGCCTTCCAAACTAAACCTTTCCTGGTAACAACTTGAATTCCAATTTAATTATTAGTATTATTACTCATCTTGCCATAGTTAAAAAAAATTAAATTAAACAAAGAAAAAATTTAATTTAAGTCCTTTTTTTAACAACCAATTGACTCGATAAACAAACAAATAAACATACACTTATGAGCGGATTTTCTTAATGGCGCCAATTTTAAATTAAAAAAAAAATATTTTAAAACCAACTTAACACAGCAAATTTTGTGTATATTTTCACACTCAAGAAAACATGGCTATATATTTTTATGTGAAAAAAAGAAGCGGGCCAAATGGAACGCCACAAAGAGATGATGGCCAATGTATCCACGTCGGTAATAAAATTGCATAACAAATGATTGCAATAAATCTGACGACGTATTCACTTTTGATTCTATTTTCACTTTTCATCTTCCTTTTTGATTTTTGTCGGACTTCAGAGAGGTGAACATTTTTATTAAATTTGTGAAAAGGCAACGCATAAATATTTTTCTATTTATAAATCCATTTTGTAGAACATCTACGTTAGTATGAATTTTGAGATAAATCATGGCACTCCACCCATGGGATGGATGCATCCAATTGCATTCTTGTTAACAAACAAAATTCCTTTTGTACTAAATACGAATGCATGAAAAGAACTAGATATTGCAAGTCGGTATGTAATAACATCTGTTTGAATATCCTTACATTCATGCAATAGCCTTTCGCTTGAAAATGGAATAAAGAATGTGATACAATTAAAATATTGAATCATTTATGTGAAAATTTTAAAACAACATCGAGAAGAAAGAAGGATTTTGAATGTACTAATAATTTTGGACAGCGCTTGCAGTTGGATCAGGATCAGGAATCCGAACGCGGTGGTGAATATTTACAATTTAATTTTGGATACAAACTACTAGTACTGGAGAGGATACGAAGCAGATTATATTATACGGGGAAATATGTAGCTATTAAGGAAATGTGCAAAAAGGATGGTGGTCATTTTATGGGTATTCATTTTAGTCGTTGTTTTTTCGCTAAATGTGTTTTTGTGTGTGATTTGTTGTTGTCCATAAAAGGGCATATAGGAATGTTGTCCTGGGGGTGGATTGCTATGTAAGAAGGGTATGGAAACGTGATTGGTGATATATACAATGTTTAATATAGAAAGGTGTGGTACAGTCTGTGCGACAAGAAAGTTTTATGAAAAAATTTACAGCTTCTGATGAAGCATAGGAGACTACGAATGTCTAGATTTGTTAGATCATTTAGATCATTGTAATAAAAAGCTCCCAAATGGATTTTCTGATTTCGAGAGGGTGCCGGACATGTGCAGAGGAAGTGATGAATGGTATCCTCCTTCTCTTCGTCCAAACAGATTCTACAAAAATCGTTTGAGGATACGCCAAGCCTTTTTTCATGCCTGCCTATAAGGCAGTGTTCCGTAATAACACCTATTGTTGCGCTGATATGTCTTCTGTCAAGAGAGATCAAATTCTTAGAACGTTTAAGATATAGCATTGGCCAGGTATGTTTTGTCGCTAGACATGTCGTGCCACATGTCCACCTAAGGTTTGTTCTTTCGATGGCATCCAGCCTTATTATGAGTTTACACGTAGCGATCGGGATATCGAAGGTACATTTGGTTGGTACGATAGGTAGAGTAGTTCCGAGCTTGGCAAGTTCGTCAGCCTTACAGTTACCTGGTATGTTCCTATGCCCCGGCACCCAGCAGAAGTGAAGGTTGAACTGCTCCGCCATCTCTCTGAGAGACGTGCGATAGTCTAGGGGTAGAGTTAGTAGAGACTGATTCTAGGCACTTAATTACAGCCTGACTATCCGAGAAGATGCGGATATCTTTAGCGAATATCACGTTTTCTTTTAGCTAGGATAAGATTTCCTTTATTGACATTATTTCCGCCTGAAAAACGCTACAGTGATCTGGGAGCCGGAAGGAGAGACTGAGATTTAGTCTATCAGAAAAAACACCACCACCTACACCAATCGACGTTTTCGATCCATCTGTGAAGAATTAAACCGCCTCATCATCCAAGAATGCCCCCTCCTCCCAAAATGACCTACTGGGGATGGAGACTTGGAAGTTTTTATCAAACTTCTTATGGTATTGTCGATGTTTATCGGGAGAGTCTTAAATATATTTAAGATAGCAGCATGGCCAGTTGTTTTGCTGGTCCACTGTAAAGTTGCTTTCAGACGAACGCCTGCAGATGCTGCCGTTTGTTTACTAAAAATATCGATGGGTGTCAGGTGAAACAGGATGTCAAGTTTAGCAGAAGGTGTGGTGCGAAGAGCTCCACTGATACACAAACATGCGGGTCTTTGGACTTTGCCTTGTTAATCGCGACTTGTTGCTTTATCTAAGGCAGTCCAACAGACAACCACACCGTACGTAAGTATCGGCCTTATGACCGAGATGTATAGCCTGTGGGTGATGCGAGGTTGTAGGCCCCATTTGTTTCCTATTTCTTTTTTGCAAGAAAAACGAACAATGGTTGCTTTTTTAACTCTTTCTTGTATGTTAGACGTCCAGCTAAGCTTACTGTCTGAATTAAGACCCAAGTATTTAGCTTCCTTGGAGAATTTCAGACTTATGCCATTTATAGATGGAGGCTCAATGTGTGGAAATTTATATTTCCTAGAGAAGAGAATAAGTTCAGTCTTGTGAGGGTTAACGCATTGATTCGTCCATTTTACTAGCGTGTGGAGAGCGTTGATTGATTGACCACTAAGTTCCAGGGAAGGGGAGATAGGACTCCACCTTGTGGGGTTTCTCTGCTGACAGATTTTCTGGCAGATGCCCCGCTCAGAATAGAGTTGATAACCCGGCTATTAAGCATCAGATTAATCAACTCCCTAAGTCAGGTATCCACGTTCAGAGCTGACAGTGCTTGCGCGATTGCAGATGCATCACCGTTGTTAAAAGCGCCTTCAATATCAAGGAATGCAACCATAGTATACTCCTTGTGACGGAGGAAATCCTCGATGGAACATGTTAGCGTATGCAGAGTTGTTTCCTCGGATTTACCTTAGAGTAAACATATTGAGCAGTAGATAGAAGTTTCGTATAAATGCTTTTGCGTTTATGAATTTTGATCAGTCGTTCCAGAGTTTTTAGGAGGAATGACGAAAGATTAATGGGCCTGAGGTCCTTCGGACCTCTATCGTCAGCAAAAGACTGTGTTGGATTAGAAGTGGCAACTAAAATATGTAATAAATAAATATCAGAAAGAGTGTTGGAGACAAAACAGAGCCTTGGGGAATCCCAATATATTTATAATTGCAGACTTGAAACCGTCCAACACAAGTTTAATTCAACTACCACAAAGGTAGTTATTAACTCATTGAAGAAGGACGATCCTATAAGCAAGTGCAACAATCGTCGTTTCACCAAAGTGGTATAGAGATTGGTTCCACTTTCCGGTGAGATGACTTATCAAATCACTAGTGGACCCGCTGTTACGAAAACTGTATTAAGAAAAATAGAGCTAGCAGAAAATAGATCGGCTTTATCTAAAGAGTGCAAGGCGTTTTGGGATTGACGACGCTGTAGTTGGAGTTCTTAATGAAAATAATTCTGGAACAATGGAGTATTTTTTGTTGCAACTTTTGGTCGTGAGAAAATGTTTCCCATGTGCTTCCAACAAGACGGTGCTATAACGTTTATGTTCCCGGCAGGAATATTCTCAAAAAAATATAGACATTTGTTTGAGACGAGTTCTTCAGACTTTCTCTTATGGGGTTATCTGAAAGAATGGTAGGTATGTATGTAGGTTGGGTGGCTAGCTCATGTATGTACTACAAAATGCTAAAAATGCGTAAGCAATTGGGGCTTGTGGTTGCCACACAATGACAAACGGCTAAATCAGAATACATCATCGTCAATTATTTTAATTTCACCTTAAGCCTGAGGATATATCGCAAAGATTTGCATTAATTTACCCCTAATTCGGGTATGGGATCATGACGTTATCTCGAATGACAAAAATCTCGAAAGACAATATTTCGAAAAAATCTCGAAAATAAAAAGTAAATTCGAGATTTTTTTTTTGCACCCACCCCATATCCAAACAGTAAACCCATGCAGGGGGCAGCATGGCCCCCCCATACGTATCTAACTTTTTAACACAATTTTTAAAATTAATTCGAGATTTATTTTTTCGAGATTATGCTTTCCAGATTTTTTTTTCAAATTTTTTTAAATTCGAGATTTATTTTTCGAGATATCGGCGTAGACCCTTCGGATATAATGCGCGAGCTTTATATTTGGAGGATTATGATGAAACTAAATCTAATCTAATCTAATCATACAAACGGGTATACATACACTTCGACAACAGAAGCTGCTTTCCATATTTCTGTAAGTTTTTTTTTCACTTTCTTGTATCACATACTGTACCAACAACTTTGCTCCAATTTTCAAGCTGGATTCATACGGACTATGCCAAATAGCATACGGAATATAAATATATTTTATTCTAGGTAAAAATAAAAAAAGGACCTCACATATGTACTGTACATTCCTAGGCTTTTAACAATATGACACAATGTTCCCTTTATTGCCACGCAAAAGCGCATACACAAAAACAGACCAGGACTAATGAAAAGCTCCCTTGAGAGTACTTAGCATCTTTCTTCATCTGCATCCATATATGCAACTCTGCACATGCAACTCAACTATTCGTTGTTAAATTTTGTTTTTTGTTTTTTTAACTTTTTGTTGTTGTTTTTTACACTGAAAACATTCAAGCTAAAGTTGGAAATATGATGCAACAACAACAATAAAAAAAAAAAAAAAATAAAAAGTAAAATAGTCGTATTTACCTGGTTAGCTGCCTGCACTGGTACTGGCGATGCTCCTGGTCGTTGATTATTTGGCTGCTGTTGTTGCTGCTGCTGTTGCTGGTATGGCGGCTGTGGGGATGGTTGAGGAGTAAATTCCCTGATTGTTCTCCCTTCTGACACGGGTGGCCAGGCAACACGTTTATAGCCTAAGAACAGGCGAAAAAAAAAGTAAAATCGAATTAATAAGCATTTTTCCCAATTAATTTGACATGCACATGCACATTTAATAAATAGATACACCAGGTAAAAGGAACAAGTCCATGGATAATATTTTGCTTGCTTGGTTTGATAATAATTAAAATGTCGTTTGAGTTTAACAGCTTGCAGAGCAATCAGTTAAAAAAAAACGTGGCTGGTAGCAAGGCAGGTATGCTGGGGAAACCTATTTTTATGGCGCCATTTGTTTGGGGTTTCGATTTTATAGCTTCCGAGAGGAACCAACCATCTTTTTATACGAGTTAAAGCAAAGCGCAAAATGGGTAAATGGTTCTTGACCAGTAGTTCGAAAATTACCGTTATTCCTTATGCTTTTTTTACGATAGCAGATGATTTTTTGAAAATCGAGTTCAAACCGCGGCGGATGGATTTTCAAAGAGGAAATGTACATTATTTTATGGGATGTGTGTGTGACTCCCAGTAACTGCATACAGCATACCAAATACGCTAATTTTGTCCTCCCTCTGGTAGTCGAACTCTGTATAGGTGGTCTGCCGGGTCCGGACTCGTATGGGTAAATTTATAAATGCGTAGTATTGAGCAGGAAGATGGCAACATTATAATACTGTTATGAAAATTAACTGACTGTATGACCCTTAGTGGTCAACATGGGCCCGTATGAAAATATGTACTGTTAATAAAGTGGCAAAAATGAGAGAAAATGATGACCACGCTGTAAAAAGAACAAAAGAGATTCTGCACATGTTATGTTTGGACCCTGAATAACCTGCGTACAACCGAAAAATTTGCGCATTTTTCCAGAATGTGGAGCTCATATTTATGTGCGGACTTAGCTAAATTCAACGTACAGCGGGGGGTAGATTAACAGTCACACAGTTTTCTCACTTCAATAAGAATTTGGCTATGAGAATGTTTATCATGTCCGAACACTGCGAGAAGATTGCGATCGAAGAATAAGAGAGGTAGGTACCTACAATTTTGTGTGTCAAGGGATGAAGACCCGAACAGAGACATGTATAGATGAGCAAGAAAATCTTGTAGTAGAATCACAGTCGATGTTGGAGATACACAATAAAAAAAATACTTCTGCAGACTGCCAAAATTCCTACCTCAAGAAGAAGTTCCACATGGGCGATGAAAACCAGGACTTTAAAAATGAAGTGAGAATAGCAATTATATAAATTTAAGTCCAAGAAGCATGCTGGATGTCTTTTGAAGCCTCAGCATCGTTTGCTCGATCTTTAAAACTAAGACAATTCAACTTAGGGCTAGCTTCTCACAACCATTTTTTTGTGTGAGTTTTCATCTTTGGAACGAATGGAGGGAAACTACAATTTTATGCAGAGTCCGAACGGTTGAATTGAGAAGCTTTTTCAGGACAATTATACTCTCGGATGTTTGTTAGACGTTCGCGAGAGGAGAACCAATTGATAAATCAGTTTTGTTTAATACGCCGCCTGTTTTCCCTTCAGAAAAATAATTATTGGAACTTCCCCCCAAATAAAACATCTCCCGAAGTGGTGCCCGTTATTCTAAGTTCATTCACTACTATAATGGGCTTTTTAAGCTAAACTAAATGGGCTTTATGGTCACTCAGTCCGTCTCCCTTCGTCGATCCTACAGTTCGGAAAATCCCTATGCACCAGCACTCAGCCAGGTGAATATTAAACCGCTCTACCGTCTCTAAGAGTCTAGAACTAGCTTCGAGTTATTGGAGCAGGATTCCAAGGAACTGATAGCTGCTTTGGCTACAAGTATTTGAAAAAATGTTGATATCTTTAGTGGACTACTACTCTATTATTCGCCACTAGAACGCGCTACAATGATTACGAGTTGGAAGGCAGGAGAGACTGAGATTGATCTGTCGGCATCCCTGCTTAACTCGTCCGTTTGTAAAGGATGACAATGGAGAATGCACCCTGCTCCATCAAGGTCGGTAAAGAACTCACCGAGACCTTCGATGTCAAAAGAGGATTTAGACAAGGCGATGCGCTGTCATGTGACTTCTTGTGCATCGTTCTTGAAAGAATAGTGCAAAACTCAAACGCTAACACCAGAGGCACTTCGAGAGGAAAATTCTTCGAGTAATTTTCGGTCCCGTCTGCATAGAAGGTGAATGGAGGAGGAGATACAACGACGAACTGTAGGGGGTGTACAGCGACATCGACCTAGCCAGAAGAGTGATGGTCCAACGACTGCCATGGCTGGGTCATGTAGAGTGACTGAACGTGAATGCTCCGGCTCGGAAGATCTTCGAATCCACACCCGAAGGACGGCGCAGTAGAGGAAGACCGCGATTCAGGTGGCGCACGAAAGTGGAAGGGGACCTTAACCAACTTATCGTGCGAAACTGGAGACAGCTGGCCAAAGATCGTGCTGGCTGGAGACGCTTGTTGGTTGAGGCCCAGGACCACCCTGGACTGTAGCGCCACCTTAAGTAAGTAAGTAATAGAAGTCAAACAACTTGTCTTGAAGAAAAACCTCTGTCTCCCAGAATGACCGGTGGTCGGTGGATCCTGAGCTGATTTTGTATTCTTCTTACAGAAATCGCCTACAGACGAGCGAAACTTTGCATATCATTTTTTTTAAAGTAAAATCTAGCCGAACCGCATGCCTGTGAGGGCACGTATTGTGTTAGAGTTTCTGCGTATTTTCGCCTGTAAATGTTAAACGAGTTCGTCACGTCTGACGACGGGACGTATAAAAGTATAGGGTTTCAATATACGAGACCGGATCTTATTAGCTACGACCCACTTTTCCGGTCTTGTCTACTGACAGTCTATTCCGGTATATTGTCCAATCAAATATCATAAAATGGCAGTCCAATGGAATTCTTTTCACAAGAAACCAGGCACGTGGCAGCACCAGGAAATTTATTTTTCTCAAAACAAAACTTTCTAAATAACATGCGCGGGTACATAACACCATTCCTTGGATGTTTTTCTTTTTCCTTTTTTTTTGTTCTCTTCTATATTTAACTTTAAGATAATTTTTTTTTGTTTTGTGCACGCAACAACACACTTTATGTATGTATCTCTTAACGCGAAAAAAAAAAAAAAACTTGAATTCACTGGGCCATAGCATTTACTCGGTCATTGAAAAAAAAGGGAAAACATTTTTATGCACAAAAAAAAAATATTTAAAATTTAATCTATTCGTACAGTTTTGCACTTTCACTTAAGAACGAAGCTGCAAAAAAAAAAAACCATATCCACCCAAGGACTAATAAAAAAAACACACGTACGAAAATATCCTCAGAGTAAATAATAAAAATCAAATTAGCTGCATGCGCAATATCCTTAAGAAAATGGTCAAATGGTGTGGATAACTTGATGAACACACTTGGTATCGTTAAAAATAAATTTAAAAAATAACACACACCTTAAGCACAGGATACCGGGATACAGGATAAACTGACAAACAACGCACTTAGATGCACACACAAAAAGTTAGTTTTTGTTTTCCTCAAGATCCTCGTTGTTGTATTACTATATTTTTTTTAGTGTTTAAACTCCTGCTCCTATAGCTGCCTGCTACTGCTGCTGCTGTTACCCGATGACGAGTAATCCCATAGACCGTATACCTTGCCGGCAAAATGGGGCAATTTTTCGCTTTCAGGTGTTGCTCTCATTTCGAAGAAAATCGCTTTTCTTTTTCGATTTTCTTCTCGAATAAACGAAGGAGGAACAAAAAGATATACATAGTCATTTCTTGATTACTCATACGTTCAAAAGAACAACGACAAGAACGAAAGATGTATCTATAACGCAAGATCTTCTTCGCACTTCGTTCGACAGTACCCCAGCATATGTTTGGTGATTTTTTTTTTTTTTTCTTTCTTCCCTACTCTGTTGATGAGTTTTGTTTTCTCGTTGTCTTTTGAGGAAAATCATGGAAAGTGCTCACAATGATTAGTTCATTTCGAAATGAACGGTGTAGGAGAAGGGTGGTGGAAATAATTTCATCGTCCTAAGATCACACACACTCGGGCGTATGTGTGCTATTTTATTGATGGGATGTGTGGTAGGTACACTGGTACACCCGTGGCCAGACACGTTTTCCTATATATCTCAGGTCATAAAATAAAAATGGCATTTTCAAACTAATTTGGTACACAAAAAGGTGTACACCCAACTATGAAACTATGAGGGACAGTGTGCAATCTTCTTGTGGGTATGCTATTTCCGTGCACAACATTTTTATTGTCCGCATTGTGGGCGATTGAAGAGATGAATCTCTTCCGTGAAATTACAAGGAAATTTGGTTTTTGAAAGACACTACAGTAATTATTGGATTTCTTGTATTTTTTGAATGTTCATTCTGTGAAATTAAAATCGCAGCTGTTTTCAGTCGTCCGTTGCTGATGATTTGAATTTTGCGAGCAAATCTTTTCAATTTAATTTGAGGGAGAGTTTAGAACGCAATTTGTCTCATGGCCTTGTTGGTGTTTTGCCAAACAAAATAAAAAAAAAAAACAAAAAGAAATTTTCATTGTATATTTGATACACGGGTATGGAAGAAAAACATTGTATTGACAAATTAAATTAAGTGTGATTTTCCTTTTTTTTTTTTTGCTGCTGACTGTATTTTTATAGCCTTGGACAGGAATTTCTTTTGAATGTCATTCAACTGGAAATTGTTATTAATCAAACGAAATTGGGCAAAAACTGACTGTAAACATATGTATTAAAGGAGATGATGACATTATTTGCTGTCGAATAAAACGACGATCCCAAAAGTGAGTTGTATATGTTCGAAAATTCCGTGTCAGACCGGCATCCTAAGAACAAAATATTTTGTGACAGCCAACATTTGTAATAACAAAAACATGTCAAGGAAGAAAAGAACCGCAAGTCGATATACATACAAGTATTAGGGGTTAGAAATCCCTTCGATCGTTGGATATAACTATCTTCGTTGCTAGTCCATGATCTCTGAAATCGACTAAGTGTTACACAACCAAATCAAAGGCGGTTAAGAAATTGATCACAATTAGGTAACATTCGATCGTGGACATAGCTATAAGGTAGTAAGAAGGACAAGCATGTTGAATCGAAAACCGATAAAGCGCTGTCAACCTTCTTTCAGTGCAAAGGCGCTTTTGGGACTTATCTCCTAAAAGGGTCCTTTGGAACCATATACGGCAATGGTAAGACCACTTATTTCATATGCATCGGTTGTATGGTGGAACAGGCTGTCGCGGAAACGTGTTACTGCTTCTTTCGCCAAACTTCAAAGAACGGTTAGTCTTGGCTGCACAGGGGCCTTCCCTAGCACTCCGGGCTCTGCTATGATGAACCTCCCCCCCCTTGATATTTTTATCATGGGGTGTACTGTACGTGTACGATGAAAAGCATCTCTCGGTTAAAGAGAGGTGGATTTTGGTACCACGAGCACTGGAATTTTGAGGAACTTGTGCGAGAATTATCTTTGACCCCTGTCTTATGGATATGCTGATACGCAATGATACCAGAAATCCTACTGCGACAAAACTACCACGACAACTTTCCCCAGGCTACGGAATGGCTTCGGCCAAACTCTGAGCCAGGGAAAGAATGCCATTGTGTACTCACGAATGGCTCCAAAACCGGAAAGGGGTCTGGCTCTGGAGTCTTCGTAGAAAGCGAGAACATTAGACTACACTACCGCTTAGGTAACCATGCGTCTGTCTTCCAAGCAGAGATTTTCCCTTATGGCTTTGCGCTATATTATGACAAACAGGTGGAGGGCTATAAGCATATGCGTTTGCAGTGATAGCCAAGCTGCACTAAAAGCACTGCTTAAACCGCTTACCTGGTCCAAGTTAGTGCTCGAACTCAAGCTTTCTCTGAACTTGGTCGGAAACGGAAGGCTAAACACAGTGAAACTTGTTTGGGTTCCATGGTCACACTGGTATCCAGGCAAATGAGTTCGCTGATGAGCTTGCCAGGCTGGGTTCAGAAGAAGCTCTCTCAGTACGTGAACCTGCGGTGGGTCTGCCTGCATTTGTGGTTCGGTAATACATTGATACTTAGGTTTCTCGTGAACACGAGTGTCGGTGGCTGACGGTGACGGTGCTGGATGTAGACAGACCAAACGACTGCTTCCGAACATCTGCAAAAGGTCCGCGTCTTTCCTTCTGTTTCTCAGGAGAACCGACTGCTGGCCGCTTGTGGGCATCCTTTCGGGCCACCAATCTTTTGCCAAATACTTAAAGATATTGCGCGACACCATCTGTCCTGCTTGTGGAGAGGACGACGATACAGCGGAACACTTCCTCTGTAGTTGTCCTGCCTTTGCTCGCATCAGGTGGCGGATCTTTGGGGCTGACGTGTTGAGTGCCGAACATCTATTTATCTTCGAAAGACGGGAAAACTAAGTACAGTAAAGTAAGGTGTCTGTTTGGCAGTACAATGGATCAGTAGTTGTGTCTGAGTGCTCGGATAGTAGCAACCTCCGACAAAAAAAAGAAGGCCGATGCTATAGCAAGAATGCGGTCGCAAATGAACATCAGCAAACTGGATACACCCGTACTGCTGCTAAATTCAAAATTGTATATATTTTTATTATTGACGACTTAATAGAGTAAGGTGCCAACTAATCCTGTTTATCCAGGGAGGACTGGGTCACCTCTCGTACATTGTGGCGGAAACTGGGCAAAAAAAAAAAAAAAACAAAGCGCCTTCTGTCATTTAAAATAATTTCAATCTGCATCATAACTGGTGTAATCACGGGACACTGTGCCAACGATCTATGGCGAAGCTATGTAGATGAGAAGGAAGTCAATTCAATATTTGCTGTGTCACTACCCCACTCTACAAGAACGTATCTAACTACCCTTAAATACGTATACTAGGATCCAGTCTATGTAAGCATACAGCAGTATTTCAGGTATCGGATCTCCTCTACTTCATTAGAAGCACCAGGTGTTTTCCAATTCGACTTGTAAATTGATCCAGCTTTGGATCTGTTTCTAGACTTGCAACAGGAGATTCACTATGGAACTTTAGCTCTCGGAGTGGACGTGATGAGTTTTCTACCATCGTAAACACCCCTTCATAACTTTACCAAACATCCAACTGTACTGTATAAAACATTGTCACCACCATACGAGTACCACGCTCTTAGGCTAACGTTATATGAAATATATTTTGAGCCTCAAAAGTGCCAATAACTAGTCCTATTGCAGAACTGGAAAAGGATTTCTTGCCATTTATTTTTCCGTCACTGATGGAATATTCTTGA
Source organism: Cheilosia scutellata (assembly GCA_955612985.1). Classification (NCBI taxonomy): domain Eukaryota; kingdom Metazoa; phylum Arthropoda; class Insecta; order Diptera; family Syrphidae; genus Cheilosia; species Cheilosia scutellata. The sequence goes on along the minus strand of OY015311.1, from coordinate 41,708,079 downwards.
GCAGATATTTTGCAATTGTGGGCGCAGTAGCGCAGTGGTTAGTGTGCTGGACTACTGTGCGAGGGATCCCAGGTTCGATCCCCGGAAAAACACAAATTACATCTTAAGGTTTTTTCTACTGCGCCACCTCTCGCGAACGTCTGACAAACATCCGGGAGTATAACTGTCCTGAAAAAGCTTCTCAATTCAGCCGTTCGGGCTCGGCATAAAATTGTAGGTCCCTTCCATTCGTCCCAAATATAAAAACTCACACAAAACGAATGGTTGCTAGAAGCTATGCCTAGGGTGTCTACCGCCTGTTGCGCCACCTATTTATTTATTTATTTATTTATTTTAGATATGTTGCCATTACTAAAATAGCAGGAGGCCCCTGGACACAACCATTTTATGTAAGTGCTTTAAAGAACATCGATGCCGATGAAATATTAAAAAGCTTCTAAAGAGCTCATTTAAGTAGCATTCTATATCACTGAATTAGACTTATACTATGGACATGCTATAAGAAGTCATACCTAGAAGACTTAAGCTTCAGACCGACGAGCCTTATCTTACCCTCTTCTGATTCCTAGAATAGCTGATGATCTGTTGAAGGTACTGGAATAAGAAGGCTTCATAGTGAGCGCTTATGCTGACGAAGTGGTCATCTTAGTCCCAGGAAAACGCCTATTAGCTCTCAAGAGAGTGACTAAGCTATGCAGTCCTATTAGTAAACGACTGTGGAATCCTTAATTCTTACAATCTAAAGGATAATTCCCACTTTTTAACATCTATCTTACCTAGATTTCATATGAGTGAAAAGAAGAGTTCTTGGCTTAAAAGTTTGTAAAATCCAAATTGTGCAAGAGTTGAATGAAACCACGTGACCATTATACGTGTCGTAGATTTGGTGAATGAACCGAAAACATGATTCAGCTTGATATTCATTTGCTGAGCGCATAATTTCGCATTATGGACATATACAGACAGATATGATGTCATTAAAATTTAACCACTGAATTTTTGAATAATTATTTTATATCTTCGGTCCTTATGATCCGATTTTGATAAAACTTTTTTTATTAGTTAACTGCACACATAGTTATAATAAATTAAATAACTTTGGAAAGATTTGTCACTCTATTCCTGAAATTTTGGTACTATTTGATATGGTATTTTTGAAACTTTGGGGGCGTGCCACGCCCAAACGGTAAGAGAACGCCAAATTTTTTTCCATATTTGTATTTAGGGTACTCTAATCAATCGGACTGTGTAAAAAAAAACCGTTATTTTTGAATGGGTCGTAAATAAAATCTGGACGCGCGCACGTATGTTTAAACTTTTTAAATCAAATTTTCTCGAAAACCAATTAGGCAATTTCCTAAGCTACAAATTCGATATACACTATTTTTCGATAAAATTATCTGTTAACGAGATATTCACGAAAAACAGTTTTTCATGACCTTTTACCCCGCGTAACATTTTTAGCGGCACATGTATCGCTGGGGACTTTTGGGATATTGTTTAGAACCACAAAAGGAAGGTTCATGCAAAAATCCAGCTTTCCCCTAATTTTTTTGAAGTGAATATCTTTATTCCCCGTATTATTATTCATTTTTTTGCAAGTTCATGCGACCAGCTGACGTATAATCCCCCCTCCACAACACGACTGACTATGTTTTTTCAACACTACATGACGTCAATAATTTATTTAAAAAAAAATCAGTCGGCATAAAATGAGTTTAAAAAAAATTTTTTTCGACAAGTTCCACACCCTCCCACAACCGCACCCACCGCGGGTGCGTCAGCTGACCTTCACTTTACTTATCAACTAAAGCCTATCAATGAGTAAAGATAATAATCTATCGGCATAAAAACGGTGCTCAAAATGGACCCCTGCCTCCCGGACTAGTATGGTGTGTGCGCTTCATACAACACGTTGTACCGACATCGGTACATCTCAAGTCGGTACGATCGTTGTATCGTGTATTCCCTGCTTTACGCCAACATGCCAGAGACAATTGACGCTTTAAACGACAATATTCGTGAAGCCATTGGTGAAATACAGCTGCACACAATCGATAATGTGCTTAAAAATTGGACCGATCGTGTAGGCTACTGCATGGCCAGCCGAGGCAGCCATTTGAATGAAATTATTTTTCATTATTAACCGGAAGGATTGTACTTTCAAATAAAAAAAGAAATTTGAGAAAATATTCAGTAGTTTTTTTTTATAGCATTTTCAAAAAAAAAAAAGTTATTTGGCGGACCCTTTAGCTACGGAAGAGATGCAACTTTGTTAGTGAGAAGATCGTCATATACTCAGAAAGCCAAACGGCTATAAAAGGCATTGAATCAGTTGTTATAAAATCATGGATTGTAAAATAATGTAAGGAACCTAGAATACTTGGATGCAGTGACTTTGAGCTGGTTAACCAGCTAACGATATTGAACATGAGAGTGGCTGAATTTGAAAAGGATCAAAGAAGCATCTCTGGTATTTATATCTGCTTCTATAGCTTCTCACACACAGCCTATCGTTTGTTGAGAGTTTTGAAATTAATGGAAGGGACTTTCCGAATCTTATAGTTATAGAGCCGAATGTTTGTCAGACGTTCGCGATGGGTGAAACAGTGCAAAAAGCCCTTGAAGTATAATTTGTGTTTTTTTCGGGGGTTGAAGCAGGGTTCCCTCGCTGAGCAAAAATAGTTCAAAATTCACAATCGGACTAAACAGCGCTAGGTATACATGCGGATCGACTGGTCATACTGCTGAATAACCCAGGCAAAAGTTTTAGGGACGCTGAAGAATTCGTATTTTCGGCACCTACTACACTCAGAGAAAAATCTCAAGCTCAAATCAAGTATGCTCAAGCTTGATTTTAGATTTTTTCATTCTTACGTGCTAAATCTTAATATGACACCAATTGTTCTTGAAATAAGCCGAAACAATCTTAAAAGAGGACATTGAAACACAAATGAGCTCTTGAGTTAGTTTTTTTGTTCTTGAAATAAGCCGAAACAATCTTATTTCAAGCTTGTTCATGATTGAAACAAGCGCAACAATACTTAAACTGCATGCGCATGTACTTTATTTTGATTTCTATTCGTTCCTAAAATTCACACTCACTTACTGAGTGAATTATCATAAGGCAACATTGAAAATTTAATATTATTACCTATGTATCTACTGATGTGAAATGTGAATGAATGATGTGATGATATATTATAAGATGGTAGGTAATTAAGATCTTAGGTTTAGATCTTGAATCAGTGTTGTTATAAATATTTTTTCTAGATCTTACGACTTTCAGTTTCATATCTTAAATCATCTTAAATGCCAGTTACAGCTACCTAAACCTAAAGAAATTTTGAAATTTTGAAAATATGTACCTAGTCAAAAACTAGGTGTGCTTGTGCAGCGTTTTGAAGGTATTTTAGATATGCTCTGTTTTTGAAATTTATATTGAATCTACCATTTTTGAAAAATGAGTTGAAACCCTATATTTTAATTTCAAAAAATCGTTTTCGAGATATGGATAGGTAACCCTATTTTGAATACAGACAGATTTTTATCAACATTTTACCCCGATTTCGATATTTGAAACAATCTTATGGTAATAGTTATTATGTAAAATCACCGGTAAGTCAAAAAGACCGACAAGGCGAAGTATTATAATATTTTAAAAGGGACCCTTTAAAAAATGTTAAAAAAAAGTACTTTCGCGCATGTATATTTTGTTTATCGCGACATTTGAGAGATATCGCTTTTAGAAGCGTATCTAAGATTTCGAAATTTTCAATTATTTTGCACTGCTCTATAACTCGAGGCTGTGCATAGATCGCTAACTTTGTAAGTTCTGTGCTACTGCCCTAGGTGATATGTTAAAGCCTTAGCCGTTTATTGCAACTGATTAAACCATATTGAAACCGAATTGTGAAATGTATACTCCACAAATATTCAACTGCACACTACATATAACATAAAAGGGCTCTGCAGAATTAAAAAAAAATAAGAACATAACCTAAAATTATTTAAAACGTTCAGAATCGCCGATTTCAACAGATCATCGATGTAATTCGAAAACTAAAATTACAATCAATCTCATTAATATTTGGCAACCAATTTTAATGGCAAAGACTATGAAAATTGAATTGAACTTGTAATGAACAATCTGAGAAAATTGCTATTTTTAACTCCAAAAATATGAAGTAGACTTTCTTCGAAGTGAGATTTTTGTTAAGTCTAAAGCTAAATATTAACAAATCTTATTAAAATTCTACAAATCTTAAAAATTGAATTAAAATTCAGTAAATATCTTCTCATCTGGAGACCATCTCAATATCTTAGAAAATAAGATAATTAAGATCATATAACAACGCTGTCTTGAATACCCAAAATACATTTTTTTCAGGCATCGCATAATGTAAAAACCACATTCTTAAATCAATCCCGAAACATCTTGAATACCCAAAATACATTTTTTTCAAACATCGCATAATGTAAGAACCACATTCTTAAATCAATCCCGAAACAGGATTGAAGTAAGATTTTTTGGTCTTGAAAAAACGAGCTCAAAATAAGATTTTCGTACTTGAAATAAGATTTTCCGAGATTACCATACTTTCGTCAACGAACGAGCTTGATCTGACACTGATATTCTTGATTTTAGCTCGTTTTTCCTCTGAGTGTATGATACATAGGCCTTAAGTACAGCTGATTGCAAATCCTTGGAAGCTACTTATCAGAGTTCCTATCAATCAAAATGTTGGTAGTAGACGAAAGCTACCAACCCTGACAGACGTTCAGGACATGATAGGTTGTACATTAGGCACTGCAATTTGTACCTGGGCTCATCTCATCATTCACTAAGTTATTTCAACCAATAACTCTCCAAGTCTATGCATATTAGAACTAATAAGCAAGAGCCCCATAATATATATTAAATCATCCCATGCTCGGCCAGACACTATAAGTAGATACATTAATCATTTAATTGCAATGATGTGGGATCAATGTAATGTCAGGTTGTCAATAGCCATTTCTTTTCGCATTAATTAAATGAAAAAGAAATGTATTCATCCCACTTTTCAAATTCACGGAATTTTTTTTGTTCCTTTTCATTGGATTTTCTTTTTCGTTTATGTTCTCATTTTAATTGACTGCGTTATCGTCTATCCTTCGCCCATATTGGCCCATAACTCAATTCGCACATATCAATCGAATTATAAATGTTTCCAAATGCAATTCACACACTTGAACATTTCGTAAATACTGAGAATGATAAATAAATACACAAAAAAAAAAACAAAATTCATCTGTTTCTATTTTTAAATCGAAAATCTATGCGCTCGCTGTATGTGTTGTTCCTTCATCCTCGAATATGTACATATAACCTTGATTCACATTTTCATTTTACCTGAGCAGATTCCGATGGAATTTTAAGTGAAACAAAAATAACCTAATTTCAAATGCGAAACTATTTGTGAGAACATCTATTAAACTAAAAGAAAAAAAAAAAAACATTTCTCTGACAGTAAGCAGGTGCAATATTGAAGCAAACACGTCACCCCCCACAGAGGGGCGTAACGTCCTCCCATGCATGCATTTATCTGCACGTTTATGAGCTTTGTGATTATTCGATTAAAAATAGCGAACAAAAATGTTTTTATTTTAGAATATGACACTATACAGTGGAACATAGTCATGGCGTCTATGCTACGATGATTCAGGGAGTGCATTTGGGGTGAGACAACACTTCGATATGGACACGTTTTTAGATAAACTTGTGTGAGTACGAGTAGGTTACATTGTATGAGTTATTTTATTGATATTAGCTATACAAATAGAATTTAATCCTAAAAAAGATTTGAATGGTTTTAAAATTTGTGTGTTTTTTTTTAGTTTAGAAATTCTGTCATTTGTTCGACAGTAGCTATGTATACCTTTTTTTGCCATACTAGGGTGTGCTATTTTTGGAGCAGGTCAACGACATAATATATTATTGTTTGTTGTATACAGTGACACGTTTTAAATGTCACAGTGAAATGGCAATATTGTTTTGAATTATGTATAAGTTATTCCAAATATGGAGTTTGAGTGGCAAGACATTTCGATATAATTTCTACAATTTGATTAAAGAAAAAGCGCAGAAATGCACTGCAGGCAATAACTCTTTCGAAGAGAAATGCATTCCACTAATAAAAATACATGACGAACCCAACCTCCTAAAGGAATCCATGCACCTTCTAGGAGTCACTGAGACAACTTGGAGACTTGAACCACTAATTTTTCAAAACTACCAAAGTTACTCTGTCTTTCGGTATGAAGGTCTGTTTGCTTTGACTAGCCTCTGAATCTATAGTCGTGTAATTTGGCAGAGAGGGAGTCTGGGAGCTATAGAAGGACATAGGCGACATTGACATCCAACACAATACAACACAGCCATATCTTATCCTCTATGAAGGCTTTAGCCTTGAAATTTGGTAAGTGGACGTATATTGCCAGTTTTAAGCATTTTACACATTGTGGCCGGTGTTGAACAAAGAGGCGTGACACCTTTCATACAAAGAAAACATTGCAAACTATATTTCTCGACGCACTCATGGTAGCTAAAGTTGTTAAATGTGGAACATTGATGTACATTGTCTGAACAAAACACTTCATGAAATGTGGGCGGCATTCAAAAACGGGGCGTGACACCTTCCTATAACAAAGTTATTTAAGACATTATTCTATATGGACATTTATCGAAGCATTAGGCTTGAAATTTGGTTAAGTTGCGTACATTTGACAGAAGAATTGTGGGATTGGATAGAGGGGCTTGGTACCTCTCATACAAAAAAATACTGCAAACGCTATTTCCCGACACGCATGGGACCTAAATTTATAAATTTCTATATAAAACACATACTGGACCCAGCGTTGGATATTGTTCAGTGAAGCTCGCCTTTGAACATTTAGTCAACTTATTTTTCAGGATTCAGCAACGAGTCGGTAGACTATAAAGAAATTTTGCACTGCCATATCGTATCTATAACTACTGGTGCTCAGAAGACAAGTCGCTTACTTCGCCTTACGCCCGGCAGCACGAAAATAATGAGCAAGCAGTCGTTTTCCGACAATAGAATCATAGATTTCGAGTTCGAAAATAAAATTGGAAGAACCAACAATGGCCTCTTGACTTAAGCTGTAAAGCTACTATTACACTGTGTCAAAAATCGTGTCAAATTTTGATCAAAGTGTTTTTCTACTACCTGATTAAAACAATGCTTGACAGCAGAATCATTAATAGCAGTCTTGGAGACAGTACTATTGAGAGATCGGTTAATAGAGGGACGCCACAAGGTGGGGTTTTATATCCTCTCCTATGGAACATCTCAATAAAGAAACTTCTTAAATTACTCGTCAACAAGGGCATCAAGGTGGTCGCCTATGGAGATGACATAGTATTGTACTGATTCAGGAAAATATCTTCCCACAATTAGTGACGTCATGGCATCTGCGTTATCGGAGCTTCCAAAGTGGATGGAGAAGAACGGTTTATCGGTTAACCCCGACAAAACTGAATTCATCCTGTTCACCAGAAGATGTAGTATAACAAAATGGGAACCACCAAAATTGAGAGGCATTCGTCTTAATCTCTCACCCGAAGCCAAATTCCTGGGTATCGTGTTCAACTCTAAATTAAACTGGAAATGGAATACGGAGGAAAAAATGAAGTAAGGACTAAATGCTTTTTAGAGCCTGCACGAAGGCTTTCGTGAAGAAGTGGGGCTTATAACTGAACATAGTGCACTGGATGTACACCGCGATCGTAAGACCAATTCTGACCTATGGCTCGGTTGTGTAGTGGGAGGCTGTTAACACTAAGTCCTACTTCAAGAATCTGAACAAGGTACAAAGAATTGCTTGCATAGGTATAACGGGTTCACTAAAATCTAAACCACAACTGGAACCCATCGAGCTATACATTAAGAACGTGGCAGCCAAAAGGTTCTCTCAGACTACGAGAAAACCAAATTTGGAAGCCCGAATCATTCGGTCACTCACGCATACTTCACATCAGAGCGGCCTCATGCCACTCACAGACTCCAGAAACCAAGGTATGACAAGAAATGTACAGTCTGTATACCGGTCAGGAACAACTGGCTCTCCCCGAGTACTCTCAAAAAAGGTATACTCATCTTCACAGATGGCTCAAAGACGGAGAATGGAACGGGAGCAGGAGTCTTCTCAGAAGAATTAAACATCAGCCATTCATACCGACTGGCAGACCAGTGCAGCGTTTTCCAGGCAGAGATCTACGCGGTTAAGAAAGTAGCTCAAACTGTCTTAGCAAGGGAACTACCAGCAATGGAAATTACCTTCTGCGTGGACAGCCAAGCATCACTTAAAGCGATTAACTCCAATCTGGTAAACTCCAAATCCATAAGCCAGTGCCTCTAGGCATTGGGAGCATTAAGCCATCACACAGTAATGCTGTGCTGGGTTTCTGGACAGGTTGGTGTAGAAGGGAATGAGGCAGCAGATAAACTGGACAGAAAGGTACTATTAGCTCACAGACAATTATTACCAGCTTTCAACGCAGCTAAGGGCTTCATTGATACACACACTCCCGGTGACGCCACTATTCTTGTATGGTAGCACGGTTCTTCGACGGCTGGGAAGATCTACCAACCTCTATCAGATTTAAAAAGATTTATCAACATATCCGAATGGTTTTGTTAGATGTATGTCCTATCATGTATAACAAAGGGGTAAACACAATGGGCCTCAATGGCTTCTGGATGAATGCATATATTGCAAACTGCCCTTGTAACCTTACCTACCAAATGACTTTTACAACCAAAAGAGTTTTAGGGGGTTCTACAAAATCTCAAGTACCTACTCCCACGGTGGCTAGTCTACATAAAACCCTGGCTAAGAGGGGACTACCAGTGTCTCCGAAAAACAGATGGCAGCGATAGAAAATTAGGTTCATCTGCTCTATTCTTCCTATACAAACTTATTTTTCCTGGAAGAAAATCTGGAAAAAAAAACATAGAAAAGCCATGAAGGCTGCAATACAACATACGTTCTTGTCAGCCTTTCAAACCATCTAGGCGTGGATGGGATCATACCAGCTCAAGTATAGAAATCGCGGAAAGTACTCCTACACATGATTAGAATAGCAAAGAACTATATTACCTAAATATAAATCAATGGAGATGGGCAAAAGTTGTGTTCAGCCTAAAATCCTGTCCATCAGTCTCAAGTCGTTTCTTTAAGATGACAGAAAAGTGCAAAGCGATGCAGTTGGGCAATGGGCCTTACCAATAATTATTTTTAACCTTTAACTAAAATATTTTGTCGTTCACAATAGAGAAGTTTATATGCAAAAGTTTGTCATTGTGAGTTAATAAAATCCAAAGACTGAGATGAATGGAATTTGATCGTCCTGGTGATTTTCATTCTTTATATCTTTCCTCAAATTAAATGTCCCAAACATGCCCATTATTAAATACATTCTTAAATTGACTATATAGGTCCTCCCTTAAGCTATACACAGCCGCGTGCATATAGATCTTAAGTATACACTTTGGCAACATCAACTTTCATCACATCTCATCGTTTTGAGTAATTTCGTGAATCATGTTTCATCCGAAATTATCACTCAAGCAAATAACCGCAAAAATTCAACCTCAACATGAGAATACCAAACTCGTATATAAGGAATAGATATACCTATATATATTTTTTTTTATTAAAAGGATGGGTATCCTTCTTAGCCATCACTATAAAACTCTATGGAAGTTCAGTCATAAAAATATCCCCTCTCTGTGTAATAATTTAACAAAAAAAAAAAAAAAAAACCGAGAAAGATTTGAGAACGAAATTTAAACCGGGAGCTGAGGAGCTGAAGCTGAGTACTCTGCTTTTCATAAACATTAACGACGATGCTATTGGGATGCGGAGCTTGGGTGAAAGAAGAATGGGAACTGCTGCCTTATGACGCTTTAAAGTCCGCTGCGGAGAGGGAACATTTCCCACTTTGGTTGATGGGGTGGTTGTGGTGGTGCGTGTGGGTGAGAATAAAATTAATTAACATTACATGCTAATGAAAATTTAATGTCTTTGCATTTTAATTATGAGGCGAACTCCTTTTTAACGACACGATATATACTGTGACATTGGAAAAATCCTATTATTTGAGGGATGCTTTCGGGCTTTTATTTATTTTTTTTTTGTTTTGTAATTTTTTGTGGCTCTCATTTATGATGACGGAGGACGAAATGGCAGCTTAGTGATGTTTCGGTTTATCACTTTCGCTACATAAAATTATGTTAATGCATGCGAAAGTGTCTGTGTGTTCTTTATTCTTAAGTGAAGAACAAGCGATAAATTAGGCAGAATGACGACGAACTTCTTGTCTACGATGGAGTTCTTTGTTTTGTGGGTTTTTGCACGAAACAAAAGTTCAAGGTTGCTAAGGACGACGAGGAGGTTGGATGCGTATGAGTAATGGTGCATATTAATAGTAACGAGATGCGAACGGTGACAGGAACGACATTGAATGTTGAATTATTGTAATTTAAGTGTCATGGAATTGGCGCCAATTATAGTATCATGTTAGCATACATTTGTTGAATTGTTAAAGAGCGCTTACTGCTTTTTCAGCGGTTCCTCTTTGAAAGGGGGGCCAAAGTGGGTGGGATCTGGGAAAAATCTGTAAGATTTTCTATCGAACGTATATAGAGGTGTAGAGAAGTTTCAGGGGTGTGGAGCACAAACCACATGGAATAGACCAGAGGTTCCCAATTTTGTTTGGCCACGGAACCCTAATTGATCATACTTTCCTTAGCGGATCCCCATTTTGATAATAACAAATAGTGATTGTATCGTGTAGTGTAGTTTGAATATTTTTTTCCTGCGTTTTTGTTTGAACACCTAACGAAAAAAATGCGCTATTTTTTTTGGAAAAATAATAAAAACCTATATACAGGCTTAAAATAGGGTGCAGTAGGTAAGTAAAACATTTTTTGTATCATATTTCTTTAAGCTGCGACCGCAAGTGTAGTTTTACACGTTCCGACTCTTCATGAATTTCTTTTTTGTTCATTCATATTCACGATTGAACAATTTGTTGTTCGAACGTCCATATCAATGAAGAAAAAATGCTTTGTCACATTTCTGAACTTAATCAAGATATGTATGTTTGGATTTGATATCGTCACATCATAAAACTGACATAAACTGACAACATAAAACTGAAGACATTTGAAGAAAAATTAGTTTTTGGGTAGAAATTTTGAAAAGTTGCGATTACCACGTCAGCATTGATGGAAACTTAGGTGTTGCAATAACCGAAGAGTTGCGATAATCGAGAACGTACTGTACTGTGGACAGACTGAATTATAAGCACCTTTGATGAGCTTCAAACTTCAGTTGAAAGCGACTTTCCTTCGCTTTTAGCTGGCGAATATGAATCAAGTTGCAAGACTAAAAATTTACCAACAACAGAAAAACGGTATATTTATATCTATGTATGTTTTACCTTTCAACTTTTGTCGAAAAAGAATTGGATGAGATTTCGGCGATTTCGGGAATTCGAAATGTGAATTTGTCTATCGACCTTGGAATGGAACCTCATTTTGTTTTGGTTTTTTCAAGACAGCAGGCTCACTGAATAAATTTTGTAAATAAATAATGTATAATTTTGAGGTAAGAGAAAGATATTCACCCTTATTCCCGTTGGCGTTTGTCGTATACGACTCATGTGTCGTGTCGTTGTAAAAACGATATTCAGATTTTTTTCGAACTTTTGTTAACGATTTTGCTTCATTTTCTATGTGTTCACTGTAATTTCAAAAAGTTTTTCTTAAAAAAGTTACAGACACTGACATAAAACCGAAATGAAATATTAGGCGTTTACGACAAACGCCATCGGGAATAGGGGTGATTATTGTTTTCGTACATAATTTTGAACTTAAGATTTTAATCAATTCTAAAATATATCGCGATGATAGGGGAACTCAAAAAGTGGGTCTCGTCAGTCTGTCCCTTAGGCCTGCTACATCCTAAACGTTTACCATATACAATTTCTATAAAATGTTAAACAATTGTGATTTTTTCGAAAACGTCTCTAAGGATTTCAACCAAATTGATAGGTAAGTTAATGTCGGAATGGTTAACATGACTGCATACCCTGTATTTGTTTTTTGCTAAAAAAGTCCAATAACGGTACTTACTTTTGAAAATTGTCTTTTTCTCTAACGGTAGATATATACGAATTTAACAAAAACTCATTTTTAAGTTACAATCTTTATTCTTATCTTGATAACAAACTCGGTTTTTCTCTTAAATGGTTGCGTCCTTCGATTTCCCACCCCAATCGCTAATAATGGTACTTTAAAAAACTGCTCATATTTCCAAAAGCACCATTTTCGATTTGATTAAAAATGTAACTGGTAGGTAATGCTTATGGTAATGCTTATATCCTGAACAATTGTAGTAAGTACTCAGTTTTCAGTTAACAGTTGAAGAACAATGCTTTATTTCGAAACAGACATTGTAATAGTTGTTACAAATTTTTTGTGTATTTTTACAAAAAACCGCTCAAACGATTTAGATTAAAATATACATATTTATGCCAACATAAGTATTCTAAACAAGATCACGTAGATTTTTTTTACTGAAAAAATTCAAATAATGCGACGGAGCCGCTCGGTTATGTTATGACTGTTTTCTACAAACGTTTTAGTTAAATCTCGGATTGAACTCGGAACCCCTTTGACAATTCCACCCCTTTGACCACCTTTTGGGAAACGCTGGCATAAACCGCCGTCTCCTCCTGTATAACGGACTTTGCCTACAGCTGCCTGCTTTTTTCATGTATTGGTGCTGTACAAAATTAAAGAAGCGCGATTAATGCACCCATACTTGAATAATCCTAGGCCCATCGGTGTATCATGGAATAATCACGCATCTCACTTTTTAACACCATTTTTAATATTAATTCAAGATTTTTTTTTCGAGATTTTTGTTATTCGAGATTATGCTTTCTAGATTTTTTTTTCGTGATTTTTTAAATTCGAGAATTTTTTCGAGATTTTTCATTCGAGATTTTTGCTTTCGAGATTTTTTTTCGAGATATCGTGGTAAACCCATTTTTAAATAATTCAGTAAAAAGCAAGTATTGTTGTTGAAGAATGTCAGTATAGGAGTTTAAATCAGAAATGACAGGAATTCCCGCAGTCTCTTTCCTTCTAATGTTCTTTGTTATGGAAACGTTTTGGCATAAAGCCGATCTCAACTTTCGAACTTCGGTATATATAACTTCAAAAATCAAAAAAAAGTAGAATAAGCTAAACTATGGAAATCACTTAATAGAAAAACGAAAATTTGAGCTCAATCGTTTCAGATATACAATTTAATATGTTTTTTTTTTGTATGGGAAGTGCCACGTCCATTTTGTCTCCTTTAGCCTTCCCCGGCCCAACTTAAGCAACCTATATGTAGTTTTACCATTATAATGCTTAAATAATAGTTTTTTTTTTAAATCACTCTTGCCAATCGCTGTTTCTTCGGGCTAGGAAGGCACCTAAGAAGTAAAGCCCTCTCTCACAGAACCAAGGAGATATTATATAAGACCTTAATCAGCTGGCTGGAGGGGCTTGTTGGTTGAGACCGTGGTCCACCCCGGACTGTAAGCGCCACCAAAAGTAAGTAAGTAGTTTTTAAAATCCGTCGAGTGGTTCTAAAGACAGCCGTTTAGGCTGTAGGTCTAAGGAGCACACAACTAGACGGATAAACATATGGAATTGCGAGACCCATTGATTAAAATCTTTAGTTCAAGCACCTACTTACGCCAATCGCATAACAAATGAAATGAATACATTTAAATCTAAACCTTTTGATGTAGTTCTAATCGGGATTTGTCAAACAATACTAAATAAATTTCAAGGAACTGTGGCAAATCAGTCTACAACAAAAACTACATACCTACATACCGCACTAATACTTATCCTCTGAAAGAGGTCCTTCTACATTGCAATCTTTTCAAAGAACTGCGGATCCTTATTCACCGTCGTAATAAACGGAGATACTTTCTTTATTCGTTTCATCAACGCAACTTATTGTTAAGCATGTCTTAACCCAAATCCACATCTAAAAGAGTTTCTTTAACAAGACGGCTTTCCTTTGAAATAAGTTCAAAATAAACGTGTAAGCCAAATCTCATCTGTCAAGTTAATCGTTATAGCATAATCCCGAAACTTGACAAACGTTGCCTTGAACTAGTTTACTTTGTATACCGGCGACTCATTCATTAGATATTATTGAAAAAGATTAAGAACGCTGTAAGTAGAGAAATAATAAAAGAAACACAAGCTACAAACATCCGCCAACGTTAAGTTTAAAGTAATGAACGGTAAACAAGATTCTGTAGACAGCAAAAAAGGACTTGCAAGAAACTAGCTAGTCCACTTTATTAAATTATATCCCTTCTTCGCTATTTTCTACTTAACCGACATTCTATTCTCTTATGGCAAAAAAAAACTCTTTTTTTTTGGTTAAAATAAAAAAAAAAAAAAGAATTCCAAAATGTTGAATAGGGATAATCCTGTTCCATCCACCCTCATTCTTAAGTTAATGCTGCACTCTTTCAGCGAAAAAGCGAAATTGTGCAAAAAAGCAAAGAGAACATTTCCTTTGAAGCATTTGGAACTTTAACTGGGAATAGTTTTGTAGATTTCTAATTACCTTCAATATTATTATTAATTTGACGCTCGAGGAGGTGTTTCCCATCAGAGACGAACACGAACACAGTGGTGCAGGTAGTGTCGTTGTGACAACATATAAAACATACCCACTGCTAGTGTAGACTAATTATTGCGAAATTGTCGAAAGTGGAAGGATATAACTGAAACTACTGTCGCATTAAAGTCTACGTTCTACGAGTAGATGGCAATTAAAGTTGGAATTTCTAGATGTTTGACAATAGCTAATGAGACGTTTAGCTGGAGGTAATTAAATGATATTAAATGCAATGACAATCATGTGGAAATATACCAATAAGTCATCAGGGATTGGTTTATAGCAGACAGTAAAATGGCTGTCGTCAGAATTTGACATGAATTCTGGGTTATGGTTATGGTAATGATTAAATTAATTATTTGACTGATGACTTGATGAGATATTCAGCAAAACCACTCGGATATATGAGATTAATAAAAATATCATTAATTCCCTGACATTATACTGGAAGAGATTTACAGGACTGAAGATGCGGACAGGGCGGGCTGAGAAACGACAGAGTATGTTGTAAAACCATTAGGGGCATAATTATTAATTTAAGTTTAATTTCAGAGATTTTTGACAATCATTCATCCATCATTTGACACAGTGACAGTCGCCTCGACAAACTTAGACCAACGATTGGGGTCGATTGAGCTAATTTTAAAAACCTAGAGTAGTATACTAGTATCTATCTAATATTTGACAAATTAGTGCTGAGATTCCGATTGTCCTATAACCAGTCGGATCTATATGAACCCCATGACTTTTTTCAGCTCGCTATGCAGATTTTCTACCTATACGGTCATAATAAGAAAGAAAGATTTAGACTTTCCGCTCTCACCTCTTTTCGTACGGTGAAGACTCGCTTAGATTATTCAACACCAAACTCGCACAAAAGTACAAATTTTTATTTTTTTTTTCTAAATACTTCTCCCGGGATAATGTCTTTGGGTTTCTCGGAACATCTACCATAGAAGTACCTATAGAACAAGCAAAGGTCAGCGACTTGTCTTCTGTGCACCAACGGTTGTATATTCGATGTGAGTGTCTCCAATAAGTCGAACTGCTCGTCTCTCTATGCTGTCAAGTAGGTTAAGTGAATGTTTTGGGGCCGAGCTCCATATATGGGAACAATATTCCAGGCCTGGTCTAACCTGTGCTTTGTAGAGAAGGAGAAGTTGATTGGGGTTAAAGTACCTCTTTGCTCTAAATAGGTAGCTCAACTTAGCGGACGCCGATCTTGCGATATAGGATATGTAGTCCTGCCATGTGATTCCTGAATTGACTGTGACTCCTAGAAGGTGCATTGAGACCTTAGGATGGATTGGATGGTCATCCATTTGGATCTGAGGAACTGTTGATGCATTTTTTCTAGAAAATGTTGTGAGCTGTGTCTTGTTTGCATTAAATACAACCAAATTGTCTTTTCCCCACTTCAAGATTTTCTAAGGAATTCGGGAAACAATTTCAGAAGCTGCACAGAGTGAGATATTCTTATTTAACAAGGCTGAAACTACTGTCGCATTAAAGTCTACGTTCTACGAGTAGATGGCTAATATAAAGCCTACTGAAGTTATTTAATCGAAGTCTGAAAAATAAGAGCTTATAGAAAGCTTGATTTGAAGTCATTTCAAATATCCTAGGCCTAAACCAAAGCCTTACACACAATCAATATAAGCTGTGGAAATTAATTGCAGCTCATTAATAAAATAATTCGCTTCCACAGATTTGTCATAACCATTTAGACGAAGTGATACTTTTTCAAACAACTTCAACTAACCGGCTTCGGCGTAGATATAGGTTCAAGCGCCGCCGCCGCACCAATGGGGGCAGCAACACTGTCTGACTTGTTTAGGCTGACCAGACGTCCTCTTTTAAGAAAGAAAGAAAAATTGGACATTTTTTCTTTTTGAAAAAATGTCCAATTTGTCCTCGTTTTGGAATTTCCCAGTTTACGGAATTTTTCGACACCACAAAACTATAACAAATCTTCTTTTCAAAACCAATTTCCGAAATTTTCTGACTCTTTCTGGTATGAACACGACCTAACATTTGAAACTAAAGATGGAAATTAAAATGATGCTTTAAACGTGGAAAATATGTCTTAGAGGTTTATTCAAGGTGTTTAAAATATCTTTAGAGATGGGGCGAATCTCTGGATGAATTTGATTGTTTTACAAGGATAGATTTAAACCAAATTCCCAAAAAATTCAACAAAAATAAATTGTTTGACCAATTTTGGAACCTAAAAATGTTTGTAGAGCAAGAACAAAACAATGATAACTTTTTAAATGCACGAAAAAGGCAGAATACTTAAAAAAAATTGCAATATTGAATTACACAGTGAACTTTTCATACCTATATTGCACAGTTTTTTTTTCCAATTTCTGCTCATAATGCTAATGTTGAACGAATATTTTCTGATAACGAGCCAATAGACTGAAGAACGGAATAGACGTAAAGTCGAAATTGTAAAAACATTTTTTTTTAAATATAATTTAGAAATATGACCTGCACAGAATTTTACTACTAGCTTGTATATTCTAAAAAAAACTCGATATTTCAATTTTTATTTGAGATTTTTGAAGGTGTCCTCTTTTTGGTGGGCATGGATCTGGTCACCCTAGACTTGTTGAACTATGTGATTCAAAAAATCGAGGTAAATTTTTGGTTTTAACAATTGTTACGGTTTATGTCTTGTTACAACTTTAATCTACACTTGTCAAACAAACATAATAATTCTACAAGTTCCTATTGACTTGTGGACTTGTTGTTCTGTGTTATAGGCCCCAGGTTTCTACTTCTGAAGTTTCATCATGCAGCGTTTGACGCTTCCGGACTATTTAAAAATTATAAAAAAAAATATTAAAAATGTTCGATCACAGTTAAATTGGTGGTATACAGTAATGACATAAAATCTTTCTAATAAAGTCAGATCCATTGTCATCGTCATAATTTGAATGTACATATTTTGTTTTATTTTAAAGGTCACCTCTACCTCTAAGAACAACACCCTATACCAATTATTTTTTTTTTTTTGCTCGACCATTGTCAGCCAAGGGAATAGTGCACAAGGCTATAAAAACAGCACTGCGTATTTAAACCTACTAAAGTCGACACGATATAACCACACTCGTTATAAATTAAGTTCTCTTCTACAGTGAATTTCGTGGAATGCTAATTAAATTCCAGCTCCGGGAAAAAAAATTCAAATTTATAAAACACCTTCTGCGTATCTATCTTGAGTTTCACATCCAGATGGTTATAAAATCAAATAAAATTCACCATCATTATGGCAACAATTAGCATAGTCATGAGTCGGTTATGTACAATATTCTCTATCTAAACAAACTTAAAATCATGTTAACAACAAATGTTTACAATTAAATGAAATACCTACTAATCAAAAAAAAAAAAAAAAAATGATTTTTACAATATGTTCTTGTTCATTTCTTTTGAGGAAATGTTTACTTTTAGTTTTAATAAAGTATGCGAATTGGCAATCCCCTTTGTTTTGGATATGAGATTAAGAACTCTTCCTGAAAGTTGAAGGAAACTATTTTTAGCTACCCACATAGAGTGGGCATCAAAATTTAATCGAAAGACTTTTTGGTCATCAATCATCCTCGCACAGTCAGTGGGATGATAATCTCTTTCATTTTTTATGAATCAAGTATTTTCATAGAATATTTTATTTTTTATGTAGGTCTAACCAGAGTATGAGATACGTAGTTGATATATTACACAAAGAGGGTTTTGTTTGTTTACAAAAATGATGGGATGTACTTTGGAAAGTTGAGAATTACCACAATGTATGAGAAGATGTTTTTTTTTATGGACAATAATAAAAAATTTACTGAAATGTGATGAGTTTGTGAATATGCCCTAGATTTTGGAAAAACAAATTAGATGGTTGAGTGAGTCAAACGAGCCGGTACTTTACATGTACTATAGGTACGTATGCAGTTATATGTGGATTATGTGTAAGTAAGAGGCGTCGAGATAAGTTATAGCGACATGCCCCTTGTTTTTAGTTCAGGCAAGGGTTTTTTGATTGGCATTAGTACTAAATACATTCGTATATCAGAAACAGTGCGGGAGTACTTAAATGATTTTAAATTTAAGGAGTTAAATATTACCTTGAATATGAATAAATGAGGATACTGTACTGTCTCCAATAGTGCAAAAATGCATAGAAGAAACAGAAACTGCAACTGTCCCGTCTCCAAAAAATTCGATCCTATGTCTTGACAGAAGTACCTATCGAACATCACCCTGCTTAATGTCACGTCATATTAAGATCCTACCCAACGTACTGTGTGAACGTCTTAAAACGTTCTGCAATACACTAATCGGCACGTACCAGTATGACTTCCGCCCCGGCAGGTCCACTATAGACCAAATTTTCAAACTGATGCAAATCCTGGAGAAGACCAACGAAACGAATTTCAAGTCGAGACTCACCATACAGATATATGACGATGGCCGAATTCGGAATCACGGCAGAACTGATTCAGCTGTGTCGCGTGACATTGCAAAACGCTCGCTCCAACTTACAGTTTGGAATGTAGTTCATTCGAACTATTTCAAACATGCACCGGATTCCGGCAATTAGACGCACTATCATGCGACATATTCAATCTCGTACTGGAGCGAATAGTGCGCAGGGCAGGTGTCAACAGGAAAGACAATATCGTCAACAGCTCCGTGCAACAGCTGGGGTATTCGGACGATATTTACCTACATCATCGGTAGTTCCCAGCGTGCCGCGATAGAACAGGCGAAATCCGTTGGCCTTGAAGTAAATGAGAACAAACAAACAAGTATCAGTCCACCCACAATTTCGAGGTAGTTAAGGAGTTCACATACCTTGGAGTAAAAGTCCACGAATGACACCCCAGTGGCGAAGAATTACCCTAGGAAGCCGCTGCTGCTTTGCTTTGGCAAAACAATTGGGTTCAAACTTCAAAGCTCCTAACTCGAAGGACGAAATATATGCTTTACTAAGCCCTTAGGCTGCCAGTTCTGCTTTATGGTGCCGAGTACAAGACAATAAGCAAGGAGAGCTGATACTGGGCTCCTTCGAAAAAAAAAAAAAAAAATACTTCGGCGGATTTTTGGTTCTGTGCGCGAGGAGGGCAAATGGAGCTGTACCAAGACGTGGTCTACCACGATATCTCGAAAAAAAAATCTCAAAAGCAAAAATCTCGAAAAAAAATATTTAGAAAGCATAATCTCAAATAACAAAAATCTCGAAAACAAAATTTCGAACTAATATAAATTTTTGCGACAATGGTAACAATTTGCGCGCGACAGAATTAATCTAAAAATGGTGTTAAAAAGTGAGATACGCATGGTGCCCCCTTGCAACCCCCCTACTTGTAGGATTTGGAGTAGGTGCAAGGTTGGGTATATGCAAAGTTTATATTATGGGATCAAAAAAAAAAAAATCTCGAATATACTTTTCAAATTTTTTTCGAGATAATAGTCTTTTGAAATTTTTGCATTCCAGATTAAAAAAAAATTTTCCAGATTTTTAGCCTTCGAGATTTTTGTCATTCGAGATTACGTCATGTAGATGATATAGCTCCAGCTAAGAGAATCTTCGAATTCCAATTCCCAGGTTCGAGAAGACAAGGCCGAACCGCCGTTTCAAAGACCAAGATATTGCGGAAGCCAGAGCGCTTGGTCTGAACAACTGGAAGCAGTGTGCCCAGGATCGCAGATGATGGAATGCTGCAGTGTCTCAGACAGAGACTCTTCACAGGTCGGGAGCCTATTAAAACTACAATTGCTTTGGTAACCAGAACACATCAGCGTCACCCAGGAACCTTTTACTTTTTCGGAATTATGTACAACGCCCCTTTTGCACAATCTAGAATGACTAAGGTTGAAGTCTCATGATGGATATTTAAATGTCGTTATCTGGTACGATTAGGGCTTAGTATGTTAGCGATCCTGCTAGCAATAGAATGCTTCTGAAATATATGCTTTACTGTCAAGAAATGGAACAAAGTCAGTCCTAGTAGGTTTAAAGTAGACCTCAAGTATAGACGGATTCAAATAAATGGGTTGGTCCTTTAATACTCTTTTGACATCTGAATCTATTCCTAATGTAATGAGCATTCTTATTAAGCATAGACTTAAGGAAGTTGAGATGGAGCTGTTCAGAAGAAACGAGCTTTACACAGTGGAAGCAAAAACAGCGACAGACTTGTTGTCTCCACCGGATCCTTTTCCTCGAACAGGCGATTTCGATGCTATATATTAATATGTGTACTGTGGATGCTACCATTGATCGTGAGGAAATCTGTATCAGATAGCAAATATCTCTTAAAATTATACAGAGTCCCTGCTTTAAACTACTAGAAATTATCATCCGCTAATCTCATAGTCTCATTGAAGGCGACGGGACATTGAACCAGCAACCACTAATAGTCAATACCAAGGACAACGTGTGTTGTATTTTTTGTCGAAGGCTAAGGTATATCGTCGGATTAAGGATCTTCCCACAGAAGCACTAACTTGGGTAAACATTTTATTTCATAAACACTTATAAATCTTTGTAATTCTTCTGTCCGTGTTTGTTACCGTACTCCTCCTAAACGGCTTGACCGATTTTAATGAAACTTTGTGTGTATGTTTGAAGGGGTTTTGGGGTGGTTTATATTCACAATTGGACCCGGTAGGTGGCGCTGCGATGCGATTCCACAAAAGTTCAAATAGTAACCCCTCAACAATAACTAAAAAATATTAAAAAGCAAAAAGTTCGTGAATAAAATTTCAAATAATAAACACTCAATAAAAAAAAAAAAAAACATGAATAAAATTTCAAATAATAAATAATCAACAAAATAAATTAAAAAGCAAGAAGCTCATAAATTTCTCGACACCCGTGGGAGCTAAAGTTGTAAAATTGTAGACATTGATGTGCATTGTCCAAACAAACAACCGCGCGAACGAAGTGTGGGCGGGATTCCTGGGCACACTTCTAAGGAAACACACGGAGTACAGAATCAGTCCGCCACATTGGTGAAATAAAACGGCCGCAGAACAATGAAAATGTACCTACGAGCAGGCAAAACGTTTGCCGGGTCCGCTAGTATAACTATATAAATAGAAAAATCTCAGAAAATAAGGATTCTTTTGCAATTATAAATATACTAATCAAGATCACCTACGGTACAAGGAAGTCTCATCGGTTCAATAGTATTGCATAATTCCACAAAAAAAGCTGCGAGCTTGACTACTAATGGTTTTCCCAACTAGAAGCGGGTGTGATTTCTACCACGAACCTCGTTGAAACTATATTTTATCCCAAGGTACAACCGGCGACCTAGCCTCACCACTGGTGGTAGTCTGGTTTAACAGGCGTCCGGTTACCTGCCGAACATGCAGGTCAAAGAACAACTAGTAGGGCTCTCTCAGAACGGTGTGCCATAAACTCGCATTATTACGGACTTACGGTAGTACTGAACTGACCACCAGTTTTATTTGAAATAGTCCTAGCTTCATTCATGCATTCATGCATTTTCAATTTTACCCTACCTATTCTACCTATTCTTTAAAAGGCGAAAGATGCTTGAGTGGACCCTCCATTTGGGTTCACTCAAAGTTGTCCCATTCGTGCAACGTAACAAACCTGAAAGAGCATAGTTTGATATCGCAATCAATCTTCAGTTCTCCATTTCCAGCGACTGAATACCCCCTAGTATGCATTTTGTATCCAGAGTCAACTGCGGCCGACTTCAGAAATGGAGAATCGAAGGTCATCAATTTTCCCTGGCGGGCGGCATTATCGTAAAACATTTGTATTAAATCCTGAAGACTGGGTCACTATAAAATAAGTAAAGTCATTCCGTTCCTAAAAGAATGGTCTTCACTATACAAATAAAGTGCCCGAAGGAAACCTAAACGACTGCCAAATAGAGGCTTACAAGCTAAGTCCATGACAATCGACTTACAACGATCTCCCATATCCACCAACACAACATGTCACACAAACCATTCAAGAAATCAACACACAACAAAAAAGGATACAAAAGAAAACACTTCATCACAGAGAAATGCGATATCAAGAGCGGAACGACAACAATATATATAGTAAACCCCCATTCACAAGGACAATTGGGGTAAAGTAATGTGTGCAACCAACAAAAAGGCAGAAAACCCAACCACACAACTGGCCAAGCCACTCAACTGAGACGAACAAAGAAACGTGTGAAGTAAACGACAACGACAATAGAGGACGACAACGATACCAACGACGACGACGATGAGGACGACTCACGGCTCACAACAATATAATACCTGAAGTGGCGTGAAAAGGTCCCGGAAAATATAAGCACGGCGACACATTGTTATACCTGCGATTGACGACATCGCTACAGCCACCATCAACATCATCATTATTATTGTGGCTATCGTTGGCCAGGGCGCCGACCAAGTCAATTGTGCTCGTTGTCATCGACTGCAACGCGGGCACTGTTTCCATCAAATACTCATACGGTGGTGGCTGCGAAAGACTGCGAACTTTGTTGGCACCTTCATCTGATTTGCGATTTCTAGCACGACCTGGCCGATCAGATGGTGTATTGCCCGAGGAGTCAACAACATCGACACTATCCGGCGATGTGACAATTGTCACAAGGCCCACGTCCTGACTATCCAGAGTGTTCAGATGATATTTCAAATTTGCCGGCGGCGGCGGTGGCGGTGGTGGAGGTGGAGGAGGCGCTTCACCAGTAGCTGTCCTCCTGCTTGTTATTAGCTTCGATTGCATGCACTCGTTGTTATTTATTGAATTGTCCTCGACTGGCGCTGCTACTGGTGGCTTTGTTCTGACGTGAGCTAATTGCAATCGACCGGCATCGATTTTCGAGTATGCTGCGACATTTTCCACACCATATACCATCTGTTCCCGATTATTGTCCAACGATGGCTTCGATTCAGTCGGCGAGTCTGTAATTTTGGTTTGCGGTCGTGTCGTAGAGGCGGCCTTGTTGAGCAGCTCCTCTTGATCCTTTTTCGTTATTATATATCCGGAGAGGATGTTCTTACTGAGAATTATCTCATCGTCGTGATGGTGTTGATTAGGCATCGAATGGCTGCCACCGTCCTCTGGTCCACTGTCAGTGACGGTGTAGGGGCTATTCGCTGTCGCTGTTGTCGCCTCCGATAGACTGCTGTGACTACGTCCATCGATTTCGGTTATATCGACCACTTGTGGTGGTGGCTCCCGCAATGGAGTGGATATAATCGTTGCCTGAAGGGTGTCATCATAGCTGCTGCCTAACACCGCTGCCAGATTCGATAAATCGCGAAGAGCCTGCTCCACAACCGGAACATTTTCCACTTGACTGATCGACGGGCTTATGAGGCTGTCTATACTGACAATTGCTGGCCGTGGTGAGGGTGAGCGCATTTGGCGGAAGACACTTCTTATCATCGCCTGTAGCGGTGTCTCAGCAATCACAAGTTTAGGGGGCGTCACAGCGGTCGCAACCACCGCCATCGTGTGCTCCTCTTGCAATCGATTTAATGCCATCTTGGCTTGCATCATGTATCTGTCGATTTGCCGCAGGTCCTCGGTGATTGACTTTTGTATCTTTCCGCACTTTTGCTCCAGGCTGGAGATTTCGCTTCCATTCGATGACGATTTCTCAACTTCGATTGGTATCACGGTGACTTTGGGTTGTCTCTGTATCGGCTCCCCGACAGTGTCCACGTGTCTCTGCTCAACTTCGATTGGTATCACGGTGACTTTGGGTTGCTTTGGCTCCCCAACAGCGCCCACATGTCTTTGTTCAACTTCGATTGGTATCACGGTGACTTTCGCACCCTCCGCCGCCGATGTGTCGTTTGTATCTGCAGGAAATGGTCCGAATAGATACTCCCCGTCGGTGTAGTAAATACCCTTTCGACGTTCGTTCTTTGTCTCAGATACTGATGGAGATTTGTTGCTGCAGCTGGTATCCACTGCTGGAGCAGTATCTCTACCATCATCCCGCCGGTATTTGTCACCATTAGTGGGGCGAGTCCTTGTTTGGAATTTGTTTTCATTTCTTGTTACTGTCTTGTTATCTTCTTGTGGTAGTGCGGCGATATTTTCTTGTTTGCAACGTAATTTCTCATCATCGCCGTCTGCAGCATGTGCCTCTGTGCGGTTGGTGTCATCAATCAAATCAATTGACCTGATGCATGTCGAACTCGTGTCTGTATCCTTTGCATCCCTGGTGGCAGATTTAGAATTTAGTTTCACATTTAATTGCGGTCGAGTAGATGTGTGATTGCGACGGTTTAATTTGGCTTTATGGCCGGTGTCGCTGTCGCAGTCGCTATTGCCAGTTGGACGAGTGCCGCGCGTTAAATTGCCATCATAATTTTTCGTTGATGGACACGAATGGTTGGACGGCTCCTGCTGTCGTTTGTTGTTATTTAAATTTCTCTCTGTGGTGGCACTTTTCGACGAGGACAATGATGATGATGCCGTACGGCTGTCGGCCGGCTTAGTTGTCGATTTTTTCCAACTGCAGTCAATTATACGTGGTGCTGCTGGTTTGGCTGGCCGTTTGGCAGTTTTGTTGTGATCCCGATTATTATTCATCGCAATAGAAACGTAATTAATTTGATTGCCGTTCTGGCTTGCACCAGCACCACCACCAGGCTGTGTTGCTGGCCAAATAGTTGTGGCAATGTCGGTGGGTGATTTTGATTTTATTTCCCTCCTCATCGGTGATTTGTTGCGTATTCTGGGTAATGTCCTGCTGCGTGGTTTCATGGGTGGTAGCTGCCGTTTGGAACTGTATCGATCTAGCGATGCTGTTTGCGGTCGACTTATGAAGTGAGATGCCGGTTTGCTGGGTTGGTAAAATGACTCCGTTCGGCCAGATTGCCGTTCGTCCTTAAAGGGCGGTTCATTGGTGGCAGCGATTTCCTCAAAGTACTGACGTTTCGGTTCGATAATGCCTACATGAAGGTGCTCCACATAGTCAGGCAGGGCGAAGGTCTTGCCCACAATGGCTTCTGTTTTTGAATCGCCTTGCTCCGCTGGTGGCCAATCAGGCGTTCGCGAGCGATCCTTTCTCATGTCAGATGATTTGTACGGAGCCAGCTTCTCCTTCGTATCCTGGCCATGATCGAATTTGCATGCAATGTCATCGATCCGGTGCTGCTTACAGACCTTCTCATCGAAATGTATCTCATCGGAGGCGCTTCGTGATCGATCCGGTGGCGGTGGTGGCCAGCTGTGGTCACGACTGCGATGACGTGATCCACGTCGATTTATTTTTAAAACCGTATCACGGTCAACTGTGATACGCTGACGTGGACGACTTTCACGGGTATTTTTATTTGTTTCTTGCCCCTGTTGCTCATGATGATGATGATGATGATGATGCTGGTGCTTGTTGTGGACTTGGTGTGAGAAAGAAATCATATTTTTTTTTTAATAAAACCATTTCCTTGAGGTAAAATTATAAATTTAGACGATTTATAGGATTATTTGTTGCAAATAATGTTTCTGTTGATGAGTGGCAGTGGCAAGAGTATATAGTGGGTATGGGTATGTTGGTAGGACGATGACTCACAATAGTTTTTGAGAGCTATTTTGGGATCCCACAGTGGGCACAATACACATACCTAAGCTGAGGTGGTTTTGATGAGACAGATGAAAGACAAGTTCTGTTTTGGTGATAAGTGATTCATCACTTGTGCATGACGAATGCTGCCAACCTGGGTGGGTGAGCAATGTACAGAGAAGGACGCATACCTGTCGTTCTTTTGGCGTGGCGAGACTTTTTTGGTTGCACACCTACGAAGCTATGTTGAAATTTAGTGTCATTTGACATACGAGTGGACGTTCGATGGAATTTTTGCGTTAATTAGTTCGAAATGGCCCCAAAGAGGACGAAGATGATGGACATGACGATTTAATTAATTGGCTAAATCGAGTTGGTTTTGATGGAAGCATACGACTATAACAATTTTGCATGTCTTCCATTTGTCTGTACTTCATAAGACTGGAAATACAAACGCGGTCAATGGACGTTTGATCGTGGGCTTAGCTTTTCTCATAACAAAGCCTTGAACAGGGAAATTTTATAGTGAGGCATCATGCTTATAGATCGGCTCGTTTATAGAGAGCACATTTTGTAATAGCTGTTGTTGGTTAAAAACTTAAGGTGTTGTAGTAGGTAGGGTAGGAACTTTAGTTGTGATCATTTTAGCTCATCGTGGTAACCACTCGGTACTGATCTTGTCTATCCGAACGCGATATGCTAAGCATATAAACGAAGCAGATATATACACTATAATGATCTGTTGGAACGGACATTCTAATGTGTCTCAGAAGTCTAACATAAGCCACCCAATGAGAGAATGTATAAGACGGATGAATTCACCAGTGTCGTTAATAGATACCTTAAGGGAGCTATTCCGATAAATTTGGAGCTCAGGTCAGTTACGATATTGTTGGATTATTCAGGGTGCTAATGATCCAGCAAAATGGAAAAGGACAACCACATTTGGATCTGCGCATGCAATTTCGGACAATGCACAGAACACTAGAACGTAAGTATAATCCTCAAAAATCCAGACCACTTTCTTCTTGTAGCCAGGAAAACTAATGCGAATACCTCAGACGCCACAACAACTGTGCGCAAGAGGCAACAAGACCCATTAATCAGTAAGGAAACCTTGTAATAGAGTCACAGTCGGTGTTGGGAATATGGAAAGACCACTTCTGTAGACTGTTAAATGGCGAAGATGACAAAAATAACCCTGCTCTAACTATCCAAACTTCCTGACCAAAATTAAGTGCGAGAATAGAAATATCTAAAGTCAAGTCCAACAAGGCTGCTGGACCAGACGGCTTGCCAGCCGAAACGAAGCGGGAGACGAAGCAGATAGCACCATAGTGTATAGTCGAGAGCATACACTCTATCTCCAAGATTTGGTCGAATGAAAGTATGCCTAATGATAATGACTGAAATCTCAGACTCAAAAAAGACCATATAAACTGGGCCAACTTTAGAGAATCGGTCTCCTTAACATTGCATATACCCGCCATAGATCCTGTCTGGCGTACTATGTGAACGTGTGAGACCATTTGTTAACAAACTGTTTGGTAGGCTTCGATAAAATATGGAGAAACCCTTTGAGGTCCATGTCGGTATCCACGATCTGCTTATTGATCTTAAGGCCGCATACGAAATCATTTATAGAGTTATATAGAGCTGACTAGTTTTGGCATCCCTTATATTCTCGTTAGGTTGTGCAGAATTTTCACCCAGACCTTTGATGCAAGCCTATGATTTGGACAAGGTGATGCGATGTGACTTCTTTAACATAAATACTTGAGAAGATTGTGCGAAACTCACAAGCCAAAACTAAGAGCACAATTTTTCACAAGTCTTTGCAATTACTCGGATATGCGGATGACATTGACTTATTGGCAGAACTCGGCAAATTGTCACTGGCGCCTTTGCAAGTAGGCATGTATTGGGATTGGGACAGAAGCAGCAAAAAAATTACAACTCAACCGAGAATTTTTACTGACAATCGTTGTTTCTTTACCCTAAAAAAGCAATTGAGTGAGATCTTGTCAAAAAACACTAATACCCTGTTCACACCAAGCCGAAAACCGAGTTTTCGTCAAAAAAGTTTAGAAAACTCGTGGATGCATTCACACCGAACACCAACTCGTTTTCGTTTGAAGTTTCAATTAGCTGTGAAACTAGCTATGAAATTTTTGTGGCGACTAGACTTTTATTTTAGTTACTAAACTTCGCTTGTATTGACAGAAAATACAAACAAAATTATATAAGCTACTTGATAATCGTTAACTTATGGTTAAATGCATAAAATAATTAACACAAGCAACAATCAGAATCAAAACATCTGAAAATACCATTTAGTTGTGGCAGGTAGTGCTGCCGTTCTAAAATTATAGAAAAAAAACAGAATAATTTTCTCTTTATGGTGCAAAGATAACAAGAGATTCCACATTTGTAAACAAAAGACTAGAAGAAACGACAGCACTGAGAGAGAGAGAGCTATCCTGTCAGCAGTTTTGCTGAGCTCGCTGAATGTTGCAAAAGGTGTGTCTGCTTCAACAACCCAACGATTGTACTCGTTTTCGTGGCGTTTTCATGGAAAACGACCTCAAACAACTCGTTTTGAAAACTGCAATATGTATTGGAAAACTTCTGTTTTCGATGAAGTTTTCGACTGTTTTCGGCTTGGTGTGAATAGGGTATAAGGAGAGCCTGTACTATATAAGATCATCATCCCAGTCCTGATTTGTGGCGCAGAATCATGGATATTAGCGAAGGCGGATGAAGACATCCTTGGTCGTTTTGTACGAGAAATTCTTCGACTTACTTTCGGTCCTGTTTACCTTAAAACAAGGAGAATAAACAGAGAGATCTACGAGCTGTATAGCGCCGATATCGCGAATCAGTGGACTAAGAGGGCTAGATCATGTAAAGCGATTTGACACCAGCAGCGCTCCGGCCCGAAGAGTCATCGACTCCAGCCCGGACTGAGAGCGAAGTAGACGAATACATCGCCTCTTGCGCACTCAAGTGGAAAGCGACCTCAGCCAACTGCCTTGGAGTGCACTACTTGAAGCAGTTAGTCAAAGACCGCGCTGGTTAAAGCCAGTATCCTCCCCCCGAGATTTACGTTGATCCCATATACGATGGCATATATTTTCAAAACCATTTTGCCTTTACACTTTACAGAATATTCTGTCAGGAGTGGAATACTTTCCGATGAAACCTAGAACGCACCAATTACCCAGTACCCACGGTGACCAATTGCTAAAAGTCAATATCTAACTCCCAATAAAAAACTGCCCAAACCTTCAGCATAAGTCCACTAAATCGACTTTAAACTTGTGCAGCTATAGCACACATTATACTATGTATAGCTATTAACCCATCTAACCTAGATTTTTGAAGTGGAAATCTCATTTATTTCCTTGTTCGTAAACTTTACGACACATCACTTAAGAACGAGTATATTCCACCTGATTTTTCCTTCTCCACAAACACAATATAACAAACTAATAACATTTGCTACCCGCTTCCCATCACCGGTTCACCCCATCACTGGCAGACCTCATGCTTTATTCATTTGCAGTTTGTGTTGCCATGAATCAAACATTTAATAACTTTTCAGCCACCATCCTTCCTTTTCGACCCTCAACTCACCTGTCTGCCATTTTTCTACACGTGTGTATTCTGCAGCAGAAAGGGGTGTGGGGCGTGCACATAAAAGTCCAAATAGGATGATGAAAAAAAAAACAATTTATTACCTCTCCCCATTGAAATCGATAAGTTTTTACGAAAATTGAAGTTGAATTGTAGACCCGCCCAACCCTTAAGCTTCCTCAACTAACCAGTTATAAAAAAGTAATTTTCCGAGGTCGCCTCGCACAGAAGATTATGATCCGTGCGCGCCGTCCCAAAACAAGTGCCTCCCTAAATTGGATACAACGCAAAATATGATCAATGACTTCACGGTCCGCTTGGGCTATAAACCCAAATAAATATTTGAGGCCATAAAGCATACACTCGTGTTGTACAAATAGGCACAGAGAGCATAATAAAAAAAAATGAACATCAGGCAGGCAGCAGCAACAAAAAAAAAGTACCATGGCCCTATACATGAAGTGTCCTTAATTGAAAGATCCACCGAACGGAAATGGATGGTAGATGAAAAAGCCGTTCTACCCGTATAGTATCATCATCGCGTTGAACCTATAACTATCGGCATCGGCATGTTTCGAGTTGATTCTGTGGGTTCGTATATAAAAATTGAGTTATCCCTCTGGTGAAACACGGAGTTGAACAACTCCTCGATGACAAAGGCTTTTCTTTGGCTTTAAGAAAACTTTAAAGGACATTGCGGGACGTCCGTCGAACCGCACTAAATGACCTCTCACCACAGCAAACAGCGCAGAGGATGAAGCCTTTCTTCTTGTCATTGCCGTATGTAATAATATGTTTTTTGGGGATCGTTAAATCCTTACCCATATCCTTGGGTAACAGTGCAAATCAATAATACCCCCACTCCGCTCAACGTACAGCCAGAGATACGACCAAAACTTAGAAAGATAGAGTTAACCATTAGGGATATCCTTCCATTTAAGTGTTGAGCTTTAAAGATTGACCCGACCATCATAGCGCTGGGTATACGAAGCCACAGCAGCCGAACCGAACCATTTAGCAAGGCCAAAAGTCCTCCGAACTCACTGATGCGTATACGAGAGTACATATGAATACTGGGAGCTGGTAGGACGATATTCGTACATACACGCACCGCACATGGTTTCCGAAGGAAATCTGATAATGTCCATCCACACAGCAGCAGCACATGGATTCTCGTTTTATTGATTACCCATTTTAGGATATGTGTAAGGATATGCTAAGACTTAAAAGCCCCAATATACACAGTTGCGACGAGTAATACCATCGAACGGAGGGAAAGAGTAGGGCCAACCGAATGGGCACCATTTTGGAACGTGTACATTAGCCAAGTTAATCCTTAATCATATAGTTGCGGTTTATACTACACTCTAAGTCCGAGGACTTAAGTGTAATATACATCTGTTGTATAGGCCCTCATATATGGCAGTATGCTGCAATGTAAACAGAAGCCATGGGCTTATGAGTTCCAGCAAAAGGGGTGCTATTCTGGCCCGCAATAGTTCATTAGAAGAGTTTTTGTGTTCCCTAATACTGAGGGCGATATACGAGTACTGATGGATGATTCTCTCCAGTTTGTGGGCACTAATGAGAACTTTCGCTTTAAACTTAACTTGGTGTATGAAAACATGGTAAGTGCTCTATTGGAACTAACGCTTTTGGCAAATTCCCCCTAAATTGATGACACAAAGGATGTGGACGCAGTCTTAGGGTTTTTTATTTGAAGGGAGTTCACATGATGTTTTTGGAAATTGTATAACGTGTTAAACGGTGTACCTAGAATGTGTTTATAGAAATGTGTGTGCACTTACCACCATATTGTTCATTTTCCTCTTCCTCGAGCGCTTTTAGAACGGCCGAGTTAGCCAGGTTGGATGGCTTAAGGAGTGATTCGTCTACTTCGATCCTGTAATGAGAAAAAAAAGAAAGACCAAATTAGTTGAAAGTCAATATGGAAAAGGTGTGATATTAATTGATTTTGTATGTACGAGTGAGTCGGTTCCTGGCCTTTGCAGACCAAGCAGGTGAAGAGATATTTTGCTTCAAACTTTATACGAGAGGTTTGCTGTCCGTCTTTCAATTTGCATGTTAGCTTCAATGATACTTTAAAAAAAAAAACGTTTTTCTGTGAAAAATTATTCATTTTTACTATTTTGACGAAAATTTTACTGTAATCGTTTTCAACTTACGATGTCGAACTGGGAATGAATGAAAAAAGTTTTATTATTCAAATATAGCCGACTTTAGCAAAGAGTACTCGGTTGGTGCAAGTATTGGTGGCTCATTTCGGAACATCCTCAAAAGTACTTCAAAGTTTTAAAAAACAGAAAATATTCATAGAATTTGATCAAGGAGGACAACGTTTTTCACTTATCCGTGCGAAATTGAGTAACGTCATTGATAGGTGAGCGAAGGTAGGCCGGTTAGCTTAGACACTTGCTATCCTATTCACCAGGGTAGCCGTTTTTCCTTGGACTTAGGAAAAGGTGAATAAACTTAAGACAGAGCCCAAATATAGCATTGTCCTAGATAAACATATTTCTGAACCACCAACAGTCAACATTCGAGATAGCAGGTATTGAGGTATATCGTAGCTTCAACCAAGAAGATGCAAAAAATGAGTCGACAGGTTTAAGGAAGTTTTCTGATACTACCGAATTGTAATTTTGGTTAGTCTGAAAAGCCTGCACCCAAAAAAGTTTTTTTTCTAGCCACGGCAACTTTTTTGCATCAGTTTTATGGTAAGCTGATGTGGCAACCACCACAACTTTATGGTAGTTAGGGACTTGTTTACCTTGGCTATCCTGTAAAATCTGACAATGTCACCATAGCATAAATAAAAACGAGTTACACTTGCCAACACGTTTCTTTGACTTAAGAAGGCAACTGACGAGTAATGCCTTGTCAAAAAACACTAAGGAGACTCTATGAAGACTCTATGAGACTCTCTTTTTGGTAGTTTCGAACGCAAGATTCTTCCAGTGATTTTCGGTCTCGTGTGTATTGACCCAAGTATAGACCGACTTTGGAGGAAGAGAAAATTTAACCGCGAACTCTACGAGCTGTACAGCGATATAGGCGTGGTGAGAAATGTTCGTCTCAGTCGACTGAGATGGCTAGGACACGTAGAGCGAGTGGACGCTATTGCTCCGTCACGAAGAGTCTTTGATTCCGACCTACATAATTGCGCCAATCACTTTTATTTGGTTTCGTGAAAAGTGGCACTGTAGCAAAAGCCACTTCCTCTACTGTGGGATAATTCTCGACCCTGCTCAAGGCTATGGAACTGGTAATCATAATTGACTTGGTACGTACCTACCATATGGATGCCTTTGACTGGAAAGTAGGTGGTCACAATGGACATGCCATTCACACATCAAAGGTCCAACATCTTCTCACCGTTTGCGATTTGATCGGGGTCACTACAACCTTACTGCAGATTCGGTGCGTACAACTGCGCTAGATCTAAAGTTGATCTTTGAAGGTTCAAATCTCTCTTCTAATTGTATTCACTTGAATACTTTGCCTACCAGCCTGGGATTTGTGAGTATCCCCACTTCCGCCTGAGCAGACATTAAATGAGTTTCCATTTCCCCCCATCCGCAAATTCCACAATTCGAGAAGCCCTTTTGCTTTGTTGAGGTAATACCAACTATACCTAATCGATATTTAACAACCTTTCCAACTAGCTCCAGGTCTTTTCCTGTGAGCGAAGACATTTTCCACGTGCCAAACCTAAGTCGATGCTACTTGTTCCTACTTTTGCATCCACCTTTTGAATGGTTTGGGTTGCATGACCATTGACGTGACGTTAAGCTCGTAGCCGTTACGAGTTAAACCCGGTTGGTTTCCGAGCCTAACAAGCCGACCACTAGACGCTCGCAAACTTTCACCCCACAGACCTGGTTACAAATGGTACTCTGAACTTACTAATGAGAAGAAAACCAAACATGGAAGGACAACGAAAAGATTTGCCTATTCCATGTGGAATGCACGTTAGTGAAAATCCACTCGTCTCTTTAGAAGCCGCCAGGGTCACGGAGTCTGGAGGGCCCAACTTTTATGTTAGTTAAGGGTGTGAAGGCAGCTCGCTACTTGATAGACCAAAATTAAATCGGCAGGAGGAAACAAGTGACATCCTGGAAGTTATAACTCTGTCGGAGAGACCTTGGCCGGACATGACTGCACTGGGGGAGATGTTCTCCTCCCAGTCTAGTAACGTTCAATCCATACAGTCCGAGACAGAGAGCATACTTCTAGAAGACACTCTCGTTCCCAGCTCCCACAGATCAAAAGAAGACTCCTAGAACCTCCGAGCAGAAAACCAGAGACGGTTACAAATGCTCGTTGAAGTTTCTAAAGAAAATGAACACCAGAGATGTTGCTAAGCTCTCTGAAAGAGATAAGGCTCTGATGAAGAAGCATGCCAAGAAGGTCAAGCAGTACGAGAAACGTTATGACAAAACGACACATCCCGTAAAAGGCAAAGATCCTAACATCTGTGTAAATATAATCTGTGGAACATCTCCTGTGTCACTGCCCAGCCTTCCAAGAACGCCGCTACTCTTGCACCGGTTCTAGCAGATCTAGCAACGATACCTCTATCAGATTTTAAAAGATTCATCAAGAGATCCGAATGGTTTTGTTAGATGCATGTCCTATCATGTACTACACAAGGGTAATCACAATGAGCCTCAATGGCTTCTGGGTGAAAGTTGGATATATTGCAAACTGTCCCTCTAACCTAACCTATACGATATGATTATTTTGACACTTGACACTTCAAAAGTTCTGTTCGTTTCGAATTTTCTTCTCTCAAATATTGGTTCTGTTTTTTAGACTGGTATAATCCAAGACGATTTTTCGATTTAAGGATAAAGAAAGAGTACTAGTCAAGTATGTACTTTAATTGATGAGTACCTAATGAAAAATCCCGGATCCCGAACGTTCTTTGGTAGACTAAAAGGAGTACATGAAGAGTAAACAAAAATATAAAAAATCATTCTAAATTGAATACGCAAACTGTAATTACCCAAACTGACCCAAGTAGACACTAGACATCTGTTTAAGTTGAAAACTTTCGAATAGGCTGAGTGTAACTGGTGAGCTAATTAGTCTGGCAACACTTGTGGTTCATAAGAAATTAATTTATTGGCAGGCGTTGCCTCTTTTCTGGCCGTATAGTAATAATTATAAAACCGATTTGGGAACATATTGGATGGAATTTGGTTGGCATAGCTATTTGTGAAAATGGAAATATACGTGAACTTCCTAGAGATTTATTCCGAAATGAGCATCAAGTCAAATTGTGCCTCTAGAAATGCTTGCAAAATAAAATAATGTGTTAGCTCTCTCCTTTATTATAAAGGAGAATGAACTCGATGACATCACCATTACCACATGTTCATGTTCTGATGTTTAATAATTACAAGAATCGCGGGTGTAGCCCAAGCTTAGCTTTTACATCAAGCAGGGTCTCCCTTAAA
Source organism: Cheilosia scutellata (assembly GCA_955612985.1). Lineage (NCBI taxonomy): Eukaryota > Metazoa > Arthropoda > Insecta > Diptera > Syrphidae > Cheilosia > Cheilosia scutellata. The sequence goes on along the minus strand of OY015311.1, from coordinate 41,672,627 downwards.
ACGGATTGATTTATTTGTCTGAAAATTTAATCATCTTGACCAAAATCAGAGGAGAATCAATAACAGACCCACTTAAACTTCTCGACAATTTTACATTGAATCGGCGTTATGGAATCGACCACCATTTTAGATTTGTTCACGTTTACATTCATTCCAGCATTAAAACAGTCGGCTATAAACCTATCGAATGTACACCGAAGTTCAGACAGTCAGTTCAGTCTGGGAGGAATAAAGGATGGCCAAGACACCAGGGGCCTGTACCACAAAACAACAAGTCTAGTTAAACAGGCAAATTTTAACAATTAACAATATTTTCTGTAGGGTAAAGTCGGGGATATGGCACCCTTTCAATATCTCCCACTGACGACTTCTTTTCAAAATAGAGACACCAAAATATCATTCATTCTACTGAAGTATGTTGATAGGTGCTGTAGACATCGCAGTAGCTCATACAGTTTTTTTGTGACAAGGTGAGTAAAAATAACTAGAGTGAATTTAAGAGAAAAAGTTTTTTTGTGGTTTACTCAAGTAAGTGTAGATAGGTAAGTTTTTGGCTCCGGCTATCCGCTTCAGCATAATAAGAGAGTTAAATCGATATGTAATTGCTTTTGTTTACTGTGCTGAGTGAGTTTGCATGTTTCATCGTGTTATTTTCAATATCAGTGATACCTTTAAAAAGGGGAAATGGCACCCAAAAATGTGGGGATATATGGCGCTGGTGACATTTCACCCTCTCAGTACGTATAGTTGCTGGAAATGACGTCATCTCCAGACAAAAAAAAAATTGTATAGTATGGAATAGACCGGATGTCAAATCAATAACCGATCCTCGTTAGTGATTGCAGAGAAGGGATCACACAATGTAATTGCAGTCACATCTGCAGAGAGGTAAGACCGTAACGGTCATCAAATGCTGCAACGCAGAAAAATTGTTTTTATCACCAGTCAGATGATTGGATTAAGTGTATAATGTGCCATTTTAGCCACATGACTCCTGCACTTCGTATATTAACACATCCAACAAGTACAACAACAGTAATCAAAAGAAAAAGCAGGGTGCCATATACCCCTTCAGATGGCGCCATTTTTATACCCGGTACCACACTGTGGTGAGGGTATATTCACTTTGTCATTCCATTTGTAACGCCCATAAGGAGGCGTTGTAGGTATGACAAACTATATATATTATTGATCAGCATCACTTTCTTAGTCGATCTAGCGATGTCCGTCTGTCTGTCCGTCTGTCCGTCTGTCCGTCTGTCCGTCTGTCCGCACGATTACGGCCGTAATTTAAGAGCTATCGACTTGAAATTTGGTATGTAAGCTTTTATCCACCAAACTGAGGCTAAGTTCGAAGATGAGCAAGATCGGATGAAAACTACTACTACCTCCCATACAAAAATATCAGATTTATATAGCTTTTTATGTTAAAAATTAAATTTAAATAGGTACAGTAAAGATAGAAAGTTTAAACTTTGCACATATTATTTCAATAATATTTAAAAATGTTTGACAAAAAATTAGCTTGGTCGAATAAAAAGTACCCATACCTCCCATACAAATATATAATTTTTTAATACTAAATTTTTTTTTTTATTTTACAATAATATAGTACCGGGTATTTGAGCTTCGGCATAGTCGAAGATAGTTGTCTTACTGGTTTCGGTTATCTTTTTTTTAAGTGTTTTTTTGTTGCAAAAAAAATATGTTTTTTTTAGCTCTGAATTCCTTTAATGTTCATATTTTACGCTTTTAAATGAATTGAAAAATAAAGTTATTTTTGTTTAAAATAAAAATCTTGTTTATTTTCTGAGTTAAAAACAAAAACAAAAAGGGGTGCCATATTTGCCGACTTTACCCTACCACCAAAACATAAGTTAACTATCGTCTTAACACTTGTTAACACAAATTCTAACAAATGGGAAATTTGATGAATTCTCGGTTTCTGTACCACAAAACAACAATTGTTAAAATTGTCTGTTAAATTGTTGCGAAATTCTAACTGATGAATAGAAAATTGTTAGCTCGTAACAAGTTATATTTCTTGATTTGGTTTTCGAGATTTTTAAGTGTTTTTATACCCTCCACAGGAAGGTATATTCACTTTGTCATTACATTTGTAACGCCAAGAAGGATTCACCGGAGACCCTATAAAGTATATATATTCTGAATCAGGATCACATTCTGAATCGATTTAGCCATGTCCGTCTGTCTGTCTGTCTGTTGAAAACACGATAGCGTCCAGACGAATCAACCTAGGCGACTAAAATCTGTGAGAGGACTTCTTTTTACCGTCGTCAGGTTGGTATTGAAAATAGTCTATGTCGGTCAAGTAGTTCTGGTACCTCCTATACCAAACCAATATGGCATGGCAAACATTTTACATGACTTTTATGCAGTGGAGGGTATCAAAGCATCGGCCAAGCCGATGATAACACTATAATTGTTTTATTTTCTATTAAATTCGAATCATGATTATAAACTGTTTAATGTTTGTTTTGCATTTATAAGACAAAAATCCCAAAGCCAAAGTTTCCAAACTGCAATTTCCAGCAGCAAAAACTCCAAGGCTGATCAAGTAGTAAAACAGGCGACTATAGTAATTATTTTATTAAACAGTAGGTACCTAAGTGGACCGCTTCATGTGATTAAGGGATTTAAACTCTCTTATCGCATGTCGCAGGTCCTGCTCATACAACTTCGTTTGGTGGTACAGAAACTAACTTCGCCTGTTAAATTTATATCTTAAGAAATTACTTGTTAAAAAGTTAAATAGTTTTTTTGTGGTACAGGCCCCTGGTAAGAGCAAAAAATTTTTAGGTCTCGAAAAGTTGCTTGCCAAATCCACATAGGTAAGTAATGAAAATGAGAGGAGACAAAAAATCTCCCCTGACGAAATCCAAAGATAATAGTAAAAGGCATTGAATTTTTTTGCAAAATTTGTATCTGAAAAAACTGGCCAATTAATCCATACTCTTGCAGTAGATGAATTCGGCTGCATTTTTTCAAATCTACAGAACATGTGTAGAAAGTTGTGACTTACTTCAAGCCTTCTCAATTACCGACCTTTCTGGACTAAAACTGCACTAATCATCCTCACTGTAGCCTTTACACCAAAGCTCTGCAACGTGAAGCCAAAAACTGTGGCAAGGAGTCCTAAAAGTCATAATATACTAGTTGAGCCAATACCTTTTCAAAATTTCTGAAAAGTGGTAATCAGCTAAGTTTGCCAATTTCCTGGCTTTTCGTTGCATTTTCAAGCCATTTTAATTGCACTAAAGTGAAATTCAACTTTTCTTCACCTATATAAGCCCTTTCTTTACATTGAGCCTAATTTCCGAGCTGCTCCAGGCGATGAAACTGAAATCGTCGTGGTTCAATTGTTTGCCAAGCACCTCCCGGGCGTTTTAAGCTACGCAGCTCTTTTCTTGCTGATTTTACTTCGCCTTATAAAGCTGCATACTCCAACTCAGCATTTGGTAGATTTAGTGGATATATCCCCCACCAGGCTTAGAATTGACCCTTCAACGTTAATCTTTAGGGTCACATCTGTCCTCCTAATGCAATCCACTCCAATACTATGCCTTCCAGGCTTTGTGCTACTCCATATGTGAACCGTAAAGTTCACAAATTTAAAGCGCCTTTGCTTTATTAGGAAGATACCAACTATGTAGATATATCAAAAAACCTATACATGGTTTGAAGACCCATTGCTCGAAATCGTTTCGGTTTTAACATGACTGGCAACTGGTCGCAAACAGCTGCCGCTCAAGCCTGCCTCTAAGAGTCGCCCTAGTCTAATATAGGCTTGGAAATATTCGGAGCGACCTTATTTCAACTTGTCATCTTGGGTGCGGCCTTAGACATATTATCCACCTTCAACAACTGAGAGAATTTAAGCCGCTCTCCTCAGCATTTTTCTATCAAAATCTTTCTATTTTTTAAAGTTCTTGATTGTCTTGACTCTTAAAGGTATAGAGACCCCTTACCTCGACGTCTCTTCTTCTATTTCCTTGCATCTAAGACCTATCCACAAGTTTGCCCCCATAGACTGCGGTTCTATAATGTGCATCTTTGTGTGGTGACATTAAGAGCCCTCCACTTGCAGTTTTAATGGTTCGATTTACAGTCGTCGCTATACTTGCTTAAGTGTGGGATTCGTCTTTAATTTGAGGAGTTTGTATGATAGCCTACTATAGATCACCGGTACTTTCAGTGACTATCACATCCGGACGCAGCGATTTTTATAGCATCTGCGGCACGTTTCTTTTTGGCAACCTTTCACTCTTGTACCGATTTAGCTTCTAGATTTATTTCATCTCCTCTGAAACAGATAAAATTCGGCGAACTTATTTGAGTCTTTCTTGGAGCAGGAACTTTAGGTGATTGCTCTTCGGACCGGTTAAGATTGACTGCCATATTATATATACCATATCTCTGTGTATTTTGACGTATCGGATAGACGATCTGTTTTTGTCTGTCGCCCGCATTTCCTTGTGCATTCATTCTCGTCTCTGGAATATGTTATCACTTGGGCTAAAGATCTTTGTCTGTTAATGCAGTTGAGATATCTCATTCCGAAAAGTGGATAACTCGGATCCCCCTCCCAAAAACGGACTTTATGAACGTATGTATATATAACCATTTTTTTTTCTTTTCTCTATAGTTGTTGAGCTTGTTCCTATAGAAATCCATTACACCGCTAACTTGTACTCGGGATCCGACACCCTGCGCCATAACTTCTTTCCTTTTTTGCTGTTACAAGTGTTATGATTGATGAACGTGCCTAGACATAAGCGTGTCTAAAAGTTCTTGAAGCGACGATTGGGAGCACGTTAGGAACACTTCAAGTATTCACATAAAATGAGAAAAACCCAAGCTCATGCTTAGTAAATTCAGCTTTTCCTTAGTCTAAACAAGTGCATCATAGGACCATGATGTGAATGCTCCAAGATTTTAAGTCCTGAAGTATAAAAAAAACACAAAAAGCAAACAAAAGCCTTTAGACTTCGGTAACTTTTTTCTAGGTCATTGAATAGGACTTCCTACAACAATAATTCGCTTCCCTTCCTATAATAATATTATCTCGTGTAACTGTGTCAGTTAATAAAACCATGCTTGTGTTCTCGCCATTATGCAAACTCAATAATGTATCAATCTTGGAAGATGGGAAGCGAAGTTCTCTATAAAATTACAGTACAAACACATAATTCATGAAGTAATGGTACTGCTGTCACATTTTTTTTCTTAATCCCCTGCACTTAACTCATTTACTCTTAAAATTCCTTAATCCCGATACTGGAGCACTGTTCCAGCAGTTGCTATTCTCACGCCCTCTTCGCGATACGCCGCGCCGCGCCGGCCGCGCGCCGTCTTTCTTATTCTTCGTTGCCGTTGGCAATTGCGATTGATTCGATTATAGGTTAATATTAGCATGCCCTCGAAGAGGACTCCTCATCCCTGGTTCGTCATCGTCCTCCATCCAGCGAAGACGACTAGGACTACAATGCAAATGGGGGCCACTATGATTATAGCAGAAAACTAGCGCCACGAGCCCGACTCAAACCGTATACCAATAAAATGCATGTCCTTTAAAGACAGTTGGTGGGACTACGGCTGCTGCTGATGCAGGCGGTCACCCACCCGCGACACAGTTTTGTCATCGTTGTCGTCATCGTCGTCATCCATTTGTCCTGCTCCTCCTCTTCCGACGATGATTTATTTAAAAGTTCAATGCGATTCCAATTCGCAATCGATAACAATGAGTAAAAGCAATTTCATTTAAATTGATTGCATTTACATAAAGCAACTTTATTTTGTATTTGCGTCCTTTTGTAGGATCCCTGTTTATCATTCATATACGCGCACATACGAGTATATGTATATTCGCGAAGGGGGGTGGCGCCATGGTGTCTGTTACACACTAATGTGAATTTATCATGCGCCGATATCGGTATGCAGTAAGCCGTTTTTTGTCCCGTAACAAGTTTTATGCTTTTTGCGAGTGCATATTGTCAGTTATATCCTGTGAAATCCTGTCTATGCGATTTGCAGTGTGAGAGTCGGCAAATCGAATTTATTTAATTTCGATTACTTTGGCAAATTAAGTAATCGAAATAAATTGGAATCAATTTGTGTGTCTGACTATATTTTTGCCCCGAAAATATGTATTTTTCTGCACGCGCATCCTGCAATTATTTAAATGCGGCGCGTTGGGACATCCGTCAGTTGGATGGACAAGTTTTGGGTGTTTGTTTTAATGATACTGGAGTTGAAAAGATTTAACTGATGGTCAGAATTGAGTAGAGGGTTTGTTTGTATAAATTTGGGCATGCGAATGGGGTGAGTTTTTTTTCCCCGTTTTATCAGACGTATAGTGGATTTTTGAGCAACTCATTTTCAAAAATTTCATTTTTCAGAAATAACTCACACCTATTGCCATGATATTGAAATTGCAATAAAGTCCAAAATTACGTTTTGGACCTTTTTATATAAGACTTTATTTCATGGAACCGATATTGAATCCTAGTGTACAAGGAAACTACGCTGGACTAATCTTAATACATTGTTACAACTTTGTTGGAACTTTGTCCAGGTGAAAGCGGAAATATGGCGTTAGCCAATAACGCCCAAGGAAATAGCACCCAAGTCGATTTGGAAATAGCGCCCAAAAGTAAACAACAAGATGGAAATAAATCCCAAAAGTAATTTGTAGTTTAATACGTATGGGGCATGCTTGTCCCCCCTGCAATCCTCCTGTTTGGGGTTACTGTCAGATTTGGATTATGTGCGAGATTGGGTATATTGAAGGTTATATTTTTGTAGTACAAACTCCCACCTACTCCAAAATCGAACAGAAAGCCCAAGCAGGGGGGTTGCAGGGGGCAGCATGCCCCCATACTTATTCCACTGTTTATGCTTTTCCACTTACTATTTTGGGCTTTACTGGTTGTCAAAAAAACGAACCCTGGAAAGGAAAGAACACCCAAAATGACGAAAAATTTAGCAACAACAAAATGTACAAGTTTTTTTTAAGGTGTTATTTCCAAATTGATTTGGGCGTTATTATCTAACGAGTAACGACCGGAAAGATATTTAAGTTTATAACCGGACCGTGTCGCAAAGACAATCGCCTGCTTACAGTGTCATTACAGCGTATGCTATATAGAAAAGGCGTACCCAACTCGGCACGATGACTATTGGTGTATGTATAATATGTAGTAACATCGAGGAAATTGTAGGTATCCGTTTGCCACCTACTTTAAGAATGCTCAGCCCTTAAAAAATCAGATTTATGATTCGCAAAGGCTTCTTCGTTCATAAACTGGATGATCTGGAGGGACCCCAAAATACCCCAGATATTTAATATGGGTGGCTTCAATAGATAAACGGACATTATCTCCTCACATACTCCTGAGACGAACTAGATGATCTGAATATAAGAATTCATGATATTCTTGCAGATCCTATAGAACTAGGTAGTTCAAAGCTATTTTTTGTGCTGTAAAGCATCGTTTTATTAAATAGGTTCATTAATAAACAGAATGGACCCATCGGAACACCCAGTTACCTACCTTACCCTTGACTTAGCAGCCGAAGAGTTTATAAAATAACTATGTCACTATTTGAACTACAAAATTCAAAGAGTAACGAATAAACTCCTCAACACAAGTTAATTAAAGTTTTTTTTCATTTCATTTCATTTTCATTTATTGCTTTTAATGGTTTGTACATTAAGATATAATCTTTTATAGTACTTAGTGATTTTACATTAGAAAAATTTAAAATAATGTCTTAAATCTAGTTTACATCAAGTATCTTAATCTAAGAGGTGAGACATGGATGGAGAATCTGAGTTGAGAAAGGAAGGGGATAAAAGGTTGAGATTTAGTGGGATGAGTTGGAGTTGGAAAAATGTTGTAGTATTGCACTTTTAAAATTGGACGGATTAGAAATATTTTTAATTTGAGAGGGTAAAGAGTTCCACAGTCGAACAGCATGGATGAAAAATAAACGTGAGGAATTAAGGTAATTACATCGAGATGGAATGAGCCCGATAGTTCTAGAGGATCGAGTGAAATTAAGTCTATTATACAAGTAAAAATATACAATTCCTGGCGTTGATATATTCTTGCAGGGTGCAACCAATTAAACCCCTGGCAAACTCAGAAATATGGTCGTATCCAAGGTATATAGAACTACAAGGTATGATATTCCGCGATTAATTTTTCGTTTTTTCTGCGCATGTACGTCACTTGACGACAACGATTTTAACGTTTCTGTGAAAATATATTGAAATACGGCACAGAAAACTGCACAAGTTTCATTTTTAATAACAATAATGTTTTGTGTGCTGTTTTCAATGTAATAGAATAGTAAACAAATTAAATAAATTATTATCTGTTGCCTATGTTTTGTCGTCTGGTGACGTCACTTTGAAGAGAGAGATGCAAACAAACATGCGCAATATCATACCATGTATTTCTATATACCTTGGTCGTATCTACGAATGCCATAAATATAACGCACTGCATCGTTAAAGGCAACTTGAAGTTTACGCTTGGATAGTGAGTCAAGACTGCTGTAGACCACCTCAGCATATGTTATGAGTGGTAAGATCAATGCCAATACCAGCTTTCGTCGAGTTTACTGTGGAGTAAAATAAGCACTGATCCACAATTTGCGCAGACATCCATATATACGACCGATGATCACGTTAGTATGATTATAACCAGATAAGTTCCGGTTAATTGTATAGCCAAGACTAGTGACTGACTCAACCGCTTTAATTTTATTGTTGTTTAGTTGTATTTCAGGTAGGAGACACAAATTAAAATTATTTTTTGATATATGAATTATCTGGGATTTTAGTGGATTTAGTAGTAGACCATTAGCTACTGACCAAGTGTGAATATGTCTTAACTCCTCGTTAATGAGAAGGACAAGTTCATTTAGGTTGCTGAGTGGTTTAGCTAAGCGTAGTTGGACATCATCTGCATATAGGTGTACCGAAGAATATTTACACACTGAAGGAAGGTCATTTATGAACATGCAGAAGAGTATCGGCCCTCATATTGACCCTTGAGACACTCCCTGCTTAATTTCTTTTAAATATGAAAAGCGTTCACCTGATATAACCCTTTGCGATCTGCCAGAAAGAAAACTATTTATCAATTTCACAGCCCTTTCGCTGAAACCAAAGTTATTCTTCAGTTTTCAACACAGGATTTCATGATTTACATTGTCGAAGGCCTTCGAGAAATCTAGTAAGCAAAGCAACGAAACATAACCCCTGTCATAGTCTTGCCTTATTTCTTCTAATAAATTGACCATAGCTGTTCTGGTTAGCTCTGAAACCGGATTGCTGAGCGTAAAGCAGTTTATTAAGGGATAAGTGCTTCGTTATCTGCTTTGCAATAATTTTCTCGAATGCCTTTGATAGACAGGGAAGAATGCTAACCGGTCTAAAGTCGGCCGGAGAAGATGGGTTAGTTTTCTTTGCTATTGGCAGTACTCTTGCAATTTTCCAGAACTGAGGAAAAGTTGATGTTGTTATGCACCAGTTAATCACATGAGTGAAATGGGAAATAATTTGAGGTAAGATAAGTTTGATGAACCGTATTTGAAGGCCATCCTCACCAATGGAATTGGACTTAATAGCTGTTACGCATTCAGTGATTTCGAATTCGGTGGCTACTACAAAATCCTCAAGTATAGGTACAGAGCTTACAAAGTTTGATTAAAAGCAAAACAACTATCAGTAGGATTATTATACCCAGGAAAAAATTATTTAGTACATCCGGATCAAACACACATTTAGAGTCATTGCTTCCACTGGAGATACCAATTTTTCGTAAGTTACTCCAAAGTTTCTTCGCAGGGAGGGAAGTATTTAATTTAGAGGCAAAGTAGTTTTTCTTTGATGCACGCAGGATAGAAGTTGAGTTATTACGTGCCACTTTGTATGCAGACCAATTAACATCAGATGGCCTACGTTTCCATTTGCTGTATAATTTGTTCCTTGTTTTTATAGCACTAACAACTTCAGACGTAAACCAAGGACATGATTTATTCTGAATTTTAACTCTTTTGATTGGTACACATTCATCATACAATTTAAATAATATTGATTGAAACAGTCTTACTTTTTCATTCGGATCAGCAGTTAATCGGCATTGTTCCCAGGGAGCCGAAGAAGTTGCAATTTGAAGGGCATTGACATCAATGGAATTGAAATCTTTAAATGTAAAAGTATCTGGGATAGCAGTTTTCGACAAGTTAATGTCATAAGTACAGAAAAGTAGATCATGATCTGAGATATCAAATGATAGTTGATCGAACAGAAGAACAAGCGATAGACACGAAACAGCAGTGAGATCTAGGTGACTAGGTAACTTATTATTCGCAAAACGTGTAGGGTAGGTAGTATTTACTAATTCCATTCCAACTGAAGAAAATGAGTCCTTCAACTGAAAGGCGAGTGAGTCGTTTTTCAATAAGTTGGCATTGAAATCACCGCATATGATTATGTGTTCGTATAGTGCACAATATTCAGAAATAGATGAAAAGAAGGGCATGAAGGAGCAACTTCTCTTATTATTATAAACGCATGCAACAATACATTTGGTAATACTGTCCCGTAATTCAAATAGAATGTATTCACATCCTATGCCACTGGACTTAGTAATGATGTCGCATTTTATATTTGATTTGCAATAAGTTGCAACTAATAACTTAATCCATATAAAAAAGAACATAAGAACCAACTACTGACACAGTGAACCCCATTGTTATCCAGATCCTGTTGGCCACAAGACCAATTTGCGCAAGTATTGTCATGGAAATTAGAAATAAATGTGGTAATCGTATTATACGATTTTTAAAATCGATATTCTATGACAGTCTGTTGATCTGTATAATACGATTATAAAACAAATATTGCTCAAGTTAATCCAATTATGACAGTTTTAAACCCCCATTTACTCGCCTTCTATTTATTGTTGTACTTAAATTAAAAAAAAAATGTTGAAAATAAAAAAAAATAAATAAATAGGTGGCGCAACTGCCGGTAGACACGCTAGGCCTAGCTTCTCGCAACCTTTCGTTTGGGTGAGTTTCTATTTTTGGGACGAATGGAAAGGACCTACAATTTTATGCCGATTCCGAACGGCTGAATTGAGAAGCTTTTTCAGGACAGTTATACTCTCGGATGTTTGTCAGACGTTCGCGAGAGGTGGCGCAGTAGAAAAAAACACTAAGATGTAATTTGTGTTTTTCCGGGGATCGAACCTGGGATCCCTTGCACAGCAGTCCAGCACACTAACCACTGCGCTACTGCGCCCACAAAAAAAAATGTTACACTAATAAATTCTCTCTTTCAATTGTTAATCAGTGAAATGGAAAAGTGCCCATTTATGTTGCCGACAGTATTTTAGACATGGACATAGTTTTCCATTTAGTTGTAAATCGTATAAATAAATTATCTCATTTAATTGACTATTACCAAGAACAAATGAGCACATGGTCCGATCCATATTATTATTATAGAAAATGCACTTGAAATTCTCTCTGCCTGAATGAAAACAAAATTCTGTATAAATATGATGAGACAAAATAAAACAAAAAAAAAAAATGGTTAAATAATTATTGTATCAATACACCCAGAGGTAATTATCAAACCAATGCAGTGATTGCAATATCGGCAAACATATACAATTTAATTCACCGCTTGTGATTGCTATCGAAATGAAGTTCACTAAATTAATTAACGAACCGCCTATTGATTGCACTTTGTCCCACTCATGTTTGTAAATATGATTATTAAGTCATGAATATATACAATAAAATTTTATTTTAATCTATAGTATTATTTGAATATGCATTTTATGGAAGCATCAGGTAATGTGGTCGACTACTGAGCTAAGGGTGTCGCGTCAAACTCAGAAATAATATATAGTCCAGATGTCAGCTCTCACATCCCCGAAGTGGGTTACTGACGGCTTGCTGCCCCTCCACGTTAAAGGTTGTGCGTTGGGTTTACTACAAGAACCTTGGATAATGATGGATTTACTTCTAGCGGCCCTACAAAACAGAATATGAAAATGGAGACCCTCGACTTCTACAAAGCAGAAGTCTGCCATCAAGGAAGTGCGATGGCGATGGCCGTTATATTTAATACGATGATTGTACAGAAAACAGGATCACGCAGCGTGTCACAATTCACATATCTTGTATGTCACGACCAGGTGACTGCAATTGAATGACTCTGTATATTTGCCATTGCTTTTTGGACTGAATGACAGACAATATGTCACAATTTGACAACATTCTACGCGTGACACAGCACTATTTTCTTCTATGTCAATCATGTCGCGATTTCTTCCTGTTGTTGTTCGTGGGGTTAACCGCCCTTTCGGTCGTCCAATAATAATACCTGTGCTGTGAAAATAGAATATAAGTATAGTTAAATAGCAATTTTTTTTAAGGTCGGTAGAAATCTTGAAAGACACCTCTCTTATTATTTACGATTAAGATAAAACTCATCGGAGAAAATTCGGCAACAAAAATATCTCCAACAATTTCAAGCCATCAACGATGACCGTACTTAAAGGGCCATAAAATCATATCATTCTCATTATCATTACTGACAACTGAAGTCTAGATGTCACTGTATTACTCTGTCATTCGCCTTGCTATCCTTGAGCTGTATCTGAGCTATAGCATTCCATTGATTTTGACACACAGTGACAGGCGCATGACCGCACTGTTTACACTATGTGATCAGGTGTCAATCAGCGTTGATAAACTCATGAATGACACGTACTCTTACACGACGATCTGATTTAACAATATTTGTGACGTCTGCACGTCAATCGAATTGACACGTATCGTGACATGTGAAATCGTAGCATTAGCGAAGAAGTCACAAGCTATCAATGCTCAAGGCTTAATTCACCCCACAGAAGGAAAATATGATGCCAATAAAGATTGTGTCTACGAGACGATTCCTGATGAATGGAATCTCAGATCAAGGAGTGCAGATCGGTGTATATCATCTGTTTATTGATTTCAAGGCCGCATAGACCCATATTTAATTTTGGCATTCCTCCCATACTTGTCGATGGGTACCACTCGCTGCTTCGAAAACAATCTCACCGAGATCTTTGATGTCAAAAAGTATAAGGCCCTTATTGTGAGTGTCGATAGTTGATCGACAAAGTCTGGTCAAAAGTCTGGTCGATGCTTTCTCTTTGAAGTGAAAAAATTTTGTGCGTACGAATAGCTAAAATCAATTGACGCAATCGACAATTATCGTGACGATCGTTGATCGACAATCACAATATGATGCATTTTTTAACATTATACTTGATATCACTAGAGGCACAATTTTCCACAAATTTATACAATACTAGCGGGCCCGGTAAACGTTGAACGAGGTGAACGAGGACAAAACCAAGTAAATAAAACAGAACGTCCTAATTGACAGTTATAACTTTGAGGTGGTTAGGGACTTTGTCTACCTCGAGTCCGCTAAAAACACTGATAATGACATAACATCAGAAATCAAACGAAGAGTTACACTTGCCAACCGCTGCTGTTTCTTTGGCCTAAGAAGCCCACTGACTAGTAAGGCCTTGTCAAGAAACACTAAGGAGACTATATATATGACCCTCATCATCTCAGTCCTGCTCTATGGCTCAGAAACATGGACGTTAACAAAGGCGGATGAAGATCTTCTTGGCCGTTTCCAACGCAAAATTCTTCGAGTGATTTTCGGTGGCGTTTGCTTTAACAGGTCTTGGAGGAGGAGATTTAACAGCGAACTCTACGAGGTGTACAGCGACATCGATATGGTCACAAAAGTACGTATCACTGGACTAAGATGGCTAGAATATGTAGAGCGAATGGACCTCAAACAAATTGGAGTGCGGAACTGGAGGTGGTTATCCAAAGATCGGGCTAACTGGAGAGGCGTGTTGGTTGAGGCCCAGGTCCACCCCGGACTGTAGCGCCATCTAACTAACTAACTCACTATAAGACTCATCCTAGTCTTGTAGAGCTCTGGCCCGAATAATCTTCGACTCCAACCAAATAGACTACGCAAGTAATCACTTAAAGGAAACACAGAGGATGACCTATACCTATATTGTTATTGGGTGTAGGGAAATAAGTTCCCGGGAACTAAGTCCACTGATGGAATTAGTTCCCACCTAGTGGGAAATAAAATCATTTTCGTGAAGTGGACTTAGTTCCCATGTGAGTTTGGAACTAAGCCCACTTTCTTATCGGAACTTAGTACACATTCAACAGTTAAATACGTATGGGGGGCATGTTGCCCCCCTGCAACCCCCTGCTTGGGTTTACTGTCAGATTTCCAGTATGTGCGATATTTTGTGTATTGAAAGGGAAATAAAACGGTGTAGGAAAACTGAGTCCCTCAGTGGACTTAGTTCCCGGGGACTTATTTCCCTGCACCAAATAAAACCACTCAGAGTTTTTGTAATTTATTTCCCATCTTACATGGGAACTAAGCCCACTTCACGAAAGTGGTTTTATTTCCCACTAGGTGGGAACGAAGTCGCTCAGTGGACTTAGTTCCCGGGGACTTATTTCCCTGCACCCCTATATTGCTGCTCCTGCGGATAGGCTCCTACTCCAGTGTCTGCTGGCTCCGGTCGTCGGTCGCAACTACGGCTACGATGGACGATGGAAGTTTCAATCGTTGGATTACAGCTGATAATCAAATTCTGATGCTTATTGGGTCATTAGGACACTGGTCGCATGTGTTTTGACGAATTCGTTGAAGCAATCCTTGGTGCGACATCGTTATTTTACTCTAAAGCTATGCACTTGAGGCTAGTATTACCAATGGTATTACCAAATTCAATCTTGGTGTGGATCTTCGCAGTTTCTTCACTAACATCGTGCAGACTATCGCGAGCTAATACCGAAGACAATCATCCCTATAACAAGTTTGTTTCAATATAGACCATGTATCTGCTCACACTTCGCAAATGGCCTCTACTACTTGTCTAATTACGATAATTGGAATCATTTCGTTCCCTTCTGTCGGAAGTCCATAAGTGCTACCACAAACTGACAGGACACGTCAGCGCTATGTAACAGACACATTTTAGATCATAATCGCCCCACCTGACTCTAGTTAATATTCACAATTCAACCAGTTAATTACATATTTCACATAAAGGGACTCCCAAATCATGATAGCAGTTAATTCAATTTTGACAGTTGGTTTCGCAGAAACATGGTGATAAATATTTATTCAAATCCCCCCGTCTGTCGAACTGATTGACATTCACTAATTATGCAGCTAAAACTTCTAATCTGTGCTCCTGTGATGCGCAACAAACATGAACAGTTAATATCATATTCTTGAACTCACCCGACCCCGCACCCACACCGTCATCGATTTAAATTATGTGTTATCCTGACACCGCTGCTGCCAACGCATCCACCTACCCGTGCCCCCTCACCTGCATTCCTGTATACTTATACACCATATACAATCAATCTGAATTATTAAATTCAATATTTTGTGTTTCAATAACCAATAATTACCATTAGCCGCATGTAGCCATCATCATCATCATCGAGCAGAGTCTTGCAAAAAGGTATTGACGAGGTCGGTGTGGCTGTGTGCAATTTCATTAACCCATAAAATAATGATAATGTGTCGGCTTATTGTGAAATTGTAGTGATTACCCCCACGTGACAGCGCTTTACGGCCATCCGGAAGAGAGAGAGAGAGTTGAGGGGTGTTGCCCCGCATATACGGGTAGAGTATCTCTCTATGCACAAGGATGAATACAAGTCATTATCTTGCCAATGTAAATTGAACATTCTGATTCTGACTGACTTACTAATCGACCACCGCAATGGTTTCCCAATCGCGACATGTGTTGACATATGTCGTGTGCACAGAATACCTCTACCGGTTGACACTTCCTTTTGCACATACGCACACAATTGAGAATCAAGTTCGTTACCAATCACCGCCCACTTTTACCAGCGTATAGTCCTTGGCAGAATATTGATGCACGCACCCACCTATATACCGCTTATAGAAATTCATCATAATGCAGTTCCTGTGTATTTACGCCGGTTGCGTGGTCGGTGCAGCAAACAGGTAGTAATCAGCAGGATATGCAATTTGACGGGATTACGCTGAGTCGAGTGGATGTGCTCGGCGATGTTATTCCCGGGATAAGGATGTGTGTTACCACTTGAAATTAATCAATTTCACCAGAGATTCAATCGGATATGGTTCTTTAGAAATATTTAATTACATTTCATCCTGTCGGCGGGATTGGGTGCCGTATGCCGACTGCCGATGGTATAGGTACACCAACGACTTCGAAACCAGCATCCTCGTAGGAGAGCACCCAGTTGAATGGTCTTTAAATGACCTCATCGATGAGGTTTATTGGCAGTATCGTCGCAGCATAATGAAGCTAAGAGCAGATTTCCAATTTCCCATGAATGAATCTTCAATAAGTTTGTGATCGCATTAAACCACTCGCCGGCCGGTGGTGTATATTTAATAAATAACTTTTAAGGACTTTCAACGGTAGGTCTAGGTGTATCCTTATATCAGGGAATTGTGGCACAGCATGTTACCCATCTGATCACGTTTGCAGCGAGTATAATTTATGCAAAATAAAATTATTTTTTATAGGCAGGGGAAACATGCTCAAATTTTCAATGAAAATCACGGTACAGTGGTGGATGGAAAAAGGTGTACACTGTACAAGCCGATATGACAGTTTCCGAGTATAGCCAGTTTTATAGAATTGTACAATTTAATAGTACGGCCTTTGAAATCACTATTAGATCGAGGTCATACGGGAAAACAACTTAGTTAAGCAAAAATTGAAGAAAACGCTCCATTTATAAGACAAAGCTGACTAAAAAGGTCTCAAAGCGTGCTAATGATACAGATTGCAAATTGAGATCGATCGAAGTGAAGTGAAGGGTTCAGACGGAAATGGGTGTTGGGATTCTGTAAGATGAAAACGTTCAAATGTTTTCGTTTGCACGAACGTTTTGCGTCATATATATATCTTCGAAAACGAAAGAAATTTTCGTTTGCCCAAAAACAAAACAAATTATACATATGTTGTTGCTTCATGTAACTCCAAAAACTAAATGCATTTTCGTTTCACATTGAAAACAAAGGCAGCGACAACCAGGGCTGACTTTATGCGACTAAAGTTGCATTTTGCCCCTTTTTTTCTTTCTATCCCCAATGAGACCACTTTTCCAAAATTGTCCGTATTTGCCCCTTTTCTGTATTTTGAAAAAATACAGTGGCCGGCATAAGTATTTTG
The DNA here is from genome assembly GCA_955612985.1 of Cheilosia scutellata. Lineage (NCBI taxonomy): Eukaryota > Metazoa > Arthropoda > Insecta > Diptera > Syrphidae > Cheilosia > Cheilosia scutellata. Next base: position 41,655,279 of record OY015311.1, on the reverse strand, counting down.
ACAAAACTAAAGTTAATTCTGCTCATAATTTGAACTTACTTCATGTAAATTTTGCCATCAATGGAAAGGTCATTTAAGTTCCGTTTGAATGATACAAAACTTTAATATACCTACTTAACGAAACTAATTCACAAATAATTGGGATCTGAATGCATCCTTTTTCTATCAGCTATTGTCCTATTCAGGGTTGTCAGGTGTGGCGATTTATCGCCAAACGGGCGATTTGAAATTTTATTTGGCGACACGAAAATCGGTTTGGCGACACCCCCTAAAAAAGGCGATATTTTTAGATTGTGGCGATTTAAATTTTTTTAACCAAAATCCTCTTATTTTTTCTTTTTTTATAATTTTTACTCAAACCTTACATCTGCGATGACTGTGACGAAATATTAAAATTTGTAACGAATGAAGAAAACTTTAAAGCTTGGAAAGATATTGATTTAGGGTCGGATTTAAAGAATCGCGATAGAAAACAGTGGTAGCACAGAGCATGTGAATGAAGTTAAGAAGCAAGTTAACGATTTAATTCTTGTTTTACTAAGAGCAATTCGAAAAAGATTGTCTGACTGCAACACACCTTTTGTTTCTTTGGGATATTTTTCACCAGGCGTCTGTTTAAGTCAACTGCGACCCTGTTTTAAAAGTTTGCTTGTAAGCTTGATTCCACCCAAAATCTTAGGTACAACTTACTGAGTGAGGCTCAGTGGGAAAAATTAATTTCTGTCAATTGGTCAAATGAATTTTATCTAGAAAGAATACCCGAAGAAGACGTTTTGAAGTTTTGGAAGTAGAGTTCCACGAGCATTAAGCATTAAGTTTTTATTACGTAAAAATTACGAGTTCATTTGATTTTTATGGTTTTTGGATTTGGAGACTGTACAATTTTGAAATTTTTTGGCGTTTTATATTTTACGTTTGGCGATTCCAGTTTTTAAAACCTGACAACCCTGGTCCTATTGTCATAAGTTTAGCCATATAGCCATAACTTCCATGTTCAAGGCACAATAAGATAGAACGAGAGGAGAATATGCGTAAGCCATTTTAACTTTAGTGAATTTAACTAGTTTTGCGTTTTTTTTTTGTGTGCCATTTGTGGGCAGATTAGTATTGCCCCTTTTTGTATTCTAATCCCCTTTTTTTTGCGACTTTTTCAAAATCTTCGAAGTCAGCCCTGGCGACAACCTTTTAAGGGACATTTTTTTATTTTCTTAATTATTTCAATGTTCAACAGTTAATTCCCATTTGCGGTTATTTCCAACAATTGAGGTATTAAAAGAACGAAACATTTCTGGTACAGTAAATGTTTGTACATCAGAAAAGCTGCATGTGTCTTCAATATGGCGATGCTGCTCAGTGCTCATGTCTACTTTGTGTGGAAAAACTGCACAATTAAATTAAAACTAGTTCAATATTGTAACCAACGAAATGAAAGAAAATCCATATTGCTATGTGAATACAAAAAAAAAATTAATTATTTACAAATTAAATGATAGATGGAATCAAAAAAGCAAAGCGGGCGAAAAACATACTTTTAGGTGCTTCTGTCAAAAATAAAAGTGAAAATTGAGCAAACAGTGCGTCTAGATCAGATGTGGTGGTCGTCTACTAATGAGCCCATCCACACCCACGAGCATCGGGGCGAAACGCATTACTGGAGTCGAGGCCAACTCAAATTTAAAAATTTGTGATGACAATCGTACACTCCACCAATTTATTAATTTCATAAATATGTTTATGATTTGAAAATAGTTTGAATAAAAATAAAAGTTTTTCGAACTGTGAAAATTAAACTAAAACACTGATTCTTAAACGTTTGCGAAGAGAATGAAAAAAACGAAAGGTGTTAAATCTTACATGAAGCAAATTTTCGCTTTCGTACCATTTTTTTCGTTTGCGAAGTGAATGAAAAAAACGAAAGGTGTTAAATCTTACATGAAGCAAATTTTCGCTTTCGTATAATTTTTTTCGTTTTTTAAAACCAAAAACGGTTGTTGTTCCGTTTTTTTTTTACAGAATCTCATTCAGGGCTATAGGACGATTACCTTTCCCAATATTCTCTGGATTGACACTATTGATCACGTTTTCTGAGATATAGGACGTTGACTGGACTAATATTGAAGAAGTAGCTTGATAGCTAGAGCTACTACTTCAATATTAGTCCAGTCATTTTAGCGTTCAAACGCGGAATGAGAGAGAATAAGCTGAATTTTGGTATATACTTTAATTCTGGCGTTCCTCAAAAGTCTCATAAAATCTCGTGTCTGCGTCGAAAGTTATTCGAGGTCAAAGGTCAACAAAATCAGTTTTTCGCAATTATCTCAGTTTCTATTGCTCCAATGATATTAATATCTACTACAAAATTGTAGAGCATACAAATTTCAAAAAATTTTATTATAATCATTTTTTTCATGCGCTCAACCGTTTTAGAGGTAGATGGCGGTGATCTCGCAGCTTACAGCCATACGTGGTAGATTTTACTTTACTGTACTTGATTGAAACAAACGCAACCACCCAATTGATTGATTGAAACAAACGCAACTATATTTAAAGTGCATGCCCATGCATGCATTTTGATTTCTATTCGTTCCTAAAATTCACACTCACTTAGGGAATTCTCATAAGGCAACATTAAAAATGTAATATTATTACATATCTACTGATGTGAATGATTTATGTGATGATATATTATAAGATGGTAGGTATCTAAGATCTAAGGTTTAGATCTTGAATACCCAAAATTATTTTTTTTCAGGCATCGCATAATGTAAGAACCACATTCTTAAAATAGTCCCGAAGCAGGATTGAAGTAAGATTTTTAAGCTTATTAAAAATCTAAAAAGAAGATTTTATGGTCTTGTTTTAAAAATGTTCGAGCTTAATTTAAGTTTACAATGGTCCAAAAAAGTAGCCTTTGTATTCTTAAAATAAGAACGAAGATTCTTAAAATAATCCCAAAGCAGGATTAAAGTAAGATTTTTAAGCTTACTAAAAATCTAAGAAGACGATTTTTTGGTCTTGAAAAAACGAGTTCAAAATAAGATTTTTGTACTTGGAATAAGATTTTCCGAGTTAACCATCCTTTCGTCAACGAATAGACTTGAAATGACACTAATGACTTTAGCTCGTTTTTTTTCTGAGTGTCTCGCGTTGAGGGCGTTTTTTAAAAGTTGTATCACTATTTTCCAAATTAAACAAGTAATATGCCATGATGTCCATGTATCATCACTCTAAAATAGTAGTAGAAACTATTGTACTATGTATTCGGTTGATAGATACTTCTCCAATCCATACAACTATTCCCAATAACATATAATTATATATGCGATAGTTGGATGCTTACCAGCAATAGCAAAAGCAATCAGTCCTCTGCTTCAAGACATGTCAGCAGTTTATTGATCACTAACTTCCAGAGAAGGGAAGATACAACGCTAATTTTAGGGGTTCTTCAGATGTTCTGGCAGATGTCCCTCACAGATTAGAAATAGGCAGGAGGTCTAGATATTAACTTTGTCTGTAATATGTTGGAAAATGGAGGGTTGAGGAGGTGCGTCTTTGTCGGATTATCAATGGACAGCGTTGGACTGGACACCTTTCTGCAAACACAGAGACCTGCAGGTTCCACAATGGCCTACAAGCCGAGGAAAATATAACACACGTACTGCGCGAATTCAAGGCAATATGTTGCAGTCGAAGGAAGATTATGGGAAAATACTTCTTTTAACATTTAGCCGAGATAGACCAAACTAACCACAAAGGGCTACTGGATTTCTGCAAAAAATATGGAGGGCAAATGTTTAGGTTTGTTTCCCATTGTAGTTTGCAGCAATTGGTTTCCTATAGCTATCGCGATGGCCTTTTTGATGCCTAGTGTCATATGGAAACTTGTCTCTTAACCTAACCTAACCTAAGCCAGGTAAATAATGCTTAAAACTGTATCTAAACCATCTATTTTATCAATATTTTTTGGAAAGAAAATATAACCTTTCTCGCGAAAATAATCGAGAGAACGCTAAATCAGTCAATGGTCGATATGTACCCTATGTATATATCTCGCGCACTTAGTTCGACGTTTTGAAATTTCTTTAAAAGAACTAACAAAATTTGCGATAAAAAAAAACTCTTACCTTTCACGCACAGACTGTAGACCAAATTTGACAACGCAAAGGAAATTGAAAATCGATTCGTCGGATATCAAAAAAACCTTCTACACACCATCTGCATAAATCGATTAGTTCAATTCGAATGAGCGGTAAGCTAATAGCATAATAGTCCGCCCCTTCACAAATTCCTGGCCATAACTTTCGAGCGCACATACAAGACCAACTCCTCTCCACACATGAACGATGTAAATTACCCCACCGCACATGGAGCATGCGAATGTTGTGCACCATTATCATCACCAAGAGCAAGTATACTACAAAACCGCACTAAGCCACTAGTTTCCAACTCCATTCATCCCGTTTTCGAAAAACGGCCATCCCAACACCATATCTATAGTCATTTATTATTATTAGACCAATCTATCCCTTGTGAGGTTTTATGTCTACCCAAACAGACCACTCATAGTTCCCCATAGACGTCGTCGTCGTCGTCGTTCCCATATATGTGAAAGTGTGTGCACGTGGCTTACATTGAAGCACCAGACAAGGATTGCACTGGCGAGAAATGTCCCCGCCGCTGGCCGCCCGCCCGCCTTCCCTCCTGAAAACTAATAAAAAATAATTATACGAACCAAACTAGAACGCCGGATAATACAATTCAATCCGACTTTATACAGGGGAGTACTTAAGCAACGAATACTGTGTATAATATAGTTGAATGTATCACTCACTACGTATATGTGTGTGTGTATGGAAGAGAGAGAATAGTTGGTGTACCTACCTGCTACATAGAAAGGATTATAGACTCATTTTTGCTCGGCAACCAACAGCGGTGTTAATATTGTGAGTTGGATTTGGATCTAGGTTTTCTAGAAAAACTCCGGAAGCTCTCACTCTTCAAACTCTGATAATTTGGCCGGTGTAGTATGTCTGCATAGGTAGGTAGAATGTCCTTTTGCTATTTTGCGATAATGGCCGGTTTGAGTGTTTGCAACGTTACAAAGCGTTCCCTGATAGTTTCACGAATCTGCAATTAGGATTTTTATATACGTATTGGTCCGATGACGATGCGACGCGACGACAGGATGCTGGTGGATTCCATTTTTTTTTTCTAGGACACACAATATAGCTAATGTGTGCGGAATGTCAGGTTTTAAGTGTCACATGAAAAATTTTTATGTCGAGCCACAAAAGTGCACTGTAGTTTTGTGTGCGAAATGTGAAATGATGGCTCCCTTTGGGGTGTTTAAGTGTGTTGCGAATCCACAGAAGGTAGAAGGTACTTCCCTTTGATGGAATGATTTATAAAAGTTAAGTACGTTTTTGTACAGAAATGGACGTCCGGTGATTTCGTTTTGCTTTCTTTTTACTGTGGTGGGGGATGTAAGAACTTTTTTTTTAATGAAAATCTGTTTCTTTTTATTTTATTTCGATTTTTTATAGTTAACGGCTGGTTACATATACAGACATACATTGAAAGAACGAATTGGATTGCTTTCGGCAATTGCGTTTTGATTTATACGGTACGGAGCGATGTTTTGTTTTAGGAAAAATCGGGAGGTTTAGGGTGGATGGGACGGAGAGAGAGAGACCTACCGCCCTTATTCGAAGGATGTCTGGATATCATTTTATCGTCGTTCTGGGTGTATTGAATTTAACAAGCTTATCAATGACGAAAATTTAGATATAAAAATTAAGACGGCGGGTATAGGTGTATAGATAATTGGATTGATGTTTGAATTGCCCAACTTGTCAAAACATGGATTGAGCCAGTAGCCTAACAACGAAGCTTGCGTTCTCGGAGGGCTCTGGACAACTCCTTCTATAAATTCATAGATTATGCAACCGCAAAATTGTTTAAACATTTTAAAACTTATTTCGGCTGGCAAGTTGGTAGATTTTTGGGATTGCAGAGAGATAGCGCAGGTTGAAATCGTCGAAAGATAAACCTGGTTGCGACATGTTTCTCGGGATTGTCTATCATGGAGTAACCAATCCCTGTGGAAGGTCGTTGGTGGCAGCGGACGAGAGAGGGGGGAGGAGTGACATTTCCTCCTATTTTAGGCGGCAGCGGAACTCCCTAGATAGAAATAGAATCAATGGTGGCGTCTATACAGTTCCAGTCAGGTCTATAGGGACTTCTAATACTGAGCCAGGGTGTTGGAAAAGAGTTGGTGGCGGAAGAACCCTAAATGGGTCAATGGCAGCGCTCATATCCCAAAATTGGGTTACTGACACCGGAGTATCCGGCCCGCTGTCCTAGGGTCAAAACAAGGGCCTGGCCCTCCAGGTTGGGCGTTGTGCCGTCGGGGTAACTTCCCGACCATGGAAAAAATATATAGTTATGAGAGAGACGCTACCAGACTGGGATAACGGATCTCCTCAAATGGCAACCAGACCCGGAACGTCAATGGACTATGATATTAGAGTTTGCACCTGGAATGTAAGAACACTTTACACCCCAGGTGTCACTCAAAAACTTGAGGCTGGATAGGATCAGGTATTGTGAAAAGAAAAAACTGCGACATTTATTACAGCTGCAACAAAATACTACATGTATTAGGATGCGAGATGTGAGACTCTCCTCTGTCCCACCTACTATAAACGCCAATGATCAGTGGTGCCAGTATAGCGACATCATCAAGGAGGTAGCCGAACCACTGTAGAGTACCAGCTACCCCAGAGAAAGAGCCCGTGTATGTGCACAGGAAAAGGTGACAGAAGATGCACACAAGAAAGCGCTGCACCGCAAAACAAGGGCAGCGAGAGAAGAATATCGAGCCAGGAGAAGGGAGGAAAAGAAGATCCTGCGTGGAAAGTATAGAGGTCTTACGCAGCTTCCCAGCTCAAGGAGATCGAAGAGTCGTGCGATCGTAATAACATCCGGAGGTTCTATAAGAAATCCAAGCAACTGGCTGCTGGCTACAAAAGCGGAACGGAGGCCCTAGTAACCTAGTAACCGAAGCGTAGGCAATAGTAGATGTATTTAAGCAGCATTTCCAGCAGCTGCTTAATGAGCATCATGTAGAGAGATTGATAGGGCAAGAAGAGAGCCCACGTCCAGTCAATCAATAACCAGTGCCACCACCTAGTATAGAAGAAGTTGGCTTAGCTATAAAAAACAACAAGGCCGCAGGCTTTGATGGTTTACCAGCGGAGCTCTTTAAATACGGTGGTGATGTTTTGGTAGGGAGCATGCACCGAATCATCAACCAAGTATGGGTGGAAGAAAACATGCCCGATGACTGGACTATCAGCTCCATATCTTCGCATTCCAGCCCGCAGGTTCGAGAAGATAAGGAAGACCGAACCTCCGTTCCAAAGACCAAGCCAAGAGCGCTTGGTCAAGACAACTGGAAGCAGCGTGCCCGGGATCGTAGAGGATGGACAATGTAATCTGTTTCAAAATAGTTCAGTAATGCAAGAACTCTTTGAAATCTCATTTACTCTTTTCTGGGTCTCAGGTCACCGTCACATGGCAATTGCAAGTAATGATATCGCCCATGAGATTGTTAAGCAAGGCTCGGAGAACGATTTCTTGTCAGCTGAACCTGTGTTAGGTCATGACTCGTGCTCGTCTAAGGAATTCTTGATGACTGGGATTCTTAGGAATACAATTGAGTGTGAGACGACTCTTTAGGATACGGGTAGACCAAACGTATTCTTACAAAACCTCAGTAAGAAGAAATCAGCGGCATTTCTGCTGGCTCTTAAAGTCCAAAAGTCGGAAACATTTCAGTTAAATGAAATGCTTCCTGTTAGCAGTTGCATAGAGTGCTCCATAACCGCCAAAAAAAAACATGCATTCAGAGTTGATTTCTGGTTAGTACGTGGCGAGGGACTCATATATAGCTACCCTAAATGCCCACCAAGATTTTACCGCATCTTCGATCAGCTATTTTATGAGAAAAAAAAAATAAGTTGCCCTTTACCCTCTACAGAAGCCTGCCAAAAATCACATGATTTCATTCTTGAGCAAGGTTAGACGCTTGACAATTTTTTGAAGCTTCCACATCGAGATCATAAAATGACAGCGTGCAACCAATAATATAATAATTATTGGTATTGAAGTGCAGAATAGACTTTAGTTGTTCTTGTTGTAAAACCAAACGCAGCAGACAATATAGAAGTTTCACTTTAACCTGTCGGTTTTTGGTTTCATTGGAGTTCAGAACTACTGTCCAATGGGACGGAAGAGGTTTTACATTAACCTATTGCTTTTCGTTTCATACTAGTTTGGAGTTACTGCGCAACGAAAAAATTAAGGTTAACCTGTCGCTTTTTCGTTTCAACATAGTTTGGAAGTAATGCCGAACGAGCAATAAGAGTTCATTAGATTCCGGAATTGCAGTCCAGCGAGCCATGGAGTTTGGAATTACCGTCCCATGACCCATGAGCCATAAAAGGTTTCACATCAACCTGTCGCTTTTTCGTTTCATCGGAGTTCGGAATTACTGTCCAATGAGCAGTAAACCTGCTAGGTTTTCGTTTCATCGTAGTTTGGAACTATAAGAAGCCATAAGATGTTTCACTTCAAAGCGGCAAAAATGCTCCTTTCATCCTATATTTCAGACGATACGTATAAACAAAGCTGTCTGAAATCTCAGTCAATACATAAACACGTTTTCAAATTTCAATATGGTCTCTTTTTGGACACGTTAATTCCAAGTCCCTTATGTTCGCAAATGCTTTCAGCTAATTTGCATTCATATCTCAACATACCAATTTCCATTTCGTTGGCTTCTCAGTAAGCAAGATCCTCGATCTAACAATTAACCACTTGATAACACCCCTACCAACGATTATGAACACTTTCATGGCAAATTAAATCCCTCTGGTATTTGCCAACCCCTTATGGACTTTCTATTGATCCTCTGATTGGATATCTTCAAAATGGAAAATCCTCTCAGCTCATCATGCAATAGATTTCAACGCTTCTGCTACTGCTGATGATGATGATGATGATGGCAAACTGTTATCGGTCATATGTGCGAGGTTGAGTGCTCACCAAAGTGAAGAATGAAGTACTATCCATCGTCAAGGATTATTATCTAGCCATCATCCATCGTCTTTATTTCTCTCATTATTTTCTTCTCTCGCCTCCTTGTCAACTCAAGTGCGAGCTGTAGGGACGTGTCTATCCAATGGAAGCCGTATAAAATTTTCGATCAATAGATGATTCTTAATGAGTTGGCAGATTTTAAGACAAAAAAAAAGTTCGTTTAATATCCTGATTCTCAATATCGCTCCAAATTGCAATCGTATACTCCAGTGACAACAGCACTTAATCCTACAACCGCAATGGGAGTGTAAACTGTATATATCCCGTCTGCGTGCCATGAGGATGCTGCCATTCATGGAGCTTATTTATCCAGGAAATCTGGAACACTAGACGCGAATGTGTACAGCACTCGCAAATCATGTGCTATCGTTGGAAGATTTAAGTTTTTGTCTGCTTTTGTGTTATTTATGTCCTCGCATATTAGCTCAAGTATATACAACTCTGCGGATTTGTCGCTATTATCAGTGCAATGACATGACGATGCTGAATTATAGAGAAAACTGTATCATCAGAAAAGGGTTTTGCTGTCATTTTGATCCTTTCATGTCTACAAATCTTGCATAATACTTCATTCATAGAATTTGCATTCACAGAAAATAAATAAATTAAAATTATTCTACAAAAAAAAAGAAAAGGAAACCAAACGAAATCAAATCCATTCAGTAACAGATACACTAATCCATTAGCCCATAGATATTCCAGACGCACCATTACAATGTGGGGACGGAGGCATCCTCCTCGTATTGGAATTTCCCTTCGACCGAATACTCCTAGTCCTATAGGCAATGGGAATGGCTGGTTCTTCTCGAATCCGGGTTGAAATAATTTATTACGAATTCTATGAATGCTCATCATATACAGTAACGCAACTAGATACACACGTACATAGAGCAAAACTATTCTGCCATTTAATTTGGGCAGAAATATGCATGAAACCGACCCCGCCGTTGGTATTATAGAAGGACACTTTTGGCCGGAAATTATGGCACATCGTTGATGGGCATGATAGGGGGAGGTGCGTCTGACGATGTGCATGCCATACAGATACCTTATATACCTATTATTGGATGAAACGTTATTAGTTTTATTGTATTTTAGCGAAATTTTATTATGGACACGAATTGACATTCATGCAACACGAACGGGAATCCTCTGATATATTGGCAATATGGATGAAACTGATACTTTATTCGGCATGCGTGTCTGTCCATTTTATGCCAATACAATAAAACTAATTTAGGATAAAATGTAAATGTGTCGGTCGTTGGTTGTTGGTCGTCGGCCGTCGGCCGTCGGGAGCTGTCCATGAGTAATGGAAATGTTTAGTGCTGTTGTTAAGTTATTGGATCAATAAGTTGGCTGTTGATTTTTGCGAAAGAAAAAATCCAGCTATGGAAAACAACAACCAAGAGGAAGGTCTTTTTAATGATAGTTAAAAAGTTACGCAAAGCACTGTAACTTGTTCAAGCGCCATCATTGTACTATACTGTTAATCTGGCGATCCTTCCTTGGCCAAAGAAGCGCTTGACTACACTTTGGAAAAAAATTTAGGACACTTTATGTACGGCTCAGTTTTTTGACCTGATACAGAAACAATGGACGATATTTAAGCTGAATGTGAAAAGATTATTTTTGGTCATTTGCAACCCCGACTATATATTAGTGACATCAGTGTCATTATGTATGCATTGACCAAGTTAGAATATTGTAGATCCATCGCTCTTAGAGTTGATAGCGGCCTCATTTCTTCTTTTTATTATACCAATGACTTATAGATTTATTAACCAAGATGGAGGAGGAGGTAGAGTTAAGTGCCACAAACTAGGTTAAGCTATAGAGTAGGACACGGTGGAATCTTCGATGTGGGTGAAAAGGCTCAGCTTATCTAACGTTGGGCGATCTTGTTCCCCTCACTACACACACCCTGCTCAACACCCTTTTATATCGTGCTAGGAGTTGAAGTCAAAAGAAAGTAGAAGAGAGAAATGCCCTCAAACGCAATGGTTCGTCGAAAACCAGATTCATGTCGCAGTTGTTCAATTTTTAGTGTGCTGGATTACTGTCCCAGCCCCAGGTTCGATCCCCGTTAAAACACAAATTACATCTTAAGGTTTTTTCACTGTGCCACATCTCGCGAACGCCTGACAAAATATTCGATAGTATAACTGTCCTGAACAAGCTTCTCAATTCAGCCATTCGGACTCGGCATAAAATTGTAGGTCCCTTCCATTCGTCAAAATAAAAACTCACACAAAGGAATGGTTGCGCAAGGCCTAGGGTGTCTACACGGCTTTTGCGCAAACTATTTATTTTTAGTTATTTATAAGTGGAGGCCGATAGCTCTGAAGCGAGTTGGCTGGAGGGACTTGTTGGTTGCAGCCATGGTCCACCCCGGACTGTGAGCGCAAAGTAAAGTAAGACTGCGCACAAAAAACTGAAATGTCTGTTATCATCTACCGTTTGGAGAGTAGATCCGGTCAGCTAATCAAGATATCTGTAACCTCTAGTTAACTCGAGTCAGTATATTGGCATTACGAAAATTTTTTCTGTTCTGGATTTACTCATACCGCTTCTGTGCTATAAAGCTAACCTTAAGATGTAGTTTCGTGCTTTCCGAGGATCGAACCTGAGATTCCTTGCTTATAGTAACCCAGCTCACTAACTACTGTCCCCCTACGAAGTCACCATTACTATTATGATGGTAAATAAAGGGTTTTTTTAATGTGACGGGTTGGTTTTTTACTGTTCATGGCGGCCATGTTATGGATTTGGAATACAATTTATAATCGCCAATAAAATGACAGAAAATATTTGTAGCAGAAATAATTTCTATGCCAGATTCCAAATCCATCTTTTTTAACTATCGGCGGAAACTTAACCAACAAAATCATGTTTAACAAAAAAGAAGCCTCCTTCTATTCAGCTCAAAGTGTCACAGCGTAAAATTGCTCCAGATGCTTTCCACTTTGCAACTGTGTTGCTCATAAAGACGAACACTTTATAATCTCCCGAATGTCCCTGCCACTGGCCAACGATACAAACAGGCGAGAACTCTTTTCCTTATTCTCATGATGGTTGTGTTATATCGGGGATTAGAATGGCATGCATATCATAGAAAAACAAAAACCAAAAGACTGTCGTTTCCATATGAACTGGACAGTTGAGGGAATTTCTCGCTTAAACCAGTCAATGGATGGCATCATCCCTGGTGCTTAAACTCGTCCTCGGTTTCTGATAGTGAAAAAAAAAAATCAAGTGAATTGGTTTCTGTAAAATGTTCTCCACCTTACTCCAGTTTAGGCACACGTTCAACATCAGAAAACATTCGGTGAACGATACAACTAAAAAAAACAAAAACACCGTATCTGCTGAGGAAATCCCTGGCAAGGATACGGATAGCTTCCGCTTTACTGATGTCAAAATCTTGTTTCGAAAAACACAAGCCTTTCGCTTGAAATTATTTTCGCTCTACAGTTTTTTTTTTCTCGTTCGTTATCCTTCCTGAGTTTTTCCAATCATCAATATTTTCGCAAGGATTCCAACCAGCGGGAGTAGTTACAGACAAAAAAAAAAAGAAAGGATTTCCCCAAAATGGCATTTATTTTTTCTTGTTTCCAATTTCCTTTCAAATACGATGACGCCTATTCGACGATGAAGTTGACAACACACGGTCATGGGTACTGTTACGAATTTGTTGGGTTATAACGATTCAAATGCGATTATAGTATGTCGATGACACAACAACATCGCCTGAGGATGACGTGCCGTGCATGTTGTGTGTTTGCCTTTACACAATTTTGAAGAATATTTTTGCGCGCGCTGTTTTTGATCCAGCTTTGAGTGTTTCCTTTTTTTTATTTTTTCGAAACAGGTTTGAAACCTTAGGCGGATTATGTTACTCGCCAGCTTCGATAAATGATTGTATCGAAACATTGGTATTTTAATATTTAGATCCAATTTTTCTATATGATAGAGTTTATGCGTTCAACTGAATGAGTTTTGAAAATTGATGAAGGAAAGAGATTATACTGCGGTCTGAATATGTATATAGTTACTTTGAGGTTAAAATGGTTGACATTTTCAAATGTCAAAGATCGCTAAAAGCAAAATAAAATAGTTCATTTGTTTTTTACGTGATAGACTTGTCATGTCGGGCAGTCATCGTAAAAACACAAACAGCATTGGGAAAAGGTTTCCAAAACAAAGGGTTGACTTTTTGGACCGCAACTTTTTACATTTTGATAGTAAAAAGTGAGGGGAGCTTTATTACGGGAAGGCGTACTGGTGGATACGTTGGGGGCCGACTCAGGGGTATTTATCAAAGAATTGGAGCGGGCAACTGGATTCGAGTTAGGGACGAAAATAATTTTTATGGTCATTGCGAGTTTTTTGTAGATGCGAAATGCGTCTGGAGTTAATATGAGAAGCATAAGCGGAGAGGTCCTTAGCCACAGTGTTGGGGGAAATATTATAGCTATTGTGGTAACGGACATATATTTCCCTCAATGCTGGCAGATCGGTAGGGAGACCTTCCTTTTGAATCGAAATTTGTACGTTGGTTTTAGTCCTGCCATCGATACAAACTGATTCAGTCTTATCATGCAAGTAAGCTAGGAATAACCGAACGTTTTCGAAAAGTCTGTGATCTCTTAGTCGTGCCATTACGTATCGACCGTCGAGATCTTTGATCGAAGATGTGGGGTCAACAAACTTAGTAGTATGTTTAACTATAGGTGGAAGAAGCGGGTCAAAATTCACCGGATTATTAGTAATATGCTCAGGTGGAGCGTTTTGGGGTGTTGGGGTACTATTGGTATTGTAATGAATTTCGATCCCATCTAAAGCCTCGGTGAGAATTTCCGCTTGCCAAACTGGCCGGCTGAACTACATCTCTGTCAATCGGGCTGAATTAGATCTGTCAAACGAGAAGAGAAGAAAAAGAAACGTGGTTGCGAGAGGTTATTTTTTGGTCGCCAATAAAAAATTGTTCATTTTGTTGTAAATTGAATTTGCTGTTTTAATTTCCGTAACAATTGGTGTCAGATGTGGGGTTAACTTCGATCGATATCCTAACCGAATCTTTACCACACCCCAATCATGTCAGAATCGGATGATCTAGCAAACAAATTGCAGCAAATATTACTGAAATTAGACAGCCAAGCGAAATTAATTAATGAGCAATCAACGCTAGTGGCTGGTCTTCAGTACTCATTGGAAGACATAAGTACTCGGGTGCAACAAGTTGAATCAAATCAACAGGAATCGCTTAGTACTCCAATCGAAACCCATTCTAATACTTCTACTCCCATAGGTAACGCTGCGCAGGTACACACACAGGCTGCTTGTAGCAGAGACACAGCGAGGGACTCCACAATCCCAGGAGCACCTTCCGCCAGCTCTACCCACGTACGAGAGCATACGCTATCATCGAACGAACAACCCGTTTGTTTGCCGAACACTAGCTCTAACCGACAAGATTTAGTATATGAGTCACGATCTGTGCCACGTCCATTTAGCATAGCAACAACTGTTCACCCCCAAAGCACAGCAACTACGGGTGTTTCACTAGGATGTGTGCAAACCACCACATTTGGGTCACCACAGCACATTAAGGTACATCCTCGTGAGTTTGATGGCAAAATGTCATGGCGGTCATACCGTCTACATTTCGATACTGTCGCTAGAGTAAACTGTTGGAATACCGAGTTGAAAGCGCTATATCTCGCCCCTTATCTGCGAGGTACTGCGTTGGCTTTTTTCGAGACACTTCAACCAGAAATTCGAGATGATTTTAGCCACTTAGATATGAGTTTTGGTCAGCGATTTGGGAACGAGCATGAACAATCGACGGCTCATTCTGAGCTACGTGGGCGAGTCCAGAAACCTAAAGAAACTTTGAACGAATTGGCCACTGATGTTCAGCGTCTAGTTTATCTAGCCTTTCCAGACTGCCCAGAACAAGCAAAGGACCGTATTGCTCTAGCACAATTCATAGACGGCATTTTTGACGCTGAGTTGCAGCAAAGGGTGCGAGACTCTGCCCCCGAAACGCTGGAAAGAGCACTATCATCAGCTGTACGTGTGGAAGCCAGCCGTGCAGCTACGCGACTAAGCCGCAGACAAATTCGAGTGGCAGAAGTAATAGTTTCCGACAGCGATGATGGTTCTCCTATTATGATATCGGGAAACGAACATCGCGCAGCTTAAGGGAGCGAAAGCTGCCGCGAATAAACCAGAAAGCTCCTAAAGTAGCACGACCATCAAACACTCTATGTAATACGAGCGAAACAGCGCGAGAGACGGGAGTTAAGGGAAAAATCAAATTTATCCATCGGACTGGCTATGGATTTGTTCGGCGCGATGACAACAACGAGGTGGTATACATTCCACGCGGCGAATTACGTCGAAATCCCGAATTCCGTCAAGAGGGCCAAGCCGTATCTTTCGATGTGGAAGCAGCACTAATCGGTCCTCGTGCAATCAACCTTAAAGTCCTCGAACACCCGGCTCAATCCAGTTTGGTAAGTGCTCAACCTGAAGACAGTTCGGACGGTGATGCGAATCATGCGGAAAATTGCGCCCCACTACTTCTTCGGAGGCAGAATTAGTGGGGGAAACCAGCGCCTCTATACAACCCGTATCATATATCCGCTATACTAATGGCCCAAATAATCTCGTTGCCCGGATTAAAATTAACGAGATCACCTGCATTGCTATAGTGGACACAGGTGCCACTCAAACGATCCTGCACCCACGAGTAGTCGAGAAAATGGTCACCCGCCCGGTGATGGAAACATCACATGCGACCATCCAAACAGTCACTGGTGATATTGCATCAGTGGAAGGCATTGTCGAAGTTCATGTGCAGATAGGATTATTCTCCAGCCAACATTCCATGTACGTTGCCTCAATCTTTGACGATTGCATCATAGGCATGGATTTTCTGCGACGACATTCGTGTGAAATTAATTTGAAAAACAACACTTTGCAAGTTGGTGAAGAGAAGATTTACTTAAACCAAGCAAATACTCATCACGCTTTCGCTACCAATTTCTGCGATGTTAGTATTCCCGCATTATCAGACTGTTGGATTCGCCTGATGACTTCTGCACCCGATGATGACACCGTACTAGCCACGGCAGTTCCAACCAAGCAGAAGATAAATATTCCCCATTCCGTGTGCCAAGTGCGGCAGGGAGTAATATGTGTTTGCGTCACCAACCTGTCCGAGGACGATATTTATGTTCCGAGAAACACCAACTTAGTCCAGATTGAATCACAACCCGAGATGTTTAACTGCCGACGTATCATAGATGATAAAACTATAGCTACTCTGGCACCAGCTATACAAGAAATGATAAACAGGAATGCTACCACCCTCACCACAGAAGAACAAGAAAGGTTAGAAGTTTTAGTTTACCGTAACCGTTCTGTATTTGCAGGTTCAAAACTGAATAAAGGATGTACTTCTCACATTCAGCACCGAATCGATACGGGTGATACGACTCCAATAAAGCAACCACCTAGGAAGCTGCCACTTGCACGCCGAGCAGAAGCTGAGTTAATATTGGAGGACATGAAAACTCAGAAAATCGTACAGCAATCAACGAGCCCATGGTGTTCCCCCGTAGTCCTCGTGCGTAAGAAGGACGGGTCCCTGCGATTTTGCGTTGACTATCGCAAACTCAACAATGCCACTAAAAAAGACTCCTACCCTTTGCCACGCATTGACTTAACGCTAGATGCTCTCGGAGGATCATCATGGTTCGCTACCTTGGATCTCCAATCGGGGTACTGGCAAGTGGAGATGGCAGCTATCGACAAAGAAAAGACTGCATTTTCAATCGGAACGGGGCTGTATGAATTTAATGTCATGCCGTTTGGACTTACCAATGCGCCCGCAACGTTCCAGCGTCTCATGGATGTCGTGCTTCATGGACTCCCACACACTGTCTGTCTAGTTTATCTGGACGATATAATCGTTCACGGAAAGACTTTTGACGAACTGCTACAAAACTTAGAATCCGTGTTCCTGAGACTTAGACAAGCGGGCCTCCAACTATCGCCAAAAAAGTGCTGCCTAGGAAAGAAAGAAGTCCACTTTTTGGGACACTTGGTGTCTGGTTCCGGAATAGCGGCTGACCCCGATAAAATCTCGGCTGTTCAAAGATGGCCCACACCTAGAAGTAAGACAGAAGTCCAGTCATTTTTGGGAATCTGTGCTTACTATCGGCGCTTCATCCGTAATTTTTCGGCCATTGCTAAACCGTTAACGGCATTGACCGAGAAAGGGCAGCAATTCGCCTGGACAACTTGTTGTGATGATGCTTTTAATCAGCTTAAACATAAGCTCACCTCTGCACCTATTCTTGCCCAGCCGAATGAAACCGATATATTTATTCTTGATACAGACGCTAGCCAACATGCATGTGGATCTGTTTTGTCCCAGCTTCAAGATGGAGAGGAAAGAGTAATCGAATACCATAGTAAGACATTTAGCCGACCCGAAAGAAACTATTGCGTTACTCGAAAAGAACTTTTGGCCATTGTGAAAGCTGTCACTCACTTCCAGCACTACTTGCTAGGAAGACATTTTCATTTACGAACAGATCACAGTTCATTACGTTGGCTAATAAATTTTCGTGATCCGGAAGGACAGATGGCGCGCTGGCTGGAACGTCTGCAACAATTTGATTTTTCGATCGAACACCGTCCCGGAAAGAATCACCAAAATGCTGACGCGCTCTCTCGACGTCCTTGTGAAGACGCAAATTGTCGTTATTGTGCGCGTTTGGATGAAAAACAGAGTGTTTTAGTTCGAACAACAATGGTTGCAATGGATATAGTCGAGCGGCAGAAACTTGATGGTGATTTATCAGTAGTGCGGCGATGGGTGGAAGAGCAGCGGCGACCAACGACTGACGAAGTCCGGGCTTTGAATCCAAAAGTAAAAGCTTACTGGGGCATGTATGATTCCCTGCAAGAGGAAGATGGAGTTTTGTGCAGAAAGGTAAATAGCCCTAATGGCGAATATTATCAAGTTTTGGTTCCGCTTTCTTTACAGACTGAAATCCTGAAGGCGATGCATGACAGTCCGACTGGGGGACATTTTGGGGTCCATAAGACATTAGAAAAGACTAAAAAGCGGTATTATTGGGTTGGATGTTCTCAGGATGTCCAGCAATATTGCAGAACTTGCGTACCGTGCCAGCAACGGAAGGGACCAGCAACAAGAAGTCGCGCACGATTACAACCAGTTCATGTAGGCGCCCCATTTGAACGCGTCGCAATCGACATTTTGGGACCTCTACCCGTCACCAGCCAAGGTAACAAATACATTTTAGTTTTTTGCGATTATTTTACAAAGTGGCCGGAGGCCATACCCCTGCCGGATCAGACTGCTGAGACGGTAGCCGAAGCACTGTCCCTGCAAGTTTTCTCGCGCTTCGGAGTCCCCCTCCAATTACACTCGGATCAAGGAAGAAATTTTGAGTCCGCAGTTTTCAAACACACACTGGAACTTCTTGGGATAGATAAAACACGTACCACCGCCCTGCATCCGCAATCAGATGGTATGGTAGAGCGATTTAATCGCACACTTCTGAACTATCTTACCAAATATACGGCCGAAAACCAAAGGGACTGGGACACTCATCTCCCATTTTTGCTCTTGGCTTATCGGACAGCTGTCCATGAGGCAACGAAACAAACTCCAGCATTTTTAACATTTGGGCGTGAGCTCCGATTGCCCACAGAACTATTTACTGGTCCTCCTCCCAATCGACCCACTTCGTCTTCGAAGTATGTAGAAGACTTGGCCGCGAGGTTGGAGACTGCCTACGCTTTTAATCGAAACCAGCTTTTGGAGTATAGCCGAAGAATGAAGGATCGATACGACCTCAACGCTAAGGCTGCACCATTTAGTAATGGGGACAAAGTGTGGTTATATGCCCCGAAGAAGAAAAAAGGTCGCTGTCCGAAATTACAAAGTGACTGGCAAGGCCCCTACAACGTGCTGGCAAAGTTGGGTGACGTACTCTACCGAATCATCAAGCAAGGGGCAAACAAATCATTGGTAGTTCATCGAGATCGGTTGGCGCTGTGCCAACTTTCTGAATGAAGCTTTTGATTGTCGCGTTATAAATTTCTATGTTTTTGAGTTATTTCTTTTTTTTTTTCGAGCAGGCGAGGAGGTGGCGCCTTGATCAAATAACCACCGAGAAATCGGGTGCAATAAGAGCTGGTCGTCTCGAAGTTTGATATCGTCGCGTCGCGGGGTTAAATCCTAACGGCTCTGCACCCGATGTAGCAGAAGGAAGATGAACGATGCCCTATTTCTGGAGAAGCCTAAGCAACTTTTCCTATGACTGAGGACAGTCAATCTTTAAATAAGGGAGCTGTGTAATGAATTTCGATCCCATCTAAAGCCTCGGTGAGAATTTCCGCTTGCCAAACTGGCCGGCTGAACTACATCTCTGTCAATCGGGCTGAATTAGATCTGTCAAACGAGAAGAGAAGAAAAAGAAACGTGGTTGCGAGAGGTTATTTTTTGGTCGCCAATAAAAAATTGTTCATTTTGTTGTAAATTGAATTTGCTGTTTTAATTTCCGTAACAGTATCTTTGATCGAAGATGTGGGGTCAACAAACTTAGTAGTATGTTTAACTTTAGGTGGAAGAAGCGGCTCAAAATTCACCGGATTATTAGTAATATGCTCAGGTGGAGCGTTTTGGGGTGTTGGAGTGCTATTGGTAGAGGATGTGGATGGGAGGGAAGGTGGGGTGGGATTGATAACGTGGGATAGGATGAAATTAGGATAATTCGTCGTGGAAGGACAGATTTGCGTTAGAGTTGGGGGAGAGGGTACAGGAGGACAGGGCGTTGGTGGAGAGGGCGTTAGTGAGGAATTAAAATTTGGTTGGAGGTTAAAAGATACTCGCTTTGGTAAAGAGTTTCCGGGAGAGCTTTTTACAATTGGTTGGGTAAAATTTGGAAAAATACCGGTTTTAAAAGACCAGTTGGGGTCGGAGGAGATCGAGTGTTTAGGGACTGGTGAAGAAGATGGTTTATTATTTTTATTATTTTTAGAGGAAGGCTTATTGTTAATATTCGACTTAGGGCTAATTTTACTCTTCTTTTGCTTCCTTTTAGGTTTTTGTATCCATTTGGACAGCTGCATTTCCTCCAAAATAAAGACGTCCTGGTCGGGCCTCGAAAACAACCAGACATATTTGGTGGGAATGTTGAATTTAAAATAGATGCTACTTCTAGAAAACGCTACGAAGATACTGCTTGTTTCTATTTTAATATTATACTTTGTTTGAAATAAGCTTTGTAGCCAGGAAGCATCAGCATGTGGGGGAGCGCCTTTGATGATGAAAGTTGTACAGTGGGGGTTGCGCTCGTTGCCTTCGTTTAATTTTACAACCCTGTTTTCCCATTCGGAGACAGTCCAGGAAGTCCCTAGTCGATTTATAACAGCGGGGATGTTTTCAGCAGGAATCGGTTGCTCGATTGACGGTTCAATCTCAAGAAGAGGTGATGTTGGCAGCAAAGTGTCAGTTGTTTGGGTTGCAACGGGGGCGGGTACATCATACGTTTGATGACTAGCGACAATATCATGTAGTTCGGATAGAATTGATGTGTTATAAGGATGACTGTGGCTAAGGTCGTTTTGAGCAAATGTGTCGATTTTACCAGCTATTGACTGCAGCTCATCGACTATGCCACCGACTGTGAGCCGAGTTGCCGACAAGTCATCACTAACAGCATCGATTTTATGGAGCACGGCATCGATTATCGGTGAAAAGTCCAAAACGGGGTAGTTCGGTGATGGTCTAGATTTAGATGAGCTTTGTATGAAGTGATCAATGTCGGTGCGCAAGGATATTATGGAGTCGGTTATTTCTTTGTTCGAATTTAAATTTCGAAGGGCAATAAGTAAGTCATCTTTAAGTTCTTTATTTATATTGGGGTTGGTGGGCGTGTCTTTGGCATTAATTGCGATTTTTAGTTGCGTTTCGATGCTCATGAGTTTTGATTTGAAAGACGCGTTTGATGAGTCAATCGCACTACCGAGTTCATCTACACTTTTGACCACTAAATCGAATTTGGACACTTGATCTGCAATTTTTTTATTCTGCATTGCAATGTCTTTGAATGTGGAGTTCATTGATTCATTTAAGCATTTAATCGCAATCATGACATGTGAGAGCGATATTTGCTTGCACTCATCACATAAAAATTGGAATACACTTGTGTATTCTTTGAGGTAGGTGACGGATCGTTTTTTCAGGCCAATGCAAGTTGGGTGGAAAGAATTGGCACAAATTCCGCTGCAGGTCACCCATTCTGTTTCATCGGAAACGCAGTTACCGTAGCACTTAAACATTGTAGTAGGTCACAGAAGAAAGAAAAGATGCAAGATAATCACAAAATGAATTAGTTTGATTTAATACGCGAATGCAACTGAAATTGCAACACTAGCGAATATATGGGTCGATTTAAATAAGGTGGTGTCGCGGAAAAGGTAAAAGAGAAGAGAAATTGGGGAGTGAATTTAAAGCACGTCTTGACTGGGCGGCAGGCAAACAAACAAGGCAAACAGACCAAGTAAAGATGTGAGTAGTCAAGACAAATCGTCAAGCCATGGCCAATAAAGAACAACATCAACCAGAATTAATGGGTTCAAAAACACCTTAGAATCGCTCTATATAACGTTTAGGGTCTTCCGCAGCTTTGCTAGCCACAACGGTACCTACTTAAAATTACAATACAATTAAAATCTTTTTTGGCTGTCGATAACTGTGTTATAAAGAGTGCGAATTAAATATATGCGAAGTTGCGATATGGGTCATATGTGATCACATTGAAACTGGCTAGGTCGATTGGTAACCACTTTACTCTACATCGAATTGTTGGTCTAAGTTCTAAGAGCCTCAACAAACTGTGGCTATAGGAATTCGAATGCCAATATATCAAAGGCCAAGAAACACAATGAGCGCACCTCGGTTTTGTTTTTCTTTTTGGTAATCGAAAGTAGGTTAGGTACTCTAGGCCTACCTTAAGCATATGGCTCTTGAGGTATAATAAGCCTCTGTTAATATTTTTTTTATATTCTTTGGGCATTCACATAGGAAGTCTTCCGTAGTTTCTTGCTCTTATAGAGCTTTAGTAGTGGTCGATGATGAAAAATCAGTTAAGACTTTTACATCACTTTTGCTCAAAGAGTGTATTTGAAGGGTACGTTTCTTAATGGCACCGCTGAGAAGAATTTTGAACTGATGCGTACCCCATATGAGGCATCACTTCGATAGCCTGATTTAAAGTTCTACCATCAGAAACTAGCTTTTGGACGCAAAAACATTCTGACAAAAATTAAGCCACTTTTTGATTTGTTAAGCTTTTGCCTACCAACCCTTTATATGCCTTCGAATCCCTCTTGATGGAATAGAATACCCCATTCGTTTGACGATTAATTTTATACGACATATTAACGTAGGTAGTGTCTAGAAAGGACCAGAGGACAAGCAAAATTACTTTTTTTTTAGTAAAAATCTAATCCGATAGATCGTACAACACTGAGCCTTGGAAGGAAGAGCAACACAAAGATTTCTCCATAGCTTGTGGTTGTTGATCAATCAATTAAACTATTTTTCGCCGTCTACCCAACTATACTTAAAAATCTGAATCTTTGCAAACATGCGGAAAGTACCTACATCATTTATCACAAAAGGTGGTAGATATTTTTAAATGGGGTGCAAAGTTTTCTTTTTTTTTACTTTACTTCCTTCAATTTCTCATTACATTCATAAATTTTGATTAATACAAAAAAAAACTTGAAAGTATTTTTAGGCAACACTTCCATGAGTATATTAACGTGTCACTCAGTTTTCTGTTCCATCCGGAAGCTGAGCTACATTAAATCTAGAATCCCATTTTATTTGGCCAAAAATGAAAATTGGCGATGTAACTTTGGCGCACATAGGATAACAAAAAGAATAGATATGTGAAATGAACCTACCGAAAAGAGTGATGCTTTACATTGCAAATGCTCAGTTGGCTGATGACGATGACGATGAGTCGTAATCGTAAGTGATCATTGATGATGATGTGGTATGGATATGGAAAAAAATTCCTGAATAAATTTTTAAAAACAACGTTTTATTTATTTAATGTATACTAAAAACTAGTAAATATTTTTTTTGAAAGTCACGTATCTTTCTATAAATATTTGTAGGAGTCCAGACGTCAAATATTATTTGACGTTTTATCATCTTTGGATACATATGTTGCATCAAGAAGTAGTAATTCTACTAACAGTGGAACTTGAACTTCCTGCCTGATTTTTTTTTTCTCCGAGGCAGGTGGAAATCTTCTAAAGACACTATGAGGACAGTAGGCGCGTGTTCATATTAGTGTGAGATTTTTACTCACTAAAACCACCTCCCACAAATTTGTTTCGTACTGCAACTAAGTTATGACTTATCAAGCAATTTTTTTATCATAAAGTTATACAGGTTTGGCAGGCAACATTCCGGCGATAGTTCCTGCTCGTTCCGCAATTTTAACGCGGTTATGATAATTATCGGGCTAAGTCGGAAGGTTTAGTTCGTTGTAGATGCCGAAATAAATTTGTTTCATCAAGAATTTCCAAGACCGAGGTATTAACGTGTCCTAATAGTCGATTTCTATGATTTCGAGCGCAATTTCTCGTTTCATCTTTAACCGTGGGAATTCCGAGATCTCTCTGAAGATCTTCATTTCTAATATATGTACCACGGTGCACTGACGAATGATCTTAACACTTTATTTTGAAAAGTTTGTAAAATATTTAGATTTGTATCGCTGGTAAAACCCCATAACTGTATCCCATACGTCCATACAGGCTTAAGCAATTGCTTATATAATAAAAGCTTGTTCTCGGGGTTTAACTTGGAATATTTTTCGAGTAACCAATAAAGTTATCTATATTTGTTTTTAAGTTCTTCGCATTTCTTTTTTACATGCGGTTTCCATTTCAACTTTGTGTCGAGAGTCTTACTTAGATGGCGCTACAGTCCGGGGTGGACCTGGGCCTCAACCAACATGCCTCTCCAGTTAGCCCGATCTTTGGCTAACCGCCTCCAGTTGCGCACTCCAAGTTGGTTGAGGTCCCCTTCCACTTGTGCGCGCCACCTAAGGCGAGGTCTTCCTCTACTGCGTTGTCCCTCCGGGTTGGAATCGAAGACTCTTCGGGCCGTAGCGTTGGTGTCCATTCGCTCTACATGTCCAAGCCATCATAGTCGACTGATACGCACTTTTCTGACCAGGTTTATGTCGCTGTACAGCTCGTAGAGTTCGCTGTTAAATCTTCTCCTCCAAAGCCCGTCAACGCAAACGGGACCGAAAATCACTCGAAGAATTACTCGAAGATGTGTCGAGAGTCATTCCGAGGTATTTGGCCTCATTTGCAAACGGAATTTGGGCCGTATTTATAAAAACGGGTAAATAATCTGTTTGCTTATATGTAAAATCCACGTGAACCGATTTCGTTTCGTTAAGAGCGATCCTCCATAATTTTGGCCATTCATTGACCCGGTTAAGTGCGCCTTGTAATAATTTGTTTGTTTCTTTAGTAGTTGTACCAACTACTAGTATGGCAGTGTCATCGGCAAAAGTGGCTATGGTAGTACCTTCTATTTGCGGTATATCACGCGTTAATAATAGGTATACGAGTGGCCCAAGGACGCTTCCTTGCGGCACACCTGCTTTTATTTCTTTAAATTCGGAATAATTGTTTCCGTGTTTGACACGAAAGAGTCTTTTCTCTAGATACGAGTCTAAGATTTTCCACAACCGTACGGGGAGAACTTGTCTTAATTTGCACTTAAGACCTTCGTGCCACACCTTATCAAATGCTTGCGAAACGTCCAAGAACACGGCAGAGCAGATTTTATTTTCTTCTAGAGCTCTCTCTATTACGTCAGTTATCCGATGCACTTGATCGATCGCCGAATGTTTGCTTCTAAATCCGAATTGGTGGTCAGGCATAAGACGGTTTTCTTCTATAATCGGTTGTAACCGTTTGAGTAATATCCTCTCAAAAACTTTCGAAATTATTGGAAGAAGCGAGATGGGTCTATAAGACTTTTTTTCATTCGGTGGTTTGCCTGGTTTTAAAACCATAATAACTTTCACGATTTTCCATTGACTTGGAATCTATTGTAATCTGATCGCGGCGTTTATAATGTGAAGAAGCTTAGTTAATGCTTTCCGAGGTAGCATTTTTAGGATTTCACCCGTTATCAGGTCGTAACCCGGAGATTTTTTGGGCTTAACTTTCTTTATTTCTTGCACGAGCTCGGTGAGTGTAGCGTTTCTTACTGCATTATTCACAGATTGAAGCATAAGCGGTCTGGATGTCCTTCGTTGTTGCGTGAATTCGCAGCGAACGATTACGGAAGATCTTAAAGGTGGGGTCTGTCCTTTACGTTGAAGCAGCGAGTGGCACGCTTGCGGTTGCACAGCTGAACTCGACGGTGG
Organism: Cheilosia scutellata; assembly: GCA_955612985.1. NCBI lineage: Eukaryota > Metazoa > Arthropoda > Insecta > Diptera > Syrphidae > Cheilosia > Cheilosia scutellata. The sequence continues at coordinate 41,629,594 of OY015311.1, read as the reverse complement.
GGTGGGATCTTGCTGCTTATAAGTCATCCTATGCATCAAACATTTATCGTGCCAAAGAATAAGAATAGGGGAACAAAAAAAAAAAACTCCACAGAACAGAGCGAAAAGTTTATATATCTATCCTATAGTAAACGCGAACTACATAAGGTTTCGATGACGAGGACTGAAAGAATGGTAAACGGAGACAAAATTAAGAGTGGGATGAACATGCACAAATCAGTTTCAAGTGACGTCGTGGATGGTATGACGTCATGGCGGCCCCTCCCCTTGCATATACCTAACAGGACATATGCACCATGGCTAATCCGTTGCCTGAAATAATTCGAAAAAGCCCCAAAATCGATCTGTCGTAACAATCACTCACATCTCAACAAACTACCAAAATTTAACAACACATTTTAATTAAATAAAGACGACTTATATAAGTATTAGACTTCATGTCACTCATTACTATTTATTGTAAATATAATTTAATTCATAAATTCGGCATCGAGATATCGTATTTCATATTGCGTCTGTATTAATATTTATACATATCTATGTCTTATATTCATTTGTGATTTGCGTGTGTTCACTGTTCACGTTTATGGTTTGAAATTCACAATCAACCAAAAGTGAAAAGACTATTTTCGTACCTATTTCGTATGATACTTTTACCTTTGTATAACACTTCTTGTTTTGTTTTATATGTCTGATTTTACGTTAATAAAATTTATGTATTATATATGATTATTAATTTAGATACCAAATGAAAATTTTTGAATTTAGGAAGCCAAAGAAAAATGTATACTTTTACTCACGTTTTATTGATGCGTTGCTCCGAAGTTTGTGCACAAAATTCGTTGTCTCTGCATGCTCCTCATTGTTTTCTAGGTTAATTTTACACTGTTACTATTTATATTGTCTTTTTCTGTGGCTTTTCACAAAATAATAGGTAAGTAGCAAATTTTTATTCTAATTATTACTAGGCAAATTTAAATTTTAGTTTTAAGTAGGTAAGTATCACTTTTTGATTTTTTTTTTTTAGATAGGTATTTTTAATTCTGTTTTTTTTTTTTTTTTGTGGGTAGGATAATCTAATTTACACACTTTGTTGTTAAAATTTTCACAGAATATGTATTAAATAATCCACGAATAGGGTTAGGTAAGTATGTTTGGTAAGTATATATAGATGAATTGTCTGATTTTGTGTTGGTAGTATGATGAATCTTGTCTGTTGAATGTCTGGTATGTATTTTCAGGTTGTATGTTTTTGATTATATTTCGGCGAAATTGGAATGGCACGGTTCGGATGTAATTCTGATTTTGCGAGTGCTGATAGCGGAGTATTTGTACCGTACACATAAAATCACGTGCACGCGGTGCACTCGAAGACAAAATCTGTGATGCTTGCGGTTCTTTTCTCTTTGAGCTGTGAAAACAAATATATGTTTTTCACGGTTAGGGCACAAGAGGAACCAATTTAGGGGCATCCAGGTAATGCTATTAGGAAAGAGGAAGATGTTAGGCTATGCAAAAGTACCTATATGCAACGGATTTACCTTGAGACACAGTATTGCACCACGTGAGTCGCGATTAATCATGGATAAAATCCGTCATCCAGTAAATTACTGGCTTCCAATTTTGCCCGAAACTATTGGCTTTTTCCTCGACCAATTATTATTTCGATAAGTCTAAGCGATTTTATGAAAATGAATTATTTTCTCAAAAGGTAATAGAAAAAATCTATACTTACAATGGCTTAGCGCCACGACCACGACCAGTCCGATTGGGAGTAATAAAGCGAAAGAGAGAGTGAAAACTGAGAATAGGCTTTTATACTTGACACTTGTCATACGGACAGCGTATATCGTAATGGCTGACCGATGATCGTAGACAATTAGGTCAAGTGCACATTATGCATTTCCGTTGAGAGGAAATGGCAGATATAGTGGCAGTTAAATTGAAAATGGGAAATTTCCGAAGATATTCTATTTGTAGTTTGGTGAGATACGTCACAAAGTCATGCATTTAGATAACATCTATACTGTTAGATAAAGACATGAAAATGTATCTCAAATTGAGTGATCTCTTACTTAATGTATCGACCCATGACCCTGATGAAATTGGTTTTATCTGAATCTTCATTTACGCAAATCTTTACCATGGTAAACTCCAATCTTCTTGCCATCCAAATCTTCTATTTCATACAATGACTTGCCTACTGGTTTAACTATTCGGCATTTTAAAAACTTGGCACAAAATTTAGCATTGATAATACCTTTCGCTGCGTCGCTTAATGCAAAGTTACGTCTTAACACAATTTCACCGGGTCTAAAAACAGTTTTAGAGCTTCTCAAGTTATATGTCTTCTCACACTTTTGATAGGCTACCTTTAGGTTGTCTTTTACTTTTTGTCTTATGAGTTCAAGTCTGTTATTATGTGGTAGACACTGCATTTCACTTTCATCCAGGGCTTTCAACTTTCGCAATAAATCGTATGTACTTGCATGTGTACACATATGCTGACCAAACAGAGCAAAATATGGAGTGGTACCAGTGGATTGGTGGACGGTGGTACAGACGGCCTGCTGAATTTCAGAAAGGTTCCTATCCCATTCGCGTTGATCGGTCTTAATATAACTCCTTATAGCGGACAGGATAGTCTGATTCACCCTTTCTGACGCGTTTGCCTGTGGTGAATAAAACGCATTTTTAATATGTGTACAGCCATACTTTTCAAGAAACTGTTGGAATTCTCTAGAGACAAATTGTTGCCCATTGTCACTATGGACGAATTCGGGAACACCAAATTGATGAAACACGCTTTGCTCTAGGAACTCTACAACAGCTTTTGCATTTGCTTTACGCATTGCCTTTAAAAAGACATATTTTGTGAAACTATCTAAGACTATAAAGATAAACGAATGACCGGTTTTCGATCTGGGGTATGGTCCCATGAAATCAATATATAATTTCTGGAATGGTCTATCCAACTCGTGGAATGACCCCATTACAGGTCGAAGTGTAACATTAGTGGGTTTATTCTCTTTGCAGGTGGAACAATTACGTACGTATTCATGTACTTGTGCGGTCATTTTTGGCCAAAAGAACAGTTCTTTAATTTTATTAAGGGTTTTGAACATTCCACAATGGGAGCAGTTTGGTGGGTTATGACAATTTTCAATAACTAATCTCGTTAGTCCAGACGGTAGCCACAGCTTCCACTGGAATTCGTTATGAATGAGTTTTCCATCTCTTGAAATTGAACGCTTATAAACGAGGTTGTCTTCAATTCGTATATCTGGGAATTTATCGCAGTTAGCAGAGAAAGTGGAAATTAGTTCTAAATACTCAGGTAACTTAAATTCGGGTGATGTTAGATCAATGTATGGCGGAGCACTCGGATTTGGGGAGAGCTCTTCGGTGAAAGCGCGAGATAATACGTCCGGCACGATGTTCTGAGAGCCTTTCTTATGCCGTATGTCGAAGTCGTAGGCTTGAAGTTTTAGCGACCATCGTGCTAATCTGCCGCTTAAGTCTTTTAGGATCATTAACCACTTTAAGCTGGCATGATCAGTCACGATGGTGAAAGCTGTCCCTTCGACATACGGCCGAAACTTTTTCACCGCCTGTACCGCCGCATAGCATTCTTGTTCCGTAACACTATAGTTACGTTGGCAAGCGTTAAGTTTTTCGGAAAAGAATGCTATGGGTTTTTCTAAATTATCATCGTCGAGCTGGTATAACACACCACCAATTCCGAAGCTCGACGCATCGCATTGTATCGTAAATGGTTTCGTGAAGTCAGGGTTGGATAACACGGGTGCAGATATAAGTGCAGTTTTCAATGCTTCAAAAGACATGTGGGCTTCAGGACTCATCGAAAATGGTTTGGTTTTCTTCAATGTATCGCTAAGGGGACTAGCGATTGAAGCGAAGTCTCTTATAAATCTCCTATACCACCCACAGAGGCCTAGGAATCGTCTGACTTGTTTTTGTGAAGAGGGTACCGGAAAATCTTTTATTGCGGATACCTTGTCCGGGTTCGGTTTCAGGTGTCCCTGTCCAACAATGTATCCTAAATAATTTAATTCCTTAAAACAGAAATTCGACTTTTCAATGTTAATTGTTAAGTTAGCCTTTCGTAAACATTCTGAAACTTGGTCTAAGATGGTAATGTGGCTTTCGAAATCCGGAGAAATGATCAACAGGTCGTCGAGATAAACGAAAACTTGTTCCCTGAGTGCACTGGGGATCACTTTATCCATCAACCGACACATCCTTTGAGCTGCGTTACACAACCCAAAAGGCATGACGGTAAATTGATAGAGTGGTCGTCCTGGCACAGTGAAGGCCGTTTTCTCTCTCGACGTCCGCTCTAAGGGGATCTGCCAAAACGCGTCTTTCAGATCAACACTACTGATGTAGTGCGTTTCCTGAAGACGGCTCAACAGACCCTCTACGTGCGGCAGTGGATACGCGTCCCTCTTTGTGAGCGAGTTCACTCTTCGAGAATCAAGACACAGCCGATTCTTACCAGGTTTCCTAATAAGAACGACCGGTGAACTCCAAGAACTGACACTTTCTTCGATCACTCCCAAAGAGATCATGCGATCCAACTCCCTGTAGATCATTTCTTGGATTGCCGGTGATACCGGATAATGTCGCTGTTTAACAGCATCAGAATCACCAGTATCAATGACATGCATCTCTAGAGATGTTTTTCCCAATCCAAGTTCAGAAAAAGATGGAAAACGTTTTATCGCTTCTTCAAGTCGTATATTCTGAGATTCATCTAACGGTATCTTTTGTAAACTATCTTTTTTTTCTTTTGTTTTGGGTTGTTCAATGCCAACAGTGTCATCCAGTTCACTTACTAAGTGTGGCGCAATCTTAAACTTTTCCCAGAAATCTATACCGAGATATAGATCCTGTGACAATGAAGGGATGAGATACAATTCCATGTCTTCATGATGACTTTTATAAATTACATTTACTTTTACGCGGCCTAAAATGGGTTGTCGTTTACCATCAGCAGTTCGGATGAACGAATTGAAATCTAAGATGGGGATTTTTAACTCTTGAACAACTTTCATGCAATCTTTACCAAGACATGATATAGATGCACCACTATCAAGAAGTCCTGTCATAGATTTCCCATTAATAACGACATCGGCATACGGCCTATTATCAATTTTAGTATTTAAAGTGCTATGAACTAAATTTTGCTTGAACAGTTTTCGTTTCTTACATCTCAAACGCATTTTTACGATCTTGTTCGACTGGTTGGCAACTTTCAATTCTTCTATTTGGAATATCCTTGAACGAACCTCGTTATAATATTTAACTCTATCTTCATAAGATTTGTAACGGAGTTCATTTCGCTTAAATTTGTTTAGGTTAAAGGTTGAATTTGTATGATGAACTTTTAAGTCTATGGATGGTAACACTGATATTGCTTCATCATCACAATCAGTGTTTGTACTTGCGTCTACTTTTGTAATTATTCCGGGTAAGTCTGTGTTGCACTCGAACGAGACATCCCGGAGTTCGTCACGTTCGATGTACGGTTTTCCGTTTTGCTATTACACCTAACACAGCTTAAAACAGTGACCCCGTCTGCACCGCATCTGTAGCAAAAGAGTCTGTTTATTGGAGATGGACAGTTTATAAACAGATGTCCTTGTCTCTTGCAGTTGAAACATACAGGCGGGCTCAAACTAACCTGTATATTAGGCTTATGTTGGTGTGGCACTATTCTATTATTATTAATTGCAGATATATTGAATTCATCGACAACAAAATCAGATGGATCTTGCTGATCATCTATCTCATGGACGCTACGAAAGGTAGGGTTACGATTCTGAGCAGAATACCTAGACTGAATTAATCTTTCAGCTTGCTTACATTCATCTTTGAAATGTTCCAATGAGTAGATCTTCATTGGATAGATGAACTGCATTAGCCTGGAGTTGATATTGGTTCGAACTATTTTTATTAAATCCTGATCTCTAATCGGTTGGCGAAGCTGATTTTTTAAATGTTGGACTGCAGTGAAAAAGTCTTCGAAAGATTCCTGTGGATACTGTTTCCTTTCCATTAAATGTTTAATAATCTCGAAGTCGTTTTCGTGCAACTTGAACTGTTTTATCAACGCTTTGCGAAGATCGTTCCAATTTCCATGAGGTTGGCTACGCAAAAATTGCCAATACCAATCTAACGCTACACCGTTTAAAAGGTGGTGGAAATTTTGCATGACCTCATTCCAAGAACAATTATAATTTTCTTTGAGTCTTTCAACTCTGAAGACAAAGTCTTCAACAGGGATTCCTTTCGAAGATCCTTCGAATTTAAGGCCCCATCTGTCTAATTGAAGATGGTTATCTCTGGTTACTCTTGGGTCTCTAACTTCATGACTCGGATTTCGATGCTCATCCTCCAAATTAAATCGTAAATTGGGATAAACATTTGATGGTCTGTTATCATTGAAACTTAGCGAATTAATATCGATATTGTTCAAAGGTGGTATCGAAACGTTACCATCCGCTTGTCTATTTGATAGAAGCGGTTGTACAGCTTTATCGATATGTACTTTCAGAAGAGTCGGAAGCAACGCTTCTAATGACTCGCTAACTACTTTGCAAATGTGCTCATCAAGATTTTTCATCTGCTGAGATTTGCTCGAAATGAAGTGTGGAATGTTTGGCAAAGGAACAGATGATGGCATTGCGGCGGCGTTTGGAATATGTGCTGCTGCACCTCTATAAAATGTTTCAACATCAATATTATTTGCTCTCGCGAAGTCTGATTCAATTTCTCTTACAGTAGGTCGACCTCCAATCATAGTTGTCATAATTGGGTTAACAGAAGCAGTTGTTGTCGTTAATATTGTAGTGCACTGACTAACTGTACTAGTTGTATTCACACTACAGAGAGTTGGTTGACAAGTGACAAAATCATTAAATAGTGGGTCTTGGAATACGTATACGACAGAGAATGAATAAACTGATTTGTGGTTCATGTATAATGAAAAGAAGAGGAAGAAAAAATGCTATATTCGATTATTTTGTTTTCATGTCTGCTTCCCTGGACTGTTATGCATTGCACCAATATGGATACCAATAACGACTCAGGAAATTAGACAAGAGAAATCAAGCAACTGTCTATGGCAACATAGATCTGGTTAAAAAGCTTGTTGTCTATGGACTCACAGACGTTAATCTTGAACAAAAAAACAAAACGCTAGGATTATCGAATAAAATGTGATTTGGATTTAGTGCAACGAAGCGCAATAGTGATCTAATCATCACATGACTTCGGACTCCTAAATTTAATTTCACTTTGGATCTAGCTTATGAATGTTCTGTGGATAATTTAGTAAAGAGTTTTCAATTAAAATTTCTATTGCAGGTTAGTGAAGGTGAAAAGGGTACAAGCTTCCGCAAGAGAGCTTGTAATGGCTTGGTTTTGTTTTGTACATAGGTGTTAGTTGTACTCTGTTTTGGTAGCCATATATTTGGGGACCCAATGTAAAATCAACAAATGTGTCGAAATTGACGTAGTCGGGCCCCACGTTGGGGGCGCCATTGAAGCATAAGCGGTCTGGATGTCCTTCGTTGTTGCGTGAATTCGCAGCGAACGATTACGGAAGATCTTAAAGGTGGGGTCTGTCCTTTACGTTGAAGCAGCGAGTGGCACGCTTGCGGTTGCACAGCTGAACTCGACGGTGGGGTGGGATCTTGCTGCTTATAAGTCATCCTATGCATCAAACATTTATCGTGCCAAAGAATAAGAATAGGGGAACAAAAAAAAAAAACTCCACAGAACAGAGCGAAAAGTTTATATATCTATCCTATAGTAAACGCGAACTACATAAGGTTTCGATGACGAGGACTGAAAGAATGGTAAACGGAGACAAAATTAAGAGTGGGATGAACATGCACAAATCAGTTTCAAGTGACGTCGTGGATGGTATGACGTCATGGCGGCCCCTCCCCTTGCATATACCTAACAGGACATATGCACCATGGCTAATCCGTTGCCTGAAATAATTCGAAAAAGCCCCAAAATCGATCTGTCGTAACAATCACTCACATCTCAACAAACTACCAAAATTTAACAACACATTTTAATTAAATAAAGACGACTTATATAAGTATTAGACTTCATGTCACTCATTACTATTTATTGTAAATATAATTTAATTCATAAATTCGGCATCGAGATATCGTATTTCATATTGCGTCTGTATTAATATTTATACATATCTATGTCTTATATTCATTTGTGATTTGCGTGTGTTCACTGTTCACGTTTATGGTTTGAAATTCACAATCAACCAAAAGTGAAAAGACTATTTTCGTACCTATTTCGTATGATACTTTTACCTTTGTATAACACTTCTTGTTTTGTTTTATATGTCTGATTTTACGTTAATAAAATGTATGTATTATATATGATTATTAATTTAGATACCAAATGAAAATTTTTGAATTTAGGAAGCCAAAGAAAAATGTATACTTTTACTCACGTTTTATTGATGCGTTGCTCCGAAGTTTGTGCACAAAATTCGTTGTCTCTGCATGCTCCTCATTGTTTTCTAGGTTAATTTTACACTGTTACTATTTATATTGTCTTTTTCTGTGGCTTTTCACAAAATAATAGGTAAGTAGCAAATTTTTATTCTAATTATTACTAGGCAAATTTAAATTTTAGTTTTAAGTAGGTAAGTATCACTTTTTGATTTTTTTTTTTAGATAGGTATTTTTAATTCTGTTTTTTTTTTTTTTTTTGTGGGTAGGATAATCTAATTTACACACTTTGTTGTTAAAATTTTCACAGAATATGTATTAAATAATCCACGAATAGGGTTAGGTAAGTATGTTTGGTAAGTATATATAGATGAATTGTCTGATTTTGTGTTGGTAGTATGATGAATCTTGTCTGTTGAATGTCTGGTATGTATTTTCAGGTTGTATGTTTTTGATTATATTTCGGCGAAATTGGAATGGCACGGTTCGGATGTAATTCTGATTTTGCGAGTGCTGATAGCGGAGTATTTGTACCGTACACATAAAATCACGTGCACGCGGTGCACTCGAAGACAAAATCTGTGATGCTTGCGGTTCTTTTCTCTTTGAGCTGTGAAAACAAATATATGTTTTTCACGGTTAGGGCACAAGAGGAACCAATTTAGGGGCATCCAGGTAATGCTATTAGGAAAGAGGAAGATGTTAGGCTATGCAAAAGTACCTATATGCAACGGATTTACCTTGAGACACAGTATTGCACCACGTGAGTCGCGATTAATCATGGATAAAATCCGTCATCCAGTAAATTACTGGCTTCCAATTTTGCCCGAAACTATTGGCTTTTTCCTCGACCAATTATTATTTCGATAAGTCTAAGCGATTTTATGAAAATGAATTATTTTCTCAAAAGGTAATAGAAAAAATCTATACTTACAATGGCTTAGCGCCACGACCACGACCAGTCCGATTGGGAGTAATAAAGCGAAAGAGAGAGTGAAAACTGAGAATAGGCTTTTATACTTGACACTTGTCATACGGACAGCGTATATCGTAATGGCTGACCGATGATCGTAGACAATTAGGTCAAGTGCACATTATGCATTTCCGTTGAGAGGAAATGGCAGATATAGTGGCAGTTAAATTGAAAATGGGAAATTTCCGAAGATATTCTATTTGTAGTTTGGTGAGATACGTCACAAGATGTTCTGTCCGACGCATTAATATTTCTATTAAGTGCCTGACCATCGAACGGCTTAAAAGTTTCTTCTAGATAGGCGGCGAAAACGTCCGCCTTCTCTTTATCGCTTTTTGCCCAAACGTCATGGGTTATCTTGATAGGCGGCGCTGCGATCTTCGGCTTTTTAGTGGCTTTAATAGCCTTCCAAAGCGAGTAATTGGATTCTTTTCCAGCTGTTAGGCTTTCGAGGTAATTTCTGACCTCATCATTTTTATAATCTTTAATCAACTTTGTTAGCAATTTACACAGTCAAATATTTAGCATTTTTTTTACTAGTGGCTTCTTTGATCTATTAGTTCGTCTCTAAATTTTACATCTATGACAGCATAATCCTGTTTGCTGAAAGAATACCTAACTTAATTCAATTTTGCTTGTTGAAGCATTTTTAAAATAAAATTTCTCATTATGTAGCTATCTCCTTTTATATACGCACAAACCCAATTCGCTGTTGTTTGTCCTTACGGCTTCAGACCCGCCGCTCTCACTCTCACTCAAATGTTGGGGTGTGTTCCATGAATATCAACTTCGTGCCACCTTTACGTATCTCATTTAAATTCTATTCAACCACTTTGGGTTAATGTGATGTTAGCATTTATTGTTGCCATTCAACACAGATAAGGACAATCTGATTAGCTTCATTATTTCGTTTTAATTTTCTTTCATTCATTCGCCAAGTGGTTGGTTGCAGTGCGGTCACCACTGCTGAAAAGTGGAGAATGAAAATTAATTCTGAAATATCCGCCCTTGCAAATAAATCAGCATTGACATTTTTAATAGGTATAGATCAGAAAAGCTCTTCAAATGGCAATAATACAATAATAACCGATAAGTCTGAATGCCCTCAAACTCATTTTTCAGGATAATGACAAAATGTGATTTCGTTTGCGGGCATATTTATTATCCTGATTTTGTTCCTGTATTACCTGGAGATACGAGTGATTCAGTTCATAGACAGATATAGACCATAGAGATCATTATTATTCGTCCTTCATTTTATGAATCAGGCGCAATGGATACACACTTATGCCTCCTCCGCTAAGCCGAGCTACCATTGGATTTTGCATTTGAGTACATATTTAGTATTTACTCTCTTAGTTGCGCATAATTATATGGACTATAATCTTTTGTGTTCATACAGGATAAAGTAGGTATCCTGGTTATTTTATGGAAAAACAAAAGCCTTGTATGGATCTGCGGTTGAATAAATAATAATGTGCTTGAAGGCAAATTGAGTACTTAAATTATAACTGAAACTAAGGCAAAAGCATAGCTACAAAGTGTGGTCACGGAAATGAATAATAATATTTTAAAGTATCCGGCAGGCAAATTGCAATCAATTTCTTTTAGATACATACATAGTAATGATGAATCTAGAGACAGATACCTGCACGAAAGCTGACGTATTCGGAAAAATGGAAATATCGGAAGTGGTTGTGACCAAGGTAATTTAAGTAAAAATTTGTTTATTTTCTGGTCAGTTATTTCACTTGAATTCAATTCACAGGACTCTCCTTACAAAACAAAATCTTTGCATGTTAGATTAGTGAACAAAATTACATCGAGTAATTTATATTGTTTAAGGAGCCTTAGCATTTACCAAATCCATGAATTAAGTGAGGTGCAGTGTATATGCGTGTAAAAAACGTTTCGGGTTCTTAAAAATCTTAAAAAAACGATCAGATCTCCTCCTCAGATCTACTCCTAATGGAGTAGGTACAAAAAGCTGGTGAAAATAGATATACAGACTAGACATGTCTGCCGATTATGCGAGGAGAGCGCTGAGTCTCCAGTTCACATTTTCGGCAATGACCCATAAACAGTTGGCGCAGCAAGTCTGTATAGGACCATAGGTCTAGCTTCTCACAACTTATAGTTTACTTTAGATCCAATCACCCAACCACCAGCTTCTCGAAACATTTGGTTATTTTTGAGACGAATGGAAGGCACATACTATTTTATGTCCAGTCGGATATGTATTTGCCCGATTTTCGCGGAAGGTGGCCCATTTAGATATAATCTTTGCTTTTCCGCAGGATCGAACCTAAGAACCCTCTCTCAGTAGAGCAGCACAGTAACCACTGAGCCACTGCGGCTACAGGGACAAAGAATGACCCATAAGGAAATTTAACATATAGAAACTAGGTCGGACTGTGATCCGACCGGTCTTTGAAAGAAAGAATATATAAGCATCTACATAGTATAAGTAGGGGGCACTATTTCTGCTGAAAAAGATGCTATTGTTTATCATTGTCATTTATTTACTATACTGCGGACACTGGGGCTTTCGTCAAGTGTGACCAAAATGGAATCAGTCGCAGTTCAGCAAATCCGTTCTTCAGCACCCCAAAAAGATCGAGAAAGCTATAGGAGCTACCTCTAAGATATTTTCATTAGGAAAGTGGCAGAGGAGAGATGCGCTATTAGGCTGCAGCTAGAATATAAGATTAAACCCAGCTGACCACGTGGGACCCCTGGAAATACTTAACTTAATCCCAAGCATGGACATGTTATGTTGTGTTTGTACGATCAGCGACTTTCTGACCGTTTGGTGAAGAAATTTACTTTGTCGACTTCGTAGGAAAATCCACACCAATCAAGGGACTTGTGGGTCAAGGCTTTTTCCGGATTCCTTAGGTGAAATGGCGATTTGTCACAACCGAAGAGACTGCGTGAAATCAACGAGAAAAAGCGTGATATGCGACGGAGCGAATAAAACTGCAGCCGTGAAAGACAAAACAAGACTAATTTCGAGTATACAAGCAAGAAGAAAGTTAGCTTTTATTTTCTCTATATATAGTGATTTTTTGGTATAAAAACTTAACGAAAACATATTCAATAAATATGGCTATAATGCTACATTAAAGCGCTAAATTCAAAATTTTTAGTACATTTCAATAATTCAATTTTGGCTTTATATAATTCAAAAATATTTAGATGATGATGATGAAGTTGTAGATAATATGGATGAAGTGCTCCAACATTCCGCCCCCTTTGAAAGCTCCCTTTCAAACAGGAAGAATGGCGAGTTTGCGGATTGGACGTCTGATGATTCCTTTTGGCGTTCGAATGTCGGCAACTCTCACTTTGCCATCTTGACCAGGAAAAGTTTTGGTGACTCTACCAACCAGCCACTTTTGGGGAGGAAGATTATCCTCATGCACAATTACCATGGTATCGATGAGAAGATTCTGTTGATCCGTTGACCACTTCGATCGCTGCTGCAACTCGCTGACATATTCGTCGGTCCAGCGCTTCCAAAAATGAGTCTTGACGGCATTAATGCGCCGCCATCGTTGAAGATAGCTGATGTCAGATACGTCATCTGGGGCTTCGGGAATGGCTTTCAGGGGTGCTCCGATGAGCAGATGTCCAGGCGTCAAGGCTTGCAAGTCATTGGGATCTGTCGAGAGCGGAGATATGGGCCGGGAATTCATCACGGCCTCGATTTCGACCAATGCCGTCGATAATTCCTCAAAGGTGAGCTTGGCGTTGTGAAGACTCCTGTATAGGTGACCCTTTGCGACCTTAACTGCAGCCTCCCAGATTCCACCAAAGTGTGGAGCCCTAGGTGGGATGAAACGAAAGTTTATATTGTCATTAGTACAAAAGTTAATTATAGTGTCTTGTGATGTCTTCTGAAACAACATGTTACGCAGTTCTACTAATTTTGAGTTGGCTCCAACGAAGTTCGTTGCGTTGTCGCAAAAGATTTCATATGGGAGACCTCTACGACCAATCATGCGTTTAAGTGAAGCTATGAACGCGTTTGCAGACAGATCAGAAACTGCTTCAAGATGTACAGCTTTCGAGGCAAGGCAGACAAAAACAGCAATATACGTTTTATAGGGAATCTTGCCACGAATCCTATAAAATGTATAAATGGGACCACAAAAATCCACACCACAACGAGAGAATGGCCGAGAAGAACTAACTCTTTCAGAGGGTAAATCCCCCATGACCTGCTGAAGCAGCTTCGGACGGTATCTAGTACAATGTACACATTGCCTGACAACTTTTCTGGCAACGTCTCGTGCATTGATGATCCAGAAGCGTTGTCTAATTAATGCAACCAGAGATTTGGGTCCAGCATGAAAGTTAGATATGTGTATATCCCTGATCATACTGAATACGAAACTGCAATCTTTAGGAAGAAGAATTGGATATTTCTGCTCCTCTGTGATGTTCGCATTTTTTAGTCGACCACCGACTTTTAATAGCTGCATGCCGTGCGATTCATCCAAGAACGGGTTTAACCATTTGATTGATCCTTTTAGCTGCCTTTCATTACGAATAGTATCGATTTCTTCTGCAAAATAGTTGGTCTGGACGATCCATATGATCTTAAGAAGAGCTGAGTCGAGTTCTGCGGGCGTTAATAATCCAACGTTGTCTTTCGATTTCTGTCGTATGAATCGTAGTATATACGCGAAGATACGCACTACCTTTCTGTATGAACTGTATTTATGTATGACGTTTAACAAATATGGAATATGTTCAGGCTGTTTTTTGCAAAGCAGTGTGGTTTTTCTCTTTTCTAAAGTCAAAAGTTCCGGGGTAAGTTGGACATTCAGATTTGAAGGCCACTTTTCTGGTCCTTCCTTTAAAAATTGGGGTCCAGAGAACCATATCGAATCTCTTAGCTCCTGAATCGTACATCCACGCGATACTATATCGGCGGGGTTCTCTGAGGTAGGGACATGTCTCCAAATGATACCCTCTGAATGTTCTTGTATTTCCGCTATTCGATTTCCTACAAAGGTGGTAAGTTTGGACGAATGCGTAGCGATCCAATGCAACACAATGCTAGCGTCCGTCCAAAAATAAACTTTCGAATACGATTTTCTGAAGATTGGTTCAATTTTTGACCACAATTTTGAAAGGAGGTGAGCTGCGCAAAGCTCGAGTCGAGGCAGTTGCTTCTTTTTTGCTGGTGATACTCGAGACTTTGCCACCAAGAGTTGGACAACAGTTGAACCTGACGCATCAGTGGTTCTGACGTAGATACAGCAACCGTATGCGTCTAATGAGGCATCGCAGAATCCATGGATTTGTATATCCTTTTTATCCGGCGCTAAGACATATCGTGGTACTGAAAGATTTTTCAGCGAATGTAAATCCGTGATGAATTGATGCCACTTATTTGTTATGGTATGAGGAACCGCAGCATCCCAATCAAGCTTTTCTATCCATACTTTTTGGAGTAAGATTTTTGCTGTTATAATGATAGGGCTAAGTAAACCCATTGGATCAAATAAAGCAGACGATACGGACAACATAGTTCGTTTTGTGTAATGTAAATACGTACGACTATTTCGATATGAAAACGAGAAGTTGTCGTTTTTGGGATCATAAGTGATCCCAAGAGTACTCGTTAGGTTCGAATCGGCTACGTTAATATGTTTACCCTGTTGATTTTGTTCTGACGTCTCAAAAGCGTTTGTATAATTGGTATGCCACTTTGAAAGCTCAAACCCTGCAGTCCTCAAAATTGTTGTTACTTCGTCCTGAATTTTTTGCAATTTGCCGAGGTCGTCAGCTCCAGTGAGCATATCATCTACATAAAAATCAGAGCGAAGTATTTTGGATCCTAATTGATATTTGTCAGCAAATTTGTCGGCAAGATATATGAGCGACCGAATAGCTAAAAATGGGGCTGAAGTTGTGCCATAAGTAACTGTGTTCAGTTCAAAAGTTTGTATAGGTGAGTGCTCGTTTTCTCTCCACAAGATGTATTGGTAACGACGATCAGCTGGGTGAATAAGTACTTGTCTATACATTTTGACTATATCTGCAGTCAAAACGTATCTATGCAGCCTAAAACGAAGCAAAATCAAAAAAAGATCATCTTGTACAGTGGGTCCAGCCATTAGGATACTGTTGAGAGACACCTGCGAAGATGTGCAGCAAGAAGCATCAAAAACGACTCTTAACTTTGTGGAGACACTACCTGGCTTAAGAACAGCCTGATGGGGGAGATAGTAATGAGGTTCCTCTAAATCAGGATTCTTTACTAAAGACATGTGTCCAAGAACTCTATATTCTTGAAGAAACTTGACATAGTCGGATTTGAGGGCAGGATTTTTGGATAATCTGCGCTCAAGTGCTAAAAATCTTCTGAATGCTATGTCAAATGACTTTCCTAAGCAGGCAGGATCGCTCTTAAAAGGAAGTTGGACCATTAGTCTTCCACTTGGCAACTCTTCAATTGTTTGGCGAAAATGTGTTTCGACTTCAGCCTGCTCGTCTGTCCACTTAGATTTGCATCCATCCACCGCTTCCAGCTCCCAAAATTTTTCGACGAATGCATCCAGCGTGTCCTCCGCTGAGTTGAGACAGCATATCTGTTTGTTAGACTCCAGCTGGTTCTTGTATCTCCCAGACACAATCCACCCTAATTGTGTCCGTTGCAATGATGGTAGCTCTGCTCCCAATTTGATTTTGCCTACCAAAAGCAAATCAAAAAATGCTTCTGCTCCTAGCAGCAAATCTATTGGCGATGGCTGGTTGAACTTTTCATCTGCGAGTTCAATATTGTTAGGCAGGTTCCAATTCCCTATGTTTAGCTCTGAATCGGGTTGATAACCAGTGATGGTTGGTGCGACAAGAAATTCTAGCGAAAGTTCAAAATTATTGAACCTTGATCGAATAGTGGTTTGTGTGTAGAAGCTAATCTTTGTTTCGGTTGATCCGATTCCAACAATATCTATATTCCTTCGTTGCCTTTGCAAATTTAGGATCTTAGCGAATCGTTCGTTTATAAAGTTGACTTGTGAGCCTGAATCCAGCAACACTCGTCCGAGTTGGAAGCTCCCAAAACTATCTCTGACCAAAACCAAAGCTGTAGCTAAAATCACTTGCGATGGCCGTGCAACTGGCTTCTTTTCCATTGCAGAGTTGGAGGCTGCGGAACTTGTAGTTGGTTGAATATTATCGCATGGTACAACTTGCTGTTGTTGTGTTCGATGCAACAAGCTATGATGTGTCTGTTTGCATGTCTTACATCGATATGATGACGGGCATCTAGCTACATTGTGACCTTTACCTAAACAGTTCAGACAAAGACCTAGCTTCTTAACATTAGCGAAACGATCTGGTACTGAAAGCCTGCTAAAGCTAGCGCAACTGCTAATCAAATGGTTTGTTTCCTTACAAAAATTGCATGACTTTTGCGTTAGGGTTAACGACGTTTGTATGCGGTTGCTTTTTGTTGGCAATTTTTTATTATCTGCGCGAAGTTGCTTGCTATCACGTGCCTCTAAGTATTGGCAGCGTTTGTTTAAGACTTCAGCACACTTATCCCAAGTCGGAAATGATTTGAAGTCGCACTGTTCATCCCATTTGGCTTGAGTATCAGCATCCACCTTGGACATAGTGATATAAATTATCACAGCATTGCATATGTCAACGTGTGATCCGAGTGACTTTAATGAACTATACAAAGCTGAAACATTGTCCACTAGACTGCGCAAAAGAGACGCAGATGGCTTTGAAATAGTTGACAGTTCAAATAATTGTGAAATATTCTCCGAGAAAATGAGGCAATCGTTATCATAACGTTCTTTAAGTCTCGTAAGTGCTTTAGGATAGTTTTCCTCTGTCACTTGAAATGCCTTTATTGTACCAAGTGCTTGGCCACTTAAGCAAGTAAGCAAGTAGTTAAATTTTTCGATGGCTGATAGACTAGGATCATCGTCAACGAGTTTTTTATACGAGTTGATGAAGTTTTTAAACTCCGAATATTTGCCACTGAATTTGGGCAAGCTAAGTTTTTGCAAATGGTTCACCGATTGTGGAACCGAGAAAGTTGTTTCTAAGACACTACCTCTTCTTGGACCTAAAGCAGATAATATTTTTGTTTTTGTAGAAATGTAGAGGTCTTCAATATCACCTCTACCCATATCTGTAGGTTCTATTCGTTCTATTTGTGTTTGATACGCCAAAACTTGCTTAAAATAGGACTCGACTATCCCTAAGCGACATTCCAATTCTGTAGCCGACAACTCACTCCTAATGTTGTTCTTGATTCGTGTAATGCTTCCCTTTGACGAGGACCGCATTTGTTTTAATTCTTCAATCGAATGTTCGGTCATGGTGAAAGAATGTTGATTAAAATAAAATTGATCGAAAAGGATTAGGAACTAACGAAAGTCTGATGAGAAGCAGTGATTTCCGACGATGATGAACTACTTGCAACCGATTATTGATGTTGATGACAGCGACGAACAGTTTGATGATAGAACTAATCAGTTGTGTAATACTAGTTCCATTAAACGACGAAGTAGTGCGATGTAACCAAATCCGTATACGATTCCCTTCAACAACGACTAATGTTTCAGCTAACCCAAATCAGATAAATTCTATCCACATCCAAAACAAGTAGCAATCTGCTGCAACTAACTATCAGCTATCAAATTTGCATAAATATCTCGATACCAAAACAAGAACGCAATGTGTAGGTGAATGTGAACCGTAATCGAGATTCAACCTATTTACTATTAATTCCAATCATGTAATAGAATATGAATAACCGATAACAATGTTGTTCTGCGAACAAAACTCGAACTCCAAATCTAAATATGCGACGAAATCAAAATCCAACGACGACTAGGCTAATGCAATTGTTGGCAATTTAGCGATGATAATGATAATGATATTATACGGCAATGCAGTATGTAAATCAACCGAAAAGGGTTTGCGAAAATTAACACGATGAAAGTATGTATGATACAGCTTTGAGTGAGTGCGTAACTTCATCTGCTGGAGATGAGACGATCGAGCGAACGAGTGGACGAAAGAACCTACTATGCAATTTTGATTAGATTCGTATGATGATATTAGCACTCAAGTGGGCGAAAGCTCTTTTGCGAATGATTTGAAAAAGCAACATATGAAAATCGAAGATGTGGAACGTGGAATTGTTTGTGGATTCTAATTCTGATCTCCTCCTGACGAGGTAACCGCAGTAATGGTCAATTTATGTATGGTTATATCAATTACATATAGCTTTTTTTGTTATAACATGTTGTTGCAGCATAAATTTAATTTATAATTATGAATAAAACGTAATATATTTTTAATGCAGTTTTTCTCCTCGTATGTCGAAGTTGCGTTATTAAACAATTTTAAGTTAATTAGATGTGGTTTAATTAACTTTTTAAATGATTAATCAATTCTTTTTCTTTTTTTTTTTTTAAACGCAAATTCTACCCTTTGGAGTATTAATCACGTACCTTTGCAGGGAGGAATACTTAACTTTCCCTGTTACTTCCTTGGCCGAGGTGTTTTTTCAACAGCTGGTCTCTCCTTCCTCCCGTTTTCCTTTTGTGTTGGGATGAGGTGTTCTGCTATTGTTCTCCTGGTTCTTTCTCCACTTTTTCTTCCCGCGAAACCGAATACCGAACCGCAACTCACTTTTTTAAATGTTTAATGTTTTTTATATATATATGTATATTCACTTTTTAGTATAAGATGTCTTTGGACTATTTTTCACGTTTTAGCTAAGAACTAAGATTTTAACCATTCCGAAAAATGCCACACGTGGGCGCCAAAAAATGTACGATCAGCGACTTTCTGACCGTTTGGTGAAGAAATTTACTTTGTCGACTTCGTAGGAAAATCCACACCAATCAAGGGACTTGTGGGTCAAGGCTTTTTCCGGATTCCTTAGGTGAAATGGCGATTTGTCACAACCGAAGAGACTGCGTGAAATCAACGAGAAAAAGCGTGATATGCGACGGAGCGAATAAAACTGCAGCCGTGAAAGACAAAACAAGACTAATTTCGAGTATACAAGCAAGAAGAAAGTTAGCTTTTATTTTCTCTATATATAGTGATTTTTTGGTATAAAAACTTAACGAAAACATATTCAATAAATATGGCTATAATGCTACATTAAAGCGCTAAATTCAAAATTTTTAGTACATTTCAATAATTCAATTTTGGCTTTATATAATTCAAAAATATTTAGATGATGATGATGAAGTTGTAGATAATATGGATGAAGTGCTCCAACAGTGTTCCATGCAGTGCTGCCAGTGTTTTGTTATAAGAATTCTCACGCAAGTTCCAAAAAATCCCTTTTTTCCCTCGCCTGGCTCGAAAAAGTACCTCAGATTTTCCCACACATATTTTACGAAAGAAAAACAAAAAATTAACGAAACAAAAAAACTGTCTCAATAACTATGGGGAAAACCTTAGTGTATTACTGGCAAAGCTCCACGCTACACTAAAGAATGAGCCAACCACATCAAAAAAATTAGCATCAAAGCCGTTCACATCTATATATTCCCGGACAGTCAAGCATCAATAAAGGCCCTTAGCTCACCTATCATTGGATCCAAATCAGTAACACACTATGACTATTTCAACACCCTTCAAAGACTTAGGGCCAGCTTCAAAGGTTCCGGAAAATGTTTCGGATAATATCATCCGACACATAACGCTATCCGACAGATAATGGAGTGTGGCAATAAAATCTCTGTGATACTAGTTTCTAAGATTCTTGTCTGTCAATTATTTATGTACATATGTACAACTTGCTTGTAATAGTGTTAATATATTATGAATATTTATTAGTGTTCATGATAAAATTTGTCCAACTACTTTTTACATGGAGACTGATGTAGAAATTTGTTTTCTAAAAATTCGAATAAATCCATGTTGTGGCTGCAATCTACGCTCGTCAACGAAAAACTCTGAAACTATATTTTTTTTAGCACTTCAAATAAATATTTGCTTGGGTTTTAACAGGCACTTGAACCGCCTGATAGACTATTGACTTTATCTGTTAGATATCACAACCCGAAACCTTTGCAATTTATGGTGGGTTCCTGGCCACGAAGGCTTCGAAGGAAACGAAAAGCAGACGAAAAGTATCTCATATTGGTAGAATATCCCAGGTTTAACAAGGCCTATATCAGACATGATATTAGAAACCTTGTATAGGATTCCTTATAGGGCATCATGTGTTACAATACCTACCACCTAAGCTAAATAAATCCAGCCAACTTAGCGGAGACCAGGCTATGTATGGAAGAAGACGAAACAACGTTATATGCGAATTTGGAAGGAAGATCTTCTCCAGAGACCAACTGGACCCCAAAGAGATGAAAAATCCTCTGCAGCAGTATCATAAACTTTACAAAAAAAGTGGAGAGCCTAACCCTATTTCTCATGTATGGTACAATATGTAGATCTTAATCAGGTCGACGTGCCGCTTTTTTCGGCTAGGATTGGATAGTCAGTCTTCATTAGTTATTGCAAAAAACAGGGGTGGGATCCTGTAAAATACGAAATGGAAACCGCTTTCGTTTTCACTAAACAGTAAACATGGCTCTATCATATCTGTGGCAATAGACTTAGACGATATCATGCGGTTATTTTCATTTTACGTTATTTGGCCCCAGGTCTTCTTTCTTTTTGTGTCAATACAAGCGCTTGTTCATGAAAGCAGTCAGGTGTATAAAATAAATTGTCTTCCTGAAGTTGAACAAGCAAATTAAAGTATAGTTGCAAAGAACAAAATTTCCCTTTTGTTTGTTCTGGAAAACAGAAAGTTTCCCTTTTTCCCTTTTAGCTCATTTCGAGTACAAAAATTCCCACAAAAAGGGAAATTTCCCACAATCTGTCAGCACTGGTTCCATGCCTAACATTATGGTTAGGGAATACCGTTTTGGGAAATTATTTAAGGTAGAAATTCTGGAGCGTACAAAATGGGCCAATGGTGTTCCGACACTGGTCCTAAGAGTATGGGTTTGGTACTGCTGTCTTTGAACCCAAAACCAAAGTCTCGATACCTACTATGGGAATGTGTCTCACCGTTTTTCAGGCAGAAGTCCATGCCATTGAGATGTGCACCGTTTTAAACTCCAAAAAGGGAATTAAAGGCGCCAAAATACAAATCTTAAGCCATAACGCCCAAAACATTGCTAGACAATTTGTTGTTGTAAAATTTACGTAAATTTGGGTGATGTGACATTGATTTTGGGCGTAATGACATTATTTTTTAACGCCTAAAAAATGTGCATAACACCCAAAAACAAACAAACAAAATACGTAACCCCCTGCTTGGGTTTACTGTCAGATTTGGGGTGTATTCTTTACTTTGGGTTTTGCGACTCTTTATTCCTTTAAATTTTAGGCGATGTGGTGGTTTTTGGGCGTTATGGCATTTTTAAATCTGGGCGTTATGGTTTTGGGCGATAAGACTTACAGCCCTCAAAAACAGTAAAGTGATGCTACGACGACTTGCAAGGCCTCTCCAAAAACAACAAGGTCAAACTGGGATGGGTACTTGGCCAACAAGGTATTGCGGGCTGGATCTGAATCTGCGTTCTATGGACCAGAACCCAATTGCAGAGTCAGTTCGGCTACTGGTTTAGGTCTAATTTATTGGGAACAACAACTTCGCTAAATCACTATGAAAATGTTCCGGGTTTAAGACAATGCAAAAGATTTACTAAGCCTTACTCCTACAAAATAATCCTCAACCTAAATAATGATAGTATTAGAAAGTCAGGAGACAGAATTCTTTACAAATTAAACAGTCGGTCACCAACATTAAGGTGCAAACAACTTTTTTTAAAGGCATTTTTTCAAAATACAGCACTCCACTCTCTTTTCTCAGTATAGAGAGGAATTTATATCCTACTTCAAGACAAAATAAATTAAAAGCCAACTTACATTAAGGCTGGTTCAAATTCAGAGGTTTAGTCATGATAATGTTGGTAACGAACAGACCAGCAAGATAGAGTTACTTTCTGTAAACTGTAGAATTGTAGATACAGTTGGAAAATGATCTACAGTATAATTTTTGCAATGAATTACAGATACAGATACCCGTTGCAGGAGCGTGTTATATATTTTTGTCGTCTTAAGGTTAGCTTACCTGGAAATAAATAAAAAAAAAACAAATTAACTAGATGTAATAATATTTACTATATAAATTTGGTTTTGTAAAAATGTATGTAAATTTTGTTACCTATTGCTAAAGCAAAAGAAAAAAATGTTATTTTTTTAAAGAGATGAACTTTTTTTTTTAAATATGTAGTAGTAGGCAATATGGACTATATTTTAATTTGAGTTACAAATTTTATCACAGTCTTCTCGTTGTATATGTCTGACCGTCTGGCTGTTCGCTGTTTGCTCCTGAGACCTACAGCCTAATGGTAACACTACTTAAGACTTAAGATAGGCCGGGAGATGACTAAAGGTGACAAAAGGGAGAGACACAAAAGAAAAATAACATTCAATCTTATATGCTTAACAGGACTGTTTCTTTTGAGTTTGGACAAAATTTGACACAGGAGCTACAACAAAAAAAAACACATTCCAACCGCTTTTTCTCTACACTTCGAAAAGTACTTGGTTGATTGAGCTGAAACTTAGACAATATTATTTGCTATGAGGGAAAATGCAGGTAACTCAAAAGTTTTCAAGTTTTCCTGTAGATGGCGCTAAATATCCAAATCTGGAAATTACACTGCCTACTATGGCTTGGCATGTGTATGTGTAATATGTATGTGTACTGCCTCCTGTAAAAAGCAAATGTGGGGAGGATTCCATCACCTGGCACCTCTTATACGAAAAACAAGTAAAAGTGTTATCATCGGCCTGGCCGATGCTTTGATACCCTCCACTGTATGTACGGTACAGGTACACGCATATTATGTATAATATTGGTTTTGTATGGGAGGTACCAGAACTACTTGACCGACATAGACAATTTTTAATATTAACCTGACAACGGTAAAAATAGGTCCTCTCACAAAATTGCATTCCCCTTAGTCGATTCGTTTGGACGCTAAGGTGTTTTCAACAAACAGAGAGATACGTGGGTCGAATATTGACTTTGTATGGGAGGTAACAGAACTACTTGACCGACATGGACCATTTTTAATACCAACCTGACGACCATGAAAATAAGACCTCTCACACAATTTTAGTCGCCTAGGTCGATTCGTTTGGACGCTATCGTGTTTTCAACAGACAGAGAGACAAATGGGTCTAATAGTGGTTTTGTATGGGAGGTACCAGAACTACTTGACCGACATAGACAATTTTCAATACCAACCTGACAATGGTAAAAATAAGTCCTCTCACAAAATTTCATTCGCCTAGGTCAATTCGTTTGGACGCTATCGTGTTTTCAACAGACAGACGGACAGAGAGACGGACATGGTTAAATCGATTCAGAATGTGATCCTGATTCAGAATATATATGCTTTATAGGGTCTCCGGTGAATCCTTTTTGGCGTTACAAATGTAATGACAAAGTGAATATACCTTCCTGTGGAGGGTATAAAAAGCAGAGCAAATGATTATATCTCGATACTTATGGGAACTAAAATTGTAAAATTTTGAACATTTGAACATTGTCCTGATAGACATCAGGAATATACTTAACCAATACAATAACCTGGACACGTTCAAAGCCTGGCGGGTACAGGTAGTAGTATTAGGTACAGTGGCCGGCATAAGTATTTTGACAAAACTAAAGTTAATTCCGCTCATTATTTGAACTTACTTCATGAAAATGTTGGCATCAATGGAAAGGTCACTTAAATTCCGTTTGAATGATACAAAACTTTCCTTAACCCATTAAGTACCCATTAAAAATTTATAACTTTTTTAAAAGTCTACTTTTATGACTTTTTTCCTCGGTCCAAAAAAAAAATGTTTTGATGCAAAAAGTTTCTTCAAACAATTCGAATAGTGACTGCAAACATTTTTTTTTCAAAAATCTCTTCGCTAGTATTTTTTAAATGCCCATTTTTTGAATGGGATGATCTCAGAAAAATCCCATTTTTTGAATGGGATGATCTCAGAAAAATTTTGTATGAAAAGGAGGAAAAAGTGGCTAAAATATGTAGTCATTTTTAGCAATTTTCAAAAAATCATAAAAAATATTAGCGAAAAGATTTTTGAAAAATTTTTTTTGCAGTCACTATTCGAATTGTTTGAAGAAAATTTTTGCATCAAAACATTTTTTTTTTGGACCGAGGAAAAAAGTCAAAAAAGTAGACATTCACAAAAATTCTAAATTCTAAAATTTTTAAATGGGTTAAGGAAAGTTTTGTATCATTCAAACGGAATTTAAGTGACCTTTCCATTGGTGCCAAAAGTTACATGAAGTAAGTTTCAAATTATGAGCAGAATTAACTTTAGTTTTGTCAAAATACTTATGCCGGCCACTATAGGTCAAATTTGTTCTAAATTGTGAATACCTTCGACCTAAAGTTTGGGGTATATAAATAATACCAATTTCTTTTAACTGCTTCTTTGGTAAAAACCACTGTATGCTTGCAGATTGTTATAAGTTCTGCACCTGAATTGTTGTGTAGCTTATAGTTCTCCTGATTAAAAAAAACAGCATCGTCAAACAGATAAAAAGATACTTATTTTCGTAAGGCTTACAACAGAGACCGAGAAAAAAACAAAACTTAAAATTAGTTCCCTGACATTTAAAATATTCCACCGATAGGTGTGAACATTAAAGTCAGACTGTTACAAGCCAGCTCGGACTGCATTATTGACCATTTTGTGGTCACCATTAATACAATAATCAACCTCAATTTCACCACCAACAATGATCAAACAGTTCATAATGGAAATCATTCAAATCAATTGAGCAAGTTCTCACTTTTCATCATAAAAGTCCTGTGGTCCGCTGGCATTGTCATCGTGTACAGCCGCAGAAAAAAAAAACGCAAATTGAAAACCGCTCAAAAGTACACGCTTTGCACACGTTACTGAATGCTAGTCTGATTAAATTCGAAAAAAAAGCGAATCAATCGATGAATGGACATAAAAGTAAAATATCAAGTGTAGGCGCTTTGAATGCACTGTGTGGGTGTGTATTATATGCGACTACGAACAATGAGCATCATATATCCTCGGGCAAACAAATTGATTCTGTGCTCCATCCTATACTGTTCACTTGTTCCAAGAAGAATGTCCTTTTTTTAACGTTTGGCTTGGAATAAATTTCAATTCAATTTTTTTTTTCAATTTTCCTTTCACAGATGCATCTTCAACATTTTGTTAGTGTGTGAGTGGGGTGAGATTTTTTTTTTTTTTTTTTGTTTATTCAGTCCGATCGGGTAGTTTCAGTAGTAGAACTTTTGACCAAAAGTTCATAGCAACGATGCGCACCGCATATTTGTGGGAGGGCTAGCGTATATAGGCAAGAGAATGATGGACTGAGCTGAACGCTGAAAGGATACTTTAATTTGTTCGTACAATTGAACCCTTTCACTTTGCCAGACTATTGAGGATTCAAAGTTTGGAAAAATTGTGCAGAACTTTATTTGTTCGTCCTTTCGTGTGTTTTTTTTTTTTTGCGCTATCAACTTTTGGTAATAGTTTCTAGTATGCAATGTGGTTTTTGGGAGTTCAAGTTAAGGAGGGAGTTTCTTATACACATTTGCATGTGAACAGAATTAAATGGGACATGGAAATTGCAAGATTTAATTAAATCGGTCGTAGGTTATACCCGGGAGGTGGATTTGACACAAACAAAAAATGCCATCTTCGATCGAATCAATTTTGTGACCTATAGTCGGCAGATGGAGGGGCAGGGTACACCTATCCTTATACTTCAAGTTCGAATAAATCTTTAACAATAAGTGTGTATTCCTTATTTGGTAACATATTGCGGTAGGTACTATAGGGCTTAATTGAAAATATAAAATATCATCACATTTTCTACCCCATTTGACATGTACCTATAGTTGTATCTGTAATATGTTTACAACGGCAATTGACATAACATTGACTGCATTAAGAACTAACACAAAAAAAAGAAGCCCAAACGAGCCTGAAGTAATTTATAAATATTTTCCATAGGTATATCTATACTTATAAAAAGCTACTATAACAATAGGAAAAAAAATAAAGTCCTATTATCAATTTTACACACAATCGATGCGATTACAGGTAAAAGCATTTGTGAAATTTATAAATAATAATTCAACAAAGCGGATGGTATATCAAAAGCCAACTGATGGAGGGCTTTGTGCATGTTAATTCAATCTCATCCACTCACCTGAAAAGCGGTTTAATTTCATTTTTAGTCGGATGTTATCCCGTCGGCGTCACGGCTATACCTATCTGCAATTATTGCCACTGCAAGATTAATTCGATTGGAATTTATTCCCCTCAGATGCCGGCAGCGAATTGAATTTATTATCTAGCTTCGTTTGGCTTTGTTTTTATTTTTTTTTTGTATACTAGGTGATGCAATTATGAGAGCAATATCAATTTTATGGAAATCAAGCCAAACAGAACTCAACCCGCTTTCAAGTGTTCAGAAATATTTTTGTATAGATACCTATACCCAGATTATGAACTGGCTATTGAGAGTAGGTATTAAGTAAATTAAAGAATTCTGCAGTCGATATCCGCCTTAAATTATACAGCCAGGATGTACTGTGTGCACCATGTCCTTTAGCTACTTTTACACATATCAACAATTGTATGCATTTTTGAGATACTGACGTCAAAATAAAGTCAGATTTTGTCTACACATAACTTTAGGACAAAATCTGACGTTAGTATCTGGATTTCGAAACTGTCACTCTACTGGAAACCTGGTGCTATGTAATCCATTAATGGACGTAGCTATAGTCGATCAACAAGAAAAATTCAGTGACGTTTATATTTTCCATCTCAAAGGCTTTTGATCGGATCAAGCACACCCGTACAAGGAAAAAGAATTAATGATCATTACTTAAACAATATTTCGACTGTATCTTAAATGAAAATTGTGGTGGCCATGGGGTAGTGGTTAGAGTAATTTCTTGTGACTACAGTGGCGTTGGTTCGAGACCCTGGGGGGACAGGCAATACTCTGCCACCGACCACTAAAGAGAAAGGAATTATATCAGAGTTTCTTCACCACTACTACTACAACAAAAAGTATTACATAAAGGGTCCGCCATCTAACGTTTTTTTTTCAACTAGTGCTTATTTCGCGAATGGTAACACTTAGCTCATGTCTGATTTGACAGATAATTAGTTTTATCCTTCCGCTGAACGAATATGGTTGTGTATACGCTTGAACAACGCTGGGAAATATTGCGACATTACTTTGAAAATCATGGTAATGTTGCAGAATGTGTGCGAAAATTGCGTACGGATTTTGGAAGAAGAGAAGCACCGTCAGCTCCGTATGTTCGTTATCTTGTGAAAAAAGTGAAAGAAACTGGCATCCTCATCGATAAACCAAAGCGTGAAAAGCCAAAAACAGTGCGTACACCCGAGAAAATTGCTGCTGTGGCAGAAAGTGTGCGTGAAGCATAATTGGGTCATTTTTCTTCTAAAATGAGCAAGGAGTGGCCGTTACAGTCAATGGCGATCGTTATCGGGCCATGTTGAACGAATTTTTGTTCACAAAAATTGAAGAGGAGGATATTGGCAACATTTGGTTTCAACAGGACGGCGCTACGTGCCACACAGCCGAAGCTACACTCGATGTTTTGAGCCCTGTTTTTGAAGATCGCATTATCAGCCGCAGAGCTGATGTCGTTTGGCCACCGCGGAGCTGTGATTTGACACCGTTGGACTATTATTTGTGGGGTGCCGTAAAAGATAAGTGTTACGCCGACATGCTTTAAAGGACAATATTCGTGAAGCCAATGGTGAAATACAGCTGCACACAATCGATAATGTGCTTAAAAATTGGACCGATCGTGTAGGCTACTGCATGGCCAGCCGAGGCAGCCATTTGAATGAAATTATTTTCCATTATTAACCGGAAGGATTTTACTTTCAAATAAAAAAAGAATTTGAGAAAATATTCAGTAGTTTTTTTTTTATAGCATTTTCAAAAAAAAAGTTATTTGGCGTTCCCTTTACATTGGTCTGAGTGGTTAGAGATTTGGAATCTTTATACATATTATATTTAAAAAAAAAAAAAATTAAATGGATCAAAATGGAATCCATATGCATGCATATTCATTGTGTCACTATCAATTCGGGAATAATCTGTCATCAGGACCATTTATTCAACATCTCTGGCCTATTTATAATCTATAGATACTACCACTGCAGATGCTCGGAGGAGCTTACACCTCGAAATGAGATATAGGAGCACCTTAGAATCTGCATCGAACATTTTGCGAAGAATATTTCTCTCGAAGCGACTGAGTGAGGATGAGGATATCTTAATTCCCTTTAGATGGACATGGAGTCCATAAGCATCAGCGTCATAAGGCAGGACTGGGACAATCAAGTCTCCTTAGTTCTTCGCGGATATGGCTCTGGTACTCAATTGCCTTCTCAGCCCAAAGAAACAGCGGTTGGCAAAATGTATTCTTCGTTTAATTTCTTCTGCGACGCTGTTATCAAAGTTCAAAGCAGAGTCGAGGTAGACAAAAATCTCTTACAAGCTCAAAGCTGTCAATTGTGACCTTTTGTCCGAATCGTCAATGTTGGGTGTACTTTTTTGATGACAGGATATTCATGGTTTTCCCTTCTTTAAAGCTTAGTACGCTGCTCGAGCTAAACTAAATTTAGCGGCTCTCCAAATTTTTCTCTCCAAACATTAGCTAAAACCCTAGCTAAATTTTGACATGGAGTGCGCTGTGGATATAAGTGTCACAGAAAACAAATGTTCGTTGAAAATAATTTCCTTCAAAAATTCATCGACACGAAAAATATTTTATTTTCGTTGCGCTTATTTTTTTCCTCGTTTGTTATTTTTTGATCTTAAATGCTTCACTTCCAAGGTATTCCTCGTCGCATTCATTGCAAAAACTCATCAACACAAAAACACAACAGAAAAAAAAAACAACACGAACTGTCAAAATTTAGCTTGAGAAAATGCCCCGAACCATTAATGGCCGCGCTAAATTTTGATAGATACATGCGGTACAGTCTGAAATGAAAATTTGATTTTTAGCTGAAGCGTACGCTCGGCTAAATGGATTCGCTTAAATTTAGCTCAGCTAATTTTTTAATTGTGTATGGGAGCTAAAATTTAGCTCGAGCAGCGTACTAAGCTTAATTGCTAAACATATTTTAGCCACCTCCGTTTCTATACATACAAGCAAAAAGTACAGTGATAGATCGATGTGTTCTACTGACATATGCAAGGAGTTGGGCAATTCTTTCAAATATGATGTGAGAGAAGTGACCTATCTAAATCCTTTCTTGACATCAAAAGTCTCTTTAAGATTGTGTCCGACCTTTATGGAGTATCAGCGAGTGTTCTCCATAGACATTCTGCATAACGTGATGAGCTTGGCAGCGATGCTAAAACTAGACATTGCTTTATATATCTCGTCCCTATAAATGCTGTCATATGCGGCCTTAAAATCGATGAAAAGGTGGTGGGTATCGATTTGAAGTTCCTGGGTTTTCTCCAAGATCGGCCGTGGTGGATGGTGGACTTTCCACACTGATAGGGACCGATCAGGTTGTTGACCAAAGGCTTCAGGCTTTCACACAACACGGCAGATAAGATCTTGTAGGCAATGTTAAAACCTCTGTCTCATACCTCTGTAGCTGGCGCCATTCAGAGGGTTTCCTTTCTTAAGGATCTTGACTTCTTTTTTTTTCTGTCGTCGGTCGGCCCATTTTTCTTTCGACCTTCAACGGCAATTGGCCCAAGAGAAACTCACCGCAGACTATGTTGACTCGAACTTCGAACTCGAACCTTTCATTATGGAGATTCATATGCCAGTCTTCTTATATCTTCCATGCATATTATTTCGAGGATCAAATCGTTGTAACCGTCATTATTTTGTTTTCCTTGTGAATACTGGCTCAGTTGAATAAAATCATTTTTTGAACTCTCAGGCACGTTTGTGCTTTATCGCATAACAGAAATTTGTTTTTGGAAAAATATTTGATTTGTACTTTAGCGTACACGTACCGGAATCGTACATTACCATTCAGTGAGCAGGCATCGCGTTAATGCCCCCCAAAAGGATAACAATGCAAACTAAACGTGGAGCACAAATCAAACGACATCTACGACGACGACGCATCCACATTCGCTAGGAATATGCAAACAAACGCGACGAATTCGAATGAATAATCTCCAAAGACTAGCATCGACGAGCTCAAAATCGAAATCAAACTCAAACTCTCCTCAAAAAGCCCGTCACGTTCGAACACTTTAACTGCACTTCATTGACATTCAATCGCTGGAGGCCATCAAAACATCAAATGTATTTCACTCTCGCATTTAAATCAGTTGTTTACTTTTAATCGAATCAGTTGAAATTCAGTCTCGAGCACGTAAGGCCGTATCTTCCGATTTAAGTGCTCCCGCACAGCCTATACATGTCCCAGCGGCACTGCAATGCAGCGTTTGTATATAACACAAGCGTAGAGACCAGAGAGCCACTTATACTCAGCGGCGGCAGTAAGGGTGGCCTGGTAGGGAAGGGATGTATGGTATCGGTACGGGTACGGTATATGTGTCCAACATCCGCCCAGAAACAGAGCAAACCATGTTTGCATGCTTTCGCGCGATTGTAAGTCGACAGCAGTTCGGATCGTGAGGATTGGCAAAGGAAAATTTAATTCTGTCACGTGGTATCCTTTTATCACCTGCCTTTTGCTAAAATCCTTTTTCGGGATCTAAAGGATTCACCTGGTGCTTTGTGCTAACTAAACAAGATGTCATCGTGATCTTTTGTTCAACGCAAAACGGATGAAGTTGAAGAGTCCTGGGGGGTTGGATATGGGCAGAGCAGCACCGCACACACTTTCGGATGTAAATAGTCATTGGTTTGTTTGGATTGCGTTGTACCTACTACCTACCTGTGCGACACATTCGAGAGTGTGAGCTAAGTGGAATGGATTGAAATCCCTTTTGCGAGGGATAAATCAGTTTCGGGTAGCATTTAGTTGAGTCAAAGGATGCGCTCGCTCTGTGAGTAGGTATGGAGGATTGGGATAATTTTAAAAACGTTTTTCCTATCCTTCTGCCGAGCTTTCACTATGCGATGTTTGAATTTTCCGAGCTGTTAAATTTTCCCTACCTCCAATTCACCCCCAGTCCGCACAGTTGCAGAAGAAAACCTTGCGTGGTGGGACATCCCTTCCGTATGTGTCGTGTGAAGGGAATTGGAATGCTTGTCACGCGTCATGGATTAAGACTTCTGGATGAAAGGTGAGTTTATTTTTATTTCATGAACATGACTATGCCAACAAAGAGGGTACGAGTGTCAACTATTAACAGCGACTTTTGGGGGATAGTATAGTGTTTACAGGTGGAATGAGAGGGTATAAGCCTGTGTGACATCGCGATGAAATTTTAGAGAATTTTCCGAATAATGCGGGGCTTCATCATGCAATTAGAGGGTGTGAAATATAATCCGTTTGCAGCAATCGTATAATTAGTCTAACTGTGAACTCAGGATGGCTAATAAGCTCCAGAGAGAACTCATGATGGCTGCTTTGTAGCTGCCGTAAATATTTCGAATTCTCTGATCAGTATAGATTTTGCAAAAGTTGTCAATCATAGCCTGATATCAGCTCATGTCCTAGTAGAAAAAAAAAAACACGATATGAATGCTTCTATGAGCTCCTCAACAGAACAAGCAATGCCCTACCTAAATCATAGTAGCTACATATAAAGGAACTTCAAAATCAAAATGATTCGACCAATGATGCAACGTGATGCACTCATTCAGCATCCTATAGATTTCCGAACGTTTCGACTTAAACATAGACTCTGAAAATTACCTTGGCCCGCAGGTACTAATGCATAATGCATATTATCTCAGAAGCCATCGTAAATAGAGAGAAGTCTATATGAGTCTCGCTTGCATTTACGACGAGCAAACAAGGGTGCAAGGACGTCGAGTTCTCCATCCCCCGTGGAAGAAAAGAGAATGAATTGGGCGCCATTAAGCAAATAGAAAGATGCACTAAAAAAAAATTTGGAAATTTGGAGAGGGTACAAAAAAGAACGTACCTAGTAAGATAACAACCTGTAGCAATAAGCAAAGAAAATTTAGTTGTGAAATCACAGTCAGTGTTAAGGATAAGGAAAACCCACTTTTGCAGGCTGTTAAACGACGAAGATGACCGAAATTCAGCTGTCAAACAGAACTAGATAATAAATTTCGACGATGAAAGTCAATAGGTTTCCGTCTGGTGAACCTGTCAAGCTACATATTTAAGACAGCGGAAGACAACTTGGTGGAGAGTATTATACACTAAAGCATTTTTCTTTTTGTTACTAAGGAGACTCCTACTAAAAACATTGTAACATTATTTTTGGTAAATATTTGTTCTAAATCTAAAGTGGTTTTTGGAGACGTTGCAATATGGCATCAACTGTCTCAAGTGGCAGCAAATTAAAGGACAAAATTAATATTTTTTGTTTTAATTTCTTAGGTTTACAAATTAATTTTTAAACAAAATTCAAAAGGAAAAAAGTATAATTAATTTTTTTAATTTAAATGTATTGTAAAAAAAAGGATTTTTGAAAATATAAAAAAAAAACATATTTTCATTTATGTAGATATAAAAATTAAAAAAATTAAATAAATAATAAATTATTATATAATAAATTACTACAAATTAAAAAGCAAGCATAAATTAAGATAAACAATATAATAATTTATATAACAAAATAAATTAAAATTTAAAATATTAAAAAAATAATAAAATATCTATTTATAAAAATCTAAGTAGGTAATTTTTTTTTAATTCAAACAAAATTAAAAAATTATGATATTCAAGACATTAAATAGTTAGCATTAAAATAGATTTATTTTTATACATATGGAGGCACATACATATATATATATAATTTTATTCATATAAATTATGCCTTAAAATGCACCTCTAAACAATATTGATGCCAAATGGCAACACAGAAATGGAAATTGCTGCCAAATTTAATAGAAGGAACTTATATGTTTATTTTTTTTGCGCCTTATTATGTATTATCTAATCAGTCAAATAAAATCGCAATTGATAATCAATTTGACAATTATCAATATAAAAAAGAAATAATAAAAATAGCCTTCCGACCAAAAATTTCGAACTCTATTGCAGTCCTATCTTTCACGAGAGCTAAATGTACAATGACGACCACTATCACCCAGTTTTTTTGCTTCTAATGATTAAGGAGACACTTTAAGAAGCTAATCAGAAAAAAAAAAATAGAAAAAATAAACTTAGAGAGAGAGAGAGAGAGAGAATGGCTGTTATGAATATTCGTGTTGCCATATGGCGTCAAAATACCGAAAGGGTTAACCATAGAGTAGCGCAATTTCCTTGCCATACAAAAGCTCCTGCCTGCCTTTTAGTGTGCTTCCCAAAAATGTGCTCGGAAACAATCTCACCGAGACCCTTGATGTCAGAAAAGGATTTACGTTCTTCAATAACATTTATTTTTATTTTTATTTTTTTTTTGTCGCTGCACTTTTTTTCCAATGAACTGGACCATTGTACTGCCAAACAGACACCTTATTTTACTGTACCTACTTACTTAGTTTTCCCGACTTTCAAAGAAAGATGAGAAGGAACTTCAGCAATGAAGAGCTTAGATGTTCGGCACTCACCACGTCAGCCCCAAAGATCCGCCACCTTATGCGAGCAAAGACAGGACAACTACGGCTCTGCGAAATAAGGCCCCAGTGAAATAAGGCCCCAAAAAAAATATGAAATAAGGTCCAAAAAAATTATACAGGAAACAACAACAACGATTTTTAATACAATTTGGGGTGTTATTTCCTTTTTTTGGGGCCTTATTTCTTAATGAAAATTGGGGTATTATTTCATTATGAAAAAAGGCCCCAAAAGAAGAAATGAAATAAGACCCCAAACGAAAAACGAAAGCGTATGAGGGGGGCATGCTGCCCCCCTGCAACCCCCCTGCCTCGGTTTACTGTCAAGATTTGGGGCCTTATTTCACAAGCAGGACAGATGGTGGTGTCACTCAAGCCCAATATATTTAAGTGTTTGCAAAAAGCTTGGTGGCCCAAAAGGACGCCCACAAGCAGTCTGCAGTCGATTCTCCTGAGAGACAAAAGAAAAGACGCGTACCTTTTGCAGATGACCGGACGTAGTCGTCTGGTCTTTCTACACCCAGCACAGTCACGACACCGACACGAGAAACCCAAGTATCAATGGATGACCTAACCACAGATGCAGGCAGACCTAACGCAGGTTCAGGTCCTGTAAGAGCTTCTTCTGAACCCAGCATGGCAAGCTCATCAGCGACCTCATTTCCCTAGATACCAGAGTGACCTGGAGTCACTTCAACATCATACTTGACAAAATTATGCGAAACTATACAAGCCAACACTATAGAGGCACAATTTTTCACAAGTCTATCCAATTACTTGCTTACTTCTGACATTGGCAGAATTCAGCGAGCTGTTACTGGCACATTTGCAAACTCATATAGTGACAAAAAAGTGGCAAAAATGGGTTTACTCGTGAATGAGGGCAATTGCAAGTACACTCCGTGCTACTTGATTACGAACAGGCAGTCTTTTGTTTTAATTTTACGATATTTTTCAAACCCTTCGCTGATCTGGGAAAAACCAATTGCACAAGGAATGAAGGATATACTATATTTATATTGTAAAAAAAAAATGGGATTAAGTTGATAAATGCAACTTTTATGACGATTTTCCCAAAAAGGTCATAAAATTGACCTGTTTTTTTCGTTCCATTTGCTTACGAACAGTAGCTAAATCTACCTGTTACCATGTTTAAAGTCAAATAAAAGGCGATACTTTGAGTATTAGGGAGCTTAGTTTATGTAATAACTTCATACAATACACAACAATGGGTAAAGGAAAGACATTAACTAAGGAGGAAATAGGCCAAACTCGAGCTTACCGGGCACAAGGACAATCCATCCGTTTCATAGCCAGCAAGATTGGAAGAGGCACCACTGTTGTTAACAGCTTTATTAAGGGTCCTGAGAATTATGGAAAAAACCACAAAGGAAGAGTCAGAAAAGCAATAACATGTCAGGGAAGGCGGGCGATACTGAGAGCTGCTTCAAGTTCAAGGCTCTCAAGGCTAAAATTAAGGCAGAAACTGGAGTTACAGCTAGCGGATCGACTGTTCATCGCGTTATACAGAAGGCCAGCTATATTGGCCATGAAAAAATGAAGAGGAAACCTGCATTGAATGCGGCACGTAAGATCCAGCGGCTTGATTTTGCAGGGGTAATAATATATCCTTCATTCCTTGTGCAATTGGTTTTTCCCAGATCAGCGAAGGGTTTGAAAAATATCGTAAAATTTAAATAAAAAACTGCATTTTCGTAATCAAGTGACACGGAGTGTATATGCTGTCATCAAGAAGAGACACACAATGTCGACGAATCGAGCAGAACTTCTATCTCAACTCTTCTATAAACTCTAAGAATGAAATCACCTTATGAGCAGCCTTATGAAGAAACGTACTAAGGCAATCATCGGCATTAACAAAGGCGGATGAAAATGTCCTCATTTGCGTTGACGGAATGTGCGCAGTGGCTCTATGGTTAGTGTGCTCGACTACGGTGTGAGGGGCCCCAGGTACCGATCCCCGGAAAATTACATCTTAAGGATTTTCCACTGCGTCACCTCTCGCGAACGTCTAACAAACATTCGAGAGTATAACTGTCCGGAAAAAGCTTCTCAATTCAGCTGTTCGGTTCGGACTCGGCGTAAAATTGTAGGTCCCTTCCAATTGTCCCAAAAATAAAATAAACTCTCACAAAGGAATGCTTGTGAGAAGCTAGGTGTAAGTTGCCTTGAACCAGCCGATTCTTCCCAATAACCAATAACCTGGCCTGATGGTGTCGAGGACAAGAGTAACGTCTTTAAATTGTTGTCCATTTCGAGTTATGAAAGCAGGTTCAGTCACAAAATAATATCTGTACCAAACAGTAACTCAGATTGCTGCCCAAACTGGATGCAGCTAGGGATGGATTGAGCTGGCTGCAGAGCCATGTTTGTTGACAGTTCGTCATTTCAAAATTCAAACTTGTATGCAGCCATATATCAGCGCCTTAAAAAACTGGTCGCTGAAGCAATCTAAACTATAAATAAACGAAATCAATTTACAAAAGTGTCAGACGCGAAATATGTGCGCCTCAACCACATTTAGAGGCATAGCACACGCGCGATATCATAAAAGGAGGTAACTCCTCTAACAACTTTCCATTTTAAAATACAGCATAACATAATAACAATAAAATAAAAAAAATGTCACTCCAACATCTAGTTGCACAGCCTTGTTCATGTGTGAATAAAACCATATACATGCAGTGCAGTAACATTCCGTTGAACAATTAGTTTAAAACATTTAGCAAATGCAGTTTAAATTGAATTCATAACCTCAGATATTCGTCCAGAGTTCAACTCATTGGTTTCTTCGAAATTCTTCAAATAAACAGTCGTAGATACACAATATCAGATACGAGTATCTGGCAAAATCTAATCATGAAAAGCTCTCGCTTCAAGTGAATTTATCTTCTGAATGATAACAGATACAAGGTTAAGATTAGATAGATATTCACAAGTGATTCTCATATGAGAGTTAAAAAAAATAAATAAAAATTCCTATGTACATACATTTTTGCGTTTCGGGTATCGTTTTTCATCATCAGTGCGTCTTGGTCTGAAACAAAATTGAATTTCACTTCAACTAGCGCCCGATCGGTGAGATATTATAGAATATGTAAAAAAGAAAAAAACAAACTCAACAAAACAAAACACTTTCAAGTGAATCTTGCGTTTGGTTGCGAAAACCGCTCAACATTCGCGAATATTACCCACTCGAATGGATAAACAATAAAATACTAAAATTCACCGAAAGCTTGTCGCGCCGGAAAACCCATCAGAAACCAGCTGTTTCAGATCTCACAGTATCTACAACTGCACAGATACACTTGTGCTCTATGGTTACGTGCATACAATATCTTTTCTCATAGATAAATCTACAAATGGAATCTGAGTCAGCACAAGAGTAGAGCGACTCACCTCTAAACCACCATCACTCACACACCCATTCGATTTACCAACGATGAAGAACAGCATCACCATCAGGCATCAACTGCAAAAGATTGTTTCTATTGTGCGTGCGTTTGTTTTGTCATTGCGATTGCTTTCCCTGGGATTAATATTTTTTGTTCTGTTTTCTATTATTCGATGCACTTGAGTGCATTGATAGTGCTATGCAAGTATCTATAACCTCCGTCGCTTTCGCCCATCCCCCACCCCACAACCGAATTGCAAATGAAATGAAAATGTATCTCGCGAATGCAATTAGAGGTGAGTGATGTTCCAATGGATTGCCACAGCTATCTCGAAGAAACCGTTTTATAGAAGAACAATGGTAAAAGAGTATGTTGAAGGGCAGCGCATACACCTAAGGTAATTGCTGACAATTGTCAGCCTTCCTGGATACAAAAAAATACCAAGAGGAAGAGAGCTATAAAAATCCGATGATGCTCCACTTGGCAAATATTTGCCAGACGTGTTCCACAAATGTGCACCACATTTAGTTTTCTTTCGCTCGGTCTTTGTCTAGTGGCTGTGTCGCGCTATATAAGTACCTAGTCATAGTCACATGGCTAAGGGGTTTTTCTCTCTGGCTTCCTCATGAATCGATGATGGCGCATTATAAAAATAGCTTAATGCCCACTCACACATAGAGAGACGGTCGTCGTCGGTCGGCTAGATCAATTTTGATTTCATCGGATATTTGAGATACTAGCTGGTTGCTTGGTTGGTTTGGTTGGCTGGTGTGACGGGCTTCTTGAGGCAACTTGGCGGTCGGTGGTGACGACGCTTCGACGCTTGTGTTAAACGAGCGCCGCCATACCATCGCATTGCTGGCATATTCAATTGAGGATTCATCAGATAGAGATTTGCCCTGTTGGCTCTTAATAGGTTACATGTGAGAAGATGCAAAGAAAAGTGATTGTGTGCCACGATATGGACTCTTTGTCTGATGATCATAATGTACCCTCTGTATTGGTTTCGGCTGAAGTTTGTATACTCAAGGATTATGCAATGAAATTAGTTTCGCAACTCAGCAAGTAAACAAATTAGTTTGGTTTGAAAATCGATTGGGGTCAGGGTTTGTCAGTGAAGGAATGGACACATTTGAAGATTGTTGTGCGGCTGTTTTCTGGCGTTGCAAAAATGAGCCATCTTAAGACCATTGTGGGTATTTCTATATTTTGGAACTACGTATTCAGTTTTCGCTTTTATTTTTTTTGCGATTATCTTAGATTATAGTCCCTGGCGAACTGTTGTGAAACATTCCTGCTCAGGGGATCAATTAAAACTTGCCTCGCATTATTATTTTGAACTCTCCCTCTAGATGCCCGGTCGCGCTTCGTATATGCACCTTCAAGTTAGGTACTGCTTTAAAACTATCTAAATGGGAAACTTTTCAAAACTGAGAAGAACTCTGAAAGACGCTCCTATTGGGGAGCTCCAAAAAGAGATAAAAACTCAATTTACTTTACCATATTTCATTATGAAATAAGACCCCAAACGAAAACGTATGGGGGGGGCATGGTGCCCTGCAACCTCCCTGCTTGGGTTTACTGTCAGATTTGGGGTCTTATTTCATTTTTTTGGGGCCTTATTTCATCGCAATGGGGCCTTATTTCATATTTGAAATAACACCCCAAATTTGGAGCCTTTTTTAATTTTTACTTTTGGGACCTTATTTCCTGGGGCCATATATTTTCGCGGAGCCGCCACATGCACTAGCAGGAGGGATTTGCATGCTCTCTTTAGTGCACTTCTTTTGATGGTCTGTAGTCCATATACTGAAGGAAATACCTTTGCGTAGTTAGCAGTTTTTTGTGGACCTATCTAGGGGCGGTAGACAATAACGGCCAAGGAAATAAAACCCAAAAAATGCACGCCCAAAAATAAACAACAAGCTGGAAATAAAGCCTAAAAGGAATTAACAGTTTACTGGAGTTACTGTCAGATGTGGAGTATGTTCGAAATTTGATACACTCCCATGCACTTGAATAGGGACAAGATTTCTTGTTCCTATTGTGCGGTTTTTCAATATTTAATATTAATATTTATATAAGCATATATTTTTTAATGTTTTGATTTCAATCCATCCATACTATACTTATAAAATGCAACGTCCGTCTGTTCGTTTCTCCATAACTCGAGAACCATTTGTCCGATTTTCATGATTTCTTTTCTGATTTATAGATTTGTGGCCAACTTAGTCCGTAGGGTGGTTGAGAATTGTTCAGGAGTAAAGGAGTCGCGGGGAGTAAGGGGGGACTCACGAACCGTTAGCCGTATGAACTTGAAAGTTTGTATATCGATAGAAAAGCAAACATTATTACATGCCTGATTCATCGTTTTTCAAAATTCGTCCTATAAGGGTTGAAAAACTTTTCAAACCAACTTTTCTATTTCGACCTTACTACGCTTAACTTGCCATTATACTCATAAATCTATATATGTCAATTCAAGATATGCTTTTAATTGTTAGGCAATACTTCAGCGAGTATTTTGAGCTAACATTCATCTTTCTGGTCCATCCAGAGGGTGAGATACAAAAAATTGAAAATAGATCTTATTTGGCCAAGGGGAAAGGAAAACGGGGGTATAGGGGCTATCTTCTGAACTACTCGGCCATTGCTGGAGTTGGACTCCGGTAGCGATAGCCATGTTTTCGTGTGAGCTGCAGTTGTTTATACTTGCGCCCACTAAAATAATAACGTGTATAGTTTACAAAAAGGCATTGCGATAAAATATTTTGTAAGCTTAAAATAGAGCTTAGTTTTATTTAAAAGAAAAGAAACCGGCGAGCGGAGTCGCTGGCATTTGCTAGTTTTAAATAAAGGAAAAACAAAATTAAGCACCAACATCTTTCCGCTATTTTTAAATAAATGATTTTTGAATGTAGTCTTAAAAAATGCATTCTTCTCTTGCCGCACTTGAATAGGGACAGTAACTGGAAACAAGGATCAATAACAAAACGTTGAAAACTTCAGATCAAATTCTCTTCTTTTTATCTTGTTAAGCTTAGTTACTAATGGGTGTAGCCGCATTTGTTGGAAATAACTTCATAAATACCATTTGGAAGTGAGTTAAACAGAGGTTCTAGGTAGCTCTAACAAATGTCGTTCCCATGCGGCATTAATGGCTGCTGTTAATGATTTAACATCTAAAATTTGTTTACCGGATTCGTATACTTTCCGTGACAACAATCCCCAATAAGTCTTAATTATATTAAGGACAGAGGAATAAGGTGGGCACTCCAGTATAGGCACGTTTTGGGTACGCGTACATTCTTATACCACGCGTGCGGTATGAGTAAATTGCACGGGTCCAAATACATTATCGTATGTAGTAAGGAAAAGCCTTTTTCAGTACGCCTTTGTAGTTATTCGCCTTCATTCTTGATGACAGCAACTGCAATTACCATTGCTTAAAATAAGAGATCGCACAACATACCATTACACCCCTTTCACGGCTATGGTGACGAGACAGATAGTGTTTTTCTTTGCGTATGTCATTAAATTAGTAATCTAACCATCAGGGCCATCTAAATTAAATCGGTTTTCGTCCGAAAAAACTATTTCATGCCACTAACTATTCCATGTCATGAAATTCGAAGCAAAAACCATGCGATTCTCCTCACGAGTAGTGGTAAGAGGCTGTTTTTTTTTTTAATTGTAATCTTTTTAGATATCCGAATTACTCATCTTACCGTGTCAACTATAGCATTTGATGCTTCTTCAACAGTCCGTCTATTTTCAGTAGCTGTAGTAGCTGTTTTGGTCCTCCCTCCATGTTGTTTCCATAGTTGCACTCATTTTTAAGAAAATTCCAAACCACTGAGTTGCTTATTTCGATTTTTTTGGCAATAACGCTAGAGGTGAGACTACACTCCTTCTAGCCAATTATTTTGCCTTTCTCTTCTGCAGTTACAACTTTTCCTCACACCATTTGATTGAAAACGATTAAAATATACGCGAAATAAAAATAAAAAGAGCTACCTTCAGCTTCAATAAATTGATCCATAGCAAAGAAATTGCCTCCGTCCTTATTCAACTGCTGCAAAAAAAGTTCACTTTTTTTTTGCATGATCAAAGACAAACCAAAATAACATAAACTGTAAAATTGTAAGAATTTTGTTTCGCTCCTAAAAGTTGCCTATTACTATGTACTAAAATAATAGCATAAAGGAAATACCGATATTTAGGAATGAGAAAGTGAAACAGAACATGAAATGATTAAAAAATCTTGTTCCTATTCATGTGCATGGGAGTGTATATTGAAGATTTTTTTTTACAGAAAACCCACGCTGGGGGTTGCAGGGTGGCAGCATTCATCCCCATAGTTATTCCACTGTTTATGAGGCTCCACGTATTATTTTGGGCTTTACTGTTTGACATAAAACCCTGGAAAGGAAATAACAGCCAAAATTACGGAAAATGTTTAGGGCAATATTTCCAAATTCTTTGGCCGTTATTGCCTAACCCCCCGCCCCCAGTAAAAATGTTGATCTTCCAGTCACTTGCTGTTGCGATCGGTTAGTGGAA
The DNA here is from genome assembly GCA_955612985.1 of Cheilosia scutellata. Taxonomy (NCBI): domain Eukaryota; kingdom Metazoa; phylum Arthropoda; class Insecta; order Diptera; family Syrphidae; genus Cheilosia; species Cheilosia scutellata. Next base: position 41,587,329 of record OY015311.1, on the reverse strand, counting down.
TAATGTCACTGCAGCTGTATGTAAAATCCTTAATTTGTAAAAAAAAAAACAAAAAAATTATTGCCAGGTTCTGTTTCGTCTTTTCATAGCTTTTCAGAAAATCAATTGTGAAATATCACATCTATCACTATCATGTGGCCACCACGATCAGCGTTGCATTTCTGTATAGGTGTTCTTTTAAAGTTGGCATCCGCACTCTTTCCAACATTCGACGGTCGATTGGGGGTGCTTCCTTGAATTGGTCCAGTGTTCGGGGCTAAATATGAGCTGACCCCTCTAGAAATAATCGCACATGGATAAATCAGGGGACCGAGGAGGCCAGTGAATATCACCAAACCTGGAAATGATGCGACCAAGGAAGAGAGAGCGAATAACGGTCTTTGATGCATTAGCTAGGTGAGCTGTTTTCCCATCCTGTTGAAAGTACGTCTGATCGGTGATTCGTCTTCGTCGTAGTTCAGGAAAATACAAAATGATGATCATCTCGACATAGCGCTTCGACTTGACAGTAACAACATTCCCATTATCGTCATTAAAAAATAAGGGCCGATGACGCAAGAGTTTTGCCTATAGGCCACCAAGCCACTACTAGATTGAATAGCAGTCACCTTTTTTCCCAATAAAGAGTTTGGCAATAGCTGTAAGTTTAAAAATCTAATCCACTGTCGACAAATTGGCTCGAAAACTAGTCTGGGGAATGCTCAGCACGCTAGTCTGTTCGAACCAACTTACTAAGACTTAAAAAGCACTTGGAGAAACAGTTTTCTTAGTTAGCTAAGCATTGAGATTCCCCAATTTTCGGGCAGAGAAGGCAATAAGAAACAACTGAGTCGAGGGTTTGTCTTATGTTAAATTTTTCCAATATAAGGAATTGCTTAAATTCTGCAGGGAAGTCGTTTGCTTTTCGATGGGTATCTAAGGCCAAGGCCACGCACTGAGCGACAAAAATCTGAGCGGCAATCATAAGCGGCAAGTGGCCATTTATTAAGCGGCAATTCCCATAGAAGATATTTTTTGTATAGGATGTACATATGAGATATAGAATGCTTTTTTTGTATGGGACGTGCAATGCCCCTTTGTCCAATTTTGACCAATCTTCACAGGAGCACTCCAGAATTTAAGCTGAATCGATTTGGTGGTTTTCGAGATATACAATCTTGAATGTTTTTTTTTTTTGTATGGGCGGAGCCCGCTCGCCGCTCTGCCGCTCAGAAACGTCGCTTGCCGCTCAGTGACCGCGTGGCCACAACCATACAATTTCATATGTTTGAAATATTTTTTGCCGCTCAGAGTTTTGCCGCTCTGCCGCTCAGTGCGTGGCCTAGGCCTAATGATGAATAGGTGTTTTCTTTCGACTTTTTTAATTCAATTCGTTGGGGTAAGTTGGTGACCAGACAGTGTTGTATGAGTAGTCTTTCATAGCCCACTTTAAAATTATACCTTACCTAATTACGAACCTGTCATATAGGGACAGAAACAGAATCCGAGTCCATAACATAAGATTCCAGCTGAATTATCTTTTTCAGACTATACCGATACATTCAATACAGTCCGGCCAATGAGATAAAATTAATAATCGCCAGCTAAAAGCACAGCTGCCTCATGACTTCCTACAAACTGATCTTTTTAGACATGATGAAGTTGAGGAAATCATCTCTAAAGTATATGATCAGAGGAACCTATGGTCGCCGATTGCATCCTCATCCTCACTACCAAAGGCGGTCGTCTAAGCTGATAACACTTGTCAGGATGAAGTCAGAGAATGGTCGTTCATCTGTCATAATTGTAATGGATTCCACTGAAACCTACGGCAACAGCGGGTTAAGATTAGATGACGCACTGTCACTGTCACTGAGAAGGGAGCAACAGAAGAGTTCTAGTCCTCTCTGTGAAGAAGATAGCGATTTGTATGTGCTGTAGGTACAGTGACATAAGACATTATCAAAAAAATTGGTAGGTATTCAACTGTTCAGATGGCTGGGTCATGTACAGCGGATTAGCATCGACGCTTTAGTTTGCAAAGTCTTCAACGCTATACTATAGAGTCGTCAGTAAACCAAGACAGACCTTTTCTTCGAAAGTGACCAAATAGAGGGAAATCTCCAGCGACTTGGCGTGCGAGATATGAAACGGTGGCCATGATACCTATACTTGTCCCCCAGGAGCATCGTGCTTTGTACGGCCTTCAATATTACTTACCAGACTTGCAAATACAATAATAGTTTCCCAGATACTTTTTGAAAATTTTACGAGTGTCAAAAAGTACTCAATGGTATAGTCAATACAGCATACTTCATGCCCTCCAACATTTTTTCTAATCTTAATAAGCAATGTATATGGTAAGTTTCATTTGTCCCAAAAATAAAAACTATCTCCTAGTTGTGAGAGGCTAGGCCTCTATACACGTATTGCGCCAACTATTTAACTTAAGTTCCAATAACATATAAGCCCATAACAGGGCAATGGTAGTTAAATACATCGTTTACACCATCCAAAGACGTGCGGCTACGGCTCATCGGATCTGGGACCAGCAATTTAAAAAAGGCCCGTCCTAAGAAGGAGTCGAAATAAGGTTGTATGGATTATACTGGTAGAAGAAAACACAATCGAGGAACACAAGGTGTGTGGGCTACACTACCACGGACATGAGTAAATTCAAATCTTACTCCTGCCGCCATATTCAGTCGTATGTCAAATTATCTGGGGACGACGCCGCGCCGGCCGCTTCAAATCTCCTTCCGATATCAAAAATTCTTAATAGTCATCAAAATTATGAGCACTAACCGTGATGATGATGAGTCCTCAACAATTACAACATACGATTACCTTACCTGCGTATCTATTACTTGTTTAATTGAATAACAAATACCAACAGTATTGCATTGAGATCAAAAGTATCTTGGCAAGCAGGCTGTTACAACAACTAACCTTTACCTCTATAGCACTTCCCAACCAATGGAACACCATAGAAATTTAATTCAATTTTTCAATGTACATATACCTTTCGGGGTAGAACAAAAATTAAAAACAAATCCTTGGCAGTGCGATTGCAGTCTAAATCCATAGACAACGAATACGACACATCAGGAGTAAGCAAACAATAAACAAACAAAGATGTAACAGAGGAAGGGCAACGTCCCAAAAGTGCTGCAAACAAAAATGAAAAAAAAAATCCATCCAACGAAAAGTGGAAAACATTCTAGATGCTCTTCCTGTGATTGGTTTACGTGATGCACCCCCGGTCCGATGACTAATCGCATTGATTGCGATTTTTCTGTTCTCGAACCGATTGTAAACAGCATTTCTTCGCAAACACAAGCCAAGCGATTGCGATTGAGATGAATCTCAGTCCAAGGACTTGTCGATTAAGTGCAAACACATACACAAGGTACACCTGGCGTATATATAGTATAACATTTTTTTTCTCCTACTAGTGTCATCAAATTGTTTTCCTCTTCGCTTGCGCCACCCACGCCACGTTGGATGTATCTGGCAGTGGGTGGATTGGTGGTATCTCTGCCAAACAATTATTATTATATTCGTGAGGAAGATAGTGTCATTCGACGTCGGGATACAACAACAGAGCGGTGCTGGTGTCGTCGTTGGCTGGTTGGCGATGGTGTTCATGAATGACAACGAATGATTCAATTTGCTGACCTCAAGTGAGCAAACAGCAGACACGATGATGTTGACAGCGCTGTTCCCTTTTTTTGTCCATTTTAGGTCCGATCCACTGGATATGTGGACACGGTCTGAGTTTGTCTTTTCTTTTCCGCTGTGAAAGATGGCAAATATGTGAGCAGGAATCACTATGGCCGGTATAGTATTATAAGTGCAACCCCCAGGGTGGTGTGTGTGTGTTTGTTTGTTGAAATTTAATTGCGATAAATTACGGAGAGCTGTTGTATCAGCATTTGATGACTGTTACCCACACTTATCTGTGAGTGTGAATTGATGACACTGCACATATTTATTGCCAAGGGGTTGAAACTCATGCATGCATATCAATTAAGTTGACACATCACAGTTGTTATTGTTGTGTGGTGGCAGTGGCAGAAGCGAGAAGGGTGACTGGTGATGCTGATGGCCGGCGCATTGGCGGCTGTGAGTTTTGCTAATTAATCTCGCATATAATTGAATGCGCGTTTCCGACAAAATGCCGAAGAAACGTGTTCATTTGTAATTTGTGGAGCAGTGCAGTGGTGGAAGAGAGCTAATCGAACTGGCGGTAATTAGCAGGGATAGTGTGTGGACAATGGCTGGCTTAATTGATTGATTGATTTCGACAAGCGATGGAAGAGCATCGCGCGGGTATACACTATACCTACAACCCCTGAGGAGTTGTTGATATTAATTAGATATTAAGCTGTAAATCTCTATTATTGTAGGACTTAAAGTTATCTACCTATACATAGTATTAAAGGGACTAAGTTGCTAAGAGTACATATCGCTTAGGTATAGCAAACCGATTCCAAATTCAAACAGTAATGCGGAGCTGGCCATCGATCTACTCAGTCAAACAGGGAGAGAAGTAAAATTCAATATATCTCTGGTATGAAGCTATTGGCAGAGTCAACAGCACTCGATAGGTCACAAGCTAAGAAAGCCAATTATTGACAACATCGCGAAGCGCAGTTCTTCAAACTGAGCCGCACGGCGGATTGGAAAACCAAGACTAACTTTGTGATCAACAGTCTTAGCAGAAACACCGACTCCAGTTGAAATATATTTAGCTAGAAAGCCGAAATATGTAGATGGAAGATATTTGTTGTCGTCCTAGATATACACATCCCGGGGTTTAAGAGGAGATATGATCGTGATGACGTACTGTAAAAGGGAAAAGCCAACTATTTAAGTGCAAATACGATAGACGTTGTCGAACTATGCTCTCCAATGAGACAGTAGTAATTGCCCTGTTCACTGCTCAGCCCAACCCATGCAAATTATGGAAAACATGAAATTCAGCCGTTCGGACTTGAAATAAAATTGTAGACCCTTTCCGTCACCATTCGTCAAAAAAAAAAAAAAAAATAAAAAATTTAAATTCACCTAAACGAGTGTTTGTGAGAAGCTAGGCCAAGGGTGATGACGATGAGTATGAGATGAATATACGTAAATGGACCTGTTGCGCCTATTTATTTATTTAGTCGAGCAGATACTTCTCCGGACGGAGCGGTCCATAACTCCGGTGGTTTGGTCATGTTAAACGCGTGTACCCAGGACGTGCTATGGAATCCGTAACATCGGGCAGGCGACCTCTAGGTAGACCCAGGATGAGATGGTTATATCAAGTCCATAATCTCTCCTCTATACCTGTATGGGGATTGCCCTTGATGATTTGGAGTCGATAGCGGAGGATCTAGACCTATGGAGGCTCCCCTTGAGCAACCTACACCCGCGACCCACTTAATAGACATGCGGACCATTGAAAATGAATGAATGGATGAATGAGAGCATAAAACGGAAGCAGTGCCTAATAGCAGTAGGAAAGTTCGGCAATCTATAACATGTAGAGTGGGTTGTGGTTTCTCAACTGCTTATTAAATATCTCGAAGAGATTATTGATGCTCGTCGAATCTTCAAATACCACTTAATGCAAGGGTATCCAAAAAGTCGTCAAGAACTGTTATGTACTTGCAAGGCTGACGGCTAACAGAATAATTGACTACTTCTTGCAATTGAGGTTCAATACTCATGTTTGCAGTAGAAATATAGTGAAATGCAGTGAGATTTTAGTTTTACCAGCTTTACCCGCCCCGCCGCCCTATTTTGCTTTGCTAAAATAAGTTCTTGTCTATCAGGATACAAAATATGTACTACCATTGACAGTGTTTTTTTGTTTGGAAAGTACCAAGCCCCTTGACCGATCCGGATCACATTTTGCTTTGAGATTTTTGTATAAGAAAACTTGAGACATTTTGAGAAACCTGCAATTTTCACTTTATAGCAAAAATACAATACCTATTGTGTAAGTTTCAGCTCAATCGACCAACTATTTTTTGAAGTGTCGAAGAAAGCCTTTACAATGATCTTTTGCATGGGAGGTACAGCCCTTCTTTGTCACTTTTAGTCCTTATTTAAAAAAAAAAATTTAAATCGGTGCAATCTGTTTTGTACGATTTTTAAGAATGGCCAAATCAAATTTCATACGTTAACAAGCGTTTCGGAAAACGTGCAACACAAAACGAAGCACGAAACGAAACGGATACTCAGATAATCGTTATTCAACCGCTATCTCATCTTAAAAAAGTTTCGAGAATTACTTTGGTTTGGAATAACATCGTTGGATATAAATGAAGTCCTGAAAATTCGATAACATCAAAATTTTCAGGGAAGTTTTATATAAATAAAAATATCGAAGGAGTTAAAAAAAATAAAATTTGACCTTTTCGACATTAAAATAAAAAAAGAAATAAAAAAATAGTTAAATAAGGAAATTAAACTGAGAAATTGTCAATTGGCGGATGGCTTTTGCTCATACAATATTAAACCTAAAATTCAAAAATTCTAAATTCAAATACAGTAGACTCTCGATAACGTGAACAATTAATTTGTTATTCTGATGACATTTTGATCAACGTAATACATTGATCATCTGTCGTTAGCTCATTTTACGGAGGATGCGATGGAGGTTTGTCCAACAGCAGAAGAGCCTTCACTGGTAGATTATGATTTTCTATAAATGACGAAACCTAGAAAAACAGATAAGATAATACCTACCTATAGTAGATAATCTATTAGTGGATTTTTTTTTAGTCACACATACTTGTGGTGCAAATGATTCATGAAATCAATCTTTGAATATGGCCGTCATCCAGAATGATTTTGAACTCTTGTAGTCTTCTGGACAGTTAACATTTTTAAATGAACGTGAGGTTTAGGCTTTTCTAGTAACTAATGACTTCAACTTATGCAAACCATTTGCTTTCGTACAAGCGAAAACCGAGCAGACAAAACAATCAATAACAATTAATGCAAGGGACAACTAGGAGCAGACCAAATACAATACGAAATGTCTTGTAGCTACCTAAAAACTGTACAATACGATGATTTACCAAGAAAAACTAATTTTAAATTGCATCTTGCTTGAATTTTACATTTATTTGGAGCAGAAATTGTTGTTCATGTTTTAGAGTGTTCATGATTTGTTCACATTTTAGAGATGTCAATGTTAAAAAAATCAGTTCACGTTATCGAGTGTTCACGTTAACCGGTGTTCACAATAACGAGAGTCTACGTACTGTATTTTAAGAACATTTTCAGATACACCCGATTCTCGTCATCATTCTTACTTACTTACTAATGATACCTTTTAAGGCATTGTCCATATTGATTTACTCACCTGAAAAAGAAAAAATTCATTAGAAAAAACATCTACATAATTATGTATTTAAAAAAAAGAATATTATAAATGGACTGCTGATAAATCTGTCACAATTTATTATTTGTATTATTGCTTAATACAAGCCTACAGAAAAACCAATTACACTAAACAACATTAAGATTTGATAATAGCTGATGAACAAAAACTATATCTGCTTTATCCTGACAAGTCCTAAGAGCTAAGAGCTAAATTAACCAGCTTTAAGCGATTCTGATAGGGATACCACGATCAAACCATCAGCAGCAGCCAATCACCATCAGTTGCATCATTCTATCTCAAATATGGATAACGGGCATTGATTTGTCATTGTCTGTCATCAACCTACGTCGCGCAGCAGTTCCTAGTTACGATCGAATTACTTAACTTTTGTATCTACTTTTAATTTTTTTCAACTCGATTTACCAATAAATGAATTATTATATTATTTGTGAATTTGAACGCAGTGTCTTTTTCTTTATTCTCAGTTAGGCAAACCGGATGAACCTACGCTAGACAGCTTCGATTATCTTAATATACACTTGATGGTAAGGTGACCAGACTTTGCTGGCATATTCGAGAAGTGGTCTTACAAACGTCATATAAATAAATAATTTTGTTGACACCAACTGGTAGAAGTGGTTTAGGTCCACTTGAAGAACGAGTGAGTCAGAACAGAAGTGGATGATATTTTCATAGAGAATCTCATTTCATCCGCGTAAATCTCCAGGCCAGAGTTTGAAATGGCACGTACTACATCGTTTATAGTCAAATTAAAGATCAAAGGTCCTAGATGACTTCCCTATGGTACACCAGAGAACGCTATGGAAGTTTTATATTTAGGTATCACACTGAATGAAGCACTTACACTCATCCCAGCAAGACTAGAGATACAGACTATAGACTAAAGACTACAATCAAATGTACGTATACGGTATACCTACGAAAAATGAAAAATTGTGGATGACTGTGTCACCCGTAACTTATTTCTTTATGCCATTTAAATACGGCTTTATATTTTGCGTTTTTTAGAGTTTTTTTCTACGAAAGTATTATTATCTATATATATAAAAATGGTGGCAAAAATGTATAGTAATTCATCAATTAAGAACGGCTGGACCGATTTGGCTCAAATTTCTTTTCAGTTGTTCGTAATTGCCAGGAGAAGGTTTTTACGAAAGAAAATGTTGGGAAAACCTCCGGAAAAGTCGGCAAATTGGAAAAATCGAAAATTGATTTTTTGTATGGAATTTTGTGTGCAATTGTTCCGGAATGGAATGGAATAGAAAAATAGTAGTGGAAAATTCGGAAAATTCCGGAAGAATTTTTTTTACGAAATTTTGCATTTTCTTTGATTCTGGCAACAATTCGGATAAGATCTTAAATTGCGTTGGCGGTTGCATACTCTGGCATTGGTGCCACATTGTTGGAATGCGGTCGAACTGCACATTCCGCTTTGAAGCTGCCGATGAATCTTCTCACGGTCGACAAGCCAATGCGTGCAGAAAGCCCAAGATTTCGGCGACAACAATATTGATGCGAGAATGCAAAATCATCAATTGGGATGAATGCACGAAGGCGATTAAACGAGCATTGGAGGCAGTTGACCGAACGATGAAGGATTTATACCCAATTCACAATGGCGCTTTGCCGCTTGCGTGCGTTGACAGGCGTTTTAGAAACTTTACCGTACTTTATGTCAACGCGCGCAAGCCGCACTTTTCCAAAACTAAATGGCGCTTCAGAGCGTTGGCGCGTTGAGAGATTAGAGTAGGAGAGATTGAAAGTTCTGTTTGGTTTATGTTGCGTACGTACGTTATGTACGAATTCAGAGCAGAATGCAACTACTCCTTTTTGCTTATAATTGTTATTTTAATGCACGAATTAAGAGGAAATTTGTTCAAAATAGTAAAAAAAATTCATAAATAAATATCAATAAAATGTATTTTCACTTTTATTGTCGTGGAATATTTTTGTGGAAGAATTGCCTGTGCATTCAATGTTCATGCCTTCACATGAAAGGCGTTTCAGGCGAGACAGGTAGATTTTTAGTTTAGTTGAGAAAATATGGGTAAATTACATCGAAAATCCCTTCCCTTAAAATTGTGAATTGATTACTTTGTGGAATACTTCTTGTAAAACGATTTAAGTGAGCAATATTACCAAATGGACAGCATTTATCTGAGCTGTGGAAAGAAGTTCAGTCACTTAAATAGAGAAGTGCAATTTTGTTAAAAACTTGGTTTGGCTATTTAAAAAAAACCCCTATTAATAAATTCTCAAATATGGATACCGACGATTTACTTGATTTTTCAATTTATATTTATATTTTATTTCAATTATATTTATATACATCTGGTGGTATGCTGGACATTCGGACGATTGCGATCGCAGGTACCGCTTCTCGTCGCTCGCTGGGTTTTTACCACATCCGGTCACCCATCGGACAATGCATATTGAAAGGATTTTATGACCTAATTAGGGTAATTTTTTTGCTATATTTCCGCGAAGATCTTCGCTGTCTTGTCCAAACATTTTTTTATGTTCTTATGTACGGACTTAAAACCCTACCAGCCGATTGAGTTCAAATTTACAGGGAATCTTCGATATCTATTGGCCAGAGAATTCCCGTGAAGTTGGGTCAAAGTCGGACAAAGGTGCGCATATTCATGTGCATTGTCCCGATGGACAATAAAAAATATATCTAAGCAATGGGCTGGTAAACCAAATATTAAAATAATACCTATCATTTGCACATCGCAGGAAATTATATTTACCCTCAACTAGAAAAAGAAACTATATCTAAATATTCTAAACAAAAATGTTTATCTCGTTAATAAATTGTATGAAAAATAGAGTAGTTTCAGACAAAATTGAAATATCAAAAGCATGTACATTACATTTGAGCACATATTTTTTTTATCAACAATCTAAAGAAATCACTAGTAGCATTACAACAAAAATAATATTCGTCATTTCCACACAGTAAAATAATTAATTTGTATTGAAAATACCTCATAGGCTACTAAAAACGAGTAGATACGTATATACCTAAGTGAATCCATGCAACTCCAACAATGAACGGCATATGCTCTAACACTTTAAATATTATCAAATCGAACAAACCAAACCGAAAGAAAACGTCAAAGCCGCCCAACGCCACTGAAAGTAGAAAGTTGCTCTACTTGGGCGCCGCGTTGAACTTTACGATATTTACGATCACAACGCGACCCGAAGCCTGAAGCCGCATTCTGGCTTGCACCATATGAAAGCATTGGTTCTACTTTATCTGTCAACGCGCGCACGCCGCAAAGCGCCATTGTGGCTTGGGCATTACGAGGTGATTCGAGACGATTTGGTGGGGCTATGACATTATGACTGTGACTATGATATTACTCTCCGGAGATTTTCGTCAAACGCTTCCCGTCACCCCGAAATCAACTGCTACCGATGAACCCAATGCATGCCGGAAATCGTCGTCTTTGTGGCGACATGTCAAGAAGTTGAAAATGAACACGAACATGAGAGTCGCATTGCAGAACGACCCATCTGCTGCTGAATTCCCGAGACAACTGATGCTGACGCTTGGCAATGGCCAAATTCCCGTTGATGTTTCGACTGGATTGATATCGTTCCCGGCAAATTTTTGCGAGTTCTCATCGTCGAAGGAGGACCTCATCACCAAAGTGTTCCATGGCATTGCACAAAATTATAAAAATCTCGATTGGATTAGTGAAAGGGCAATACTATATCATTTCATTATTCAAAGTCAAATCGCTGGAGAACTGCATTCGTAGAAATCCGTTGTGAGCGTGACCGACGAGGATGAAGTGACCAACTATCCGACGGAATTGTTGAACAAGCTTCCTGGCACAAACTCCGCAGCATAATTTACAGCTGAATGTGGGATCGATCATAATCATGTTTCGGAATCTGAATCATCCGAAATTGTGCAACGGTACGCGGTTGTCCGTCAAGAAACTGATGAACAATGTGATTCAAGCGACGATAATCAAGGGCGAAATCAAAGGGGAGGAAGTCCTTATCCCACGAATTCCGATTATTCCAATTGATGTTCCATTCCAATTCAAGCGGATTAAGTTCCCCGTTCGATTGGCTTTTGCGATGACAATCAAATAATCGTTGGAGTATGTGGGATTAATCTCGAATTTCCCTGTTTTTCGCACGGTCAGCTGTACGTTGCCTGTTCGCGTGTTGGCAAACCGTCTTCGTTTTTTTTTTTTTGCGCCGGAAAACAAATCGAAAAACATAGTTGATCACATTGCTCTCTACTAATTTCGATTGAAATTCAAATAAATCACATTGAAATTTAAACTGTCTGTGTTTTATTATCACTCTCTGGAGTTTATCTGAAGGCGTTAAATTGGGGAGAGACAAAGTTCGCCGGGTCCGCTAGTTTGATATATTTTTTCCATTTATATCTGTGTTTGTATATTTATTTCCTAATACTATGCGAAGCCGCCGAATATTCTAACCTTCAGTAAAAAGGTGCGCCTTAAAATTCTTTTCAACTTTTCGTTCCGCAAATAGAAAAGGATTATTATACATCTTCTACATATCTACGGTACAGTAATAAAAAACTGTAAAGGCAAAAAAAAAAAAATTATAAAACCCAATTAGATATCTAATTTATGAAGGTTCACCTAGGGGCAGTCCATTATCCATTAGCACACATCAGCACTTTGAAGAGTTTCTACTTCGCGGCAACTTCACGAATACATCTCGTAAAAGCCAAAAATTCTGGCACAGGGTACAGCAAAACTAAATAAACAAACGAGTTCCGTGGACTTTTAGTCAACTGTAAGCGCAATAATTAATTAAATAGTCGTAATGAACTCTATACTCCTTCGAATGACCTGTAAACTCCTGCAAGTACCTTTCAAGAGCTCGTTTCGCTAAAATTGTTTCAGCCCAGTTACGACTTAGAACCATTAAAATCGTTGAAATACAAAACGGTTTATTCAATTGGGCCTCACTCAATTTCGAATAAAATCCAACAATTAACTAATTAATTCCTATACCGGTAGTAGGTAGGTGCGCAACACAACATCCCATTGCCAATATGAAATAATCGCCAATAAGGATTAATAAACTTTTAATTGCGCTACGCGATCCGAAAGCACAACTTTGCTCGGCCTTCCGTCCGCCCACATAAACAATCATCGTAAAACCTGACACTGCCCGGCTAAAGGGACCGTCGTCCGTTGGACCGATAATAATTAAACGAATTGCCATATCGGACTGAACTCTCCGATGGACCGGCAAATTAAACAAACAAAAGTATGGACACAACAATTTGCCACAATTTGCCACAATTTGCCACAATTCAACCGCCATTTATACCTACTCTATAAGGATACAGGGAACAGGGCCGTTTCCGTGAGCGAGGCATTTTTAGAGTAGGTATTCCGGTTTGGTAATAATAATTATTATTGTTTTTTTTTTTTCTGCTTTGTATTTGTCAGAGACACCCAAATAGTTTGCCTCGAAAGGGCGAGGGGGCAATAAAGTTATGTGTTGTGCTCTGCGAAACAATTACCTTAAGAACTTTGGATTCAGTCCCAGTGTAGATTATCCAGTTTTACAGTGGCCACCCCTTCAGTCGTAAAGTATGGAAACCCCATTGCAATAACTAATACCGAACAGCGCCGTCATTGCAATCGACGTTTTGGCAGGGCCGACTGAGGGAAAAACAGTTTGCCATCAGGATAAACAGAGGAGGCAACTAAAAAAGTTAACGGCAACAGTATATACATATAGCACTCCTATGTTGTTCGGTGTTTGCGAGGACGCAGCGATGACGCTTGGGGTTGAGTGTGGTGTCGCCATACCGAGGAGAAACAATTTAAGTTTGAAGAGAAATGATATTGCCGGCGCGGCCGACGCCAGCAATGCAGCCCATACTGATGTTGATGAGAACTATGATGACTGTAGCGGAAAGGACGACGTATTTAAATTATGTTTGACACAACCTAATAATGGAAGTAAAGTTTTACAATGAAGTGTAGAGACGGAGGAGCGGTCTTCATTTTCATAAAGTTCACTTTGTTGGCTTTAAGGCGTGGTAACTGGTAACTGAAGATTCGGTGGCAGTAGAGCAGTGTTATCAGCAGGTAAAAAGAGACAAAAGCTATTCGATAACTTAAGACATTGAATGAACACTGATTGGACATTCTTTTGGCCTGCCAACCAGCAACACCAAGCCAGAGCTGGACTCTTGGCAGCTCCAAATGAGGCTATTGGAAATTCACACAAGGCCCGTGTAAGGCCAAAAATCATGCCAGCTGTGATAATAAGAAACATACCTTTCAAATATTCTGTATGAATATGTATGAATATGTATGAAAGTGATGCACTAATAATGATGTCATCACGGCGACTGCTCGTTCAACTATGTATACCATTTTAAGAAAATTGGCAGAATCTTCAGCTTCACAGATAAGTAAGTGCAGATCCTGCCTAGCAGAGCGCATCTAATGTGAATGCCCAGCACATATAAAATTACGACGAAAACATTTCAACAGAGGCTTTCTACAGCCATTTCGTTTTTATAAGTGAGGATTGAGGAACTGGCAAAGAAACCCGACCCCAAGACAACAGCAGTAATCAAAAACACCTCGTAGCGTAGCAACACTGAGGTTGGTCTTCTCCTCTGTTCTAATCACCAGTTGGAGGACTTGTACTTATCTCTCAGTTAATGCAAGTGGTGGTTAATTGACAAAACGAAATACAAGGTTCATTTCCTGACAGGGGAAAGCAGAAATGCCTTCCCAAGTGGATTATAAACCTAGGTACAGAGAATTGGCTGTCAGAATTCAAACTATTCAACAAACAATCACTTAAAAGGAGTTTGATGATAGTTCGAAATAGCTTTCATATACCTACCAAAAGTGACTGACGACTGTGTCTACGAGTGGTTGTACTTTCAAAAATAATTCATAGACTGAAATTCGACAATAATTTCTCAACAGAAATTGTCAGCATCAAACTCAATTAGCAAGATCCTTGTTACTCCTCGCTTCCTACTCAGTAAAATGGTATCGTATGTCAGCTAGAAGATTCCATTGGTAAACCCAAACCGGTGCATTGGGTTGTTTGTTTGCTGAATTTTAATGAAATTCCCTTCGTTGGCCTTTATAAATTTTCGAGAGATATTCGAACCAAACCACCATTGTCTCTTTTCGTCTACCTACCTACCTACCTACCACTATATATCCCTTACCCAGAGAGACTCTCTGGATTTCTCCAGAGTTCTTCCCTGAGTTCGATTCCTAGTGTTAACGCTAGCATCTGTTTATGTGAGATCTGTTTTACCCAATGGGTTTCGACCCAAAGCTGGACATTGACACAATATATGTGCCGCTGTCTCAGATTCCTCCAGGCATAGCCTACAAGTACCATCCTCTCTTAGGCCCATCTTCCTTAAATGATACCCGAAATTGCCATGACCTGTAGTTAACGCCACCACCCATTTCAATGTTCCTCGATTCATGCTTAGAACCTTTTTCTGAGTGGAGCAGGTCGGCCATTGTATTGCCATTTTAGCTTGTCTACATTGTTCCACGGTTGACCACCTTCTCAAGTGTTCTGCCGTGATCCATTTGTGAATCAGCTGTTCTACCATTCCTCTACCAATTGAAGAGAATGGTTCTGGTCTCAGCAACAACGGGCTAGTTCCAGATCTTGTGAAAAGATTCCGGCCCCCGCTCCGCCATCCATCATGGATCCATCTGTGGAAATCACGATTTCACCATTCCTCTTTTCTGGAAGTAATCCATTCTCAATACGAGTTTTGTGATTCCTTTTCATAATACGCACCTTTGTTATACCATCCATATTCCATAGGCATGTTCAGTTCCCTAATCTCGTTTTTGGAGCTCCAGGATCTTCCTGTATCCATAGATGGTACCGCACTATTGTGCTATTTCGCATCTCGATGCAGATGAAGTGCCTTTGTTGATGGCAAAACCAATGGACCGAAAACATTTTCTGGAGTTTCACATGTGAAAAGCTCTTGGCAGCTGACATAGTTTGCCAATTCAGGCGTTCGAAAAGATAAAAATGGAAATGCCTGAGATATAAGTATCGAACATTTTAGCACAGATCAGAAATATCTGATTGAAATGTGTGTCTCATCTCTCATGGCAAAGCAGCCTTAGAGTTGGTACATTGACAGCCATCAAAATGTCGCATTCAAGGAGGCTTACAACAGTTAACAGAATTCTGCGACTTTACGTAGCAATTGAAAGTCCTTTAACGCAATTACTGGTTCTGGCTACCTACACAATAAAAGCATATGCGTTTGAATGGACCCCAGCATATTTTAGCAATTATAAAAGTCTCAAAATAGCTCCTAAAAATCTTAAGGCAGTATTTATCCCTGCTAAAGCAGGCCAGAAAATATTTTACTTTCCATGTTAGCTGATAGTGATAGCCGAAGCCGAAGGTTGAAGGTTGAAAAAAGGAAAATGAATGAAATCCACCAATTTAAAATCCCAAAAATAAATTTCGTAGCCGATGATTATATCGACCCGAAATACGTATCGCGCACTACGTCCATTTTACGGTCAACATAAATCGTCCATCAGAGCAATTAATTCGATTACCTATGGTATGGAACGTTTTCGCACCACGTTTACTCTAAATGATAATACGCATCCACAGAGACGTCGCGTCGTACAGTGCGTACAGAAGAAGTCATTGCTGCACAAACAAGACGGCCGGCGTAACATGTCACACAGCTCGTACCACAATTGATTTATTGAAGGAAACGTTTGGTAACCGCGTAGTTTCACATTGCGGACCCGTGAATTGTCCTCCAAGATCGTGCAATTTAACGCCGCTTGACTATTTTCTGTGGGGATATGTGAAGTCGCTAGTCTACGACGATAAGCTCGAAACGATTGACCACTTGGAGGTTGGAGGACAACATTCGCCGCGTTATAGCCGATATACGGCCACAAATGTTGGAAAAAGTCATCGAAAATTGGATCTCCAGATTAGACTACGTCCGAGCCAGTCGTGGCGGTCATATGCCAGAAATCATATTTAAATAATTATAGTGCCAGAAGATTATCTTTCGAATAAAGTATATTTCATGTCAATTAAAAAAAAATGTTTTACTCCATTTCAAAGTTTTATATACCTCTAAAAAAAACACACTTTACTATAAATATTCAATTGCTTATAACTGAAATGAAACACAGCTTCTCTTGAATATAATATTCGTACACATTTGTAAGAGAAATTCAGGATTTTCTCTATACAATTTTAATAAATTTAGGATGTAGAAAATTTTAAGAATTTTAGGGAATCGATTCTGATGGCGAACGAAAAAACGATTTTATCAAATAATATTGTAGTTATAAAATCGCTTCTTACCAATTTACTTTATTTAAATATCTTAAATCTTATGTAGCGGTGCAAATACTAAAAAACCCAATGTATCAGTAGTGTGTGTAGTATGTAGTAGTAGTTGACAATCAAAAACATGTTTCGCTACGATCGATGAATGCCTGCAGCAGATGAGTGCAGTGGCAGTTGAAGAGTGGCCGCGTTGACGAGAGGACGATGATGAGTGATATTAGGTAATAAAGAACTGATGAAAGCATGTTGCTTATGTGGACGCGTTTTAGTTTAAAGTAATTTATAGTTAATAAAGAATGTTATAATTTAAAGCTGATTGACGTTGTTTTAATGAATATTCGCTCGCCTTTTAAATCCTTACACTTATTAAAAAAAAAAGAATATTTTGTTTTTGAATAAAGGAACCCGAGGACCCAATTTTTTTTTTAAAAACTTGTGGTAGCGTTAAGGAAAAATCAAATTGAAATTTTATGACTAAAGCTATAGGCATAGCAAAACAAACAAAAAGAACTAAAAAATCTTAAATTCACTCCAAAGCAAAGTGTGCACCGGAGTGGTGTGGCAGTGGCGTGGGAGTGGCGTGGTGTACAAAGGACGACATTTTGAAAAAGTGATGAATTGGTGCCACCATACGTTATTTGCGACTTTAGTTCGCATTAAATCACTTTCATACCACTTCGCCGCCATTCAATCGCCACACGAAATGTTCTCCACTTCTATACCACATGCCAATTGGTGACCACGCCACTTGCTCACCACTTCAGTGCGCGCCTTGCTAAAAGTATCTAAGAAGTAAGCCTCAAATAGTACGAAGCAAGCTTTAATAGAGGAATAAATCCCTTCAAGTTGTAAGTATTCATAAATAAACATTTTGCAATAATAGTACTCACCTAACTCCATTCCACCTAGGTACCCTTTAAAAGACGGTCCCTGAATTCATCACAGATGCGATCATACGCCGAAAGATTATCCGCTCTTTGATAACGTTGTAAAACTGCCAACCCATGGGCCTTTTAATTCAAATATTTAGGTAGCTATTTTGTATCTATATACAAATTACCAATCATTTCCAAACAAGAACGATAACGATCCCCAAATAATTCCTTATTAATAGGAAAAGGTTCTCTCTTTGTCCAACCCTCCAAAAAAATCCTTGGGAACATGCTAGTTACTGAAACCACCTGGAGTCATTACCATAGTGCAAATCAGGAAGGCAAGCTTTTAATTAAGAAAATTGTAGCAAAAAACCATCGAATCCTTAGCCCATTGTCTGCCCATCATTATTTAGTAATTATTTTCCTATACCAACAAATAATGCTCTACGGATAGTACCGACAGAAGGCTTGTTAACGACGGCATAATGGAAATTACTACTTCCACCACAAAAAGTGGGGTATGGCGCAGCCCACAGTGTACATCTCTCTCGACCAGGTTCGAACGCATAAATCACCGGCTGGATTAGTATTATTATTGTTATTACTTTGGTTTGAAATTACAAACTGTTATTATGCGCGCACCACCTATGATTATACAGCCGGTGTGGCAACCAACAATATGTTCTTTATTGAAAACTATATGCGGCTGAAGGGGTGAGTGAAGATGAAAAACAACCCATTGCGGGGGTGGTTGGATGTAAACTTTGTAATTAGAAGTAAAAACCGTTGCGAGTCTTTGCATATTATGGTTCAGCGTTCAGGTATAATGGCGATACCATCCGAGCTCATCCTTCGATTGGAACGATAGATATTTAGTTAGGTACAAAGTTTATAATGAACCGAAGCAAACGTATTCGATTTCGGTCTCAAGGTATCTACTACTTATGATTATGCACGGAAAAAACATTTTCCAAATTGTTTGAAAATTGCATCCCGTAAAAATATTACCCTTTAGCAAATATTTGACGGACCCAAAAAGCCAGTCCTGCACCATAATGGATACTAATTGAAAAACGTAAATGCAGTAGCATATATTTAACGGATCCCCATTATACAGAGAAGACTCGAAAATAGCTCATGCATGGCTATAATGTGAGTGAGTTGCGAACAATGGGGGCCATAATTTTAGAAAGGCAAAAAACAAACACGCTTCACTGTGAAGGCATTTTTAAGTAGGTATGTATACACGACTGGCTTACATCGTGCTAACATTGCTTTTTAGAATTTTCAGTTCCTGGAACATTTTTCAATTAATCAGGATCAACAGGGAGTGCCAGGGATTAGTTTCGAACCAAAGTTCGTTTATTGGGTTGCTATATACATACTTTCGAATATATGAATGTTAGGTACAAGTGCACAGTGAGATATTGTAATTGTAACAATGGGATGTCTGACATTTTATTTATGCCACAGTGAACATGTTGAGTTGGGGTTAATGCCTTACTCAAATAGGTAGGTGGTTTTCGAAAAACCCAAATAGGTAGCACTGGAAGCCGTTTTGTTTTTTTAATACCTACTATTCTATGAATACTTCCACAATCGAGTCAAAGAAGGGCTTAGGAATCTCTGTCTGATCAGTGCTAGTGGCGGACAGTGGCGTAAATAGCGAATTAAGGTTGTTTTTAGGTTGCAATGCAACCATAGGAACACACCTCATGTTACCACCCATGCAATTTTCATAATTTCAATAGGTACATACGATATATGAGCCACATCAGAGATGCAATATTAGATACCGCTCAGGCGTTGCGCGTCCCCTAACTGAACTTTATAACAATTCATTCATTTATTTTGATAGTCCAGCCTCTCCATTAAGTCCATACGCATATATTACAGATTTCAGGCTTGATCTAGCCATCTCAGCCGTGTCCTTCTAAAAGACGCCTAGACTTTGATAAACTATTCTCTTGCCGTTTCCCGAGCAGGGAGGAATGGGACAGGAACGAACCCACGGAAACGAAATCAATAGCCATCTACACTGAACTGACGGATCAAAGATGGAATGTGGAACTGGAGCCGGATTATTTTCAGAGGAACTTAACGAGAGGGCTGACGAACTGGCAAGAAAAGGTTCTGCAATGGACCTAGACCAGGCACTTCAGTCCATCAAACCACCAATCTGCAGTCTCAGAGAGCAAGTAGAATACAAGATCCGAATGAAAGCCAATATCAGGTGGAAAATACTAACCGCCTGTGACATAATCACGGAAGATGTGGCCAGAGTACAACAAAAACAGGACCAACAATCTGTTGCATATGACAGAATATCGCTGTCCAAGTTGGTTAGCGCCCTCATTGGTTACAACCTTCTAAGAAGCCATGTAATGGAACTAAATCTCAAGAACGACGACATCTGTAGAGGATGCGGTGATGAAGAAGTCCACGAGGACACACCTCACTTTCTCTGTCACTGCCCAAGTCTCTGTCACTTGAGAAACAGAACACTTGGATGTTACTCCTTCCAGGAAATCCAAGAACTCTCTAATGTCTCAATATCTAATCTTTACAGGTTTCTGAGGACAACGAGATGGCTGGACAAAGTCGAGTAACCACGGGAAGGATGAAATGACGCCAATACATCACGCCTAACCCCATCGAAGGGTATCACAATGGGTCCACGAGTACCTGAGTGGGGTAAAGAAAAGGCTACTCAGATTCACCAACCTATAAACCTAACCTAACCTTAATGATATGGATTCCTTAGCACGTCACGTATTCTACTGTCTCTACTGCAGCAGTACAATAAGGGAATGCCATTTTGGTATCTAATTTGGATCGGGTAGTACCCAAATCTTATCACTAAATGAAGCATCGAAAACTTAGTTTGGAGAACAAGTTCGACCCTCCTGATAACAAAATGACCTAGTTATCTTTTAAATTAACTCAAATTGATCAATCCTACAGGAAAACTCAGAAGACTCAAAACGGACTCGAAGCTACGCTACCAGCCTTAAGGTGTACCATACTGCTGACAGATTTGGTTATGTTGATCATTCCTAGTGTTGCCTAAATTTACATTATCGGGGGGAGAATGCGGGGAGGCTAGCTGTCTGTGCCATGTTTGTAAATAGGTATTGAAACGGAGGCGGCAATTAAGGGTTACTAATGACAAAATGACACGCTAATATTGAGAATGGTCACTTGACATCAAATGTGCGCAAAATATCACAACAGACATGGTGGAATAATATTTGGGTAAATTTAAAGTGGACTGTAGTAATTTTGTATATCTAGTTCCAAATATTAAAAATAAAACAAACAACGAGTTTTTTACGAACACTGATTTGAACTTTATTATAATACTAATTGTAGGAACAAAACACGTCCGCTTCCTTCAATGGTTGAATACAAAGTCCTGGACAAAACACGTCCGGCGTCCTCGGTGGTTGAATTGTGATTGAATTCCTTCGTCTCATGACTGCACAGGATTGAAGGATCGTGCACAGCCCACTCGATCGCCCATACACCAATCGACGTGCATTTCTGTGTGTGTGCAGCCACTTCCTCGCTTCGACATCTATTTTTCCCGTACATGTATGCGGACAGCTTATCGCAATTCGATGTTCTTCAGAATATTAAACACATGGTATAACTTCAAAATAACTTCAAAAAGTACGAATAGACAACGAAGGGCTCCGACTCAGATATGATCCCGAGAGAAATGAACTGCAGTGCCAACGTCAAACGTATTGGTTTATCGTACGTGGCTGCCTATGTTAGTATAAAATCTGCCGTAAAATAAGTCAAGTGTCAACGGACTTGAAAGAATCGTGTAACCATATTGAATATTTCACCATCAAGCGCCTACTGAACAGTCGGAATAAGGGGATGTCGCAGAATCATCATCTTATGATAGCGACTAAGTTACTGCTGCCTTCTTTACGAGGGTTGCACTATTAAGTTGCAAGTTGATGGATCCATGTGGCTTTTTTGTCTTTTGGAAAATGAGAAACTTTACCGCCTGCTGCCTGGTACATTTATATAAGGTCCTCACTCATTCAGTCAAGGACATATCACAGAAAGCCGGTTGCTCTATGGTGCAGGTGAATGAACTCAAAAGCGCAGGAAAACCCATTACGAGTCAGAAGTAGACAAGGTTAATATAAAATGCGGAGGTGTCTGGGGCATATCTCACTTTAATGAAGACTGATAGAGTCACCCCTTAAAATCGGCCGTTCCAACGACATCAAGTGTTTCCATTTTCCTAATTTAACTCTACTCACAGTCTACACGTGCGAAGCAATCATTTGAGTAGCAATAAGCTCCTCGCCTAACTCATCAACTCTCCACAGTATACCATCAATAATTTATTGCTGAATAACTGACCACATTCGTCTCCAATCCAATCAATTACATTTAAGTTATGCCTTCCAACATTTATAAGAACAACAACACTGTATCCCAAAAATACGAGTAAACTGCTGACTAATCCCCAAAGCGTGCAGAACAACATCATTATACGGATGCGAAAAAATTCAAATGCTCGCCAAGAGAAAAACAAAGACAAACCCATTTTGCTTTTTTCTAATACCAAACACTGGGAATAAAAATCCTAATTACCTAATAAGCAAGTCCCTGCCAAGCATAAAATCATAATTTATATTCACAGGGTCAATCGCACAATAACAAGCCGCGCGCAAAATTTATGGCATTCATAAATAGTCATCATCATAATCACAATGCCTTTCGCCGCCATCGTTTGTCTCTATTTATTCCGAAACCCCCCGCGCCTGGCGTACCTAACCCTCGCCCTCCGATATTTGGGGGCAAACTTTTTCCGCCGGAATCCCTTGGAATTTATCCTCCTCTCAGTGTTGGCCGCATTAGTTAATTAAGACACTATTGCGGGTAAAAAATAATTAAAATAACAGCTTTAGTTGAAATATCCATTTATCCGCAGATAAACTTTTCCGCTAGTGCGGAACCGCCATCCATCCGTTACCCGTTACCAAGCACCACCCTCTGAAGACCATCCACCGATCGGCGTCGACGTCGCCGCCGCCCGCCACCCGCCGCCCGCCGCCGTCGACCTACTGCTAAATTAAACAATAAAATCATAAAATTATCACACTTTGGGATGGTTTTCTACTTCTTTGCAGTTCTTGGCCCCTTGGAAGCGATTTGCCTGCGCCACGTAGTCCGAGTCCGAGTCAGAGTCAGAGTCACTGGCAGAGTTCGAAAAGTTCGCCTCGACTTTTGGGTGCCATTTGACTTTTCTCTTTGTGGCAACACTGCGTGCGACTGTGAGGACTAAAACAAAACGATTTTCTTGCTTGTGAAAGTAGAGCTGGTGGCAGCGGAGTTATTTTGGCTAATTGGCCTCCTGAAGATGGGAATAATTCATGTGAAGAACGCTAAAAAGGAATAATAATGTCCAGGTCCAGAGTTGGGCGACGAGACAACATCGGAGTGGTGCAGAAGCCAATCGCTTCTGTTGCTGTTTTAATCTTTTAGCTGGGAGGTTTCGTGTTTCGTATTTTCTTATTCCATTGTGCATCTGCAGATAGACGATGCTCTAAATATATCAGCTAAGGAGCCAACAAAAAAATATAACAGAAACAAAAATTGATATCAATTGTATCTTTTTGTCTAGTTGAATGGTACACTGTGGCAAGGAGACTGCTTGCGAAATAAATTACCACTTGAACGGGGCTAAAGTTTAAAAAAGAGTTTTCGCTTCTATCTTCGGGTGGTTATGGAATATCTATCTATAGAGCAAGTTGTCGTCGCATCAGATTTCGCATATATCTTTTCTATAGCGAAAGTTTATCGCAGAGCAAAAGAAATTAGTTCACGCCACGAGAGTTATTCCGATTACTTTGGGGAGGGTTTTTGCTTTGCGCGGAAAACAAATTTTAATTTTTTGAATTAAAATTGAGTTTTAATAAATTGAGAGTGCAAGCAGACGGTGTAGACCTCAATAGCGGGACACCAAAAAATCCAAATATTTGATTTGATATGGACCCATATATAGCTAACCAAATTGGTGTTGGATATTTTAGGATGGCGTGAGGGGTGTTTAGTCTGATATTATGTTCCAAAGCGTGCTATTATGTGCTGTTCTTTTTTATTAGGACAACTCACATCAATGTTCTAAATTTAAAACTTTAGCTCCAACCAGTGTCGAGAAAAAATGTTTGCAGTTTTTTTATTGGGAAGTGCCACGCCCATTTGCCCGACTCCGCCCATAGTTGTTTAAATACATTCTAAAGGAAATAAGCGTATGTTTACCCAATTTTAAGGATAAATCTGCCATAAATATCAAGACGTAGAGTAATTTTGAGATTTGGGAGTTCAGCGCCATCTATCGGAAAACTTGAGAACTTTTGATCAACGTTCACTGTTTACTTCATAGCAAATTATATTGTGTAAGTTTCAACTCCTTTTCGAAGTGTCGAGGAAAACGCTTTGCTATGTTTGGAAAGTGCCACGTCCTTTTGTTGAATTTGGACCAATTTTAACAGGAACCGGACCAATAACTAAGATTGTTTGCTCAATTGGTTCGGTTGTTTTCGATATATACAATTTTAAATGTTTCAACAGTGGGAGGAGCAACGCCTGGGTTAGCAAGCGAATACGGGTATATGAAAAAGATGGAGAGCAACCGAACCGCAGGTGCTAATAATGTTCCATCTATTGTTAGTGATTTTTAATGCTTCCTCGAGAAGCAGGGATTTCACTGATTGCAATGGAGGGTGCGGTCCTTCGCTAATATCAGTTATGTGAATGCCGCTGTCTGGCTAGTTCATCCGTCTTGCAGTTGCCAGAAATGTCACTACTGTGACATGGAACCCAGCACAGGGTGACTGAACATCTATCCGCAATCTTTTACCAACATTGTTTTACCTGGTCTTTGATCTTTGATCTGGTTGTTGGTTTATTCAAGGCTTTTATGGCTGCCTGACTATCTATATAGAAAGTGATAGCTTTCCCATCTATCTCACAGAAGGCAAGTCGGCATGCTGCTTCGCAAATAGCCATAACTTCCGCCTAAAAAAAGCTACAGTAGTCAGGGAGGCGTAAGGCGAGGTTAAGTGCAGGTGATCGGGAAAAGACTCCCACACCCACACCCGTGCCTTCCGTCATTTTAGACCCTTCTGTATAGACTTCGATTGCGGGGATGTTGCTTATAGTGCCGTTCTCCCATTCGGATCGATTTGGGATTCTTGTATTGTACTTTATATTAAAGTCTTCAAAAGGAACTTTGTTCGGAATTGTATTGGTTAGAATGCCCGATACCCATAGGTATGCGGTTTATTTTCAAGCGATTATACGTACGCTGGCTTTTAAGCTACAGGCAACGATGTTTCACCAACAAGAAAAAAACTATAATTGTATAGACATTAAGTACCTTCCAACAATTTTTTACCCTTCTGAAGGAACACAGCTTTAACATTCGCGGCAGTAGTAGTAGTAGGTCTATAATATATCCTTTCTTCCAAAGATATCTATCTTAAATTTAATCCAAACACCCTGGTTGATTCAATTTTATTTATTGACACTACCCAGGCTCTGTCGGTCTAACACAATGAATTCTACCCTTCACACTTTGACCAACTTCTTGGTTACAGTTAAATCAACTTAGACACAAGCAAAGTAACTTTCCGGCACCATTCGTTATGCACTCGGAGTCCTGCGAAAGAAAGCGCTCGCAATCAAGTCAACTTTTTCAATGCTACTACCAATTGCACTTAAGCTGAATGTGAAGCCATGTTCCGTGTGTGGCTGCTCCTTAACCCGCGCCGCGATCCAACAGCGCGCATTTGTGAATCAGAAACTTTCCCAATAGTCCCGTTGGTAAGCCCGCATGCAACTTTAATGCCACAACCACTACCGACAATGAAGTCGGGTGTGGGTGGCATGTGCCATTGAGTAACATATATTCAATCCCTCACACTTCAACCCCAAATGCATGCAAATAACGAAGAGAACGAAACCCAGCAAAAAGTTATGAGAAAGGAAAAGAAAAACAGAGAATGTGCAAAAATTTGTCATCTGATTGCATTATGAAAATTTGCAAAAGTGATGGCGACAAAAAAAAATAAAATAAAATGAAAATCTTTCTCCTCTTCTCTATAGGAGGGTGTGTGTCTGTGTATGAGTTCGAATGCGAACCGGCATTACAATCCTGATGCCAAGCATATTTCAATAAAATTGAAAGCTATATATAATATGCAGGAGCAGTTCTCCAATCTCCATTCTCCATATCTCCGTCATAATGCTCGGGAACAAATGTACCAAGATGTCGGCTGACATACGAAATATGATTGCTGGGACTGTGCCTGTTTCTTCGGCAATAGGAGCACAGTCTCTGGGCTTGGGTTTCCCCAAGAATTGCAGAGGATTAATATTTTTAAAAGGATAAACATGTGTGCGGGATGTGAAGGCGGGAGAGATAAATGCGCTATACCAAGGAAAAAGATACGAATTACTTACTCACTTCACATTTGGATATGGGAAGTTAGGCAAATGCGGATCATTTCTCCCAGGTAACGAGCGGGATTTATAGGATTTTTCGGAGCTGATTGTTGAGCATGTGTATACGGTGATATTGTTTATGGAACAACAATTGCTTCGGGCCATGCACTCTGGGGGTAGGTACTGTTTCACTTTTTCACTGGATTTGCTAGATTTTTCCTTGGGTTTTAAACAATTTACTTTTAATAAGTGACATATGAAGTGAATGGGTTCTATGGGAAGGAAGTTGCTTTTCCGAGTTTTAGGGTTATCACTTTAGCATGTGAAGTTAACATGTTGCCTTGGAGTTATAAGGGTACTCGGATGCAAGTTAGGAGAAAGTTTATTGTTATGAAATGAAAGCGCATTTTCGAGCATATAGTAAACTTGTCCATGAACTTAATGTCAGCGTAAAGGATAAGTACTTATGAAAGTGGTTTTCGTGATAGGTGCACATTCTCAAATTGCATTAGTAACTCGACTTAATGGCCATATAGAGTCGGTGGGAAAAGTAGCAGCATCATACAGGTTATTAGTGGTGTGCTTGTGGGTGGCAATAGATTTGTGAGTATACAAGAAACTCACACGAAAAGGTTTTGGAGTTCACTGACTTCTTAGCCTTTAAAGAAAAACTATTATTTAACTTATGCAGCTCTTTGTTCGTTCCAGTTCCATTTTAATAATTTAGACCACCATTGTGACTTTCTAGAACAGGGGGTCCCAATCTTTTTTATACTGCGACTCCCTAGAGAGGTTGAAATATTTTTGCGACGCCCTTCTAAAAGCACAGATATGTGAATAGAAGCTGATCTTACTGAAGATTCCCTAAAGGGTTTTTCATTAACGACGGGTCAACGTTGAAATATCTTCGTCCCATTTTTATGGCAATTTTGCTTGTATACCCGCATTTATCGAAAAATGTGCCTCTTCGCTAAAGACTCTTCGGCCAAAATTGGGGTCCTCTTCCAAACGTTCCGAAGCCAATCCAGCGAACAAACAGCTTTGTCTATGGTCATTAACTTTGAACTCCTGGATTAGTTGGATCTTGTACGGGCGTAAGTCCAAGTCCCGATGCATAATTCGCCAAGTTGAAATCTGCGAAAGGCCGATTTCTTGTGACGGCAAAGAATTGACTGCCTCAGGTTCTCCTATGTACACTCTCATGGACCGCGGCAAGGCAATGCTCCCGACCAATCTGGCTGGCAACAACCCGTCCCAATTGAAAAACCCTTGTTTAATTTTGAGTGCTAGGCAAATATGCCAGCTATACGAAGCAAGTCTTGAAACACAAACGCGCTTAATCTTCGACTGTCGTGTAACTATTAGATTTCACTTCGACCTTGCTCTTGGTATTCGTAAAGAGAAACGTTATGTCTTTCCTTTGTTCGGGGTCTTACAGCAGTGAAAAAATAAAACTTGCGACCCCCTTACGACAGTCATGGATTGGAACCTAGACTATAGAGACTATTGTAGACTATAGCCTTAAGAAATGTTGCAGATGCCTTGCCTATGCCTTGGAGGTTTCATAATTTCAGACTATCGGTTAATTATTAACTAGCTCGTTGCTTATAGCGATTCTCTTATTTCAAGTTCATGAATCCAAGATATATCGTCATTTGTGTGTTGGAGGAGTCGGGAATATACGGTTCTTTCCTGAAAGTCATTCGATCTTTGTGCAAACTGTTTTCGGGTAGACGATGTGAAATATATCTGTGGACTCTCATTGTCTCTACTCCCCTCATGAACTAAACCTTACAGCGCCGCTTTGGCGAAGGATATTTCCAAATGCGAGACTTAAGAATAGTAGCTAATGTGTTGAAACTGTGATGAATGTAAAGTGAGGGTTATCATATAAGTCATTTATATAAGTGAAGTTACAAGAACTGAGTCGGGAACGTGCATAGATTTAATATCAGCGCTGGTGTCATTGTCTGACCGTCTGAGTTCATAGCGGCGCCGAGGTAGACTTTTAGATAAAGTCCTTTACCACTTCAAAGTTTTATCTGTCTATAGTGATATTCTGACCAAGACGTCGCGGTTGGGTGTCCTTTCTTGATGACAGCATATACTTTGTCTTTGAGTCAGATATGAGGGACTCAAATAAGAGGTGAACGAGTTTGGTGGTGAACGAAAAGACCGAATTTTAGGCCCAGCTGATTGAATATTTTAAATCCGCAGAGCCTGTATTTTCATTATTTTACGACACGCCAAGGACCACAAATGTAGATGTTGGCTACGTCGTTAAGTAATAAATACCCTCTCAAATAATTACAATAGACTTAGTTGGTGGGGCACACAATCAGAAAACCATAAAAGCCATCAGACCGAATTTAATGAGAAGATAACTTCGGCCTAGCAATTATTTCTCGTTTTAAGCTTCACAGACCGTGTCGGTACCTACCGTCTACAAATTAAAAACTTTTCATTTAACCTGATAATTCCCCCAACCTTTGGCTCACCTAATTAAGTACCAATCGACCACCAAGCCACCCAAGCGTCATTAGCATATTCATATCGCCTATGAGCATAAGCACCACACAAAAAGGACAAAGACCACAATCCATATACCATGCAATCGTTAATGCCGTGCGGCCAATTAATTACAACGAAGAACAAGACCGTGTTAATGGCATCCAAAGGCAGCTCCGCCACAAACAATGTTTCTCTATGCGTATATAGGCGAAGCGGCCGGCCCCAATTATAGCTCACAAAGCCAAACAACCTCCAGAAATAAAACCTAATTAAGATGAATAAAAATTACTCGATTGTTCCATGTCCTGAATTATTCATGCTGCCGCTGCCACAAATAATGCACGACAAACGCAGACGTATCAAATTAGGATACTATCCCGACCAATACGGGAGTAATTATGACAAAAGAAGAAAAACCGCATCGAAACGGCTCAAGGACGAATAGAAAAGAAAACAACTGAAGCATCTTCACAGATACTTGAGGGCCTTGGGGGAAGGGATACCAATACACAAAACCAGCAAACTTACATAAATCGATCATTCATTATGGAATCAACGAGTACGAAGGAGACGACGACAAGGACGCCACCGAAACGGTGTGGACCACGCTCCAGCCGGGAACATGATTCCACTTTGCCAATTATTGTGCTGGCAACATTAATCTTTGCCATAAACATTAAATTATTAGATTTATAAAGTATAATGTTCGTGATGGTTTCATTTATCAACCGAGATTCCGCCATACGAATCATTTATCTTTGTTGTAGATCTGTTACGGTTTCGCAGTGCCTCCCACTATAGTAGGTACATCTGGATGGGTTGGTTTGCTTGATGTCTTTTTATTTTTTGTCTATCTTGTCATGGATATACCACGCGCAGCTTGTGGTAGTATAGTTCTTCGCCTCATCCCTCCTAGTGATAGTGACGTTTGAATAGAAAGGAAAAAGGATACCCTTCCAGAGGATGCAATTATGGGGATGGAAAATTAAGAGGGTCTCTTCGAGGCACGCTTAAATTATCCTCTTTTGAGAGGAGGGCTCTGTCATGTCGAAAGATGATGTGTTTCTTTCTGTTTTTATTTTTTCCTCTGTCCGACTTGGGTTTCTGCTGAATTCGACATCCATCAAGGGTTTGCTTGTGCATCGCCTTTTTGCAGCACCACTCAATGTCAATCATGATTATGTTCTGGGGGATTTGATAGTCTTTTATGGAAGTCAGTCAATTTTGATTCAGGGGGTTGCGGGCTATGTTGGATTCTTAAAGGAGTTTGTTCAGTTATAGTGGGAACGGAAAAATTCCCCAGAGGGCCAATTACAAACAAAGGCTGATGGGACATCTCTACGGTATATCAATACTTAGACCAATGTTGTCAATAGGACAGTTTCGATATTCGAAAGCATTAATTCTGTCACAGATTAGACCTCGCTAATATTGTGGCTTTGGTTAGTTGCAGTCTTATTTTCGAAAACAATGTGCGGACACAATGGAGAAGACGGTTTGTCAGTTGTCTCTTATGTCACATCACTCTCACAAGGTTAAAACATTATGGATCTTCAAATCAATTTTCTCGAAACTTACCACCGCAATTACGAGTGGGTACAGTTGCGTAAAAGTCCTTGCCAAACTCAACTAAAGTGTGGGCGTGCAAAAGCTTCAAAATTATATACTGTTGCCTAAGTACTAACAAAAAGTGGGTTTAAGAAAGAAAGAACTCTTTGGACTCTATCTGCGAATCGGACGAAAAGGAGGAGGTTATTCAACGAGGACAACTGAAAAAGATTTTGCGAAGTCAGCACACTAAACCTTCATAAAGGCAGTCACACAAATTCTAACATAAGTACAATGGCGATTATATTAGTTTTTGTACAGGCTTGAGTAAAATAAGCCTTCATCTGCTAAGTAATTTTGAAATTGCTGTCTTAGGATAATTTTGTTTGAAGATAAATGGCGTTGGCAGCACTTCTGTTTAACTGCGATGGTACATGGTATGGACATAAGAACAGGAAGATTCTAGATTTAATAGGGAATGAGATCAGGAAATTCGTTAATGTTCCTAATGTATGGAAATCCCCGAGTCAGCACTCAATGATTTAGTGACTAGAATTGAATACTCCGTAAATAGAAAAGAAATCTGTCTCGTTGCTTTTCTTGGATATTAAAGGAGCTTTCAACTACATGTCCTTTGAGTCCACCAATAATAGGGCTCTCTACAACATGAATCTGTATTCAATAATAGGAAGATGGATTATGGCAATGCTCAATGACAGAGTAATCCAGACCCGCAGTGATGATGTGGAACTTTCGGCGTTAACAACTAGAGGGTGTCCACAAGGGGGCGTTCTCTCGCATCTTTTATGGTCCCTAGTCATTGACGACCTACTCCAATCCTTGTCTAATCAAGGGATCGATGCTGTAGGATATGCCGACGATTTAGCAATAGTTGTCAGTGGTAAATTCGATAGCACGGTTTCAGAAATACTGCAAAATGCACTGTCCGTAGTCCAAAGATGGTGTCATAAAGAAGGACTTACTGTAAATCCTAAAAAGACGACTATCGTCGTGGAAATGAAGGAAACTAAATCTCCCAACTCGCCCCATTATGTATGGCAAAACAATTGAATTTTCACGCGAAGCCTAATATCTGGGGATCATCCTTGACCGTAAACTATCATGGAACCCGCAGATAGAAGGTATCGTAAACAGAGCCACCAGATCCCTTTGGATCTGCCGCCGAAACTGCGGCAATAATTGGGGTCTAAGGTCTGTGGCGGTTGGCAACACCGGGCATACGAAATTCCTCATCGGCAAAAACAAGTTATCTTTCGTTAACTCGTTAAGATGGGTTTTTCTGTGCGAAACTTTCCTAGCATACATTTTTCTATTAGCAGTTTAGCAGTTGTAAGAACCAGAGGTGGTCGAACCGTGTAAATGGGCACAGTCCCAATTTTGTATATTCAAAAAGTATTTTTACAATAAAACCTATGAAATAATTCTAATTTAAATTTAGATCGTGTTTTAATTGTGTGTGGTACCAGTGCCTAAAGATCAAGGTACAATACCAACAGGTCCCGGATGATATATTGGCTCTATTCGCTTGTGGTTAGACCAGCGATCACCTGCGCTGCTATGGTCTGGTGAACAAAGACTAACGAAGTCAGTACAGTCAAAACGCTAGAACGGGTCCAACGTACCTATAGCTGGAAACTGCATGATGGGCTGCCTACGCTAAACCCCGACATCTGCACTAAATGTCATCCTAGGCCTATTACCTATTGAAGTACACATTCAAATAGAAGCAAGACTGAGTATTCATCGTCTATTCCATTCGAACAACATCGACCCCTATTCGTACCATATGGAGGTCACTTATCGATGATTGTAGTTATGGATCCTGAAAGAGCGTTTAGCATGTTTCTAGACGACATGCTACCAAAATATGGCTTCAATAAAAACTTTTCTATCATCAACCCTTCAAGGGAAGTCTTGGAAAAATACAAACCTAATCCTTCGCGACTTGACATAGTCTGGTATACAGATGGTTCTAAGATGGATTCAGGGACTGGATCTGGCATTTATCGAGAATCGCCTCTAGCGAACTTTTCAGTCAGCCTATAGGCAAACATTCGTCCATATTCCACGCTGAAGTCCTTGCCATTAACCATTGCGTTAGAATAAATTTAAGTTCAAACACACTTTTTTATACCATATTCATCTTCTCAGACAGCCAAGATGCTCTTAAAGCTTTGGACTCATCTGTCATAAAATCAAAGCTGGTTCTGGTAACGTAGATGGCCATCTACGAACTTGCAAAGAAATACCTTGTCATCCTACACTGGATTCCAGCCCACAGTGGCTTTGCTGGAAATGAAACAGCGGACGCACTGGCTAAAGACGGCGCAACAAAACCATTTGACGGACCCGAACCGAACCCGGACCCGAACCGAACCCGGACCCGAACACTAAATGTCCGACTCTCTTTCGCCTTAGAAAGAACGTCCTTGGCGAAGAAATCGTTGCCTCAGCAGAACTTGCCGACATACCCCCAGAGAAGGTACTTGTCTTTCTGAGTGTCTCCGGAGTAACAAGATGGTTCCAGGACCCAACCAGGGAAGGCACAATATACTCATTCAGAGAGGCCGCAGTCCCAGAGCCCAATGCAGGCTCTCCCGGCGTATAATCTAATCTAATCTAATGGTATGGATTATATACATCCAGTTTCATTTAGAAAAGAATAAGAAGTTTCATTTAGAAAATTACCATGTATCCAGTATGTATCGTTGGAATCTATGCAGCAGCTCAACAAGTGTTCGAAACTCAGCTTGTATACGGTTTTGGTTGAAAGAATAGGAATCAATTAAAATAGAATGTCGGAGGATACTCTTGCGAATCATGGATTTCAAGAACCGGGATAATGTGAACCAACTTTACCTTAAACCCCTGGACCTTTCGAAGAGGAATTTGTACTGCAGAATGGTAGGTACCCTTGGGGTAAGCCCGACTAAATGTAAATGCAGCTTGATTCGTCATGCAAAAATATTTAACACACACGGCTGATAATATATGCACAAACTACACAACTCTCCGTTTCGCAAGACCCTTTCGCACTTGATTCCCCAGTATTTATAAATAACAAGAAGACCAAACGATATCTGTTGGATCAGCAATATTAACATACCTAGATGAGATGACTATAAGTTGGATTTCAAGACTGCCTGGCTACAACAAATTATTCCAAGTTTAGCAAATTATTCCAAGTCTCTATTCTTCTGAAGTCTTTTCGTAGGGTGTGTTTTCTTATTCCGCAAATTCTTTCAGGCTCTATGATGGGTTCTGTTGCGCATTGCCTTGCCAAAGGAATTGGATGCCCCTTTGTATATGACGCCCACATGGGCCAGAAGATGGTTACTCTGTTGCTCTTGCCTAATTTTTAAAGCTTTTAAGGGCCGAACCAGACCGTTACTATATTAATGACCACCGTCCCTGTATTTTTAGACAGGCAAAGCGATTGAGTATAGTACAAAAAAATCATTGTCCCACCTCGTGGATGTTATCACCCGACATAACCTGCTGAAATAACATACAAGGAAAATGAAAATCAGTCCGAACAAGTTGTGTAGGGTATGCGGTGATTAGAATTCATGAGAATATTCCACCCTTCGTTTGCTATTGCCTAAACCACACTAATATATCGGAAACAGAAACCTTGGACGATTTTCCAGAACTTAGATGAATTTTCCGGTAGGTTCATAAATGCTTGACTTACATTTTTACGTTGGTATGGCTTGCCAATCCTTAGGTTTTAAATTTTCATAGGTTTCCATAGTGTGTGTGCAATATACTCATCAAAATGGATATACATTGGCCTAAGTGTGGCGTTAAAACATTTCTCCTGTCTCGGCAATCCTCCAAACCTATTTCCAAGAGAATTTGAGCTAATAAAACTTACCCAAGTCCGCAATAAATAATAAGACCAGTCTTTTCCGACTGGCTAACACATACTTGCTGAAAGTTTACCTGGAGTCACATAAGGCACATAAGCACTGTCACACGCATATTCTTTTTGCATTAACTAGGCTTTTAAATATGAATTGGCTGTCATTGTTTGTGGACATCATTCAAAAGGATGAACGCCTTTGGATAATCCTGTATGAGTTAAAAAGCAGTCGGCTGTAGTTTTACAGGCCAAAACCTTTCACTTGGCTCAACTTGCTTTACTCTGCGTAAATCCTTCTCACATCCGCCCTCGCACATCTTTCATACAAATACAACCCTGCTTGCAATTGCATCACATCACTAGAATATACAATTCACTGTAAGGCACCATCGAATCCAAATGTCGTGCAACAATTTGATTCACACCCCGTAATTGTTTGAACGTTCGAAAGGATAATGCTCAGCAAAAGTATATGCCAGCATAATCCCATTCCCTGGGACAAGCCGCCGCCGCCGGCATGGCGTTGTTAAAGAGGTCGCTTGAAGGGGTGGTGAATTATTGTTTATGCAACACCAGGTATCAAATGCAAGGACATTTGCATACGAACGAATATACGAGATTCTTAAAATCGATGTGAGAGGGACGACTGACGCGCGTCGGCAACGGCGCATCGGCATCGGCATCAGGAATTGCACTTCACATTTTGTCGAGTGTTCACCTCTTCACATGCAGTCGTCTACGAACGGATATGTGTGCACTTGAATGGAAATCCCGTTGTGCATTACATCTAGGGAAAATATAAATTCAGCTCCTGTATCTATGTGCATGAGGCAGAGAATCGAAATGGCATACGGAACAAGCGACCGAGAGTTATGCACAAAATATTTAAAATATGCAAATACAAGCCAGTTTGTCACAATGCTTCACTGTGTGTGGGACCTGAGGGGGTTGGGGGATGGAGGTAGTGGCAAAAATGGCAAAATATTGCAACACGCCATATCTCCTTTGTGGCGCAGCACAGCACACGATAATGTACAACATTAATTCCCTTCATGTTTCTGGTTTCGGAGTACCTTCTCCCACCTAATGCATATCCTTTCGTTCTAAAGTCGGTTGGTGGGGGATGGTTTCCCCCCCCCCCCCCCCCCCCGGGAACATGACACTTTATTTTCTCCATCCAGCTGGAGTTATCCTTTTTTTCCTGCCTCCTATGCTGAGATTTTCGGGGATGGGAACTTTGTGTATACTGAAAATCGTGCTGGTGTTTTGGTCCTGCTGCTGTAGCTCTGGTTGCGACTAGAGCCACTTTTGTGTTATTGCTTCTTGCTTTTGGGCGTCATCTTGAAGTGCAGTTGGAGTGGTAGTTCTCTGCTCGTCATATAGTGTGTATATGTTGCCATTCTAGATGGCTAATGTGATAGGTGAGATGTTTTATGCATTTTTTCTTGTATGCACTTTGAGATAAAACGTTTGCGACAAATTCAATAGAAGGTTTCATAGTTTCACCTCGCACAGTGTGCGCAAAAGTTGTCCTTTCCTATGTCTGGCTGACACAATGTGTGGTCTGTGCGGAGGAGAGGAATCCTCTTTTGTTTGAGCGCTTTCGAGAAGAGGTTAAATTGACGGCTTCAAAGTAGTTTAGCTGTCAATATTGTGTGCATCCTTTCAACTGTTTGATCATAAATTTACTTTCGTTGACATTTATTACCTCTCAGACAAGAGTTATGTGTTTTAGTATTTATTTATATTGAACTGGAGGTGTTATCGACTATAGTGGCATTGGCAGGATGGGTAGGGTATGCATGCAGGTATACCCCATATGCATTTGCTTGGCTTTAAAGGTGACAGTGATCTCTAACTATTGTACTATGTCTCTAATTGTATCTATCTGGCCATAAGCCTACTAGGTATATATTGTATATAGTTAAATTCTTGGAATGGAGTTGGTATGTTAGCAAGTGAGGGCATACGCATAACCTATTAATTGTTGCGCAATTGAAGATACATCGATTTTGGTTTGTTATTATATAACTTACAGTTTGGATGTCTATTTCTAAATTTGTGGCTGTCCCCATCGACTGTATGAAATCCTCAAATTTAGCGGTACCAATATCGACTATGACCACTGTCTAGCAGCTAAGGTAAGCTTGCGAATATCTTGACAAGTCCAGCAACGATAACGCACCTTCTATTACGATAGTTGGCACCGAACGCCCATGCGGCAACGGACGACGCAGCACGCCCCCTCCTCGAGTGACGGGCTACGTTTATCTTTCTTCACTCAATTTTCATTTTATTTAGCACTTTTAGCTTTTCGTAAACATTTTTTTGATCAAAATGACTTACGATATACGTGACAAAAATAATCGTGGACTTATGGCCGAAAAGAATGAATGAATGCAATAACTGTTAAATTGCAACAGTTTTCGAGAGCCCGAAAGACTGCTAGAGCTTTTGCCAACAGCGCGCTGCAGCGATTCACTTAAACTCTCCCGCGGCCAAATTTAAGTCCAAAAAGGACAAGTGCAGAGCTACCAAAAAGCTATCAGAAGTGCCGGCTCTGACAGGTTTCATTAAATGGTTTGATGCAACAAGCATTACCGGCAACATTGCACACAAGGACCAAGGCTGAAAGACAATTCAGAGGTAGATACCTGAACAATGATACAAAGAAGACATTCCCTTTAAAAGCAAACGAGGGAATATGAGCAGTTGAGTCGATAGAGATATGCCACTCCGGCCATGAGGTATAGACGACTTGTCAAGGCTTTAATGCCCGAACCGACGACAGCAAAGTCGAACAAAGGAACATTGTAGAAGTGGTTCTTCAACTGACTAGTTAAACGATAATGATGACCAAGATCCCGCTGTAAGGCAGTGTGAACTACAATGATAGACTTGAACCGCAGCCTAACCAAAATGAAGTGACGGTAGCCTTTATTTAACGTATAAGAAGATCCAACAAGACTGTGGGAGTTGACGCCCGCCTAGCTTTTAAAATGGAAGAGACCACTTAGTAGGAAGCATATGTACCAAATCATGAAAGAAAGGAGCGCCTACTGCAGAGGCATTCGTCTCCCCAAAATCGGACCCAATGGTGTATGAACGCCGTTGGCCAAGAATCTGATCCATATTTCTTAAACTGGAATTCCAAATTGGCATTCAGCTCCTATTTATCGACTTTTATGTTGCTTTTGATAACGTATATAAGGATGCACTGTACAGAGCCATATTCTAACACTGTACCTACTGTAAACTCTTCAGCCTATATAGAGGTTCTGAGCCTTAAGCAAAGATTAAGCAAAGAATTACTCTTTCAATCGCTGTTTACACGGATCGAAAATAAAATTGATCGGCTAAGATCTTATAGGCAGACGGTTTATAACACTCTTATCATTCCACCTTGCTATGGCACTGAAGCATGTTTTTTTTGCCGGGGTAGTAAACACTTCACTGGAGCACTCAGAGGCAACTGGTTCATTGTACTATCAGGGGCCTGTACCACGAAACAACAAGTAATGTGCAATAGGAGCATTTTAACATATTGCTCCGGTATTTTGCTACTGTTTAACAATACATACTTGTTGTTTCGTTGGACTGGCCCCAGGAAGCAAATCCAGTAACACATTTTACTGGATTTTCTTCGACTTTCGGGGAAACCGAAGAATGCACTTCAGTTTCCCCGAAGTGCATTCTGAGACTACAGTCTCAGAACTCACCACTTCGAGCAAAGGCAGGACAATAACAAAGGAAATGATCCGAAATATCGTAGCCCTCTCCACAAACGTCGCAGACAGTGGTATCACTTAAACCTAGAACACTAAGATACTTAACAAAAGCGAAGTGTCCCTTCAGAATGTCAATAAGTTTCCTGCAGAGACGAAGCTTGTTTTTAGTATGTTTGGGTGGGGCCTCCAGAATCCTTGTCCCGACCGCAGTCGAAAAGACAACGGATGGATTTTTACTTTCGTGAGTACCACCTGGAGTAATAATAATCGATAGATTCTGCCGACATACTTTTTTTTTACCGGTTTTATGACAAAGTCAAGACGTGGATTTTAGTCGCCTCTTGCTGCAGGCATGCTTAGGCTTACCTCGGGTATATTCTAACTTCTACCCGAAGGGTGAAGCATAGCCGGCCGAATGAGGGGTACATGCAATGCACTCAGTTGTTTTGGCACAGTTTTTAGGTAGGTACCTACTGGTAAGAATTTTTAAAAGTAGGTTTGGTGTGTGCAGCGATACTAGTCAAGAAGATTGGAAATAATCGGCTAGAGTTGTCATCAATATTGCGGCCCATAGAATCATAAAATTTACATTAGAGGTACAGTTCGGTATAGAGGAGGGTGGGGCGCTTAATTGGAAGGGGCCATCAATCAGCGTGGCGTGCGCAACAGAAGCAGCAATCCGTGGATAGAATTGGCTGAAGATGTATGTATATTGGTGAAGGAATTTCGCTCCTAGACTGAAGCACCATTAGTAATTCCTGTGTCGCTATACTCATGCGTGGTTAGTGAAATGCGGCAAAAAAAAAAACACATGGTTCCTCGAGGACCCTACGATAAAGCCTGGCTTTTGAGAGGTAGAAAGCCAGAGAGAGGGCCCTACGACGAAGCATGGTTCCTGGTTCTGGGTATTAGAAAGTTGCTAGAAATTCGCGGGTAGTGACCGAGCTCGTGCTGCTATAGTTAATTTTTAAAAATGGTTGCGCATTGCGTTGGGCACCAATTTTGAAATAATATACTGCACATTATTTGTTCAACTCTTTGCTCAACTTGTTGGATTTTTTGCTAACTTGAGGAGTAATTAGTGCGACTAATTTTGTGTGCCTTTGCGAATTGAGCATTGGAATCGATCAACTCACAGCTGCAAGATATGCAACACAGATGTGTAGACAATGTAGATCGTCGCAGCAAAACTAGCAAGAAAATCAAGAAAATGTTTTTCGATTTGTTTTCCGGCGCAAAAACAAACAATGAAGACGGTTTGCCAACACGCGAACAGGCAAAGTACAGCTGACCGTGCGAAAACAGGGAAATTCGAGATTAATCCCACAGACTTCCAACGATTGACCTTTGCGATTTATTGATTGTCATCGCAAAAGCCAATCGAACGGGGAACTGAATCCGCTTGAATTGGAATGGAAGATCAGTTGGAAAAATCGGAATTTGTGGAATAAGGACTTCCTCTCCTTTGAATTTGCCCTTGATTATCGTCGCTTGAATCACATTGTTCATCAGTTTCTTGACGGACCGTTGCACAATTTCGGATGATTCAGATTACGCAACCAGGGCTCTATTTCACCAAACACTTTTCACTTTGCATTTTGCAATTTTGCAATTTATCTTTCCAAATTTCGTTTCACCAAACGCAAATTTGCAAAGAGGAAATTTTTCCTTTACAAAGTTGAAAATGTTCCCACTTTGCAAAATCCGTTTCACCAAAAACAAATTTTCAAAGTGCAAACATATTTTTGCAAAATGCAAAGTTTTGCGAATTTGCAAAGAATTCGTTCATTTCGTTTCACCAAAAAACGAAACGCACTTTACATTTAAAATTATGAAAAGTTTGTCAATAATATGCAAAGAAAAAAATCATTTGCAGTTTAGTTTTATTGAACAGTTGGTGGAAATAGTTAAAAATTATTTTATGAACCGTTTCGAAGCACGCTTTAAAGACAAAAAGGATACTAATAGTTTTCTATGAGTTGTAAAATTAAGGGCACATTTGAAATCTCTATCTATATAAGGACTGTTCGAGAAAAAATACGGAAAGAGAAACTAGGCTTGACCATTTTTAATGCTGAAAGAAACGGATTATGATTAACATTTTTTTTAATCTACTATTTCTACACATTATAAGGCGCTGAATAATTGTCTTCGGTTAATTTTTTGACACTTATGAAATGTTGGAAATAAGTTAACAAAACTCCAATAATCGCAAAATTCGAAAACCACCGAACCGATTGAACTCTAATTTTGAGAAAATCTTTTTTATTGTCCTAAAGGTGATTTACCCAAAATAGTTGGGTAAATAATCTTTAAGTGGACTGTAATTATTTCTTTTATAGTTCCAAATATCAAAAATACAAAAAAAAACAGTAAGACAATTATCTTCGACTATGCCGAAGCTCAAATACCCGGTACTATATTATTGTAAAATAAAAAAAATATTTTAGTATTAAAAAATTATATATTTGTATGGGAGGTATGGGTACTTTTTATTCGACCAAGCTCATTTTTTGTCAAAAATTGTTAAATATTATTAAAACAATATGTGCAAAGTTTAAACTTGCTATCTTTACTGTAGCTATTTAAATTTAATTTTTAACATAAAAAGCTATATAAATCTGATATTTTTGTATGGGAGGTAGTAGTAGTTTTCATCCGATCTTGCTCATCTTCGAACTTAGCCTCAGTTTGGTGGATAAAAGCTTACATACCAAATTTCAAGTCGATAGCTCTTAAATTACGGCCGTAATCGTGCGGACAGACAGACAGACAGACGGACAGACGGACAGACGGACAGACAGACGGACATCGCTAGATCGACTAAGAAAGTGATGTTGATCAATAATATATATAGTTTGTCATACCTACAACGCCTCCTTATGGGCGTTACAAATGGAATGACAAAGTGAATATACCCTCACCATAGTGTGGTACCGGGTATAAAAATTTAACTATTTTTGCTGAACACTGATTTAACTTTATTAATATTAATTATCGGGACAAAACGCATCCGCTTCCTTCAATAGTTGAATTGCAAGTCCTGGACAAAACACGTCCGACATCCTCGATTGTTTGATTGTAAGTATGTTCCTTCGTCTCATGAGTGCCCAGGATTGAAGGATCGTGCACAGCACAGTCGCCCATACACCAATCGACATGCATTTGTGTGCGCAGACACTTCCTCGATTCGACATCTAATTTGTCATCAGCTTATCTCCATTCGATGTTCTCAGAATATTGAACAGTGATTCTGTTTGGTTTAAATTAGACATAAGTACAAAAATAATATAAAAATCGTGTATCTCGAAAACCACCGAAGCGAGTAGGCTCATTTTCTGGCATTCTTAGCTATTGGCCCAGGAGTGTTTCTGTTAAAATTGGTCGCAATTGAACAAAGGGACGTTACGAAAGAGTTTCAATTAATCACCAAACGAAACTTAAACTGTACCTACACAGCGCGGGTAATATTGCCGATCTCAAAGAACTGGAGTTGGAAGGTGGATTGGGACTCATAATCGCTTATGAAGAGTTACAATCGAATCAATTTTAGGTGGTACGAAGTTCACCGGGTCATCTATTTGCAAATAACTTTTCCACCCTGGAAAGCTCCCGTTTAACAAAGACAAATATTGAATGTGTTTTGTCAAAAATTGGACATAAGTTTAGAATAAGTAAAGCCGCAGTTTGCAGAGTAGTACACCAAGTTTCGGATGCTAATACCCAATCGATGAATCTTGCAAACACCATTTGCCGAACCTTTGCGAGCCATTAATTCTTTACTGAACGAGGATTCTCTTATGTAGCTGTATGCGTTGACGGTACCCAAAGAAAATGAACAGCAGTTTGTTAATATAGACTTGGAGAGCGTGCGGTTGCGTTAATTATCCGACCGATGCCAACGAATAGTATAAATTGAGTTTACTTTGCAAATAATGTGCAAAGCACAAGTCTAATGCAAAGTTGTGTTTTTAGTTGATGAAACACCTAGACTTTGCGTTTTGCAAAAAGTTGTCAAAAATCGCAAAGTGCAAAGTCACGAGAACTTTGCATTTTTAGTGAAACATATCGCTCATTTACTTGAAGACTGTCATAACTCAAAAAACTCGATTTTGCAGAAAACATGTTTAAAGTTTTCAATTGACTACCGCCTTGCAGAAATCTGAAGAAATCTTATAATTTCGAAATTAACTAGTAAACTTTTATAAATTTAATATATCCATAAAGGTAAATCGACAACAACTAGTCTTTTATGGTTTTTACCTGAACGAAAATATTCCCTACTTCGAATTGTGACGTTATTGTTGCAAAAATTATATTCATAGGAGTGTCATAAGTTCGAATATGTCGTTATTATTGAGAAAAAAAACAATAGTTTTGTACTTAGTCATTTCATTTTCAAAGTCTTATAATTTGAACTTTTTGAACTTAATATAAAGGGAGTTTTTTTTAAAGGTATACAAATACAATATGGAATAAAATACTTCCAGCTAATATTAATGTCTATGATATTAGCTTTATTTAATAGCTAATAATTTTTTGCCATTACTTTTTAAATTTCGGGCGAACCGAACCATGGTTTTCAAAATAAGTTTGCACAATTTGCACTCGTTGTTCTGGAGTTCATTCATCGTAAAATGGCAAAACGTACTTACCACAAATCAACTTTCAACTGCCATTTGACAATCTGTAGAAACAGAGTTGCCAATTTAAGAACCAAAACTCTAGAAAAACACCCTTTACTTCTAGTATTTAATTAATAAAAATAATAATTCAATAACAAGAAAATATCTTCAGCGTAACTTCTTTTTTTGAGTACACTACCCTACTTGAATTGCTCTTTAGTGTATGCAGATTTGTAAAAAACTGAATTTGGTGATTCTCATTAAATTTTAAGTATTTTTACTTGTGAACGTTTCAGCTCTACCATATTTAACGGAGCAATGTCATTTGCCAGCATTTTTAAATCAAAAAAATTCTCAAAACAAAGCTATTTTACAATAAATGGATCTCCTGTTTTTTTCGCCGATCGGATTATTGAAAAAAATAATTCGGGAGTATAAATGGGACCACTTTTAAGCATTCGTTCCGTTCCCTCTCAATTAAGGAATGCACAGAGTCTCCTTTGTTTTGTGTATGGCTAACCATGCCAATTTCAATGAAAATCCTGTAGAAAAATTACTCCTGTGTTTATGAGAAAAACCCTGTTTTATCGTGTAATCATACTGTTTTATTCCCATTTGAATAAACTTGAAAAATTCTATTGATCGACGCACGGTCGAGTGTTTGCTTCCATGAATAAGACGTGGACGTACGAAAAATTGCAAGACTAAGATCAACTTGAACATGTCGTACATCGCCTTATAGATATCATTGGATAAAAAACGAAGCCGGACACGCTGTGATTCGAAAAAGAAGTATTCTGTTCAAACTCAAGGTGGTATTGATCGAACTGAAGACAAATTAGATAACGAAACCATAGACAAAGGTATGGAGGGTCCACTTCAGCAACCTACACCCGCGACCCACTTAATGGATAAGCGGGCCATAGAAAATGTATGAATTAAAATATTTATCATTTATTTCATATTTAATTAATAGTTCCTATTCTATTCTTACATTTCGAAGAAAAAAATGCACTCCAATGAAAAAGAGTTCCTGTATACAATTTATTATGCCGGCAGAAATCATTCCGTGTGCGGTGGCCATTGTGTATTATTTCTAAAAATTTATAATTTTTATCAACAATTTCGTCTCATTTTGAGTTATTGAGATCTATTGAGAGTTTCCATCGACAAAATTATCTTCAACAACGACACATTGTCTTATAATATAAACGGCTGACTTCTAAACAGCCAGTCTTTTTTACAAAAATAACGTCATAAGAAGAAATACTTCAGTTGACGAAAGTATTTTTTTCATCAAGAACGTCACATGTTGCAGTATATGGAGTTTGATTCAAGTTAAATATTTCAA
Organism: Cheilosia scutellata; assembly: GCA_955612985.1. Lineage (NCBI taxonomy): Eukaryota > Metazoa > Arthropoda > Insecta > Diptera > Syrphidae > Cheilosia > Cheilosia scutellata. The sequence continues at coordinate 41,543,580 of OY015311.1, read as the reverse complement.
CAAATCAGTCACAACACGAAATAATGCACTTTATATGAAATTTATCTACATTACAAATATCATAACATTTTAACGAATAATGTCACAACACAAAATATGCCAGTTTTTTAGAAAAGCAAACCAACTAACACACGATGACGACTGTAGCAAACTGAGATATGTCGCTCTTATGAGTAAAAAATGTTAGGATATATGAAATGAAATAACGGCATATTCTCTTCTAACGCGGAAGGTATACAGGATATTAATACGAAACTTTTACACAATAATGAAGCATCATAAAACGAATATTTCTGCATCATTAACTCAAAAATCGCGTTTTTTGAGTTATGACAGTCTTCTAGTAAATGAGCGATATCGCACTTTACTTTACAGGAAATATTTTTTTTTGCAAAATTGCAAAGTGCAAAGTGAAAAGTGGTTGGTCCTGTACCACAAAATAACAAGTCTAGTTAAACAGGCAAATTTTAACAATGAACAATATTTTCTGTACCACCAAAACATAAGTTAACTATCGTCTTAACACTTGTTAACACAATTTCTAACAAGTGGGAAATTTGATGAATTCTCGGTTTCTGTACCAAATAAAAACAATTGTTAAAATTGTCTGTTAAATTGTTGCAAAATTCTAACTGATGAATAGAAAATTGTTAGCTCGTAACAAGTTATATTTCTTGATTTGGTTTTCGAGATTTTTAAGTGTTTTTTTATTTTCTATTCAATTCGAATCATGATTATAAACTGTTTAATGTTTGTTTTGCTGTTATAAGACAAAAATCACAAAGCCAAAGTTTCCAAACTGCAATTTCCAGCAGCAAAAACTCCAAGGCTGATCAAGTAGTGAAACAGGCGACTATACATAGTAATTATTTTACTGGTACCTAAGTGGCCCGCTTCATGTAATTAAGGGATTTAAACTCTCTTATTGAATGCCGCAGGTCCTGCTCAGTGCTCATACAACTTTGTTGCTCCCCTCGGGATATTTATGTGCTTTTCGTCCGGCAGGCGTATTTGACAACAGTTTTTTTTTTTAGATTTTTTGTCTTTAGGTTGGCTTTTCCTTTAATTTTTAGACTACTATTTATGAATATTTCACTATTCTAGAGAATTCCTCATTCTAATCATGCATATAATCTGTATTCTGCTTTAAACTAAATGCATATTAGTCTAAACTAAACTACTCTCCCAACGCACACACACAAGCGAGTTCAAAAATTCCGTCGGATAGTTGGTCGCTTCATCCTCGTCGGTCACGCTATTCGGATTTGTACGAATGCAGTTCTCCAGCGATTTGACTTTGAATAATGAAATTCAAGCTATCGACGTACTTATTCTTCGCTGCTAGTATTGCCCGTTCACTAATCCAATCGAGATTTTTAAAATGTTGTGCAATGCCGGTGAACACTTTGGTGATGATTTCCTCCTTCGACGATGTGAACTCGCAAAAATTTGCCGGGAAAGATATCAATCCAGTCGAAACATCAACGGGAATTTGGCCATTGTCAAGCGCCAGCTAGTTAATTTCTTCACCCAAAATGCACGCAAAACGTCTTTAACGATTTTCCACCTTTACATCGTCCAAAATCATAAAATCATGCGATAAAATGCAAAATTTTGGCGAATCCAAAAAAAATCAAATTTTTCGCGTTTTTCCGGAATTTTTCGAGTTTTTCACTAAGAATTTTCTATTTCTCAATTCGAACAGCCATTCCGGAACAATTGCACACAAAATTCCATACAAAAAATCTATTTTCTATTTTTCTAATTTCCCGACTTTTCCGGAAGGTTTTCCCAAAATTTTCTTTCAGAAGAACCTTCTCCTGGCAATTACGAACAACTGAAAAAAAAATTGAGCCGTTCTCATGATGAATTACTATACATTTTTCACACCATTTTTTTTATGTATACCTATATAGATACAAAGGGAAATAAGGTCCCTTTTGTTTTTGAATTGACACCAAACTTTCTTGATAAGGACGTCTAACTCTAACTCGAAAAAACATGCCATATTTGACGGACGAAAAGACTGTGCTTAGTATTGTTCAGAAATATGTCAATGAGTGATCATTTAGTGGACATTAGTACAGTAGATATTTGTATATGTGACCGAGGAGCAATTATTACAAATGAAGCGAGTCTGTTGCATTAGTAAACATTTTACAGATAAATATAATGACATGACTCATATTACCCATTATTCTTCTATATCATCACAACCACCCTCGTAAAATTCTGTATCTCTTATTTACTTTTACATAAACTTCCTCTAAATATTCTTATTTTGTTATTTCGCTTGTGTTTTGGCGAGTCGACCGCAATTCTTCCCCAAATATGCACTGCGACATCAACCACTTCACATGATACCTACACTGTATAGCCTGCGATTCTCAGATCAACTCGAAGTGAACGAAATACGAATCGAACCCGACTCCAACATCGTCAGTGTTAATTGGAAAGCGAGTGCGCCAGAACATTTGTAGAGTTAGTTAGTAGCTAACACTAATCCCATCAAAATTACTACAATTATGGAAAATGCGAGTCAAAGTATCAGCAAAATCCTTTGAAAAGTGTGACAAATTACGAAACCACTAGACGCTGCCCCTATATTATTGTCTCGCCTATCTACTATATAGATGGTAGGACAAAGGACACTGACTGTACAGTGTACATTGTACATGTGGCAAGTTGGTACCAATTATGCAGCATTTATTACCGGCAGTCGTTCTTCACTTTATTAAACAACACTACAGCACAAAGTAGGTATCTACATGTGTGACGCATTGCTGATGCCTCCCTCACAGCGCGACACGAAGAGAACAAATAAAGCAGAATATTTCCATATCCGTTCAGCTACCAGCCCTACCGGAAGGCCATACATTTATAAATGCACAATCCCGTAAAGCAATAATTAATGGCTACAAACATAATAATTATACGCCAGTCGAAAATATACATGTAAAACGCGGAAAACCTCGCCAAAAGTCCAATAATTGCAATGCAATTACGTGTAATTACTTCGTTCCAATGGCTGGCTTACGCCCTTACCCTTCTTGTCTCCGGCGCGGCGGCCGGCGTCCCATCGAAAACTTTTAACTTTTGCTGTTTCTCTGGGTTTCTGCATTTTGTTTTTAATGACATCCTGCATCCGCGTTTAAGTATAAAGGCGAAGCTCGCGCTCTGCGTCACACAGTAATAGCCGACAAACAAGCGTGTAAAATTGCCCCTTCATCCTGTGGTATTCACATAAAAACAAAAAATTAAATCCAACGAATCCGTGGAAATAAAGCAATCGACGTCCTTGATGCATCTATCAGTTATCCACTCCAAACGAGGAGTGCATTTCTTTATTTATCATCCATCTTCAGATCGTAGCGCACATCGGGTTGAATGCCTCAAATGCATTCCCAAATCGTTTGCTTTGACACAGGGATTGCCATCAGCAAGGTGAGTGAGAGGCGCGCGGCGCTCATTGCTCAAGTATGGGATCCAGTCCAGGTTCATATATACAGAAGGATACTTAAGGAACTGGCAATAAATCGTGTTGCTTGTATATTGGAATGTTCTCTGTCGAAGAGCATCTCTCCTTGAATGGAAAGTAGGTATATGTGTGTGTAGGTATGTGGGCGCGGCCAAGAGATTGATGCGTCTAATGCAATGTGGGGATAGATCAATTGCTGCTTGTGCTTGCATGTCTCGATTCGTAATTGATTTGTTAAATTTCACACAAATCGTCGAAAAGGGATGTTGCTGCGGGCTTTGCTCTAGAATTTGATGGAAATTTCGGTCGAGGTATGCCATACAAATTTCTAAGCAAAAGGTCCTTGTGTAGACGAGTATAGATATGTGGTTTAGGTAGCTTGAGCAATTTAGGTGATTTATTTTGATGGTTTCGATATAGTGATGTTGTGGAATCAAAGGAGTTTCTAAAGAGACGACTGCCTTTGTATTGGCAGTAATCGTTATAAGTAATTCGTGATACTAAGCGGATTGGTTGTACAAGGCGAGGTGTGTCAAAGGGTTCAAAGTCAAACGAATAAAGCTTGCAATGCTGTTCGGGTATTAAATGGTCATGTGTCAATTTAAATGTGATACGAAATCAGTCAAGTAATAAAGCTCTTCAGTGCATCTAGTTGTCGAAATTCCACCGAAGGAAATATCTTTGCATTCTAAGTGATTGCAATGGGGTTGTCTATTTGTTTGTCTTTTAATTTTCTTTAAATGTATAACTTAATGCAAACAACCTTCCTATATATGAATGTATGAAATTCAATGTATGTATGCATATGTACAACATACATGGACTCCGAAACCACCCAACCGATTGAAATGAAACCTTCCATTTTACTTTTTTTTTTATTGTCTTTTAATTTGGGGTGGGGTGCTAAGTTAACGATACCGATGCGCCCCATTTGCAAAAATGTTGGATTTTTATTTTTTTTTTGTATATAGAATCAACATAGTTCTGGAGTTCCTGATAGTTAAAAAAAAAAACCAAATTGGAGCATTTTCATTACTTTTTTTTTTTTTTTTAATTCATGCACTACCTACACCGAGAGTTCTGGAGTTCCCCAAAGAAGTTTTTTTTCGGAACAAAAACAAATATAAGTTATGAAACTGTAAAAATTGTCAAAAATTGCGAAAATATTTTTTCGTTTTAAATTAGAGTTCTGGAAAGTGCTCAAGAAACTCAACCAAAAATCCTTAGGAACAATAATCTTCTAAACCCAAACAGAAAAAAGTTAGAGCCAATTGAAAGATTGGAATGTTTTTTTTTTTTTCTCAGAGTTCCGAAGAGTTATGATAAGAGTTCTGGAAAGTGCCTAAGAAAACGCATTTTCAGCTTAGTTGGGTTTTGGCCCAATAGGCGATAGATGGATTTATTTGGTTTGTTTATGAGTCAAATTTCAAAGATTTGGGGGAAGAGTATATGAAACTGGTAAGTCTTTAAAAATGTAAAAAAAAAAAAATTAAAAACAATGAAATAAGTTCCACGAGGTAAGCAAAATACAAATATAGGTACTGTTAACAATATTTTGAATAATATATAAAAGTCACAAGTTAAAACTACTTATTTTTATTAACAAACTAGCTGACCCGGCAAACGTTGTTCTTCTGCCTAAAATAATTATTTTAAATATTTCAAGATTTATTTTGATATTTTTGGTCAATTATTTTTTTTTGTTAGGAGTGAAGGCGGGTAGCTTAAGTGGTTCAGCGGCCATTATCCGACTTACATATGCACCAACGTTTTTATATAATATAAATATAGCTGTACCCACCCGGATTTGCCCGTGCACATAAGTTGTATTGCTTAGGTCTTAGATAATAATGTTCTATCGTAAAAGGCGAAAAATGATAATAAATCGATTTTCTGGAATTTTCATTCTGTGTAAACCTGAAATACAGCAATACAAACAATAGGTACAAAAAAGAATCATGAGAATCGGTCCAGCGGTTATCGAGTTATAACGTCATCAAAATCAAAAAATCGAGTTTCCGCCCTTAGAAAAGGTTTTTTTTATATATATAGAACTAGCTGACCCGGCAAACGTTGTTCTGCCTAAAATAGTTATTTTAAATATTTCAAGATTTATTTTATCGGTTATCGAGTTACAACGTCATCAATTTTCACCCCATAGAAGATCTTTTTTGTATGGGAGGTGCCACACCCCTTTATCTAATGTTGACCAATCTTCAGAGAAGCACTCCTGGGCCAATACCTAAGATTATCTGTAAATTTGAGTTCAATCGATTTGGCAGTTTTCGAGATATAAGATTTTGAATGTTTTTTTTTGTATGGGAGGTGCCACGCCCCTTTGTCCAATTATGACCAATGTTCACAGCAACAATCCTTGGCCAATACCTAGGATTGTCTGTAAGTTTCAACTCAATTGATTGCGCGGTTTTCGAGATATGTATAAGATTTTGAATGTTTTTTTTTGTATGGGAGGTGCCACGCCCCTTTGTCCAATTTTGACCAATCCTCACAGGAATACTCCTGGGCCGATACCTAAGATTGTATGTAAATTTGAACTCAATCGATTCAGTGGTTTTCGAGATATAAGATTTTTTTTGTATGGGAGGTGCCACGCCCCTTTGTCCGATTTTGACCAATCTTCACAGGAGAACTTTACTGCCAATACCTAAGATTATCTGTAAGTTTGAGCTCAATCGATTCGGTGGTTTTCGAAATATACGATTTTGAATGTTTTTTTTGTATGGGAGGTGCCACGCCCCTTTGTCCGATTTTGACCAATCTTCACAGGAGCACTTAACTGCCAATACCTAAGATTGCCTGTAAGTTTGAGCTCAAACCATTTGGTGGTTTTCGAGATATAAGATTTTGAATGTTTTTTTGGTATGGGCGGTGCCACGCCCCTTTGTCCGATTTTGAATTTGTTTAGCCTATTGACCGACCACCGTAATTACCGACATTACAAAAAAAAATTAACTAAATTGGTTGAAATTTATGGGCTACAGAGGGAAACATACAGTTTTTTCCACTTTGTTTTATATATATAGAGATAAGAGATAACAGATATAGATATAAATATCTATTCATGTAATTTTAAAATTACACCAGGCACCAGTGATGCCATTCTGACCGGATTCCGGTCATATCTGACCGAAATCTGTTTACTCTGACCGGAGAAAATTTTGAAATCCGGCCTAACCGTTTTTTGACCGGAACGAAAAATGTTTTTAACCGGAAATCTCTATTTTGACTGGAAAAATAAAATTGTCCTACTGATTATAAATAGAGATAGATTTCTATAACTTGAATAAAACTTCGCCATACATTACGAACCTGCTCCCAAGTTCAAACAGAAACCAATTTAATGCGAATATGGGACTACAACATCACGCATGGAATTCTGCTCCGGGAGCAGGATAATAAATTATCTTATAGGCCAATTTTTTGACGTTTTCTTTTGCTAGAATGTTGAAGAGGACATTAAACAATGAATTTCAATTTCAATTAAGTTTGAAATTCGATAAATCTCAGATTGGAGATTGGTGAACTACTCTTTTCAAGTGTCAGAAAATTATCCGAGAATAATTATTTGGCTCAATTGACACACGGCCTTAGTACATCCATTAACGATTTGGCTACACTCAGGCGTCATTGCAATGAAATAAAATTTGGCAGGTAAAATAATAGTGAAATTGAAAACACAAACAAATTCTATAGTTAAGCCGAAGCGGACGCCCGTTTTTGATGTCCTCACGCAAATATCAAATGAAGATTTGTATCGAAAGCACAATGGTGAGAAAAAGAACGTGTCAGAATTATTTCTGAAAGTGGATTTTCCGTGCATTTTCTATGCTATCTACCTTTCTTCTTTACTCACTCAAAATCTACCTGTGTCGCTGGATACGACGTTCATTGGAAGGCGTGTATGGCCATGCACTAAAAGTGTATTTCAGAATTTAAAACATGTCATATAAAATGAAAAATTAGTTTCAGTAAATTTTAAACAAACGAAATAAAAAACAAGTTTACAAACTCAAGATTCACATAAGTATTATAAAAACGTTTTCTAAACATCGATAATGCAGGTGAACATAAAAATTCGTAAATTGTATAGGTATTTTCTATTTTTGACCGGGTTTCAGGTCAAAAATTCTCATTTTAACTATTGACCGGATTTTTTGACCGGATTTAGAAAATAAAAATCCGGTCATGCGGTCAGATTTGACCGGATTCACTTTTTTTTAGTGGCAACACTGCCAGGCACCTTTCATTGCAAGGATACTAAGACAAGAAGCCTTAAGCATAGCGGATATGTACCTCAGATGCTACAATTATGATGAAATACTGAGCGGAGCTTTGACATTAAATGGCTTCAACCTTCAATCGCAATAACTGCCAGAAACTCTGCTGATCGAAAATCCCTCAACCTATCGTGCCGCTCTATGCACCTCATCGAGAACCATTTCGAACCAACCAAGTCTTCAATGTCGAGTGACCGTAGGAGAGGTTATAGCAGCCCGTCTTGTGGATACCCATTGGCTGAGTCAATAACTGATATCTGATGCCAAAAGTAGTGGATATTTCGAGAATATTTATCGGTCTGTGGGCGATGGTCCTCCTGGTAGGCAGGCGTCCTTTAGGTATCCCCATCATGAGATGGTTAGATCAAGTTCAAAATCTACATTCCCACCCATGCTGGGAATGCCATTGACGGCTTAGAGTTAATGGCGGGAGATCCAGATTTATAGAGGTCCACTTGAGCAACCTACACTCGCAGCCCACTTAATATGGATAAGCGGACCATTGAAAATAAGTGAATGAATGAAAGGTCATCTAGAAACCTAGCCCCGCGTGATGTAATGAATATAGTGTATATCCTACTCTTAAAGCGAGGCTTTAAAAATAAAACTGTCTTTGAAGTTTCATGACAATATTTATATGACACCTTCCTTTTTCTTTCGGCCCAAGCCATTCAAACTGAAAACCTTTCTCATCACTTATTAAAACGTTTGTTTCGACGTAGCCAAATATTATATGCCTAAAATCTTCTCGCTCTTCTGATCGATTTCGATAGTGTCCCTAAACAAAGCGAGACGAGAACCACCTAAATTTGGTTAAATTAATTACTCTCCATCACTGTCAGTCTCAGACTCTCAGCCCAGCACCATTATAGACGGATTCAGTATAGAATAGAAACATATTTATATCTTCTAATAAACCGCTGCATGCCATAGAAATAATTGCGGTTGCCCTACCCTACAAATATCGAACCGAACAAATAGGTTAAGCATCCCCTTTGAAGTCTTCATCGAGGTACCGCGTTGCATTTGCGCCGCACCCCGTAACGTTGTTTATTCCACTTTCGCTTCCAACTCGTATACAAATTAGGCATCTTAACCAAGAAACTAATTTGGAACTTAATTACGAAATTAAGTGGAATTGTTTTCACAGTCCTTGTCGGCCTAAAATGGAATAAAAAGGAACAAACAAAAGCAGCATGTTTCTGGGAAACCCCATCATCCCCTCCACCTGATGATGGCTCTTGATGCTACAGTATACGCCACCATTGTGTTCGGTAATTTCGCAAGGATAATCACTCATAATTTTCCGATTCAGCGAACACAATTTCTGTCCTCTTCTGTGTCTACAATGACAATGGGATGTTTCGAAATAATTTAATGAGACATCTAATGAAAATCATTTCTAGCAACGGATTAGGAACTCGAATGACGGTCGCGCCATCTCTGACAATGCGGCGCACTAGAGATTGTTGTTATTGGTTTTTGTGAGGTTGTATGTGGTGGACGCGGAGGTTGACGCAAATAGAGTGAGCAGTGAGATTTATTTGAGCACTTAATTGGTGGATAATGATGACGATGACAACAGAAAAAGAAATTAATGAATAAATATCTCTCAATGAATTGCAATGAATGGATGTTTATTGGTAGGGAAGGTTTTTTTTTTTTAATCAGCTGGAGTCAGCAGGATGCCTAATTAGGTGAAGGCTTGACTGAAATATTAATCCTTAAAACAGTTTAAATGATGTACACTGAATATAAACTTGATGAGGTACACTTAATTTTATAAATGCAAAAGTAACGGTATCTGTCCCGGGTGCAAAGTTGTCGCCTACGCGGACGACGCCTACGTCGCCTTACTCGCTTCGGGAAAGTATCCTCAAACAATTTCTGACATCCTGCAACTCGCTTTACGTAAACTAGTCTCCTGGACCGACAGTTGCTGTCTTAGTGTCAACCCGACGAAAACGGAGTTAGTCTTATTTACAAGGTTAAGCTACGCATTGGACAGATATAACTTTGAAGTGGTAAAGGACTTTGTCTACCTAGGCTCCGCTATGAACTCAGATAATGACACCAGCGCTGAGATTAAACGAAGAATAACTCTTGCCAATCGCTGTTTCTTTGGGCTAAGAAAGCAATTGAGTAGCAAAGCCCTCTCTCGAACAACTAAAGTGACCCTTTATAAGACCTTAATCATCCCAGTCCTACTTTATGGAGCAGAGGCATGGACTCTATCAAAAGCGGATGAGCTTACTCTTGGTTGCTTTGAGAAGAAAATTCTTCGAGTAATTTTCGGTCCCGTCTGCATAGACGGTGAATGGAGGAGGAGATACAACGACGAACTGTACGGGCTGTACAGCGACATCGACCTAGCCAGAAGAGTGAAGGTCCAACGACTGCGGTGGCTGGGTCATGTAGAGCCAATGGACGTGAATGCTCCAGCCCGGAAGAACTTCGAATCCACACCCGAGGGACGGCGCAGTAGAGGAAGACCGCGACTCAGGTGGCGCACGCAAGTGGAAGGGGACCTCAACCAACTTAGCGTGCGAAACTGGAGACAGCTGGCCAAAGATCGTGCTGGCTGGAGACGCTTGTTGGTTGAGGCCCAGGTCCACCCCGGACTGTAGCGCCACCTTAAGTAAGTAAGTAAGCTACGCATTGTCACTCCCCCAAAGCTCAAAGGAACTCCACTCGAGTTCATTAGTAGCGCTAAATATTTGGGGCTGAGGCTGGAAAAGCTGCTCTTATGGAGAGAAAATATTGCTGAACGCGCTAGGAAATCCCTAGTGGCTCTATAGTCTATACTCCTGCAAAAGGCCTGTCGGCTCTAGGTGGGGCCTTCAACCAAATAGACCGCTGCTCTGCTAACCATGCTGAACTTACACTGGTCGGCATAAGTATTTTGACAAAACTAAAGTTAATAATTTGAAACTTACTTCATGTAAATTTTGGCACCAATGGAAAGGTCATTTAAATTCCGTTTGAATGATACAAAACTTTCCTTAACCCATTAAGTATCCATTTAAAAATTTTAGAATTTAGAACTTTTGTGAATGTCTATTTTTTTGACTTTTTTCCTCGGTATCAAAAAAAAATTGTTTTGATGCAAAAAGTTTCTTCAAACAATTCTAATAGTGACTGCAAAAAAAATTTTTCAAAAATCTCTTCGCTAATATTTTTTATGATTTTTTGAAAATTGCTAAAAATGACTATTTTAGCAACTCCTCCTTTTTCCTCCTTTTCATACAAAATTTTTCTGAGATCATCCCATTCAAAAAATCATAAAAAATGTTAGCGAAGAGATTTTTGAAAATTTTTTTTTGCAGTCACTATTAGAATTGTTTGAAGAAACTTTTTGCATCAAAACATTTTTTTTTGGGACCGAGGAAAAAATTCAAAAAAGTAGGCTTTTACAAAAGTTCTAAATTTTCAATGGGTACTTAATGGGCTAAGGAAAGTTGTGTATCATTCAAACGGAATTTAAATGACCTTTCCATTGGTGCCAAAATTTACATGAAGTAAGTCTCAAATTATGAGTAGAATTAACTTTAGTTTTGTCAAAATATCTACTTATGCCGACCAGTGTACTTCCACTATAGACATCGTCAGTAAAGAATATCCCACAAACGTGGCTATCAGATTAAGGGAAGGGAAACACTGGAATGGGCAACCGTATGGCCACGCCAGCATCCTCCTACAGAAGATCCCCCTAGCCACTACTACCGACTATATGTCTACGAAAATCAACTCCGAAAAAGGCTTCACCCATGAAATACTTGACAGGAACGAATGGGATTCACAAAATGTCCTACACAAATCACTGTCAATATTCACAGTTCTAAGACACTAGAGGGAGTGGGTGCTGGAGTCACTTCAGAAGAATTGTATCTGGACCTCTCCTTCTGTCTTCCAAAACACTGCAGTGACTTCCAAGCCAAAATTACAGTTAATCGTCAAGCTACAGCGTGGCTATCGATTAATTCGGTGTCACCAAGGGATATCGTCATATACATTGATAGCCAGGCTGCAATCATATCCCTTATATCCAGCGAAATAAGATCTAAAGCGGTGGTAGATTGCCGCGTATCCCTTAACGAGATAGCTGGACAGTATAACTTCACCCTCTGGTGGTCACTGTGACATCCCAGGGAACTGTGCAGCAGACGAACTAGCAAGGCGAGGCTCCTCTGGCGTGGACAGTATAAGTCTGCACAACGTGTATGCACCATTTTCGTACGCTAAGGAAATAATTCAAGCGGACGCAGCAAACAAAGCAGGATTCAGATGGAAACATTTAGGATACTGCGATAGTGCTAGGCTGATCTGGCCAGCTCTGGATAGGAAGCAATTCAAGATCCAGCATCTCGAAAGTCGTTAACGTGATCTCCGGGCACTGCATATTAGGCAGACACGCGCAAAGGCTCGGTCTGCCATACAATGACTAATGCAGAAGCTGCAGAGACGAAGAGGAGGACGAGTCCGTCACTCACTTTCTTTGCAGCTGCCCTGCCCTGGCCGATCTACGAAAGGCCTACTTAGGAAACTATTTTCTCAATGATCTCAGTGATCTAGGTAACACCAGCCCCGCTAACATTCTTAGCTTTATAACCGACACCAAATGGTTTAAAGGAGTAGCCAGCAAAGAAATAGCTCCCCAAATCCCAGTGGTATGCACAATGAGCCGAATAACGGCCTAAGTGTTTCTCTCACTTTAGAGACCCACTTTAAACTAACTAACGACATCTGTCTGTCTCTTTGTTACCATTTCACTTGTAAGCCAAACTTAATGAAATTTAGCAAATAGATAGTCCGGGTACTGTAGAAGGACATAGGGGACTAATATTTACAATCAAAGAGGGTGGGTTTTTCAATGAAATAAAATAAATATTCTTTCTAGTAAAGAAAATTTAAAATGCTATTTCCTGATAATTATGGGAGTTAAAGCTCTAAAATCTGCTTCTTATGCCTCGAATGATGAATTCCATAGACAATTTTACGAGGAATCTATTAGTCACACGAAGCTGATAACCAATTTGCAGCAAAGAAAATTAAGAAAAAATGTTTTGGGACAGACATCCGCATAGCTAGCGGAAGTGAAAATTCTGATTAAAAAAGGGGCATGTTCGACGGCACCTTTTGACTGTTGTCGTAAAAAGTTGAAACAACTACTATTAAAGAAAAAGGTTGTTAAAACCTTTTTCTCTTTTCTTCTTTTTTGAAGAAAAGATTTAGGTAACCGGAAACTGCTCGTTGGGCAGTAATTCCGAACTTCGATGAAACGAAAAAGCAACAGGAAACGAGAGCGGTTAGCGCACATGGCTTACCCCTCGGCCGGAATGGAACATTGAAGATGAACGAAAAAGTAACACACTCGGAGATATAGAGATAGGGCGTAACGCTCGTTGTGGGTCACATTCTCGGACGAGGTATGAGCGTTAAAGTGCACAATGCAAGTGTGGGTACAGACGCAGTATCTCATTTCCATACTGTAGACACAAATAAAGGCACATAAATTATAAATATGACAAGTTCCTTGATTTGCCAATGGTTGAAGATGAAGGCGGCATCGGTATTATCTGTACGTACCGAATACAATCACAATCACGACAAATCAATGTAAAAAATACAGATATCGACTCTGGGCTAAAAATTCAAGTGCAAAGTGATAACAAAAGACAGCTAACCATTTTTTTTATCAACAAATTTGAGTACAAGACAATCCTAACCGGAATTCCACTGCATGGATGGGGTAGAGCGAACAAAACTAGAAGACTGGGAGTGGCAGTTACCAGGTCTAAAAAAAAACGTCTCAGGAGCCAGAAAATTAACTCAGAAGTGAAGCGAATCAGGGTGTTTTCTTTGAATTTCTTCATTTGGGATTAAAAATCGACTGCTCGAACTTATCTGCTTATTAATCGTTGCCATTGCACAGGTTCGAAACGCGTTCCAATTAGTGGCTCAAGCAGTCTAGACGTCCTTCCTCGACTAGAAGACTATTTTATGTTTGGTGGACAAATTCGAATCGCCTGGTTCAGTGAACCACAGTAAGTCAGCGAAACGCCAAAAACATCGCCGCTGTTCATGCAGGACAATCGGAGGCAGTCAATTTCGCTAAGAACTCGGCCGTCTACAGACGATCAACTTGACGAATTTCGCGCCTAGAATTGGGTCTACATAAGTACAAAATTTAACTGATCTATGGGAGTTGGAGCAAATAGGGTTCTGGAGCAAATCAACAAGCAACATTGTCAGATTTGGGACGATGCCAATCCACAGGGGGCCCACCAAGGAGCAATGGATTCGCAGGAAGACACTGATTGGTGTGGATTGTGGGCCGGGGGCATCGTCGGTCCTTCTTATTCGAAAACGAGGATGGCATTGTCATCAACATCTACGGAAAGCGCTACCCATCGATGATAACTAATTTCTTTTGACCCACATTGAATGATATGGATGTGGACGCCATCCATATGGTTCTAACAGGACGCCGCTACGCGCGACACAGCTGATGCCACAATAAGCATTCTGCACGAGCGATTTAAGGCCACGGCTATCTCACGCAGAGTTTACGGAAACAGGCTTTAACCCGGTTAAACCTTTTCTTGTGGGTTTGCCTTAAGTCGCAGGTCTACCCCAATAAACCGCAATCGAACGTTGCTTTAAAATTCAGCATTATCCGTATCATCAAATTCATGGTGATTTATATGCGCCATAGTCATGAAAAATGTAATTTTCCGATTGCGTGTGGCGTGTCACCCATCGAAACCGCGCCAGCAATTGAAACTTTTTCATATTTCACACAAAATGTCATTCGCAGGCCTTTCGAATTAATTAAAATATTCGTTGGACATTTTTAATCCTATTTGAACTCAAGCCATTATTAAAATCTTTCGCTGTCTCATTTTTCAATGGGACTTCCCATATGTTCCATCTTCCAACACCGACTCTCAAACCTGAGGGTCGATTCCCATACAGATAAAGACGGGATGTCCAACTTGATCATCTCATCTTGGGCCTACCTAGAAGACGCCTGGCTAACATAACACAGATTCCATAGTTGTCATGCATTTTTTTGTTTAAATAAAATATTTTCTGCTTCTGACTATGGTCTTCGCTAACTACTATAGTCTTACAAAATATTAGTGTAATTTTTTTAAAGAAAATTCAAGACACTTACCCATCATTGCCGAAAGCCTTCAGCTCTCTGTTGAGTGTCTCCTTAACATTTTGAGCTGAGTATAAGCCCATTGGTGAGTTGAATTGCTTGTGGACGAGTTTACGTTGGATAGCTGCCATTGTGAATTGTTCTTTTTGTTGTTGTTGTTGATTGATTTCTGTTGAACTTTATTGAATAATTTAAATTCTACTCTAATTTTATCGAATTGCCTAGAATGAGGATATTGCTCTCTTCGTTTTAACGCGCCTATACGTTTCGATTTCACCTGTATTTCGTTCGATTTTTGTTAACTTTGTCGATTGTGCGTCTTCTTTTGAGATAGAGAAATCCTTTTATCCGTTGGATTCGTTTGTCAACTAATAAAATTAAAGCTTATGCGGATTTCTATACCCCCGGTTAAGCACTTCTTTCCTAGGTTCGTTGATGTTTTTTTCTTTATTTTTTTCAATTTGGTTCCGTTTTCGTTCGGATCGAATTCTGCAACGACAAAGAATACAAACTTAAAGGATAATTATCACACATGCAGACAAAGAGCTGTTAAAGAGATGGTAAGACAAGAACAATATAAAAACACGTTCGTCAAGGCGAGCATCCATACAACTAGTGGCAGCATAATGAGTTCTTAAATTAATGTACCGCCCGAGGGCAACAGAACGCCAAGGACATCTTTGCCCTCACATACACGTATTTCCTTTCATCAAACGTTAATTGCCTTACATTGAAGACGAGGAGATCTTGTTTTTTTTCTGCTGCACTTCCTAGCTATACAAGGAGTGTCGTGCTCTCCAGCATCTCCTTGCAAAATGTGAAAGGTTTCTTTAAACGATTTTTACATGGAACAGAGGAGAATCCTTCTTCTTGCACTCCTTAGATTGGAACCACTTGACAAACATTGTGGTGTTGTCAAAGGTTAATCATTATTCAGGGGAGTTACATATATTTATACAACATAGAAGCAGCCACAGAGCACAGGTTGAGCTGTGTACACGAGAAAGGATATGCTGTGTATAGATTGGCCCGGTTGACTTCAAGTTGATGATGGCAAGTAGCAACGAAGATGGATCTTACACAGGAGGAAATAGTTGAAGTAGTAGAATGTGTTTGATGGGAAAAATGATTAAAAGGAGGAAAACTATATTCAAAAGGAACAACAACAAAAATTAAAAAAAAAAATATTATCCAAGGAGATTGTTGGAGGTAACCTGTTTCAAAAAGCGTTGCATTTCCCATTAGCAATTATGTTGCACAAGCGAGACGATGGGTGTGAGTTGGAGTATTATATACTTAAGGATAAACTGGTGACAAAATGTTGAGATAAGAGTGAAAGAAACTAGCACCTAATTTGAGCACAAGAAAATATGTCTTGAAATCGTCTAAAGGTGTGATCAGAAATTGTATACACTTTGGATACGTTTTTGTTCTTACAATGATATGTTTCAATGTATTTGACATATGAATTCAGTGACATCGTATGTCCAGTTTCGTGATAGAGCTTTATCGGTAGCCTGTCAGTCTTTTAAAGGGATTTTACGACATGACAACTTGTCTAGAACCGGACTTAAAATAATTAGCTTATCTGCAGGACGTTACTGTAGCAAGTACATGGTTTTTATACCTCAAAATTCATAAATAAACTTGGCTGTAAGGCACTCATCCCGTATCCGGACCTCTACATTGTTCTATCGGAGGAACGAATCCTTATTTCTCAGATGCCACAATAACGGTGCAATATTGTTAGCGGCAAAAATCAATTTTGTGGTAAATGATAGGGCAAAGAAAAAATACCTGCTGTCAACAAAAAGGGACAAACAGTATCGACGAATCGGACAAAACGTCACGATAGATAGCTAGTACAACTTTGAGGTTGTTAGGGAACTCGGCTCCGCTATAAACTCTGACAACGGTACCGCACAGCAGAAATCAAACGAAGAGGTACACTTGCCAACCGCTGTTTCTCCGGCATAAGAAGGTAACTGACTAGTAAGAAGACTCTATATGATATCCTCATTATCCCATAGTCCTGCTCTATGGCCCAGCGCATGGACGTTAACAAAGGCAGATGATAATCTTCTTGGTCGTCTAGAACGTAAAATTTGGGCTTTGGAGGAGGAGATTTAACAGCGAACTCTACGAGGTGTACAGAGACATCGACCTCGTCAGAAAAGTACCTTTCAGTCGACTAAGATGGCTACATTATACATGTGGAGCGAATTTACACCAACGCTCCTGCACGAAAAATCCTCAATTCCAACCCGGAGGAACAACGTAGTAGAGGAAGATCTCGCCTTAGGTGGCGCACACAAGTGGAAGGGGACCTCAACCAACTTGGAGTGCACAACTTGAGGCCGTTAGTCAAAATCGGTCAAACTGGAGAGGCGTGTTGGTTGAGACCCAGTCCACCCCGGACTGTAGCGCCATCTAAGTAAGTATTATAACCATCAGCTTTAACCTTGAACGGATACAATCGCAACACATCACCAGAACATTTTCCATCTACAGGAAACAACAGGAAAAGCGCGCGATTGAAAAAATAGAAAGGTGCAGGGGCAATAAATCTAAATCTAAATCTAAATCTAAATCTAAATCTAAATCTAAATCTAAATCTAAATCTAAATCTAAATCTAAATCTAAATCTAAATCTAAATCTAAATCTAAATCTAAATCTAAATCTAAATCTAAATCTAAATCTAAATCTAAATCTAAATCTAAATCTAAATCTAAATCTAAATCTAAATCTAAATCTAAATCTAAATCTAAATCTTAGCAGTGCGGTTTAATGGCCGGTAAGTCCACAACCGCCTTAATATTCACACTATGCCAGATTCTGGAGAAAATCCAAGAAGGCCAAATCGATAATCGTCTAAATTATTAAATACCGTATAGCGACGAGCTAGAGATTTTAGATGGTAGGGTGGATGAAATATAGTAAATCCCAAAGCCTTTTGTCGTGTTCTCCATTTAAAACTCATTCATGATGCTGCAGTTTGTTAGACAAACGGTTAAATCCTTGGATCAGCTTGCAGCTACTACTACTTCCACTACTTCAAGTTACAACTTACCTAAGCAACGTTGTTGTGTTTTGATACAATTGCATTCGCAAATATTGTCCTATGCTACGTCCATAATCATGAGGATGTTTTTAATACAGCAGTGCCCTATTTTGTAACAGCCCGTCCCCAGTCGAGGCGACGAGCTATATACCTATATAGAGCCAAACCTAGTTTGGAGATCTCTGCCAATATGTCTATTCTATATCAGTTGCCTACATATATTGGAATAACATTGACAGAACTCAGCGCGAGCTGTGACTTTTGCATCTATTCTATTCCAGAAAACAAGAGAAGTAGCTGCTCGACATAGAGTTCCTCACGTATTCTGGTATTTCTAATGCGATCTCTACGAGTCACACCAGCAATACAACGGAGGAATCTCATTTCCGCAGCCTGTATTCGCGATCTTATTCTTTCGGTCATTACCCAAACCTCATGACCATAGGTAAGAGTTGGAACAAACACCGAATTAAAGACTGACAACTTAGCTTTGACACCAAGTTCAGTCCTCCTAATAACAGAATGACCAAGCTGTCACAAAATTGACCCCAGCCTGACCAATCCTATAGGCAAACTCAGCATTACTCCTTTCATCACTCGTGATACTTTCTACTTAAACTTCTCCACCTGATTCAATTGGGCTCCACTAACATGCAGAGTGCATTGAAGATTGAACAGGCGTTCTGGAGACGACCATCACTTCAGATTTGTTCACGTTTATTTTCATCTCAGCTTCAACACAAACGGCTACAAACCGATCGAATGCGCGCTGAAGTTCAGTCTGAGAGGACCCAAGGATGACCAAGTCATCAGCGAATAGCAAATGACTTATCCTCAGATCTCCTAATTCGAAACGTTCTTCGCCAAGACTGCGCTGTAACATCCAGTCCATATAAGTAATGAAAAGGAGAGGAGACAAGACGCACCCCTGGCGAAGTCCAACGCCCACGTTGAAAGCTATAGTTTTAACGCCGTTTATCCGAACACATCAAACTGGATGTTACTCCTAAATCAGCGATTTACAACAAGATGATTAATTTGGTAGGGGGTTGTTTTTCAGTTAAGTGAAAATAGTATTATTGACGTAATTTTCTCACCAAATATAGGCAAGAAATATTCTCCATCATGCACGCCCTAAATTCGTCAAACCGATAAATTTGATTTCATGTATCCCGCTGACGTTTTTGGGCAGTCAAAATTGTTCCAATAAAAACAAACTTTTAATTTAGTGCATGTACATATAATTATATATACAATTTCTCATTTGAAAGAGACGTTGATAACTTTATGCTAAAGCCAACCATTTTCGGCTTTGATTTAATCAGCAATACCTCAGTCAATTTAATTCCAAAGCAAAGCCACTCATATATCTGTGCTCCTAAGGCCCAATGAATCGCATTGTCTCGTATACGCAATCCTAGGTAACGTGAACATCACCTCGAGGACGCATACCTAAGTGTCTTTTCGTTTATTTGCCAAATGAAAACCTCTTTGCGTTCACCACGAGGCGGTAGCGAATACAATGCCATTAACGTAACCCCGAAAATCCTACAGATTACGCATAACGATAAAAAAAGGACATCCAACAAGGCACATGTGTATATACCTAACGCATTTGGAAAATGGTAGACGAGAAGAAAATACTGAGAAATACACAAATTCGGTTATCCTTCTCAATTTACCATTTGGTTGACATTCCCTCAGAACCATTGAGCAATGAGCAGGATATGTGTGTATACAAATGTGTGGGGAGAAGCTCTCGTCCTAAACACAGCGCTCGGTGTCCAAAATGAGTTAGTGTATTGGAATTCTGTAAGCCGCTTCGATTGGCCTATACCTTTGGCAATGCGACGAATACCACAGGTGAACGACAAGGACACAACTCTAACGATGAGGATGTATAGGATGATAGGATGATGATGACGATGACGATGACGAGGACGAAAATGTTGGTGGTGGTTTTTACGCTCGCATTGAGACATTGTCCCTTGGCACGGTTATACAATCCCATTGAAAGCTGATGCTGCCGCGTCCCGATCGTTGTTTTGTCCCATTCACGATTTGGCACGTATTTTTAACATTGTCACGTTCGCCTTGTAAACATAAATCAGGCCTATTTGTGTGGCTGGAGGTGTTGTTTACTTGGTCCCACTGCCATAAACATCTTGGCGCGCTGTATACCGTACCGCAGCATTACCAAAGGATAACCCATGAAATATTTACCCAAGCGTTTCGTGTTTGTTTGCCTTCCCTTATTCGGCTCCGCTGCCCTCCTTGTTAGCCCCCAGTGCACCTACATATAGTGTCTTCTTCGCTATATATGAATGTGTATGTGTGTGTTGTAAGGTAACGATATAGTAAACGCGTAACCCCCAGAAGCTCTTTGAGTCTCCACGGTGTATTAGCATCGTCCTTTCGGCTGTTTCGCCTTTCGCCCTTTATATACTCCGCCGCCGCCCGCCGCCGCCGTGCCAGCATAATGATTAAATTGTGAGATTTGTAAGGTAATGCCGTGATATTTATGGTACATTATTACTTTATTATTACGGTGTTTAAGGTGAGTCAACGTGGGAGTCTGCCACTGGATAGTGAATATATGTATGAAGGGTGCACATCGCAGTGGGTGGGCGTGTTTCCAAAGGCGGAAATGAGATCGATGTGCCAGACAATGAAATATATTCATTATCCTTTGAGTAAGTAAATTGCTTGGTGTGTGCACGAGGCACGAGTTACCTTTATGATGCAAATTGGAAAATAAGTTAACTTACAAATTGAGTTAGATAAATCAGATTGGCAAAGGAAGTCAGTTGAGGTTAATGGTGGCGTTAGGGACTGGTGCACACAGTGGATTCAAGACGCAAGAAGGAAACTTATTTGTAAATAGTTAATTCGGCTATTTGGAAGTGAAAAGGACATCTTTTTGTCAACGAGCAACGTGCTCGTTAATGGTTTTGAAAAATCCAAGGAGGTCGTCAATACCCATTGATGTGTGATTTGGTTAACTGATTTACTATTTTTAGGGACCTTTTATTTTTCGTCACTAGAGATTGTAGGTCTAACTTGATCACATATTTTTATTTGTATGGTAAGCAGAGGGGAAAAAACATTTATATTCACAGAGATTTGTATTCACTAAATTTAGTCTCCGCTATAGCTCAGACTCAGACTCTCAACCCAGGGAAACAACTACCTCCAGGTACTACTTAGTTAGAAGACTTTTCCTTTAAAACTCTGACTGAGCCTCCAGTTGCGCACTGCAAGTTGGTCGAGATCCCCTCTTAAGGTTTTCCTCTACTGGTTTGGAGTCGATGACGGAGCACTTGTGTCCATTCTACATACCGTAGCCATCCCTACAGCTTGTGGAGTTCGATGTAAAATCCCCTTTTTCAAATCCCGCCAATGCAAAGGGGACTGAAAATCCCTCGAAGAGAATTTTGCATTCACAAGGACCGAGAATATTTTCTACCACCTCTGAAGTCCATGCTCCCGCTCCATAAATCAGGACTGGAATGATGCCGATCTTATATAAATCACATTTACCATTTCTTAACAAAGCCTTACTAATCCATTTGCCTTTTTGGGACATAGAACAATTGATTGCCATAAGAGTTGGTCTTTGTTTTATTCCTGCTGAGATATCATTAGACTTTATAGCAGAACCGAGTTAGACAAAGGCGATAAGCTAATACTAACTCAAAGTTACAGCTATCAATTGTGACCTTCTATGCGAATCATCCCTTCTGGCTAACAGCATAATACCTGGATTTGCCCACATTCTGTCTCGATATTCGCGAACGCGTCAGTGACAGGCCGCTGTCAATAATTTCAATGTCATCTGATGCGAATGCAAATAATTTTTGAGACTTGTAAAAAGTTGTGCCTCTTGTGTTGGTTTATGAGTTTTGCACAATAGTTGTCTTAAGTATGATGTTGGAGAAATTCTTGTTTTGACATGAAAGTTCTCGTTATCGAACTTAATGGTGCAAAGAGTTTTCTCCATCATCATTTCTGCCCAACCTGGCGAGTTTGGAAGGTATGTGCCAAAACTGGATATGGCTCTATATAACTCGTCTCTATAAATGCGGTCATTATGTATTCCGCCTTGAAATCGATACAGTATACAGATGATACAGTAATCGATCTGAACTTCTTGGGGTTTCACCATGGTTAGCTGTGGATTTTCCGGGTCTGATACCAGCACTGATAGGATCAATAATAGGCGGCGCAACAGGCGGGTGACAACCTAGGCCTAGTTTCTCGCAACCATTCGTTTCTGTGAGTTTCTATTTTTGGGACGAATAGAAGGGACATATGCCGAGTCCGAACGGATGAATTGAGAACCTTTTCCAGGACAGTCATACTCTCGGATATTTGTCAGACGTTCGCGAGAGGTGGCGCAGTAAAAACAAATTTAAGATGTAATTTGTGTTTTTCCGGGAATCGAACCTGGCATCCCAGGTCCAGCACACTTTTTTTTTACTTTTAAATTCATTTCTATTATATTCTTTCTTTAACTTATAAACTAGACAAAAATGATGAAATCTAAATTAAAACTAATATTTATCTTATTCTAGCTTACTGACTCTTAACGAACACTCTAAACTTAACTATATCCTTATAACTATTGACTTTCGGCCTTAGAACTATAAATTTTTGTATTTTGTGCTGTTTTTCTCATTTCTAAGAAGCTTGCTAAAAACTTGGATTCCTTATTAGTGGTTTTTCTTAAAACTACCTAAGCTACTTAACCTAAATTACCTATAATCAGGGTGATGAGCAATCTCTCGATTGGTCACCATCCCGAATGTGTCGATGGGCGCCTGGCAGTCGCAAACTCGGTGCACACACGCCGCCGGGACTCGACCGAGGCCATAAGCATCGGTCAAGTGACGGTAGCACTCAATCATGTTGGCGAGCTCGGCACCTCCTAAAGACCCCCTAAGATGCAACCTAACTAACTTACAAACTAGCTTAAAGCTAAGGAGGATGTTACCTAGGTAACGCATCGGCCCGGGAGAGCGTATCTGCCCTCACCTCTTCATCAAGCCACCAAACCTCGGTGAACTGCTTTCCGCCATCGACACTATCCCTATCCGCAATCGCGGTATTAAAACGGAGGAGCTCCCAAGCATTGGCGGCGTACTCGCCGTGGATGAACCGTATCGAAGGCATTCTCAAAGTCGACCAGGCAGGCACCCGTGCATTGGTTCTTGCATTTGTGCCACTGAATGTCGGACACCAATTTCGACGCGGCATGAATCGTTTGATGCCCAGCCCTCAGCACACTTCAAAAGCGCTCTATTAACGACCTTCTCTAACATTCGGGAGCAAACTAATTGACCGAAGATTATCCGGATTGGTACTATCTTTATCCCTTATGGGGATTGGATGTACCACCGCCAATTTCCACTGCCCTGGATATGTATTATTCAGCGCATTGTTAAATAGCGTGCCGAAGATCTCAATCGCGTCTAGAGGCATACGACGTTTGGACACCGTCAACTCCCGCCGACTTTTTATTTTTAAGTGACTCAAAGATACACAAGAGTTCATCTTTGCTCACGAATAACTGGGAATTTGTCCTTTCATCGGCGATTATGCTGTTTGCAAGGTTGTCGTCATTAAACACTGTGAAGCCGTGGTTCTCGGATCGCCAATTTTGAAGTTCGGTGCGCAGATAAAAGTGGTTCAGAAAGGCTCTCTCCTCTAGATCGTGATTACGGCGAACTGCGTTGTTCACAGTATACACGGTCTCGAAGAAAGCGCCCATCAAATCCACTCTCTCCTGCGGGTCTTCGACCACATAAAAACCGTCGTTCGAGTCGGCACTTTCCGGACTTATGCCAGCAGTCAGTGGTGTCTGTCTGTTCTCCAGCACACTAACCACTGCGCTACTGCGCCCCAGTGGCCCATCGTATCTTGTATTCGATGTTAGTTAAACTGATGCCTCTATGGCGAAAGAGTTCCGCTTACTAAACAGGAATCTTCAGTAAGTTGTCTCACGCTGCCTTCAATATTTCAGTTGGCTCCGGTAACTGGTCCAACAGTTAGGTGGACTTAACTTGTCTTCCATCGTTTGAATTCTTTTTTCACCCTAAATTTGATTCGACTTCGCCTTTTAACAATCTGGATTTTCCATATCCGCAACACCGAATATGACTCTACCAACGTGTCCTTGCTCATCTCTAGAGGTCACTGTCTTGTTGTCTTGACACATCCCTTTGAACTTTTGGTAAAATTGTCAAACATAATTCCTGGAGCCACACCGCCCTATTTTGTCGATCTTGTGCTTCTCCTCCTGAGAAACTGATTTTCTATTTATTTTGCTCGTAGAGCTTAAGAGCCGCTCTCGTCCTCCGCTGCGCAGCAAATTCACTTAGACAAGTACCTACATTTTTAGACGTTGTTATTGACTTACCCGGGCCTAAAACGGCAGGGGCGAACAATTTTTTGACAAACGTTCAATCAATAAAGCAGACATTACATTAAAAGTAGTGTTATAAGGAGACTGTTGCCCCTCTGATCATCGAAATTTAGAGGAGGTACCTCCTTTCACCAAAGTATTGTGCATGGGTACCTTACCTACCTACTGCAGATAGAAAAAATATTCCATATAGAGCCCGAAATACTGTCGCCCACCTAATGTGCAAGTGCAAAGCAAAATTTCTGTTTATACACCATGATAGAAAATTTTTCTTGGAACAAGAAATTTTAACTCCACTCCTGAGTCCTGAACGCATACCAATCTATTCACCTTAATCAGCTCTGCAGACCAACAAGTAAACAGATTGGAATTTATTTTCTCACAAATTTCATTCATCTCGTTCATTAAGTTCCTTCTCCTCGTTGTATCCTTTTTTCGTTCCTCCCTCTCATCGTGTTGGCTTAAGTTTTCCATCTAATTTAATAAAACACTAAAAGTAAGAATTTTGCAAGACCTCGTGCATTAAATTTCGTCAATTAAATTTTGCGGACAAACTTTTTAACAGAGTGCGAGTGGGTGTGCTCTTCTAAATGAGTAGCGCCTACCCATAAGGACACTCTCAGCCTCAATCTCCTACCATGGTCTTGCATAGTATTTACACTCATACAACTATTGTCGGCAGTTTGTTAAAGTTTCGTGAAGAGTGTAAAATTGAGAAGGTGCGGCTACAGGCAGAGCAATATAATTTGAATGAGAATGTCCTTTAAAGTAATCCGAATGGCCAAGGGCAATACATATTTTGCACGATGAACAAAAACAAACTCTGCCACCAGAGCGATGGAAAGGTAACTAAAGCTAAACTGTCCTTTTGGCAATTCTGGCTTTTTAGCAAGTTTTATAGTCCTTTGGTGGCCCGAAGAGTCCACAAATTATGAACGACTCTTGTATAAAACTCAATTAGAGAAAACTTTTCAAATTATGAATTAGATCCCAGTGACATTTTGTCCGTCTTCCAAACTTCTGTTTACAGAGATGTAAGTTGTCTTTGGCTGTCATCGAGCACGATATTGCTGTCTGTTTGGCATGTTGTATATTTTATTATAAATTCTCAACTGTAACTACTGATGGTCCTTGTGTAATATTTAAATGTTAAGTTAACTCAGCCGGTTATGGAAAGATGAGTTTTACAATTCACAAATAAGACAACTCCTTGAAGTCGTATAGTTGTCCTTGTGCAAGTACAATTTACAGGTAAAACCTCAGTTAGTTGAATTTGCCTCGCATGTGGCAAGTCCATTTCCAACTGCATACATGTAAAGACTCAACAAGCTCTATATCGATAGAATCTTGTTCACTCAAAAACATTGCCTCGACAAACTTCACCCAAAGTTGTGTCATTGTGAAAAAAAAAGTTTGTCCTCGCACCGCACGAACGTATTTTTTCGGTGTCCCCTGTCATAAGACAACTTTTCACATAGTTTTGCGAGTATCTCTTTGAATGTGATGGTAATAATGTGCAGGCGGTGTGCACGGATTCCTTTTAGTCTAAACAACATGTTAATGTTGCGTTAACTTGGACCAACAGAAACTTTCTTTTTTTCACACAAACGAACAAAAGCGGAGTGCAAAAGTGACTGAGAAATATTGCGAACAGCTGCACCAAATGTTGATATCCAGGGAAATGTTCCCACGGAGGAGCAGGATCTGAATTCTGCCAGGATAATGGAGAAAAAGTTTTCCCCGACCTTTTCCTATCCAACTGCGAAAGGTCAAACGAAGTAAGTAGAAGGAATATGAAATATTTTGTAATAATTAGCACAAGGCTATCATAAACATTTAGTTATTGCTTCGATTAACTAGATGAAGTTGGGTTACAGAGTAATTTAGGAAAATGGTCTATCGCGATGTTGAGGGTTGTTTTTAAAAGTTTACATAAAGTAACCGACGCGACGGGCGTGTTGTTGGAACATGGGACTCATTTGGGTTTTAACAGCAGAATCTTTTGAATATACGACAGCTTACGACGAATTCCGAATGAATACCAAGTCGGGTTTTCATCACAATCAATGTTGCCATATTCACAGTTTTAACTGCAAATTACAGTTTTTTAGACAAGCTTACAGTTTTTAAAATTACTTACTTCCTAGTACAAATTACTTTTTTTTTAATTTCAGATTTGAAAGAATAAATAATTAAACTGTGATTTAAATCGTAGTACCTACTATCGTATTTAAGCTTGTTATTTTATTTAAAATTAATTGTTTTGTGTCATTTTTGATTAATAAAATTTAAAAAAACCGTAATTTCACAAAAATATTTTCGTTTTTGAAGGTTACAGTTTTTTGGTTGAAAATACAATTTTTTTTTGGGAATTTACATTTTTTTTGAAAACAAAAAAATAAAAAATAAATAAATCTGGCAACATACACATTAGATATTTACATTTAAGATAAGATTATGGTAGGTATGATGTAGTGCTAGCAGAACGTCTGACAAACATCCAAGAGTGTAAATGTCATTGAAAACCTTCGCAATTCAGCCTTTCGGATCGGAATCGTCATAAAACGGTAGGCCCCTTCCATTCGTCCCAAAAATTAACAAAAAACTCACACACACTATTGGTTGTGAGAAACTAGGCCTAAGGTGGCCTATACGAACTTGTTGCGCCATCTATATATTTTTTTTTATAAAACTTCCGCCACCAGCAATAATTTAGGGAACAGTGCTATTTGTCTAGCGGTGACAATGATAATCTAATCCGTATCTAATGTTAAAGGGTGTCCAATAATTCACGCAAAATTAAAATTTTCCGCCATTTAGTAGTAGATATACAGTGATGCCAAAGATAACAATGTGACAGCTGACAGTTCGGGGCTAGTAAAAACGGTGCGCTATACGAAAGAACACCACATTTTCATTGCTGAGCAATATTTTAAAAATAATGAAGGTTTGTCAGCTATACTATCCGCAATTTTCAAACAAAATCAACCTCAGTGATGAAGCTCACGACAAGCCCAAGAGCAAATTGGGAGGTGTATTAATGAAATTCAGCCACATTTATGCAAAATGGTCATATAAAATTTCAATAAAAAAGTACGTACTTGTCAGCAAAGCCGTGGCAGCCATTTATCCGATGTGCTATTCCATACATAACCCCAAAAAATTTAAACTTTCTAATTAAAAATCTGTATTTTCTATCAAAATTACATTTTGCGTGAATTATGGGAAACTCTTTATTTCGTTGGAGTTGTTGGTGGTATTGTTGATCTTGGTGATGGTGACATAGTGATGGCGAGAAATTGGTTAGGTGGAAACGCATGGACGGCAACCAGTGGCTAGGTCCATCTTGGGGGGGTTAATAGACATGACAATTTTGTCAATGTCATAGGTCTTACTTAGTACAGGTGGCGCAAAAGTAATCCTCCTATCAGAAAATGCTATACATTTTGCGATTGGCCCCTAATGTCAGTTCTGTTTTGACATTTGTGTAGTAAACACATGCGAAATACACGTTAATAAACAATGTTACGCTATACTGCTCCAGAACGCGGAATATTGGTGACTATTTATTTGAGCAATAATCGGTCGGTGACTTTGGCACAACGTGAATTTCGTCGCAGATTTCCTAGCCGTCCAACGCCTACTGGTGAAACACTGCGACTGCGACGTTTAGCCGCTCGCCTCGAAGAGACTGGCACAACACGAGATGCTGCCAGGCGTGGCAGACCCCGGAGTAGCCGTTCTGCAGAGAATATTGCTGCTGTAGCCGAAGATGTCATGGAAGCGCCGTCGACATCGACCAGACGACGTGCCACGCAAATGGGTATCAGTCGACGGTCTTTACAGCGAATTTTGGTACGAATTGGGATTGGAAAACATGTGGTTCCAACAGGACGGTGCAACGGCACACACTGCACGTGCCACAACCGATATGCTGAAGGATGCATTTCCCGGGCGCCTAATCTCCCGTTTTGGCGATTTGCACTGGCCAGCAAGATCGCCTGATTTGACCGCTCCAGACTTCTTTTTGTGGAGCTTTTTGAAGTCGCGGGTTTATGTCAACAAGCCTCAGACTCTTGCAGCTCTAGACAATATCCGCCAAGAATGTGAGGACCTATCACCGGAAGTTTTTGCCAAAGTGATGGAAAATGCCATAAAAAGGGCTCAAATGACAATCAACTGTGGCGGCGGCCATTTACATGACATCATATTCTCGACTTGATGTAAAAAAAATTAAAAGACCAAATAAAAATAATCCACAAGAAGAATCAAAGTTTTTCATTTTTTTTTTAAATTACAGCCAAAAAACATCGGAAGGTTATTTTTGCGCCACCTTGTATAAACAGAGTGATTCCCTTTTGTGGGATGTAGTTAAGATTTGGTTGTTTTGAGAGGAAAAAAATTCTTCGAGTAATTTTTGGTCCCGTCTGCATAGACGGTGAATGGAGGAGGAGATACAATGACGAACTGTATGGGCTGTACAGCGACATCGACCTAGCCAGAAGAGTGAAGGACCAACGACTGAGGTGGATGGGTCATGTAGAGCGAATGGACGTGAATGCTCCGGCCCGGAAGATCTTCGAATCCACACCCGAGGAACGGCGCAGTAGAGGAATATCGCGACTCAGGTGGCGCACGAAAGTGGAAGGGGACCTTAACCAACTGAGCGTGCGAAACTGGAGACAGTTGGCCAAAGACGCTTGGAGACGCTGGAGACGCTTGTTGATTCAGGCCCAGGACCAGCGCGGACTGTAGCGCCAATTTATTGTCATGACAATTTTTTGGTAAAACAAAATCTTGACGGTTATTTTCCGACAATTCTACAAAATTCTCTAATTATTTACGAAATAGAAATTTAACAGTTGTCCAGTTGTCAGTTTACAAATTGTCACCTGTCGCAATTGTCAATTTTCATGCAATGCGGCCCAGGTTGATGTGTATGTACACTATACTGACTGTTCATTCACTTAGATATTAGTTAGTGTTATCGTAAGAATGAAAAATACAAGGAAGGTGCAGGGAAAGTAATGTAATGTAAAGCAATAGCTTCCTCTTAAACCTTGTCTTTGTTGTACTTTCTAGTAGAAATCATTGTCAAGAAAATCCAGCCGCATTTAGGCCCAATGCACACGGAGCAACTGGAAAAAAACTAAACTGGTTGTCAACTCGGGTTTCTTCGAATAGTCGGGAAGGTAATAAATGTACAAAAGATGATGTGTTTCAATCTCCCCCACCAGCAACAGATTGGTCTGATGTTCACTCATCTTCGTCAAACTAGTAACTGAAATCAATAGACAACCCGACATGCAAATCAACAGACGACTGGTTACAAACTAATTTTTGTGAGTCCCCAGATAGTTTTCAGCCAGTAGCCAGTGTGCATCGTCCCATTTGATTACACAGGTTATGACTCAAAGCAAACTAGTTGCCAACTCGCATCGCTGATCAGTTTTTTCCAGTTGCTCCGTGTGTATTGGGCAATAAATAACGTTTAATCTAAGCTTTAAACAAATTTGAGAAAATAAAAGTAAAAAATTCGCGTGAATTTAACAGCGACATCGGTTAGAAAATATCGAATCAGTGATTAGACGTGGACTCCAAACCAACTAACTTAACTTAACTAACCCTACCCAAATAAATATGCAGTGGATGAAAACCTTTTCCGTTGCCCGGCACAAAAGGAAACGAATCTCAATAACCCAAGTCCACCGCGGACAAACAATTATGAAAGATATTTAATGAGCGCTTTCACTAAAAACTAATAAACAACAAATTCTGTATATCTAGATATCTCCTCAACTCATGTAGCCTGACAGTCGACAGTTGGTTGTCTTGTTTTTCGTTAAAAATATTAATCACATAAAGTTCCGCCAATGACGCAAATTGAATATACATATATATATATTTTCACTATATTAACTCGACAAGTATAAAATATTAATGCACAATATTTAATTTAGCACCTACGCTACTTAAAATAAAAATTTAAATAAGTACTTAATATTAGAATTTAACTATTGCATTTGAGACAAATTTATTTCTTCGAACAAATTCTCAAACAGTTCACGCTGATGTCAAAGCAAAGGCGAAAATTTGTTGAACAAGCCAATAAATTGTTTGAAAATAATTTCGGGGCTTCAAGCTATAAATTTGCATTTAATTACCATTCTACTGTATGAATGTATGTATTTTTAAAAATTTCTAAATACGAAGAATTTTCTGATATTAGACGGTTGAGTTCAGTTAGGCGAATCGGAAAATAAATAAATATAAATATACCTACATATTTTTAGTTGTGTGTAATAACACATTGGGACAGTGTCACAACGCCCACCTCACAATCGTGGGACTAGCAATCGAAGATTTTGTTCTTGAATACGAGGAGTAGAATTTATTGAGAGAACTTTTGGCGACGGTCTTAGAATAGTGTTTAAGTAATTTTGATATTAATCAAATTTGCAGGTGGATGAGGTTTTTTTTCTGTTTTTTTTTGAACAAATTTGAAAAATGAGGTAGTTTTAGAGAATTACTCGTATATTTTGATTTTTATTCAAGGCAGCAGTTGGCATTTTTATTGATGGCCAGGCTTTATGTATTAAATTTTTAAAGAAAATTCAAAATAAATATGTAAATAAAACTAAATTATGGACGATTTAAATTTTTTTTAAAGAAACATATTCCTACGACAGGATAATACAAAAGGAATTCAATTCAAATTAAAACACAAGGCATTTATGAAGTATCTATTGAGATTATGTACTATAGCTACAGTGATGGGTAATTGAAATTTTAATTAAATAACAATTACTTGCAGAAGTAATTGCCATGTAATTTAATTACTTCACAATTACTCAGTAATTGTAATTAGTAATTGAATAATTACAAACTTTCAATAAGTAATTGCAATTACACGAATGTAATTAGGGATGTAATTAGAATGAAGTAATTAATCACGTAATTAAGCTATTCTTTGTCCATTTATTTAGTTTATAAAAAAGAGCATTAGATATTTTATTGCTCAAAATTTGCGTCGGATAGTTTGTTCCGATGATTTTAATTACATTTTTAATGGTCAAAGGGTAGTACTTTTGGTCATTTGTAAAAAAATATTAAGAATTCGGCCTCGTCAGCGATCCCAACGCTCATTTACAATGACACTCCAGCTTTCAGCTCTTTAGACAAAGCTAAACTAAATAAATTGACAAAGAATAGCTTAATTACGTAATTAATTACTTCATTCTAATTACATTCGTGTAATTGCAATTACTTTTTGCAATATTATAATTGCAATTACTTATTGCAATATTGTAATTGCAATTACTGGTTACAATTACTTGTAATTTCAATAACAGATTACAATTACTTGTAATTGTAATTAGAAATTGCAATTACAATTACTGAGTAATTGCGAAGTAATTAAATTACATGGCAATTACAAGTCGAAGTAATTAATTAACTATTTAATTACAAAATTAATCATTACAACCCATCACTGTATAGCTATACAATAAATTTGTTCTGAGGACGAAACACATTTTTTTAACAGCCCTCGAATGTAAACTTGGTACTGTTATTAGGAATCACAACAAATTTCGAACTAATTTATACTTGAGATAACAAAATGCACCCTCGGCTACATAATGAACTAAACAATGTTAATTCTGTATTTCGCGTTTTTTATACTGTTATATTATAATATGGTGTAGAATAAATAACAAAAAGGCTACATCCAAATCGGGCTAAACAACTGGCAATCCCAAATCGGTTATCTAGAAACACGACCAACTATTAACTATTTAATGGTCGCCACTAGTGGGCGCAGTGCATAAGTGGTTAGTGAAGGGTCTCAAGTTCGAGCACCGGTCAAAAAAAAAAAATAAATTACATCATCATTGCGTAAGTCTGACAAACATAACTGTCCTGAAACTGTCATTACAGTTTGTTTGTTGACATGAATGATGGAGATCAAAATTTAAAAATGTCGAATTCAAATCCGACTTTAATAACATTAATTTGAAGTTACATATACAAACTTGTCCTTGTTCTTACTTTATTGATAAACCATGTCTAATTCGTGATTCTTATTAATAAACCAAGAAATGGCTCTAGGAAATTTGTTAAACTTTTGTACGGCAATACTCCCAATATATTCTGAATAAAAAAGAAAATACTTTAAACTAAAAATTAAATTATTAGTAAGCTAATTTTTCGCATAACCTAAAATGGAGAAAAAATCGAAATGCAAAATGAGAAAAAACTATTATACCTATTCCCTCCCAAAATGGGGAATTTCCAGTTAAAATGTCGCACATGCAAGCAGTATCTATACAACAAATCACAACGCAATTCAATCCGGTCAACACGCTGATGAATCTTAGCCTCATTAGCAGTGATCGACCATGGATAAGAATCATCTTTTGTGACTGAAGCAGCTGTGCAATAGTTGAATCTAACTAGAAAGCAGACATTTATTGAGTTTAAATTGATTTAAAGATCGGATTGTTGATCTCGCCCTAATACCCAAGTAATATGTGCGCTCTATTTTAAAAACCCCTGACTGATCTGGCTCGAAGGACCAAAAATAATAATTATGCCTTAATTTTGCTTATAATATATAAGTGATATTATAGCTTTAAATTAATAGCTAAAAAACTAGTCAGCTTCATAAGTACTATTGGAACTCCGTATAATGTCATTGGGTCATAGCTCCGCAACGTTTTTCAGCTTTTGTGTGGTCACCTTTAAACATTTTTGAAACTAACCAACAAATCTTGCAATGAACGAGAAAATTTCCTGCGATCCAGTTGTGCACTTTCATTTTGTTTTATTTAAGAATTATTTAAGTAATTAAGGAAGTCAGGAAAAAAACACGTTGTATTCAAAAACGCATTGAGCGACATAGCCGAAGGCCTTCTCGGAGTCTTAGAAAAAAAATTAAAAAAAGTTTCGCCTGAGGTTTCCAATATAGGAAATCTACTTTCCACTTAAAATTGTTTTTTTTTTTTAATTATGGTTTATTCTAAGATATTCTGCTGTAAACACTTTGGAGAGGAAATTGTCCAGGAGTTTTCACATCTAGATTTTTATTACGTCATGTACCTATAGATTTCCAGGCAGTTGATTGTCATTTTGGCATTATCTTTTTATGACCGATAGATAGGTCCATATGTTTGCTCTATTAACTGCTGGCTTTCCATACCTAGTGCGTTAAAATGAAACGACATAGTTAGCTCACTTGTGGTGTAATGCGTTCAGAATTAGTTCTCGTGGACTTATCATCGGGCAGAGTGCTCAAGCTCAAGGCATTGTGCAATTAGATATTTAAATAGAATTTCTCTATAGGATAATAGTTTTTTTTTTATTATCCTGTAGTTTTAGTAATTTATTGTCTTCAAAACATTTCTTTTAGAAGAGTCACTGAAAAAGGACAAAATACCTACCGCCACTTAAATTAGCAATTAAATACAGTACTATCTCGATAATGTGATCCTCGAAAATGTGAATTATCCAAAAACGTGAACCGGAAAAAGTTAGCATTGCATACTCTAAAATGTGAACTCATCAAAACCAATTCCTGATACTCGAATATGTGAATTTTTATTTTATAATTCCCCCTATTTTAGTACGTCCCGTCTGAAAAATCATTCATTCATTGGTGTCATTCTACATATGTAATTATCCAGTTTATACAGGCGCTCTGACGCTGAGTCCTCGTATTATTTTTTCTTTTGTTTGTGAATACGGCACATGCCATAAAAAGGGTTCAGTTTTTTTAAATTAATATATTTTTGTGTCTTTTCTTTTATTTTTCAAAATCAAGTCACATATCATTCCAAAAAAAACCGGCCAAGTGCAAGTGTTACTCGCGCACCGAAGGTTCCGTACATTAGTTCATAGTAATATGCACGCATAGTTAAGGTATTGTTCCCTACCGTTGGGTCGTCGTCACTCGTCAGTTTCGACCTATGCCTACTTAGATTTTCGATAACTAACTATGTAGTACATACATACCTTTACTGACCTAGCCCCTAAAAATGCGAGCAAGATATTTCATTGCAAAATCATCGGCCCCACCCAACTCGTAAAAATACAAATGAACAGAGAGAGCACACGTGCAACAAAAATGCATACACGAACACGATACAACGAATATGAGTATATGACACCTTTTACACGTACCGGTCTTTCACTTTAGTGTCGAGAATGTGTGGGTGAAGGGGATGAAAAGTGCAGGGGATAGCCGAACACGGATGGGCCGCGAATTCCCATCCGATTCTTGTGTTCTCTTTCGCTCTCTTTCGTTATTTTCAGCGTTGCTTTATTCTCAAACCGTACTCGGTCGCGATAGACGTCTGCATTTGCTCTATTTTCGAACTGTGAGCGGTCTGCGCTTCGAAAATGCAGCTATCACCGCGAGCGAAGAATGATAAACAAAGGGAAACAAAGACAATTTGACAACCAAGTCACTAAAGTGAAAACACTGGACGTATAAATGCACCATAAGTGCCCAAAAGAGAATTAAGAAGTATCGTGAGTGAAAACTCGGTGCGTGTAAAATGGATCAATGCAAAAATCCTAAATGAATTATGTCTCTCACTTAAGATCCGCCTTAAGTGAGATATCCAACAAAAATAATTTTCTCCCACAGCAACCACCCCCACCACTGCCAGCCACGACATTCCACTCATATCCAATCCAACACGAAATCTCCCCATGCAATCCAACAACTCATAGTCATAATCAGTGTTGCCAGTTTGACTGTTTTCCAGTCAAATTTGACTGGATTTTTTCGGTTTTGACTGGAAAAAAAAATCAAATCCAGCCGACTGTTTTTTTTGACTGGAGTTTTTTCGCTTTTGACTGTAAATCAAGCTGACTGTTTTTATTTTTTGACTATATAATTCCTATAAAAATTAAAATGTAAACGAGCATTGAACTGAACACACCCATTTTCCGCAAACCGCTAAAATAGTATTTCTTGCAATTTGCGCAGCAATTTAATTCGGTTTGTTGTACCTATGTTGTTTATGTTTTGATTTATGGCAGCTGTTCACTCCAGATTTTAGAAACAAAAAATAAACACAACTCTATTTTGACCACTAGAAATACATAATTTGCGAGATAAAAAAACATGTTGTAC
The DNA here is from genome assembly GCA_955612985.1 of Cheilosia scutellata. NCBI lineage: Eukaryota > Metazoa > Arthropoda > Insecta > Diptera > Syrphidae > Cheilosia > Cheilosia scutellata. The sequence goes on along the minus strand of OY015311.1, from coordinate 41,508,013 downwards.
AAATTTTGAAATTTGAAAAGAAAACTAAGTATCAAATTTTATCCATGTATTATGGCTTTATTAATAAGAGCAAATATTCCCATGAATTATGGAACACAACGTCGTTCAAGTGGCTGCCTCAGCTGGCTTCGCAGTAGCGCATTCTGTCACTACAATTTTCCAAGACCTTGTTGATGGTTTCGGGCTGTATCTCACGGATTGGATTGGATGATATTGGCCTTAACTGCTTGAATCGTTTACCGATTGTTGGCATAACATCGGTCCTTCAGTAAAAAAAAAGTCGGTTAACAAGGCTCTGTAACGCCCACCGTTGACCGAAAAGTTGTTTCCAGCCTCATTTTCGAAGAAAAATGGTCCAATGATGCCACCACTCCACAATCCGCACCAAAGTGTCTGTGCGCACAGTAGGAAGATTGGGACTATGAGTGTTGTCCACTAGCACACCAGTTTCACGAACTTTTTGGACAAACTTGCGTACAGCAGGCGCGGTGGGTGCTTCGGTCAAAAATTATTTTCAAAAAAACACACTGTTTGGGATACATATCACTCACTTTGGAAATATTTTTTCAATATTTCCCAACGTTGTTCAAGTGTAAAGCGACTCACTTCGTTCCGTGGAGGTATGATACTGACTACTGTCAAAATTTCGAGCGGGAAACAGCTGTCAGTGTTAAAATAACCTATGATTTAAAAAGAAACCACATGGCCCACCCTGTGGAAACAGAAGAAATAGAGAACTGCAATGACACAGATTCAGAAGACTGTATTTTAATGGTATAGAATAATAACCAGTTAATGTATTTTATAATTAATAATTGTTATATTTGTTAAATTGACCTACGTATACAAAAAACTATTTCTGTGAAATAAAATACGACTTATTTTTTTTTTTTTTTATTAAATAAAAACTATTTTTGTTTTATTTTGATATCAAAAAATAGCTGTTTTCATTTTCGACTGTTTTTTTGACTGGAATTATTTGTTTTTAATATTTGACTGTTTTTTTTGACTGGATTCGGAGGGAAAAAATCCAGTCAAACAGTCAAATTTGACTGGATTTTATCACTTTGACCTGGCAACACTGGTCATAATGCATCGAGAGCGATAAACACACAAGCCAGAAGCCACACCCTTTTCGGAGTAAATCTCTCGATTTGCTTGCGCGTGGCGTTGGTGTAGTGTGTAGAATTGTAGATCGTGTTCACTTCAACCAAACACCAATATGGTATGGCCGTGTGGGTGTGGTGGCATTGACAATGGTGTATGAGATAGGTATGCATTGGGATTGGAATGAAACTTCCAATTGTGGCGTATTTTATGATTTACTAGACATTCGCATGCACATGCGAATTTCCGATATAATTAAGGAAATTCGCATGCATGCGAGTTTCCTGAACCTTACAATGGAACCTGAAATTCGCATGTGCTCAAAAATCACCTGATTTTTAAAATATAACTCCAGTAAAAGGGAAAATCAAGTTTTTCTAAGCATGTGAGCTGGGAAATACTCGGAGCTTTTACACTCCTAGTGGGGTAAATAAGCTACGGTGCGAATTTACCTTACGCTTCATTTTCTGGCATTAGTCTTAGCTGCCATCAGCATAGTATGACATCAGTATTCAGTATAGTCCATATGGAAATTTTTCACATGCGAATCTGCTACCTAAAAGTGTACATTCGCATACATGCGAGTCTCCGCAAATATATAGGAATTTCGCATGTGTTTATTATATTTTCAAAAGTTTCGTTGCGAGTTTTCGAAATAGTGTGTAGATTCGCATAGTTTCTCATGCGAATTTACGTTCCAAAAGCATACATTTGCATGCATGCGAATTTCTTCTTTATAGCTAGACATTCGCATGCATGCGAATTTCTTCTTTATAGCTAGACATTTGCATGCATGCGAATTTCTACTTTATAGCTAGACATTCGCATGCATGCGAATGTCCGGTACATCGTATTTTATGTGGTGATTGAGTTTTATTTGTAAATATCTCCTAAATTATTAACTTTTCGTAGCTATATAATAGCTACGAAGATGATCTACAAGAAAGGATTACATTTATTTTTTGTAAATCTAAAAATAAACAGTTTTTTGTGCGAATGAACATATTTTTTAAGAATAACTCCCAAACCAGCCAATGTATTGTTAATATTGGTATTTGTCGATTAACTAGAGGTTATACCTGATACTGTGTGCAAATGCCAGCCTTCTACGTCAATTAGTTCTTGAGATAGACCTAGGTATACAACATTTTTTTATTTTATTTGGACAGATATCGTAACGAATGCTATAAGGTTCCTCCATATGAAAACGGAACCTTAAAAAGCATGAAATACAACGAATTTGTTCGTATCCAGGAATGTGAAGGTGAACCACTCGAAAAAATGTGAGCCCATGTTTTAATTAGTTCACATTATCGAGTACTATACCATACTGCAGCAATATAGTTTTCAATAACAAAAAAAAATTATATTCTAGTTGCCAAATTAAATGACAAGAATGTGTGCCCGTGAATATCGCCTTTTGGGATTTTTTCAAACATCACTTACACCATTCCCTAATTTTTGAATCCTCATCAGCTTTAATTAGTATGCGAAAATCGTATTCCCACAAACCCACATTTGGCCAATTCTTTTGTACGCTATGCAAAGTACAATACAACTCGTGACACTGCACTCATGTGTGGCTCGAGCACTATATCCACCTAGCTTTCTGTTTTTTTTTTTTTTTTTGTTGAGAAGAATGTCATTAAAACTGTCTGCTAATTAAAATAATTCCCATCAACAGGTGGACTCGAGATTTTCATATACCCATTTTCAAAGAATACCAAATCTAGAATATAGGCAACTCTATGTACCTACATGCACGTCAACGAGAAAAAAAAGCGCCTCTGTCCTCGGTCCTGCGGCCCTTTAAATTATTTTAATTAAATTCAAATCCCCCTTAGTCAATGCCAGTGTTCTTCTTTTTAGATCGCGTCACAGCGACTGGCAGACTGTGTTGCAATGCAGAGAGCAACTCAACTCATAACTGCGTGCTCTGACAAGGTGAAGAAGACTTTGAAACGACCCAAATCCTCATAACGTCAGAACGCCAAGGCTAAGCACACGTTGTTCGTTGGTATACATTTCTATGGTTATGGTATACCTGGTATAGAGAGAGGCGACGAAAGTCAAAAGCATGCACCTACAGGGAATAAAAAGATCATCAACGCAGCATCAGCACGGGAACGGGATATGGTGGTGTGGGTATCCCGTTGTCTTTCATTTTTAAAACATGTTCTCAATTAAATGTGCAACAAACTTTTTAATTAGACTCCTTTCATCAAAATGTCAGAGTTGCGAGCGAGAATGTTGCGAAATTAACAGAACACATAGTGGCACAGAGCCGCATAGACAATCAGTAACAAGCTGGGCATAAAGTATGATAAAAGACCACCCGGCAAGGATAACAAACAGGAAACAGGATAACTTCAATTTCAAATAAAATGTGCAAGTATCTAGATATATGTATATCTGTGGCATGTGTATATATGTAGGTACTTGAGCTTGAGCGCAGAGCATCGCATCGTCGTCGTGCCGCCGCCGCCGACATGTGTAGTGACATTGGACTGAGTTGGAAGCTGCTGTTCGTTACTAGCTGTGCAAGTCGGTGTCGCATGTCGGATTGTTGTCAGGATTTTCAAACGTGCATCGCATTCATGTGCAAGGACTTTTCTATAGGCGCCTGATTACATTGCGTTTGCAATACCCAACCTACCGTCATATGAAGGTTTCTAGAGAAAAGTTAATTACAAATCCTGCACGGCAAGCGGTCGGTAGCCTAGGATGGTTATGGGTTATAGCTTATAGGTTACGACTAACGTATACGAGTACTTGCCGAGGCAATATAAGCCATGTGATTAATGCCGAGTGATGTGATGTGGCATCATGCATTTCGAGTAAACATAATCATAATAATCTGTATAACTGTGTGCCGGTGGCACTGGCACTGGCAATATAAAGGACGCGAACTGGTGGAGAGGACATACACTGCAGCGAAATGAGCCTAGGTGTGGTATAGTGCGCTAATTTCAAGATGAAGCATTGTAGACACATACTTGGCATTTGCATTTTATATTCAACATCCATTGCGCGTTTCGCAGCAAGTGTGAATTGATTAAGGAATAAGGATCGTCATGCATTTATTTTCTCGAGATTGTTGCAGTGCCACATACGGTTGGAACCGGGACGTGCGTCTGCAGTTGAAGTGTCACATTTGAATAGTGAAGTTGTAATCTGGGTTGAATTTACCATACGGAATGGCTGTGCAGTTCTATTGAGGTTTTTTTTCCCCCAATTGGCATTTGAGGTTAGAATGACTCGACGTTGTTCTTCTGAAGGAAAGGGACAGGAATGTAGAATTTTTGTATTTTGTAATAGGTTTACGTAAAATTGGTAAAATTTGCTAACAAACCCTTTTCCGTTGGAATTGGATTCACAAGACTGCTGCAAATGGGTCCTTTGCAAAGGAGCATGACAATAGAATAGAATAGAATATAATAGAATACAGAGAGCTTCTATAGCTGTATCCTAAGTGACTGTGCTTTTGAATCGGTACAAAGTCAGTATGCTGACCTTCAGAACGCATATAAGTATAACAAATCGGCTGAACTGTTAGTATTCGCTCACCAGAGCGCCTGCTTTCGTCACTAGATGCAGCAATGAACGAATGCTTGCAGAGAGGAAAAAGACGAATTTGTTGTTTACTAATGCAAGAAATCGTACCGACAGTGTCCATGTCCAAGGATCCAAAATTCACGTAGCTTTAGGTCTTACAAGAAAATATTTTGAAGAAATTAAAGTTGACATTGACCTTAGAAATGTGGTCCACTGCACTCGTCAATCATGAGAAAATTCATCATCAATCAACTAAAATCTACCCCCAAGGAGATCATACGATGGATGCAGGAACTGCTTATACGACCTCTGGAGCGAACATACGAATATGACATCGACTCGACAGTCCGAAGTACGGCATTCAAATTAACTGTCGCGTATTTATATTGCCTATTCCATCAAAAGAATGTTTAAAGGATATCAGAAATACTACAAAATGTACTATCCATAGTCCAAAGATGGTGTCACAAAGACTTTCTGTAAATACAAAAAAAGACGACAATCGCCCTTTTAAAAAACGAAGGAATAGATCTTCTAAATCGCCCCACCATGTATGGCGAAACCATTGAATTTTCACGGGAAGCCAAAAACCTGGGAATCATCCTTCACAGCAAACTATAATGGAACCCACAAATAGAACGTATCGTAAACAGAGCCACCAGATCAATTTGGACCTGCTGTCGAGTCTGCGGTAACAATAGGGGTTTAAAACCCCGGATGTTATATTGGCTGTATTCGCTTAGACGCGGCCGTGATCTGGTGGACAAAGACTAACAAAGTGAATAAAATGAAAAGAATTGGGCCCAGTTTAGACCCCTGAGGAACTCCATATTGTACTTGTTTCCTTTCACTGTGAACGTCCTTTATTTTTACACATAGGAATCTGTTCCTTAGATAATCTTTTAGCCAGTTTCCCATTACTCCTCTTATACCAATACGTTCTACTAGAGCTTCGAGTAGTTTTGTATGATTTAGAGTATCGAACGCTTTACTAAAATCCATAAACATGCTCAGTGATGACACTTATTCTAAATGCTGTCTTGAAATCGATCTCGTATACCTACGATGTTTAGGAAACTAAAGCTTCTATTCTGCCTGACAGCCGAACCGGCCGTCTTCGCCGTATGTATAAGTAGTTTTTCCACCCTCAAGACCGACTGTCACTCTACATACCTAACCTACAGTCTACAATAAGATTTCCTTGATCATCTCTATAGGTGTTTATTCGGGTTCCCTTAATATTTTCTCTTTACCTTTGAAACTTTCGAACATTGCGCATGGAGTAGCACCTCTCCTTTTCCTCGATCGCGCGCTTCTCGTGCTGTTTCATTTTTTTTCCATAGAAGACTTGTAGACTTTCCGAGCCGCTTTAGTCCTTCAATGCAGAGCCGCTTCATTTTGCTGCATGAGGGCCGGCACTTTTCATCAAACCAGGGGTTTCGTGCGGGATGCCGGGCGAAAGCCTAGCACATCAGTTGCTGCGTCTCTGATGGCCTCTTGCGTTAATCTTAAATCTTTTCACAGTATTTATCCGTTGTAGTGTGTAGTCTGAGATATATCGCGAGACAGTTCTTCGAATCTAATTGGTAGACTACATGAAGAACAACAGGCTTGGTTAAACAAGCCACCTGGCCGATTACATGGTCACAACTAAAATATTTAGCCACAGTTTGATAAAATTTTGTCGCCGCCCTATACCCCGCATCCGGTGTGACGTCGTATCTACGTTTTCTATATGGGAGGTACTAGAACTTCTCGAACGATATTGCCCATTTTTAGTACCAGACGACCGACCAACGCACGTGTTGATTTTTATAGACGCTATGGTCTTTTCAACAGACAGACAAACGGACAGTCAGACGTACAGACGGACATGACTAAATCGATTCAGAATTTGATCATGATTCAGAATATACCTATGTATATACTTCATGGGGTCTCCGGTGACCCCTTCTTGGCATTACAAATGTAATTGTAAATTTCGAAACAATTTCAAACCTTGCCTTTATTACCGCCGCTAAAGTAGGCAAAGTTTATTTATTATGACGTGTAACATCAGTAATAAAAACAGCCACAAAAGGCATCGTGAACTTCCGCCAAATGGAATGATGTGCGGGAAACATTCACAATTGCATCTAGAATAATAATGCCAATCTACGGTTCATAACTGCACGTTTCCATAGTTAAAAGACTGCTGCTTACATAATAGAAATTCCAATTGCACACCCTGGAACAGCTAAAAGGATACTTAATTCAATGCAGCCCACTTGCATATAAAAATTCATCAGCCTGTAAAATTAACCAATAAAAGCAAACGTAATAATACGTGAAGAAAGTTGTTCTCGTTTACACTTAATAGTCGCAAGATGTTGAAAATTCATGACATAATTTCCACCTTACCCGAAAATATCCTTACATCTAGTTAAGCATAAATACAAGTGAACGTCCTTTGCTTTCGCTCTACCAAGTATACCAACACCACCGCACCACACTAGCTAGTGGGCGCTGCATTTTCGTTGTTGAACTCGAGTCGGCACACAATACTCCATCTAAAGAGTGTGTATACACACGCAAACTCGGGCGCCAAAATTTATCCTTAAATTACGAAAAAGTCACGTTTTTAAAATGGCTTTTGTATGAAAGACAGAAGTAGGAAGAATACATAAGGATATCTAGCGCGCGCAACGAGAACTTTTCATCTTCAAATAGCGAAGTCCTCGTTAAGCTTCGTTGGCACTGGTCATGTTAAACACGGAAGAAGGCAGCTATAAAGACAGGATGTATAATATACGAACACCTATCGGTATATAAATATACGAGTAGAGACAGAGAGCGTTTTGATGGAAGGTAATTTGCGAATTTACTATATAAGTTTGGGATGGAATTTTAGTTTTCGTGCCTTTGCCATTGTTTTGTGTAAGTATACACCATGTACATGTACACTGTGTATAAGTTTGGCCAGTTGATGGATGCAACTTATAACCCTCAAAGTGTATATGCTTGTAGATGATAAACTTTGGAAAAGCAAGCAAGTGTCAATTTAGGCAGGTAATGCGTTGTCTTTGAATTACTTAATGTTGATCGTCTTAGATGAGAAATATTATGAAGACTTTGAAGGAGCTATTGAAAGTTGGACCGTATAAATTAAGGGTTTCGCGATTATTAAGGACAAAACGTGTCTATCTATAATTTGAAAAGCATATCTAGTTTGTGACTTTATGCATTTTATTACAACACTTTTCTAAAGGCTTCTATAGCTTAAAAGACGTTCGTAGTAGTAGTTAGATTTCACATATTTATTTGTTTAAAAGACCCTTTAAAATTTGTTAGTTAAAAATAAAAAGGTGGATTATGTTGCACAAGTGATGGAAGGAGCAATGCTGTGTTTTCCTGTAGGATTGAACAGGCTGGAACAATTTTGAGACAGCTTGGTCACTCTGTTATTAGGAGGACTGAACTTGGTGTCAAAGCTATGCTGTCAGTCTTTAATTCGGTGTTTGTTACAACTCTTACCTATGGTCATGAGGTTTGGGTATAATAACCGAGAGAATAAGATCGCGAATACAAGCTGCCGAAATGAGATTCCTCCGTTGTATTGCTGGTGTGACCCGTAGAGATAGCATTAGAAATACCAGAATACGTGACGAACTCAATGTCGAGCAGGTACTCCTCCGGACCGAAAGGTACATGCTTCGGTGGTTTGGTCATGTTAAACGCATGTCCCCAACCAGGATCCTACGACGTGCTATGGAATCCGTACCATCAGGCATCAGGCATCGTCGAGGTAGACCCATGATGAGATGCTAGCTAACCTACTGTGTGGAGGTAAAGATTTAAGTACGCTTACGTTACTTTACTCTTGGGGGCACTTACAGTCCGGGGTGGACCACGGCCTCAACCAACAAGCCCCTCCAGATAGCTTGGGTCTTAGCTAGCTGCCCTCGGTTACGCACACCAAGTTGGTTGAGGTCGCCCTCCAATTGTGCGCGTCACCTAAGGTTGGGTCTTCCTCTGCTACGTTGTCCCTCAGGGGTGGACTCAAAGACACGTCGGGCTGGTGCGTTGCTGTCCATACGCGCCACGTGCCCCAGCCAGCTCCGCCGTCGTATCTTCACCTTTTTGACCAGATCAACGTCGCTGTATAGCCCATAAATCTCGTCGTTAAACCTTCTCCTCCACACACCTTCGATACGATCTGGACCGAATATCGTCCGAAGAATCTCTCTCTCAAAACATCCCAGGAGGTTTTCATCCGATTTCGACAGAGACCATGCTTTTGCACCATACAGCAGGACCGGGATGATTAAGGTCTTATATAATATCTCCTTGGTTCTATGAGAGAGGGCTTTAGTTCTTAGATGTCGTATAGCCCGAAGAAAGAGCAATTGGCAAGAGTGATTCTTCGTTTGATCTCTTCGCTGCGAGGTGATAGTAGAGCCCAGGAAGACAAAGTATTTAACGCCTTCGAAGTTATGTGTGTCCATCGTGACGTTTTGTCTGAGACGTCGATGCTGGAGACTCCTTTCTCGTTTACAGCAGATACTTCCTCATTTACAGCCAGACCCATCTTCGCCGCCTCCGTTTCAATACATGCAAATGCGCCACTGACAGCTCGCCGCGTTCTCCCAATAATGTCAATATCATCAGCATAGGCAAGTAGTTGAACGGACTTTTGAAAAACTGTACCTCTGGTGTTGGCTTGTGAGTTTCGTATAATTGCTTCAAGAACGATGTTAAAGAAAGTACATGATAGCGCGTCGCCTTGTCTCAAACTTTTTTCGACATCAAATGAACCGGTGGTGTTCTTGCCGACTTTGACGGAGCAGCGAGATTTCTCCATCGTCAGCCTGCATAGACGAATAAGTTTGGCAGGAATGCCGAAACGCGACATGGCTTTGTACAGCTCATCCCTATATACGCTATCCTATAGGCGACTTTAAACTCGATAAAAAAATGGTGTGTATCGATCTGAAATTCCTGGGTTTTTTCCAAGATCTGTCGGAGTGTGAAAATTTGGTCGATGGTAGACTTTCCTGGCCTAAAACCGCACTGATATGGGTCGATCAGGTTGTTGGCGAAAGACGTTTTAGACGTTCACACAATACAGCCGACAAGATCTTATATGCGTCATTCAGGAGACTTATTCCTCTGTAGTTGGCACAGTTCAGAGCATCTCCTTTCTTGTGGATGGGTCACACGATGCTATTTCGTTCCATTCGTCGGGCATGCTTTTGTCCGACCACATTTGAAAGATGAGTTGGTGCATGCTCCTTACCAACTCATCTCCCGCTACTTTGAAAAGCTCGGACGGTAGGACATCCGCCCCCGCAGCTTTGTTCGACTTTACAGCGACGCTGCCTTGTCAAAAATGTGATAAAAATAAAATAAATAAATAGGCGGCGCAACAGGCGGTAGACACCCAAGGCCTAGCTTCTCGCAACCATTCGTTTTGTGTGAGTTTCTATTTTTGGAACGAATGGAAGAGACCTACAATTTTATGCCGAGTCCGAACGGCTGAATTGAGAAGCTTTTTCAGGACAGTAATACTCTCGGATGTTTGTCAGACGTTCGCGAGAGGTGGCGCAGTAGAAAAAACCTTAAGATGTAATTTGTGTTTTTCCGGGGATCGAACCTGGGATCCCTCGCACAGTAGTCCAGCACACTAACCACTGCGCTACTGCGCCCACGTCAAAAATGTGATGCTAAAGGCAAATGAAGTATTTATGGATAAAAACGCTCCAGGCTAACAGTGCTTTGAGTCTATCCTGAACGAACAACCCAGGAGAGAAGTAGGTATTATACTCCACTATGTTTTCAGAACATATCGTTTTAAGAGAACACGTCTTCTCGCGATCTATTTTACACTTTCTTTTTTCGCTTGGATCTTTTTTTATCCTCTGTATTTGTTTTGTCCTCTTTTTTAATACCTTCAATTTGAATATAAAAACAATGCAAAAAGTGTAAAAAGAGCAGGCTTGAACAATGTTCTTTATAAACTTAAGTCCGGTACCTATCGTAAAAGGCTTAACTGGTATTGGTTGTCTAGTAAAAGCCAGACAAAAACGGATTTGATTCATTTTCAGTTGATATAGTGAATTGGAGACATTTAAACGGGCTGGCTTCAAATGCTATGAGAAATGTTATGAATACATTGAAAAATGGACCCAAGGGAGGGGGGGGGGGCGGTTGTTTTTTGTAAATTTATTTTTTCGTTTGAGGTATATGGACACCCTACACTATGGGCACCCCCAAACTGGATGCCCAAATCAATACCTACTCATAATCACGGCCTAACAACGTAACCATGTTACCGCCCTCAATAAATCCAATCTTCAATTTGCCCGCATATTCGTTTTCCGGTCCGTTTTAAGAATCTATTATCATACTGTCATGTCGGTCATTAAGTTTAACATTAAATGTGCTCAGCCTATATTTGCCATAACTTAAGCCCTTAATGCGAGAAATCCCTTCAGAAAATTTACATTCCCCGAAACTTGAACATTCCAGAGAAAAGATTTTTCACTTAACCATAATATAGCTCCCCACATTCCTTCAGCCAAATATACTCGTACACGAGTAATAGGCCAATTGGTTATCTGGCCATGAAGCAAATTCCCTGACCGCAAAATCCACCCATCGCTCTTCGTAAACTTTTCAGACTGTGTTTATGTTTTGGATTACATGAGACCTTCCGGTTGTCTTATATACATACACTAAACTTTGGATGGAAATTTATGCAGATTAGGATTTTTTGTTTGTTTGCCGGAAGCCAAAAGATGGGGCAAAATGTCTCAATCGCAATCGAACCCTCAAATTGAAAGATATGCGATTGGGCGCCCCATTCCACAACCGAAGGCCTTCTATGGTGGTTTATCTGCAAATTTATTTGCCTGCCAAGTAATTGAAAATCTTTTCGATTCCAGGAAAAATATTTTCCTCTTTCATATACCTGGAGGTGTTTCAAATGTTGCCAAAAGGAAATTTACGTATAAAATCAAACCGAAAGGATTACGTTGCGTTTGGCCCCTATGGGCATGGGGGTATCTGTCATTCGAAAGGAGACTCTGAGCTGGAGATATTGCGTTCGAGGGAATAGTTTAATGGCTCCTTATGCAATGTCGTGGCTTAGTTATATGACTGTTCTTAATATAAAGAGTCACTATTGTGCTATGAATTTCACCTGTCATCGGTTCAATAAATCATCTCTGCCAGCTGTGCATGTGCAGTGCAGTCTGTGTGTGTGTGGACCCTCTATAGCCAGCTCGCGAACCATGAAAAGGCATTAGGAACAATGGAGAATGGTGTCTGTGTCTTTGGTTTGATTCACACAGTTGTACGGCGGATTAATGTGTGTTGGTACCGCCAAGCAAAAGAATTCAATAAAAGTGCGAAAATGCTAACCAGGACCAGGACCAACGTGTGCCACAGCACCTGTGGCTAAATGGAATTCTGTTATATTATTCCCACGCGGTTTGGCTCTTCCTCCACTTGACATCCTCCACGTCCACGATGCACTGAGTGTGGGTGTAGCAGTAGCACTCCACCCTAGACGCTCGCTATTCCATTTCAATATAGGAATGCTGAGCCATTTTTTGTTCGCTCTAATTTTTCGTAGTTTATTGCAATTCATAACCAACCCTGAAGCTGTTTCCGATCCACTTTCTAACTTATGGCGTGGACGGAAATTTGCATGGGGGGTGTTTTGAGGTGTGCTATTAGAGCACACGACGGGAAATACTGTGGTGATGATGCATCGGAGAATGTTGTTGCCTTTCAACAAGTTTAATGGGAAATTTGTGGTGGTTATCGCTTTTTTTTCTTCTTATATTCAGATACTAGTAGATACCTACCATTTGCCATTCGTCACCTGGCACCATGATGGTATACTTACCGAGGAAGAAAATAATATGATTTACTAACACTGCGAAATAGAGCTTTATTCTATTGGAAAACGGAGCATTTTGACAGTTTTAATTTTATTCATGATTGCAAATTTTATTTCAGAAGCCACACAGAATATGGCATATCTATGTACCTATCTGTGGTTAGTGTGCTGGACTACTGTGCGGGGGGGATCGCAGGTTCGATCCCCGGAAAAACGCAAATTACATCCTAAGGTTCTTTCTACCGCGACACCTCTCGCGACCGTCTAATAAACATCCGAGAGTATGACTGTTCTGAAAAAGCTTCTCAATTCAGCCGTTCGGACTCAACATAAAATTGTAGGTCCCTTCCATTCATTCCAAAAATAGAAACGGACACAAACGAATGGTTGCGAGAAGCTAGCGCTACGGTGTCTGTCTACCTGCCTGTTGCGCCACCTATTTTTTTTTTTTTATATATGTAGGGTTGATTTCAACAAGAAGACAGCAGCTTATTGAAGTGTTCGCTGTTCCAGTGGTATAATTTGAAGAAATTTCATTTGGATATTATTTTAAGACCAGCCCAGGAATTGTACCGCTTAAATATGTTTTTTTTACTTCATTAGCAAAAAACCTTTCCTGTATTATCATTTCTCGTAAATTTTCTGTGTAAAAAGTGGCCTATGTCCTTTCGCAGGTACCTGACTATCTCGTTAAAAATTACATCAAAATTTGTTCGGAGCAGAGGCAGGATATACTGAGCCCAACTTTGCAATTCTCTTGCTACTAATCCCATAAATCTTTATCGAATTTTTCTCTTAAATTTCGTATCCTATATAAAATGTTCAAAGGTCAGGTGCCTATGTGCTTGTGCGAGGGACTTTTAGCGCCCCTATACTCTTTGTACATGAGAGTTAAATTTAACTGGTAGGTAGGCAAATAACTATTCAAGAATGTGAATCAAATCCAAAAAACTGTCACCAAAGCAGTTTACATCCATATATTCATGGTCAGTCAAGCAGCTATAAAGGCCCTTACCTACCATTGACTCCAAATCAGTATTACACTTCAACACCCTTCTAAGTCTTAGGTCCAGCCCTCAGGAAAGGAATCATATAACAGTCGGTTCCTGGTCATGAGGGCTTTCAATGCAACGAAAAAGCCGATAAATAGCTAGGTCAAGAATAATCTCACTAATCCTGCTCTACACCTAAATTGGTTATAAACTTAGCCATAAAAATGGATAGGACGGAAGCAGAACGGATCGTGACACCAGAGGCGGTAGATAGCAACTTTTTCACCCTTCAAAACCGCGGGACCAGATGGTATATTTCCAGGTCTAATGCAATGGGGAGTAGACGTAATTGCACCAAGGCTCAGGAATATATACGTTGCATGCCTAGCAATAGGCTACATCCCGATTACATGGAGGGAGGCAAAGGTGGCCTTCCTTCCAAAACCGGGAAAAAAGGATTACACCGAGGCAAAGTCCTTCAGACCAGTCAGCCTAACATCTTTTCTGTTAAAAACAATGGAAAGGGTGGTGGTGGACTATACGGAGAGTACGGCGCTTAAGATGTATCCTTTGAATAGTAGACAACATGCCTATAGGGCAGGTATGTCTACAGAAACAGCGCTACATCAAGTAGTACGCGCTGCGGAGGAAGAGCTAAATACCGGGGGTATTGCGATGACCACTATAATGGACATTGAAGGTGCCTTCGATAAGATATGCTTTGAAAGTCTGAAACAAGCCTTGGAAAAACGTAGAGTTAAGATGGTAAGATGGGTGGACAATATGTTGAATACAAGGGCGATAAATATCCAGACGGGAACCTCAAAACTCCGAGGAGTCAGCAGAGGTGGCCCACAAGGAGGTGTTCTTTCACCTACACTGTGGAATATCACTGTGGACTCTCTTCTCGACAGACTTGAGGCAACTGTTATTCACACAGTGGGATATGCCGACGACATAACAATAATGGCAAGAGGAAAATTCATAGACGTCACAGCGGATATCACGAGGAGTGCACTCAAAGTGGTTGAGCGGTGGTGACTGAAACAAGGACCCTCCATTAATGCGGAGAAAACAGATCTAATAATCTTCACTAGGAAGAGGAAAAATCTGGAATTTCAGCCCTTAACACTTTTCGGATCGGAACTAACAACGACCAAGAAGGTTAAGTATCTGGGAGTATACCTAGATACTGGACTTACTTGGAATCACCATGTTGAGGAGAAGGTACGGAAGGCAAAAAGGGTGCTACATCAGTGCAAACGTGTGTGTGGACAGAGGTGGGGACTCTCTCCTAGGTCAGCATACTGGATGTATACGATGATTACTAGACCCATTATCACATACGCTTCGGTTGTATGGTGGGCAAAAGCCTCCCAGAAGACTGCTAAGAAGCACCTGGATAGGGTCCAGCGTTTAGCATGTATAGGAATTACAGGTGCAATACGCACAACACCAACATGCGCATTGGAAGTGATCTTAGGGATTTTACCGCTAGACTTATTTATTAAGAAAACAGCGGCCCTAACAGCACTTCGTCTGCATCGAGATGCGAAATGGCACAATGGTGGTAACATCTATGGACACAGGAAGATCCTGGAGCTTGTCAAAAACGAGATTAGGGAACTGAACATGCCTATGGATGGTATAACAAAGGTGCGTATAATGAAAAGGAATCACAAAACTCGTATTGAGAATGGATTACTTCCAGAAAAGAGGAATGGTGAAATCATGATTTTCACAGATGGATCCATGATGCATGGCGGAGCGGGGGCCGGAATCTTTTCAGAAGATCTGGAACTAGCCCGTCACATTAGCCTCGGGAAACACACTTCAGTATACCAGGCTGAGATGATTGCTTTGCTGCATGCGTTGGATTACTTGCTTGAGAGTCAGGTGGAAGGAAGAAATATCCTAATAGCACTGGACAACCAGGCGGTGATTAGATGCATGGGACAGACAACCATCACAACATCACTGGCACTGGAATGTGTACTCAAGCTCAACAAGTGTTCGTCTAAAAACCAGGTAACACTGACTTGGGTACGAGGACACATAGGGATCGACGTCGACGAAAAGGCGGACTCCCTTGCAAAACAGGGGTCAACTGAAAAGTTGCTGGGACCAGAACCATTATCTTCAATTGGTAGAGGAATGATAGAACATCTGATTCACAAATGGATCACGGCAGAACACTTTAGAAGGTGGACAACCGTGGAACAATGTAGACAAGCTAAAATAGCAATACAATGGCCGACTAGCTCCACTCAGAGAAAGGTTCTAAGCTTGAGTCGAGGAACATTGAACAGGTCATGGTAACTTCGGGTATCATTTAAGGACGATGGGCCTTAGAGAGGATGATACTTGTAGGCTATGCCTGGAGGAATCTGAGACAGCGGCACATATATTGTGTCAATGTCCAGCTTTGGCTGGCAGAAGAATGAGGATCTTGGGACAACATTGGGTCGAGACCCACTGGATAAACCAGATCTCACATAAACAGATGCTAGCGTTAACACTAGGAATCGAACTCAAGGAAGAACTCTGGAGAAATCCAGAGGGTCTCTCTGGGTAAGGGATATAGGGATATAGTGGTAGGGAGACGAAAAGAGACCCGATAATGGTTGTCTGGTTCGAATATCTCTCGAAAATTTATATATATATAGCCATAAAAACCTATGAGAACAAACAAAATGTAGGTATCTTATATTGGGAGAACATACCAGGTCTAAGACAGGCCAAACGAGCTATCTAACCATTCAATCGCAGTGCCAAAAGGATCTTAGACCTGAGCAGGGTTGATATCAAAAACCTTGTAGGATTCCTCACAGGTTATGATATCACCTAAGCAAGATGAATTAAGCCAACGAAGCGGAATGAGGCTATGTCTTGAAGATGACGAAACAGTTGAACACATTATATGTGAATGTCCAGCCCTATGTTGAATTAGGAGGGAGATATTTTTCAGGACCAACTGGACCCCGTATGTATGAGACATGGGAATGCATTGGAAGAACCAATTGGAAACGACTAAGAAAGATGGTCTAATATGTATCTGTACATAGATCATGTGGGCGCAGTAGCGCAGTGGTTAGTGTGCTGGTCTACTGTGCGAGGGATCCCAGGTTCGATCTCCGGAAAAACACAAATTACATCTTAAGGTTTTTTCTACTGCGCCACCTCTCGCGAACGTCTGACAAACATCCGAGAGTATGACTGTCCTGAAAAAGCTTCTCAATTCAGCCGTTCGGACTCGGCATAAAATTGTAGGTCCCTTCCATTCGTTCCAAAAATAGAAACTCACACAAAACGAATGGTTGTGAGAAGCTAGGCCTTGGGTGTCTACCGCCTGTCGCGCCGCCTATTTATTTATTTATTTTACATAGACCAATACTGTGATCATTAGGGACTACAGACTTTCTATCTGTTCGGTTATGATTTGGGCGGCGACAATTTGCTCCGCCGGAACATCACAAATTGCGTAGTTACCAAGAAATTTTAACGCATCTTTATACATCAATAGGTATGCTAGATCTGAATGTCCGAAGATTTTCTTACAGAAATTTGCGTATCAGTCTACAACGCAAAGTCCCTAAAGTAATGGATTTTACAAAGCAATATCAAGGTAATGAAATGGCCGGCTCGAAGTCCAGAGGTTAACATCATTGAAAATTTGCGGGGAATACTTGCATATAAGTTATATGACAGACAATTCCACCGCGTCAATCAGCTTAAACAAGCTATACGAAAGGCTTGGTCGTCAAGCAGCCGCCTGATGAAGTTAAGAGCCTTACGAGAATACCATATCAATGTCAAACCACCTAAAGGATGTGCTTGAAAAAAGAGGAGGACACATTTATTGTTATGAAAACCTTTATGTGTTCATAATCTAGCTGCACGAGCTGTTACAGCGCAATCGACCTGGTCAAAAAATTGCGGATCAATCATCTAAGATTATAAGGACATATAGAGCGGATGGACACAAATGGGCTCGTAGAGTCTTTGAGTCTATCCCGAAGGAAGAACGTAGTGGAAGAAGACCTCGGATTAAGTGGCACAAATGGAGGCACTTCACCGCTGTTTAACCCTAACTGTTGAGCAGCCTAAGTAAGTATGTATACTCCTGGGGAAATAATGTCATAAGTCTTTGGTAACTCAAGATAAAAAAAAAAACAGAGGGCCAACGGCGGAATACAGGGCACAGAGTGGTTGTGGAGAAGTCAGCGGAATTTGTAAGGTGTTGGAGAGCTGTGAAAAGTAGCTTTTCTACCTGGCACCCGCAAGTCTATAACATAAATGCTAGTCTGGTTCGCACGAAAACATTCTTGTTCAATGCAAGTTTTTTTTTTTTTTTAATTTCAAAATTAGGTAGGATTATAATTATCCACTCAAAAGCTGAGAAGCGATATCAGATATTTCCGAGGATGGGTTGTATTGAGGGGAATAGAATGCTGCTTCCTTGAAGACCAAACGACACTGAGAGACGTGATGATCGGACTCGAACCTTACTTACTTAGGCGGCTCTACAATTCGGGGTGAACCGAGGTCTCAGCCAACTAACCTCTCCAGTTGGGGTGAGGTCGCATTCGCCTTGCGCGTACCACTTAAGGTGAGGTCTACCTCTATTGCGTTGTCGGTCTGGGTTAGACTCGAAGACTTTACGAGCCGGAGCATTTGTTCCCTTCCGCTCTACATGATCGGACCAGTTTATGTAAAAGCCACTAAAAAGCTTGACAATCCAGTGAACCACAACCATCGACTTCCCGTACTGCTTCTGATTTGATATGAGATTCTAAGACTGATAAGTCGCTAGGAAAAGAGAAAAATGACTCAGAAGAACTTAGGAAAATTAGCTAAAGTATGTGATCATTACGAATAGAGCTGGTGCTGCTATCGCATCTGCAATTCTTTATAATATCTGATGAGAGGCAGCTACAATTCGTCTTCCTTTAATAATAGACCGTACAAAATTATGGCAGACGTTATACTACAAAATCAAGAAATGTGTTTTTTAGAAGATACATATGTATTTTTTTAAGTAAAGTAAAAATCTCGAACACTTTACTAAAGATGGAAGAAAGATCTATACCTACACATAACTATAATAAATGAAACGGCATCGGTGTATATTGGACACGTGACACCATTTTCTGGAACATCTAAAGCTGTTAAAGAATCTATGTTCTTATATCTATCTGTCAAACAAAACTATATAAGCTTAAATTCTTTAGTTGCGGTGTTGAATGTGACGGAACAAATGGTAGCACTAGGCTAACAAAGGGAGTCCTCGTAGCATTGGAAAAGCGGCTACGGCTACGGCTTGCATCATTCGGTTCAACATTTGGGTGGACAAATGACCAGACCAAAGACTTTAACCCCTCCGATTGGTAAAACGGTGGCAAATTGAAAAAGCAAGCAGAACAATTTTTGTGGAATATGTGGTTTCTCATTGAGAACTCGAGGTACCTACCTTCCTAAAAATATTAAGGCTTATAACAGATTCGGAGATAAAGCGCATCGCATATTTCGCTCACCATGCACCTGCCTGTCTATATTGACTTTGCCAATAAACCAATAAGAAAACTTGGTTGTAGAAGAGTTCTAGAACCCCGACCTTTAAACTAAGCCAACAAATCTTTGAGGGCCATAATTATTAGAATTTGCGATTAAACGGGCGGACAGTCAACAAAAGAACACCACCATTACAATTCTTGGAGAAGTCAAAGCTTAAAAGGGTAGCAAACGACGGAAATGCAAATATGTTTGATCTTATACCAAGTTTCCATTTCCCACGCAATCAGTCAAAAGAGGAGTGAAACTGACTAGATACTGAAACAACTTTTTCTGTAGCCGCAAACAAAGTTCGAGAAGGTTTCAGTGCTGCTAAATTGAGTTCTAGTCTAGGTAAACCATGTCCAAGTTTAACTGCACGACTATGCATGCTCATATCTAAAAGACCGAAAAAAACGATCTATACAATTAAGATCAGAAAAGTGTATAGGACTGTATATAAAACTCTTGCATCTTTCCTCCATGTATTCCATTAAGCACGAACAAAGTTTTCCCCATTTCTATTGCCCGAAAATGCATTCCAACCACCCTACCGTGCCATTGAAAATGTTTTCATCGCGTATCCATCGATACACCGTCAGACATACACCGCAATCTGTCCGTAATGTACTCGTAGTCGTAACTTGAATTCATTTCAATTTCCCTCAATCGATTGTTAGGAAATTCTTCGGTTTCAGTTTCAGTTTAAGGATCAAATTTCAATCGGTTATAATTCAGTTACCTACCCACACCGTTCTATACCAGCTCATCCCTCATCTGCGACCAACCAAAGAGCACGGTTCCTTTATAATATTCCCATCATTGCCACTGTGGGGCGTGGGGGTGATTTAAATTTGTATGTTTATCCAACCAGATGGTTGTGTGATCATCTTCAGGTACGAAAGTACAAAATTCCATTGAAATTGTAACAAAGACGCTAGAATTCCATGAACACCAAAATGTTAAGGGACGAAAAGGGGTTGCGTACATAATTTACACCGATTGGGTGGGTTTTTAAGGGGGAAGATGATTTATTAAATCGCTAAATTCAAAATGGCATCTGTATGTTATTTACCTTCAATTTTATGAAGCCGGCTTGAAGTGCAATAATGAATCGGGGATGGCACAAAGTGGTTAAAATTCGTTTGAACTTTATTAAATAAATATGAAAAGCTTGTCATCAAGACGGTACCTGTTAATAACAAAGACCGCAAGAAAATATATCTTTGTAGGTATTCTTGAATTTTCGAAATTCTTGACAATGGAAATTAAACTTTGTACCTTAAGACTGATTAATCAAAGGATACATTTTCAAACAAGGCCACAACGATTTACTGAATACTTTGTGGCTCTGTCAAATTGGGCTTCCAACTAATTTTACAGTAAGGCTGCGCTAAAAAGAAAATCCGTAGAGACGAAATGGGTTCCAAGACGATTCTGCTCATTTAGGCTGCAGTATAACAGTTAAAAGCCAATGTCAAGAGCAACCAAACTCTGAAAGTTTAAGAATCGCAGTAGCGGGTTACACTGAGAGAAGTCCAAGGCCAAATGAATAGTCACCTAAGTTACTTCGTATGCTACCTCACCTGGTCACACAGACAGAAAGATAGGAATAAATATGAAGTCATCTATACATATAATAAAACTGTAGGACTTTTCTTTGTCAGCTAAAAACTCGAAAACTACTGGACAGATTTCGAAGAAACTTTTTTTTAAATGTTCCTTAAGACTGTGAGACTGCTATAGGCTATGTCGTTTATAGCCACGTCCTTAGGAACAGTTTTTAGACAAAATGTATTTTTTGAAATGAAAATATATACACATACACATTATGCCTTGCTGCAAATGGATGTTTATACTTTTGCGATCGTAAAACAAAAACAAAACAAGTTTAGCATACGTATACTACACATTTGAAAAGGGTTGATTTGTTTTCGAAGTGAGTGCTATGGTCAGTTGTATATGTAAGGTATGTATATTATGATGGTATGTCCGATGCCGGATGAGGATTGGGGTGCGTGCGGCAGCATGCCACGATGCAGAGGGTGCACATTATATATCCAATTCATTACATCCATTATCGATATCGCCACGCCAAAATTGGACAAACGGGGGTGACGCCTCCCATACAAAAAACATCTATGATTTTCATGATTCTTTTTTTGTTTTTTTCGTATTGCTGTATTTCAGGTTTAGGCAGGAAGAAAATTCCAGAAAATATGCAGATATATAAAACAACCTTAGAAGTTGTAAGTAGAGCAACAGTAGATAATGACAATGCTAGCTCTTTTTGTCAACAGATCCTCTGTACTCTTATATTCTTCTTAATTGTAGTCTTCCACTCATGAGCCTCATATCTCGCATATCCATTGCTAGAATAGGTCTGACTGCAGAGATGTATAGAAATCGCATTTGTTCCGTCTGTCCTTTTGCAAATGGACAGAGTGTGTCTTACGGATTCTTTCCAGTTCAAGTATCTAGTACCAAGGTTTCTTGTGATATCCAAAAGGGAAAGCCCAGCAAGTTTAGGCGATTTTAAGGGTGGTATCTTGAACTTCCTTCTAAAGAGTACCAGTACCCATTTACTCAAGCTTATTAAGGACTTTTCATACAGACCAAAGGTAGTGCTAGTGTAGTGCTTCCTGGAAAACGAGCTCTGATGATTCGTCATTCGTAATTTAAGAGCTATCGACTTGAAATTTGGTACGTAAGCTTTTATCCATAAAACTGAGGCTAAGTTCGAAGATGAGTTAGATCGGATGAAAACTACTACTACCTCCCATACAAAAATATCGGATTAATAAACCTTTTTGATGTTAAAAATTAAATTTAAATAGCTACGTAAAGATAGCAAGTTTAAACTTTGCACATATTGTTTTAATAATATTTAAATTTTTTTGACAAAAAATGAGCTTGGTCGAATAAAAATTACCCATACCTCCCATACAAATATATAATTTTTTAATACTAAAATATTTTTTTAATACTAAAATATTTTTATATTTTTATAATAATATAGTACCGGGTATTTGAGCTTCGGCATAATCGAAGATAATTGCCTTACTGGTTTTTCTTTTTAAATCATAGGTTATTTTGACACTGACAGCTGTTTCCCGCTCGAAATCTTGACAGTAAGTCAGTATCATTATCATACCTCCGCGGAAGGAAATGAGTCGCTTTACGCTTGAACAACGTCGGGAATAATTGAAAATTTATTTCCAAAGTGAGTGTTGTGTAGCCAAAATCATCTTTTCTGACGAAGCGCATTTTCATCTTGTCGGCTACGTTAACAAACAAAATTGCCGCTCTGTAAACCCACACGTTATTGTCGAGAAGCTAATAAATCTGCAGAGTGACAGTTTGGTGCGGATTGTGGAGTTGTGGCATCATTGGACCTTTTTCTTCGAAAATGAGGCTGGGAACAACGTTATGGCTCTGCGAAATAAGGCCCCAATGAAATGGCCTCAAAAATAAAATAAAATAAGGCCCCAACAAATTATACAGGAAACAACAACAACGATTTTTAAAAAAATTTGGGGTGTTATTTCCTTTTTTGGGGCCTTATTCCCAATGAAAATTGGGGTCTTATTTCATTTCTTCTTTTGGGGCCTTATTTTATAATGATATAGGGTACATAACGCACACTGTTGTTGTTATGCAATCACGACCAGACCTGTTCAAACTACTTTCAGTCGTTCCTCAACTGTGTTATTGAGTAGTAGTGTTATGTGTGCTCTGTCGAAAAAAAAACGACAAAAAAGAATTTTGGCGCCAAAACATATTGCAGTGAGTACAGTAAAAATTTCATTTTTTCAGAAACTATGCACATTATATTAAAATGATATATATATTTAGAAAGTACATAAAATTGGCTTTTTACTTCGTTTTTGTTTATTTTTTTTAAACCAGGTGGGTTGCTTTATTTTTTCTGGAGCGTTTTGCACGCCGAAATTTACAAAACGCCCCAACAAAGAAACTGTAATACCCCCCGGAAATTGTATTGAAATATAACACTCATCAGAGCAATTTTATTACTTAATATTGTTTATAGAAATACCACGAAATTACACAATGACAATGCGGGCATTATGGTCCGAAAAAAATGAGAGAAGCAATGGAGAAGGTAACAAATAAAACTTTGGGACTGAATGAAGCATGTAGGGAGTTCAACATACCATCGAGAGCCCTGAGGAGACACATTTTAAAATACAATGCAAATAAGGCCGACAGACCATATTACAAATCCAAATAATTTAATTTTCTTTACTTTATAATATTTGTTCCTACTTTTTCCTTAGGGGCGTTTTGTAACTAATGCGGGGCTTTTTACCCAACGATTGAGTTACAAAACGCCCCACTTAAATTTTTTAAAAAAAATATATATATAATGCTGACATATTTTTGTACCTACAAATGAAATTGCCAAACCTATGAAAAAATACAGTTAATTATTTATTTAATAAAAGAACTACTATTTTTGTTTATTTTTTTGTTTTATTGAAGATTCTAAAAAAGTGGGGCGTATTGTATAGTTTTACCCTATGATATAATATGATATAATATTTCCATACGTTTTCGTTTGGGGTCTTATTTCATTTCTTCTTTTGGGGCCGAAAAACGAAAACGTATGGGGGGGCATGCTGGCCCCCTGCTTGGGTTTACTGTCAGATTTGCAGTGGGGCTTTATTTCATATTTGAAATTGGGGTATTATTTCATTATGAAATAACACCCCAAATTTGGGGCCTTATTTCATTTTCACTTTTGGGTCCTTATTGCATTGGGGCCTTATTTCCTGCAGCCAACGTTATAACCGACTTTTTTTTGTACTGAAATTGAAGACATGAATTTGGATCAGCCGTCTTGGCGATGTCAATTGGCCGGTTCGGAGCTGCGATTTGACCCCTTTGGACTTTATTTTGTGTGGAACCGTGAAGGACCGATGTTATGCCAACAATCCGGAATTGATTCAAGCACTTAAAGCCAATATCATCCAAGCAATCCGTGAGCTACGGCCCGAGACCATCAACAAGGCCCTGAACGGCCTTGTGTTCCATAATTAATGGGAATGTTTGCTCTTACCAAAAAAGACATAATACATGGAAACAATTTAATTTTGTTCATTTTATTGCATTTTTAAAAAGAAACATGTATTTGGGCCACCCTGTATACAGCTATATACTAATTAGTATCTATGTCGACCATACTATATTATTATGTTAAAAAAAAAAACGACCGCATCACTCCTGATCTTGGACTTCATGACCATCCTGCCTCACATGACTGATGTTAAGATTTCCCTCTAAACTCTGAGCGAAGAAAACTGTCGTCAGACGGAACAACTTCCTAAATCATTTCGTCTCGCGTCGGCTACTTTCAACAACAATCCATCATCAAGTGGAGAGACAAATTCAACTGTCTGCCACGGTCCACCGAGCCAAGTGTCCTAACCCTAAGCCATCGTATAAATTGTCTCAACATCGCATTTTGCCGCCCACTATCGTATGCCATCCAGCCCTATGTCTTTGCGGTTTTGTCTCTAATTTTAATGGATTATATGATGAATGAGCCCAGATGAGATATGAAGACAAAATGTCCAACATGCGGGAAGCGATCCGTCCATCTTTTGTGCCATATGAAAGCATCCTTGCACGCTTGCATGCATCACAAACTTGGTTGTCGTCCCAAATGAAGCGTGCACATGCACATACAATGTCCGCATTCCTCGCCTCGCCCCTATCATCGGCGTGGTCACTAAAGTGCTTTTGTTTGTTATTAATTTGCATAAGATATGTTCTCAAGTTTATTATTCATATTTATGCTCAGATATACTCAGATGATGTTGTTGATTTGAATGGAAACAGATGAACACTCGTTGCAGGCAACAGCAACACCCCCTTGTCTGTTATGTCAATGTGATTGTGCTCACACTCTTTCTCTCTCTATGATGGCTGACCGTTCCATCATCGTTCACTACATAATAATAGCTGTACATAAAATCATTTCATCAATTAATCAGTCACACATTACCTTAATGTAATTGATATGTTTACGCTTTTTGCAACTGCCGCACTGATAGGCAGGACCACATTAGGCTATAATCCTTGGTCGTGCTCAATCTCTATCTCGTTGGCAATTAAATCAAATTTCAATTTAGCAACAAGCGAACAAATATCCTGCGTCTCTTTATATCGTTTCCTTCGATATCCTCCTTATTACCCATCAGGAAACCGTTTTGGTGCCCAAACGGATAGGAAAACACACGACGAAATGTGTACAAAATCGATGCGAGCTGGAATAATAATGAAACTAAGGATATTAACTGAAGGAAGAGCAGTTCCGGGGCATTACTGATTCCCGGAAACATTCCATTGAGATGAATTTGCACCTGGGTGTCATGCCCGTGCCGCATCAAGGATGTCAGTGTCACTCAAGCTACACATAAAAGCTCAGTAGACACCCGTAAAAAAAGTAAAGGAAATATTATTTGAAGGTGACAAGCCATTTATTTACGTCTTGGGGCTGTGTTAATAGGGATCGGATCGGGACTGTTTTTTTCTTTTCGTTTTGCCTATCGATAATGTGGGCCAGTTATCGCCTAACTTCACCTTCACAGAAGAAGCCGATGAATTTTCAGTCACAGCGTCTTTTTACAGGGGTAGATACCAGTGGCGTGGCGTGAATAATTTTAAATGGTAAGTCGAAGTCGAAAAATATCAAAATGTCGAAGGGAAGATGTAGGTAGTACCTACAGTGGGTGATCAAATTATTACGGCCACTGGAAAATATAACTTTTTGAACAAAGACCAATATAACTTTTCTGTTTTATATTTTTTAAGCTTTATTTATTTTTTGATATTAGAAGCGACTTATTAACTAATAAAATAATGTAGTTGAATTGAAAAGAGAACAGTTAAAATGAAAAAAAATTTACATTTTGTAACATTGCCTTTTGCAGCTAACAGCCGCAACCCTTTTTGGCATACTTTGAATGCATTTTAAGCAATTAATTAAAACTTTTTGGCTCCTATGCCACACTCTATCAATACTCGCTTGTTTGTAATTTTTTTTTTCTCAACTTCTCTCTTCATAAGTTCCCAACGATTTTCTATGGGGTTAAGGTCTGGAGAGTTTCCCGGCCATTCCAGGACCTCGGCATTTTTTTTCCTGCAAAAAGGCAGTCACTCTTTTTGCCTTGTGACAAGGCACAGAGTCATGATGCATGAATAAAAAATTGCCGTTTGGGAACCATTTCTGCACTCGTGGCAGCATTTTCGTTGATAAGACCTGAATGAAAATTTGTTATTTTTTAAGGTGGCCGTAATAATTTGATCACCCACTCTATCTATGTATACAAAACCTTCAGTTATTTTTTAAAGCCATACAATCGAAAACTCCAGGAAGAAATTAAATTAATGAAGATATTTTTCCATCTTGAGTGCAAAACTTTCATATGTATTTCGTGTAAACATGATTTATATCACGTCTTATAATATTGTCCTTTATTTCTACATAAAGGTTCTTTAAATGAGTGTTTAAATCGAGCATTTGGGGTTTTTGTGGAGCTTCAGTACAATCATCTACTTACTCTTTGAAACATTTCTTCAAACGTATTTAGGTACGAAGATCATAGCCAAGACTCAAAACACTTGATTTCTCACTTAGCGACTTGTTTATAAACTTTATAAACACATCAGTATGTTTATTTTTTAAAAGATACTTACAAAATTCACCAAATAACTCGGAGAAAAGCGTGTTATTTTATTGCATAAGAAAGCGGCCTATGAACAGAGGATACTCCCCTCAGAAAAAATCAGAAAATTATTAGGTAAAAAAGTGAACTGACTATGAGCTATGACTACATCACAGTTCACACTTCACAGCGCAGCGATAGGAGATACACACACAATTCAAATTCACCAAATATGTCGGAGAAAAGCGTGTTATTTTCCAGATACATATACTCAATTACACCACAGCGCAGCGGTAAAAGATACACACAAAACCCACCAAATAACCCGAAGAAAATCGGGTTATTTTTTTGCATAAGAAAACGGGCGTTGAACAGAGAGGACTAAACTCAGATAAACGCAAGTGTACAAAAGAGAAAGGAGACAAATTTGTTCTATCCAGTGAGAGATTTTATAACCCGTCATATTTCGGGTTATTTTAGATTTGGGTTATGCTTAGAGGGTGTGGGCAGTTATAATACTAATAATGAAGGCGAAGAAGGCCCGAAGGGTGTGTGTTTCCGTGTGTATAAAGTTCAATTGAGTTGGTGGGGTCGGGGTGCTTGCGCAGATGAATAGATACATATTATTAAGTTTATCCCGTGGGTTTTATGTTGCTCGTTTTTAAGTAAACATTGTTGTGTAGCTGAAACTGAAACTTTTAAAAGGTAACACGGTAGGAATCGGGTTATATGGACGCCACGCCACTGGTAGATACATACTTGTGTTTGTCTATTCAGTAAAATAAGCTATTCGTTTACGAATTTGTCATTCTTTTGATATCCTAATTGAATTCCGCCATCAATATTGGGCCAATAACATTTTGTGGAAAAAGTCATTCGTCTTGTTAAATCAGACACTGGTCTGGATAATTTAATGAGCGCAATGATATTACTTTTGACACTGACACCGTTCAATGATAACTCACGTGTTCCGAATTATTCGTGATGTATTTGGCAAAATTTCGACTGTGGGAATACTTACTGAAACCAAAGCACTAGCCCGTTTGTTTCGTCAAGGAAATGAGGATAAACTTACCTGAAATAGATAAAAAGAGCAAAACTAAAAATTATTACTGACGGGCTATTGACAAAAAATCATGAAATTTATATCTGAATTTAAAATAAAAAAATTAATGGAGCAATTGTTATATACAGTGCGGTTCACTTGTTTAGACGCACAAGAGTTAAGTTTTATTTCTTTTTTTTTTTTTTTTCGTATTACGTGGAACAAAGAAAAAAAAACTTATTTGGCAGAAAGGTACATTCATACACTATTAAACAAACATAATTTCAAACTTGATGATGGACCCATAACGGTAGTTTTACTCATTTTTTCCTATACCATGCAAAAACGTATGCAATTTTTTGGCTCACTTGAATAGACGCACTTATAAAAAAGTCGAAAAACAACTAAACACCAAATTTTTGTGCGATATTTTATTTTTTTTTTATTTTAATCAATTTTCTGTTATTTTAATAATGTGTGAGGCAGTACCATTGGATATAATCTCAAAAATTCTATAAAGAGCCATATGAACTTTTAACGTAATTCAAGGATATATTCCCTCAAGAAGCTTTAATCGCCGCAATCAGCTCTTGATTGTGTTGGTACTGATTGTTGCCTCAATAAATCTCACGGGGCAACATTTTCAATAATATTAAAATCAGGCGAATGTGGCGAACAGTGCAATATTTTAATATTTTCACTGGCAATCCATTCTTTAACAAGGCGTGAATTCTGTATAGGTACGTTATTCTTGTGGAATATCCATGGAATAGGTCCACAAAGGTCCTTTATTGTGGGAAAAGCTGATTCCAAAAAAGTTTTGCAAGAAATAGTAGTAATTTTATTGAAAACGGCTTCCAATTTAAAAGCGCCGAAGAATGAAATTGCCATACCATACCATAACTACCCCTATTTTGGAATGATAACGGTTCAAAACGGTTTCTTTTCGGAGATCATGAAAGTAATAGCTGTAGTTGCAGGATCCTCCAAGTTAAACGCCTTTTTGTTCGAAAAGTTGACTTTTCTGCAGACCACTTATGTTCATTGTTTATTTTCCAGGCGGTAATCACCCCGCACACCGATTTTGTAAGAACTAATTGTTGACTCTTTACTGACCTACTCAATATTACTCTTTTTTAATAGCTAACACACTTAATTTCAATATAAAAAAACCCAATACCTCATATTTCTGCTTAAAAATAATTTCCTTTACACATCAAATTTCGTTCACCTTTGGCACATTTCCACTAATTGTTTTCTCATAGCGACACCATACGTTTCATTGTTTCTTCTATATCAGCATTATAAGTTAATTGTTTATTTCTGTTTATGTAAGCTATTTTCATTACTCATTGGTTCTTCTGTATCAGCATTATTTGTTAGTATGTATATAAGGAAACCAATTAATAAAAGTAGACATTCAGTACCAGTAGATCGTACCATCACATTTCATTACAATTGAAGACTGCCCCCCACCCGAGGTAAGGAGTCTTAGAACATTCAACAACAGATGAATACGAGAAAAAGAGAAGACGATCACCATTTCAACTGGGCATTCTGGTTCATTCACTAGAACCAGTTGTAGTTGTTTCCTTCCACAAGATACACTATTTTTTACAAAGTTTCTTATCAAGTGTTCACTTTTACCAATTTTATGAGCCATTTCACGATTTGAAAAGCTTTCCGAGAGGTGAGCTTTAACTTTTGCCCTTTTCTGCAAATTCAACACTTTTTTCTGCCTATTTTAATAATATTAATATAAAATAATAGTTGTCTTACTTTCAAATTAACTTTTCACTCGTCTTTGTCCGAGCACTTCTTCTTGACTAACCAATTTAACCGCTGCGTCTATTCAAGTGAACCAAAAAAAATACGAACGTTTTTGCATGGTAGGTAGAAAAAAATTAACAAAACTGCCGTTATGGGTCCATCATCAAGTTTGAAATTATGTTTGTTAAATAGTGTATATGAATGTACCCTTTCTGCCAAAAAAGTTTTTTTTTTTTTGTTCCACGTAATACGAAAAAAAGCCAAGAAATAAACTGTAACTCTTATGCGTCTAAACAAGTGAAGCGCACTGTATGTCCGAAACCACGTTCGTTGTTGGGTCGCTTCTTTTCTATTTAGGACGACGCCGACGCTTTGCCATTGGATCCGTTCACGCCCGGATTCGCCGTCCTGTCGCTTTTCGTCTCCTGATCCTGGACCACTCTTTGTCCCTGGATTTCAAATCGTATTTATGAACAACAGTCGTATACCTACTCTGGGATTAGATTGTGTAGCAAGCAAATTTCATCAAGCAGTTCACATGAAAATTATCATACCTAATTTTTATATGTTGTCATTTCCTCTGGTTGTGTTGTGTGCACAAATGGGGTTGATCTTTCTAGAGTGTCTTGCCCTCTTAAATGTAATTTAATATTTACCACAATCAGACTACGAATATTTTACATAATTTAGCAAATATTCTAAAATTGGTTCTGCACAGAATTTAAATAATGTACCTACCTATGTATATAAAAATCTATAAATGGCTAAGAACTATGAGCAGCTCTAAAGTAGTTTTGCATTCAAGATGAAGCTTCCGGTATTCAATAATTCCCAGAATTATACTTTCCAATTGCATTCGAATCAACATATCTACCATCCGCCCCATTCAACCCAAAAATGCAATCAAACAATTTTATTATTAAATTAATTTCAAATCTTCGAACAATAGTTAAACAAAAACAATTTCATTGTTATCTCTGGCATTTGTGGCATAAATGTCCCAGTTGCAGTTTATGGATACTTTTGCACCTCTCCGGTATGTGCATCGTTCAATGTGCATACCATACCATTCAGCTCCACCTTTTGTCCTTAATTCCAAACAACCGATTACAATTGATTTTACATTTCGGGATTTTCCACTTTGCGGTCCCATAAGATATTGTGTACAATGTATCCGCATCCACAACCCACTATTCTGGCAATATCGTAGATAAACAAGAATGACACACAATACAATACAAGATGTAAACAAATGGTAAATGAATGTTTTTGGGGAGTCCCTCTGCTTCTTAGTCTCTCTTTGAATTGTGTCCATTTCAGAGGACAAAAGGATTTATATTGTTATCCGTACGGATCGCATCACTTTAGTTCTAAACAAATGCATGTTCACATATACACACACAAACCCCCCCCCCCTCCCCACCCACGCCATTATACAATATAGAACTTTGACATTTGTGTACGTAGGTATTAGGGTGGTCCACATATATATGGCAAAAACATTTTTTTCAAGAAGAAGTCCCGCCACCCCATAATTTTGTTACACGTGCCTTTTCTATTACCTGTGTAAAATTTCAGCCTCCTACCTTACGTAAAAGGGGGTGCTCATCGACCTTGAAATATGTTGATTCTACAAAAAAACCCTAAAAAATTGAGAAATGAATAATGTAAGCTATCTTAAGAAAAACATTTTTTTTATTCAAAAATATTATTTAAATATGTACGTAAAAAATTATAGAAACAAAGCAAAACATAAATTAAAGTTATTACAGTTAAATTTTTTTCAATTTAAAACTAAATTTGTTAACGCTTTTTTTGAAGTCTCAGTAGAAACTATTTTCCGGTTTTGTTCCACAACATGAAGTATAAATTGTTTTTCTTCCTCATTTTTACTGAGTATCGTATTGTAATCTTCAAACAATTTTACACCTCTTTCCGCAGTATCGTTCACCACACGCAAACTTCTTATGCAACTTTTGCCTCGAAGGTAATCATCATTCTCACCCCAAGTCTCAGGTGGTAGCTTCAAGAACGAGTCTCTGATGTCTAGGGCTGCGAGTGTTTGCAATGTTCTTTCCGATGCAAAGACGTCCAAGGTGGTTTCTATTGATAGCTTAGAAGAGTTACCTCTTACTGAACGAGGGCCGTCCTTAACATCCATTCTTTGAACAATAGCCTTTTTCTCATCACAGCACACCTTGTCGGAAAATAGAGCAAATGCTACTAGCTCATCGGATAAGTACCACAAATGACGCTCTAAAACAATCCTCGCTTCTGCACCAACTTCGGAATCAATTGCTTCATATGATTTCAATCTCTTCCAAAGTTGTAAGTCATTTATCGGTGCATCTGCTGCCAAAGGCGCTTCGATCCAAATCTTGGTGTAAATGAGTGCACCAAAAGTAACGAATCTAATAATTTGTTTTTCTTCTCTTTTGGTCAGCTTAAATATGTCTGAATTACTCCGAAAAAGAAAAATTTTTATAGCATACAGCAGTTTTGCCATCCAACGAGCACGATGTATTGGTCCCGGAGAACGCCAATGAATCTTCGCAGGTGACTTGTTCAGAACAATCATTGTGAGCTCTATCAGTTCGTTGTAATCATCCCGGACTTGTTTTTCTCCAGCTAAAGCAGTTGTAAGACTTTCAAGAGTACTTTCAGCAAACTGTTTCGTACTGGAACTGGAATGAAGGCAGTCGTAGTGATCTCGGGAAAATGTGTCCCAGGCATCTCTGAATCTCTTGAATAGCAGAATTTCGGGAGAGCTGGATGGCCCAAAGCAGAGTGTAAATATTTTTGAAAGCATTATTTCGAACATGTGATGCCGACAAGCAAGCCATAAAAGATCACGCCCTGTCTTCGCTTCTAGGAGAGAACATGCTCCTTTTTTAGCACCGGTGTTAGCCGCAGTAGTGTCAAAACTCATAGCTCGAACTTGATTTGTAACGTTCCATTGTTCCATGGCGTCGAAAACAGCATCAGACGTATTTTCTCCCGTCCCTGCAGTCAGTTTAGGTACACCTAACAATTTTTCGATACCATTTCCAGAGACAAGAATCGGTAGGCGGTCAACCTTCTTATTATCCGTAATATCAAGTAATATTTTTCCATCCCAATGTATTATTAGTGGATAAGATGGTTTGAATGTTTCTTTCAGATGTGCGCTGACTTCTATCCTAGCTTTTTTTCTGGCTCGTCGAATGGTGCTTCGTGAAATTGGGAGTGAAGCAGGATTGCAACCAACATGTTGTGTAAAAATACCACTAGTGGATGGAAGACTGTCACTGGCACTGGTAGAGCTCTGGGTATTTTTTCGTAAGGTTGGAACAAACTCATCTTCTCGCTTATCCTTAGTATTAGTAGCGCTACTAGAAGTACTAGAAGTAAAGCTGGAATCAAGTACTAGTTCCTTAATTGACACTATGGAAGTTGCAGCATTATTTTCAGCAGCCTTTTGCCTTAATTCGTCAGTTCTTTGCTTTCGTTTTAGAGAACGTTCTTTAACCTTTTCTAGATTCTTGTCGATTGATGTCATAATCATCTTGCGCTCGTCTCTTTGGTCTATAAGAAAGTCTCGGTCTTCTGCAATTTTGATTAAATCCATAGCTTCTGAATGGGCAATATCGAAAAGCTTATCCAGCTCTGCTGTGAACGAATTTTCTCTGCTATTCTGTGCTTTTGAAGCTCTTGTTTTATTCTTCTTTAGAAGCAGCCAGTTTTTGTGTAGTTTAAGAAGTTTCTCAACGCAATGGTTTGATTGTCTTGTCGGAATCCCAGATTTTTCCCACACCTCTATTACTTCTTGAATGATCATCTGCGCAGAATTTTTTACATTTTTGGTTTCGCTCAAGAGCTGGTGAAAACGTAGTAAAACTTGCCGAAGAGTTGGAAGTTGATTTAATCTTAGCAGTGGCTCAAGGTCCCGGCATCCAAGTAAGAATATTTCATCTTGTTTACGTGTTGATAAACTCATTTTTTGCACTGGTTATATATATTATTGCCTGCACTGGCATAAGTTCTTTCTAACACTAATCCTGCTGATGAAGTTGTTCCTCTATTTATACCCCTGGTGGTATATGGCACATTCGCAGGTATATGATTTGCAGGTACTCCATACCTACTTTTCTGGGTTTTCTGCTCTTAATGACTTTATGGTTTTATTAGGGTCGTCGCCGTCGTTTAGCACTAATTGCTTATGCTCGCAGATGTTTTATTGCTGGTGTTTCCCAACGATCGGCGCTGTCTAGATTATTGTCTTGTTCTAGACAAAAGTAGAAAAGATAAATTTGACACTTGTAACAGACCTGTAAAAAAAAATTAAGATCAAGTGTTTTTTACAAAAAAATCAAAAATAGAATTCGATTGAGCACTCTCTTCCACTAAAGATAGCCAACTGAAATTTTACAGCATTAATACTTTAGGCACGTGTTACAAATCTACGGGGTGGCCAACCTGAAAAAAGGAAAAAAAGTTTTTTGGACCACCCTAGCTAGGTATATTAACCGATTTTCGAATTTCCTTGAATTGAAACGACACATAAGCTCATTCGTATACATATTCGTAGACTACAAGTTGTAAGCCAACAACAACATCTGGATTTAGGTTAGCTGCAGTTATTGCAGTTTCCCGATAAGTACGGGATGAAGATTTCGGAAATTATGTCCTTTGATCACGAATGCACGACATCGAGGATTCAAACGCAAAAACATTGCAAACCGACTATTTGCCCAATGGGGGATGAAAAGCATCCCTTGAAAATAAGTTATTCGATTTCTCATTTCCTGTTTTTAATAAATACTAAGGAGCATAAGGATTAAGGTGGTATAGGAAGTATATATCCTTCGTTTGAGGCCAACATCGAAGGAACCGAAATCAGTTTTTATTTTTCTTTAAGGTTTCAAGTTCAATATTGGTAGTCCCGGAAGCGCTACAAAATCATCTCTGGAATTGTACTTCTTGGTTCTTGCTAACGGGTGGATGGGGTGCGGCTCATGTTTGTGCTCTTATCGAAGGATACATTCTTGGATGGATTTCGTGATGATATTTACGATTGTCGATATTAGGTGCGCATGAACGAGTTCCGTTCTCTGCACGAAGAAGGAAGAAATGTGCACATGCTTTTCCAATTTCCTTGCATACGAAAAAATGTTAAGCATGTTTGCACAATGTCAGCAAAATTTCCCTGCGTCAGTGATGTGCAAAGGTTTCTAAGAAAATTCAAGACCTGCCGGCAGGGGTGGTTGTGTTTGCAAAAAAAAAAAAAAAAAAAAAAAACAAAATGATCTCCATGATGGAAAAATGTACAGACGCTGTTTTCACGGTATTATTGATCTATTACTACTTATGATTATGAGTTATGAGAGTTCATATATGAATTTGTAACTAAACTGTGGAATATAGGAGTCCACGTTACATAGCAGCGACATGAGTGTTATTTCTAAAGAAATAGGGTCCGATTATGGCATAATTATTTAGATAAACCTTACCGAACTTATACGACGTGTAATGAGCTCTGAAGAGCCACTTTGGGTCACTCAAGATATACCAATCTTCTTTATTGACAAAACCAAAAATTTGGTGAACTAAGTTGCCCGGTCAGCTTGTAATTGGATTTCACCTCATTAATGCTCACAGCGTTATGTTCACAGAAAAATCTTACAAAAAGACAAAAAACGGAGCAAAGCTTCCACAAAATGAAGCAATTGATATAGTATAAGGCTAAATATAGTCGTGGCCAATAGAATTATTCTTGAGATAACCAAAAATAGACAGACCTAAGATGGTCACATAAAAGAGGACAAAAGGTCTCAAATGCTTTGGGGATTTATATGTCGCTTAGGATATTACTCATTTTCTCACTGAATGCGAAGCTATTGCTCGGATTAGAAGTAGGTAAGCCGAAAAACCTTAGAAGGTGCCTTTTCGAGAATTTAAAGGAGGTTGTTTCTTAACCGAATCGAAATTATTTTTTAGGTGACCATTCTACTTGGGCGATGAAAGCCAAGACTTCCGTCCACCTGACCAAAATGAAGAGAGGATACAATATCCGATGGACAGCTATAACTTTGCGGTAGTTCGGGACTTTGTCTACCTCGGCTCCGCTATTAACTCTGAAAATGACATCACATCAGAAATCAATTACACTTGCCAACCGCTGTTACTTTGGCCTAAGAAGGCAATTGATTAGTAAGGCATAGTCGAGACACACCAAGGAGACTCTATATAAGACCCTCATCATCCCAGTCCTGCTTTATGGTGCAGAATCATGGATATTATTAAAGGCGGATGAAAATCTCCTTGGTCGCTTCGAACGCAAAATTCTTCGAGTGATTTTCGGTCGCGTTTACGTTGACGGGCTTTGGAGGAGGAGATTTAACAGCGAACTCTACGAGCTGTACAGCGACATCGACCAGGTCAGAAAAGTACGTAGATATCAGTCGACTAAGATGGTTAGGAGGACATGTAGAGCGAATGAGGGAAGAGACTTCGATTGCAACCCGGAGGGACAGCGCAGGAGAGGAAGACCTTAGGTGGCGTGCACAAGTGGAAGGGGACCTCAACAGTTAAATAAAATATAAAAGCAATTTAAGCAAGAGCTAAAAAAAGCAACTACGGAACTTTTCTCCCTATACAAAACAAGGGTATCTACCTTAGGTATTCCGATTGCGACAAGCTCATAATAATGATGGATTCTATCAAAATAACAAACCTTAGGGACGACATGCCTATAGCGAAAAAACATATTTGACCAAAGCTGATCTGAAACATTTTAAGAATTTGATCTCTCTCGATAGAAAGAATTTATCAGCCAGCGCTAAGCGATGCCACTTCTGAAAAAATGTCTGGAATAGAATTGCCTAAAAAAGTGAAGTAGATGGGAAAAAACGGGAGTAGATTTTCAAAAAGCATCAATGTACAATGTACTTACTGTACATATCTTTTTCAAAGTAGAACGCCGAAATGTTTGCATTTAGCGAATATAATGATAGGGCATGGCTCGGGACTAAGTCAAAAAAATATTCTATCCATAACTAAAACCAATATTTGATACATGGTTATGTTTGGTTGAAATGTCTGCCGACAAAAGGCCAATACATTTAGACCATTATAAGGTCCCGTCTTATTCTGACATGAATCCAAAAGAAGTTTCGTCTTACTGGTTGAACAAGTTTGAGCTTCTAATGAAGCATAGGAGATTACGAATGTCTAGGCTTGTTAGATTGCTCCCAAATGGAGTTTCCGTTTTCGGGAGAAAGCCGGAAAAGCTCAGAAAAAGTGATGAACGGTCTCCTCCTCCGCCTCTTCGTCCAAACAACTTCTACAAAAACGTTTGAGAATACGTCAAGCCTTGTTGCATTCTTCACCATAAGGCAGTGTCCCGTAATGACACCTATTGTTGCACTGATATGCCTGCTGTCAAGAGAGATCAATATTTCTTATATACCTACTTTTAGCAGTCGTAGTTAGGAAATTTATTGTAGGGTGAAAACTGCAAGAGTCCTCGTAAGGTATTCTTGGTTTAACAATAAAAGCCCAAAAGATATATCTATTTTATATTGGATCTACCAATGTTTCGAATTTCGTCTACCCTCCGAAACGAAAGAATCCATAAAGGTGCTACATTTATGGACATTTTAGAAAATTGTAAAACTTTTTTTATTAAACAAAATAAAGAAATGGATTACAAATTTTAAATTGGAGTAGATATGGAGAAATAAGTGAAGTAGGGAGTAGATTTCTGAAATTTGTGAAAAAGTGAAGTAGGTCTACTCCAATTGGAGTAAAGTGTCATCGCTCGCTACATTAAGTCTCATCAAGGAAGACTGTTTTATAGGCTGGCATGCGATATCTAGGAAGGCTAACATTGTAAGTTCCTTTTGGCGGCTAGTCATATTTCCACAGTGCTGACAATAGAATGAAGATCTATGTTAATGAAATGAGGACATTTCGGTTATGCTATGTTAAGCTGTATCTAGTTCATTGGCAAGTTGTGTAGTTTAATATCGATTGCAAAATTTTTACAAAAACCAAACATAGAAATACAGATAAGAAGGCGATGTTGAAAGTTCGCCTGAAAAAAGGTTATCTGACAACCATAGACCTTAGATCCAATAGATGTATAGACACTGTAGGAACATGTTGTTAGCTTAACTATTGACATCATAGGTGACTTTAAAGTCGATTAAAAGGTGGTATGTATCGATCTGGAATAACTGCGCTTTTCCTGACATTTCCCGGAGTGTGAAAATTTATCGACTTTCCTAAAACCGCGCACTGTGATATGGCCCGAACAGGTTACCGATGCAAAATTAAAACCCATTTGCATACAGGTAGACTTTATTGAGAACAAATGAAAGGATTCGTAGGTGACCGCACGAAGTCCTTAAAATGACAACAGACGTTATTTTGCTAAGTGAAGCAACAGGAAGAAACTGGAGCCGGTGAACAAAGTGAATACCATATCCCAGAAATGGGGTCAAATTGCTGCATGTTTCCACTTCAACGTGACAGCATTTTATCGATTGTTTTCATTGACACTGAAGACGTCTTCCACTTACCAAACATACCAATACAATTCGAATAAAAAAACAAGTACATTTCTAAATGATTGAAATTCGTCAACGTTCCGAGGAGAAATTCCTTTTATTGGATGAAGTTATAAACGTTTTCCTTGCCGGTAGTGCCGTGCTAAGCAATCGGGAGTACTGTGGTCAATTAACAGGTGAATTTCTCTTCACAGCATGATTGTCCAACCAAGAACCATTCATGACTTGCCGCTTACAAGAAAGAAGTCCATTGATAGTGCCCTCTACCTACATTCATCGATTTCTAAGACTCCTATGAAAACTGGCTGGGTTTTTCAATAAAACGTATCGTTCGATTAACAGCTCATGAATTTAATTCAATTAAAACACACATCGTCTCATTATAACATTATTTCCGCCAGATAACTCAGGTGTGGGTATGTCGTGTGATAAAAATCCGACGAGTATAGAGTATCCAGTTCCAGATGTCAGAGCCAAAGTGTCGGATTCGGATAGTATAGAGAGAAATACTTTTAATTCCATTACGAGTGCACTGAATGTCTTAATTAAGAATTTTCTTTGACAATAATTTGCAGGTAACTGTAGAAAAGTTACTGCTGAAAAAGGAGAGCACAAAACTATCACACGAACAGTATATAGTATATAATATCTTATGTCACTCACGGAAAAGGATAGAGGTAGAGGACCAAACTTTGTGTTTAGTGCTCAGTGCCTCTGTCAGTGTACAATGCGAAGAAGTAATGGACGAACCATTTTATATGGCTCCTTGTGCTCTATATATGTGACAGCTGACGGTGTTGATGACGACGCACGACGACTACAACAGTCAGACCGGCAAGGAAGAGGATACTCTTATGTAAGTCAGCTTTTTGTGCTCTTCAATCTGTAGCAGCGGGCCGCTTCCGTTGTTATTTCTTATTTTTTTTTTTTCTTTGGAATTCAATTTCATTATCCTTTACGGTGAGTTAAAGCTATAAGGAAAAACGTTGACACTCATTTCAACTGATGTTTCGTATTGCTTTCGTTTCCCATAGGTAGGTAGCTACCTGCCGTTTTTCTTGCTTCCTTTTGATTTGTAGCTTTGACTTTCAACAACTAGATTATACTATGGAGAGACTTGGGCGCGTCAAAGGGGATATCTAGTGGATAGTGAATGCACGTTGCACATAGTTAATGGCAAAAGTTTCCACGACCACTATGCTGGAACAAGACACTCATAGTTTTTCTCGCCAGGACGATGAGTATATAGTATACACATCCATACCATACATAATGTATGGTTTTGTGATTGTTGGTTGAGCAACACTGGCAAGTCAAACAAAAGTCTGAGGAGGCTGTAGATGCTATGAAACGCGTATTTAATTAGAGATTGCAATGAGAGTAGTATAGGCTATAGGGTATTGAAAGGTGTGATAGGTATATATTGAAAGGGTATACAATACATGCATGTATGTAGTTGTAGACGTCTATCATCTATCTATAACCGAATGAGTTTGAAAGGAAATTCGAAAGACAAACGATATGGTGTGCCAAATTACTTTTCATTTAGTTGGGTTAATCAAAGGGCCAACGATGGAATTTAGTTCAATAAGTATCTTTAGATATTTCCACAGGGATGCGGAAGACTGATGTTTGAAAAATGTGTACCTTGAACATTTTATGAATATTTGCAGTTTTGTTACTTAGATCGTGATCGTAGGTGCATCGTGCATGAAAATAATGAGCTGAGTCCTTCTTGAAGCAATTGTACGAAACTCACCAAGTCAACACCAGAGGTACAATTTTTCAAAAGCTCGTTCAACTATTTGCCTATGCTGATGATATTGACATTATTGGGAAAACGCGGCGAGCTGTCAGTGGCGCATTTTTAAGCATCGAAACGGAGACGGCGAAGATGGGTCTGCAGAAGCATGGGCCCTTTCAAAAGCGGATGAAAACCTTCTGAGATGAAGATTCTTCGAGTGATATTCGGTCCAGTTTGTGAGGATGGAGTGTGGAGACGAATATTCAATGACGAACTATACGGGCTATACATCGACGCTGACCTGGTCAAAAAGCTAAAAACACAACGCACCAGCCCGACGAGTCTTCGAATCCACGCCTGAGGGACAACGCAACCCATCTTAGGTGGCGCGCACAATTGGAGAACGACCTCAACCGACTTGGTGTGCGTAACTGGAGGCAGCTAGCGAGGGACCGAGCTGGCTGGAGGGGCTTACTGGTTGAGGCCGTGGTCCACCCCGGACTGTTAGCGCCAACAAATGTAAAGTAAGTAAAGTAAGGCGCGGACTATAGTATAGACCAGGGTTTCCCTAACCGTGCGTCGCGACGCACGCCCTTGGGCGTCGTGGAGCTATCCTAAAGTCGTCGCAAGTTTTATTTTTTCACTGCTGTAAGACTCCGAACAAAGGAAAAGCATTACGACTACCAAGATCCAAGAGTAAGGTCGAAGCGAAATCCAATAGTTACATTAGGCATGTTTTTTTGAAACCTCGCCAGCCAGCCGTTCATTTGTACAATTGCCAGCACAAATAGCCAGCAAGATGAAGCCAGCCGGATGAATTAAGGTAAGAAGCCTAAAAGCATACCAGCATTTCGTATAAAATTATGCATTTGGTTGAAATATTTGATAAATTCTAACATTTTTCTCTGGAATGTTGTGTGCATGAGATAAGAACGCCAATGATTTAAGCAAATTGTACGGAAATTCTAAGCCACTTGTTACTTTCAGCGCCATCTGTTTGTTCATTGTGAATTGAATTTAGCCAGCCGCTCTCCAACTGGGGAGGAAATCAAGAGTTGTTGCCAGCAGTTGCCAGCAGGTTGTTGTTTTAATTAGCATGTGAAATGTGTCTCAACTGGCAACTACTGGCAACCACTGGCTGGGGAGGTTTCATAAAAACGCAACTACCTATTGCAGTCGAAGGTTAAGCGCGTTCGTGTTTCCCGCATTTTCAGTCAGACTCTCAGACTTGCTTCGTGGCTGGTAGCTACTCGTATATTTGCCTGGTACTCAAAATTAAATAAGGGTTTTTCAATTGGTACGGGTCGTTGCCAACCAGATTCGTAGCATTGCCGCGGTCCATTAAAGTGTACAGGAGAAACTGAGGCAGTCAATTCCTCGCTGTGCACAAGGAATCGGCCTCTCGCTGATTCTTGGAATATACCCGTTCAAGATCCAACTGACCAAGGAGCTCAAAGTTAATGATAATGACCATAGAAAAATCATATTTTACGATGAGGCGCATTTTTGAATGAATGGCTATGTTAAGAAGCCAAATTGCCGTATATGTGACGACGCCAACACACACGAGGTGGCAATGCATCCATAAAAGGCTGTTTGCTGCATGTTTTAGACCGGCCGGTATCGGCGTCATGGTTCTGTACTTTTTATTGAAAATTACGTTGCTAAGGCTATTACCATCAATGGCGAGTGCTACAGAACGATGCTAACCGATTTATT
Source organism: Cheilosia scutellata (assembly GCA_955612985.1). Taxonomy (NCBI): domain Eukaryota; kingdom Metazoa; phylum Arthropoda; class Insecta; order Diptera; family Syrphidae; genus Cheilosia; species Cheilosia scutellata. Next base: position 41,466,406 of record OY015311.1, on the reverse strand, counting down.
TTGGCCCAAATTGAATGATATGGAGATAGATGACATATATGGTTCCAGCAAGACGTGGTTACGTGCAGACAGTAATTCTGTAATTCTGTGTGCTTTTAGATGGGCGCCGCCAAAATATTAGGTATAACTTGTTTAGGGAGTAGTAGTATGGAAAAGATTGGAAACCCCTGTTCTAGGCAATTAGAATTTTGTAAGAGAACTCCTTCTTACCCGCTTCAGAATAGAACTGTCAAGACGGGGCTTTAGTTAAAGGGGGTTGGTCTAATGCACTCCGGCAATTCATCATCTGTTTGCCCACGAATTGTATTAAGTAATATTGATGATGATGATTGGTGATTTATGTCCCCACCTACGATTCGGTTAGGTTACTCACTAATTCTCACTTTCCAACGTACTAAATATAAGTTCTACTCATTAAAGCTTATTGCGCCAAAGTGTAAAATTGTTCTATACTTTCGTATTACAATTACCTAATAATAATAATCTCTGCAATAAGAGCATGTATTGTCTTCCAATTGCCACAGATATCCTTCCTCCACTACCTACGTATACCGCAATCTACTTATATTAGAATTTCCAAAAATATCTCAAAACCTTCTGTTATCCAAAGAACAATAACGCCGCAATTCCATGAACATTATTCAATATGCCAAATTGTAGTTTTGCACACTTTGACGCTTTAAGTTTGAAGAACTCAAACTTTGTGCCAGTGAAAATGCAGGTCTTTCAATGTACAACTATTTCCGTTATGCAATGCAATTAAGTGCACCGAATCAGAATTACAAACACCATTTCTATGTCTGAATAACATCCCTGGAAAGAGATGTTCACCGAGTAATTTATCGCTTCAATAAAATCCAGAGGAAAATGGAGCTTCCTCCGCCGTCGCATCGTCATCGTACAATTTCAATCCGGCGCTAAATTCTGAATTCTCAGATACGGCTGCCGGTGTACGGACCAAATTCGAAATGAATCGAAGCCCCATCTTGTTGGCTGTTGGAAAACCATCGCCACGCCAACCGAAATTAATTGTAAATACACACAGGAAAGTTGCACGCCACCAAGAAGCCATTCAGAAAGGTATAGCAAGGTACAGCCGCCACCACAGCCATCATCAGCACTTTCAGCGCAGTAATATCCTGATTAATCCTTAATTTTCTCAAAGACGTTCCGTCATTCGGATAGCTTGCCATTGCTATGGGTGACGGAATTGTAATGGAGGAACAACCCTGCTCGGTAGTGCACAAATATCCGGATAAAATGAAAATCGAAATTGCAGCAAAGAGCCAGGGTTTCATGCATCCGCAGTTAAAAGAAGGTCCTCTGGGTTCTGTATATTCTGTGTCCTTTATGGTTTCAGTGGAATACGGCGCATTTGGGAAATTGCCCTTGTAGCCCGCTTGGCTGGGGGGCCAGTCATGTGCATAACATTTGCCATTCATCGCCGCTGATAGACAAACACCACACCAAGCGCTATGATTACGTCTCGGCTCTGGCTTTAGCTTTGGCTTCTCCAGCATATAGTCGTTCGAAGCCGGAGATCATCATTCTTGTCCTCCACATAATATTTCGTTGCCCATGTATATATGACTTCGAGCAGTCAATGCCATTCAATATTTAACAGCGGTGCACAGACAGTGCCACGGGCAATTTCCCCCCACCATAGCAAAATCATGAATTGTATCCTTGTGCATCAAGATTGAAATGCGGAGTCCAAAACACAGCGCACTGGTTGCTGGTGGTGGCTGGTGATTTCAAATCGCATTTAAGTGCAATCAAGCAATTTTCAAGGGAAATATCTTTCGCGATATCGTTTGGCAAAAAGGATATTCGCCAATGTACTCATAAATAGATGAATTTCCTTTCGAAAACCTCGGCAACATCCAGAGAATCAACACGCTCGTTGATAGCTATCGACAAAGGATTTATAATTCATGTATAGCCACGGTATAATCATCGAGCACGAAACAAAGGATGCTGCTAGCAAAATCCATTGGTGTGGATGCATTTATTTCTATCCTTCTGCTCACATCACCATTTTCATCGTCATTGGGAGCGAGATCAATATCGTCTTCATTAGTGAAGACGGGGGCTCATTTGTGTGCGTTTTTGCGCCCCGATTTTAATTTTTTTTATGGACTTGGTGAAGTAAAAACGGAATTCGCCAAACAGATAGTACAGAGTGGGGCTGAGGGGTAGAGAAATAAAGCGAGATTGTAGTTAATTGTAAACGCGGTGCACCCGTTCGTATTCACATTGCTGCAAAAGAAAAGTCTTTGGAGAATGATTTCCAGGTCAGTAAGGATCTCGAGTTGGAAGCAAAGAGTAGAAAGGATGCTAAATAACTCATAATAGCAACGTAACACGAAAGCGTAGCTGATGAGATGCGGACGAAATTTAAAAATTGTTTGTTCTCCCATTGCAAGAAGTGCAGCAAGATATAACACAAAGGATGATAAACTGGGACTGAAACGAACTCCTTTTAATTGACAATTTTATATTGTTATGACGAAGGCACATGAAGATGACAATTTTATTTCCTTGTCGTTCATATTTTGTCGGTGGGTCTTCTTAACACAGAGCTTAGTTATACGTCTTTTCTTGTACGTTGGCCTATGCTGGATGGACTCTAATTTACTTCAGTGCCCCCAGTTGAAAATATCTTCAACACCAAGTCCTCTTTGTGTGCAATTTTCAATCACAATCTATTGCTTTCACAGAGTCCGTTTTTTTTTTTTTCTCTCTCGTGCAAATTCTGCAGAAGTCTTTAGTAACAAAGCATAGCCATATTGGAAATGCATATTCGGTTAGTAGGTACTTGATTTGTATTCTGTTAGAGGATCTTATGGTTTCCCTGACCCCGAAAAACAAATATTAAATCAGAATATGGAAGACTTCACTATGCATACAATCGAAACACGGAAAACGGCCTCCGGATCTGCACGTGTAATCTTCGAACCCTGAATAGATCGCATACAGCCGAAGCAGCTGAGTACCTAGAGATGATATAAATCATACATCGACGCCTTCCTGGGGCTCATTTCATAAGACTACAACTCGCCCCAGGATATGCAATGGAACGTTCCGGTCGGGGCAAAAAAGTTGGTGGGAAGTCTATTCCCGTAACTGCTATATAGAGTACGGGAATCAGTGCTTATTCAGATGGGGATTTGTCATACGCAACAGACTTAGGCAAAAAGTCACGACGTCACATCCGTGTACATAGCTAGTTTGATGAAAATTGCCGGTAAGCAAATACAGCTGAAAATGAAGGCATACAAAGCGGCTATGTAAAAAAGGATCAAAAGAAATGTGGTGAATATTGGCTTTTCCGAAAGAACAAAAAGACCCTAGAGAAGTGCACGGCCGATGATAGTGAAATTGAGGGAGGAACAATGCACGGAAGACCAGTAGAAAAAATGTAGAGATAAAGGAGGAAATCTGGTGGTGTTACAATCGGTGCCGAGACTTTAAAAAAATTGATTCTGCATACTTTTTAACGCCCAACATCAGAATGGACCATTCAACATACACGACGATAGCCAAAATGTAAAAATTCATCTCTGAAATTGTCCGATCCACAAACAGGGATACCCCTAGAATTGCGCCAATTACAGAGATGTGTTATAGCCTCCTCAGCATCGGATAGAAGATCTTATCTGCCGTACAATGGAACGCCTGAAACCCTTTATCAACAATCTGGTCAGCCCTTATCAGTGTAATTTAAGGTGTCATGAAATAACGCCAAGTGCAATAAGGCCAACTTTAAACAGTTGGTCTTATTTCACCTTGACCAAGTGTAATAATGCCAACAAAATTTGAGTAGGTAATAAGACCAAGTTGGACTTATTTCACTTTGCTAAAGCGCAATAAGACCAACTTCAAACAAAACAAAACTACAAGTACAAGACAGTAACCTGTTTCTAAGATCACAGAAGAATTTAGCGTTCTATAAATCGACATGGTAATAGTTTTAAAGTAAAGGTAATTTGATTAGTAAGTGAAAGCTTGGCAAGAAGGAAACATCGGCGCAGGGACTTAACTCCACGGGACATAAGTCCTTAATTTTTTTTTAAAGTGGGACATGGCATAAGTCCACCAATTTGATTGGTCCCATAAATGGGTGCGGTGACAAGGCTAAATTTAAAAATTTGGCCATGAATTTCCTAATGAACTGAAGTTAAAATTTGAAAATTATATAGCTAGGTATTTAAATTTTTACTTTATTTTAAAAAATTAAAATTTGGGCGAATTTCTATAAGAAATGGCATGTAGATACACAAAACTAAAAGAGCTAATGAAAACATTAAGCTAATTTTTTTTTTGCTGAATTGGAAATATTTAAACATTGGAAACCCTTTTTCATTTTTCTAATTCATTCAAGATAGATGATGCATATCACCCCCAAGACATCACAAAGAAACCGTTATTGCGGTGGCTTTCCTGCAAGGCAAACAGACTATTGTATGTGTGGTAAATCCTGGCACACACCACCATATAAGGGATAAACTTTTGCGTAAGAAAAATCTAAAGGCGTAGCCAAAAAAAAATTTGAGCAAATGAGCATCGATTTGGGGTGTGAAATTTAAAAATTCGCGCGAATTTTTAATTTAATTAGCTTTAAATGCACTTCTTGCCCAGTTTTATATAGGTATCTGCTAAAACTATTATTTTCTCAAATTCAAAAAAAAAAAAAAAAAAAAAACCTTTAACATAACTTGTGCTGATTAAAATTTAATATGAATGTTAAAAGCATTTTTGTATTTTAGAAAATAATAGCTTTAAATTTGCACAGTTGGCCTTATTTCACTCACCTAAAGTGAAATTAAGCCAAATTAATATTTTGAAAGCGCAATAACACCAACTTGGCGTTTTTGCACTTTGTCGAAGTGAAATAAAGCCAACTGTTGAAAGTTGGCTTTATTACACTTTTGAAAAACGTAATAAGGCCAACTTTGAGAAGTAATTTAAGGCTTCGATAGATTCTCGAACCCTAGAACCATTTTTAGCTTTAACATCTCTCCGAAACCCATACGCCTTTGGATTGGAGTCTGACAAGGACATCCAGTGGCTCAAGTTGGAGGGCAGAAAAATATGTACATTTTTGAAGATAATGTTGTTATCGAATGTTTTTTTCCAATATCTCGCACATATCCCGAAGATATGTACAGCAGTTTGTAAGTTGGCGCGCACTATCCTGTTGAAACCAAATGGTCTGCAGACCATGTGCACGCACTTTTGAAATAAAAAAAAAAATCAATTTCATTTCATCACTTTCTTCATTTTTTAACCACTACCTACGATGTGACGATGTGCAAGAATTGCAGCTAGTTTAGGTTAGATTGTGTTAGATTAGGTTAGGTGGTACCACTTGTACCAAAATCGAAGGTCCATTGTGACACCATACCAGACGGGGTGGGAAGGCCCTACTCACTTTAATTAAGAAGGGAGTGAATAATGTTAAATGAGAGGCTAACTAAACCAATCCGCCCAGTTAAACTTGTACTTTAAGTTGGATCTGTAGGTAGGTATCAGTTGTTCATCTAGAGAAAAACGAAAGGCGTTAATAGAGTAGAAGTCGACTACTCGACTCTGACAACCTGCGTTATTTTGTAGATCCTATCTAGTCCTGGCATTCTTAAATGGTGAGTTTTGGAACTTTCATGAAAAGGCGCTTTGCATATTATGGGACCCAGCTTGTTAACAAAAATTTGGAATTCGCGGATATTATAAAAGTTACATTTAATCTAAATAATGAGAAACACTGTTTTTTGTGCATCTATAGGCTTCATGATGGTAGTAGAGATGTTTTTCTTGAAGAACTTAAGACTTTGTTGTTGGATGAAAAATCTAAAAACCTTATTTTTCTTGGCGACATAAATATATGTAAAGAAGGGTAACACCGCTCTTTAGGTTGACAGTTTTTATTGTATTATATAAAAGTAGGTATTAGGAAATGAAATAAATTGATTACAAAATGATATGATAATTGATAATTGATAATTGACGACTGGACAACTGGACGACTGGATAACTGGACGACTGGACGACTACTTGACAACTGGACAACTTGAGCAAAGAACGTAGACTGACTGACTTGACTGCTCATGTACACGCCCGGTAGGCGATGGCCAGCAGCAAACACAGCTATACAATGCAGCAAACACAGCTATACAGTTTTACATTCGGCCATCCTGAAATTCGTCATCTGACCCCGATGACAAAAGCTCCTCGTTTTCTGTGACGTACTTCCAAAGTTTCATGTGATCGCAACTGGTTCCTGTAGTGATAGGCCCCTCGACTTGCGCTGCTTTCCTTACATCGTAACGTCCGTTTCGTTTGACCTTAGTGACTTCATACGGGCCAAGGTATTCGCCGGCCAGCTTCCTGCCAGTAACAAACTGGGTACGTTTGATTGCGACTAAGTCTCCAACTTTGTAACCGTATTCACTCTTGCGCCTTTTATCGTAATTCTTCTTATATGTTGCCTGCGCTTGCTGTATCTGGTTCCTGGCATCTTCACGCATCTTCTCTCGCTCTTTGTCAAAATTTTCACACAATTCTATCTCAAGCAATTCGGCGATTTGTTCGTTTACTTCATTTCTCATTTTAATTCCAAACATCAGTTCAAACGGTGATAATTTTGTTGAACTGTGGACACATGCGTTGATTCCTTTTTGCACCTTTGCCACAAACGTATACCATTTCAACGGTTCATCTGACGATAGCTTCGATGTTATTGATAGAATTGACCTGTTCACGCGTTCTACTTGGCCATTTCCCCTTGCAACGCCTGTTGTACTCAACACGTGTTCAATGCCGTTTGCCTTCATGTACTCCTCGAACGCTTTTGAAGTGAATGCTGATCCTCTGTCGCTTACTACCCGAGCGGGAGTACCAAATATGATAGACCACTCGTTGAACTTCTTAAGCACTTCTTCGTATCCAGTCGATTTTGTAGGATACAGCCATACAAACTTGGTAAATCCATCTACCATTGCAAATATGTACTTGTACTGCTTTGCTGTAGCATCCATAGGACCAAGATGATCTATATGTAGAGTATGTAATGGCCTTTCTCCCTTGTCTATGCAGTGTAAGTAACCTTCTTTTTTGCCCAACTTCTTGTTGTGTATGATACATTTGATACAGCTGTTGATAAACTGACTGACTTTTCCCTCAAGGTGCGGTATCCAGTAACTTTGTTGAATGGTGTGAATCGTTTTTTGTACTGCGAAATGGCCCTGATTGTGCGCATCGGCGATAATTTCACGTTCCATTAACTTAGGTACAGCCAGCAGATCGTTGCCATTTACAGTTTTGTATATCAGACCTCCTTTAATCTTGAAATTTTCATATGGTCGACTGATAAGTATTTCTGCAACAGCTTTAATATGTGCGTCATTTTGCTGAGCTTTCTTTATACGCGCGGATACTTCTGAAGAGATTGCTAGAATATTTTGCGGGTGTCGGCTGAGACAGTCAACATGTTTCATCCTGTCGCCAGGTCGATGTTCCACGACAAAGTCGAAGTCTTGAAAATATAATATCCATTGCGTTACTTCTCGTGGGACATCTCTCTTGTTCGTTGTTTGTTTAAATGCTGCACAATCTGTAACCAACTTGAAGTGAGTCCCAAGCAAATAATGGCGAAACTTTTTAAAGGCAAGGTATGCGGCTTTAACTTCTAAAATGTAGCTATGGTGCTCTGACTCCTGCACTGACGTCTTCTTGCTCCAGAAAAACACAGGGTGTAGCTGACCTTCAAACATTTGCAACAGTGCAGCACCAAATCCATCTTTTGATGCATCCGTATGAATTTCAGTAGGTGCCTCTCTCGCGTAAATCCTCAAAACTGGTTCGCTAGTAAGTGCCTCTTTCAATTGCTGAATTGACTTGATTTCCTCTGACCGAATTTCGAATGGAACATTTTTGCGCAACAAGTTTGTCAAAGGGCGAGCAATTTGTGCATACCCCTTTATAAATCGTCTAAAGAAGCCAGTGAGGCCTAGAAACGACTGCACCGATTTCACATTCTTGGGCACTTGAAACTTGCTAACGGCGACTGTTTTTTCTCTGCCTGGTCGTATATGCCCGTTCTCAACAGTATGTCCCAGAAAGTTGACTTTATTTTGGAGGAAATGACACTTTTGCCATTTTATTTTCAGACCATAGTTTGCTGCTTCAGTTAATACGCACTTCATTTTGTAAAGGCACTCATTCGCTGATACTCCATGAATAATAATATCATCCATGTACAGCTCCATCACGTCTTGATTGATCAAATTTTGAAAAACGTGATTAATAAAACGAATGAACACAGCTGGTGAATTGCAAAAGCCGAACGGTGCTCTGTTGAATTCGAATAAGCCACTTTTAGTCACTAACGCCGTATACTTCTTGCTGGACTCCTCAACCGGCACGTGAAAAAACCCATTCTCCAGGTCCATGACTGTAAAGTATTTGGCTTTTTGCAACTTTTCCAACACGTCCTCGATCAATGGTACTGGAAAGCAATCCTTCAGAACCATGCTGTTCAGCTTTCGGAAATCCACACATACGCGATAGGAACCATCTTTCTTCTTCACCACGACAACTCTGCTTGCAATATTAGACGTCGATTTGCGTATAATTCCTTTTTCTAGCCAATCGTCAATCTGTTTCTGTACTGCTTCGGCTTCATTGACTGGGAGACGACTTGGTGTATGGCGAAATGGTAGAACTTCTCCGTCTGGAACAACCCTCAGCTTTACAGGACATTCCATGCTTGTCTCGGTTGGCTTATAATTATCGATCATCTCTTGGACAACGTCTTTATACTGTGGAGGAGTATCAATATCAGTAGGTGTTTCAACAATGTTATAAATACTTATCTGATTTGTCTCCATATCAATTTCCTCCCGTAACACAGGAGAAAATTGATAACCATTTTCGTTCGACGTAAAGCAAAACTTCTTTGTGAAGTCATATCCCAAAAGTCCATCATATTCTACTGCGTCGTCTTGTACCACAACAAATTTTTGTATCGTGTTTATGCCGTCAACTGCAACCTCTGCTTCAAAATATCCAATCGGAGTTGTTTTTGTATTACCCAGGCCACGTAGTGATGAAAAACTCTTGTGCAGATTAACATCTTTAAGTTGTTTGTAGACACGCTCCTTTATAATGGTAACATCCGCACCTGTATCGACCAAGCATTCAACCTTGATATTTTTTACCATGATCTCCTTCAAGCGATTACGATCAACAACAACATTAACGCTTCTTATCGCTCGAGGACAATTATTGGAAATGTGTCCACTCTGGTTACATATAAAGCATTTCTGTTCTGCACGACAGTCTTTTCGCAGATGTTCAGTAGATCCACAGTTAAAACAGTGATTCTTTTTTTCATGACGTACATATGCATTTTTCTGTGAACTATACTGTTGTTTGTCTGCTTTATCATTCTCGTTTAAACGCTCGAAAACTTCGTACTTCTCTTTAAGGTCTTTTAATGTTTTACAGCTGTACATAGTGTATTTGATTTCGCATTTTACGTCTAAGCCATCCACAATATAGCGTATAACGGACTCCATGTCAACGACACCAAGTGCAGCGATTTTTTTCATATGCAAGACATATTCGTGGAAACTTTCATCTTTGTGCTTTTTCCTCTCACTCAACTGCTTATGAATTTCTGCACTGCTATATATGCGCTCAAATTCATTCTCTAGTAACAACCGTAGTTTTCGGTATTCAGACACAGACACCGATTCGAGAAACAGTTTGGCGGTACCCGTCATCTTGCCCCGTGCCTGCACATATTTCTGCTTTTCACTTAGACCATACGCATCGGCATTCTGCTCAAAACTTAGAAACCAATGTCTAACTGGAATCGTCTCCCCGTCAAAGTCTGGGATAATTTTTGCAAAATTTTCAACTGAAACTTTTGGTTCATTTTGTTTTAGTTCGTCCGCTTGAATTTTTAAAGTGAGCAATTGAATGACTCTTTGCAAGCTTTCGTTATTTTGCTCGACCGTTTGTTGCATATTGGACTGATGACTACTTTTTGCAATTTTTGTTTCCACTTCTTTTCTTTTAGCAGCGTTTGAAGTTGACTCCGTTGCGTGTTCGTTTATATTTTTTTCTTCTTCATCACTCATAGCTGATTTATTTTGTTGTGTTTGTGACCGCGTATTATAGTTATATTGTTGCCTCGCTTTGACTCTTGCTCGAGTACACGGCGCTTCTTTTATTTCCGTTGATTGTGCTCGCTTATTTATGTCAGCTTCCACAATTGCAATTTGTTTGGTTTTTTTTTGCACTCATGTACCTACTGAAGCGTTATATATGTATTTTTTTTTTTTTTTTTTGTTGAGCCCCCAAATGTAAAGAAGGGTAACACCGCTCTTTAGGTTGACAGTTTTTATTGTATTATATAAAAGTAGGTATTAGGAAATGAAATAAATTGATTACAAAATGATATGATAATTGATAATTGATAATTGACGACTGGACAACTGGACGACTGGATAACTGGACGACTGGACGACTACTTGACAACTGGACAACTTGAGCAAAGAACGTAGACTGACTGACTTGACTGCTCATGTACACGCCCGGTAGGCGATGGCCAGCAGCAAACACAGCTATACAATGCAGCAAACACAGCTATACAGTTTTACATATATATTGACCTTCTTTCGAAAACCCACTTCGTGGACAACTATTTAATGCTTTTAGCTGCTAATGGTTTGGAATGCTGTATAAGGGAACCCACCAGAATTGGTGATAATTCAATGACTTGCATTGATCATATTTTTTGCAGGGGTAGTTTATCTCGGAATGTTAGATTAGTGAGTTCAATAGCCGACTTAGGAATCACGGATCATTGTATGACTAGCCTTCATTATTTGGATATTGTAGATGAAGATGAAACTGATGTAGACTATGTGCATGTTAACAAAATTGATTTTGTAAAGCTCAACTTGCAGTTGCGCTTTGAATTTTGGGACAGTGTCTATAGTGAAACTGATCCTTCTATTGCCTATGATAATTTCATAAAAAAATTGGGTACTTTGCTTAAGAGTTGTACTATTAGTTCAGTCAAAACTAACAATAAATCCAAACGCCTGAAAGAGTGGATGACAGGTCACCTATTGAGCAAAGTAAATGAAAAAAATAAGCTTCATCAAAAATGTAAGAAATATCCAAATAATATTCAACTAAAAGTTGAGTACAAAAAAGTATGCAATATTTTATCTAAAGAAATTAATGCCTGTACAGAAAATTATTATGTAAACGAGCTCGACAAAAATAAAGGCAATGTTAAAGGTGAATGGAGTGTAATTAACAAAATCTTAAATCGAAGTTCTCAATCTGTGAAGCCCTTAGTAATTGAAGAGGATAATATCAGGATTACTGATACTACTGAAATAGCAAATCGTTTAAATGACTTTTTCATTTCAGTAGCTGAAAATGTATCTACGGGAGTTTTTGGGCACAACAAAGATAGTTTTGACAGTGCTGGAGGTATAGTAGAAGATAGATTTTAAGTAATAGTTTATTTTTTGATCCTATCTCGTCTGGCGAACTACTTGGCATCATTAAATCGCTAAAAAATTCCTCCGTTACTCAAGATGGTTGCTCTAGCATAATTTTCAAAAAAATTGCTAAGGCGCTGGTTTGCTATTCATAAAATGGTATTGAGCAACAAAACCAAAGTAATGTACTTTAGTCTCTCAGAGTCGCCTACTATTTGATTGTGATTTATTTTATCATTCTCCTGGCTGTCAAAAATTCAATTTCAATTTAAATGAGAGTATTACCTTTGTTCCTAATGAAGGCTGCTCGGTTCATTGTTTCCAGGTAAATTTTTTCCAGTCTTTCAAATACCTTGGAGTAATACTTGACAGAAAGATGAACTGGTCCAATCACACTACCGCACTGAAAAAGTACCTGTTGTGTTGCACTAGGCAATTTTATAAACTTAATTTGTACTGCTCTCAAAAATTACTAACTATGATCTACTACGGTATTGTTCACTCAAAGCTACAGTATGGGATAACTTGTTGGGGAGGGACTTATTTGAACAAGATCAATCCGCTTCTTATTTTACAAAAACATGTTGTGCGTATTATTTGTAAGAAAAATCGGTTTCACAAAAGTTTCATTTTGTTCCAGGAACTAAAAGTTCTTCCACTAAGGCACCTCTACTATTTTAAAGTTCAATTTTTAACAAATTACCTTTCTCTATCAGAAGTATAAGAAAATTGTCACCATTCCTAAACAAAGTAAAATCTTGGCTTTTTAATCATGATCATACTCAAATTGAACACATATATTATCTTCAATAACCCTACAATAAAAAAAAACCTTTTTCCCTTTTCACTTTCCAACAATAAAATTATTCATTTCTTCTATTCGTTTTCACCCTGCACACAATTTTAATACTAATTAATTTTTATATTTTTGAAGGGACACTCGCCACTAGCTCTAGCTTTTAAGCTTAGCTAAAGAGTGTCTTCAAACTAATTTTGCTGGGTCTTACAATATACTTTATTTTGAAGAACGCTTCATAAATTAATTTATAATAATATTTATTATTAATACGATTATTATAAACAATTAAACAATTAAAGATTCTCAATTGTATTAATGTTAATCATTTCTATGATAATTGTAAATTATTAATAATTTCTTTGAATTGTTCTTTTCACATCTTATATATTGTACCTACCAAGATGAATTAAAATAAAAAAAAAAAAAAAAGCTACTACTTTCTCTCAAAATTCTGCTACCAAAATCAAAAATTGTGATTTTGAAACCTTCGACATTCTAATGAAACTCTTGTAGGTAATATCGAATAAGGAACGAATAAGGAAGTATTATTTGCATCATTCATTTTGTGCTTACGAGCTCTATGTATGTACATATATGCGGGCAGTAATTGCCCGTAAACATCAGTAGCAGCAGACCAGAACGTCTGCCGAACAAAAGTGATAAATAAATGTAAATGCAATTGCAAGGCATTCCCTCGTATAGGAATTCCGCGTTTAGCCTTTTCAAATCCGTACACTGCACTATACCATATCATCATAGTCCTTTCCGTATGGCGGCGATGTTTTGAATCCTTTCTTGGCAGCTTCCATTGTCTAGGTACGTTTATGGTAGTATCTATCGTGATTTCGTTTAAGAGTATTTTCCATGCCACAGTGAAACTGGTCAAAAGAATGCCGTCTGGCATTCCGACTGCTAGAATATCCTTAAAATTCGGTCTCCTTTTTTTCGTATAGTTTTTTTTTTTGCATCGAGCAAAAGGCAAAAAGATGTTCACGCGATTTACGATGCAAACGTGATTTTTGTTTCCGGTGTGCATCAAAGGACGACACGGTGCAGCTAGGATGTGGTAAAGATTCAATTCTCGGAGGCTAGGATGAATTTTTTTTTGTTATCCCCGTTAGAATGTAGGTACGTATGAATTTTATAAATTCTGTGGATGAATATTCTGTGTGGATACTATAACGAAACGATTTTCAGATCAAAAATGTTCTGTGGCCGTCATCCTGTTCTGGTCGGCTTGATATTATTGCACTGCGGATTCTTTGGTGGAGCATGGCTATAGCAGTTTTGTTTGGATGACAGCTGGTTTTCTCTGCAGATGATGTATTTGGTTCGTCCTTGAATTTGACTTTAAAATTTGAGAATTTGCATGAGCGAGTCGAGGAGAAAAGCAAATATTAAATTCGAGATGTCTTTTGAAATTTAATTTTATAGTTTCTGGCTCAAAGAAAATGAAAGAGGGTTTCATGGAGAAGAATTATATAATTCAAAAGCTGTCACGTTGGATGATATTTGGTTTAGTAGTTATTCTAGAAGTTGACAAAACAACAATTTAAAGATCGGTCATGTTATTAAAAAGTCAACAAGACACTTAATTCTATTTATGTCAAAATTCAAAATGTAAGAGTTAGAGTACATCAAAGATAAATAAATATTCTTTCCTATTTTTAGTGCAGTGTGGTTACCAGTGTGGGTTTTGGTCTGGCAGATTGCCTATAGACCAAGTTTTCACATTGAGACAAATCGTGGAAAAGATCAACGAATTTCAGATTGAGACTCACCACCATGTCTATCGCCATGCCTGCGGAACCTTCCGGTCAAAGCCTAAACAAATTCGTCCAAACACTCAATTTCTCTACAGAACCTAAAAACTGTTTCAATTTTGCTTGTGAGGCCAACCTCCACCAAATTGTCGAAGAAGTACCTTCTAAGGTGTTTGCTCCTGTACCGAGCAACAGCTTGACATTCACAGAAAAGATGAGTAATATCCTCTGCGACATGTAAGTCCTCGCAATACCTACACGTGTCCGTATTTGTTAATCCTAATCTCCTAGCGAGCGTTCGGGGAGAGTACGATAACTACGGCGCCAAAAATTGAGAACGGTATTTTGTAGAGTGGTTAAATACAAGCACTTTTTACTATGGGAGGGTGGGTTTATCTTACTCCGTTTAGGCGGGAGGGGTAATTTAAAGAAAATGATACTTTAAATGAAAATGATACTTGGTGTAAGAAAACGGGCATTCAAATTGAAGGCAACATATCATGTACACCGCAACTCAAAGGTGTTGCAGAGCGGTTCAATAGAACTTTAGAAGAGAAAATCTTGTCTATGCTGTTGGAGTCCAATATTCGAGGGGACATGTGGAATGAAGCTGCTCTGACGGGTGTATATCTCATGAATCGAAGCCCTACAAAAGCAATAGACCAACCTGTTACTCCTGCCGAGTTGTGGTATGGTGTCAAATCAAATGTTAGCAATCTCCGTGTGTTTGGTTGTAAGCCTTTCTCATGGATACCTAATCAAAGAAGAAAGAAGCTTGATCCAAAAAGTCGTGAAGCAGTTATGATAGGATATGCTCCGAATGGGTACAGGCTTTGGGATACCAAAAAACGAAAAATTTTCACAGCGAGGGATGTCAAATTCGACGAGTTCAATTATATCCAATGAAGAACAGCAACATCATTGAGCCGAGGTCAACACCGCAAGAAATCAGAATACATTTTGAGCAAGAAGGGGAAGGTGAAGATAATGCCTCTGTGCTCGAAATGTATGATTGCGGCAATACAAATGACAGTGTGCTTGGAAGGAAGCTAATCCAGAAGAAATGAATGACAATTCTGGCATTAATGAAGAAGATAATTCAATGGTTGAAGCACAACAAACTCAAGCAGACACTGTACATGGAGCAGAAGACGATGCAGAAACTGAATTCATACCAAGACGGAGTGTAAGAGTTATACGTGAACCTATAAGATTCTTCGAGCTTTTTGGGTATAGAGCGAATTCAGCTGTTTCAACCTATGAAGATATTCCTGAAACATTTGAAGACATCAAAGGAAGACATGATGTCGACAAGTGGATGAAAGCTGTCGAAGAGGAATTCAAATCCATGAACAAAAAATATGGTTTGGAAACTAGAAAAACCTCCCGGTCCCGGTGTTGAAATCAAGATGGGTTTTCTGTATAAAAACGGATGGAAACGGAATCCCAAGTCGATATAAGGCGAGGTTAGTGGTAAAAGGATACCTACAGAGAGCTGGAATTGATTACAACGAGACATACTCGCCAGTTGCCAAGCTAACAACAATTAGAATCATTTTGGCAGTAGGAATTCGATATGGCATGACGTTTCATCAGTTGTATGTTAAGACAGCTTTTCTCCATGGTTGTCTCAAGGAAAATATATACATGGATGTACCAGAAGGGGTTGAGTCAGCAGATGGGAAAGTTTGTAAGCTTCTTAAGTCAATTTATGGACTCAAACAGGCACCCAAATGCTGGAATGATAAATTCAACGCATATCTTATTCAACTGGGATTCAAGAGGTCGAACCATGATTACTGTCTTTACACGATGATTCGAAGTAAATCTGACATGATGTTCTTGATTCTGTATGTCGACGATATACTCATTGCTGGAACTAACGAATCATCCATAGAAGAATTGAAGAGGAATTTATCCAGAATTTTTGAAATGTCAGACTGTGGAAAACTGAAATACTTCCTTGGTATGAAATTGGAATTTGATGGAATCAAAATTTCTCAAGAGGCTAGCATCAACAAACTTCTTCGGAAATTTGGAATGGATGATTGTAACTCCATAAGAACTCCTATGGAGAAAGGATTACAACTTATACCTAAAGAAGATGACAAACCCCTGGGCAAACCATATAGAGAACTGTTGGGGAGCTTGATGTATGTAATGTTAACTGTCAGACCTGATCTGCGTTATCCAGTGGGATATCTAGGCAGATTCCAACAAAATCCATCAGAAAGTCACTGGCAATCCCTAAAAAGAGTTGTTCGATTTTTGAAGGGGACTTCCGAAAAAGGCCTTTATTTTCAACGAAATACCGAAATCGTCGGCTTTGCTGATGCAGATTGGGGAAGTGATGCAGTTGATAGAAAATCAGTTAGCGGGTATGTCATCAAGGTTTTCGGTTGCACTGTTGCATGGGGTAGTAAGAAACAACCTACAGTTGCAAAATCCCCAAGTGAAGCTGAATACATGGGATCCTGACGTTAACTAGAATGACTAAAATCTAGAATGGTCAAAATCTCGAAAATGAATTTAAAAAATCTCGAATGCAAAAATCTCGAATGGGTCAAAATCTAGAAAGTACAAAAATCTCGAAAGACTCTATCTCGAAAACAAAAAGTAAATTCGAAATTTTTTCTTTGCACCCACCCCATATCCAAACAGTAGAGTAAGTGCGGCAAATGTGGCCCCAGTGGGTAATATGGCCCACCATTATATATCCTGAATCAAAAAGCGCAGGTAGATAAAAACTAATACATTTCAAACAAGTTCAGACCGGTTTTGTCTCTGTCGATTATGGTAGGCGTAGCTCGACGGATCTGTAAAATATAGACCATAGTAGCTTTTTTCGTTTTCGATGTAATTTTTTGGGAAGTTTTGTTAATTTTTTTCGCATTGAATTTTGCCTAAATTCGATAATCTTTTTCTAAGAGTGAATAATGTTAAATCTTATCTTATTTTCTGTGGCATCAGAAGTTAAAAAAAGTTTACTAGTTTAAAACTAAAAATGAGTGAAAAAATCACGGTGTGTTTAATATGGCCCACCCATGTGGTCCAGTAGGCCATATTTGACGCCTGATATTAATTGAACTTTTGACAGATAAAATGGCTTCTAGCTCCAACAAGAGCACAAAACAACAATAGACCAGGGTCAAAGAAGATATAATTCTAGCAACCCAAACTCAATTTTCTTGAAAACGATAGTGTTAAATATGGCCCACCATGGGCTAATAGTAGATAGCCACCCTGGGCCATATTTAACACAGGGTGGGCCATATTACCCGCACTTCTTTTAAAATTGAAAAATGGAGTTCATTTACGTTTTTGTTTATATCTTTTTGTTACATTTTTTTTTATTATTTGAGATGTTAAAGACTGAAGTACAAATGTTTTGTAAAACCGTTTAAAAAACACAGAAATGAATTCGACTTAAATTCATGTTTTTTTTTCTAAAAAATGTTAAGGGTGGGCCACATTTGCCGCACTTACTCACCCAAGCAGGGGCGTTGCAGGGGGGCAGCATGCCCCCCCTCATTAGTATCGAGATTTTTTTTTTCGAGATTTTTACATTCGAGATTTTTGAAGCGCAGCTGTATCAGAGATCATTTGGGTACGAGGTATCATGCAAGATTTGAAACGAATTGGTGATGAACCTACAACAATCTATGAAGATAACAGAGGGTGCATTGGCATGGCCAACAATTTGGAAAGCAAACGGCTAAGCATATTGATATAAATTTTCACTTTATACGAGATAACATAGAAAAAGGAATCATCAAAGTTAAAGCTATCAAGACTGAACTCCAGTTAGCAGATTTATTCACAAAATCTTTGGAGTTCAACCGTTTCAACAATTTATCATCTCTGAACTAGGACTCAAGGATTGAGAAGGGGAGTAGTGACATAATCAGAGCAATCGTTTATGTTTTTGTTTAGAAATTTATTTTTTATTGGTTCATTCTGAATTTATCCTTCTTACAATAAACATTGCTTATTTATTGCTCCTATAACAAACTATAACTAAACTATAACAGGAAGGAAACATATCACTATGCTATCCAGTAGCGGCAACAACTGTTGTTGTTCCAAAAATAAAAACTCACACAAACTAATAATTACTAGTACATACTAGTATTTTTTTTATGGTGTTCTATTTAATACATTACCAATATCCTTTGTGTACTTTGTAAATGCGGATTCTATTCTTACCTGCAATTAAAAAAGTAAGGAAAAGTTAAACAACATATTTTAAAGAAAGTAAATATTAAAAATATATACTGCATAGCAAAATATACTTGTAATTCGTTAAAATATGCAGGTGTCCTGACTGGCAGGAATCCGCCAGACCCGTTTTTATACATTATTCATAAAAATCACAAGAGACATTACCACGAGCCACAACCCACAACCATATAGCGAAACTTCATATATCTAATACCACCTTCAACTTCATTCTTCTGCATATTTATATGGTCATACATACAGCAGCCAAAAATATTGTAAGCCAGACGGGACACACGTCTAAATTAAGCATCACCAGCAAAAACCATATTTCAACAATGTATACATATATGTTCTCGGATTTCAATTAAATGTGCTAAGGAATTACGTGTCTGAAAGTTTGTCATCTCAGTTTTTCCCAACTACGGTATAGCATTGTTCCATACACCCTCTCCAAAGGCAAACATTTTCTTTTTGTACCATTTTATTCATCAGCATGACAGAGAAGAAGGAGAAAAAATGCACGTACAACCTGCCACATTCGTTATCAGAATATTATTCGTGTGAAAAACTTGTAGCTATGATAGAAGAATTTGCAAAAGAAAAACTAGAAGTCCCGGCAACACTTCCGAGAATAAGCTCAATTAAATGAAAAGGATACTCTGGTGAGACTATGGTCTTGCGCTTGGTTCGTTAGAAAATAGAAATTAAATTTAATAGTTATGAGGATTTTTTTTATACAAAGTTCATAGGAAACTGTGAAATAATTTTAAATCCACAATTCTATACTGAGGCACGCATAAGTCAAGGGATTTCTTGAATAGTTGGGCAACAAATTTATTCCGAAATGCGACATATTAGTTCAGTGCCCTACAAGACACATAACCTATGTCAGGAGGTACTCTTAACAATCGCGAGGACATCACTTCCAAGCTCCTTTGACTATCAAATAAACTTTGAAAATTGTTTCCTGGTAACATATTTTCAAAGAACTACAACTTACAACAATTAAAGTGTATAACTGGCACGGACACCTCGCCTTCCTTGAGATTGGTATTTAAAAAAAATCTTCAACTTTTAAACCATTATACTTGAATCAAAGGGACCACACCGTCGGCATTTCATTGTTATAGGCAATCCCATAGTTAGACTAGGTTTGATCGTATTATGGCACGATTGTAGCAATAGGATGAATTCAAAGATCTTCCGCGAAATGATAGACCACGACCACCTCAGTTCGAACAACTGAGATACTACGGGACAGGAACATCAAGAGGTATGGCAAATGGCACTCATATATTGAGATCGAATGAAGTTAACTTTTGAGGATGGTTGAAATTGAATTGTATGCTTGCTTCCATAATACGTGTATGTAATTAATGCCAGTACTAAACTCAGGGACTGGCATACGGCATGCAACCTTACTTTAGTGGAAGAGCAAGATCCTACACCTTGGCGGTAGCCAGAACCGTTGAAACGCTAAGGATATAAGAAAGAATTACTCATCTCAGGAGAAGGAGGGTACCCGAACGACGGCTATGGAAGAGGGACATATGCTCGAGAATGAGGAGTACATCCAAAGTAATTTTCGTAGACTAAAAAATATTGTCTCCAAAGCTCCAGTTTACATGGTATAACTCATTTCAATTGTATAGTAAAATGATGGAGATAGTAAAAATACTGGATCGCAGAAACGAGGAGATCCAAATGGAAGTCCACTTTCGGCGAAGCTGTATAAGTCAGATTAGCCCTAGGCTCCCCAAGCGAACGGGATTGATATGCATAGTAGGGTGGAGCGAAATTTTATTTTTCAATATTTTTTTTTTCCTGTGTTATAAATTGTTGACCCATGGTCTTAAATGTATAAATTCCAAATTTCAGTCTTCTACGATAACATCTTCAGGTGGCGCACTAGACTTGAACTTTAAAGTATAAGCGACAAAAAGGTATCGCAAAACGATCGAAATAAAATGCATTAAAATATATATTTTTTTGTTTTTATTAAATATATATTATGTAAATAGACGCAAGAGCCAGTAAATAGAATCTGAAATAAGTTTAATTGTTTCCATCAGAAGTTGTTGGACCTTCGGTACGGTTGAAATATTGCGATTTTTTTCAAAAAAAGGTAAATCTTGCCTGGATTTGGTCTTTCTTCTAATGTAGCCTCTTCTGCACAAACAGATAATGAAGCCTCGGTAACAAGCTTAACGCACCGTTCTACTGCTTGAGTGTGGCAAGGGAACTTCTGCAAACACATTAAATTGTTCTTTGAAGAAATCATGTTCGATATTTCTGTATCGCTGTATTTCACTGTCATCGGTGGTTTGGTTACTTTTTCCTTCGACCAGTCTATTAAGTCGTAGTAGTTAGTTGCATCTATTTGTAGTTTAGGTAGTTGAAACTCACGAACCTGATTGCCTTTTTTCAGTTGTCTTGCCTTTATTAATCTGCGGATAGCTAGCTCTCTTATGTGCGATTGATCATCTTGCAACATAGCTAGCAATAAATGTTCTGGTGTACAAAGAATGCATTTCTTTGAATAGTTCATATCACGATGTTCTTAAGGTCAACCCGCAAGTAAAATGATCTTTTAAGCATGTTGAAAATGTGAATCGGACCATATTTACATGATGGCTGGGTTTTTAAGTCAAACCAGGTTGGAGAAATCTCGCTGCTTCGTCAAAGTTGGCAAGAACACTACCGATCCATTTGATGTAGACAAAGGTTTGAGACAAGGCGACGAGCTATCATTTACTATCTTTAACATCGTTCCTGAAGCGTTTGTAATCACAAGAAAACACCAGAGGTACAATTTTTCAAAAGTCCGTTCAACTGCTTGCCTATGCTGATGATATTGACATTATTGGGAGAACGCGGCAAGCTGTCAGTGGCGCAATTGGAAGCATCGAAACGGAGGCGGCGAAGAAGGGTCTGTCTGTTAATGAGGACAAAACGAAGTATTTATGCTGCCAACGAGAGAAGACTCTCAACATCGGCGACTCGGACAAAACGTCACGATATACAGATACAACTTCGAAGTAGTTAAAGACTTTGTCTACGTGGGCTCCACTATCACTTCGCAAAATCTCATCGGCGCAGAGATCAAGCGAAGAATCACTCTTGCCAATCGCTGTTTCTTCGGCCTAAGAAGGCATCTAAGAAGTAAAGCCCTCTCTTTTAGAACCCAGGAGATATTATATAATACCTTAATTAACCTGTATGGTGCAGAAGCATGGACCCTGTCAAAAGCGGATGAAAACCCTCTGGGATGCTTTGAGAGAAAGATTCTTCGAGTGATATTCTGTCCAGTTTGTGACGATGGAGTGTGGAGAAGAAGATTCAATGACGAACTATACGGGCTATACAGCGACGGTGACCTGGTCAAAAAGCTAAAAATATAACGGTTGAGATGGCTGGGACACGTGGAGCGTATGGACAACAACGTACCAACCCGACGAGCCTTCGAATCCACCACTGAGGGACAACGCAGCAGAGGAAGACCCTACATTAGGTGGCGCGCACAATTGGAGAACAACCTCAACCAACTTGGTGTGCGTAACTGGAGGCAGCTAGCGAAGGACCGAGGTGGCTGGAAGGGCTTGTTGGTTGAGGCCGTGCTCCACCCCTGACTGTAAGCGCCACCAAAAGTAAAGTAAAAGTAAGTTTAGGCATTTTAATAAGTCAATGGCAAAAGAATTTGTTACTGTAAGAATGAATGTCCAAGAAATGTTTATGAAAGTGGTGGAACGAGTAACTTAGTTAAAGATATAAATATTAAAATAGTTTAATACGCACAATTTGACTTTATAGACGGCGATTCTAATACATTACTTCAAAATATTAAAAATTACTCTGAATTGAATGAAGAATTATATTTTAGGCCTTGTATTTCTTTTTAATTCTAGTAATTTGCGGCAACTGACAGTAAAATCATAGGTTCCTGATTCAAAATAACTCTAACTTGAGGGAAGAATTTTTATATATTTGGTATTATTTTTTAAAAAATTCAAGTCGTCTGCGCCACCTGAAGATAAAGTCATAGGTCCCTGATTTTTTGCATAAATGATGTCCTAATATAGGGTCACCAATTAATAACACAGGAACAAAGAAATTTTGAAAAAAAATTTTTTTTACCATATTCACTCCAGCCTAATGCATAGGATAGAGAACAGATTGTATAGTGTCAAATGCTGTCAAGGATGCGATTAAAAGAGTTTCCTTCTTCCAAACCGTGGTCGATCTTTATCTATACTGCAATAGTTAGCAGCTTAAGATGCATCTTTTAATTAAAAAATATAAGAGCACGTCTATAGAGTAGGCATCTGCAAGCACATCGCTTCATAAAGCCGTACACGGTGCGAAGAAGGAGCTTAATGACCACAATAATGAACATTGAATATGCCTGACTTCGATATGATAGGTATGCTTTGATAATTTGACAATAAAAGCCTTGATTATACGAAATGTTGAACACAAGGGCGACAAATATTTATATTATGTTAAAACTTAGAGGAAGTGTCAGAAGACGTTGTTTACAAGGCCACACGTATGCGGCCTACACTACGAACTTTCTCCTCGACAGACTCTAGAGCCGAGTTTCCCAAAGTGTGCTCCGCGGAGCACTTAGTGCTCCGCCATGAATGTCCAAGTGCTCCGCGAAAAGATAGGACAAAATATGAAAATTCTACCAGACTAGTTAAGAAAGAAAGAAAGGCGATTTCATGCAAAACTTATCCAAAGAAGACAGTCAGATTTGCCGGACAAGTAGAACGAACCTATTGTTGATGTCCATATAAAAGTTAGGGAGATTTCTGCACCTATAATCTATCAAGAACTCTCGCCCAAGGCTTTTAGGCGCCGTTTAATAGAACAACATCTCGGATACATATTCCGCAAAAAAGCACATTATGTCAACAAAAAAAGTGCATGTAACGGGTCCTTCAAACAATAAGATTTGCATCAGCCAAAGTACATACGCTTCAGACAATAAAGCAAAGTATGATTAGTTAGTATAAGGGTCGCCAATTGATCAACAGGCTTATAAAAGCATATTAGTGAAAACTCATTTTTGCCATACATGCCAGTAACATATGATTTGCAACACGACCAACGTTGCCATATTCACAGTTTTAACTGTAAATTACAGTTTTTTAGACAAGCTTACAGATTTTAAAATGACCTCATTAAGATCCCCGTGGAAAATCTTCAGAAAAGCTTGACTGATGTTTTAAAATGTAAAGGCTATTCCACTAAATATTGGCTTTTCTTACGTCTTGGAAACTGGAACCCTAAAGTTTTTGTTATTCTGTGACCAACTCAAAAGTTCTTGAGTTATTTTTTTTTTAAGTATCTAGTAAATTTAGATATTTATTAAACTACCTATAATACCTATATTTAACCAGTTTTTTCTCTGGAGACTATTTCTAATAGAAATATTTTTTTTGTAAGTGATGTAAAGACATTGTTTCTAATTCGGTGGTCACTAAAATAAAACTTTTAAAACTGTGGCATATTTATTTAAATATCACGTTTATGTAGGTCTGGTAGAAGAAGTGGATCTATATTTGCATGATGATGTCCGTAGACATGGACGAAGCGTAGTGAACAAAATAAACTGTTTCATTTGGGGCATAAAGCCCACTACAACACAACAATATTTATAAACAAAAAGGTCACATACATGTTACTTATTTCTTCAATTTAACAAAATAATACAAAAAAAAAGAAATCGAAAAATAGTTATTGCGAAAAATGGGACAACGAAGTGCTCCGCGAGGAATTTATCTCCTGAAAAGTGCTCCGCGACCAAAAAAGATTGGGAACCGCTGCTCTAGAGGCATTCACCGGGTAGGATTTGCCGATTCGAATTCATAGAAAGTTATTAAGCCGTGGTATCTCATGCAGAGAGCCCCATAAGTAAGTAGGGTGTCAAGAACAAGGACGTTAATGCGAATGGCAGATCTAATAACTTTTACTGGAAAGAGAAAATTTCTTGAATTTCAGCCCTCAACACTTTTTGGGTAAAAATGAACAACTCCCAGTAGAGTCAAATAGCTGAGTGTACGTCTGGATACACCTCGGTTGTATGAGGGTTGCAAGCCTCACCGTTAGCGAAGCGGATGGATAGGGACCATCGTTGGACATGCGTAGGAATTATAGGTGGTACAACACAAATCCTGGGGATCTTATAATGCTTTTCTGTGCTTCGCAAATGCTACCGATTAGGTTAGGTTGGCAAATTGCCAACTACTGGTTGCAAATGGAGTAGTTTAGTTGAAGCAATTAGACCTCAAACTCGATTTCGCTGCATATAGCTCTATGTAAATGTAGGTACGTAGATATCATCCGTCAAAATCAGATTCCTCTCTAAAAAATTTCCACCGCAATATTTTTATAAGAATTTTACACAGCCAACGTTGCGTTTTTATCCATGCTATTGGCTATATACCGACCGCAAGATAAAAGCACAAAATTAAAAATTCAAATCCCAAGGTCCACGGTACGGCCGTTGTGTGGTCGTGGTTTCCCTAATTTACAAATGGGTACTTCACAAAGTTAATTAAAATTTATATCCGTCCTCTTTTCAGTGCGCTCATATTAATTTCATTTCGCGCGTCGGCTTAGAAACCTCCCCTTTAAAGAACAAAATCAAATAACCCAAAGTGTATACGAATACGAAATCTCAATGATACGTGAGTATATAGAGGTACTATACGCGCCTATACCGCATCCCTTATTAATTTCAATAGATATAGACTGCTCTGTGCTGTTGTATCAGTATTGAGGTTGAGGATGAGGACCCTGCTGTGGCTACATCACTTTTATTGACTATGTAATAAATTATGCATAATCTATGCAATTGAATTGGAATAGAGGAGCACGGGATATTAAAGTAAACCACTTGTACCGCAAATGGAGACTGTGATGATGCTTACGAAGCGCCATTGAATTGGGACGAACGGATGATAATAATAATAATCGTTGAAAAACTCGTAATTTTCAGAAACACACACAAATACACCAGGTGAGCTTAGATGGATATCGCCATCGCCACAGGCCACACCCCACACCAGGCAAAGTGCAGAGAAATGAAATCTGTATTATGCGGACATTTGAGACGCACAGCCTTAGGGGAGCGAGCCATGCCACAATTCCAGGTAATAATTTGAAGTGCTTTTTTGTTTTGGTTTAGCTTTTTTGCAGTATAAAAGAGAGTACCCACCAACAATAAAATTAGACGAGCTGAGTTGCCGACGGACTGGAAGCTCTTTGATTGCGGACTATAGTATATACCTACGTGCCGTAAAATAGATGGACAGGAAGGACATCTTGTTTCCAGGTGAGCGTGAAATAGTAAGAGCTTAGAGGATTCCCATGTTCAAGTTGAGCAATATCACTTTGAGGGTCTTATACCTTTTCACGATTGTCTGAATTGCTTAAGCAATGCCTAACGCAAAGTAATAGTGGTTTGGTTTGGGGTAATTATTGTACATAATGTCTCCCAAAAGGTATTGAGTAGAAATATTTGGTGTAGATATGCATATAGGCAAATCAATAGGTACTTTAGTGATCCACTGGTAGTGTGCTGCCTGCCTAAAAGTATTGGAACTAGGGTTCCCAACTCTGATCGAAGCAAAAGGAGGACATGGATAATTCGAAGCAAAAACATTGAAAAACAGTTTTAATTCAATTAGGTTGCCTTTGTTATCTTCTCTATTATAAAATGTTAAGTTGGTTTGCGTACGCTTCAAAAACTCAAAATTCTGCACCGATCGAATTCGGACAATCTTTGGTAATACCAAATATAATACCTCGGGCTTACACGCCCGAGAGGGTTTCTGTAAAGTTTGATCAAAATTGGACAAAGGGGCGTGGCACCTCCCATTCTCAACACTTATCGGAGATAAAGTTGTAAAGCTTGGAACATTGATGTGCATTGTAATTCCTGAGCACGGGCAAAGCCGGGTGGGTACAGCTATCTATACATATAATAAAACTGTGGGTATTTTCTTTGTCAGTTAAAAACTTGAAAACTACAGGACAGATTTCGATGAAACTTTTTGTAAAATGTTCCTTAAGACTGTGAGACTGCTATAGGCTTTACGGCCACGTCCTTAGGAAAAGTTTTTAGCCAAAATGTAATTTTTCTATTGAAAATAGATATACACATACATACACATATATACCTCGCATTTGAAAAGGGTTGATTTGTTTTCGCAGTGAGTGCTTTGGTCAGTTGTATATGTAGGTATATTATGATCGTATGCCCTGCGCGATGCCGGATGGGGATGGGGTGCGTGCTGCAGTATGGCATTGGGTAGGTATATTAATAATCTTCATAAGAGAAGAGACGTATAATACAAAAAAAGTTTCATTTCAGAATTTCATTCTGATATGTGGTATGGTAACAGTGTAGGGTTGGGGTAGGTTGTTGTTTGGATTCCATAGGAAGAGGGAAACAAAGAAAAGGAAATGCAGTACAAACAATTAGCAAGATCATGGAGGGGAGGGCGATACAGAGGGTACACATTAAATCTATATCTATAGTTATAATACAACTGTAGGTATTTTCTTTGTCTCCTAAAAGCGGGAGAACTACTGGACAGATTTCAATGAAACGTTCAAAGTGTAATCATAAATGGACCAAATATAATTTTGTTTGTTTGCTAAAGGCGAGCGACGCAAGACGAGCACGGGTCAGCTAGTATAAATATAAAAGAAGAAAATCTGACTGTGAGGGTATACCAAATCTGTATACCAAATCCTGAGTTGGTATTCATTGCCATAAAAAAAAGCCGGACAATTGCGAGTATCACTCGCGCACCAAAAATTCCGTACTTGGCCTTGAAAACGTTAGTGTGTCATTTGTTTCTCGATTTGATCGACCCAGGTACAAAATTAAACTGTTTTTTGTATGAAGGAAGATATTTTGTTCACAAAATTTCTACAGAATCCAAAACCAGTCAATATGTATCGCTATCGTTCAATGTCGCTTAACTAGGGGTAATACCTGATGTTGTGTGCAAATTTCAGACTTCTACGACAATTATTTCCTCAGATAGACCTAGGAACAAAATTGGCTTATTGGGGTCGAACAGACATCGTAGCGAAAACAATAAAGTTCCTCCCTATGGAAACGTAACCTTAAAAACAAAGGATAAAAAATGTATAGATAGGTATACAAAAATCATAAAATTTAAAAGTTGTTTTATTTGCATTGCTTTGGTATTTTAATAATGGAAAAGTCATGAAAATATTGAGGGAGCTTACTCTTTGTAATAATGAGACGCATGTCCTTGTATGTCTATTAAAAACTTAATAGGGGTATTCACTATTCGGTGTACACACTTTTTCCAATCTCTTTTCTCTCTTTTCAACACTGAAGCAGTAATGACAAATTCAGTTCGACATTTTTAATTCGGTGTTTGTTCCAACTCTTACCTATGGTCATGACATGACTGTCATGAGGTTTGGATAATGACCGAAAGAATAAGATCGCGAATTCAAGCTGCCGAAATGAGATGTCTCCTTGTATTGCTGGTGTGACCCGTAGAGATCGCATTAGAAATACCAGAATACGTGAGAAACTCAATGTCGAACAGCTACTTCTCCGAACGGAGAGGTCCATCGTCCATGCTTCGGTGGTTTGGTCATGTTAAGCGCATGTCCCCAACCAGGATCGCACTACGTGCTATGGAATCCGTACCATCGGGCAGGCGTCCTCTAGGGAGACCCCAGTTTCTATAAGAAACTGCCAGTCAAACAAGAGTTAACTACGAGACAACATCAGGACCAGCCCCAAAATTATGAAGATGCAAATGACGCTTTTTTTATGTTTACAAATATTTTTTATCCTTAAATTTCCATAACTTTTTCAATATAATTTTTAATTAATTTGTTAAATAAATGAATTATTTTTTTTTTATTACTTTTTCCAAAGTTATACTGACTTTTATTTTCCTAAAAAATTCCAATAGTTGGCAATAATAATTATTATTCGGAGTAAAAATCAACCAAGTCATTCTATTTTTTTTTTTTTTTTTTTTTTAAATTTTTTCGAAAAGTTTTGAATTGCAGTTTGTAAAATTTATATCATTAAACAGTTTTAAGAATAAACTATATAACTATATATTTTATATAAACTATAAAACCTACTAACGCTCTGAAACCTATAAATGGACAACAAATCATGAAAATTGGATATATATAGTTAAAGGATCTGGCCCATAGGTTGATGGTTGTGCGTCGCGAAGAATAAAGCAACTTTAAATTTATAGTCGAAAAGTACATCAGAATATCGGCTTTGCAGGGCGGTGAAAAGTCATCATTACCACCACATGATTCCCATATACACAAAGGGACTCGGCAGTCTGAAGATCACGTTGCGATCAGCGTTGCCACTAAAATCTAAAGCCAATGTAGTACGTTGGCCAACAAAATGTAGCATTTTTAAGCAAAATGTAGTACCATAATGAGTTTTTGTTTTTATTGATTTTGTCGCGTATGTCTGTGAAAAAAGTGGGCATGTGAAGCTTTAATAGAGCTTAGTATACTTAATGG
Organism: Cheilosia scutellata; assembly: GCA_955612985.1. Taxonomy (NCBI): domain Eukaryota; kingdom Metazoa; phylum Arthropoda; class Insecta; order Diptera; family Syrphidae; genus Cheilosia; species Cheilosia scutellata. Next base: position 41,437,538 of record OY015311.1, on the reverse strand, counting down.
CAAGATTTTGCAGACATTCGATGAAGATGAATGTAGGCTGTGCCTACTGCATCCTTTGAAAATAGACATTGGACAGTTTTTCACTTACCCCGCTAAGAGGTCTACTGACTACTGATGACTGATGTGTCAACCGAAACCTCGATTGACACATCAGTATAGTCTCAAAAACTATAAAAGAACATTTTTGTTTTACTAGTTGTTTGGCAATATGTAATTTGGCAAAAGCACCAATTCAAGTTTTGGCAAAGGAAGTTGGTTTTGTCCGACAACATTTGCCTTAATATGGCAGAGTTGAATGCAGTACTACATTACGCAAACAATTTCAGAACACAGAACAGAGAACAGTATGATGCTGTTTTTAATTGTTATTGTTCGGTATCCGAAGCCACGTTCAAAAACCGATCCATATTTGCAGTTGCTTGCAGGTGCAGCCCAAGAAAAACAATCAACAAAAATTTTAATTGACGATCAGTTGTCTGAATTCTGGCAGGATATACCCTGCTCTGTCAACCCGTTAACCTAAGACCTAAGGCCAGCGTTACCGATGGACAATATGAAAATGTCTCCAAAAAATGTCGCCCGGCCCAAAAAATGCGTCCCACCCAATTTAACGAAAAAAAAACTTCTTTCAGGTTTAAATTACATATATAGTTTATTAAAAAAAAAATGAGAATTTATTTTCTAAATGAAATAAATGTTAAGTAAAAAAAAAAAAACAAATAAAGAAAAAATAACAGTTCATGTAGAGAGTTCTTCTATGTAGCGTGTGCGTTAGTCTCGCAAAAACTCAAAAATGGCTAAATCGATTTGAATGATTCTTCTTTTGTTTTGTTGGTCTTTAATCAGGGGTGGCTTAGAAAATTCGGAAAACAACAAATGAAAAGCCGGCAAATCCAAAAAATTTTAATTTCCATTTTGTATGGGAATATACCACCACTGAGCTGTGGGATGAACCAAACGTAATGTTACGGTGCCCAAATTAGAGATTGAGCTCAAATATTGAGAAATTCTTTGTTATTGACCTGAAGGTGTTTCTGTGAGATTTGGTAAAATTTGGATGAGGGGCGTGGCACCTCCCATGCAAAAAAACTGGATTTCAAAAGTTATAAGACTGTAAACATTGATGCGCATTGTCAACACAAATTAGATTAGGGTGCGATTGGAAATCGGGAATGGCACGAGCCATAGAAGTTATTTAAAACTTATAGCTTTAGCTTTGAAATTTGGTAAATTGACCTAAATTTGTATATGTAAATAAAAGGCATTGAATGCATTTGAATACGAACGAGTTTCAGTTAATCACCAAAGGAAACTTAAACTGTAGACAGTGCGCCCAATATTGCCGATCTCAATGAACTGGAGTTGGAAGGTTGATTGGGATTCATAATCGCAGAGATAAGTTTTAGGTGTTACGAAGTTCACCGGGTTATCTATAGTAGATATGCAAACATGCGAAAAGTTATTAAAGAAGAAAACACACGCAAATATGTATTTCTTTTTTTCAAAATTGTTGGGTGTTATTTAAGAAATAAATTGAAGTTTTGAAAATGCGTCCCAATGTCGCCTGAATTTGTGAAAGGGGACCAAGAAACGCTTATTTCGAATTGGGGTCGCCACGCGTCCCGACAGAAGAAAAGTCGCCCATCGGTAACAGTGCCTAAGGCCTGTCTGAATTCTGCTGATAGACAGAGACAAATACTTCGTATCGTACGTAAATGGAAGCATTCAGCTGAAGCAATTGCATTTACTTTAGAATGATGCAAAGTTTCTATATTTATTTATTTAGTTATAAAAGCAAAAGTGGGAAAATTTACAAAAGAAAAGTTTTTCGAAAAGAGTAAAATGGTTAGGCGGAGCTTAACAAATGTAGTACTTTGGGGTAAAGATGTAGTATGTAGTACAGCGTTGAAAAATCAAGCAAATATGTAACACAGTACTACATATGTAGTACAAGTGGTAACGCTGGTTGCGATAGACGCCCAGCAACCCGTCTTAAATGTCCGAAAGTTCCCTAGTGATCCTCTCAAGAAGCATATCACCAGCATTAAGTGAAGATGATCAGTGGAAGTGGTATGCTGGATTTCACTAGTGTCGGCTGGCACATGCAGCCAAGAACGCTGCTTATCAATTGATGCTGCCGACCAGAGCTGCTACGTGGGCGAGCTCTACGGACAAAAAAGACTTCGGGTGATCGGTTGAATCTATTGAGTGACGCTACTGCTGAGCAAGGCTTGAAAGTTCTACCAGCCAGAGGGTAAAAAGATCTTCCTGAACAAAAGTCCGCCGAGATGAGCATAGGAATGCGATGTTAGATCCACATTCGATGTTGAGACTGAAAGGTCATTCAGCGGTGGACTCAAGGACAAGGATGCGCTGGTGCGTTATTGTTTATGCACTCCACGTGACCTAGCTACCTTAGGTGTTGCATTTGAAGCTTTTTGGTCAGGTCAACGTCGCTGTATAGCCCATAAAATTCTTTGTTGAATCTTCTCCTCCACTCTCTATTGATGCAAACTAGATCGAAAACCACCTGAGGGTTCCAAGAGGTTTTCATTTGATTTTGACAAGTCCATGCTCTAGGATCACACAGAACCGAAATATGATTACGGTCTTGAAAAATATATCCATAGGTCCAACTTATTTCATTTTGCAAGTAGCCACAAACTCTTTACAAAACACCCCTAATCCTTTTACCGTCGCTAATAACTCCTGCCCCAAATAAAATTTCCAAAATCAGGAAAACCTATTTTATTTATTTCTTATTATAGAGTATAGAATTTAAAATCGATCGGATAAAAATTAATAATTATCCCTTACAAAATTTAACCCACTTTTCCCCTTTTTGAGGTGAATTTCCCCAAATCGCTTCTAAGTTCTAACTCTAAGTGTTCATTTTGCCCATAGAAGGAAATATGCTTCAAAATATATGCTTCCTAACTCTTGTAGTTTGCGCTCAGGATCACCAACAGTGGTTGTCAGGACAAACTGTTTTATATATGAGCTTGGAGGCAGCCATCTATCACTGCCTTTAATCTATATTTAATTTTTTATAAACTACAATCGTAACTCTGTCTCTGTGTTACCATTAATAATTTTCTTGTTCTTCATCATTGCCAAATATCCCGTATTCTAGCGTTCCAAATGATACCATCATTTTATATGACAGAACTGACCTAATGTGCAATACTGTCAGGATATTTTTGATAATATTTTCGCACAGTTGGCACAACATGCCATAAAGCACTACCCAATTTGGAGCTTTATTAATTTAACTGTGCCATCCACTCTGGTAATATTTGCATTTACGGACTTTTATGATGCTTTAAAACAGAACTACAGCTTGTATTCTAAATATATAAAATCTTATACAGTCCAGATTAAAAGCTCTATTCAGACTTGTTTTATAGCTCATCGTTACGTTACGATTACGAGTTGGTGCTTCAGTGGTTGCCCCAGTTTAGTAGCTTTCGAACATAAATTAGAATTTCAAAATAATTTGCGAGCAAAAATCCGGAATCCAAAACACTATCATCTAAAGCTGCAGCAACCTACCGTAAAAAAAAACTATATCTTTAAACAACAACAACTAAAATATCAAAAAGCATTTTGCCTGTTGTATGGTTGGGAAATTTTATAATCTTAAGGATTATATTTGAGTTTAGAATCGAGATTTTATGTTTACTCTGGTTTGGCGACATTCACTGACCAAACTGGCCAAAACACTATTTTAATTAGACGTTTCCACAGGGTTGTGGATTTTACCAAATTGCCATTTTGCCTCCTATCCTTATGGCGTACTCAAATTTTAAGTATGGCTGGGTGCATACAGCATACAAGCTTCGCACGCATGAAGTGTATTCAAATAAAATTGCGTTAGTTTAAGGTGGTTTTCAAACATCAAATACTTATAATATTTTAATTTGTAATTCGCTGTGCACTGTACTGCACTTGCACACCATGTCCATCAACAGATATAGATGCCACCATGGATACCTGCAGATGTGAAAATCATGGTTGAGTACCTACGAGGTTGCCTTTGGAACTTTCCATTCGACCTCGATGTACTTTCATTTCTATATGTGGCAAAGCACCATATTGGGGATATTTTCCGTCATCCACAACGTTGAGGGAAATTCAAAATATAGAAACGTTTCAAGAGCCGAAGAATTGAGTTTTGTCGATGTCGAGCTATGTATGTGGCGGGGAAATGTTTGAGCAGGTCTTTGATACCATTTGTAGCAGGGTTACCAAATGCCTAACCGCGTAATGATTAAATACGTTTCGATAGTTCTGACTTATGGCACTAGCACTATGCATGTGCACTGTGCAGGTTGGAGTGGCTTACATTTACAGGGTCACTGAAGCTACCTGCCAATTTTACTTTCATTTCTGAACATACTTCCGGCTTATGGAAGGCACGCTTTACCATATTGTCTAAGCAAAAAAAAAAAGCAATGTATTGTCGACATTAAAAATTCAAAAACGAACTAGGACATCATCTTAAAAACACATTAGTGTGTACTAGAGGAGCACAGCCTACACGAAAGTACGTCTGGTAACGGACTTAGTGTAATTGGCGTACTATTGGATAGACCTCCCTTCCACAATCCATCAAAGCTGCGTTTTTTAGAGCAGCTTGAGATGACTTGGTGGAGAGCATCCAGAATTTAAAAAAAAAAAAAAATTTGTAGTTTTTTAAGTTTATTTGAACAATCAAAATTGTTAATATTTGAAGTGGAAAAAATAAACAAAAAATCACGATTTGGATAGATGCATGCATGATTGATGAATGGAGGTATAGAAACGGAAGCTGCTACAATGGGTTTAGCGGGAGGGCAAAACCAAGTGCATGCTGCCAACAAGAAACAATAATACTAGAAACATCGAAGTTGAAAGGAAGAATAACTCTTGCCAATTGCCGCATCTGAGAAGCCAAGACTAGAAGAGCTCTATCCCAAAGAACTGAGGAGATTCTATATAAGACCTTCACCTTCCTCATCCTATAGTCCTATTTTATGGCACAGGACATTATTTAAAGATATATTGTTCATTAATTGTTCGGCCTGTGTGCGTTGACTTTGGAGGAGCAGATTAGTCTCCTGGAAATTACGCCAGAGGAAATAACGCAAATTTGTTTATACAAAAGTCTGACCTTTTTTCCTAGGAAAAAAAGGCAGACTTTTCTGGCTATCTTTCGGAAATTTTCGAGTCTTCTTTCCAAAAAGTTTTCTGGTGTTTTTTCCATTTCTGATGCTGCCCCCTTCAACCCCCCCTGCTTGGGGTCACTATAGGATTTGGAGTGGGTACGATGTTTTTTGCATGTGAAGTTCGATAAATTTCAAATAAATAACATTTTCTGACGTTTTTTCCAAAACTAGTTTGGAAATTAGGCCAGAATACGAGTTGCCTATGTTTATTGTCGGGCTTAATTTCCATTTTACTTTCTGGTGCTTTTTCCACATCTGTCTGGCATAATTTCCTAATTTCTGGCATATTTTCCAAACATAATTCTGATATTTTTTCCAAATTCGAAAACAAAAACATTTTCTGGAAAATGCTAAAAAACCTTGCGTAATTTCATCTGTGGTAATTTCCGGGAGCCGGAGATTAAACGTGCCGAGCTGCACAGCCACATCGAGCTAGTAAAAAAAACACTGCACATCAGTCGTTTTCGATGGCTCGTACAAGTGAACTGGCCCGAAGAGTCTTCGAGTCTAAGCTCTAAGAAAGACTACATCGACTTATGGAGCGTGCTCAAGTAGAAGAGGATCTTAACCGACTCAGAGTGAACATCTTAATGCGGTTAGTTAAGGACCGATCTAACGGGGAAGGCATGTTAGTTGAGGTATTGATTCCCTCCGAACTATAGAGTTGCCTAAGTTATCTTCTTCTTATCGATGAAATATATCTGTCCTTCCCTTGTTTTCTTATATCAGATGCATCATTTGTAGTTGATTATGGTATGTATCCTCATATCACGCTTAGTCTATTATTCCAAGTATTATTTACCTACGCCTTGTTACGGATGTAGCATGCCGGTCCCAAGCCCGAGTAAAGGAGGAGGAAGGGTCTGAGGTAACGGTTAGCCTATCCTCAATAAAACCAAACGTTAGTGTATTCTAACCCACAGGAGCCAGTGGTTAACACTCAAACATGATATGAATGGCCGGGGCACGGATTCTGGAGGCCCCAACATTCATACCCAAACCCACAAGCGACTCATGCGGCTCTATGTCCAATTCACTCGGCAGATTGAGCATGAGACAAGCTGTGGCTCACTGCACTGCCACTGAAGGTAAGATTCGGGATACCCTCATGGTTGAACAGGCTCCTGAAGAGGCGGGCCTTGAGCTGCGCCTGTCTAAGGGACAGCGGAAGAAGAAAAGGAAGAAGCTGTTGGATCTTTGGCGCAAAGATGCTTTATCTACTGAAGGCGCAAGCACTTCTTTCAGCTCTTCGGCGGTGCCTTTGAAAAGGAACAGGTCGGTGGAGGTCTCACCAACTGAAACTAACCAACCCCTTTAATCGGGCATTGCCTCCTCTTCTGACGACCCGAAAAGCAAGAAGAAAAGCTCAAAAAGAGAATAAACTCCCCTCAAGTCTGTGAGTCTGTTCGTGCACAGTCTCAAAATGAAACCGGTGCTACTATACCAGCAATGGAAGTAGTACTGGCTGACGGAAACCGGACGTTGCGAGTGCACCTACAGGCGAGAGCTCCCGAGGCTCTCCAATCGTTGGAGCTACCCGTGAACTCGTAATGAATGATGAAGGTGCTGAAATCAACTCAGGTTGCAGTACTCAACAGAACAGCAGAGATGTGAGATAAGAGGCTGTCCTATAAGGATGCCGCTGTCTCCTCTCTATCAGTTCGTATGGGGAAAGCAGGCAATAATAATAGCATGAGTGATGCAGAGTGCAAACACTGAAAAGCCCATCTTTTGGAGCTTGCCGCGGCAACAAATGCTTATATCCAGATTGAGAGCTGTGAGTTCAAGGACGGATCCTTCATGGTGAAGACCTCCTCGCAGCAAACCTCTGAATGGGTCAGCAGTATGATGCCGAAGATCCCTCCCCACGGGACCACAATTTTTGAGGTCTACAAGCTCACGCGTACTGTCTGCTGGATCCCTGGGAAACTGGAGAAATCGGCGGATGAGCTAAAGCGTTTGCATGCCCAGAATTCTGATCTCGACAAAAAAGCCTGGATTGTCCGTTCTCACAGGCAGAGTAAAAACCGTCACGATGAAGATGGTAGCTCTCTTGTTGTGAGCATAGACATGGCTTCTGCCGAGGTCATCATAAGTTTTGGTACGACATGCGTCCCTATATGTATCTTGGTAGGATTAAATTCCATTTCCATGTCAAGTAGTGCTAATAATGGTCGTAACCCAGAGTTTACATCCATTTTGTTTACTCAGATTAAACTACAGGTACAGCACTGCAAGGCTGCTACCGCTCTACTAAGTAGGATGTTTGCTGTCAGTAGGACAAAAAACCGCATAACATCCATCTAGGAACCATGGGTGTGGATAAATCGCATCTGTGGCCTTGGTGAGCTGAGCGGTTCATACAACGTTATTTACGATAAACTGTCCGAGAGACCTAGGACATGTCTTGTTGTATCGAAATCCCTCACGGCAATTGGGAAACCTTCATCTTTCTTCGAAAGACGGGAAAACTAGGTACAGTAAAGTAAGGTGTCTGTTTGGCAGTACAATGGACCAGTAGTTGTGTCTGAGTGCTCCATCGGATAGCAGCAACCTCCGACAAAAGAAGAAAAATTCCAAGTTGGAACTAATAGGCGGCTAAGAGACGAGTATAAGTCAGGAACCAGTACATATCGTACTTTTCCACCCCAAATCGAAAGTACTTGCATTTAGAGACCTACACCACACAGCCTTCCCTAAATAGATTGCAGTTCCGTTCTTAAGCTTAGGTCCATACTATATTCTTCTTAATTGTAGCTAGCCCTGGAACTCAAACTCAAATAATGTACTCTCACTGCAACGCACATCAGGTCGCGAATATATGGCAACTCATTTGAAAATAATAATCCCCTTACCCTCTATAGTTGTGTTAGCAGAAGGGAAAAGCTTACACATCGCAACACTTCCCCATGAACGGTGATTCGGTGATGAAATCTCTAAGACCACCAAGTATACCAGCTACAGATCACATACCCATCTTCCGCACCCTCAACCCTCATATACAGTTGTATTCATTATAATTTTGAATGTTCCCAGTGAAAGCTATTCAACTCCTGCCAAAGTTTACCAAAGGTATCTGGAAATCAATATTCTACTCGATTATAGCTTCGAGCGGTAACGCTACAACTATGTAGACGTAGTACTGTAGAGTGAAGCGCACACGGATACCTATGTTAAAATATTTTTATGTGACAGAAAGTGCTTTACAATTTCATCAGGTAATGGCTTTATTTTGTTGAATGAGGAGCAGGAATAAATAGGTTTTCCCCGTGATTAGACAGAGATTGATAGAGTTGCTTTTACTAAGGAATTTAAGTGCATCCAATTCGATAAGTGGCACTTAATCGATTATTGAACTTTGTTCTATGTATGTCAGTGGATATTAGCATGAAGGCGATTAAAATTTATTCCTGTCCAAAGTGTGATTATGTACAATTTATGTGGTCTAGGTTAAATATTACATAAGCTCTATGTGGCCAATGACCAGCCCTGGACCTGGTACTGCAAATAAGTCGGAACTTAAACGCCTACATTATTCAAACCGATCGCACCAGGACACTTTGTTAGAAATTATGAGCAACTTAAAGACGAATGAAATTTTGTGAGAGGACTATTTTTCTTACCGTCGTCAAGTTGGTATTGAAAATTAGCTATATCGATCGAGGATATCTGATACCTCCCATACTAACCCAATATTAGACTCATGTGCGCATGACTTATATCCTTGTATGCAGTGTAGGGTAACAGAGCATCGGCCAGGCCAATAATAACACCTTCTTCTTCAGCCGTTCGGAATCGGCATAAAATTGTAGATCCCTTCCATTCGTCCCAAAAATAGAAACTCACACAAACGAATGGTTGCGAGAAGCTAGGCCTTGGGTGTCTACCGCCTGTTGCGCCGCCTATTTATTTTTTTTTTTCTGCATTTTCTCCTCGAAAAAGTTCAAGCCGATCTTTCCTGACCTTATATTCAGAACCAAATTTTTCTGATTTGGAAATGTACGTTCTCCCCGGTAGGCGTTTCCAAAACAGCCTTCATCTCCATTAAGGATGCTGAATGTTCTTTCAATGGACATTACAGTGCTCTCGTAGTATATTTGTCTTATTTCCAATAAAATAGGACATGCCGACAGGAAATTGTATATATCTTCGCGTAGGTACAGCAAGATTACAAATACCACATAATATAGGGAGATCCTCTCTGTGTGGGTTGAAATAAAGATTAAGCAGTTCACCTCTGGTTTTAAAAATAGTTGAAATGCTAGTTTTACGCTTTTATCTTGAAAATAGCTTTTCTCCATTAAGTCATAATTCAATTTATTGTAGATCTATCTTTCTCTTTGAATTCTTCTCTAAACTTGATGTCCATTTTTCGTAAGAAATCGTATAAAATCATTCTCCAACTATTTACATTGTCCAGCGTTAAAATTAGCTCCAAGTTGTATTTTCTTGCTAAATGGGTCCACTTTTTAAAGAAAAGAGTTTTTGTCTACTGTAAGCCTTTTCAGTTGGGTGGCTGACTGGGTCATTGCTTTTCAAGAAAAATCTAAGCAACTTTTCAACTTCCTCATGCTGTTTACATCCCCAAAATTGCGCTGCATAAAACATCACAGATCTCGATGTCGCTTCAAACAATTTAAACTTAGCACTAGAGCTGAGAGTTATTGTGCTCAGGTCCTCCATGTTGAATTTAGAGCAGTCTTGGCTACTTCTAGTTTCTTGGCCAAATGTCTCTTCAGGTTGAAGTTTGAAGCTATTTTCATGCTTATCGTATTCCCTCACAATTTCGATCTCCTGTCCAGCAAAGTACCGGCGTTCCTTGTGGCATTAGCGACCAGCATAGCCTTAGACTTACATATATTAACAGTCAAATTACATTTCGCGCAATATTTTTCAAGGGCTAATATCATTTGCCTTAGTCCTTGAGGGGAGTCCGAAATCATGACTATATCATCAGCATACATAAGAACTCTGATTCGACGCCCACACCAGAAAACGCCTCCACAAAGCTCATCGTGTAGATCATTCAAAAACAAGATGAATAAAAGTGTACTCAAAATACAGCCTTGCTTTACACCCATTTTTGTTGGAAACCAATCAGAAAGGTATTCGCCATTCCATACTGCGGATTCTGTTTCCATATATAATTTCCTTAGAATATTCAATATCTTTGATGATATCCCCATAACGGAGAGTTTGTAAAAGAGCGACTCGTCGATGGAGTCAAAGGCAGCTCTTAAATCCACAAAGAATGCATATCAATTCTTGCTCCTTTCCTGTTAAGCATGAGCAATATTTATTAGAACAAATATCTTGCCAATAGTTGAATGATTTTTTTTTTAAATCCTGCTTGAAAGTCATTGAGCAGGTTAGAGTTTTCAACCCAAGTTATAATTCGGACGTACAGAATTGCGGAAAATATTTTTAAAGAGCAGTTAAGGAAGGATGCCTTTAAGGTACAAAAATTATGCCTTTAAGGTACAAAAATGTGCCTTAAAGGCATAAGAGTCTGATCGAACTGCAATAGGAAAAGTCCGTCCATTAATTGCTCGAATACCTAGCTTTCGAAAAACATTTAGGATTTCTCATTTCTTGCAGATGAGGACTCTTCAATGAGTTTAGCAAAGTACATATTTTTATTGCACAGGCAGATACTTTTAAATTTTTTGTTAGCTTCTAAAAATAATTGCCTGAAGATATCGGCTCCAGATCTACGGGCCAGTTTTAAAAGTTTGAATGTTGTTTTCCTAGCTTTTTCGCATTCTTTATTGTACCATTTATTTTTATTTTTTTTTTGTCGAGTTATATGCAAAACCAATTTAGGTATATTTAGTCGTGTTGCTGATGATGGGCGGTAAACTGCTTGAAATGCATTCAAAGTTGTTCGACTGATTAAAAATAAAGAATATGTTTTTAAATGAAAAAACAGAAAACTCAGTTTAATGTGTGTTTTATCTTATAATAGTGTTTAATTGACAGTTGGGTAATCGGTTCAAGGGTGCGTTCACACTGTAAGTTTGAAGTTGTCAATTTGCCAATGAAAGACCCTTTATAACTTCAAAAATTGGCCCGGAACATAGGAAGCAGCTTGTATAATTCTGGGTCGCCTCAGTCGGGCACTTGCATTCTTTGTCTTCTGAACGAAACATTTTTTAAAAACCTATCGTCCAGTTATATTATTATAACTTGTAACATAGCCAAGTTAACAGTTGGGAGTTAAAATGTTAACCCTACCCTCAATAGTACGACATGACTTTGGGTACCTATATTTTACAGCCTTCATTGTTTTCATTAATTTTTAATTCCACCATTATTGTGTCAATGCAAGTCCTATCGCAATTTCAAATTTGTATGTCACTCTCGCACAAGTCCTTTTATTTTCCGCAAAAAGAAAAGCTTCATTAAGATTTGCACTCAAAAAATCCAAATGCTCAATGTAATGTTTGAGATTTGATTTAAGGGAATAAGTGCCTATTTCCGCCGTGCTATCCCCAAATCCCGTTCAAACACTCTCCAGATTTAAAAAGCAATTTACAATTAAAAAAAAAAACGAACAAAATAAAAATCTTGTCTTCCTCGACCGCAACAGCAAAAAGGACAGCAACAAAAAAATATCACCCCAATATTGTCAATGTGGCAAACAGCATCCAGCAAGTCTCGCTGCTATAAAAATGTCCTTGGATACACAACCGCAAAATACATAAAAAAAAACGAACAAAAAATAAAAAAACACATAACAACTCAACATTAATTCCAAAAGAAGAAACGGAAGCAAAACGTGCAACCCACCCAACTATAACGCTTACAGAAAATCTGTGCGCCTGTGTAAATTAAGCCATCCAACAAATACCATAACATTTTATAGGATTAAGTTTACACTACATAAATTTTGTTAGAGAAAAATAAAATTAGCCGCGCCACCCTCGTTGCGCTCCAGCCGGTTTTCACAGGCTAATCGTCCTCGAAATTCTGCTTGGTCCACTAGCTCTTTGCAGCAGGACTACGAGATGAAACAGAGCCAAATTCTGCATCGTTCTTCGCTTCACATATTCCACTGTAGTTAGCGGTTCATGGTGATTCGGTGATGTGGTTAAATGTAGAAATGGCGAAGAATAACAAGACTCTAAAATAGAAAACAAGTGGTGTAAGTCAACAAGGATACATTGCTCTATTCGAGCGAATTTGCATATACCAATTCGCCATTTTGTCCCATGCCGTAACACACTCGACAAAATTCTCACGAACGGCTTCAGTTACTACTCTGTCATGTCCATGCTGATGGCAAATCATAATAGAAAGGACTGTTAGACCGAAGTATGCTCGAAATGGAAATGAATCCTTTTCTTCTTGGCTGTAGCGTAAAGTTCCTTTCATTTCGCTTAACTACGGGTTCAGGTCTAGGGGAAATTAAAGTAGGTAACTAGCAGCCATTGATAATAGGGTGTGCTGTTCGCCTCTCCCATTGCCGTTGTCAGGACTCGCATTAATTTATGTAATTTAAAATAAGCTTTCCCGAAGAACTTAATGACAACCCTTACTGGGATTTTACATTTTTTTTTTATTTTTTCGTTCGGTCGTCAGTAGTTGCTGTCTTATGTTACTTGCGAAGGCAGCCTCTGTTCGGAGATGAAGTACCCTTCTGCTGTGACGAGCGCGTCACTGAATTGATCTACAGGTCCTTTTCGATGGGGATGGACACGCTGTCTATACAAGGATACTACCCACTTGAGCTCAAGTTTAAATTTATTTCAATGAAGTGCTGACAAATTTGTTAAAGTTTCTTGAACCGGGCGGGGTGAGGAACTGCAAAAGTTGCCTTTTCGCATGTTCTATAGGTTGGTAAGTTGGTTGCGTAGGATGTCTATTTAGAGGAACTTGTTTTAAATAAATTTCTGAGCGGTAATCACATATAATTGGTAAGCTTAAAAATTACTTACAGACCAGGAACTTTAATATAGCTTTGATCAAATTTTCCTCAACACTTTTGTCATGTTGTCGGTAGGCTTGGAGGTTATTGACTATTGTATACTTGTGTGTTTAAAGGTGCATCATGTACAGATAGTCAGTCCATTTAATAAGTTTGATATTTATGCACTACAGCCACTTAAGGAGCTACCGTATGATTAGAAAGACTTACCTTGTTGCTACTCATATGCAACAAGGTAAGTCACCTACAAAACGGAGCTGCAGAAAAGAGAGAAAGTGACTCGTAACCAGCGTTACGATCTACTGCATTTTTTTCAAAATTTAAATCTACTGCCACCAAATCAAATCTACTGCATTTTTGTAAAAGCTTAATTGATGAAGCCAAATCCAAAATAGTAAAATACAAAGAGTAATACAAGCCAATTTGAGAAACTGAGTTTTTCAGGTTTAATTTCGTCGAAGGAAACTGTTTTCTTCAAAATATGCTTCAAGTGCTAAACACAATTTATTATTTTCATTGATGGATACAATTCCTACTTATACAACTTCAGGACGCAGATTCCGAACAAATATTTTGAATATTCCTCTGAACAATTTTATAGGATTAATGCCTCTGTAATGTCCGGCAATATCAGTGGAGCAAAGGTAAAACTTCTTATTGAAAATAAAGACTTATTTTATCTTGGGTGTACATACAAGTACATAACACTCTTTGCATCTATATGCCTCGGCAGCGTGTAAAAAACTACATTTTTACTATTTATTATAAAAAAATAAAAAATATATAATCATTTTCCCGAAACGGATTGGGGCTTATTGCCCCAATCCGTTTCGTTTGTATTTTTGTATTGAAATACATACATTATACATAATAAAAAACAATTAAATTTTAAATATTTTTCACACACGATGACTTTTCGTTTAGAGTGTCCTTAAACAGATTCAACAGCAGTGAAATTCACTGCAACATTATTTTAACCTTTTATATTTCGAAAAGCCTGACTCTGTTAAAGAAATAAACGACTTCCTACCTAATCGATGCGCTAAACAAATTATATTTATTTTTCTCATATATGTTAAACTTATTACTTCATCAAAAAAATAAAAAAATAAATAGTAGTAGTAGTAGTAGTAGTAGTAGTAGTAGTAGCATGAAATTTTTACCATGGAGGACACATTATATGAAAATGATTTTAAGATATTGGGGCACTTCAGATTGCGCCCTAAAGGGGTAAAGGGGGGGGGTCAAATTTTTATTTTTCATCCGATTGACTTCAAACTCGGTTTGTGTACTCTATGTAAAATAAAGAAAACTATTTTCTTCGATTTTGGAAATTCAACTCTTAAAGGGGTAAAAAGGGGGTCAAAGTTTAAAGTCAAATATACATAGGTATACATTTTAATGTATTGTGGTATAAAATATATTGAGACAGGGGCGGACTAAGAAGCAATGGCACCCGGGGCAGTAAAGCAAGCTTACACCCCTTACAAATTTTAGGAATAAACATGAACAAACATTGACCCCCCTTTTACCACTTTAGGGCGCAATCTGAAGTGCCTCAATATCTTAAAATCATTTTCATATAATGTGTCCTCCATGGTAAAAAGTTCATGCTTTCATCACAAAGTGCACAATTGTTATACAATTTTATACTATGCCGCCTCACTATGTGTATTTAATGGGGATTGGGGTCTGGCCAATGGTGCAAATTGGACGGTCGGAAATCTCGCACTTCAAAGGTTGTCCTTATTCCTTAATTGAGGGCCAAATGAGAGATAAACCCATAGTGGTAAACAAACGATAGTGAAGTGATAGTGGTGCAAATTGTGGAGGTTTGTACCTTTATAACTTTGTTTGTGAATTGCGCTCCGTCAGTCCACAGAATGTTCTTGAGGAAGTGTCCGTACCGGTGCTAAATGGGAAGGGTGTAACCTATTACTCTGGAGAGTTCTGGGAAGTTCCAATTGCACAGCTTGTCTTCGGACCTGACTAAGGGCTTGACTTCCACAGCACGCAAAATCCCACCCTCAATTTCTGCCGCCACCGCTGGGTCTGAACGTAGTTTTTTTTATTTCGAGGAGCTCACCCGGTATCAACAAGGCGCTGATACGCATCAGTACCCGGCTACGATTTGGGTATCGGCCGGCCGGCGTTGGACTCCTATCTTGCCAACGAAGCGTTTCCGTTTACAAACACTATGTCCGCGTAATCACGTTTTGAATACGTTTTGTGGAGATCAACTTATCAATGTTAAGCTTTTTTTCATATTCGACAATTAACTATTAACCATTGCTCATGATTACGCTAGTTTATTATTCTGACTTAATTTTGTTTGACCATTTTTTTTTTGACAAAAAACGGCTTTTACAACAACTTCTGTTGATCGTACGTAAAAAAGTTGCTTAACATAATTTTTAGAAAATTTATCAAGGATAAACATTTCATAAAAAAAAAAAATAAAAATTTATTAAGTAAAAATTTTGAGAAAAAAGAATTTTAAGTAAAAAAAATGTAACAACAAATTTTCAAAATGTTGAGTTTAAGGAGCCATAACTCTTTTGTAGCTGCACATATGTACCTTATGACTTGTATGCGCTTCTAAATTGTCTTTTTAAAATGCTCTAATAATTTAGAAGTTATAGCGTTTTAAGTGGTAACACCTACAAATTAGAGGTCACATGCTTTGAACGGGAAATATGGTGAAAATAGACCCCCCCTGGCATACAATTTTTTGTTCTACGGAACTTCAGGCATCTTCCCTTAAAGGATTATTCTGCTTAACTAGGACACCTTGTATATAGTTTTTTGTTCAAAGAATTCCTCGTAAGATTTGGAAGCAAGCCCCCCCGAAACAAAATCCTGGCTACGGCCCTGGGTTGAATTTAAACAATTCGTCGATAAAAATCAAATCGTATTTTAGAAATAAAAACAAATACGCTGCAATTTTATATCGAGGCTTGTCAACAGATAAAAAATCGTTTTAGTTTTAATTATGAAAAACTGAAGATGCAAAGTTAGTACCTATAGAAAGCAGTATACCCTCGATATTGCCTATTTTAAACTTGTTTCCTTTTTATGATTATGAAAAAGAAAAACTTAATAGCCAATCGAGATCTTTTGTTCAAAAGATCTTTTAGGAAAATATTTTGGTGTTTTAGATTATATTTTGGTTGGGTTTGCTTCAAGTGGAAAACTCGCTGGGTGAAACAAATATTTAGAACTATGTATGTAGGTTTATGTTAATTTTGCAGTGCAGCAGCAGAGCGAAAATGTTCAACCGTAAGTTTAGTTAAAAATAAACTAAGGAATAAGTTAAATACTGAAACTCTCGAAAATTAAATTTTTTGCAAGAAATTATATAATTTTAATAAGGAGTGTTGGGAACCTTCGGATTCACCAGGGCACTTGCAATATTTTAATGAATTCAATTTTACAGATGAACAATATTCCATGTTAATTAATATTAATGCATTTTTCTGTTTTTTTTTAAATACTCGTTTTTATTCATTTTGTATTGTTAATGTTTTTTTTTGTAATTTACCTTGGTTTTGTTTGAAAACAAAATCTACTGCAAAAAAATTCAATCTACTGCATTTTGTTAGATTAGAGAATCTACTGCGAAAAAATAGTCAAAAGGTGGCAACGCTGCTCGTAACTATAAGCTCTAGGAGAAAAAGAGCAGGGATAGACTTCGCCACCTAGGAGAAGAAAGAAAGATAAGAAGAAGCTCGTGGTCGTGAGTCGTGAACGAGGAAATAGAGAGTTGCTGCTCCGGATTTGCGAGACAAAAAAATAAGCAAGCACAAGAGAATTCCACCTGCATCCATAAAAACTCCAAAGACACAGCAATGTTGGAAAGTTCTAACAAAAGGTAAAATAACGTGTCAATGGAACGAGATTTGAACAGAGATGAACAAGAACATTTTGTAATAAAGTGACAGCCTGTCTGATATGGAAAGTCTGTTAAACGGCGAACACGACCTCAATCTGGACGATAAAAGGCAAGATTTCTGTCCACTCGACTAAAATAAAATGAGAATAGCAATATCTAAACTCAAATCGAAGAAGGCTGCTGGACCAGATGGCATGCTTGACGAACTATTAAGGCGGCATTATTCGACTTGTTGGAGGGCATATACCAACACCAACTCATCTCCAAGATATGGTTGGAAGAATGTTTGCCTGCGATGAAAGGACACCATCTAAACTTCAACTGTAGGTTTGTCTTTAATGCATTGCATACAAGATCATGTCTGCCGTACTGTGTGATATAAATTGAAGCCATTTGTCAACCAACTGATTGTAGCATATACGAGTGCGGTTTTAGGCCCTATAAGTACACAACCGGCCAAATATTCACACTATTGCAGACCATGGAGAAAGCCCAAGAAGTGCATATCGATGCTTACCATCTGTTCATCGATTTTAGGGCCGCAGATGACAGCCTGTATAGAGGTGAGCTATGTAGAGCCATATCTAGTTTTGGCATCATGATTTAGACAAGGTAACTCATTGTCTTGAAACGCCCTCAACATCATACTTGCGAAAATTGTACGAAACTTAGAGAGGCACCATTTTTCGCAAGTCTGTACAATTACTTGTATACGCGGATGACATTGGTAACATTGGCAGAACTTGAGCGAGTTGTCACTGGAACGTTTTGCTAATTTTGGGAAAGAAGCGGAAAAATAAGACTAGTAGTGAACGAGGTTAAAATTAAGTAGATACATATATCGAAAAATCGTGCGGAACGTGCAAATAGACAGTTGCGACTTTAAAAAAGTAAATGACTTTATCTAGAAATGGCATCATCTCAGAAATCAAGTGAAGTATTACACTTGCCATCGCTATTTCTATATGACCAAAGAAAGGCAATTGACTAGTAAGTGCTTGTCAAGTGTCAAGTGCTTTAGCATGATCTAAGCCTCAAAACTATCGGCATGCATAGCTGGTATACTACATCGGCCGGCAAGAGATGAGGCTATTAGATTATGCCGTAGCATCGTTTGATATCTTCAAGTCGCCTGGTACTGATGGAGTGTACACCAGCTCTGTTCCAACAGGGTATAAACTAGTTGCTTCCAGCTCTGGAGAAAATCTTCACTGCGTGTCTGGCACTGGCATAATATTCCTATACGGTTGGCGTAACTCCCTCGCTAAGAGTTTCAGTCCTATAAGCCTGTCTTGCTTCTTGCTGAAAATTTGGAGAGACTGGTCATGTCAAGATGGACGTGCGCAGGTTTGCACTGAGGATGTACCTACCCTCTATCTGAGATGCAACATGAATATCAGCATTGAAAATCCTGTGACACTGCGTTTCAAAATCTAGTTACTAGAATTAATTGCGCGCTCGATAGGAAAGAATACGCCATGGGCATTTTCAGCGACATAGAGGGCGCAGTAGCGCAGTGGTTAGTGTGCTGGACTACTGTGCGAGGGGTCCCAGGTTCGATCCCCGGAAAAACACAAATTACATCTTAAGGTTTTTTCACCTCTTGCGAACGTCTGACAAGCATTCGAGAGTATGATTGTCCTGAGAAAGCTTCTCAATTCAACCGTTCGGAGTCGGCATAAAATTGTAGGTCCCTTCCATTCGTCCCAAAAATAGAAACTCACACAAAACGAATGGTTACGAGAAGCTAGGCCTAGAGTGTCCACCGCCTGTTGCGCCACCTATTTATTTTTTTAGAGGGCGCTTTCGACGGCTACATGAAATTTGGCCCCAATGAAAAATGGCCCCAAACTGAAAATGAAAAACCACCCCAAAATTGGGGCTATTTTTCATAATGAAATAATACCCCAATTTCAAATATGAAAGAAGGCCCAAAAAAATGAAATAAGGCCCCAAATCTGACAGTAAGCCCAAGAAGGGGGGCAGCATGCCCCCCCATACGTTTTCGTTTTTCGTTTGGGGTCTTATTTCATTTCTTCTTTTGGGGTCTTATTTCATAATGAAATTTTACCCCAAACTGAAAAATGAAAAAAGGCACCAAAATATGAATTTTACACAATTTTCTGTTGTTGTTGCTTTTCATGTAAATTTTTGGGGTGATTTTTCATTTTCAGTTTGGGGCCATTTTTCATTGGGGCCAAATTTCATGTAGCCGCTTTCGACAATGCGATTTTTCACTGCATGTGTAACTCTGCTAGACAACACGAGGTAGATGAGACATTGGTTTTGTGGATCAGTGCAATGCTGATGAATAGAAATGTTAAGACAGGACAAGGCTGCACTAAAGGTGGTGTTCTGTCTTCACTGTTATGGTGCATGGTAGTTGACTCTCTGTTGCATACCCTAAATGGTTCAAACGTCTAAGCCATACTTTCTGTCGGATCATGTTTATAGACTGTCTGTGCTAATGTGCAGATGGCTCTAGATATGGTCGATCAATGGTGCATTTGGGTGCATTGGGAATGGGCTTTCGGTCAATCCTTTGAAAACTCAGGTTGTTCTCTTCACGAGACGGAGGATTTTAACCGGTCAAAATGCCAATGCGCTCCATCCGCCTTCCACATCCTTGGTCTTTTTGAATTCTTTGTTCAGTTTGCTTTGCCTGGATTTGAAGAAGGAGCTGTCACAACAAAATCTACGAGCTGTACTGCGACATGAACCTCATCAGAAAGGTTGGAATAAGTCGTCTGGGATAGCTAGGACATGGAGAGCAAATTGATACTAGCACGAGACTTCGAATTTAGCCCGGAGGAACAACGCAGTAGAGGAAAACTTCGTGTTAGCTAGCGCGCAAGAGGAAGTGACCTCAGCCAAATTGGAGTGCACAACAGGAGGTAGTTAGTTAAAAATCGAGCTAACTCGAGTAGTAGAATTTGTTGAGACCCAGAGGTCCACCCTAGACTGTAGCGTCACCTAAGTAAAATTACAGTTCAATCTCAAAACATTCTGTCTCTGTAATTATTCTCTAAAAACTTGTTTCCGCAACGGATATGCAATGGATTTTATTGGTTTCTTCCTTCTGTTAATGATGACGTGTCCATCGACGCATCAAATACAGCGTATTCTACATGGCTTCGTATTTCTGTGATGCATCGATCGAATAAAACAGCTTTTGACTGATTTTCACTTGTCCCAATGTTCTCAAACAAAAAAAGACTGTTACCACAAGTTACTAAATAGTTTCTCTAGGAGGAAGGCCCACTTAAATACAAGTGCTCTGATCAGAGCGGGCCACTTACAATAAATAAATCCTTCTTAACCATCTACTTAAAATTACCTACTTAAACTCCTAATTTTTAGGTAATCCAATAAAATCGCATTTAATGGATTTCAGTCTTTCAAAGTCCAGTATATATGTAGATACACCACAGCCAAACAGCTTTTTATAGCTTAATTCACATTAAGAAATACAAAACAGCAAATGTAAAAGTACGCGCACAAAGTCATAAAAAGTCGTATACTTTTAAATATACAGCCCTAATGATGCCTGCCATCAAATCAATAAAACCAACAGTTAAAATTTCAAATAGCTATACCAACCCACTCGTTGTTGGCTTAACCCATTATTGTCTCAAGCACAATGTTATGTTCTTATCCCAGCAACAAGTACAGCATAACATTGAATCGGAATCGTTTATCCCTGGCGGTGTCCTCTCGAAATCATTATATTTTTTTTCCAAAGAAACTCCTAAAACTTGAGTATAAATCTCCAGATAACAAGGACAAGAAGAAAAATAAACCAAAATAGCAATTTGTCATAAATATTATTCAGGCATAAAATCGTTATACTTCCCTGCATGCACACAGCCATACAGCCCAAAATACTTGTTCGTCCTAGCCTCTGGGACTGGGAACTGGTATACACTTTCACCATTCACCCACTGCTGTTAGACAGACAGTAACGTTTTGTTTCACTTTTCATGTCCCATTTTTTATTTTCATATTTTTTTTTTTTCTGGTTTAGAAAATAGCAACAGTCTTTCTCGCTCCGACTCTTTTTCTCGTTTCGAATTCTGCTTGTGTAAACAAAACTCATTAATTCCAAGACAAAGTTATCCATCCGTAAGACGAATATCATTTCGAATAAGTCATCCAGCATGGTGGATCAGGCGAGCACCTACCACCTACCGCCTTCCAACTCCGTCGCCGCCGCGCCGGTAAGGTAGGAGAGCATTCACTGACCTTTTTTTTTTTTTCAGATGGAGGGCAAAATGTTGTGAGGAGAAAAAAAAAACGTGAAAAATGACGAAGGATTCAGTGCAGAAAAATCCATCGCTTAAGGTAAGCAAGTATAGGTAGTATGATGTATGAACACAACGTAGGAGATTACTCCTATCTATCCATTCTCTAGTTTTATACATTGTTTTCGTCAAAAAAAAACAAGTAAAATATTCTTTTATTTATTATGCGCACAACAAACAAACAAAATGTGTTTTTAACAACAAAAAAAAAAAAAACAGGAAGATATGGGTTTACATCGAAATCGATGCGAATTTATAGTCATAACGGATGAACGACTTTCTTTTCACATTTCACATTATATAGGTAGGTATCCACAAATATTCTGGAGTCGGAGTGTGACCTAACGGGGGAAATTTATGGGAGCAGCGTATGTCGACTCTACTTGCTTGCTTCAATAAATATCTGGATCTGAATCTGGATCATGTTGTTTTGTGCGAGTGTTTCAGAATTTTGTTTTCATCGTTAAGTGGACAGATAGCTACATAATATAAAAAAAAAAACTTTGTGTAGGTACGGATACATACCTCACGTTCAGCTGTGGGAGGTATTTGTAAATCTCAGGACCGTAAAATCTCCATTACGAGAATTGACGTCAAAACAAATGTTATTGAATTTTGGCATGTGGGTAGTCGATAAGAGTGTCCTTTCATATGTCAACAAACGAATGAAGAAAGTCAATTGATATACAGTTGTTGTTGATTCCAAGAGCTTGGGTATATTTGCCTTACCTACCCAAGCCGGAATGGTTAATTTAAATTTTTTCCACAATCTGGTGGACAGTCAGTGCTCGATAAATAATTCAGCAATAAATAAAAAATAAACAGCTACGTATATAGACACCTAAGGAATAGCTTCTCAGGACCATTGAGTTTGTAATTTGTTGATGAATGGAAGGGACCTAGAATTTTATGCCGAAATCGGACGGTTGAATTGAGAAGCTTTTTGAGCACTGTTATACTCTCAGACGTAGTGGAAGAAATTTTAAGGCGTAATTTAAGTTTTTTTCTGGGAATAAAACCTGAACAATAATTGCTTATTTTAATGGTTGGTTATGTCTGGTTCTCCAAAATTGTATTTCAAGGAAATGTAGTCCTGTAAAAAATAAACTCTACTCTTGTTAACATCGTTTTATGTTTGGGATTGTATATGACTTAATAAATTCGCCGACTCATCTTGTGTGGCATCGTTTTTGTAGAGCGGTTTTTGGCATAGTAGCCAAAAAGAAAAGGACTCGTCGTTGTCAACACCCCTTCTGTGTGATAGGTAATAAATTATTTAAAGATATCTACGAATTTTGACATGGAGACAATGATGAACATGAAGCAGGCGTTAACAAGCGTTTCCACATCGTTTCGAATATAAATTAAACCAGAATAAAAATACAGAAATACTGTCACAGATGTAGATAATAAAAGGTCTGGTCATAAATCCAATTTCTTACAACATGGGCTCGATGTAGAAAAGAAGCCAGGTCCGTCCATGATTATATGAAAGTATTTGTTGGTTCATCATTTTTATAGAACGAGCATTCAATAACGTTGAAGCAAGCAATAGCTATGTACCTAAGAACTAGAATAATCAATGCTTCATAAGGAGGTGGCGCCATCATCAGAATACAAGTGCAATGGCGAACTCCTCAGAGGGTTGCAGGAGTACGTGCAAGTAACTGAAGGCATAAATGCTAAGAAAGGTATAATTTCTAAATTAAAAAAAAAATCATTCTATGAACTGAAGCCTCTCTAAACTGGTATCGAAAGTTCCATTTGCCGCTGTACAAATGTTTTTGGAAATGGTCGTTCCTATACGGATTCGACTTGCTAAACTTATAACAGCGAGTGTCGAAAGCGGAAAAAAAGCAACAATGGCAATGCTTTGTCGAAACGACTGACTGATCGAGTCTCAGAAGTCTAACGTCAGCAAATCAGAAAGGTGTCTCAATTTAATTAAGAGGGCAGATACCTTCAACAATTTTGGATCTGACATCATTGGAGATTTCTGTTCAATAGTATAGTCGAGGTGATGAAGCAGATGAGCTCTGGGTCAACGGCAGCTCTCACATCTCGGAAGAAGATTATTGGGACTGGAATGTCCAGGCCAACATATAGACTCGGTCCACTAAGTGGTAGTGGTAGGAAACAAAAAGAGCACGAGAATCGGAATGTCGAACCTATTGAGGGATGCTATTGCAGAGGCAATATTCAGAATTTCTACCAGAGGGTAAAAAGGTCTTCTCAGGGATAAAAGGCCCGAACATAAGAAGCCTGCAGATGAGATATGAGTCTGAAAATAAGACTACGGAGCACTTCTACAAACTGTTAACCGGGGGGAAACAGTCAACAATCTGCTCCGCTCAACCTGGATAGCATCAATATTCAAACTAAAGACGAAAAAAGCTGCTGAGCCTGACGGTTTAACTGGCGAACATTTTAGAGCAGCTGGGATATGACTTTTTAGAGAGCATGCATCACCAACTCATCTACAACTTTGGGCCTTTTGAAAGTGCGCCGGTGTGAAGGCTTAATGTTTCAATGAGTCAATGGGCTGGGCTGTCGGAGGCGGTAGTCGTCTAAAGAGTCATCCATGGCGGCCAAGCTGCTGAGGAGAAACTAACTAAGAACTACTTATGATGGGTCATCCGCAATATCAAATCTCTAATTCAAGGTTGAACAGCATAATGCTTAAGGATGCACGACTAAGAGAGTGCTTAGTTGCTAATATGCGGACTCAGCATACCAGGCGAACTTAGGTCTTAAACAAGCTTTCCTTCCCGTCTCCGACACCGACGGGTGGCTTTGCCGGATATACTCGTGCGATCAATATTTCAGGCTATTTAAGACGCCAACTGGACCCTATCAATACTTCAAGACTACGTCAGAAAAGGAGAAGTGGAATTGCCCACCTCCGACTCCGACGCATTCACTTTAGTTGCCATTTGTAAAGGGTGGGCCATTTAGAGGTTTCTTTTTAAATCAGAGGTTATTTTTACACTGACAGCTGTTTCTTGCTAGAGTCAGTATCATACCTCCCCGGAACGCAATTAGTCGCTTTATGCTTGAACAACGTTGGGAAATATTGAAAACTTATTTCCAAAGTGAGTGCTGTGTAGCCCAAACAGTGCGTTTTTTGAAAATAAGTTTTGGCCGAATAAAGTTCGTGAGACTGGTATGCTAGTGGACAACAATCATGGTCCCCCATGGTTCGCAATTTGGTCCTTAGAGCAGCTTGAATTGGAGAACGATTTTGGGAGAAAATCATCTTTTCTGACGAGGCGCATTTTCATCTCGACGTCTACGTTAAAAAAACAAAATTGCCACATCTGGGGCTCAGAAAACCCGCACGTTATTGTCGAGAAGCCAATGCATCTACAGAAAGACAACGTTAACCGACTTTTTTTTTTACTGAAATTGAAGACATGGATTTGGACAATCTCTGGTTCAAGCAGGACGGCTCACCATGCCACACAGCCCATGCCACAATCGATCTTTTGCGCACCAAATTCCCAAATCGTGTTATCAGCCGTCTTGGCGATGTCGCCTCGGAGCTGCGATTTTACCCCTTTTGACATTTTTTGGTGAGGAACCGTGAAGGACCAATGGTATGCCAACAATCCGAAAACGATTCAAGTAAGGGCAATATTTTCAACCAATCCGTGAGCTACAGCCCGAAACCATCAAAAAGGTCTTGGAAATTGGAGTGACAGAATGCGCTACTGCGAAGCCAGCCGAGGGAGCGACTTGAACGACGTTGTGTTCCATAATTAATGGGAACGTTTGCTCTTACTAATAAAGCCATAATGCATAGACAAAATTTAATTTTATTAATTTTATTGCATTTTTAAAAAGAAACTTGTATTTGGCCCACCCGTTAGTATAGTATTCGAGATATCGGGATGCCCTGGAATTGGCAAGAATCTGGCTGGGCCGCAGATTCAACAGGAGGAATATCCGAGGGTGAGCGGTTTTGCAAATAGACTCTTTAAAAGTGCCTTTCCGTGCCGGGGTTTAGACCAAGAAAATGCTCTCACACTCTCATCTAATAGTTGGAGTGCAACTGTAGACTAACACCAGGGCTACTGGAGATGGAAAGGCTTGTGAGGCAAATCCTGTTTAGTGGCCTAAATAAGTGAGTTTTTCACGACTACGCCAAAAATTAAGAGTACAACGAATCGAAATTGGTCCAGGTACTATAGTCTGGCTTAGCCGAAGGGCACTGTCTGCATAGCAAACTTTTTTCCGAAAAGGTCGAGGGATTTACGATTAAGTACCTATAGGCTCCAGCCCCGCTGTGGAGTTGTTTCTCATTGCCCCAGCCATTGCCAATGTAGGTCATTCTTTGAGTCTTTTATAATTTTAAAGTTTGTTGCCTTGGATAGTGCCTTCCATACTTAAGTGCCATATGTTAGTACCGACATAACGTTATTAAAATAACCTGTCTTAATATCTATCAACATACCTATATAATATTTATCTAATATTCATCAACATCCCCGCTCTCATACGATAGATCCCTACCTATAGCCCACATATTTTAAGGAATTCCCCTTATTGCCTTTGAACTCTGAAGTATTAAAAACTACAAGTATCTACCACTCGAATGGTGATGATTAAAAGAATTACCCTTCGCCTTCACTCCATACTGAAAGTTTCTGATTCCGCACATTAACCGCTTCACCTGAAGTACGGTTGCCTGATTTTTAGATAAGAACTTCGCAACTCCTTTTGCCATGCCAAAAGCGAAACTTGTGCAAAAGTAGTGCCTTTTAGTGCACACGTGACGATGTGTGACAATGTGGCTTTTCGTAAAATTCAGCACAAGAAGGAGGAGGTGGAAATATAATTCCTATCGCCTAGCCTCGAATGAGGTTTTGTATCGCAAAAGCGACTCCTTTCGCTCTATTTTAATGTGAGAGGAATGCGATGAAAACTTTCGTGGTATACTAGATATTTCATAGAGTAAATTCCTCTAAAGAAGTATTCATAAAGGGAGTGCCTTCTTGTTCTATGCAGAATGTCAAGAGCTCCTTAACTTTAATATGGCACTAAGAGGAAATACAATCCCTGTGTGTAAGGAAACGAATACACAGTGCATTACATACTCAATACTAATAGGGAACAGGAATTTTAACCTAATTCGCCAAGGCCTTCTTTAATGCATGTGATTTATCATTTGATAAACGTACCAACTCACCAGCACATATCACACGCACACTGCTAAAGCAATCCATCCCAGCGCATAGTCAACAGAGCCACTACAAGAGACATCAGGAACTTCAGATGGGGGAATGACTGTGCCGCCGAAAATGCGTCATTAATATAATGTCCCCGTTGCCAAGCGGCTTAGAACTTTTGCTAACATAAAAGGTCCGCATGCCTAAGTCGAACATTATACGAGATCATCTTGCCAAAAACATTTGTCCCGCTTTTTCATTTTCTTGCATGTGGAATACTCAACGACTCGTTTATGTCTACCTATCTGGGGCTAAACTCTTGGCTGGAGCAAGACGAAGACGAAGCCGAAGACGTACAAAATGTTCTCTATTTTGAAATGATGGAACGTGTACTTCCTATACCTTGAGTGGGACTGCAAAGCTGTGCAGCCGTGTAGATGTGTAGTGGAAGAGGAGTGTCGCCATTCTCGACAATGATATATGAAGCTGGCACTTTGTTGGCAGGGAAATGGAATTTCAGCATGTTTGTGCTAGTTCTTTCATTTGTTTGTGAGAAGGAGAGCAATATATGGGGAAGGATAAAATTATGAGGACATCACGAAGGGATTTAATGAGATTTAACCTGGTTTTGTCAAACGCACCGTAGAGTACTTTACACGAGGATATTTTCGGAGGAGAAAACAAAAATTACTGCAGATTTAGCGACACTGTCATGTTACACACTAATTGGGCTGTTTAGTAAACGTGTCGCACCGATTAGGAATAGGAATAGGCTGTATTTTGTTTAAAAGTAGAATGTAACTGGAAGTGAATAAACAAACATTGGGCGCAATACAGGACTATTACAGATAGGGTCACAATGCGTAACGTCCAAATGAGTCGTAAAAATTCGTAGTGTGAAACTGAATCCTCCTTACACATACCACTCCTTTCGGCATAAATGAGTCTTGCAGTTGGCTAGATTTCAGTTAAATATTCGTTGACGCAACGGACGAAGGATTCTATAGGTAGGGTCCTTAAGTCCCAAATCTTTCTAAAGACATTTTATTAAGGTTGCGATATCACATTAATAAAATGTCTGTTCTGGTGACCTATGTGCTATGTGGTGGCCTACTAAATTTTTGATATCGTGGCTGCATAGATTTAGTATCTTTAGTATATTTAGTTCATCAGCTATTTCATTTCCTTCAACTCACTTAAGGTTGGGAACGCAGCATAATCTCGTTTTGTTTCAGGTACTAAGTGTTTGTAGGGTATTGAATCGGTGAGCTAAGGGCTTTTATAGCTGATTATCTGCCCGTGAATATAAGGATGTTTGCGCATTCTTTAATGGCATGGAGCTCTGCCTGAAATACACTGTGGCTTTTCCCATAGAAATTGAAACATGTTGGTTGATTAAAGAATACCAGCCCCACACCCACACCTGAGTCCATTTTGGATCCATCAGTGTAGGTACCACTTTAGGCCGATTTGGCAGTTTGGAGATAATGTTTGTGATCTTCTTGTACAATTTTTTTTAAAAGCTTAGTGTCTTGATCACGTCCAGTTCGGGAAGTTCCGATAGTAGTTCCATTAGTTCTGGTTTTCGCTAATATTTAACTTTCTCGATTGTATCAAACTTGCTGAGCTATTGCCACTTTTCAGATATAGGTGTGGAGGGGTTAGTCCTATTACGGCTTCTATTGCCGCAGTGAACATCAGGTGCGCATGGCTCCGGAAGAGCCCAGACAAGCGAGATGTTGTATTTTATTTTGAAGCTTATTGGTGGGTGTTTTTTGGGTTGCTTTGTTCCAGCATACTATATCGAAACGTATGATATAATGA
Source organism: Cheilosia scutellata (assembly GCA_955612985.1). Classification (NCBI taxonomy): domain Eukaryota; kingdom Metazoa; phylum Arthropoda; class Insecta; order Diptera; family Syrphidae; genus Cheilosia; species Cheilosia scutellata. Next base: position 41,409,219 of record OY015311.1, on the reverse strand, counting down.
GCCCGACCATGGCTGTGTAGATCCAGTGTGTGATTTTCAGAGAGATCCTCCAGGTTGCGGCGCCAGGCCCGGATAGCACTGGTGGCTTTATGAATTTTGTTCTTTATATGGAAGTTCCAATTCCAACTTAGTCTTTCATCTAAGATCACTCGAAGATACTGACTTCGTCGGAGTGCTCAATAACTGCGTCAGTGTCATTGATTGAAATTTGATTTAGGTTTAAATTTCTTCTCTTCGTGAAAGGAACTACCATAATGACAGCTTTGCTAGGTTTGCATGTATTTTTTTTTTATAAACAGTAAAAATTAATAAAATATGTACAGAATTGCTGAGGAACACAATAAAATGAAGGAAAATAATGCATTGTATATTTACAGGCTACACGGGAAACAGAATGATACATAAGACAGTGTTGCATATTTTTAGGCTTATTTGATGAATTTTCATTTGGTAGTAGTATAAGATACAGGCTAATTTTGAAGGAATGAACAAAAAACTTTCTAATTAAAAAGATTATTCTCATTTCAGCGAGAGTCTGTCTACTTTTTACGAGTAAAGGCTCCGAAAAATATGATCAGTTTATAAGAACAGCGCTGGCATTTCAAAACAGATTATACTTATACTATATCAGACTTAGCCACTATCTCTGCTGAAAAGGTAAACTATCTTAAGTCAATTTTCATAGTTTTTCAGGAGAGCAAAAAAACATCAAAAAACGTAATTTGAAAAAAGCCTCCAACTTTTAACTCTAATGAAAGGGCTTTTTAGAAGGGAAATTTTATCCTCTTTTTTCCTAGCCACGTTTTAAAACAATATTTTTTAAAAATCAGCGAGTTATAAGATAAAATGCAATTTAAGATGATTTACCTTTCGCGTGTTTGCCCATTAAGAAATCTTAAGTTGAGATAAGATACTTTAGCTAATTTTGTAGAGTATCGATTTCAGTTCTTAAATCGACTTAAGATGAAGTGCGCATTACAGTGCTTTGTTTAATGAAATATAAACACAACATAAGATGTTTTGTACTTCTTTTATTTAAACGTTAGGTCATAAATAAAATGTTTTCGTTTAAAAACTTACGAAAGAAAATAAATAAATAGTATCTAATTCATTACAATACACTTTTCTAATGAATACGTATGTAGATTATGACCCTTAAATGTTTATTATTTGACACTCTAGTACCACAAACACTCTTTTCGGAACTATGTATAAAAATTACTTTTATTTTGTATTATTTATGATAATTTACTAACAAAAATTACCGTTATAAATACTTGCTAAATTCGATGCTCTGTTATTACAATTACTTTTTATAGACACTTCTATAGACCACTATAAACCACTCTGACTGCTATTTGCAATGCACTGAAATAACATCTTAAGTTGACTGTCATTTTTGGTAACGGTACATCTGGTAGCATCTGACAAAATATCTTATGTCGACATAAATCTGAGAAATATCTTTTTTTTTTAATTAAATATCATCTTAAATAGACTTAAGATAATTTACTTTTTCACACATTTGATTATATTTCACATGCATTTTATCTTATGTCGAGTTAGTTACACAATTTATAGTAACTTACACGGAGCAAACAATCTTATATCGACATAAGATGTTTTAGCTTTTCAGGAAATGCCAATTATATTTTGACCAAAACATCTTAAATGAAATAAGAGGTTTTTTTTACAAGTAGTATATCATCTTATGTGGATTTAAGATAATTTATTAAATGTTGTTATGCATTTTTATCGACTTAAGATGATTTTGATTTTCTATAACTCGGGATACAATTCAGATACAACGACGAGGGTTTGGTACAACTACGCGTATTGAATAGGGGAATCTTTTCCAGTAAACTGTTCAAAATTCACTTAAATCGACTTAAGATAGTTTACCTTTTCAGCAGCTACAGGACACGTACAACATATTTTTCTTAGTTAGCAAATACTTAATTATATTCCACACCGCCCAGATCTTTCTAAAATGTCCAACATATGCAACCAAAAAGATCGTCAGGGTGTGTATCACTATCAGTATATGCCCCATTCCTACAGTAGGTATTCCGCTTGCAAATTTTTGGAGAACGTACACTGGAGTTCATTGAAGCGATAAGCATACTCAACGGCGACACCCCCTTAAAAGGGGTCATCCCCAATAACTCCTGCCCAAAAGCGCATTATAGGTACCCGAAGGTATGACGTTATTTTTCTACGGAACACACATTCTTCTTTTGTCAAACCTCACAAGCAACCACATGGATGATTCACACAGAAGAACTGTCAAGAGAAAAAAGCGCGAAGGAAAATAGAAAAATATCCTCTCGGGAACAAAAATTTGGAAATAAAGTCTCCAATTGAATTAAAAATTGTGAATTTTAATTAATATTATTTTCTCATTTTCGTAGTAAAGGTTGGCTAACAATAACAATCTTCCCCATAGAAAAAAACACGCAACACTGGTGCCAGATGTGGGGCAGATTGTTAGCCAACCTTTGTTGCGTTTTTTTTTTCTGTGGGGAAGATTGTTATTGTTTGCCAACCTTCACTACGAAAATGAGAAAATCTTAAAAATGCACAATTTTTAATTTAATTGTAGACTATATTTCCTTGACTTAAATTTTTGTCCTTCTTCTTCCCGAGAGGATCTTTTTCTTTTTCCTTCGCGCTTTTTTCTTTTGTCAGCTCTTCTGTGCGAATGATCCATGTGGTTGCTTGACGTTTTGTGAGGTTTGACAGAAGAAGGAGGTGTGTTCCGTAGAAAAATAACAAGGACCGCTCTGTAGAGTAGGGTTTTTCAACATCCAAGCTCGAAACAAAACACCGTCCTTCATCAATAACGAATCAAACTGCAACCAGTACGATTTGACAGCTGACGATTTCTCACCCATAATTGTATCACGGCTTGGTATCTCTGCAACCTGTATCCAATGTCGCACATGCTTGAGGTCTTCGTCTTCTTCCTGCTGCACCGAAAACCCACTTGATGTAATGTCTGTCAACAAAACTTGTTCTGTCCGTGAATTTAAAGACTCCTTCCGATCGCTATTATGCAGACAACTCCCACAAGGCCTCCTCGACAACGCATCCGCATTTCCATGCTCTTACTTCCAGGGCAGTATTGTACCTAGGAGTCATAAAGTTGTAACCGTTCTAACCACCTCGCTATTTTGTCCTTCAGGTTCTTTAAAATTTAACAACCAACGAAGAAATGAATGGTCAGTCCACAGAAGAAACATGCACCCGAAAAGATAGTGATGAAAGTGCAATTATAGTATCTTTCGGCACGGTGCAATGTGCAGAACTACTTCATCGTTCCCTCGATTTTGGGATAAAACAGCGCCGATGCCACTACAGGGCGTTTGCTGGCAGAATGCACTAGTTTATCTTGACGACGTTATCGTCTATTCACTTACTTTTTCAGACCACCTATTACATTTAGAAGTGTGCATTCTTTAAGCAGAAGGTTACCTATCTTGCATATATATGTACCCGCAATGGACTTCGAACAGATCCTAGGAAAGTGGATGACGTTCGAGAATGGCCGCAGCCAAAGTCTAAGCGCGAGGTACGGAGCTTTTTGGGTCTTTCAGGTGCTTAAATCTCGTCTAACTGATTCACCAATCTTATATTTCCCAACAGTTGAACACCCATTTATACTGGATACTGACACTTCCAACTGACGGCTGGACTTCGGTCATCTACATGTGTGTTTTCCAATCTCGTCCATATTTTCCGAAGAGCTTTGTTTGGCTAATGCAGTTCAATGTTCCAATTTTTTCATCTTTAGGTCACATAACTTTTGCATTTGCATTTGTTTAACACATTTAATTTTGATGTCATTGACAAAAGCCTTTATCAACTCTCTTTCTTCTTAAATTTTCTGTATAAACAATTTCCCATATGTCCTTCTTCAGGTCGCAGCCAAACTACATTACAATGGGTTCAGACCTTTAGTCGTGAAAAGGTGACAAACAGAAGCTAGCTACTTTCGCATTTATAATATTAGTATGGAAGGATCATAAGAACCTTAAGTCATTTGCACTCAACATTAATATTCTCATCATCAACATCATATAAAATGGAGAAAAGAAAAAAAAGGACATAAATCATCCGGCGGTGGTACCATCACAAAATATGTACTACATTCATTTGACTGGAGACGGAGAGATATATTTTTCAATGGCACCCTCAATTCAAAGACGAAAGAGATACATTCATGCCTGAAATGAATTCTGAAGGTGATTCTATAAACGGGCCAACGCATTGGTTGGTTGTGATTTTAAATAACGGCAACAACAATAATAATAAAAACAAATTTTAAGGCTTCTCCTATACGATAAACCTGTTAATCTAAGCGTAAAAAAACAAGGAATCTTCAATGTTATGGAAAGGCCCATAAAATCAGATGAAATATGATCCCTTTTTGGCAAACTCGCATGGAATGCACGTAATTCTCTATGGTTCTCAGTGGTCTATGTTCAATGTTCATGCACATGAACATCCCTAAAATAAATTTTGATAGCAGCGGTATCCTATTCACAGGGGACAGTGCTTTCACCGGCGCCGCCATTGCCAAAGTCGTCGTCGTTGTCATCACATTTGAACATTTTTCAGTTAAGTTTTCATTTAGAACATAAGCGCTAGAAATGAATGGCATCTTGGGGAACATCGTGTAATAGGAATTACATTGATGTACACTGTGTGATGCAATAAGAGTTTCGAAAAAGCGACTTGGACTAATGCATGGGCTAGATTATCTGTTGTGATGGAAAATTTAAAGGAAGTATGTTGATGATTGCTTGGCGTATCTAAAGGTACAAAAAACTAGATTGGGAAAGCATTTTTAACAAAAACAGCTACTAAAAGTACGGATTGCTTGCTTATATAGCCTGCACTTCATACGTCGTCAGCACGGTGGAGAAAAGAAAACGAAGGTGTTAGAATTGGTAAAAATCAAGAACAGCAATGGACCCAGTACGGAACCTTGCGGAACACCAAGCAATACGTTACGTAGTTCACTAAAACACCCCTTTATTTTAACTTTTTGCTTCCTGTCTTTTAAATAAGAAGCTAGACAGTTATAAATAAAACCACGCATACCTGCATTATATAATTTCGACAATAGGATTTTGTGATCGACTAAGTCAAAAGCTTTGGTTAAGTCAATGAAAAGTCCAGCCGTATGCAGATTATTGTTTATGTTTTCATATATCTCACTGCAAAATTTCAGCAATGCATCTTCGGTTGATCTACCAGCACGAAATCCAAATTGGGATTCACTAAAAAAAATAGTTTTATTTAAGAACGCTAAGATTCTAGTTTTGATTGCCTTCTCAAATATTTTTGAGCAAACAGATAACAGAGATATCGGTCTGTAATTATTTAGATCACAAGGGTCAGACTTTTTATGGAGAGGAATGACTTCAGCAATTTTAAGTGCGCTTGGGAAAATTCCACCGTATACGCTTTTGTTAAAAATATGTGCGAGCACGTCGACAACATTGTAAGCAATTTTTTTGAAAATTATGCTAGAGCAACCATCTTGAGTAACGGAGCTGGAATTTTTTAGCGATTTAATGATGCGAAGTAGTTCGCCAGACGAGATAGGATCAAAAAATAAACTATTACTTGAAAATCTATCTTCTACTATACCTCCAGCACTGTCAAAACTATCTTTGTTGTGCCCAGAAACTCCCGTAGATACATTTTCAGCTATTGAAATGAAAAAGTCATTAAAACGATTTGCTATTTCAGTAGTATCAGTAATCGTGATATTATCCTCTTCAATTACTAGGGGCTTCACAGATTGAGAACTTCGATTTAAGATTTTGTTAATTACACTCCATTCACCTTTAACATTGCCTTTATTTTTGTCGAGCTCGTTTACATAATAATTTTCTTTACAGGCATTAATTTCTTTAGATAAAATATTGCATACTTTTTTGTACTCAGCTTTTAGTTGAATATTATTTGGATATTTCTTACATTTTTGTTGAAGCTTATTTTTTTCATTTACTTTGCTCAATAGGTGACCTGTCATCCACTCTTTAAGGCGTTTGGATTTATTGTTAGTTTTGACTGAACTAATAGTACAACTCTTAAGCAAAGTACCCAATTTTTTTATGAAATTATCATAGGCAATAGAAGGATCAGTTTCACTATAGACACTGTCCCAAAATTCAAAGCGCAACTGCAAGTTGAGCTTTACAAAATCAATTTTGTTAAAATGCACAATGCACATAGTCTACATCAGTTTCATCTTCATCTACAATATCCATATAATGAAGGCTAGTCATACAATGATCCGTGACTCCTAAGTCGGCTATTGAACTCACTAATCTAACATTCCGAGATAAACTACCCCTGCAAAAAATATGATCAATGCAAGTCATTGAATTATCACCAATTCTGGTGGGTTCCCTTATACAACATTCCAAACCATTAGCAGCTAAAAGCATTAAATAGTTGTCCACGAAGTGGGTTTTCGAAAGAAGGTCAATATTTATGTCACCAAGAAAAATAAGGTTTTTAGATTTTTCATCCAACAACAAAGTCTTAAGTTCTTCAAGAAAAACATCTCTACTACCATCATGAAGCCTATAGATGCACAAAAAACAGTTTTTCTCATTATTTAGATTAAATGTAACTTTTATAATATCCGCGGATTGCAAATTTGTATTAACAATATCACAGCCAATATATTTATTTTTAAGAAAAACCCCAACACCACCAGCAGAATAGGAACTATTACATGTGGGGAAAAAATCATATCCCGGTATTTTATAATTACCTTTCTCTTCATCAAATATCTAAATTTCAGTAACAAAAATAAAATCAGGCTTATTTGAACACGATTCTATATGGACCAACAATAAGTCGAAATTAGCACGAAGACTGCGAATGTTTTGATGAATAATAAAAAAGCTATTTGGGTATTTATGACTATTTTGAAAAACGCTTGGTAATATATCCCTATCAAAATTTACAAAACGATACTACATTATCTTCAGGATCAAAGTTATGAAAATGATCAAACGGCATTCAATTTAAAGGTTATTTAAGTCTTCTAAGCAATTAATTTTAATAACTTTATCACCTTCCTTTTTCCTCATTAAAAGTTCAGAGTTTTGTAACCATAAAAACTTGTAGCCTTTGGCTTTTTTCGCGATCTCAGCAGCTTTACGGAGTTCTCGGGTGTGAAAAGATAAACTTTTATTTATGTTTATAGGTTTGTTGCTGTAGTTATTTCCGAATAGGTTGGTTGATAAACGCCTTTCTCCACTTTTTTCTTCATAAGCTTAAGTTTGGTGTTATGCGAGCAAAATTTCACACACAAAACATCAACACCTGTTGAGTTTATTCCAGTAGAAGAAGACACTTTCGACTTATTGCTTCTGATTTTCTTTATGTAAAAACTGTCTATTTTTTCTTCAGCTATATTCTCACCAAGTCCATCCGAGAAAAGCTTAAGAGCATTGTCTATTGCATTTGATTTGTTTATATCTGGTACCTAGCCCAACAATTTCCACTGTATTCTCTCGTTGCTGTTGCTCAAGCGAATTCACTCTAAACTGCAGCAAATCAATTCTCTTTTGCATGTCGTTCTTCTCCTCTTTTAGCGCATGCAGGGCAGAAAGAAAGTCAAAATTTACCTTCTTTAGCTCCACAATTTCTTTGTAAATAGCTTCCAAAGAGATCGATTTATTGTTTTCGCTCAGTAGCTGCTTCTGCTGGTGATCGCGATCGTGATGCTGTCTGTGTATCGCGCTAGAACAGGCTGGCGTAGGCGTAGCTAGAGTATTCTCCTCAGCTTCAGCGTTTGGTTTGAGAACGTATGTGGCCGAGGGTATGGTGGTGGGTATAGTAGCAGCGCTAACTGTGGTGGTGGTGGTGGTTGCAGTGTCGGTAGTAGTAGCAGTCACAGCAGCAGCGGTAGAGTTGGAGGCGGCTGGTATGTTGGTGGGTGGTGCAGTTGGCAAAGGAGAGAAACGCAGAGATTTACGGCGAAGAGTAGTACACGTAGCACAGCGAAAGGGAGTACCGCTTTTTTCTAAATATTCTACGTCACTAACATATGAATATTAACGCAGCTAGCATGGAAAATCGATAAACATTCGCCACAATTCACTTTGCAATTATTTCTTTCCACTTTATTGTTACAAATTGCACAAATGCAAGGCATTTTATTACTGACTGTTTGTCTATTGTATTTAACTGGTTTTTAATGAGATTGATCTTTGAGAGATTGCGCAAAATATTAGAACAGAAGAGCACAGAGAAAGAACGTCTTCACCTCACCACAAACAAAACTCTTATGAATCTGCATCAAGAGGCACTCCTCAAGGCGGGGTACTTCCACCCCTACTCTGGGTTCTTGTGGTAAACGAGATTTTGATTAAATTAGAATTTAGTGGAGTTAGAGCAGTTGCATATGCCGACGAGTTAGCAGTTAGCACTGCTCGCGACAGGAAAATTCCTATATCTGCTATGAACAACTAAACAGAGCTCTATCCATGGTCAATACCTGGACAAAGAAATGTGAACTGGCAGTAAACCCACATAAAACGGAATTAGTTCTCTTTACGAACAAAAGATCAATTCCGGAATTTAGTCTGCCAACAATAGAAGGGATTCCACTGGGACCTGGGAGTTATCCTAGATAGAAAACAAACTGGAATCTCAACATTAAAGAAAGAAACAAAAAGGCAATGATAGCATTCTATGCCTGTAATAGGATATTCGGAAGAACATGGGGTTCTAATCCTAAAATAGTCATGTAGCTCTACACAGCGGCTGTAAGACTTTCAAAGGCTTAACAACCTTAAAACCATGACAAAATTCAAAGAATGGCCTGCATTGGCAGGCACCACGGGGTCAACGGCAGGGCTAGAAGCTATGCTCAATCTCAAACCCCTAGACCTCTTTGTACAGGAATCTGCTGCAAATAGCGCCCTTCGGTTAAGCCATACCAAAAACTGGAAACATAGCCTGACGTGACATGCACAAATTTTGAACAGATACACGGGCAATAATGTATGCACGGACTACACTACTCCCCGGCTAGATTTCACAAGACCATTTACCACGTGTTTTCCCAGCAGGGACCAATGGTATGAAGATCAACCAACATCCAATGAATCAACCATACCTATATACACGACGGATGGATCAAAGATGGAAATTGGCGTTGGGTTTCTACTCGGAACGTCTCGGACCATCCAGTTCAATCAGGCTTCCTGATTACAGCAGTGTATTCCAAGCTTAGGTACTGGCGGTGACAACAGCCGCTAAACATGTTGCAATGATGGCAATAGCTCATGCAGATATTACATTTTTCATTAACAGTCAAGCGGCAATAACTGCCGTTGAGTTAAAGTCGAAGCTTGTAAGTCGCAGTCGCGAAGAGCTACGGGTTCTACGGCACAACGTAAGACTATGCTGGGTTCGCGGCCACAGAGGTGTCTCTGGAAATGAAAAAGCTGATGAGCTGGCAAGAAAAGGGTCCTCCCTTAAACTAACCCAGGCCGACACCACAGTAATGATTCCAACAAATACACCCCTGTAATCTCAGACAGACGATTGTGAACAAAATACTAATGGCGACAAATGACAGATGGCGAGCAAGCTCGACTCCAAGAAATTTTTGCTCTCGATTGTGGGTATTATCACCGGAAACAATATGCTGAAATACCATAAACCCACATAAGAAAATGGGAATCGGTATAGATGACCTGTGCAGAGGATGCAGTGATGGAGGTGCACGAGGACACCCCACACTTTCTTTTGTCACTGCCCAGCGTTCTGCCACATAAGAAAAAAAAAATCCTTGGTATAGCTACTTCTTCGAAGATTTAGAAGATTTAGAAGTTTATGTGGGGGGACAACGGATCCAAATTGATCTGGGTGTAGCACGTACAGGTTTCTCCTGTCTTGCCAACCCACTAACCAAACCTAACCTAGCATTTCGAGCAGGCAATATATGACTTTTTTGCACAGGCTTAAATCGTTTAGTAGGATCAACATGCTATGCTGTCAGAGGCGGTAATCATCTGGATGATCACGCACCTCAGACAAACTGTTGAAGAGCTGCGAACTAAGAATTGAAAACCTAAGACCACTACTGAGGGTATATTTAGAGCAAACCGTGATCGGGCTCGCACTTGGGCATGTTGGGTATTAAATAGCATCTGTAAAAGATGCGTAATATGGTGAACTGATCCTGACCATGAAGCAGAAGATGGCGACGAGATCTCGATGAAGAAGTAGAAACAGCTCCAGAACTATTTGTCCTATCAACAGACGGCTAAAGAAAAGAAGTTCTCTTCACAATTACAGAAGAAAAGTAACGTTCTTTTAAATGCCCTACTTTTTAGAGCATCCACATTGCCAAGCATCTTTGAGACAATAGCAGAAGACGCTTTTACGAGGCATACGAGCAAAGGGACACCAGTGCTTATCTGGGCCAGAGTGAACTAGAACGGAATCCTACCAAAATAGGTCAGGCTTGATGAGATGACTACAAATCCGCTTGAATATTGCAAATTAGTTGAATTTTGGAAAAAGATTGAGAGCTCTGTACGAGTACCGAGAACGATGGAGTACCATGGAAGGGGGCAAATCAACCGGGCTTCACTTTACTAGAGGCGGCAAATTTTGGAAAAAAAATCATTATTGCCTATAGCTAGTGCGATCGATTTTTAAAGCTAGGTATACATCTTTTGGTGCATTGAGGGTAATTTTGGTCATTTCTGCGGCAGTATAGTGTTCATGTTACTGAAGAAGTCAAATTCTCATTCTTATTAAAGTAAAATTTATACTGTTGCGAAAATTTAAAAAATGTCAATGTTACCTACTTGGTGGTATTGAACCAGCGACATTTTGGTTAGTAGTCCAATGGACCATCAAGTAAGCCACAGAGCCGACAATTTTTGCTAGGCATTATGTTTATAAGTGTATAGAATTGTAGAGTAGAAACAAAATGAAAGACCTCTCTCTTGGCAGTCCGAGGTACTATCAACTGAGCCACTTAAGCCAACCAACCAAATGCAAGACCACAAAGGAAAGTGTCCTCTACAATTCGCACCTTGAACTGTTTTTCTTTCAAAAGTACAAACTTGCAAAACATACTGTCAAATTTGACGAATTCGCACCCATTTTGAACGAAATACCGAAATGACTTCTGCTGTTTTCGATTCGGATAACTTTTCCGTACGTGCATGCATCGCTGCCCCTTTTGATTGTTGTTATTACTCCCTATATGTAGCTATGTCGTTTGGCGTCTTCCAGATATGGCTCTAAATCCTGACCCTTCCTCAGGCATGCATGGATGAATATAATTTAATAAAACCAACATAGCATGAAAGAAATACACAGCCAAACACAACACAACACCAATATGCTGCATATTATGAATCACTTTCTATGGGCCCAGCATTCTAACAGCGCAAAGGAATTCAAAGAAACACCATCAAAAGGAAGCATACCTATAACACAAACCAGCCAGCAGCCGTTAGGACTCTGCACGCAGAGATTTCATAAAACGTTTCCTGCTTTGTGATTCAATTTTCTAATTTAATATTTACCCGCCCAGTGTTATTTAACACCCCGCTGTGACGTGTATATGTATAACCTGCCACCTCTGTCATCTGGTCTGCACCTTTGGCCGCGTATCGTCCTCTACTATACGTACACGGTACACCCACCATCTGAAGGATGACAATAACGATGGAGCGTCTTAAACGGATTTGTTTTGTTCGTCCTTTTTAATGTTGTTTTTCTCTTGTAGTCAAAAATGATTTTCCTTTAGTCTTCTGCTCTTAAAAAAAAAAGGAAAAGATTTGCTGTTGCTATTGGGAGGGGGGGGGGGGGGGGTGGAATGCGTAAGGTATGTAGTCAGCGAATTGGTCGTTGTGCCGTTCCGTTACATTTTCCACAGCCTTCAATGCGAATGAAATGAAAATATTTTGAATAATTTGAAAATTTGCCGAGCGCACCAGGAGTGGGCGAGAGATTTGTTCCTTATACATAGTAGTAGCCTGCGGGGGCATATGGGGGGGTTGTTGAATCTTTCTTGTGGCAAGTACAAAAGGTGAATGATGGAATTGGAATGTGTACGGCATAATAAGAAAATCTCAATTAAGCTTTAGCGTCGACAAAGATTAATTAGAGAGACATAGCATGGCATATACCCGGCAACAGGGCCCACCGTTTGAGTTATCCGAAATGAAAACAACCTAACGAAAGTATACAATTTTGTCTGTAGTGGTGCGTAAGTCTTCATTTACGCCCTCCGGTTGGGTTTAGATGTGAAGATTTACTTCCCAATCTGTCGCCTTCCCGAAGGCTGACTCTGAGCTATACGGAGCACTGGGATGTGTTTACGCGATAGAATTTTAATTTGTTGGTTCGTTTAAGAAGCGTGAATTGTGAAATTAAGTAATGTTAGTTCGAGGTTCAGTGATTGAAGGATGGTGGATGACTTGAAATTGAATGTCATTTTTTTCGGTTTGTGGTTTAGTTGTACGCGATAGATTGGCTCCTGGGGATGGCTATAGATGAATTACCTCCGCTGGGAATTGCGGGCTAATTAATTCAGTTCTATTGTGTGTAGGTATTTGGTTAACTATTTGTTGTTATTAATCACGCAAAGTAGTCGTAACGTAGCTAGCGAACGGTTTCTTCAACACTTCAACATTAGATCATAAATCCGCCAGCCACATTGATCACGTTGCGATCGAGGTAAAAGGCAGTCCTTCAGTATTATGGATGTCCGAAACAGCCAACATGGACTCTGTACCTCTACCTTCTTATAGGCAAGGTACGAAAGCGCAAATACTAAGACGGACGTTTAGCCGCTCCCCTAGACGGGTATGGGACAACAAGAGATGCTGACATGTCTGATCGGCCCTGGAGCAGTCATTCTGCAGAGAATATCGCATATGTGGCTGTAGGTGTCGCAGAGGCCCCGGACAGAGAATTTTGGTGAAAGACTGTAAGATGTTCCCTTACAAAGTGCAGACAGTGCATCATAAGCTGTTAGCTTTTTTAGCATTTCCAGGTCGCCTAATCTCTCGTTATGACGATTTGCAGTGGCCGGCAAGATAGCCTGATTTAACAGTTACAGACTTCACTTTGTGGGGCTTTTGAAGACCTCAAAGAGAATATCCGTCAAGAATGCGAAGACCTTTCGTCGGAAGTTCTGGCAAGAGTAATGACAAATGCAATAAATCGCGAACGAATGGTCATTTTCATAAGCTCTACGCTGTCTTCAAAAAGTGCCGAAAAAAAATTCTGTAGGTGCATCAGAGATGCAGCAATTGCTGTGGTAGGTTGCACAGGACCAAATCTAAACCCTTGGTTTTATGAATAGTGCCAGAAATCGCATGCAGGAAAGCATCTCGCCGACAAAGTGGTTCTGAAGAAATGGACGAGAGCGGATAGTAAGCTCTATGATGAATTGATGAGGATGGTAGATTATGGACCTCTCAAAAGAAAATTAAAGAATAGATCGAGGATATAGGGAGGTGAGCCTCTGTGAGCAATATTTTGAAGTTTTACCAAAATGTAAAAAGAACGTCTCAAGGCAACCCAAGAAGAAACCCAAGGAAATCTAATCGGAAAGTCACAGTCGGTGTTGAGGATATATGGAAAAATCGTTTCTACGATCTGTTAAACGGCGAAGACGACTTAAATTCCTTTATTAGGTAGAACGAACCATTAAATCGGGATGACGAAAGCTAATATTTCCATCCACCCGACCAAAATGAAGTGATGATCATGATAGCAGTATCTGAACTCAAGTCCTGTAAGGCTGCTTGAGGAGATGGTCTGCCAGCGAAGCTGTCTAAGGCATTGGAAGCAGATTTGATGGATAACATGCATTAACTCCTCCTCAAGATTTGGTCGGAAGAGAGTATTCTGAATTGTTTCTGAATATCGTTTTTCCTGTCCACAAAAAAGGAAACTCTCTAAATTGCTTAACTCTTTATAGGCGCATCAGTCTCCTTAACATCGCATCTAACATCTAACTAATGGGCCCCTACCAGTTCGGTTCTCGACCCAGTAAGTTGGAGAAAACTCAAGAAGTCCAGAAAATTGAAAGTCTACTAAGCAGCATCTGTGGAGACATATTATAGGTATAGAGCCCTGTCTAGTTTTGGCATCCCTGGCAAAATCTTGAGGTTGTACAGAATGACGAACACTTGCTTCTCCATTAAGGCTAGAAATAATCTTACCGAGACCTTTGATGTCAGAAAAGGATTTAGACAATATCAATATCATACTATAGAAGAAACTGTTCGAATTTCAAAGGCCGAAACGCAAAATGCAAGAATTGATGTCAAAATTTCGTTCAATTGCTTGCATACTCCGATGATATTGACATCATTGGTAAAACACTCAACACCGCGAACTTTCAGTGTCGCATTTGATAGTCTAGCTAATGGATTTAGCGGCTAACGAGCAAAAAACCAAGTACCTATATACCAGCAGCAAGAATGGCAACCAAACATTGACGAATCGGGCAGAACGTCACAATCGACAGCTATATAGCTTTGAGGTAGTAAGAGGGTTTGTTTACCTCGGCTCTACTATAAATTGTGTTAATAGCAATTAAATTAAGAAATTAAAAGTTTTTATAAACTGTTGTAGGCCTCCTCTACTCCTTTGCTTCTTTGGGCTTTCGGAAGGCTATTGAGTAGGTAAAGGAGGCCTATCCCGAAAAAAACTAAGAAGATTCTAAATAATAAAATCCTGATCATCTCAGTCCTGCTTTATTTCAGCGTTTCGGCTCTAATTATAAATAAATAAATAGGTGGCGCAACAGGCGGTAGACACCATAGGCCTAACTTCTCGCAACCATTCGTTTGTGTGAGTTTCAATTTTTGGGACGAATGGAAGGATTTTCCGGAGATCGATTTCGTCTAAGGCGTCTAAGATGGCTGAATTATGTACCCATTACGAGTACTCAATACGTGGATAAAACAATGCGCTCTTGGTGTTAACCCCCAGAAAACTGAGCTTGTTCATGTTCACAAATAAAAAAATTATACCACTTATTCGAGCCACTAACTCTTGAAGGAAAACATCTAAAGGAATGATACTACATAGAAAACTTAACTGGAAACCGAATGTCAATGAAAGAATGAAGAAAGCAGCTAATGCTTTCTACGCATATATAACCGCATCTTTGGCAGGAGGTGGGAACCTAACCCCAAAGCAATGCTGTGGATGTACACAGCAATCGTACGGCCTATACTCACATATGGCAGCGTAGTCTGTTGGCAAGCCGCGGGCAAGGCGACCAATGTTAAGTTAATGACAAAAATACAAATACCAGCATGTATAGGGACAACCAGTGCGAGGGAAATCACACCTAACGGCTGGACATGGAGGAATCTTCTACCAAAAGTGCCATAAGGATTAGCCAAACTAGTACTTGGAACCCATGAAATGTTGGTCACGCACAGATTCTACGGAAATACATTGGGAACTTCTGACTATATGATTCCACATCTAAACTTTGATAGACCATTCTCCTGTTCGTTTCCGAGTAGAGATGAATGGAACACAAATGAACCCACGAAAAGGAAATCGATATCCATCTACACAGATAAATCGAAGATGGACTGTGGGTGTGCAACCGGTGCTGGTATATTCTCGGAGGTTCTCTGCTAGCAGCACTCCACGATCCTCTGCTGGGTCCCTGGACGCAGTGCCAAAGCCGGCAATGAGAGGGCCGACGACGAACTGGCGAGAAATGGGTCCGCAATGGATCATGATCGAGCACTGCAGTCGATCAAGCCACCACTGTAATCTTAGAGAGCGAGTGGAAAATAAATTTCGCATGAAAACCAACAACAGGTGGAAAGGACAACAGTGGCCGGACCATCAAACTTCTACAGTTCGACTGGTCACACTTGGAAGTCATTAGTTCCATGACCTACAAGAATTTTCTGATGTCTCACTTTCTGATCTTTACAGGTTTTTGAGGATATCAGGATGGCTGGACGGCGTTGAGTAATCGCTAGAAGAAGGGCCATCAGGCTAACCATCGCAACATCATCGATTAACCACCCTTTAAAAGGGCATCAAAATGGGTCCACAAGGACCTAAGTGTGGCACAGCAGGATATACCCAACCTGTAAACCTAACCTAACATAAGTAAGTAAATATATACAAAAAAGAGCCGTTTCTCAAGTGCATATTATATTAAAAATATAATAGTGATAAAAAAAATTTAAAAATCAAAAAGAGTAATTTCTAAATACTGATTAGAGTCAAATGTCATTCCATTCCTCCATCGTATGACACATATCTAAATATTTTTTTCTGTGTGCGCATATAAAAAATTTTAAATCTTCTTAGACTTGAGAAAATTTCAATAAAACGTCCATCACAAAAAAAAGAACACCTTGAACAACTAATTCGTTCCATTCAACAAATATTGTCTCAAGGTTGGAAATAGAATGATTTTCTATTTTTCCCCTCTGTTTTGATTTATCTAAAAAAAATAAATAAATTTCATCAGCTATATGCCGCTCTCATTTCTAAACGCCCACCTGTTTATTTCTGCTTTCTGTCCCCGCCACTGTAATTAAATAATTGAATATAATTCCGATGAACAAAACTGTCAAATAAAGTTAAACCACATGCGACCTGTTCTAGAACATTAATAAAATATGTGTCTATGGACTTGCCGCAACAACTAATTTAATTACTAATTTGAAAAGCTTTAACAGCTTGACAGTACCTACAGTCCATATAATGACAGAAAATCGCTGGCAACAAGAAGTAGGTAAATTTCTTTTGCATTTTATTACGTAAGCCGGCATTCATTTGTCACCCTTCGTTCCACATTTTAAAAATAAACACCTCTAATCTATCTCCAATAAAAATGTGTATTTCTTTAAATAAAGATTTTTATTTTTGAAAAAATTAAAAATTATTCATTTGCGAAGAAATTAGAATTGAGCGGTATATTTGAGTGCAAATGTAGTTGGCCCAAAACTGATTCCAATAGTTCAAAGGGCACAAATGATATGAGAGGATGCTGATAGATACACAATATAAAATAAAATAAAAGATATCTACAGAGACGGTAGCATTTTTTTTAGCTGTTGTTGATATTAGTTTTTAGATGCCCCACTGTTGGCAGCTATTTTCGTAACAAAATTCATTTGTTTCTATTTGTATCTAAGGCAAAAACGATCGAACAAACGGCTGAGGTCCGACAGAAAGGGGGATTCTTGTATTTTGGAGGTGAAAATTATCTGTGAAAAAAATATACAACAACCCACACAAAAGCCGAGAATAACTGCAAAAGAATTTCCTTATCGAATTGAATGAACATTTTCAAAAACACTGTCGAAATAGAGGTGCGGATTTCAAATTCAACATTGAGGGGTTGCGAACTTTTGCACTCACACACATATTTGGTCACTAAACACTATACAAGCATAATAACAGTCCATATGGTATATGTATATAGTACATAATATCGCGTCACTTACCGTTTTAAAAGATAAGGCGGCTCGTAGGGTTTTCGTTGCACTAATACTGCGCGTTCTATAAGCACTTTAACTAAACTGCCAAACCCGAAATTTTACAAAACGAAACACACCCGAATTGGATATTGGATTTCCCTTTCTCAAAAAAATACACAAAAAAAAAACAAAAACTCTAAGGAACCGAACGAAGATACACAGAATAGGAGAAACGAAACGACAAAAAATAATAAGAAAATATATGGCACTATGTATACTAGAAACGGTGTTTTCTGCGTTTGAAAAATAATTTTTTTTTTTTTCTAGTAATGTCACTCACACTTCAGATTCAGATTCAGGGGGCACGCTCTCGGTTAGATGCTTGCTTTCTAAATACGAAATAAGAACAGAAGGAGTTGGCCGATGTCTGCAGAAAGTGGCTGTATCTTATATTTTTGGTCGCAAACACAATGCGAACTTGGGGGGGCTCTTACGTAGGTACGTTGAGTGGGGGTTGTGGGGATAAAATACTCGATCAGAACATACACGGAAAATTATGTATTAAGTGGCATATTTAGGAATCAAAATTAGGTGTATGTGTGGAATCGGTTGGAAGTGAGTGGAATTATATTGTGTGGTTCTTGGAAATGTGTGCAAAAAGCATCAAGGTGATGGCTTGCAGTTTATTTGGTAGGTGTAGGACAGGACATTAACATGGATTTGGAGTATTGAACGGACACTTTGTAAGCAATTCGCCAAATGGCAATTTCTTTGAAAACGCGATTATATAGTTGATATACATAGATTACATACAATAAAACTGTAGGAATTTTCGTTGTCTCTTAAAAAGTCGAAAACTACTGGACAGATTTCGATTAAACTTTTTTTTAAATGTTTCTTTAATCTGTGAAACTGCTATAGGCTATGTTGTTTTTAGCCAAAATGTATTTTTTAAAGTGAAATGATATATATAATTACCTACACATATACGACCTTGCTACAAATGGATGTTTATACGGGGCGGGTTTCCATTATGAAAACTGCAACATTTTTTTTTATTTTTTTTCTGGCTTAAAATGGCCTAAAAACATAAATATAATATTTTTTTCCTGAGGAAATGAAAAACATTTTTTTTTAATTTTTTTTGTCTAAATTTAAAAATTTTTTTTTTTAATCAAATAATGTTTATGTGACTTATTAGATATTACAGTTATTGTGAAATTGAAAACTTTAAAATTAAAAAAAAAAAAATTGAAAATAAAGTTTCTGCAGAAACATTATATTACAGTACAGTACAGTATACAAAAAAAAAAATTTTCTTAGTGTACCACAAAACAACAAATTAACTTTTTAACAAGTAATTTCTTAACATATAAATTTAACAGGCGAAGTTAGTTTCTGTACCACCAAATTATTCGGTATGATAGTTAACAAGAAAAATGTCCCTTAACACTTGTTGTAGAATTTTGCAAAACTAAATGGTGATTCAAAGAGTGTGCGCGGTGGGAGAGTAGTTTAGTTTAGACTAATATGCATATATGTAATTTAAAGCAGAATACAGATTATGATTATGCACGATTAGAATGAGGAATTCTCTAGAATAGTGAAATATTCATAAATAGTAGTCTGAAAATTAAAGCAAACGACAAAATAAAGACAACAAATCTAAAAAAAAAACTGTTGTCGAATACGCCTGCCGGACGAAAAGGACATAGCTATCCCGAGAGGAGCAACAAAGTTGTATGAGCACTGAGCAGGACCTGCGGCATTCGATAAGAGAGTTTAAATCCCTTAATCACATGAAGCGGGCCACTTAGGTACCTACTGTTTAATAAAGTAATTACTATAGTCGCCTGTTTCACTACTTGATCAGCCTTGGAGTTTTTGCTGCTGGAAATTGCAGTTTGGAAACTTTGGCTTTGTGATTTTTGTCTTATAAAAGCAAAACAAACATTAAACAGTTTATAATCATGATTCAAATTGAATAGAAAATAAAAAAACACTTAAAAATCTCGAAAACCAAATCAATATCTAACTTGTTACGAGCTAACAATTCTCTATTCATCAGTTAGAATTTTGCAACAATTTAACAGACAATTTTAACAATTGTTGTTTTGTGGTACAGAAACCGAGAATTCATCAAATTTCCCACTTGTTAGAAATTGTGTTAACAAGTGTTAAGACGATAGTTAACTTATGTTTTGGTGGTACAGAAAATATTGTTAATTGTTAATATGTATCTGCCTGTTTAACTAGACTTGTTGTTTTGTGGTATGCGTATAGTAACAGAGTATGGTTGGGGTAGTGGTTTGGATTCCAAAAGAAGGGATGACCAAAGGAAAGGAGATGCAATATTATAAAGAAGAGATTGTACTCAGTTTGCCACTAGGTACATCTATCTATACAGGGTGTCCCAGTTAAGAAGGACAATCCTTTAAGGGGTGATTCCTGAAGTTATGCCGAACAAAAAATTATATGGCAGGGGGGGGGTCTATTTCCATCCTATTTCCCGTTATAGCCCATCAAAGTAGGTGACCTCTAATTTGGGGGTGTTACGACTAAAAAGACTATTGCCCAGTTGCACAGTCACAGCGGAATTAATAAAAAAGCCCTATCCGCTCTTTAAAACATCTTTTAGCTACCATACGGATAGTGGACTTATTCGTTTGATAACTTTTATTATTAATAAATACATCTTATATCCATATTAGCTATCCACTCTTTATCACTAAACGCACGGCATCACTGCGTCCAAACTGTACTAAACATGGTTGTAAATCTGTCATATTCCATCAGCTGACACTATCATGCTCAGAGCATTTTCGTTTGCGAATTTTAGATTCTCTCTGAAATTCTCTTCCAGCTTTTAAATTTCTCGCGTCCAATCGAACTTTTTGTTGGTATACGTGTATTTGAAATATGTGTATAGTAAATTAACTGTGTGTGCAAGTTAACCACTCTCTATACGCCGAATTCGTTGAATTAAGTTATCCGCTCCTTAAAACATGTCAGTGAAAGCTAAGATATGTTTATTAATAATATTTACGACTTAAAAGATGTTTTAGAGCTAATTCGCCACTATGCGGTATTTATTAATACGGGGGTCAGAGTTTAAACTCTCGTTTTGGTTTAAACCTTCGTTCAACAAATTTTCGGTCTCACTGTGTTCGTTTAAACCCAAAGTGGAGTTCAACTTTCGGTTTAAGTTAAACGCCTGCATTCTGCCGTTTAAACTTTCGTTTGACAGCTGCTATTTCATACGGAGTGATGAGAGAGAGAATAAAAGAGATAAATTGTCTGGGTGCTACACTTCTTGAATTTATATGAGTGAAAACTAGAGTTGTGATTAGTGTCAGCATTACTGCGGTAAATCCACTGTTAAAAAATGTCATCAGAAAATTTTAATAAATTTCCAACCAATATACTTTTCAAGGAAAAACCCTTTTTTCATGTGAACATCAGGTAGATTTTAGCCCAAATATAATGTAGGCAAGCGTAAATAGTACCTATTGAGGTTTTTTCAATATAAATAAATTATTTTAGTGTGTGGAAATGACGATTATTTTTTTGTAATGCTACTAGTGATTTCTTTAGATTCTTGGCGAACAAAATATAACTATACATACTCAAATCTTTCCTCTTTTGTTTTGGCTGAAACAAGACACTATTTACTCTATGCTTTATACAATGCAATTTTTTTACCCGATTTTGAACACACTTCACGGAGTTCATACCATTTTCGTATACAGATCTAGATTACATTTTTGTATAACAGGAACAAGATAGCGCAGATTTTCGAAGAAATACCAGCAAAAAACTTTGCGCGTACCTATTACCAGACAATGACCCTATTTACAGGCTCATAAAATCCTTTCAATTTTCATTATCATTACTGGTGCCGTGTGATCGGATGTGGTAAAAACCCAGCGAGTGACAAGAAGCAGTACCTGTGATCGCATCCGTCCGAATGCCCACTACATTTCAACAACTAGCTACATATTATTATTATTGGAAAAAACAAAAATTAATTACATACTGCAATAATTAAATGGTGAAAGTAGATGACAGTTCAAACATGTGTCAAAAATAAATCAATTCACTTCGTTAATACCGAAATACATAATGTAATAATATTGCACATAATTTCTTTTATTTACAAATGGTAAAATATATAAAGTTGAGAAAAGCAATAACCATTTATTTGATCAAAAGTCCGCTGGTAGAAAAATATCCCCTTAAGGGAAATTGTTCTGCGCTTCCACAACTGCGTTTAGTTAACTGGCAGATTATTTTGAACTGTGAAACTGAACGAGTTAAACCAAAAGTTTAAACTCTCGGTCAGGTTTAGTTAAACTTCAGTTTAAACTCTGACTGTATAACTTCTAAACTATTATAGCTACAAAAATAGTTTTGTACATTTTGAAAAGACAATTTAGTAGCGCAAGGAAATTTTGGGAAAACCTCCGGAAAAATCGGGAAATTGGAAAAATCGAAAATAGATTTTTTGTATGGAATTTTGTGTGCGTTCCGGAATGGCTTTTCGAATGGAAAAATATAAAATTCTTAGCGGAAAACTCGGAAAATTCCGGAAAATGCGAAAAATTTAAATTTGTTTCGACGAAATTTTGGCATTTTCTTTGATTTTGGCAACAATTTGGTCAAGATCTCGAAATGCGTTGGCTGTTGCATCCTCTGGTGGGGCTATGATATTGCTCTCCGGAGATTACTTCCCGTCATCCCGAAATCAACTGCTGCCGATGAACTTAATGCATGCCTGAAATCATCGTCTTTGTGGCGGCATGTCAAGAAGTTGAAATTGACCACCAACATGAGAGTCGCATTGCAGAACAACTCATCTGCTGCTGTATTCTCGAGACAACTGCTGACGCTTGGCAATGGCCAAATTCCCGTTGATCGTTGATGTTTCGACTGGATTGATATTGTTCACGGAGAATTTTTGCGAGTTCACATCGTCGAAGGAGGAACTCATCACCAAAGTGTTCCCCGGCATTGCACAAAATTATAAAAATCTCGATTGGATTAGTAAACGGGAAATATAAGCAGAGAAGAATAAGGACGTCAATAGCTTGGATTATATTACTCAAAGTTAAATCGCTGGAGAACTGCATTCGTACAAATCCGTTGACAGCGTGGTCGACGAGGATGAAGCGACCAACTATCCGACGGAATTTTTTAACTCGCTTGATGTACCAGGAACTCCACGGCATAATTTACAGCTGAAAGTGGGATCGATCATAATCATGATGTTGCGGAATCTGAATCATCCGACATTGTGCAACGGTACGCGGTTCCGGTTGTCCGTCGAGAAACTGATGAACAATGTGATTCAAGCGACGATCATCAAGGGAAAATTCAAAGGAGAGGAAGTCCTTATGCCATGAATTCCGATTATTCCAACTGATCTTCCATTCCAATTCGAGCGGATTCAGTTTCCCGTTCGATTGGATTTGCGATGACAATCAATAAATCGCTATGCCAATCGTTGGAAGTCTGTGAGTTCAATCTCGAATTTCCGTTTTTCGCACGGTCTGTACGTTGCCTGTTCGCGTGTTGGCAAACCGTCTTCGTTGTTTGTTTTTGCGTCGGAAAACAAATTGAAAAACATTGTTTATCACATCGCTCTCTACTGATTTCGATTCCATTCAAATAACTCATTTTGAAATTTGAACTATCTGTGTTTTATTATCACTCTGGAGTTTATCTGAAGGCGTTAAATTGGGGCGAGACAATGTTCGCCGTGTCCGCTAGTATATTCGTAAATCTCAATCAATACAAAAAAGCGTTTAACTGTTTATAGGCAATTCTTCCCCTAGTATTTGATCTATCAACTATTTTTATACCCCATCCAGAAACTGAGAAACATTAAGTTATGTAAATATCAGATCTTAGTAGATCAAATGCTAAATCAGTGCTAATATAATAATTTTTTTGTTATTGCTCTGTATTGGGGTGGTGGGCATACATAACAAGCATTGTGTGATGTGGCCTATGTGCGAGTAGGTACAGTCGGTGGCAAAATTATTTGCACAAAAGTAAAGTTTGTACTCATAAATTTGAACTTACTTCATGTAAATTTTGGCATCAATGGAAAGGTCATTTAAATTCCGTTTGAATTATACAAAACTTTCCTTTTTTGGTCAATTGACTACTAATCGTCAATATGCTTACGTTTCTAAGAAAAACAATCACTTTTTTGAAAGCAAAAAATTCGAATATGCTGCGTGACCATTTCCCAATGCCAATAATTTCGCTTTTAACTTTTCGCACCTTTGCTGTTGTCACATTTTTTTCAAACTCGTGCAAAATATTAAATTATAATTTTGCTAGTTTTCGCATTCCTCTCTTCTGTTTATAATTAAAATCTGCTGGGAGAAATTTCCATAGGAGCGCTAAAATATTTTACAGTTTCACCTTAGCGTCTCAGAGATTGTATTCTAAAAATGGTGGTCTCCTTCCAATGGACATGCGTTGTCCACTAGCATGTACCTACTTAGCGTTGGCTGGCAGTTTTTTCCTATTGGAAAATGAGTGGAAACTGAAATAGATTTTCCCTCCAACTCAAGACCAACAGAGTGAACGTTTCTGAATGTGGAAAATGATTTAGATGCAAACTGACCTCAGCCCAAATCGATCGTGATCATGCTTTCAGTCAGATGTGGGTGTGCGGTAATGGAATGCATTGAACAAATTTATTTTAATTAATTGCAGAAAATTTGGCAGACAGAATTATGCGCTATTTTAATACCGTAATGCCATATATTTTGCGGTTTATTCGATTTGGTGGATGAATTTGTTGGAATTTTAATTTGTGATGAGTTATTAAAGAGATTTTGATCAAACTTTACAACTTTTTTTTGAGATGGACGTTGGTGTTGCTATTTGGTTGGAAAAGCCACGAATTTTTAGGTACAATTGTCCATTTGATCTTCATCCGGTATCTAAGGAAATCTAGCACTAGTAATCGACAATGTCTTAGGTATGGCAAATAGTGAGATGCTTTGAATCGGACTCTTTACGTATGTTCGATTTCGATTGCTACTGCTGTGGCGTACTGTGGTGCGGCTGGAGGGCATTGGAAGGGGCGGTACTTTGTACGTGCGGACAAATAAAAAAAAGTTAATATTTATATTGACTATCCTGTTCCATGATACCATGAAACTCCTCCCTTGATATTTTTATCATGTGTGTACCTGTACGCTGAAAATCATCTCTCGGTTAAAGAGAGGTGGGTTTTGGTACCACGCGCATTTGAATTTTTAAGAACTTGTACGAGAATTATCCTTTGACCCCTGTCTTATGGATATGCCGTCTGACGCAATGACACCAGAAATCCTACTACGACAAAACTACCATGTCAACTTTCCTCAGGCAACGGAATGGCTTCGGCCAGACTCTGAGCCAGGGAAAGCATGCCATCGTGGATTCACGGATGGCTCCAATACCGGACAGAGGTCTGGTTCTGGAGTCTTCGTGGAAAGCGAGAACATTAGACTACACTACCCCTTAGGTAACCATGCGTCTGTCTAATAAGCGGATATTTTCAATATCCTTATGGCTATGCGCTATATTGTGACAAACAGGTAGAGAGGTAGAAGCATATGCGTGATACAGTGATAGCTAAGATGCAGTAAAAGCGCTGCTTAATCCTTTTACCTCGTCCAAGTCAGAGCTCGACCTCAAGCTTTCTCCGAACTTGGAAGGTAGGCTAGACACGGCCAAACTTATTTGGGTCCCAGGTCACACTAGTATCCAGGGAGCTTGCCAGGCTGGGTTCAGAAGAAGCTCTCTTAGGACCTGAACCTCCGTTGGGTCTGCCTGCATCCGTGGTTAGGTCATCAATTGATACTTGGGTTTCTCGTGAACACAATTGTCGGTAGCGTGACTGTGCTGGGTGTAGACAGACCAAACAACACAAGCCACATAGAATAGACCGTCGACTCCTCCCATATAACGGACTTTGCCTACAAGCTGCCTGCGAGCACAGGATTTTTCATGGATTGGTGCTGTACAAAATCAAAGGAGCGCCATTAACGCACGCATACTTGAAAATTCTAGGCCCATGGTATAGCATGGAAAATCATTGCCGCCATTAATTTTGACATTTACACGTATTCACAGACAGGGTAATTTTTTTCCGGGGAGAATCGGGTAGGTGCACGGAAGTCGACGGTCTAGTTCTCTGTGGTTTGTGTCAAACGACTGCGTCCAGTCATCTGCAAAAGTCCGCGTCTTCCCTTGTGTATCTCAGGAGACTGCAGACTGCTTGTGGGCGTCCTATCGGCCCACCTAGCTTTTCCGAAAACACTTAAATATATTGGGCTTGACCTACACCACCATCTGTCCTGCTTGTGGAGAGGACGACGGTACAGCCGAACACGTGGTACAAAAACATTCCGGATTTTTTCTTGATATATGTAATATTTTTCTTAACATCAAGGGGAAATCCTTTAACTTAACACAATTAATAATTTGAAGAATTCCATTAGAAACCTTTATAGTTACCTTTAAAATATAATACCTTTACAATATACCTAATATAAGGAAAATATTATAGAAAAAATCCGGAATGTTTTTGCTGTCACTGTAGTTGTCCTGCCTTTGCTCGCATCAGGTGGCGGATCTGTGGGGCTGACGTGGTGAGTGCCAAACATCTAAGCTCTTCATCACTGAAGCTCCTCCTTATCTTTCTTCAAAAGACGGGCAAACTAAACACAGTAAAGTAAGGTGTCTGTTTTAGTAGTACAATGGACCAGTCAGTAGTTGTGCCTGACTGCTCCATCGGATAGTAGCAATCTCCGAAAAAGAAAAAAAATCCTGTTCCATTTATATTTTTTTATTACTTATACATACCTACATTAGTGCCCGCTTATGACGAAATCGAAGGGACCGACCAAATTGGTTAAGTATAAGTTAAATGCTAAAAAATATAAACTTTTGTTCAGAAAACCCAATCAGAAAAGAAATATGTACCTATGAGACCCCATGTTTCAACATATAAAAAAGTAGGCACATTGTATAATATTTTTATTTAACTTCTACTTAACTTACAGTCATACAATTTTTGATGGTTTTGGTTGAGAAAATAATTGTAAAATAAACAATTCGGCGTCTGCAATTCCATTGAAAATCCTCTGCTTAGTTTTTAAGTAAACAACATAATAACACCAGGGAGAACCGAATCATGTTCCAAACACAACATTTTGTTACTTGAGAGAATTGAGTTGGTATTGGTAGGTAAACATAGCTATCCAGTTCTCGCGGAACTGTCGAAAAATAAGGGAAATATAAAAGACGACAATAGCTACATTAATATATCTTTGGTTTGTAATAACAGGACTTTTTCTAAATTTTAGACTGAAGAGGATTCGTTAGATGCAAAAGTTGGCTTTAATCGTATTCGCTTTAAGCGGTTACTAGTACTGTACTTTGGATCGATTTTTCTTCAAATGTATTTAGTCATGATTTTAAGTAAGCCCAAAGGAGGTGGTCATGGTCTTGATATAATGGGTTGCAGAGGACATAAGCTTATTATAATACATATAACATACCTACTTCTGTAATGGCTGGAAAGCACACAGAAGTGTAGCAAAGGCTCAATGACCCTAACCTCAATAATTTATATCTGATTCAAATGATTCCTTACTGAAGTGGGATTCTGTAAACAAATTGAACCGGAAAAGCTTTTGCTTTTCAAAAAACGAAAGAAACCATGCGAAAGCGAAAGTTTGCTTCAGCAGTGTAGTTGAAGTTGCATACTTTCAGGGTGATTTTCACAGTTCGAGAAACATTTCCTTTTGACAGCAGCTGCCAGTGCCTAACTTTTGTTGGTTACAATTAGACTAGCCTCACATTGGTACGTAAACGTACGCAACGCACGCACTGAATACGATTTTTCCGTTAAATAGGGACTGTCCTGGTGATATCGCTTTCGGGAAATCTTCTTTGGTGCGTAATAAATAATCTTTATCTTAAAGATGATTCTCTTCTAACTCGGATACTGCGGCGCGTCGTCTCTTTCGTAGAACCGAATGGGTATGAGAGAAATATTTAAAAAAAGATGAATTCGGTGAATTTCATCATAAGTATTATGAAAGACTTTTATTGTTATTTGCGCATGAGGAAAGAAACTTTTGAATATAGGTATGTTCGTATTCTTAACACTATACGACCTAACCTGACTAAATACTGTAACTTTCGCGACATAATATTACTTGAAGAACGCAATAACTACAACTTTAAGGTAAGGAAGTAAAATCTTTATTCTGTGTAATTATATGTGAATTAAATTGAAGTGAAAGTACATAGCTACTTCATCCTTTTGGATTATTTTAAAATATTTGTGTCTTGATCGAATTGCACAACATAGTGATCGAGAACGCCATCTGAAGGTTGTTGTGGCAGAATATTTAAAGATTGTTGCGTTTGTCTATGTGTTGAATTATTTTGTGGCGTACTGTAATCAGCACTGTACTTACTTACTTACTTACTTATCGGGCTCCCGACCCGTGAAGAGTCTCTGCCTGAGACACTGCAGCCTTCCATCCTCTACGATCCCGGGCACGCTGCTTCCAGTTGTCCAGACCAAGCGCTCTGGCATCCGCGATGGCTTGGTTTTTGAAACGGAGGTTCGGTCTTCCTTGTCTTCTCGAACCTGGGGGCTGGGATTCGAAGATCCTCTTAGCTGGAGCATTATTGTCCATTCGCTCGATGTGGCCGAGCCAATGTAGTCGACGTGTTTTGGCTTTTTGGACTACATCCACATCTTGGTACAGCTCATAGAGTTCGTGGTTATATCTTCTTCTTCATTCGCCCTCCTCGCACACAGGACCAAAAATCCGCCGAAGTATTTTTCTTCCGAAGGAGCCCAGTATCAGCTCTCCCTTCTTGCTTATCGTCCAGCACTCGGCGCCATAAAGCAGAACTGGCAGGATAAGGGTTTTGTATAGAGCACACATTTCGTCCTTCGAGTTAGGAGTTTTGAACCCAGTTGTTTTGCCAAACCGAAGTAGCAAAGGTTTCACTAAGGTGTCATTCGTGGAGTTCATGTTTACTCCGAGGTAGGTGAACTCCTTAACTACCTCGAAGTTGTTGCTATCAATAGTGACGTTTTGTCCTAGGCGGTGGACAGATGCTTGTTTGTTTGTTCATAGCATGTATTTAGTCTAGTCCTCATTTACTTCAAGGCCAACGGATTTCGCCTGTTCTTCAATCGCCGTAAACGCTTCTATCACGGCACGCTGGGAGCGACCGATGATGTCAATATCGTCCGCATAGCCCAGCAGCTGGACGGATCTGTTGAAGATAGTGCCTTCCGTGTTGACACCTGTCCTGCGCACTATCTGCTCCAGTACGAGATGCTTCCAAACTGCACATTGCAGCGCATGTTTTCCAGCGTCACGCGACACAGCTGAATCAGTTTTGCCGGGATTCCGAATTCGGCCACCGCCACATAGAGCTTCTGACGATGTATGCTGTCATACGCGGCTTTGAAGTCGATGAATAGGTGGTGAGTTTCGACTTGAAATTCGTTGGTCTTTTCCAGGATTTGCCTCAGTGTGAAAATTTGGTCTATAGTCGATCTGCCGGGCCGGAAGCCACACTGGTACGTGCCGATTAGTGTGTTGCAGAACGGTTTAAGACGTTCACACAGTACGTTGGATAGGATCTTGTATGCGACATTAAGCAGGGATATGCCTCGATAGTTCTTGCAAGACATAGGATCGCCCTTTTTGTAGATGGGGCATATGGAGCTGATAGTCCAGTCATCGGGCATGTTTTCTTCCACCCATACTTGGTTGATGATTCGGTGCATGCTCCCTACCAAAACATCACCACCGTATTTAAAGAGCTCTGCTGGTAAACCATCAGAGCCTGCGGCCTTGTTGTTCTTAAGCTTTTTTATAGCTTCTTCTGGGCGGTTCGCAGCTTCTTCTCGTTGGACAGTCGAGCTCTGAATTTAGCCGCGACAAGGAAATGGTCAGATTCGACGTTTGCCCCTCGGAATGTGTGCACGTCGAGGATGTTGGATGCGTGCCTCGCATCGATTAGCACATGGTCGATTTGGTTGGCGGTTCGACCGTCTGGAGAGCGCCAGATTGCTGTGTGGATCCTTAGCCTTGGAAACCTAGTGCTACTTATCACCGTATTACGAGCTGCTGCAAAATCGATTAGTCGGTAGCCGTTGTCTGTTGTCGTTTCGTGGATTCTGTGCTTACCAACTAACCCGCCGAAGATGTTTTCCTTTCCGACTTTAGCATTGAAGTCCCCGAGTACAACTTTTACATCGTACTCCGGACAGGCTCCGTAGGCTCCATCCAGGAGGTCATAAAACTCCTCCTTGATGGGATCTTCTGCCTCGTCGGTAGGGGCGTGTGCATATTAGGCTTATGTTTTGGAAAGTAGCTTTGATGCGGATCACAGAAAGGTGATCACTTATCGGCTTGAAGTCAATAACTTTTGTCCTAAGCCGATTATCCCGCGACGAATCCGCATCCTAATACATGCAGTCTTTTGTTGCAGCTGTAATAAATGTCGCAATCTTTTCTTTTCATCATGCCTGATCCTATCCATCGTATCTCCTGGATCGCGGTTATGTCTGCCTTGTACCGCGTGAGGACAGACTCAAGTTTTTGAGTAGCACCTGGGGTGTAGAGCGTTCGTACATTCCAGGTACATACTCTTAGATCGTAGTCCATTGACGTTCCGGGTCTTGTTGTCATTTGAGGAGTTCCATTATCCGAGGCTGGTTGCGTCTCTCTCATAACTAGTGTTTTTTTCCATGGTCGGGGAGTTACAGCTCATATAGGGATTACACTTACCAGTTCGACCTAACTGGAGCTGTAGGCGCCACCGTTGATTCCATCTGGGGAATTCCTCCGCTATCGCCTGAGAGTAAGTGCCTTAGTGAGAGGACACTCCTCCCCCCCTCTCTCGTTCGCTGCCACCAACGACGTTCCACAGGGGTTGGTTACCCCATCTTGATTTGTTTGCATCTTTAATTATGAAAATTTATATCATTTTCAGTAACCTACTTTGTTTGAGATAGGAGGTGCTGTCATCTTGAGGAAATTATTTTATTTTTCATACCTCTTCGCAATATTATTAACTTTGTCAGATGCAGAATACACCGGATATTATTTTCTTACGATTAAACTACTTAGCTCAGATTTTCTTCTTAATAAAATACTTGATTGCATGTCATTTCGTATCCATATCGTAATAAATATTTCCTGCGAGTAGTATCTACAAACTCAAAGTACTTATACGGCGATGTCTTAGAAGTATGTACATAATTATAAAATTATAATGACCATCGAATTGATTTTATATGAAAGATAGTGTTCAGTACTATTATGCACTAAGTGCCAAACATCCTAAATGATACCCTATATATTATTATGCAATCATTTTCAATTATATTTACTGTCAGCACTCTCTATTTGACTTGCTCTCTAGTTGTATATTACTCCGAATGTTACAGTAATTTTTTGCTCTTTTTTTATTTTGCTTTGTCGTCATATTCGTTATCGCTTCATTAGCTTGTAAGATGACAGAATCTTTCTTTTTCATTTGGACCATCGAACAGCACACATCATACACATAGTAAAGGCTAAGAAAACACAATTTGAATTATCACATACACATATTACACATTACACATTTATTAAACATTTATATTAAAATTGAAATTTCTCATTTTTAATTAATCATACACACAACACAATTATACTAACACATACAGTTCACACACATTCAAAGACATTTTTTGGTCCTTCGAGCCGGATTTAATTGATCAGGGCATAGTGTTTCCAATTGACTTTCGATCAAACCTTTTGATAATTATATGGTTGCTGCATGTATGACTGGGTGCTCCTTGTGTCGAGAAAAAAGTTTTACCGGTAGATGCACGAACATTTTCTAAGAAATTTGGTATACACGGTTTCGTACATATATCGCGTATATATATATAACTAAAACACGTGTTTTAACCCCATATCTTCCAAAATTATCAATCAAACACATATAGAATGCATGCTTAATCAATTGCATGGATTAATTTAGTGCATGTGAACAAAAACTTTATTCAAATCTTTTTGGACACTCGGTTATTTCGGTGATTGCAAATTTGTTAATTTTTTTTGAGAATCGTTATTAATCAAACAATGAATGCCATAAAAGCTAAATGTGGTCATGCCAAAGCGGGTATTACAAGGGCGTTATCATTTGTACAGTCAATTGATAAATCCACAACCATGGATATGCTGGAAATTCATCTTGCTCGTCTTGTGGATTCCTGGTCGAATTTTACATCTCTTCACGATCAATTATACAATTTTTGCAATGAAGAAGGTTTCGTAGATCCTGAGCAGGAGTTTGCCGAGTACGAGGATAAATACTGTCAGGCTCATTCTTTATTTAAGAGTGCTATTCGGGAAATTTCGAAACCAAGTGTTTCAACTAATCAATCAATTGATGAGATATTGGCTTCGCAGCAGGCATCATTCTTGCAAAAATTGGATGCGAAAAATACACAAAATCCCAAGTCGGTTCATTTGCCAGAATGTGTTATTCCAACCTTTCATGGTGACTACAAAGACTTGCCTGGTTTTAAGGACCTGTTCACTGGAACAATAGATCGCAATCCATTGATTACTGCGACACAAAAATTTCAATATTTAAAATCTTTCTTGGGTGGAGACGCAGCCAATCTTATAAAACATATTTCGTGTTCCGAGAATAATTATATTGAAGCTTGGGACAAGCTTGAAGCGCGTTTCGACAAAAAGCACTTAATTATTCAGTCGTTCATACAATCGTTCCTTTCGTTACCATCATGTAATTCAGCTAACGTTCAGTCTCTTCGAAAATTAACAGATGGAGCTGATGAGACTATACGAGGATTAAAGGCCTTGGACTCTAATTCTAGAGATCCATGGCTCATATATATTTTGCTTCAAAAATTAGATCATGACACAAAACAAGCATGGGCTGAAGAGGTGGGATCCGATGATAATTGTACCATCAACCAATTCATTAACTTTTTAGAAAACCGGTGTAGCTGTCTGGAGTCCTGTTATACATTAACTCGTGCTAAAGTAAATAGCAAAACTCAAAACACGGTTCGAACACACATGGTGGAAACCAAGGTAGGGTGCCCAAAGTGTAAAGAGGATCACCTTCTTCCCTATTGTAAAACTTTTATCGGTCTAGCGGTCAATGCTCGTCGTAATTTTGTTAAAGAAAATTCATTATGCTTTAATTGCCTTCGACATGGTCATTCCTCGAACAAATGTCGCTCAAATTTTCGATGTAAAACATGCAAGTCTCGTCACCACACATTAGTGCATCCTTCACAAACCATTCCAACTTCGCCCACTAGCTCCAGCTCAGACCAACCTCATTGTTCGTCGTCCTCGCCTCAGGATTTCGTTGATCCTATCGTATCTAATCACTCTCTCGAAACAAATCGTCGTGCCTCTACTATTCTTCCTACTGCTGTGGTAAGAACTCGTGATAAAGAAGGAGTTTATCAAAATATTCGTTTGTTGCTGGACACAGGGTCCCAGGTCTCTTTCGTAACCGAACAGTGTGCTCAACGCCTAGGACTCTCTCGAAAAAGATCTCGCATTCCTATTATGGGAATTTCGTCGACCTCGGCAGGTGTTACTAACGGTTTGGTAACCCTGAATTTGCAGTCGAGATTTGATTCAAACAATATCGACATCGATTGTTACGTCATATCAAAATTGACATCATTACTTCCATCAACTGCGGTAACCAACTACGACTTTACTGCTTTCCTTTCAATGAATTTGGCGGATCCAAATTTCAATATACCTGCTCCTATCGACGTCCTGATTGGGGCAGATAAGGCCTTCAGCATTATTGATGGACCTTCGCAACCTACAACCGGAGGTGCTCCCAATTCTGTATCGACTATATTTGGCTGGGTAATAGCGGGGAACTATAAACATCTCAAACCAACCAATATGGAAGTAAGGACATATTGTACGCAGTTAGACTACTCTCAGGAATTCGACCTCGAACGTTTTTGGCGTCTCGAGGAAATTAATCACGAACCAATTTTATCGGTTGAAGAACAACAAGCCGAATATCATTTTGCTTCAACACACAGTCGTCACTCAGATGGAAAATACATTGTACAACTGCCATTCAAATCCAATTCTAACCTAACTCCAGGAAACTCTTTTCGTTTGTCGTTAAATCGCCTGTACTCCATCGAGCGTAGATTCTTGTCCAATTCCGACCTAAAAACACAGTACTCTCGCTTCATGAACGAATACATATCGTTGGGTCATATGGAAGAAATTCCGTTGACTGAACTTCACCAGCAAAACAATCATTATTATTTGCCACACCACCCCGTTTTTAAAGGTGAAAGTAGTACCACTAAGGTTCGTGTGGTATTCGATGGCTCAGCTAAATCAAACAACACTTCTTACTCTTCGTTAAATGAATCGCTTCTCGTTGGCCCCACAATTCAGCGTGACATATTTTCTATATGTCTTCGATGTCGTCGCCATGTATACACCATTTCGGGGGACATCGAGAAGATGTACCGTCAAATCTGGGTTTCACCGAATCACACACATTTTCAAAGAATCGTTTGGCGTGAGAACCCAGAAGATCCTATAAAACATTATAGGCTTCTAACGGTAACTTATGGTACATCAGCTGCTCCATTCTTGGCAGTTCGCACACTCAAGCAGCTCGCTCTAGATTCGGTCGAAAACCATCCTCAAGTCGCTTCAATTATCGAAAACGATTTTTACGTCGATGACGTCATTACTGGCGCTGATTCCATTGAGGAGTTGATTGCTCTTCGAAACAACCTCAAAGACGTGCTTCAATCCGCAGGCTTCAATCTTCGCAAGTGGACCACTAACTGCTGGCCTCTTCTATTGTCCCTACCAGAGGATCAAAGAGAGATTTCTCCAATCGAGTTCGAGGACTCTAACATGGTAAAGGTGCTTGGGTTGCAGTGGTGTCCATCGAAGGATTGCTTTACCTACAAGGTAAACCTTCCAAACCAATCGCTATGCACAAAACGTCGAATACTTTCTGATGCTTCGCGAATATTTGACCCATTAGGATTCGTCGCTCCTGTTATTGTTGCTATTAAAATCCTCTTCCAAGACCTTTGGCGGGAAAAAATAGCCTGGGATGACGAGGTTCCAGAAGAACTTGCACATCGTTGGACTACTATTCGTGAGGAGCTTCATCAGATCGAGTCAATTTCCATTTCTAGGATCCTTTGGAGCAACAAATTCAATTGCGAGCTACATGCCTTTTGTGACGCATCGTTGGACGCATATGCTGCTGTCGTGTACTGTCGGAGTACTAGCGTAACTGGCGAGGTTTCCATATCATTGGTGGCAGCCAAGAGCAAGGTCGCACCAATCAAAATACTCTCTCTTCCGAGACTCGAGCTCTGCGGAGCTGTTCTTCTAACACGCCTTGTTAATAAAATTAAATTATCTTTGCAGATTAATGATCTTAAGATATTTGCATATACAGACTCTGCAATTTGCCTGCATTGGTTTTCTGCCACTCCCAAAAAATGGTCTGTTTTCATTGGTAACCGGACATCAGAAGTTCTATCATCAATCCCATTGAAATCATGGAATCACGTTCGCTCTTCATGTAACCCAGCTGATGTCGCTACCAGAGGAATGTCACCATCTCTTTTAGCATCCACAGAAATTTGGTGGAAGGGTCCTCCGTGGTTGGTAAAGGACTCTATTGATTGGCCGGTATCGCGTTTTAATATGCAAGATATTCCGATTGAGCAACTGGAGGAGCGTAAGTCAGCCAAGACTCAGGTATTTATGGCTAAATTAAATACAAATAACATTATTGAACAAATCATCACTAATTCGTCAAATTGGATCAAATCCGTGCGTGTAGTTGCATACATTTTTCGATTTATTGGAAACTATTTTCATTTGCCAAATCGTAGGAATTACCACTTTCTATCAGCAGAAGAAATTTCAGACTCTTCAACTCGTTTAATCAAGTGTGCTCAGCGTTCTTCATTTGCTTCTGAAATCGAAACTCTTCAAAACGGTAAAGAACTGTCCTCGCGAAACAAACTAATATCCTTATCTCCGTTTCTTGACCCTAATAAAGTGCTTCGCGTCGGTGGCCGACTAAAATATTCAGACTTGTCTTATAGTGAAAAGCATCCTATCATTTTATGCAAATCGCATCACGTGACAAAACTTATCGTTCAATACACTCACAAACATTATCTTCATGCCGGTGTATCCCTCATGTTCGCGATTCTAAAACAAAACTATCATATCCTCGGTTGTAGAAATTTATTACGAAAAACAGTGCACGACTGCGTTGTATGTTTTCGGCATCGCAAAACATCGGCTAAACAGTTCATGGCAGATGTCCCAGTGGAGAGAGTTCGGTTTTCACGTCCTTTCAGTAAGGTCGGTATCGACTATGCTGGTCCGATAACGCTACGCTTAGCTCCTGGGAGAAATCCAAGGTTCGTAAAAGCATACATAGCCATTTTTGTATGTTTTGTCACCAAAGGAATCCATATTGAACTCGTTAGAGACCTATCTTCGAACGCGTTTCTCTTGGCTTTAGATAGGTTCGTGTCGCGTCGCGGAAAGCCTTCAGAAATTTGGAGTGACAACGCAACAAACTTTCATGGTGCTAAAAGACTGCTGGGAGAGCTTTACGACCTACTCCTTAGCGAACAACATCATAACATTATCGTTAACCATCTCTCAAAGGACCATATTAGTTGGAAATTTATACCACCTTCCGCACCTCACTTTGGAGGATTGTGGGAGGTTGGTGTAAAGTCTGTTAAAATGCATCTAAAGCGCGTAATTGGGGAAAACAGACTTACCTACGAAGAGATGTACACTCTTTTAACTAAGATCGAATGTCTACTTAATTCGCGCCCTATGTGGCAAACATCGGACTTCGAACCCACTGCACTGTCTCCATCTCATTTTATGATTGGAGAATCATACTCTGCAGTACCACAACCAGATCTTTCAAATTTACATATTTCAAAAAGCACTAACTGGTATCTTTTGCAGATTTTGATGCAAGGGTTCTGGAAGCGGTGGCACCAGGAGTATCTGACGTCATTACAAAATCGATCCAAATGGCAGAAACTCCAACGCAACGTACAGATAGATGACATCGTATTGCTCAAGGAACCGAATCTACCTCCATCGAAGTGGATTCTTGGCCGAATAATCAACATTCATCCTGGAAGAGATAACAGATGTCGAGTAGTCACTGTGCATACACAGTTTGGGGATTATACGCGACCAGTGGTGAAGATTGCCCCATTGCCTATATCTGAAAGACCGGAGTCTTCCAGGGGGGGCTGAATGTTCAGTACTATTATGCACTAAGTGCCAAACATCCTAAATGATACCCTATATATTATTATGCAATCATTTTCAATTATATTTACTGTCAGCACTCTCTATTTGACTTGCTCTCTAGTTGTATATTACTCCGAATGTTACAGTAATTTTTTGCTCTTTTTTTATTTTGCTTTGTCGTCATATTCGTTATCGCTTCATTAGCTTGTAAGATGACAGAATCTTTCTTTTTCATTTGGACCATCGAACAGCACACATCATACACATAGTAAAGGCTAAGAAAACACAATTTGAATTATCACATACACATATTACACATTACACATTTATTAAACATTTATATTAAAATTGAAATTTCTCATTTTTAATTAATCATACACACAACACAATTATACTAACACATACAGTTCACACACATTCAAAGACAGATAGTTTTTCATATTCGCAGCGATTAATACGAATAAGGCACCTCTGGAAGTATTTTTGGTCAACTTTTTCAATTTGCTAGGGCTGCAGTAAAAGAACAGTTTTTTGTATTGTGACGTATCTGCAAAGAAAAAGAAAAAAATACAAAACACTTGTGATGGAATTTTAAACGCACACTATTAATATATGTTCTCAAAACATTTTAAACAAATGTCGAAAACGTAAAGTAAAATATTAACACAATCCACTTACTTGAAATTTTGATCTTAAGCCAGTATTAGACGATATGTTGAATCAGCATACGTATGCTGAAAATTGTGTTCCAATCACAGCATATCGTGCATACTTGATGACAAAAAATTTTTGTTTACACGATATGTTGTGATTGGAACACAATTTTCAGCATACGTATGCTGATTCAACATATCGTCTAATACTAGCTTTACTGTACAATGTAAGCGTCGTGATAAGAACTGACAACAAAAAAACTCCGACCTGGCGACAATGTCCTAGCCCCAAAGTACCCGCAAAAAGTTATGTTTTGTGGTTGTTATTTACCTCTGAGTATCCTGGAAGTTTGAAGCCGAACGAAAGGATGATGATTAGCACCAAATAGGCATACCTTACCTACGTCTTGACCCATATGCTCCTGCCAACCATTCGAAGAAATCTACCAAACGAAAATTTTATATTAAAGCAAGATGTTGCCTTATGGCTTATGCATTGCCACACTTTTATGTAGTCGTCTCGTCTCCCCGCATTGAGGCAGTCATTAGCCTCTTTATTCTTTATTGAACTAAGTCCCAAATGAACTTACTCCCTATCTCCAAATCTAACAGTGAACCCAAGCAGGGGGGTTGCAGGGGGGCAGCAGGCCCCCATACATATACCACAGTGACTACGGAAATTGATGAAATAACTCCCACTTCTCTCAAATTGGGACTTAATTAATTGGGAATTTGTTCATTATGATAATGAACCACGAACTATCTCCCAAACATATGAACTAAATCCCACTGAATATTTGGTGGGACTTAGTTAATTTGGCTAGTGGGAGTTAGTTCCAGTTGGGACTTAGTTCGTGGGGCCTAAGTAGATATGTAGCTCTGACGTAATTTTGACGTCAGCGTATGGTGCTAATGAGTAATGGCTACATGCCGTGTATTAGCTCTCTTTGTGGCACAATTTGCTAGTACACGGCATGTAGCGCAGTGGCTACACACGAAATATGTACCAGATGTCTTCACTATCTGGTGACGTCCGAGCTACATTATGTACGTATGTGGCGTGCTACATGCCGTGTATTAGCACAACATGCATTTTTGGGTGTGAAATATGTATAAGAAAAAATAACAGGCATAACTAAATAGTTCTTACCTAAATAGTTGTTCCAAAATGTTACCATCATAGGCGCAATGCACACGGAGCAACTGAAAAAAAAAAAAAATAAACCGGTTGATAACTCGGCTTATAGACCAGTTACGGACTCTGCGGCGACTTGACTCCACACTCGAGGAAACTCATCGTCATCAGTCATCACCAATCAAAATCTCTAGTTCGTTCAGTGTCGCCATGGATACCGGCCGTGAAATGTCTTCGGAAGACAACAACTCTCGTACAGGTGATCTCAGATGCTATTTGGCCAACTATTTTCTAACCCCACAAGCTTCTCTGTCCTGGCAGCAGCGTTGCCGAAGTGGCACAATTGTGGCATTTTGGCACCCTACAGTCCGATTGGCACCTTATGAGCTTGATACATTTTAATACATAATATTTAAAAAAAAGTATTTCTTAAAATGTTTAAAATTGACTGAGAGTCATTTTCTCTTTCTTCTGCGAACACTTATTTCATATTCACTGAACTGAATCATTTTTAACAACATAGAACGCAGCCCTTGTGTATGAAATCTATAGCATTCTCGAAAACGAGGTAAGATGTCAGCTCTTCAGTCAGCGGCTGGCCACCTAACTCTTATAGCCAATTCACAATGCTGCTTTGCTGCGTGCGTGCGTTGACAGATACAGTAGAACCAATGCTTTCATATGGTGCAATCCAAAATGCGGCTTCATGCTTCGGGTCGCGTTTAGATCGGAAATATCGTAAAGTTCAACGCAGCGCACAAGTAGAGCCACTTTCTACTTTCAGTGGCGTTGGACTGCTTTGACATTTCATTATGCCGTTCATTGTTTGAGTTGTATGGATTCACTTGGATTGGGGACAGGATCCCGAAAACCAAAATCTCGAAAATCCAAAATCCCGCAAATCCAAAATCCCGAAAACCCAAAATCCCGAAAATCCAAAATCCCGAAAAACCAAAATCCCAAAAACCCACAATCCCGAAAAGCCAAAATCCTGAAAAAAGAATCCCGAAAATGAGATCCCGAAAAATTATATAAAATGAAAAATATATAAAATGAAAAATTTTATATAATTTTTCGGGATCTCGTTGTTTTGAATGTAAAATAGACAAGTGTTTGTCCATTCCATTTACCGTAATAATGTTTTGTAATGTTGCGCTGCAATTCGCAATGTGCATTCAGTTGTGCTGATCTCATATAGTGTGATAGCTGATCGACTAGATTTTAGCCAGTGAACATCGTAATAAAAAGTGAGTAGAAAAAGAAAACGTTTTTGCAGGTAGTCCTGCATACTCCCCTAGTTTTTAGTCGATTTGTAACCTTTTGAAACAAAATCTGCCGCGGACACAGACCAACGTAAAGGCGTGGCTCCGCCGCCGGCTGAAAGTTCTCGCAG
The DNA here is from genome assembly GCA_955612985.1 of Cheilosia scutellata. Taxonomy (NCBI): domain Eukaryota; kingdom Metazoa; phylum Arthropoda; class Insecta; order Diptera; family Syrphidae; genus Cheilosia; species Cheilosia scutellata. Next base: position 41,369,143 of record OY015311.1, on the reverse strand, counting down.
GGCATTCACACATTGGTGTATATTGATTCACTGATTGCTAATTTATGTGAAGATGAAGAGCAAATCCGTGCGAAAACATGTTTGGCTAAAATAAATGCCGGTGAGATGCAACAACTAAGAAAACGTTACGTGACGAAGGAAAAAAAATTACAAAATTTTACGCGGAACGTAACGAGCGTTCTGAAATAAGTTTTCATAAGGAAATGCGTACAATATGAACTTGTATTAGATATGTTTTGTCATGGATCGTTTTTTATATGTTTTTCTTAATAAGACTTAAACTGTTTTTGTTATGTTTTAGTTATTTTGTTAAATAAATTTGGCTTATATTTTTGTTGCTACAATAAAATTTTTAGTTTCACTTTCGGGATTTTGGCCTTTCGGAATTTTGGATTTTCGGGATTGTGGATTTTCGGGATTGTGGCTTTTCGGGATTTTAGTTTTTCGGGATTGTGGGTTTTTGGGATTTTGGATTTTCGGGATTTTTGCTTTCGGTATTTTGGATTTTCGGGATTTTGGGCTTTCGGGATTACATTTTTCGGGATTCTGTCCGACTCCCGATTCACTTAGGTATATACGTATACTCGTTTTTAGTAGCCTGAGGTTTTTTCAATACAAATTAATTATTTTACTGTGTGGAAATGATATTTCAATTTAGTGTGAAACTACTCTATTCTTCATACAATTTATTAACGAGATAAACATTTTTGTTTAGAATATTTATAGTTTATTTTTCTAGTCGAGGGTAAATATAATTTCCTGCGATGTTCAAATGATAGGTATTAATTTATTACTTGGTGTACCCGCCTAGGTTTGCTCGTGCCAATGAATTGCATTGCTTAGATATATTTTTTATTGTCTATCGGGGCAATGCACAGGGATATGCGCACCTTTGTCCGATTTTGTCCCAACTTCCTGTAAATTTGAACTCAATCGGCTAGAAGGTTTTGAAGTCCAGACATATCATAAAAAAAATTTCTGGACAAGACAGCGAAGATCTTCGCGGAAATATAGCAAAAAAATGGCCGTGTACTTAATTTATTATTACATACCAGGCAAGGACCCTAATTAGAGGGTCGTAAAATCCTTTCAATATGCATTGTCATTACTGGCGATGGTTGACCGGATGTGGTAAAAACCCAGCGAGCGACGAGAAGCAGTACCTGCGATCGCAATCGTCCGAATGTCCAGCTTAGTGCAAAAATTTAAAAATCGAGTAGATCGTCGGTATCTATATTTGAGACTTTATTTAGGGTTTTTATTTTCAAATAGCCAAAACAAGTTTTTAATTAAATTGCACCTCTGTATTTTAGTGACTGAACTTCTTTCCACGGCGCAGATAAATGCTGGCCATTTGGTAATCTTGCGCACTTAAATCGATTTTCAAGTATTTTTTTCAAAGTAATCAATTCATAATTTTAAGGGAAGGGATTTTCGATGTAATTACCCATATTTTCTCAAATAAACTAAAAATGTACCTATCTTGTCTGAAACGCCTTTAATGGGAAGGAATGTACCTGTGTACATTTAATGCACTGGGCAATTCTTCCACAAAAATATTCCACGACAAGAAAAGTGAAAATACATATTGTTATTTATTTATGAATTTTTTACTATTTTGAACAAATTTCCTCTTAATTCGTGCATTAAAAATAACAATTAGGTTAAGCAAAAAGGAGTAGACTTGCATTCTGCTCTGAGTTCGAGTATATTAACATAAACCAAACTTTCAATCTCTCTAATGAACTAATAAAGACTGAAACTTGCCAGTATTTTATTCCACCTAAGGCCTTATGTATATACTTAATCTAACTTTTTATATTATTAGTTATGAAGTTTTTTTTTGTTATAATGAATTCTTATTGTTTATTTATGTTATTTAAATATTTATTTTTGTTTTTCAAAAACCGTGTTACTTACTTTAAAAAACTTTTTTTTTTTGTTTTTAAAGTAATATTATAATACCTATTTACAATGAATTTCCTTTGTGTTTTTATAGTTTTTAAGTGTTTATTTACGTTGTTCTATTGATTAATGAAAAAAACTTAATAAAGTCATTTAAAAAAGACTGAAAAGAATGTTTTTTTTTTTTAAGTAGTGAAACATACATATCGTGTGTGTGTGTACGAATTCATACACAAATAATCGTAATGATACTAATGCGAAATTATATGTTTCTTGTGTTTTTAAATATCTCTCTACCGTTGAAGGGCTGGTGGCACCCAGTTGGCACCTTTGGTTACCGTCAATGGCACCTAATTACATTTTTTTGCGGCAACGCTGCTGGCAGTGGAAATACATGACACTGTAGATTGGAACTATTCACTTAATTTTGTAATTTTCAAAATCCTAACACAAATAAAAAATGTCTAAATGGAATTCGTTATTATTTTTTACGACAACAATTTGTTAACAATTTATTGTTTAACAACACGAACGTAACGGTGAATGTTGATGTTCAAGTAAAAAAAAACAGACCTGTCAATTTTACGAGACATTTCTGACTTCTATCCACGCCTTCTCTGTTTCATTTTTCTTCGAATAGCCGGTGATAAATGATGTTTTTCAACCTCCTCCACCAGCAACTGGTTAGTTTGTTATTCAAATAACCCAAGCGTGCGTATGAAGCGCAGCTACGTGGACAATAGGCTCAACTGTATCATATTGAAAACAAAACTTTCAATCAAATGGAATTTTTAATTTTTTATGTCTGTTTTAAACTTAAACGCACTTTGGAAGTTAATTGCTAGGTAGCTTAAGTTGTGTTTTTTGTCTTAATTATGATTCATGAGAGTCATGCGCGTGGAAGTTTAAAATGTTTTCGTCATATTGGAATGAAAATAATAATTCCAATCCAAACGAAACAATTAAACCATTTACGGAAAGCACTTTAGAGAAATTTAATGATATTTTAAAATACCGTAAAAATATGGAATATCTAATCTACCTATAAGTTTTCTACTATAAATCTTCCAGAAGTGATAGATATTGTAAGTGAGTGCCCCATTCATAGTAGATGTTAAAGACGTTTTGCTGCTATTCCTAAAAGTGTGAAAGAATACTTTTCTGCAGTTACTGTATAACGTAGCAAAACCCAACATTTATCGATTTTTATTGCAAATGCAATTACTTTTTAAAATTGCAGCTTGTGAAAAGCATACCCTCCTTAAAGGAACTCTTGAAGTTGCTGATGAAATTCCTAATAGATAATATTCCCAACATCTAATAATGTAACAGAAACATCGATTGAAAGTTGTTTATTTTGTAGCATCCTTATACAAATATTTAATGAAAAAAAAATGAGTCCTTGCGACTATTGCGAGGTTTTTTTAAGAAAGTAATAATTTAGAAAGAAAGTTCTGATCGAACTCTCCCAGACATTTTAACATTAAAATCTGTAAAATCAAAGTACCTAGCTAGCAGATTTTTTCCAATATCTTCTTGTGGGCAATTTTTATAACATTTAATTGATGTTGAAAAGTCAGCAGCGTGTACAAAAGTACAGGTATTACCAAAGGTGTAGGTAACAATTATTTGCAAAACAACACGAATTTTCAAATGAATTTACGTATTATCAAAATCACAGGCAAGGTAGACTGAGACATCTCGCAATTCTCTTGCCGCTGGCGCTGGTCCCCTCAATTTTTTCCAGGAATCCGCCATTTTGTTTTCCTATCTGTGTACGTCAATTCCTATCCGTGTAAGATTAAACAAAAAGAAAATTAACAAAAAACTAGTAAGACAATTACCTTTTATATTACTATGTATATTATATTTTAGTATAAAAAAATTATATATTTGTATGGGAGGTATGGGTAGTTTTTATTCGACCAAGCTCATTTTTTGTAAAAAAAAATTTAATTTATTAAAACAATATGTGCAAAGTTTAAACTTGCTATCTTTACTGTGGCTATAAAAATCCGATATTTTTGTATGGGAGGTAGTACAGTACTCCCCGGATAATAGCACATGCGTATGGGTATGAAATTATAGTGCTTATAGCCGGGTTTTCAATTAAATTCCTATTAAGCGGGGACCCTTGTTATAGCACATAAATGTGTTTATATGAGGGTGTTTTCTAAAATGTATAAATAATTGAACTTAGTTACAAGTAGCTACATTAAATCTCATGTAACAAACACACAAAAATATTGTATTGGACAATTTGTGTGCAAATTAAATATGCTTTGAATACATTTAATTAAACAACATTTTTAATTTTTCTTTGAAACATTAATTTTTCAGTAGTTTTCTTAAAATTATCCTTTAATTCATCCAGAGATTTTATACTTAGGCCCTGTTTTAATTGGCCTAAATAACTATCCTGGGGTAATTTTCTGGCGCTATCGTGGTGGGAAACGTTTCAGCTGCCAAAAAATAATTAATAGTATGAAATTTGATAAATACCTATCTGTTCTAAGATTAAGGTTCGCTGAACTTTTCTTTTCAACACTTTTATAAGTGTCAGAAAATTTGCCGAAGTTATTTATTTAGCGCATGGGCGCAGTAGCGCAGTGGTTAGTGTGCTGGACTACTGTGCGAGGGATCCCAGGTTCGATCCCCGGAAAAACACAAACCAAGAGTATGACTGTCCTGAAAAAGCTTCTTAATTCAGCCGTTCGGGCTTGGCATAAAATTGTAGGGCCCTTCCATTTCGTCCCAAATATAGAAACTCACACAAAACGAATGGTTGCGAGAAGCTAGGCCTAGGGTGTCTCCAGGCCTGCCTGTTGCGCCACCTATTTATTTATTTATTTTTAATTATTTAGCGCAAATGACATCAGCGTGGCTAAGCTTTGTGTGCATCTTTTCTTGAAGGAATTTCAACCACATTCTCGGGTATCTTCACCACCGGTTACTAAACACTTTTGTAACTTCACGCATGCATTGTCAACAAACAAAATTATTTGCCTATTCAGTCCACTTTCGTCCGCATTAAAAATATCATTTTCAGAACATATGTTTAATAATATATATCGAAAAAATATTTTCGGTCCATTGCTGAAACATCAGCATCATTTCTTTCACCGTGAATTTTCTTGAAACTAATGTTTGCCAACTCGAAAGCCAGCCATTACATACTTGGTTCAAAATCAGTGCATCCCGAGATTATCTTCCTTCGTGAAATTTTATTTTATTTAAAAAAAAAATCAAATGTGCTTATAAAAAGATAAAATACCAGGTAAAATAAATTGTTTGTTCAGATTTTTATTTGATAATAAGAGGGGTTTGCTTAAAACCGGGTTGGTATAAAGCGGGTACAATTGCATAGAATGGCGCTTGTGAGTCCTAACACTGAATAATTTGTTGCTATAAAAAGGGTTTTGCTATTAAGAGGGTTGCTTTTATCCGGGGAGTACTGTAGTAGTTTTCATCCGATAAAAGCTTACGTACCAAATTTCAAATCGTTAGCTCTTAAATTACGGCCGTAATCGTGCGGACGGACAGACAGACGGACATCGCTATATCGACTAAGAAAGTGATGCTGATTAATAATAGTTTGTCATACCTACAACGCCTCCTAATGTGCGTTACAAATGGAATGTCAAAGTGAATAATATACCCTCACCACAGTGTGGTACCGGGTATTAAAATTTGGTGAATTCGGTTTGACAGAAGTCGATTGTCATAAAACATTAAAACAAATTGTGAAAATTGCCGTACAAGTGAAGAAAGTAAGCTTTAGCAAGTTTTAATTTAAAATAGTTTTAAGTGTTAAAATTAATAATAAAATAAATTCGTTTTCTAATCACTTATGGTGTTTGCTTTTCTCTTTGGAATGTAGCCAAAGGTAAGTACTTACACTATGACCAGCGATGCCAACTAAGGCTTTTTCATGTCTTTTAGGCATTATTTCATTAGCTAATGCTTTAAGGCTTGTTTTTTGTCAAAAAGGCATCATTTTTTTTTTATTTCAAATATTTTTTTCAATTTTTTTGATTTAACATACTGACTTTTTATATTTTTAAACATTCTTAGCCGCAGTTTCACAGTGGGAGTTTAAACTACACTTTTGGTTTAAATTTAGTTCAAGAAATAATTCGGTTTCTCAGTTTCGTTTAAACCTTGAACAGAGTTCATTCTGTAGTTTAAGTTAAACTACAGTATTCTGCCGTTTAAACCTCAGATCAGCCGATTGTCAAAAACACAAATATTTGACGTTGTTTTGCGTGTTCTTTGAAAGGAAAGACAAGGAACGATTTTAGAAAAGTCGTATAAGCAAAATACTATATACCTACAATACTGTAATATTCTATTCATTAAATTTAGTTAAATTGAGTTCAATTGAACTGAAGTTCAGATCAGATTGTGAAACCGGACTTCCAGTGTAAAACTGGGTATAAAAGTACTTTAAGTGGAATTCTGCACACAAAGTCGCTTTTATTATATTTTATATTTTTTTTATATTTGTGTTTAATTTTTAATTTATTATTCCATTTTACCTAAAAAATTTTTTAAGGCATTATTTTATTGAAAAAGGCATCTTTTTCTTTCAATTTAGGTATTTTTTCGTCAAAAGTGGTTGGCAACGCTGACTATGACTGTGTTTCGTATCGCCCGGCTCGGCATTGGCAGATCATGCAAAATATTGCAAATATAGTGTTCTAATTCATGTGTACCTTTGGAACATGCGGATGGGACTGAATCGACTTCGTACCCATATCGTGGTCAAACGCTTGGTACAGAAACGTACTGTCGAAAGAACGAACTGGTGATGCCGTAAACCTGCACTGCTCAAAAGTTTCGCCCGAATGCTGTGTGATCAGCAAAACTGTTCCAGCTCCTTTGAGGATACATTCTTAATCGGCACAAAGTAGCTATATCAAGCGAAGTCAACGTAAGATGCAAGAGCTGTAGATACTCGAAAATCTCCAACATATTGTCGAATGCCTTGCCGAAGAAAATGGACAATTGCTCCATTAGTTGGATTCCAGTACAAAGTGAGTAGTCTTTACTATTTCATCAATGTATGCCACTACTTCATTTATAATTTTCTTATTATGTAGTTTTCCACGACCTATTACTCTTTATCGATAAGAATGTTTTAAATCTTGCGGATAGGTACGTCTATCCTATCCTTATCTGCGCCCGTAATAATTAACATATTTATTTAGGATGGAGAACAGCATAGAACGTTGCAATCTCTTGCCGGTGTTAAGACGGTGTTACTTTTTCAGACGGAGGAACAAAATACAACTTTAAACAACAAAATAAACTCCAAAATTTCAACCTCTAGTCAGTTTCGGGTTTTTGTTTTATTAAGATTTATTTGAGAAAATGTTCGTTCTACATTGGCGCTAGAGTTCGGCAAACACAAAAGATTGAATACAAATCTGCCCAATAAGGGAAAAGCTTTTTCTCCGTTGCCCATTTTGATTAAAGAATTTTCTTTCCAAATTTGTTCCAATCCAACGGATTCGCCGAATGTAATATTATTGAAATCGATATTCCTTTTTTCTTTGTATCTTTGTCAATCTTCTGAATTTCTTTGAGTGAAACTAAATTTGGAAATAAATGAAACAGCTTTAACAAAGTTCTATTTTCTTTTTTGTAGAATTTTTTCGGCTCAAGTTGGCCAATGCTTTGAAATAATTCATTATCGAAATCAAATCTTTTTAAAATTTGAGCAGAGAGTTCTTGAAAAAAGTTAATACAGTCATCCTAAAATAATTTTATTTAATTTGCGCTAATTTTACTTGCATTTTCGGAAATAACTGACTTCATTTCCTAAGTACAAGGAATATTCATATTCTATAATATTGCTCTCCAATTTGTAATTGATATTTATAATATTTTTTTTCACATTTTAAATATTTGGCTTTTAAGAAGCAATCAAAAATTGTTATAAGAAGATTTTTTACATACAGATATATTAAATGGATTTGTGGGCTCTCGCTTTGAAAAATTCGATTTAATTTGTTCAGGAAGAATATATTTAAATATAACGGAGATAAAACATTGCATAAGGTATCGGTGATTGCTTTTGAGTTATCAATATTATCTACCTTAGCTTGGAAGGAAAAATATATTTTTAGCTGCTCGTACAATTCCATTATCCGATCTACAACTGCTTCCAAAGATAGGCACCTAGTTTCGGATGGATGTACCTAAAAGTCTTTTTGGTTTGAAATCCAAAAGTTTAATAATCTTTTCAAACTGGTCCGTCCGTTTTGGGCTGTTTTGGATTTAGTTGTAGATATCGTGAACCATTGTCTCAAAATAGGATGGCATTCTAAGACAGGCGTATGAGGCGCAGATGCCGAAGGAGTGACAGATTAATTTTAAAACAATTAAATTTGAGCAATCTTGTTTTAATAGCGTCGTTACCGAATTATGCCTTCCAGTCATATTATTAGCGCGATCTGCTACATACCCAATTAAATTATGAACTTTTATAATCAATCCCGAGCTCATTAAAAGTTTGTACAATTGAATTATATATCGATTTCGAATCCGCCTTAGTAACTTTTTTAAGCGACAACAAACAATCAGTAATCTTAAAATTATTCGAAAATCGAACATACAACCATACTTTATATTATTGTTGTGGGAGATGTCAGATGACTCATCAACACATATAGAAAACTTTTGTGTTTTTAGGATTTTTGTTAAGTTTTCCTGTGGCACACACCCAAAAATATTAACTACAATTGATCGTAGTTTAAGTCGTCCACAAGGGACTCTTTTGATAAATTGCGAGTCTGGAAAAACACTTTTTAGCATAGGCACAAGACGATCCCCTTATAGAAATGGCAGGTTGTGTTCCGCTATTATTCCGCTCCGCCTGTGATACGTTTTCGTCAAAGGAAACGAAATTCGAATAAGTTCGATACATTTCTGCGAAGTGATATCAATCGAGCAAGTAATAGCATTCTGTTTTTGAGTGCTTTATGTCATTCCTTCCAGCTGAGCCCTTTAGGTAGGTTTTGCATATTGAGCAAAACGCTAAATAATCGGGCTTGTCCGAAGGCTGCAAGCAACCAACAACGCCTGTACACTGTACAGTGTATCTACATTTCAATCTGCACACACGAAGAGTTGTATTTATGCGAAGAACGTCTTTTCTATTATTGTAAATCCATACATAATACAAAATTTTTGTATAAATACTTTTCAATTACTTACTTTTATTGCCTTTTCATTTTGATTTGGTGCGCCCGCTTCATCGCAAGACGCCGCCGCGCCGCCCGACCCCTTGCAAATTTAAAGATTTGGTATTTTCTGGCGTTTGGTCTTGCTCTTAGTGTGGAACAGGTACTACGTTATTTATAGCTTCTTCATCTTCGCTTCAATCGATGACGATGGTAACTTTTGCTGCCGTTGCGTTGCCTTAGATTGAGCTAAAAAGTAGAGATAATAAGAAATTAATTTTCTATTGGTGTGATGAGATTTGTTAAAAGGCAGATTTACTTACTCGTTCGTTTAAAATACTTCTCCATCTTTCTTCTTCTTTTCCTATTAAGATGCATCTTATACTCTTATTTTATTATTTCAAAAATTCAATAAATTTAAACAGAAGCGAAGCGACACCGACTACCGACAATGACACAGACAACTTTAAAATGGCCAATTGGCGAAATACTTCTAATTCTTTCCAACTAAACGCAAACACGTATGGTATAATGCAGTAGCCCTGGCCTCCTAGAGCCTAGCCAAGCCATAGCCAGTAGTGTAGCTGTTAGCCCATAAGGCAAATAAAAGTTGGTGACAAAATTCGTTTCATTCCCTCCAGTTCCTATCCTATCATGGTTACGTTTCTCATTGATTCCAAGCGCCGCGGCCGAGCCGATTGCCAAGGGATTCGTTAGCAAGGTTAACTATTTTTAGTGGATTTATAAATTTAAATTATTTATGTAGGTAATTTTTCTGAAATCTTATTTGATTCAAAGCATCGTATTCCGATTAACCCATCGTAGATAATTATTTTGTTACATATATCGGAAAAATCGTAAAAACAATTTTGAGATCGAAGAAATTGAGGCAAATAGAGCAAAAAGCGTAACACTTAAGACAACCAGACCAGACTGGTGTTTCATCGTTCACAAATCTGATATCTGCAAGAGAAAAATGGAAAAAATCAAACACGGAAAGAACTGCAAATATTTCTTTGCTTAATAATATTCTGGGACGTTCTAAAAGAACTGGAGAAATTGAACGCTTTACGAAAGATCTGAAAAATATAATTGAAGATATTCGAAAGTATAATACCCTTTTCACAGTCGATCCAACTATGTAGTAGCAGTTGTACTGGAAAATGCGTATCGGAAAAAACCCAAAAGTTATTATTAAGGAATACCTATGCTGAAAACAAAAAAACAAAAATTTATAAGAGAATGTCAAGCTGATGCAACAAGATTTGAAAATACAATTTCAAAAACAGAACTTCATAATATTGCTAGTGGAAAAATGTAAGAGCTCAAAATGGAAAGACATTTAATTGGAAGAATTCGGAACATCGGAAAATTCGGTCGATATGAGAGAAATGTTCAAGTAGGTACCTACCCTCTCACGCGTATACTTCAAACTTTTGGACATTTAGATGAGACTATCGCAAAAACCTTTTCAAGACATTCAGAAAATATCGCTACGCACTCTTCACCAAATGAAATCAATGAGAAACAAATATTTTCGTAACAGTTATCACCAGAGGATACACCATATCTATAAATACATAGCAACACGAATAAACCTGTTCCCACTGAGTCAGCAGGTCATTCCAGGCCACGTCCCATATACGATAACGGCGATATAGCTGCGTCAAGACGATGACACCCCATGCAGACAGATACACGCGCTGCGTGCACTCTGGCGACTCAGCGGATTGACCATGGTCAATGGGACTACCGTACCGATGGCACAATATTAGAAATAAGCTTTCAGTCTTAGTTTGGACTTTGAATACTCCTAAGTCCTGACCATTAATGGTTATACGACCATTTATAACGTAAAATTCGGTTGTTTCTTTGATTAATTATACCTACGACCAAGTTGAACCAGCCCAGGTTGGCGTTCGGTTTTTTTTAGGAATCTTTGACAGGATTTCCTAACTTCACAAATGGCCACGAGTGATTTTCATTTCAGAATGAAAATGGTAAAGTTGTTCGAGAAGCAGTGCAAGAGCAGTGAAGTTTCCAGTAAGAATCAGATACCCGCATGATACTCCATCTGTCGATTTCCCCCGAAGACACTTCTGTGATGATGAAGTCTTCAGAAACGGACGTTATAGTAATACTTCAATAACTTACGATATACAGATGTGATTATAATCTGTCTTTTTCAAAAAAGATTAACCATTTTCAATTGTTAAAAAATTACAACTGGCATTATCTTAACATGGGAATTGAATGATTGTTGCCACCTGCCGCTAGTATGACTTTTGTAGGTCCAGCCTATAGTTAACAAGAGTAACATCTTCATCGACTACATACGTGAACAAACCAATAAAATAGGGTCACTCAGAGAATTGTCAAGAAAATGTAGTATGCTTTATACCAACACTTTGCTTTCCATAAGGGAACGTTTTAATTGAGATTGACTCTTCCCTTATCGTATATCCCTGACATCCCTGAATCTCTTTGTGAAACAACCTTGGTATTTTTCACCTACCTATTCACGCCAACTTCGCATACTCCTTCAATTGCTGCATTAAAATGTCGTGGCTAAAGGACGTAAAGTAAATGGCTAACGCCGGGACTAAAAAGCGCATGAAGAAAACTGCAAATTAAAGAGCCCAACATAAGCCCAGCCACATGACAACGAAGAATGGGCAGCAACAAAGCCCACAGATGCTGTTGCATTGCACTTGCGATGGGCACACCACTTTGCTTCATACCTAGTTACAAAACGTTTATTTGCAACACTATAGCTATTATTTCAAAACAAAGCAACGCCAACGAAGGACAACAGCTATGGGGAACTTCATTGTCTCCTCCGTCGTCGTCGTCATCTCGTTGAGTAACAATATCCGCATAGTGCGAAAAGGATTGTTCTAATCCAATTAAAATTGAAGTTAAGTTGGCTACATTGCTCCGTAATAAGGATTTGTTTTAGGTATGCTACAGTCAGCTACATAGGAGAATGCGCTTTTCGCAATATACATCCATATACACATCCAGTCGAAAGGCGAAAGCCAGGAGCACTTCCCTTCAGTTAAACCAACGACTCAGCAAACCACGGACAGTAAAAGAGCCTTTAGCAATGAAGACTAGGTATACTGTGCAACGTGCATACCTTACCTATATACAAATTTGCTGGAGCAAAATGACAACAGTTGCAGTGTTGCACTGAAGGCTTACAATGAGGCGATTCACTTGGTTGGGCTTAATAGGGCTGATGGAGAATAAGTCCTTAATCCTCGGGATAGTGAATGAGCTACAGTTAGACAATGGAAATGCGTTGGTGTGTGGCGTACATTGTTGCGGATAGTCTATGAATGATGGGATGTGTCAATTTGCGTGAATCAATGTTTGTCTCTTTTCTCTATGGAAGTTATTTGCTTGACCAATTTTTATAAAGGTTGGTAAACAAAGTACGCTATTTGTGAGTCGAATTAATTGATTTTTCGAAGTATTGTAAATTTTGCTATTTGAGTTTATTTTATTTCAAAACAATTGCTCCACCCAGATGAGAGTATCTGACCAAAGCTTTAGCATGCATTATTATACACTTTCGTCTCTAAGAACCTATAACGCTTCATCAGCGCCTCGAGATGCTTGCAGATGCATGTTAGTTCTGCACTTAAATTGCTGCAAATTGTAGTCTTCTGGAAATATATCCCCAGGAAGCAAGTTCCAAAGTTTGCTTGTCCTGTAACAGAAGGAGTTTTGGAAAGTTGATTTCCTTACGGTTGTCAAGTGTACTGTATGATCATGAGCATTAGAAGCCTGTCTTCTGGGGCGCCCAAAAGTTGCATTTCGAGGGATAATGTCTTTGAGGTCATCGGAACATATACCATGGAAGTACCTATAGAACAAGCAAAGGTCATCGACTTGTCTTCTGTGCACCAACAATGGTTATAGATTCGATGTGGGTGTATTAGGGTCTCCAATAAGTCGAACTGCTAGTCTCTGTATGCTTAGCGGACGCGCGCCGATCTTGCAATATAGGATATATGTGGTCCTGCCATGTGATTCATGTGACACCTAGAAGGTGCATTGAGTCCTTGGAATGGATTGGATGGTCATCCATTTGTATCTGAGGAACTGTTGATGAATTTTGCCTAGAAAATGTTGTGAGCTGTGTCTTTTGCATTAAATACATACAACCAAGTTGTCTTTTCCCTACTTCAAGATTTTGTCATCAATTAGTTAGATAACTAATTTGTTCACATCTCTGACTGTGTGATGTATCCGCATTCGCAGGCCCACTGTTCGAGATGGAGGATATAAGAGTGCTGTCATCTGCAAAGCTATACATATTAGATATTATTTGTCGATCCAAGCAAATCGTTGATGTGGAGAAGAAACAGAGTTGGAGAAAGAATAGATCCTTGGGGCACTCCTGCATTGATAGCAAACGAATTGGATGATACACCATCTACAACTACTTGGATTGATCTTCCCAAAAGAATATTTTGCATCCATCCGCAGAGTTGTTGTGGTAATCTATAAGACACTAACTTGCCTGCCTAATAGGGCTCTATGCCATACTCGGTCAAATGCCTTTGATATGTCCAAGGCTACGGCTCTGGATTCGCCGTGTTGTTCAATTGCTAGCGTCCATAAGTGCGTTACGTAGCTTAACAGGTATCCAGTTCCAGTGGAACGACGGCTCCGAAATGGGATCTCGAATGACAAAAATCTCGAAGGCTAAAAATCTCGAAAAGTTTTTTTTTAATCTCGAAAGCAAAAATCTCGAATGTACAAAAATCTCAAAAGACTATGTCTCGAAAAAATCTCGAAAATAAAAAGTAGATTTTTTTTTTGCACCCATCCCATAGCCAAACAGTAAACCCAAGCAGGGGGGTTGCAGGGGGGCAGCATGCCCCCATACGCATCTCACTTTTTAACACCATTTTTAATATTAATTCCAGATTTTTACATTCGAGATTTTTGCTTTCGACATTTTTTTTTGAGATATCGTAGTAAACCCCTCCGAAATCCGTACTGCCTGTCGCTTATTAATCGGTGGCCTTCTAGATATTTGAATACCTACTATTTCGATTATGAAAGTAACGCTATTGGACGATAGTTTTGTGGCAGACATTTCCTCCCTTTCTTTGGAATAGGTTGAATGCGAGGGGTCTTCCAGCAAGAAGGAAACGTCTTCTGGGAGTACGACATGCTAAACTGCTTACAAAGTACAGGTGTAAGTTCTGGTGCACAGCTCTTGAGTACTATAGCCGGGATTCCGTCAGGTCCCGTTGTCTTATTGCAATCTAGTTCTTTAAGGATGCGTTGAATTATTCGAGGCCATCGATGTTTGCACCCTCGGGATATTTGGTGGCTCCAGTTGTGCAGAATCTAGGTTGGAATTTTGTGAAAACATGCTAGCGAAAAGATCTGCCTTTTCTATAGATGTTGTTGCTATCGTGCCATCTTCTTTTTCTAGAGGTGGAAAGGAAGAGCAACTAAAGTTATTACTGATTGCCTTTGCCATGGACCAGAATGCGCGTGACCCATTAGGACATCCAATTACTTTGTTAGTGACTCTTTCGTTGTAAGTTGTCTTCGCCGATTCAGTAATTAGGTTGCATCTATTTCTAAGAATTATAAATTTAGATCTTTTTTGCTCCGAAGGGTTTGACCGCCATTCACGGAAAGCCTTGTTTTTCGTTGCGGTAAATCGCTTGCATTCTTTGTTAAACTAGGGCTTATTTGAAGCTAATTTGTTGATGCAATGTGGAATATAAAATTCCATACCGAGTAAAATCATTTCGGTTACGCCTTTTTCGCACATATGGACATCGGTATCTCTAAAGCACATATCAGTCCATGGCAAGGAAGCGAAGAAATTACGCATCTTGTCCCAGTTAGATTTACAATAATTCCAAATCGAACGATGGCGATCCTGGTTCGCTCCTATTGGTGTCGGTATAGAGAGGATAGCAGATATTAGAGCATGTTCCGAATTCCCTAAGGGAGCAGATATTTTTATTTTATAATTATCAGGCTCTGTTGTGAGAAACAGATCGAGAGTGTTCCCATAATTTTTTGGGTTGTCTGGAATTCGTGTGGGCTAATCAACGAGCTGAGTGAGATTGCAGCAAATGGCGAAGTCTTCAGCTTGTTTCCGTGCCTCGTGCTCGTCCATTCGGTTAGAATGCCGTAGCCAATCCATGTCATGGGCATTGAAGTCACCAAGTATAATAAAGAGCAACTAGAATAAGGAAAAAATGAGTCAATATCGACATGCAAGAAAAGAAAATGTCTGCCTAGAAAATCGCAGTCTCACGCGTGATACTATGTCAATTTGTTACATGCTGTCAAAAAAGTCTGTCATTCAACTCCAACAGCTTAGACATTGACAAATCAGCCATTGGCTCGTGATATTCAAGTCGTGTCACTACACAGAGAGAAAACCACCACATAAAGTAGAAGAAAAACTATAAGATTTCTCTATGGTTTTCATCCAAGAAGAAAGTCATATCAAAACAATAGAGAAAATCTTATTGAAATCTTTATGAATATTCTATAAGAAAACCACATACTTTTAACAAGATATCTTATTCCATATCAATAGGACGGCTTCTTAAAGCAATATGAAAACTTATTGAAAAGTATATGAAAATCTCTTCGCACCAATAGGAAAAACTTATTGAAAGTATATGTAAAACCGATTGGAAAAATATGGAAAACTTATTATCTTTTTAAAATATTTTATTTATTTATTATTATTTTTTTTTCTCATATTTTACATACACAATAAAGACAAAATTAACATTTTTTTCTGAAAAAAAAGTAATAATAAAAGTAGGTATATAATTATTCTAAAAGAAGAAAACAAATATACAAAGTTAATATTTTCTTATTTAATAAATTACTTACACTCCTCGATACGTAGACGCGCTTTTGACATGAAGTCTGAAAACGAATGCGTTCGGCAAAGCAATACACCACTTTTATAAATTATGAGAATACTTATAGTTCTAAGGGGAATTCTTATTGATTTAAAAATATTTCCTTATTACCGTTTAAAGACAA
Organism: Cheilosia scutellata; assembly: GCA_955612985.1. Taxonomy (NCBI): domain Eukaryota; kingdom Metazoa; phylum Arthropoda; class Insecta; order Diptera; family Syrphidae; genus Cheilosia; species Cheilosia scutellata. The sequence goes on along the minus strand of OY015311.1, from coordinate 41,353,001 downwards.
GCTCTTTTAATAAGTTCGTCTTCTCAAAACAGAATATTTACAAGGTTTTCATATAATTATTATACTTTAATACTCCCACCCATAATTAATGTGATATCTCTTTAAAATTTTAAAGAGAATTCATATAGATTTGAGAAGATTTCCTTTTAAACGTTTATAAACATAATTTTTTAATAAGCTTGCCTTCTTAAATGCAAATAGTAATAAGGTTTTCATATTATTTTTATCATTTAATATGATTTGGCATGCAAAAATGATATGAAAAACTCTTAAAAAGATTAATAAGATTTTCTCCATTAAACCATTAAGATTTCTCTATGGAAAATTCATATTATTTACTTCTTTTAATAAGATTTCATGGTAAATCAGTGCAATAAGGCAATCTTATTGATTTTATGTAGTCTTTTTTCGCTCTGTGTAGGCGATAATCTATTGACCACCTTCAACATTTTTTTTCGGTAGTTTTTATAGTTTACCAAGATAAGGTTATAGAAAGCATTTTTATAAACGTACGCAATTCGTAAGTGCCTTAGACTAATGTAAGTGCGATTAACTAACCTTTCAAAACCCATAACACTTTTGATCGTAGTGAGGTTGAAATAAAAGATGTAAATGAAATAAATGCGAAATAGGTTGTCTCATTCAAATGACTCTCAGTGTACTAGTATGTACTCGCTTCCTAGGATATTTCTAGTTAATTATGTCTCCATTAACGCCTTAGGTACGTAGTATATCTCTCAATACAATAGGACATGTTGTATGGAATGTACATTCCTATCGGATATTGGATATTTAGGACAGGTTCTGGTCTTTAATGTAAATTTCTCAATAAAATTCGCAAAAATACCGCATATCGAAGACAACAACAACAACAGCTTCTCAAGTATTCATAACCACATAAAGATACGCAGTTTTTTGCTTAACATTAATAGTAATAGTATGCAGCAAAGTATGTGCCGCATCGCCGGCCGTACCCAATAAATTATTATGATCCATATCAGCCGAAACTATAAACAAAATGCGCTTGTAAAACGCGATAATAAATGTTATAAAATAAATGTTCACCAAAAAAAGAAAATATTCGCCTAATTTATGTAGGCACGGTGTGTTTCCTACCCCGAGTTTAATCATAGTTTTACGACAGACAGGAATATACCATTATTTACCTATACGACGTATCTATAATAGCATTGACCATAGTAATGTACACGAAAGTGGTGCTATTTTAAAGCGGGACCTCTTATCGTATGTGTAGATAAAACTTTTGTCCTATAAATGTTGCAAATATCTACAGTCTATGAGTTAAACGTTTTTAGTATATAAACTGTGTGCAAGTGGTGGCATCTTATTAAGGATTTTTAATTTACCATTTCGTGTCATTTAAAACGGGACATATGTGCGGTATTGCTTTGGAAAATTTAGCCAATAATATTAAGTTTGCCCTGCATTCGTTTCTGACGAGCTCAGAATTTTTCTAACGACTTTGTGTATACCTTACCTACCTCTATACCTACCGACTGCACTAAGTAATTAAGGGAGAAAGGTTATGGAATTAATAAGGGTAAGTAAAAGTTATATTGCTTTATACTTAATTATTGCGATTAAAATGCTCCATTCCCGTATGATTGTTTTTTTCTGTCGTATCCATAATCATAACTCTCAAATGCCAAATGTATCTTTAAAGATACCCTTTTCCAAAATCCCCTGTGCTGAAATCCCTTACTCCAAAAGACCCTAAGAGAAAATGCCCAGGGACAAAACCCCCCATTTTTATATTTTTTTGTTAAAAAGTGAGATACGTATAGGGGGGGGGGGGGGGCATGTTGCCACCTGCAACCCCCCTCCTTGTGGTAGAATTTGAAGTAGGTGCAAGGTTGGGTATATGCAAAGTTTAGTTTGCTTGTGCGATATTTTGGCATAGGGAATTTCGGCCTGGGAGATTTTGGAAAAACAGAAGAAAAAACAGGTAAAAGTGTTATCATCGGCCTGGCCGATGCTTTAATACCCTCCACTGCATACCTAAAAGTCATGCAAAATATTTGGTTTTGTATGGGAGGTACCAGAACTACTTTACCGACATAGCCCATTTTCAAAACCAACCTGACGACGGTAAATAGAAGTCCTCTCACAAAATTTCATTCACTTAAGTCGATTCGTTTGGACGCTATCGTGTTTTCAACAGACAGACAGACAGACTGACATGGCTAGATCGATTCAGAATGTGATCCTGATTCAGAATATAAGGTCTCCGGTGAATACTTCTTGGCGTTACAAATGTAATGACAAAGTGAATATACCTTCCTGTGGAGGGTATAAAAACGAGAGATTATGTCCAATAAGGGATTTTGGAAAAGGGGATAACGTAGGGATCCCACACTTTATATATTAGGGGCTTACGATAAATAACTGACTTGATTTTTGATTTTTAACAAAATTAGAATAAACACTTTCTTTTTATTTATAACTTTAATTTATTAGTAGCACTGCCATGGTAAAAAAAAAAAATATTACCGGTTGTAAAGATTAAATTAGATTAGATTTATTAATTTGTAATTATTGTTTCCAACCACTTAAAACCAAAAAAAATAAAAAATATATATGTATATATAAATTTCTGTTGTACAGCCATACTGTAGTACCTAGTCGCTAGAATTCAGCTTTGTCCCAAAAATGGGTAGCGTCTTCGATAACATCGCATGCATTGGTTAAGGTGCTAGTACACGTACACGGCATTTAGCAAGCCACATACGTAGATATGTATCACTGACGTCATTTTTACGTCAACATAATATATGGTCCCAATGGCTACATGCCGTGTACAAGCCCTCTTTGTTCACTCGCTGTTGACGTCAGAGCTACATACGTATGTGGATTGCTACATGCCGTGTACTAGCACATTTAGATGTATCTAAAAGCTTCGTTTTATTTTATTATCAGTGATAGGCACAGCTTGATCCAAACGTACGCTACTCTGCGAGGAGAGGGTTTTGAGGAAATAGTTTTACACTCTTACAATGAACTCACATACATACCAAGAAAAAGGTTGCACCGCAAGTTTTACAAAATAGCGAAAGCATCATAGGGATACTCGTAGGGAGAGAAAACTTATAGCTAGGTAAATACCTCGAACCACGAACGGATTAACAAAGTTTATATTATTTATAAAACCAATACCTCGTCGACGACAAATTCGTAATAAAATTTAAAATTTTCTCAGTAGCTGATGTGATCCGATACGAAATTGTACTATTTGGTACGATTAAAAGTAGTTTCGGTTCACGAAACCTTGGTCCAAAAGAGGTACGAAACTGATACAAAACTAAGATACCAAACTGGGGTATATACACTCCGTGCCACTTGATTAGGAACAGGCAGTTTTTTGTTTTAATTTTACGATATTTTTCAAACCCTTTGCTAATCTGGGAAAAACCAATTGCAGAAGGATATATTATGTTTATATTGTAAAAAGAAAAATGGGATTAAGTTCATAAATGTAACTTTTATGACACTTTTCCCAAAAGAGTCATAAAATTGACCTGTTTTTTTCGTGCCACTTGATTAGGAACAGTAGTTAAATCTACCTGTTACCATGTTTTAAATCAAATAAAAGGGTACTTTGAGTATTAGAGAGCTTAGTTTAAGTAATAACTTCATACAATCCACAACTATGGGTAAAGGAAAGACATTAACCAAGGAGGAAATAGGCCAAATTCGAGTTTACCGGGCACAAGGACAATCCATCCGTTACATAGCCAGCAAGATTGGAAGGGGCGCCACTGTTGTTAACAGCTTTATTAAGGATCTGAAGAACTATGGAAAAAACCGTCAACAAAGCAATAACATGTCAGGAAAGGCGGGTGATACTGAAAGCTGCTTCAAATTCAAGGCTCTCCGTAAGTAAAATTGAGGCAGAAACTGAAGTTACAGCTAGCAGATCGACTGTTTATCGCGTGATACAGAAGGCCAGCCATATTCGCCATCTAAAAATTAAGAGGAAACCACCATTGAATGCGGCACGTAAGATCCAGCGCCTTGAGTTTGCAACAAGTGTGACAGGTGGAATCGAGAGTCGCATACCTTCGTCTTTTCTGATGAAAAAAAATTTAATTTGGACGGACCTGATGGATACGGCAGTTTAACAGATCCCTAACAGATGTTAAACAGCTGTATCCATCAGGTTGGGCCAAATTAACAGCTGTTTAACAGCTCCCAAACAGCTGTCGCATGACTCTCGATTCCACCTGTCACACTTGTTGCAAACTCAAGGCGGTGGATCTTACGTGCCGCATTCAATTGTGGTTTCCTCTTATTTTTTTCATGGCCAATATGGCTGGCCTTCTGTATCACGCGATGAACAGTCGATCTGCTGGCTTCTGCCTTAATTATAGCCTTGAAATTGAAGCAGATCTCAGTATCGCCCGCCTTTCCTGACATGTTATTGCTTTGCTGACTCTTCCTTTGCGGTTTTTTCCATAGTTCTCAGGGTCCTTAATAAAGCTGTTAACAACAGTGGCGCCTCTTCCAATCTTGCTGGCTATGAAACGGATGGATTGTCCTTGTGCCCGGTAAGCTCGAATTTGGCCTATTTCCTCGTTGGTTAATGTCTTTCCTTTACCCATAGTTGTGGATTGTATGAAATTATTACTTAAACTAAGCTCTCTAATACTCAAAGTATCCTTTTATTTGATTTAAAACATGGTAACAGGTAGATTTAACTACTGTTCCTAATCAAGTGGCACGAAAAAAACAGGTCAATTTTATGACTCTTTTGGGAAAAGTGTCATAAAAGTTACATTTATGAACTTAATCCCATTCTTCTTTTTACAATATAAACATTTGGTTTTTCCCATATTAGCAAAGGGTTTGAAAAATATCGTAAAATTAAAACAAAAAACTGCCTGTTCCTAATCAAGTGGCACGGAGTGTTAAGATATTGAATCTTCATAGTGGGATAACATTTCGTTGAATGTCGCGTTAAAATTCTCTAAAATAAAAAAAAAAAAATTTATTTTGCCTTTAAATTAACGGATGACATTATTTAGTGCGTACAAAGAGATAATATATGTACTTTTCGTGGTTTTAAGTTTAATACCAGAAAACAACGATAAAGTTTTTATGTTTATGTTTACTATAATTACCAAAATACTATAGTATACTGTCTTTGTCAAGTACTAAAATAATTTTAAAGTATACTTTATCTGACTATAATTTTGCTCCATTCTGTGTACTATGATGCTGGTCTATCTACACCTAGTCTCTTCATAGGCTAAAATGAACTTATCGCCCTTTTCAGACTTCGCCTGGATCAGATGGCTGATGGTTTCCTATAGTGTTCTTTATGTGGCCTGGCAGAAATGGTAATGGTCCTTTAGTTCTTGCTTATAGGCAGGCTTTCTACGCAATAAGTTTCTTAGAACAGTGCATGATGATACCAATTTTTTTACCATTTAACCTTCTTAAACTATAGAAAATTGGCTCTTTTTTTACATTTATGTTTTTGGTGTGTTAGAGATATCTGCAGCTGCACAACCTTGCGAAGTGAAGGCCGTCGAAAATTCGAAGTTACCATCCCATAAAAGTATATATCTACGTATGTGAGTTTACCTGAAATGCAATATCACTAATTGTTTATCATGCCTTATCGTGTAACTCAAATACTGAAGTAGATAACATCCAAGCCAATGACATCATTGAATCCATTTTAAAATAACTCACTCAAAGGCACCTACAAAGAGCACACAAGTGTGAAAGTGAAGTTAAGAACGGCAGCAAGTATTTTTTGTTTATTAAAATCGGTTCAGTGTGGTTTAAGATTAATTCGAAATAGCTACCACAACTAATAAAGAAATTCAATTCAGCTCATGAAATTCTCACACGTAAGATCGTTAGTTTCATTTCAGATTCGTCTTCTTATCTTATCGGTAAGCCGTTTAGTCCAAATAGTTCGATTAATCTCTTGCTTATAGAAGAAGAAACATAATAAACAATCTCACAGAATCTAAATCCATATAAACACCAAAATAAGAGAAATGAAATCAAAATTAAAAAAGTATCTCAAATCCCAGCTTAATGGCTACATTACATCTTGATTAGCAAGACATACAACACACAAGAGCCATTAATTCTTCAATGTGTGTGCACAAAGTTTACCTCTGATTACACAAATCCCAGCCAACAATACACAGGAAGACAAACCGAAGAACCACAGAAACAATCGTTAGGAATGCCCCACAGGTGCCTCAGTATAGTGAGCTCACAGCCTCCGCTGGCGAATAGGCAGGCAATCCGAAGAGAACTTTTGATTTCTACTTGATTACCCCCTTTAGGCGATGATAATCAATTGCAAATCGATTTCAGTGTGTCTCTCGGTAATCCGCCCGATACTTTAAGTTCCATCTTTGGAAATTAATCGGAAAAGTTGTTGTTGTTGTAGTTCTTCTCTTGTTGCTTTCGAACAAGTTTCGCATATAAATACGAGTAGGCGAAGAAGGCAACATCCAGTGATTGATGAAATTCATTTAAGAGATCCTTTGCTTCGATTTATAAGACGTTTTATATATTTTTTGTCGTCCTTAACAGCCGATGGATAAGTGGGATTGTTACCTTAATATGAAGGAAAATCTTCGATACAACAGCCAACCGGGTTCACCATTAAAAATGAATCTCCATACAAGAAAGCCAGCAACGCTGCTCCACAAAGACGAAACCCTTAGAAAATATTTTAATAAGCATGTCTCAGTAGACGCTTCCTTTGGGCGAAAACGAGGAGAAAATGTAGAGTCCTTTTCATATTTTATACTTCCTTTGACCTCAATAATACGTTTGGCATGCTGCATTGCACCCGACACACAGTGAGTGACAGTTTGGTGGCGAAGTGAATCCGCTTTCGCCTCGAACTCGAACTATACCGTTGGTCGTAGTGATGGTGGTGGTGGAGGATGTAACCCGGTTTCCTATATGCACCAGCGAATTGTATTGAAATTCCTTGCACGTCTTTTAGTGATTTTCTGTCAAATTGACACCGCTTTCCGCCAGGATTCCAAATTCTCGGTACGGGTTCCTTTTCATCTCATTCGTGTTTTTTTTTGTGGGGGGATGGTGAATTTGTGAATTTTTGATACTCCACTGAAAATAACCAAGTGAATTGTGTCGCATCTTTTAGTCAACGGAGAGCCTTGGAGAATCCTTGTCCTTTCTTTGACAGTGAATATACTTTTGGTTGATGGTGGATGCAGCAGTTGCTGGCTGCTGTTAGTGGGTCGAATGGATAAACTGAAAAGATGGATAGCTTCGTAAAAATACTGTGGGTTGGGGAAACTTTTCAACCAGAGTATTATCGCGAATTTGCGGTCTTTTTTTGTGAAATTCTTTGTGTGTACGCGTTATGGTGAAGATGATGACGATGATAATGATGATGGCGGTGATGACAAAATGGATTTACACTTTTCCGCTGTCTTGAAGTTTTGAAGTGAGTTTAAGTGCAATAGTAAAAGGGCAAGTCTATTAGTCTTTCCCTCTTCCACAGTTGTTGAGATGTCCTATTCCGATACTATGGAGTAGATTTATATTATTCATGGTCCAGTTAGATATATCGACATTGGTCTTAATCGGCACGTGAATCGATATGGTAGGAACGAAGAGGGATAGAAGGCACTAAAAGGCTAGCTAATCAGTTTTTTTACAGTATATTTTAAAAATATTTCTTACTTTGAGCTAAAGCAAGAGGTTCTTTCTGTGTGTGGTTGGATTATACGTTAATTTTTTAAGCTTTCGATAGAAGATCTAACTTAGCATCGACACTAATAAAGCTTCGTAAGGTGACATAATGCCGATAGCTGAATGGACTGTCGATCTGCACTGCCGATGGATATAAGCAGCTCATAACAGTTACGTTGGGTCTTTGTCGATATACGATATGCATGGACAATTCCTTTAATCATGGTAACTCCAAATATATCTAGAGAAAACTTGTTTTTCGATAAATTTGACTGCTCTGTCACTCGTCAGTTTTCGGAAGGGATGAATATGAATGAAATTAATAAACTTAATCGATGATGCAGCAATTTTTGACCTAGGATACGATTCAAGAATGTCCACATTCAGGAGCTGGTATACGGTCGTGCGACAATCAAATGGTCCCACGGCTTCGATGTGCTAAGTTCTGGCTTAATCATGCGCATTTCTACCTTGCTATGCCAACCGAGGCAAGTGAAAATTTAAGTCAAAATCAACTAGCAACAATGGCTTTAGGCTCTTATGGGATATTATTTGTGTTTCAATCAAAAGCGACTGCCTCGGCTGACTTCGCAGTAGCGCATTCACTCAAATTTTCCAAGACCTTGGTTTCGGGCTGTAGCTCACGGATTGCTTGAATGATGCCTTAAGTGTTTGAATCGTTTCCGGATTGTTGACATAACATCGGTCCTTCACGGTTCCCCAACAAAAAAAAAGTCCAAAGGGATAAAATCGCGGCTCCGAGGAGGCCAATTGACATCGCCAAGACGGCTGATAATTCGATTTGGGAATTTGGTGGTCAAAAGATCTATTGTGGAATGGGCTGTGTTGCATGGCGGGCCATCCTCCATGAACCAGAGGTCGTCCAAATCCATGACTTCAATTTCAGTAAAAAGAAAAATCGGTTAACATGGCTCTGTAACGCCCACGCCCACGCCCACCGTTGACCGAAATGTTGTTCACAGCCTCATTTTCAAAGAAAACTGGTCCAATAATACCACCACTCCACAATCCGCTCCAAACTGTCACTCTATCTGCGGAAATTTTTTTTTTTAACGTAGTCGCCGAGATGAAAATGCGCCTCGTCTAAAAGGACGATTTTTCGCCCAAAATCGTTGTCCAATTCAAGCTGCTCTAAGGCCTAAACAGCGAAGCGGATGGTCGTGCGTCTTAAATTGCTGAGTCAATTGGACCTTGTAAGCGAATAGTCCGAGATCTTTCTGCAGAATTCTCCTCAGGCTAGTGCGTGAAACGTTGAGCTGTTGATGTTCGTGAATTGAGTCTCACACTCTCGGCTACATCAGCCACATTCTCATCTGCTCTCACCGTACGACGACGGGGACCATAAATGTTGTTCACTAGCATACCAGTCTCATGAACTTTTTGCACAAAATTTGCGTACAGCAAGCGCTTCATTTCGGCCAAAACTTCTTTTCAAAAAAACGCGCTGTTTGGGCTACACACTTATGTCGTTTTCGATTGGTAATCCAGAAGCGTCCGGAAGAACCCTCCGCGATTCTGAATTCAAATCCAGAAGCAAATTTCTCTTCTTTTCAATAGAAGAACTGTCAGTTGAGTGCCAATCGAACGCTTTCAGAAGCGTTCGGATTGCTTCCGGACGATTCTGGATTACCAATCGAAAACGACATTACACAGCACTCAATTTGGAAATAGGTTTTCAATATTTCCCAACGTTGTTCAAATGTAAAGCACCTCATTTCGTTCCACGGAGGTGTGATACTGATTACTGACTTTCTGTCAAGATTTCGAGCGGGAAACAGCTGTCAGTGTCTAAATAACATATGATTTAAAAAGAAACCACTAGATAGCCAACCCTGTATATTCGATTGTTGGATGGCTTGTGTGGAATTCATAGGAGCCCCATATTGCTAGAATCATAGCTCGCCTGAGTTCAAGTCCTCAATTCTGGCAAAAATCAGTTATCATGCCTCGGTATTGATCTCCATTAACAAAAATGGGCAAATAATGCTGTCACTCCAAAACCCAAACTAAAAAGTAAAACGTTCGTTCAGGGATGCATTGGTTTCTCTATGACTAGCTGCCGAGAAGGTATAATGTGCCTTATCCGAAAATATGATTTTTTTGATGATTCCAGTCAACTTCGAAAAGCGATAACGAGGGTAGTCATTTTGCTTAAATTCCTTAAACAATCTTTATGTTTATTTTAAATTCTCTTCAGACTGATGCGACTGATGTTCAGTTATTGAGATCGTTTTCGTGTTAAGGTTTTAATCTCTAGGCACACACTTTCGGCAACAGCTGCAATACCCGCCGTTGACTGCAAAGGACGAGCATGTGAATTTTGTGGGCTATCATTCAACAAAAATCAGTTCCACGTTTTTTGTGCAGTTGGTGCATTATTTGGATTTAAATTTCTGTTTAAGATTCACCCGGTTTCTCAGAGTAACATAGCATGTAGTATGAAATATTTTAAAACGTTGTTCAAGCGTTAACCGATCCATTTCGTACCTCGAAAATGGTATTCACAAAGTTTCTGTAGCCTTTTTTTGTAAAGCATAGAACTGTGACTGTGAGTGTCAAAATATCATATGATTCAAAAATAAACCAACAGGTGTCCCATCCAACTTTGACCATTACGATTGTCAGATAACGTTTATAACAGCACTGGCCTGGTACTATGTTACGTTAAGCTTTCATTTTCAATAGGACGAGTGGCCAACTACTGTGGGTATTAGGTTAGGTTAGGTTGAAATGGCTGCCGGCAAAAGGCCGACACACTTAGACTAATTAGGTCCCTTGTGATACCACATGAATCTATTAAAAATTTCGTCCTACTCGTTGAACCAGTTTGAGCTTCTGATGAAGCAAAGGAGACTACGAATGTCTAGGTTTGTTAGATCGTTTAGATCATTGTAGTAGGAGGCTCCCAAATGGAGTTTCCGTTTTCGGAAGAGTGCCGGACAAGTGCAGAGGAAGTGCTGAATGGTTTCCTCCTCCTCTTCGTCCAAGCAGCTTCTACAAAAATCGTTTGAGAGTACGCCAAGCCTTATTGCATGCCTACCTATAAGGCAGTGTCCCGTAATGACACCTATTGTAGCGCCGATATGCCTACTGTTAAGAGAAATCAAATTCTTAGAACGTTTGAGATCTAGCTTTGGCCAGATCTGTTTTGTCGCTAGACATGTCGTGCTCGTGCCACATGTTCACCTAAGGTTTGTTCTTTGGATGGCATCCTGCTTTATTATAAGTTTACACGTAGCGATTGGGATAACTAAAGTACATTTGCTTGGTACGATAGGTAGTGTAGTTCCCAGCTTGGCAAGTTCGTCAGCCTTACAGTTACCTGGAATGTCTCTGTGCCCCGGCACCCAGCAGAGGTGAATGTTGAACTGCTCCGACATCTCTCTGAGAGGCGTGCGACAGTCTAGGGCTGTATTGGAGTTAATAGAGGCTGATTCCAGGCACTTAATTGCAGCCTGACTATCCGAGAAGATGCGGATATCATCTTTTAGCCAGGATAAGACTTCCTTTATTGCCATTATTTCCGCCTGAAAAACGCTAAAGTGATCTGGGAGACGGAAGGAGAGACTGAGGTTTAGTCTATCAGAAAAAACACCACCTCCTGAAGAATTGAACCGCCTTGTCATCAGAGAATATCCCCTCCTCCCAGAATGACCTATCGGGGATGGAGACTTGGATTGCAAGTTTTTATCAAACTGTAGTTGTGGTATGGTGTAGTCGATGTTTTTCGGGAGAGTCTTAAATGTATTTAAGATAGCAGCATGGCCAGTTGTTTTGCTGGTCCACTGTGAAGTTGCTTTCAAACGAACTGCTGAAGATGCTGCCGTTTGTTTGCTGAAGATATCGATGGGAGTCAGCTGAAACAGGATGTCAAGTGCAGCAGAAGGTGTGGTGCGAAGAGCTCCACTGATACACAAGCAAGCGGTATTAATCAGAAAAAAATGTTTAGCTACTTATTCGAGTGCTTTTATTCTGTCGGTAAGGTAGGTTTATAATAAATTCAGCTCCTATTTATTTAAAAAAATATATTTTTATTTGAACATTTTACAATTTCATAAACCACGCTACACGTGTCAACCTTATAAGTTCAAATGGAACAACTTCCTTTTTTCATCATGCTTAATAGCTTTCGATTATGTTTACACCCTGAGTTTTTTCGCTCGTCTGTGCAAAATTCACCATACACGACACAGACACGTCGCTGCAGACCAATATGTTTTGTTGTTGTGCACATGTCTGCGCAGACCGTCTGTGTCGTGTATATCCATGTCGACTGTTTGCAGCTACGGTCTGCGTGAATTCAAAATTTTTTGAATTTTTCTTGGTCTGCAACGACATGTCTGTGTCGTGTATGGTGAATTTTGCACAGACGAGCGAAAAAACTCAGGGTGTAAACATAATCGAAAGCCTCTCGCTTGGGGAAATTGGTTTCCTCATTAAAGTTTCTTGTTTAGTTATTAATGGACTTATTTTTAGTAGCACATTCATTAAATTTCTTTCATCGATTCGGAAAATATGAAGAAAGTCGACAGGAAGTATCTGCCATTTTTCCGATCCGATGACCACGACGAATCGATACAAACTAATGTCTGTGCAGATTGTCTGCGCCGTGTGTGGCAAAGGCATGTTTGCACAGACTTAAGGTCTGCAGCGACGTGTCTGTGTCGTGTATGGGCCCTATAAGACAAGCTTGCTATCACTGCTTAGGCAGCCCACCGCACTCTCAGTAATTAGCCAATATTTTACCAAGTACCAAAATTGTTCTTTCCAAATTGATAACTGACGAAACAGAAAAAAATGGAGATTTAGAGGATGTCAACTGCTATGCCACCTCAACCACCATCACAAAGATTCCTATGCTAAAAATATTAAATTGCGTCGATGTGAAAATACAACTTCCTGAGCTAAAGCTAAACAGCAGAAGTAATCGCTCAACGAATAGACGACAGTCGATTTGTTGCCTGTCTTCCTTTGCTGATATTTTGATTGTACCGCAATGCTGGGTGTGGTCCCGACTCCCATGAGTTAATGTCCCCCCACATAAGTATATGGATACATTTAAAACACCCTCTGAAGAGTTCAACTTTAAAATTCCCCCCTCGAGTTTTGATTTCGAAATCATACCATCACAAGTATAGCAGGTAAGATGGTGGCTTCCCGTATTTTATAATTTATCAAAGAAGTATTAATTTTCCTAGAATAGGTATGCGTACAAACAGGTTCATCTCGTGCTAAGCCAATTTCAGCAACTACTTAATTGCACTGCTTTTCCATCAGGAATGTAATAGAAGAACAATTTCCATCGGATTAGGTACCGTGAAATTGGTTCTTCTGTATGCGTAGTCATGGAGTGTACAAAATTGCATTTGACAATCCGTGTGAGTTGGCAATTTATTATTGACGATATAATAGATGTACGTGTGTATGCGTGGCGTTGGTGTCGCAGAGTAGATAATAATCTGGCAAACATTGTCGTTAATAAATTTGTTTGTAATGCGATTATATCGTTCAGTGGTGTTGATTAGCCAATTGGTTTCTGTGATTTATTAATTTATTGCTTTTTACATGTCGATTATCAGTGTCTGGGGATATTTGTCAGGCGATAATAGAGCTAATTTAATAGCCATAATGTCTTGACGGCAGTAGGTTTGAATAGTTTCTTAAAGCTTGAAAGATAGAGCTTAATGATAGCATTTACAACGTGGTATAGGTCATGTTTTGGATAGTGATACGATAGTGTTGACAGTCATTAAAATTAATAATGTCTTTGATTGAGTGGTATATAATTCCGCTTCTGTAAAAGTTTTTTGGCTCTATTAAGTCGCACTTATAAAACATCTCAACCAACGACTTCCAACAACTTGTGAGGTCCACCAAAGACATATCGAGAGCATGCTGACTGATGGAGGATGAAGGACACTTTTTGGGAGTTCCAAGTTAGTCCAGTACCTACCTATCTAGATTCACTCGCAGATATTTAATTTGTGAAGAAGTTGAAATTTCAGATTCACTTCGGCCACTTTGAGTACATTCCTCATGATATCTGCAGTGACGTCTATGAATTTTCCTCTTCCCATTATTACCATGTCATGGACATTTATACCACCGTGTGAATGCCAGCCCCGTGGGCGCAGTAGCGCAGTGGTTAGTGTGCTGGACTGCTGTGCGAGGGATCCCAGGTTCGATCCCCGGAAAACACAAATTACATCTTAGTGCTTTTTTCTTCTGCGCCACCTCTCGCGAACGTCTGACAAACATCCGAGAGTATAACTGTCCTGAAAAAGCTTCTCAATTCAGCCGTTCGGAATCGGCATAAAATTGTAGGTCCCTTCCATTCGTCCCAAAAATAGAAACTCACACAAACGAATGGTTGCCAGAAGCTAGGCCTAGGGTGTCTACCGCCTGTTGCGCCACCTATTTTTTTTTTTTTTTTTAATTCCAGCCCCCTCAAAGACCTCAATTCTATCGAGGAGAGAGGAATGTGCACTTCTTATAGTCCACCACAACTCTTTTCATAGTTCTTAAGAGAAATAAAAATAATGTAAGGTCATCTTTTACCGGTTTTTGAAGGAAGACCATATTTCCCTCCCTCCATGTCATTGGTATAATATTATACCCTAGGCATGTACAGAATATATTCCTGTGTCTTTTATATCGTATTAAATTAAAGCAAACACTTAGTTTTAATGCGACTTCATTTCTTTATTGTAGGTAACTTATTTTTAGGTTAACAAAAACGTGTGTCTATAGGCAAAGGTAATATGGCGGAATGAATCGTATGCACTGTATGTATTGTGTGTGTGTATAGCTGAGCTGTCAAAACAATCCAATATGCAACAGCTCTTCCCTCGTAAGAAATTGTTTCATCGCTCCCAGAAAAAGTAGATGATTATGATAGGGATAATATAAACAGCTAAATTCATTAATGCAAAACTTCAGAGAACTAGAAATACACAATATAAGTTGATTTCAATCATGGACAAACAATAAACAAACTTTTAAATTCAATTATTTATAAAAATTAAATTCTTCCAAACCCATAACGATCTGGAGCTTGACGTGTTCTTACAGTACGTCTCAATGGTTTGGAAACCTGAATACTTTCGTAGAATTTACCTGAATCCTCCGCAACCGTGGTGGGCTCGACAACCGACTCGGCTCTGGTTGGCATTGCGATTGGGTCTGATGTATTCGTTGAGCTATTATTATCTTTAACTTCCTCCGGTGCTATTGTTTCATCTTCATTGTCTCCCTCAGTTTCTCCTGGTGTTATTATAGGATCGGTTACAACGTTTTCTCCTATTCTTCTCATTTGGTCAACGTATCTTTTCCATATCCGACCATCGTCCAATTGAACGTTATAATGTAATTTACCGAAAATCTCCTTCACTCGACCAAACTTCCACTTTTCTCCCGGCGAATAATCACGCACTGCCACTCGTTGATTAAGATCAAATTTTGGTGCTTGTAGCTTCATAGGTTCATCTTTGGTTGGTTCCGTTGGTAGCATCAAGTCCAGTTTTGATCTTATTTGACGTCCAAATATTATCATCGCTGGAGATTTACCCGTTGCTGTATGAATAGCTCGACGGTAGGACATCAAAATGTTGCTCAAAACTTTACCAATTTCATTACGGTTACACTTCATCGCCTTCAATTTGTTTTTCACTGTCTGAACATACCTTTCCGCCTGACCATTCGTCGCTGGGTGGTAAGGTGCTCCGCGCTTGTGATGAATTCCATTTTGTTTTAGAAATTGCTGGAATTCTGATGACATGAACTGCGGCCCCCAATCACTCACGAATGTTGTTGGTAGTCCAAATGTCGAAAATATCTCTCGACATTTACGAATTGTAGTTTCAGCCGTAATGTTCGGAAGTATGTGCACTTCTGGCCACTTAGAAAAAGCGTCCACCAGTATGAAGAAATATTGCCCCATAAATGGGCCAGCAAAATCCGCATGCACTCGATCAAATGGTTTACATGGCATTTCCCAGCAGTGCGTTGGTCGTACTCCCTTGGCCTCGGTTCGCGTTGGTTGGCAGTTTGAGCAATTCATCACCATCGTCTCAATGTCCTTATCCATATTATTCCACCAACAATATCCCCGAGCCAGAGATTTCATTTTGGTCATCCCAAAATGCGCAGAATGTTGTTCGTGTAAGACTCGATTTCTTAAAGGCACTGGAATGTAAACTCGTATATTTCTCATTAAACAGCCTCGCTGTAGCGCGAACTCGATTTGTTCGATTCCAAAACGATCTCTCGGTTCACATTCTCGGCCAAATTTTAATGCATGTATCAAATTTCGAACTGTTTCGTCATTTTGCGTAGCTTCAGCTAATTCCACCACAGATACTGGTAAGTTTTCAATGGCATTCACTTCCAGGTGGTCCACTTCCTCAAAGCTGTCTGTTATTCGTCGAATCGGCAATCTCGACATCGCATCTGCATTTGCATTTTCTTTCGATCTCTTGCAGCGTATTTCATAATCAAAGGATTCCAAGAATATTGCGTAATGCTGCATACGTGTTGCTGACAATGTTGGTAGCCCTTTTGTTGGTGAAAATATTTGCGAAATTAGTTTGTTGTCGGTCACTAAAATAAACTTACGTCCACACACGTACTGATAAAATCTTCTGATTCCGAAAATAATGGCGTAAGCTTCACGATCAACTTCACTATATCGTTGTTGAACCTCTGACAATGTTTGTGACACGTATTGTATTGGCCGTTCCGATCCATCCGAATACATATGGCTCAAGACAGCTCCCACTCCGTACGGACTTGCATCTGTAGCGAGTATCAAGGGCAGTTTCGGGTCATAGTGTGCCAATACCACATCGGACTGCATTTGTCGCTTTACTTCTAAGAATGAATTTTCACATTTATTGCACCAGATGAATTTTGTTGTTTTTTTTAGTAGATTATTTATCGGATACAATATTGTGCTTAAATTTTTTAGGAACCGGCCGTAATAATTTACTAGTCCGACAAACGATCGCACCTCATCCTTGTTTTCAGGTTGTTTCATGTTTTCTATCGCTTCTATTTTTCTTTTCATCTTTTTAATGCCGTTACGATCGATTACATAACCACAGTATTCTATCTGCTCCACCATGAACTCGGATTTGTCCAGATTAACTCGCATATTGTACCGATATAGTCGTCGCAAAACTTCATCCAACCGTTTTAAATGTATGACATCATTAGGTGCTGTGATCTTGATATCGTCCAAAAAGACTTGAACTCCATCTATGTCATTCAAGATCTGCTCCATTAGACGTTGCCACTTCGCAGGTGCGGATGCAATGCCAAACATCATTCGTTTCGGTCTATAGAGTCCCTTATGAGTGTTTAATGTAAGTAAGCCACGGTCATCTGGATGGATTTCCAATTGCAGATATGCCTTTGAAAGATCGATTTTCGTAAATTTTTCGCCTCCAGCCATTGAAGCAAATAATTCGTCGATTGAAGGTAATGGGTACTCGTCGATAAACAGACAAGGATTCACCGTCACCTTATAGTCGCCGCAAATTCGTATTTTATTATCCCTTTTTCGAACGGCAACAATCGGCGTTGCCCATTCGCTCGTTTCGACTCTTTCTAAAACATCCTCTTGAACCAACTTATCCAATTCGTCTTCAACGGCTTTTATCAGTGGAAATGGTACACGGCGAGCTTTGAAAAATACGGGTTTCATATTTTGTTTAATATGTAATCGAGCTTGTAATTCAGTAATCTTTCCCGTTGTTCCAGAGAACACTTTTTCGTATTTATGTAGCAACTTTTTGACTTCCTCCTCCGGGTTCAAAGTCACGGTTGTTCTTATATGCATCACCTCGTTCAGTTTACCATCCAGTATTTTGTTCCAGTCCAAGCGAATTTGTCGTAGCCATTCACGTCCCAGCAGTGGGCTTCGATTGGAGCGTGTAATGTACATTTTTAGTCTTTTGAAATCACCATGTATATTCGTCTTCACTTTAACGCGAAGGAATCCCAGACATTCCAGCTTATTGCCACAATAGCTGACCAGTTCAATGTCGCTTTTCTCAACTCGAATACTGCCAAAATGCCTCTGTGCGTCCGCCAAGCCAACCACAGTCACGGGTGATCCGGTATCTATTTCGAAAGTAAAAGGAAAATCATTAATCAAAAGTTCACATAGGACTTTGGAACGATATGTTACCGCGACTGACTCTCCGATTTGATGGATCTCTTCGAGGTGCGCCAATTCATCAAGCTGTACGATTTCGTCGTCTTCCAAGTGATTAGTGGTTCCACCACTCGACCTCTTCGATTTGAAACAAACCCTTTTCAGATGCCCTTTTTGTCCACAACCATGACAGACTGAGTCCGAAAATCGACATTTATTTGCGAAGTGACTGGCGTCTCCACATCGAAAACACTTCTTTAGTCCAATTTTAACATTGGATGGCGTAATTTTGGAAGTTTCATCCCTCTTCACGTTTCCCGGATAGTTTTTCTTATGGTTTTTCTCCTTGACGTAGTTGACTGAGTCCTCCTTCACCTTCTGAATCTCAGCGCCGCCCTTCTCGGATAATTCAATGGCTTTTGCAAGTTCCAGTGCTGAATCCAATGTCAAACATTTCTTTTCCAAACAGCGATTCTGGGTTCGTTGATTGCGTAACCCAAACACAAATTGATTACGCAGTGCCGTCTCCAGATACGTTCCAAACTTGCACTTCGTTGACAATCTTCTTAACGCGATTAAAAACTCATCCACCGTCTCGCCATCCTTTTGCTTCCGAAGGTGAAATCTATAATTTTCCATTATTTCATTCGGCTCTGGATCATAAAATGCTGTCAGCGTTGATACAATTTCTGCATATGTCTTCTCCGATGGTTTTATAGGTGAAATTTTATCGCACAATGTGTTGTAAGCCTCGCTCCCCATGTAGTGCAAAATGAGATGGACTTTCTTCTCTGCTGAATTGTCGAACAGGGCGATAGCTGTCTCGAATCTATCCACCCATCGTGTCCATTTAATGTTTTGGGGCTCGAATGGTTCAATCGCAAATGATGTTTGTAAGCTCTGTACCATCACTGTTCTTGGAGCACCCCGCCGTTCTTCTTCGTTTGCCATAATTTCGGTCTGTGTAGGTACTTAGCCAAAAAAAAAATTCGACAATTTTAACCGTCCTCGTCGCCAATTTTTATATCGTATTAAATTAAAGCAAACACTTAGTTTTAATGCGACTTCATTTCTTTATTGTAGGTAACTTATTTTTAGGTTAACAAAAACGTGTGTCTATAGGCAAAGGTAATATGGCGGAATGAATCGTATGCACTGTATGTATTGTGTGTGTGTATAGCTGAGCTGTCAAAACAATCCAATATGCAACAGTGTCTGTCTAGATTTGCATTACCGTTGGAATGGAAATATATCATCCGGCGCGGGCCGATCCATAACAGTTTTCAAAAGGGCGCTTTTGGCGTTACAATCCGTTTTGTTTCGATTTTTTTCCTAATTGTATTCATTCCATGCTTCCGTGGTTTTCCCCTTCTCAAGCCATGATTAAAAGCCTTTTTAAAACCTTCTTTAGAGTTCAAATTCTCTGAACCATCAATGCGTTGGATTTTTCTACTAAGGTAAGGTTGCATGCCGCTTTGTATGCTTCTTCAACAGCTGATGATGCTTTTGCTGCATCGTATACCTACCATCAAATATTTCATTTAGTGTATGCTCTGCCGTTTTCTTAGGACTCTTTCGTTACCCTCTACATCACAGTGATCGGGCTCAGATTAAGTGACATAAGGCTAGGTATAGCACCTTCAGTTCCGCCTGACTATCAATGTAGATGCAGCGATATACTTGTTGGATACTAATCCCATCTCAAGCAGATCTGCTGCTGATAGTAAAGTCTGTGAATGCAATACACTACATTGAGCCCGGAAGTCCGAAAACAGATGTGTTCACATACCTCCCGCACTCTCACTACTTTATAGCCATCCGTAAATATTGAAATTACATTTAAAATATTTTTCTTTACCAACACTTCCTATTAGGGTACATTACTTCGTTTGGTATGGAGAAGTCAAGTATATTTAATTTTAATTTTAAATTTTGGTGAGGGCAAAATGTCCCCATTTATTAGGCTTAGTATGTACAAGCTAGAAGAACAAACCTACATACTAGAACTAAAAACTAAGACTTATAACTATAGGAATTAAAGCTAGGATACAGGAAGCTAGCATACAGGAAATTGGTTTTTTGAAGGACGTGCGGTGGGTTGGTAGATAGATAGATAGATAGAAGGTAGAAGAGGCCGGGGTATCTTAAATTACGAGGCTTTGTATTGAAGAAGATGAAGTTGTAAAGAGACGGACAATCGTTAGAGGCTGATAGGAGTCGATGAATGAAGACAATGTCTGCAGCATCCCTGTGATCCTCAATGCTATTCAAGTTAATGAGTTTGAGACGGTATTGATAGGGAGGAAGAATTAGGGGATCGTTCCAAGAAAGACCACGAAGTGGAAATCGAAGAAAACGTCTTTGAATGTTTTCGATTCTGCTTATATATGAACTTGCTGAAAGTGTGACCACATTTGGCTGGCGTATTCGAGGAGTGGGCGGACAAAAGTGGTGTAGAGAGATCTGGTCATGTATAGGGTTAGGGATCCAATGAAAAACAATTCATCATCCGATAAAACCCAGTCCAGTTGATGTAAATGATGATGTCGTCAGAAGAGTCAGATAACTTAGCTGTGTTCCCGCTTCCAGGTATCGAGTTAGGGAATTGTTGTGGTCAGAACGGCTCCGTTGAAGGTGCGAGATACGTTTAGAGGTGATTTGAGAAGCAAAGGCAGATAGTTCTTTGTCCACGGTAGCCGATAAATACTTCCATAAAAGAAATATGAGTAAAAGCATGACATTCGTTAATCTGAAAGGCTTGATTGTAAATGTTTTTTTTTTCTCAAATCTTTATTTCTTTCTGGTTTTGAAATTTGTAATGTTTTAAAGATCTAAAGGGAATAGATTTAGTTTTGACGAAATACAATATGTATTTCAACTGCATTTGACCATAGTTGCAGGATACTCTTGTAGCTTGGCTTGAGCACGTCTTCTGCTACCTATTGATCGCATGGCTGATTGGCCTTTTAAACCAATTGTCATCATGATATTCAAGCAGTAAAGTCATCTTTAAGATACGCTGCACCTGAAGTAGGTACCCTAAAGTTTCTGCCATCTGGCAAAGATTTGCAGTTTTTTATGCTTTTACGCTAAGATCCGCACAAGTATTATCAATGTGCATAATTCAGGTTAAATAACTATAAGTAATGACCCGAGAAACTTGTAATTTTAGACGATTTCAATTTGTTGCTGTCTGACAGATTAAGGATAGGAATCATTTTGGAAATACCAATACGTTCTCCTGCATATCTTTATGATGTGAACAGTGAACTCGGTATATGTGCATCATCTCCGTTTTTGACGCATTGATAGTCACGCCATTGTCGTGACACCATTCGACCGCGTTTGTTAAACTCCTCCTTCATTATATTTGTCACCGTCTCCAGAGATCTGTGACGTACCACCTATCGCAGTATCGCGATCGTGGGCATAAGCAAAGTTTTTATTAATACACGCCAGCTCATTTTTATAGAAGATAAAGAAAATTGGCCCCAGTTTAGACTTCTGAGGAACTCAATATTGTACCTGCTTCCATTTATTGTACACGTCCTTTATTTTTACACATATAGTAAGTTGTTGCGTAGATAATCTTTTAGACAGTTCTTTACCCCATTACTTCCCTTATATCAATACGTTATAGCACTATAAGAAGTTTCATATGATTAAGAGTAGCTAACGCTTTACTAAAATTTTTAAGCGACGGATAGTATAGATATGTATAGCCCCCAAAGTCCTTCCAAGTGAATGAAAATCCTGATATGATACAAATTCTTCTATATTATTGTCTACTCTATTAGTGCGAACCTTTAACAAATTTAATTAGATCCTCGTTCCTGTTCCTGTTCCTGTCCCTGTTCCTGTATGCATTCACTAAATTCACAACCTATTGTATGGAATTATAACAATAATAATAATGTAGAGGGTTTAGTGCACTACGATCTTGTAGCTATTTTTTTTTTTCAAGAGTCGGCAAATTAGGTCTTAAGTTTGTATTTCCATTAGGTATAGGTTGTTAAACTTGTAAATGTACATAAACTCCTTAAAATCGGTGAATCGGTGAATGTGCCGACTGAAATCCTTAAAATTTAGCGAGTTTGGATACGATTTTAAAAGGATGGTTGGCATTTCTAATTAGAGGTTAAATACGAAGGAATTTGTTATTCGCTAGTTCGCGGCTCACCCCCTTGGCTCGAATTGACAAAGTTTATTCGCAATCCACATCATTTCCAAGAGGCCTCTACCCATAAATCGAGCCAAAGTGCGAAAAATGGCGTTCCACAAACTAGCGAATGAAACATTCGTTCGAACTTAACCTCAAACTAGACATGTGGGTAGAAACTGATGGCTGAAATTCGCGAACGGCCGCGACATATAAAAGTGTTCATGTGAACGGACTGTCAAAACTTGCGAATAGTCGTTCGATCGTTGGTAGTTGGTCACTCTTATGTGAATGGTCCTTTAGGTATTAGCCCAGGGGTGTTCCTGTTAAGATTGGTCAAAATTGAGCATTGCGCCTCCCATACAAAAAACATCTTCTATGGGGTGAAACTCGTTGAAGTTAGATATAACTCGATAACCGCTGGGCCGAGATGTCAATCAAAGTCACCCCCCCCCCCCACCACGGTTCGAACTCTAGCTACGCCCCTGGAGATCTGTTAGTATTCTTAGGTTGTTTTTACTTAGATCAATACATGCTCTGAATCTTTTATCTCCTGAACTCCTCTCGTAGGGTGTGTTCCCCTATGCCGCAGAACGGTTCAGTAAGGCCCTAATGAAAGGCTCCGATGTGCCCTGCATTGCCTGAGAATCCGCAGACCTTTTACCCATGATGCCTGCATGACCAGGGGCCTGTACCACGAAACAGCAAGTATTGTGCAATGGGAGCATTTTAACATATTGTTCCGGTAAATTGCTACTGTGTAACAATACTTGTTGTTTCGTGATACTGGTCTCAGGTATCCAGTAGATGGTTATTCTGTTGTTCTTACCTAATTCGTCAAGCCGGTGGGAGCATTCCCATATGGTGCAGGGAAATAAGTCCCCGGGAACTAAGTCCACTGAGGGACCTAGTTCCCACCTAGTGGGAAATAAAACCACTTTCGTGAAGTGGACTTAGTTCCCATGTGACCTCCCCATACAAGCTTCGACTTTATGATATAGGCGTCAAGTGCCTTAATGGCGGCTTGACTATCTGAAATCACTGCTATATTAGATAGGTACAGTTCCTGTAGTTTTTCTTGAGAATGATTCGAACGCATCTGTTTATAGCGAATATATCAGCTTTGAAGATGCTGGTACATTTGCTCATGGATTCGAGTGCTTATAGCTCCTGTCCTAAACACTCCTGCACCAGTATATTATTTTACAGTGTGGTCGCCCAGTCCGTAGATCGTGGATTCATTGCTCCAGTTTTTCTTGTTGCTGAGCTTCGTTATGAAATTCTTTTCAAAATTGAATTTCCTGGTGCTATGATTTATCCCTGGGTATAGCTATAAGTGGAAGATTTCTGAGTAATATATCGTATTCTTTTGAACCAATGCCATTCGATGTATTCTATTTTCTGCCGTCGTCAACCATGTTAGTTCTGAGAGAACCTCCTTGGCTGCAGTAGGGCATGTACGCATTCCTCCGGTAATGCCTCAATCTTGTATGGAAATGCATTTGTCAAATTATAAAGGGAGCTATTCATAATATAAACATCAAACCCAGAAATTAACTTTGATTGGATCTCCAACCACGCGACTAATGATCCCTTTGCCACAGCGCGGTAATAATTCTTCAAAATGTACCACTACCTACAAAATATAATAAAATTTCGTCCTTCCCAGCTGTGGTTCGGGTTTTTTCGCATTAAATAAATAAGTAGATGCTCAACTTACCTACAAACCATTCCAAAAACGCCATCAATTTCAATCAAAACAACTTAACGACACTTAGAGCTATCTAAATGTGATTATGGAAACTCCACCAAAATAACAAAATAATATATTCAAGATGACAATTTCCTATATCGCATTATACAATTTTCATACAATTTTCTTAGAAATATGTGATTCGAAAGAGATTTGATTTTTTTTACCACAAACATTTTTCTTCAATCGCACAGCAATAATAATGTATAAGGACTGACCCAACCGCATTGTGACATTGAACTTGAATTATTCAATAGGATTTGCTTCTTTTCGCAAACAGACTTTTCGATTTTATTCAAATTTGAATGCCATCAATTATTAACTCATCTGCAAATACCCACATAAAAGCCTCATACTCCTACAGGCATTCGCCAGAATATTCGCAATGTTAAGAGGGGTAGTGTCATCGTGGGATTTGCCATGCCAGGATTTTAATGCTCGCAACAAAATTGAACACAACATTTCAATTACGCACCTGCCAAACGATATAAACTGGTATTCAGAAAAAAAAAGTCCAAACCGCATCCTCCGAACACAATCGTAGATAATATATATTTTATTCCGCGCCTAAGTGGGAAAACACTTTTAGATTCGAGGAATAAGAGGTATAGAAAAATCCCATCAGCAAAATGCATCATTCTTGTGTCGCCCTTCGTCCTCGTCATTTTTGGATTAGCATAATCTTCAGGGAAGCTTTGGTTTTGTCATTGTTCCTGACAACGGTCTTAAGAATTATTCCCTATAGGGTGGTAATAGGATCAGAGCGCAATTTAATGGTGATGTAATCGTGGGTAATAGGTAGTGAAGGTAACGGATAAATGGTGTCGATACCTATATAATTATATGTATCTGGGCAAAAATATTTGGGAAGTTATATCCCTCGAGTAAATTTCTAAGATGCGCGCTGCCAGCCTACGCGGTTCCCTTAAGACTATTTATTGTGCATTATTTGCGAGATAGGTACATATATATCTCGCAACTTAGTTTGAACTTATTTTTAAATGCCTAGGTAAATGGAGGTCTTGTCGCTTTGATGCTACAGAATATAGCTAGGTACTCATCAAAACTTTGATAAGAGACGAGTATCGCAAGTAGCAAGATCTTGAAGAAGGCGGGCGTTGCACATTATATATCCAACACATTACATCGTCTCATGATTAAGATTGTAGGCCGGAGGGGTCTGCCATTTGGAGATGTTGTGTAATGTATGGTATGTATTTTATTGTTGGGAAGAGGTACACAAAATGATTAGCTTTTGGATAATGATTCGCACGAAAAATACTTCTTGGCCTAAACGAATGGGGACTTCGGGGCTCGGGGGTGAATTTTTCGCAAAAATGATTTTGTTGTTTTCCATTTTCCATGTGTATGGCGATTCAGTACTTTTATTCGTATTGTATTTTGAGCTATAATTTATCTTTCTACTCCATCCAGAAGCTCAAAAAACAATAAACTTTCAAGGCAATATATATTTAATGTTCATTTCGTCACGTGAGTTCTTATTTGTCCTACAGACCATTTTGGCCGAAAATGAGTTATAAATGCCATCTTATATTTTCGGCCATCCTCTTTCGATTGCTGCAATCAGAATTGTCCTATCTCTTTTAGTTTTCGAGATAAAAAATTTAATTTTGTCCTACAGACCAATTTTTTTCGGTGAATTTTATGCTTATTTGTCCTATATCCATTTTTGTATGCAGTAGGACACATTTTATACTGGAATTATAATTACGTAAAGTTTGTGCTTAAATGTCCTATATCCAATGAAATATGGATATAGGACAAAATGTATCTGAAAATTTTAAGATTTGCACGTTTGTTTGCACTTTCAAGTACTACATGTCCCTGGGGTAATCAAGACTCAATATCAAATCTGTCGGTTTTTTTTTCCGGAACAAACTTTCTATTTCGCAAAGAGTAATTTACTATTTTTTTAAAAATAATTTCAAACGTGTTACTGGTTTATCAAATCGTCCAACTAG
This sequence comes from Cheilosia scutellata, assembly GCA_955612985.1. Lineage (NCBI taxonomy): Eukaryota > Metazoa > Arthropoda > Insecta > Diptera > Syrphidae > Cheilosia > Cheilosia scutellata. Next base: position 41,327,214 of record OY015311.1, on the reverse strand, counting down.
GGAAAAACTTACTTACTTATCGGGCTCCCGACCCGTGAAGAGTCTCTGCCTGAAACACTGCAGCCTTCCATCCTCTACGATCCCGGGCACGCTGCTTCCAGTTGTCCAGACCAAGCGTTCTGGCATCCGCGATGGCTTGGTCTTTGAAACGGAGGTTTTGTCTTCCTTATCTTCTCGATGCTGGGGGCTGGGATTCGAAGATCTTCTTAGCTGGGGCATTATTGTCTATTCGCTCGATGTGACCGAGCCAATGTAGTCGACGTGTTTTGGCTATTTGGACTACATCCACATCTTGGTACAGCTCATATAGTTCGCGGTTGTATCTTCTCCTCCATTCGCCCTCCTCGCCCAGGACCTACAATCCGCCGAAGTAGTTTTCTTTCGAAGGAGCCCAGTATCAGCACTCCCTTCTTGCTTATCGTCCAGTACTCGGCGCCATAAAGCAAAACTGGCAGGATAAGGGTTTTGTAGAGCACACATTTCGTTCTTCGAGTTAGGAGTTTTGAACCCAGTTGTTTTGCCAAACCGAAGTAGCAACGGTTTCCTAGGGTAATTCTTCGCCGGATCTCCACTAAGGTGTCATTCGTGGAGTTCATGTTTACTCCGAGGTAGGTGAACTCCTTAACTACCTCGAAGTTGTTGCTATCAATAGTGACGTTTTGTCCTAGGCGGTGGACAGATGCTAACGGATTTCGCCTATTCTTCAATCGCCGTAAACGCTTCTATCACGGCACGCTGGGAGCGACCGATGATGTCAATATCGTCCGCATAGCCCAGCAGCTGGACAGATCTGTTGAAGATAGTGCCTTCCGTTTTGACACCTGACCTGCGCACTATCTGCTCCAGTACGAGATTGAAGAAATCGCATGATAGCGCGTCTCCTTGCTGAAAGCCGGTGCATGTTTAAAATAGTTCGGAAAAGCTACTTCCAAACTGCACGTTGCAGCGCGTGTTTTCTAGCGTCACAGCTGAATCAGTTTTGCCGGGACTCCGAATTCGGCCATCGCCATATTGAGCTCCTGACGATGTATGCTATCATACGCGGCTTTGAAGTCGATGAATAGGTGGTGAGTTTCGACTTGAAATTCGTTAGTTTTTTCCAGGATTTGCCTCAGTGTGAAAATTTGGTCTATAGTCGATCTGCCGGGCCGGAAGCCACATTGGTATGTGCTGATTAGTGGTTTGCAGAATGGTTTTGGACGTTCACACAGTACGTCGGATAGGATCTTGTATGCGACAGGGATATGCCTCGATAGTTCTTGCAAGACATAGGATCGCCTTTTTTGTAGATGGGGCATATGGAGCTGATAGTCCAGTCATCGGGCGTGTTTTCTTCCACCCATACTTGGTTGATGATTCGGTGCATGCTCCCTACCAAAACATTACCACCGTATTTAAAGAGCTCCGCTGGTAAACCATCAGAGCCTGCGGCCTTGTTGTTCTTAAGCTTTTTTATAGCTTGGCCAACTTCTTCTATACTAGGTGGTGGAACTAGTTCTTCATTGACTGGACGTGAGTTCTCTTCTTGCCCTATCACTCTCTCTACGTAATGCCCATTAAGCAGCTGCGCCATCTAAATGTGCGCCAAGTTCTTAGTTTAACAAGGCTGAATGTTCAAAAATGTATAGGTTTACTTGGCAAGTTTTTCGTTTATAACTTCATTATACTGTACAATATAGTAGAATTTGAAAACTTGACCAGTAAACCTACAAATTTTTTAACCTTCTTTAACTAAGAACTTGAATCACATTTAGATCTCATTACTTTTCGTGGCTTAGAGAAAAAAGTTTATTTTATTTATTTTTACTTTGTTGAACCTTTATAAAACATTATAATATTTTCGTTTATTTTTTTAAACTCAAATAAAGAATGAATTATATTTATATTTCGATTTCAATAAAAATATTTGATTTCGTAATTTTTTATTTTACTGTGTGTCCTACATCCAATACAAATTCTACTGGAGACAATATTTGTAACTTTGGTTTTTAATGTGTCCGCAACTGTATGGACAGGTGTCCTATATCCATTTCACTACTTTTTTTTTAAACTCAATTAAATCAATGTTCATAAACCATAAAATGCAAATTGCTTTATGTACGGTTGGCCAAATACCCAATCTTTCAAAAAATATAAAGATTTCTGTGATTATGTTCAAAAAAATAAGCAAACCACCACTTTTAAATTTAAAAGTGCTCTCCTGAAAAGTTACGCTAGAGGTCTATAGGACAAATAAGAACTCACGTGACGATTTACCAAATAATCTAAAGTGAAGTGAAAAACAAAAATTATGCAAACGAGTGATTTATCGAAATTTTTTCTTCGCATTTAATTTCTTGCAAACTTTTTTAAAGTTCGTGTTGTCATTTATAATGGACCAGATATTAATTTCATTTTTTGCTAAAGGCGAGCGACGCAAATCGACCACGTGTCAGCTAAACTACCTGCTGAGTGATGACGTTATTTAAAGAAAGTCATCGAATTGCAGCCTTGAAATCACTGAACGCGAGAAACGGTAATCATGTATTTTTTGAAAATTGCTAAAAATTACTATTTTAGCAACTTTTTCCTCCTTTTCATACAATATTTTTCTGAGATCATCCCATTAAAAAAATCATAAAAAATGTTAGCGAAGAGATTTTCGAAAAATTTTGTTTGCAGTCACTATTAGAATTGTTTGAAGAAACTTTTTGCATCAAAACATATTTTTTTGGGACCGAGGAAAAAAGTCAAAAAAGTAGGCTTTTACAAAAGTTCTAAATTTTCAATGGGTACTTAATGGGTTAAGGAAAGTTGTGTATCATTCAAACGGAATTTAAATGACCTTTCCATTGATGCCAAAATTTACATGAAGTAAGTTCAAATTATGAGTAGAATTAACTTTAGTTTTGTCAAAATACTTATGCCGACCAGTGTATATATTTAAGAAATATTGTCACTTTGATTGAATTAAGTTTCATTATTCTATTATGAAAAAATGCGAATACGCAATTTTCAACTAAACTTAACGTATTCTTCATTTTAAAAAAAATATTCTTTAAATTGAAATAAATATTCTTAAATTCGATGCATCGTGCACTTTGAATTAATTAAATTTTCTTCTTTTTTTACGTATTCCCTTCTTTTTTTTTTCAATGGTAATGAAATTTCACTTCCATTAGTAGTAAAAATGGCAATGCTACTGAAGTTTCATTTGCATTAGCAGTGAAAATTCCAATGCTAATGAAATTTCACTTGAATTAGTTCAGTGATACCTACTTAAATTTCAATTTCATTACCTAATAAGAAAGTTTCTTTCAGATTTGAAGTATACAATGTTATATGTATAGTACATTGTAAATAAAACTGAATTTAAAATTTAAAAAATGTATATAAAGGTTTATTTGCTCTCATTCGCTCGATGTGTACCATAACGTATTTTGGCTTTTTGGACTACCTGCGATCCTTTTACGTTAATGAAATTAAAGCATTGAAATTTTCAATATTAATGCGAGTTCATTTTCATTAGATGTACAATTTTCAATACTAGTGCAAGTCAACTTTCATTAGCATTGAAATTTTCAGTGCTAGTGCACACGAACTTTCAGTAGCATTGAAATTTTGAATGGTAGTGCAAAATCAATGTTAGTGCTTAAGTGCCCAAGTCTGTTTATTCATCATATTGACACATCTATGTATTTCTTCAAAATGGATATGTCGAACTATTCAAATTAATGAATTTTTGTCAATAGTCGCTTATTTTTGTTCAAACTAACAACAAAACCGAAAAGAAACATTTTTTAACGCCAAAATCATTTTTTTTTTGTTTTCTTAGCATTATCTAATTATACAATTGAAAGTATTTATAACTTACATATTTATAAGTTAATTAACTTTATTTTTGTGATGGGAATTCGCTGGAAGGAAAAATCATCGAAAGACATTGCAGAGCTATTACGCGAGGGATGCTTCTGCAATAGTGAGGGAATTTAACTCGATCTAAAAAAAACTCCCGAGGGGCCTGACTTTCGTCATCCCGAATTGGATTGCACCTAGTCGTTCGACTAATCGGCAATTTATTTTTGATTTATTTTAAATAATTGAGAGGATAAATCCGCCGTTTTTTCGGATTTCTATACTGTTTTGATTGAAAATATTACCTACTTTCTTGGTCTTAACTAACTCTTATAGATCAAGAAGTTTTAGCCGCCTTAATCTCCTGATTACATTGTCAGTATTTAAAAGTTCTGTTATTTCTAAGTTAACAAGGTTAAGAAGTCTACTTCTTTTTTAACTTCTTCCTCAACCATTTCAATGTTAAGATCTCTATGCAGATCAGCGTTGCGCACGTACCAAGGTGCATTAACTATGTTCCTTAGTACTTTATTTTGGAAAACTTAAATTGTTTGCAAATTTGTTTGTCATGTGCATGCCCACAACTGGAGTCCATAGGTCCATACTGGTTTTAGAACTTGCTTGTATAAAAATAATTTATTGTAATTGGACAGAGATGAATATCTCATAATAAGCAAATACATTTTACTGTATCGCATGTTCAACTCATCTCTTTTCTTCTTTATATGCGCTTTCCAACGCAGTTTAGCATCTAGAGTCATGCCTAGATATTTGTCTGTATTTGAATATTCCGCTACATTGTTGTTTATGTACACTGGAATATATGGTACGTTTTTAAACGTAAAATTAATATGGACTGACTTAAGGACATTTAATCTAATCTGCCATTTTTTTGCCCAATATGCAATATTGCATATTGCCCTTTGAAGCTTTTTTGTTGCTACCTCGACAGTTGCTCCCACAGCAAGTACAGCTGTGCCATCTGCAAAAGTAGCTATAGTGGTTTCCCCACTTTCAGGCAAATCGCTAGTGAACAGAAGGTATAAAACTGGACCTAGGACGCTGCCTTGTGGTACACCAGCTTTAATTTCTCTCAATGTTGAGTACTCTGTCTCTTGTTTAATTCTGAAGAATCGATCTGATATATATATGACTCCAGAATTGTCGAATATTGCTTTGGCAGTTGCCTTTGTAGTTTGTGGATCAGACCTTTATGCCAGACTTTATAGAAAACTTGTCCTATATCAAGAAATATTGTAGAGCACACTTTTTATACCCGGTACCACACTGTGGTGAGGGTATATTCACTTTGTCATTCCATTTGTAACGCCCATAAGGAGGCGTTGTAGGTATGACAAACTATATATATTATTGATCAGCATCACTTTCTTAGTCGATCTAGCGATGTCCGTCTGTCTGTCCGTCTGTCTGTCCTTCTGTCTGTCCGTCTGTCTGTCCGTCTGTCCGTCTGTCCGCACGATTACGGCCGTAATTTAAGAGCTATCGACTTGAAATTTGGTATGTAAGCTTTTATCCACAAAACTACTACTACCTCCCATACAAAAATATCAGATTTATATAGCTTTTTATGTTAAAAATTAAATTTAAATAGCTACAGTAAAGATAGCCAGTTTAAACTTTGCACATATTGTTTTAATAATATTTAAAAATTTTTGACAAAAAATGAGCTTGGTCGAATAAAAAGTACCCACACCTCCCATACAAATATATAATTTTTTAATACTAAAATATTTTTTTTATTTTACAATAATATAGTACCGGGTATTTGAGCTTCGGCATAGTCGAAGATAATTGTCTTACTGGTTTCTCTTCAAATGCTTTTTAGATTTTATCTGTGATTCTATGCACCTGATCGATTGTAGAATGCTTATTTCTAAATTCAAATTGGTGATTTGGGACTAGCGATTTTTCGTCAATTATTTTTTGCAGGCGTTTTGCCAGCATTTTCTCGAATAACTTTGACAACATTGGTAGTATAGATATTGGGCGATATGAGGTTACCTCGTTAGGTGGTTTGCCCTGGTTTTGGTATCATTATTATCTCCGCGACTTTCCACATGCTTGGAACATATCTCAACTTAAATGCAACATGTATAATCTGCGCTAGTTTTTTTTAGACATTTTCGTGGAAATTTTTTCAAAATTTCTCCTGTAATCAAATCTTACCCTGGGGCCTTTTTTATATTTATGACTTCTTTAATTTCTTTGTCAAGTTCTTTAGCTGTTACCGACCGATTAGGTCTATCTTCTTCGCACCTTAATTCGAGTCTTTGATAACCTTTATCTTCATAAGGTTTAAATACGTCTTCAAGATACTCCGCAAAAGTGTTTGCCTTTTCTTTGTTGCTTTTCACCCAGTTACTTTCCTCTATTTAATTTATAAAATTTGTTAAATTTTATATAAAAATTATACTAAATCGGACAGCATTCGAAGAAATTTTATTGATTTAGAATATTAAATTTTCAATAAAGCAAACAAATTTTATAAAAAAATGTCGATTCGAATAATAAGTTCTTCAAAAGATTAACAAAATATTTTCATCAATATTACCTACGCGATTTGGTTCAGTGTGGGTGAAGTTACTGTTCCAGATATGTTAAAAATGGGTAAGTTAGTTTAGTTCTGGTTTAACCCCAGCCACGAAAGCTAAAATTAAATATTTTTCTTAAGACGCGGCCTTTATTTTATTTAACTCCTGCTTTAGTATGCTATTTTAATAGATATATATATATTGACCCACAGTTTTTTCAGTCAGTCACTTTTTCAACTGAGAAATCGACATTCAAGGTTCATTTCCTCTGGTGAAAGCAGAAATGTCTTCCCACTTGGATTATACGTAGAATTGACTGTCAGAATTCAAACTCTAAAACAACAATCACTTAGAAGGAGTCTGATGATGAATTAGTGGTGTAGTACGAAATAGCTATCATTCTCATTTTTTCAGCTTGTACCCGCGACCTTATTCTTTCGGTCCCATGACCATAGGTACGAATTCGGTCCTTTTCTTAGAAGAATGATCCTACTAACTCACATAGGTGGCGCTACATTTCGAGGTTAACCTGGGCCTCAACCAGTACCCGCTGTACAGCTTATATAGTTCTATGTCGAATCCTGTCCTCCAAAGTCTGTCAACTAAAACTACACTTCTCTGTAAATAGATTCCAAGCTATAGTGCCATATAGGTGAACTAAGATGACCAAGGTCTTGTACAGAATCTCCTTATTTGTATCCTCAGTCTCAATTTTCTATATTTGCAACAATCTTGGGCTCGGATCCAATCAAATATAAATACACACATCAACTCAAGCAAGCCATCAGCGAAAAAGAAATTCCACCTTTCTTTCTTTTCAAAAATCGAGACACGTTTACTCGCCATTATCCCACTCAGTTGGATAACGTGTAGTGATATACATTCAGATGATAACATCATCTCCCTGGATATCAATTACCAATCAAAACGGTATATGACATCTTGACAGGTGTCCTCCTATCGGAGACGATATTGTAATTCAATTGAAGGCTAACATTTCTTGTTGGTATAGCGTGGCATCACGCACATATTCGTATATTTTTGGGTAAAATAGATTGGCCGAGATGGATATGGATGAGGGCGCAGTGCGTCCTCGATCCATTGATTCAGATTCAATTTACTCGAAACATCATTATCTAATAAAACGTCCGTCATCATCTCAATCATTTTTCGTCAGCTATACCACAAGGACTTCAACGAAGAAAAATGATTTCCCTTCTGTTTGCTGGCGTATCTTGGTTCGGAACGCTCAAGAAGTAAATGCATCCGGAATAAATGGATAAATCGAGTGAATGGTGGACTCGAAGTGAGCTTGTGTGATAGCGTTTTCTCATAAAAGCCTTTGGACGTGATTTTTACTTTAACATTTGGATTTGTTCCTCACTCACATGTATGCCGTTGTACACAGCAACAGCAACACTCAGTAGAAAGATGAAGGATACAAATTCTTTCTCTTTTTGTAATGCTGTTGTTATCAGTATTTCTGTATCCACCCCCAGCCGGCAGCCACTGATGGTCTCCCTGTTGGATTGTGCGGATGAAGGATGATACAGGAAAGCAGTTATTGGAAAAATTGTATGCAACGGTAGTCCCGTATATGTTTTTGAAAGAGCGTCTAATCTGGCTGTCCTTTTGCTCGGAAATATGTATAAAATCTTCATTTTGGGTATTCCCTTAAAAATTATTCATCTATGCATGAAATACAATTTTCACTCGCCATCCGAAGGAGTTTATGACACAAACCAACATGTAACGTGAAGTATCCATACCTATCTCTCGTGCTCATCACAGTTGCCACCAACACTCCCATGTTGAAGGCATGCCTATGTCAAGAACAGAATTCCAAATGAATATCTGAGATTCGAAATAATTTTTGTTCATTCTTCGACGGTCCGGATCCTGATCCTGTCTAGTGTCTGTGGATGGGGGCTCAACTTGTGGGAGTAGGTATGTGCTTTCTCGAGCATCATATCTTAGGGGGAGCATCTTAATGGAACGATAAGTCAGTGGAATTCTAGTGGAAAGATTTATGTATATGTGCTCTTTGACTACTGGCCATTTTTGTTTTTGTTAGCATTTAGGGAAGGGTTTGTCGGCGATATTGGGAAATAGTTTGGAGGGCGATTGAGTGAAAAAAGATACACTGGCAGTTTAGTTAAAATATTCAAAGAATGTGTAAAGAGTTTATCGGGATAGACGGAAATATTTACACTGATTGAGTATTGCATTCCTGTTAGTTTTGAGGCCAGTAAAGTTCATAATACATCTAGTTTATCAAAGGTTGGAATTTCTATTGGCGACCCAGGTTATTTGAAATATAGTAGGAACTGTTGCAGCGTTTGTGGCGGAATGAGAACGTTTTACTAAGCTACTTAGCAAGTCACTTTTGCAATCAAACTGGTAACAGTTGGCAAATTTCACCAGAAATATTATAAGTTTATTAAGACCAATTGCGGAAAATTGTATTTAGTTAATTACTAGACGTGACTAGCTCTACTCTATAAAGTCATATTTCCAAGAAGATAAGTTCAGAGAGAGAGAGAGAATAGTATGGTAAAACTTCTATAATGAATTCTTGTTTTTTGTTGATACAACGGCAGGAGTACAAAAGAGAAGATTTGATAAGTGCAGAAAGGAAGCGTTATAATAACACCTCCTCCCTTTATGATTTTTGAAATAAGAAAAGAATTAACTCAAAAATATTGCAATAGTTACATAAGTAGAATAAGATATATACCTACCTATATGCCTACATAGATGTATTTACAAAATACTAGGGTTGGTGATAAAATCTCCTTTTTCAAAATCTCTTTTCCAAAATGTCCTTTCCAAAATTCCCTGTGCTGAAATCCCTTACTCCAAAAGATCCACACGGGACAAAAATCCCCCATTTTATCACCAAATCTAAAAATGTTTTTAAAAAGTTAGATTCGTATGGGGGGGTTTTCGTACAAAATTTCGAACTCGAGATTTTGATCAATTCTGATATTACGATAATAGGGGAACTCAAAAAAGTGGGTCTCGCAATTCTGTCCGTCCTTATGTCTGTCTGTCCCACCCCTGGGGAATCTAAACGCTTGAACGGATTTGTTTCAAACTTTGTATTTGGAGTTTGCTAGCTTTAATATTGACGGTATTTTTAACGAAATATTAAACAATTTAGATTTTTTCAAAAACGACAGTAACGATTTAAACTAAAATTGATAGTTGAGTTAATGTAGGCATTCTTAACATGACTGCATACCCAGTTTTTCGCTAGTCCAGCAACGACAGTTGTTTTGAAAATTGTTTTGTTTTCTCGAAAACGGTAACATCGATTTAAAAAAAAAAAAACTTAGTTTTAATATACTATTTTCATTCTTAACTTGATAGCAAACTCACTTTTTTCTCTAAATAGACTACGTCCTTTGATATCCACCCAAATCCCTAATAATAGTGCTTTAAAAAAATTGCTCATATCTCAAAAACGCCATTTTCGATTATGATAAAAATATAACTGGCCGGTAATGTTTAAATCCATAGTAATACCTTTTGCTCAGTTTTGGGCCAAACAGTTGCAAAACAGTGTTTTTTGAACAATGAATGTGTCCTTCGATTTCCACCCCAATCGCTAAAAATGGTACTTTAAAAACGGCTTATATCTCAAAAACGCCATTTTCGAATTGAATGAAAATATAACTGCTAGGTAATGTTTATATCCTGAAGAATACTTCGTACTCAGTTTCCAGCTTAACAGTTAATAACAGTAATTTTCGGATCCAAATTTGTAACATTTGTCAGCATAATTTTACAAAAAACCGCTCTAACCGCTCGATTTTGATCAAAATGCATATTTAAGACAACATAAGCATTCTAAACATTATCACGTACTTAGTTTTTATCAGAAAACTCGAATGTAGCCGTTTTATGAATATTTGTCAAAAATGATTACCCAAATCCCGATCACAACCGGTATATTTTGCAAAGCCCAAAACTTCAGTGGCAATATATGTAATTCGAAATTCATCGCCTACTTGACTTGAAGGAATTATCAGTTCGGGGTGAAATTTGAAAGCAACAAAGTGTTGTAGTTAATACGTAGGTATGTTTATGAAGTATGAATTACGTTTTTAATTTAACAAGGGTTCAGTTACTAAACCTGAGTACATCTTGAGTAGGTATGATTTTAAACGTAAAATTTTCTGAAATGAATCTGAGATTCTGCGTGATTCGCAATAAACGAGAAAGTTTCGTGCGACTCAGCCGTGCACATTTTTATACCCGGTACCACACTGTGGTGAGGGTATATTCACTTTGTCATTCCATTTGTAACGCCCATAAGGAGGCGTTGTAGGTATGACAAACTATATATATTATTGATCAGCATCACTTTCTCAGTCGATCTAGCGATGTCCGTCTGTCTGTCCGTCTGTCTGTCCGCACGATTACGGCCGTAATTTAAGAGCTATCGACTTGAAATTTGGTATGTAAGCTTTTATCCACCAAACTGAGGCTAAGTTCGAAGATGAGCAAGATCGGATGAAAACTACTACTACCTCCCATACAAAAATATCAGATTTATATAGCTTTTTATGTTAAAAATTAAATTTAAATAGCTACAGTAAAGATAGCAAGTTTAAACTTTGCACATATTGTTTTAATAATATTTAAAAATTTTTGACAAAAAATGAGCTTGGTCGAATAAAAAGTACCCATACCTCCCATACAAATATGTATATAATTTTTTAATACTAAAATATTTTTTTTATTTTACAATAATATACCTAGTACCGGGTATTTGAGCTTCGGCATAGTCGAAGATAATTGTCTTACTGGTTTAACTTGTGAATTATTGCATACTTCGAAAACGTATCTATGGTGATTACAACATTTTGTTTCTCTCCGGGAACCAAATGTTATTACTTTCGTTATTACTTTATTCCTGAAAGAAATTTAGTGCATTTCCTCTCTCCGGACTGTAGATATCGTGGTCACTGGGGTGTGCTGGCACCCCATATGTGTTAGTGTAATTTTATTTTTGAAAGACAAGTGAATAATTTTTCTTAAATTTTTGGAACTCTAGCAAGGTAAATTAATGAATCATTTCAGAATTATATTACAAACGTTCCACAATTGCAGTACCATCGAAAAATTGCTTCGAGAATCAATGGAAGGCGATCCATAGAATTGCGAGGATATTTTATTAAGAGAACCTCAAAAGAAGATTCCAAAGCAGGGAAGGTGCTTTTTATATCCTAGGACTCGTGAAAAAAAGACAAAAATGGCGTGCAGTACTTGCCAAAGGCATATTTGCCCAGACCGCCGCTGCGAAGCGGTGCGAAGTATGGCATACTGTACATACATAGCTGTCTTTATTATGTTGAAAAAAAAAGGATTAAAAATATGCGGGCAGGACTTACAAAATCAAAACATTTTACATATGCTTATGTTGCCATATATGTCTCCTTTCAGAAACAAAAAAAAATTTGGAAGATTCAAGCTCAAAAATTTACATTTTCTTGCATTTTTTAAAACAATATATGGTCACCTCACTTAATAACCACTCTCATTATATTTTTTTAATTACTAAGGCTATGAATGAAATGTATTTTTTTTGTTAATTTAGTCAATAAATACATTACTTTAAAATAAAATAAATAAATTTTATAAAATTGTATTATAAGTTGGTGGTATTTTCAACCTAAAGTGCTGGGGTCACAAACCAGAGAGAATAGACCACCAGCTTCGAGCAAAAAAGAGAATTCCATAGAGCCAGTTTTGAAATGAGTAGCGCCGCCTCTTTTTCTATCTGTGAATACGTGTTGTACCACAGAAATAACTGTAAATGTTATTAGCTGCCATTTTATGCGTGACCAATTCGCCCTCCATTTACTTTAGCATGGCACATATACTTAACCACCTAATAACTTTTTGAAACTGGCTCTATGGATCTCTCATTTTTGGGCGGAGCTGGTGGTCTATTATCTCTGGTTTGTGGCTGTGGTGCTCAGGAACCCCATACCTATGTGTTAACGTTATTCAAAAACCCTTATGCATTCTAGGGTTAACAAATTTGTGTATTTCAATTTGCATGTTTAAATAGAAGAAGCTACCTAATAGTTTTTTTAATTAAAAACAAAAAAAGTTCTTTGATTCCTCTATAAATTTTGCTATCTATATGGAACCTACCCCATTTTAGACCCGTCTCTCCATTCTTCCCTGCTGGGATAGGCGCGTTTGAGAAAGCTCTTGTATAAACTGTAGGTAGGGCGTGATGTATTCCGTGGCACGTACACGGCCAAAGTATTTCTGTAGGATGATCGAATGACCCGTATCGTATCAATTTCCAGTTTACTGATTGACTGATTCTCATGGCACTAATTGCGGCTTTTATTTGTAGAAAAGTCCTGCGGTTGGGTTTGTCCTCATCGCACTGGTGGGGGATGCGCGCTGTTCTTTGAACCTCCTTAATTGCCTTTAGGTAAGTGGTCTTATTGGCTGCCGGTCACCAAACGAGACCGCCTTAGGTCAATATCTATAGGTCTTAGCCGTGTATATGTACATCCAGAGCCTAATTTTGGGAGATAGTCCCAAGTTTTTTCCAAAAATTCTGCTGCTGGACTCAGGAGTGAAAGGCTATTCTTGGTATTGCGAAAGAAAGACGCAGAAAATTTTGGTATTTTCCTATTATTTGTGAAAAGTAGATAGGCCAGTTTCGTTATCTGGGGATTAACCGTTCGGCCGCAGTTTCTACAGTCAATTTGTGGAGGGTTTTTAGGACGGCCCAGCTATGCAGGTCTCGGCGCGTCGTACCTTGCCTTGGAGTCATACATTTTCCAAAGCCCAAATGGCCGAATTGTAAAGACTATTAGCTACTTGGTATAATTATTTGTTGCCGCACATGTCACCAATTTGCCTATCATTCTATTCTGTGTGTATTTCCGGATAACTATAGAGCCTACTAAAAACTGGAATGTCGTTTTTGGTATTAATTTTTTGTATTATTTTGCTTGTAAGGGCAAGACGTCTCCGTCTTTATAAAAAATTGTTTTTTATAAAATTGTGTTTGAAAAGACCGGTAGTATTTAAATGTATTGAAAAGACTCCATTTTGAAAAACTTCGATATTGTTATACAATATACAATATGGTTTCTTCCATACTCAACTTTAACACGTGACCGGCAGGTTTGTTGCCTCTGTATATTGAAGCTTTGATGTCTGATGTTGAATGCCAGTCCCATTGAAACTGGAGAAGAAGTTGAAATAATTGTTTGGCTCTTATTCAAGAGCGATGGAAGGAGAAATACTTAGATTATAATATAGAATTGGTCAATTCTGGGTCTGCCGTCTGCAGGGTTAGTCTGTTAATGAGTGGACCGAACTTTGGGGCTAAAGCCACTTCGTTACATTGTTGGTGTGGCTTGCACAGATCTCATTATGAATACCAGAATGCGTGAGGAAATCAATGCCTAGTAGCCATTTCTCTGTACTAAGAGGTCCATGCCTCTGTGGTTTGGTCATGTTAAGCGCATGTCCTCAAGTCAGGAATCCATGCCATCAGGCAGCCCTTTTACAGGTAGATGAGATGTCCCTGTACAGCTCGTACAGTGCTTAGAACCACACTCTGCTAGGGTCAATTCAGGTTATTTAGGAAGGCGTGCACCAAATATGGACTGGGCAAATTATGAGGTTCGATATATGTATTCGCATTACTTTCAAAGCTCAGCGAACCATCTGTGGTGAAGTGAAAAAGGCTGTCTTTCGATATTGTCGATGAACAAAATATTGTCCCTTTCAAATGACTTCAAAGCATCTAAATCGAAGCAAAGAAGCGTAAATTACAAAAAAAAAAAAAAACTTCAATTGCAATCACAATCTTTATCACGGTATACGTCAAAGAAGATAATCGAAAACCATAGAAACGTGACAAATCAATATCAAAATATCACCCAACAAGAAATCCTTGTCAAAACAATCTCGATTGGAAAAGCGAAGTAGAATCCATCGCCCCCAGCTTATAGACTTTCAATTCCGACACCTTTCCATTAGATCCAAGTGCATGCATGAATTACAGACAAATCGTGGCATCCCAGCAACAGACTCACCAACACCAGCACCCATTAGGAAATATCCTGCAGCAGTCTGCTGCCAAAAATACGTAAACGAAAGACAAATATACGTCGAACATGGGACAACAAACGTGAAGCAAAGAACTCTGCGACTGCGAATGTGAGTGACGAAATCAGCAATAGGTATACGAATCCTTCGACTAAGACCCGTCTCGTATTCGACACCGCCAAAGGGAGTGCAAAATGAAAGGCAAACTATTTGACGTGAGAATTTTTCAATGTTTTCCTTCGAATATAAAAACCGTTTAGCTCCGCATCAAAACGTTCGGTGGATATGGCGGGCGAGACTGTTTGAAACTGTTTGCCTCGATGCAAATTCCATGTTTGATTTCCTTGCAAAATAAGGATTCCTCTTGCACAACAAAAAAATATATTGTATACCCACAAAAAGAGTTGAGCAAGACGTCTCTGCATATATCGTTGAACATAAAGCAGTTTGAGATACACGCCAACCTCAAAGTATAACTGCATCCGCCCGTGTATGATGATGTGCACGGTATGACGTATGAGTGAAAAATTCCATCGAAGTAATAGTGCGTTTTAGTCCTTTTGGCAGTCATTGCTGTTCCTGGCCCAGCCAGAGACTATGTGATGAAACTTTGCCTGTATCTGGCAGATCTTATATCGCAATCGTCTACGACTGCGACTTTTCTATGCTGTTAACTTGCTGATGTTTTCCCTCTGCGACTCGAAAGAATCAACGTTGCATTGCTCTCTGTTGCTGTGGCATTGAAGTCGTTTGCGGCGGCAGTATTAAAGATGCGAAACGAATTCCATGGTACTGATTAAAATTTACGTTTGACTGGCTTCTAGAAGAATTTCGATGCGCCAACGGAGCAGTTTAGTGGTCAGGGGGTGGGTATGGCGAAAATATTACACAAGAATATGGAACTCAAATCAAAAATTCCTCTAACTGATCTCACAGCTTTACATTTTAATTAAATCTCCTATTCACTGCAAGGATGTATGCAGGGATGATATAACATATATGTACCTACAGCGGCGATGCGGTATAACAAGAACACATGCTTGTTCGTGCAAACCGATACTTATTAGCAAAGTTACAAAAGGTGATACATAGAGTAGAGTAATTTGGTTCCTGACAACAATCCCCTGCTAGGGAAAATTATGTAGCTATGCCTTTTAATTCTCAGTAAAATAAAGATCGTTCGAAATGTTTAAGCTTTTTATCTCTTTTTTGCATTTCCTTCGTTGTTTATTTTATTTACAAAAAAAAGTTATCAAATTGTCGTTCTCGAGATATAGATTATGTACCTATACCTACATATCTTCGTCTTTTCAAAGCGCTAAAATTGGAGTTACAAATGGTTGCAAACGGGCATAGCTACTATACCAACGATAATTTGAACTTAGAAGTAATATGGAAGCAGAAGGAGACTTCAACTGACTTGGAGTGAGGAACTGAAGGGACTAGGGACAGGACTGTTGAGGTCTCGGTTCGCGCCGATCTGTAGAGCCGCCTATGAAATTAATTCGTCGTCCTACGCCTATGCTAGTTTAGCAGTAAGAAACGGAACCCTTCATAACAATTCTATGGGATAGGAGTATTGCGTATATTGCAGAAGAACAGAGAAGCAAAAAGGGCTAAAACTGTTAAACCCTAAGAACGACAAAGAATTATTTATGGTGCTAATTAAAATACGTAAAAGTGTTATCATTGCCGATAGCCTAGATTCCCTCCACTCTATAAAAGTCATTCAGAACCGATTGTCATATGTTAGTATGTAGGTATACTGTACGAATGGGCCTAATATTAGTTTTGTATAGAAGGTACGAGAACTGCTTGACCGATATAGCCAATTTTTAATACAAACCTGACGACGGTAAAAAGAAGTCGTCTGACAAAATTTCATTCGACTAGGTCGATTCTTTTGGACGCTATCGACAGAAAGACAGACAGACAAATAGACAAACAGACAGGCAGACGGACATGGCTAAATCGATTCAGAATTTGATCCTGATACAGAATATAATATATGCCTACTTTATGGGGTCTCCGGTGACTCCTTCTTGGCGTTACAAATGTAAGGACAAAGCGAATGAAGGGTATAAAAATGCAACCCTTGCTTTGCTCCCGTTAACGTTACTGTGCTCCTATACTGTGCTTCTTTGCTTCGCGCTCGATTTGATGAATAAAAAATTTTCCCCATACAAACTGAATCGACTTTTCCCTGTCGCTAATAACTCCGACCGTAAGCAAAATTCCCAAAATCAGACAACGCGATTTTCTTTATTTCCTATATTAAGGACACAAACGGAGTTTGAAGTCGATGATGAAAAGTAAAAATGTTCCCATACAAGATTTTCCCCACTTTTCTCCCACGTGGACTTCGAATTTCCCCAAATCGCTTCATTGATTTTAGAATGACATCAGATTTTGTCCTAAATTTGTCATTCTATGTAATTGCCTGTTATGAAGCGTTTCAGGCATAGTGCCACGCGGTGTGAGACGATTGATACCACTTGAGTATGTCACGACGACGACCAACTGACTGATATTTGAATCAATGTGTAATCGCCTCGGACTGATTGACTGACTTTTTGTGAGAACATGTCAGAGATTGACAACTTCCCATACGTGACAAGTGGAAGGGATAGCAGTAGAAAAGGATTATTGGAACAAGAACCAACGGTTTCTGAATTGCCATAGGCCAACTTTTCGAGAGACTGCTGGAAGCCTCATATGTCATATCATAGGATGTGATGGATTCAAAACAGGAAATGCATCCATCTATCCATCCATCCATACTACCTACTTATAAAATGCAACGTCCGTCTGTTCGTCCATTCGTCCGATTTTCATGACTTTTTTTCCGATCTATAGATGTGTGGCCAACTTAGGCCGTTGGGCAGGTGAGAATTTCTCCGGAGTCGGGGTCGCGAGGAGTAAGGGGGGTCTCACGAACCGGTAACCGTATAAACTTGAAAGTTTGTTTGTTGATAGATAAGTCAAAATTATTATATGCCTCATTCATCGTTTTTCAAAATTCGTCCTATAAGGGATAAGAAAAGGGGGTGCAAACTTTTCTATTTCGTCCTTACTACGCTTAACTTGCTATTATATTGTACATATACTCATATGTCAATTCAAGAAATGCTTGTTAAATGAAATTAAATTGATAGGCAATAATTCACCGAGTATTTTGAGCTAACATTTATCTCTCTGGTCCATCCAGAGGGCGAGGGCGATATATAATAAATGAAATGATTATAACTCAAATAAATTTTAATTTTATAAGAAAAGAAGATGGCGCGGGCGAAGATGGATGCTGATATCCGTTTCAGCAATATACGCAAGCTCTCCCTAAAAGTACTCTCCTAGAGTTTGCTTGCTAATCGAGCATAGCGCCGGGCTGTTATAAATTATAGTTGGGAACGGTTTTTTTTTTCCTTCTCCTCATCCATGCAACTGCGTCAAAAGTCATTACCGGTGACTCCAAGACTTGCGGCATGTCTTTATAGTACACTGTGGCCTGTAAGTACTCCGACAAGAGTTCCTATGAGTGCTCTACTGAGGTTAACATGTTCTTTATCCTGCACCGACTTACCCGTGGCCATGTCTATTTTGTGTGGTTACAACTCTCAAGATCACGCCATCTTTTGTTAACCTGTTGCAGCTCAAGATGTTGTACCTTAAGGTTTCAATTAGCATATGGGGCTGACCTTTCCCAGTAGAGAGTTTCACGTTCGTGGCGCTTCTTGCTTGTTCGTCTGTTTTACATCAGTTACACAGCCTTAACGTGCCCCTACCCGATACCTCATTTTAAGATTTACGCGGTTCATGACAAATTTTGATCTTAATGATGGTTATTCGAGTGCTTTAATTGCTGCTTGACTGTCGCTCTAGATAATGACCTCTATCGATCTCATTTTCAGCAGTTCAGCGGCTTCGCGAATAGCCATAACTACTGCCTGAAATACACTACAGTCATTCGGTAGTCTATAAAAGACTGGTTTAGGAAGAATGAAACTGCGAAAATCCCGGCTCCTACTCCGTCGTAAACTCGTCTGTGTATATTTCTAAAATGTTTTCGTCAATTATCGTATTCTCTTCCCATTCCTGTCGGTCGGGGATACGGGTATTGTACTTAATATTGAAGTCAAAAACCTTAGTTACGTAGTCCGTAACTTATATCTTAACATTATTTGCAATTAGAATGCAATGCTTCTATCAGACGCAATGCCGATTTAGACCCTATGACTTACGATCCATTTTTTCCCCTTTTGTCTCTTAATGAAGAAACTATTACAACGTTCCCAAATCTTTATAATATCCTTGTGCTGATATACCTATCTTATTTTCAGTTCAATAGAATTCTTTGGCTATCATCTTGTACCTACGCCGTCCTATTGAATTTGCTAAGCAGTTTTACCTTTGTAGTATCTGGCTCTACTTCTGACGTGATGTATTGTGAGCATACCCTTTAGTCTGTAATTAGAGTTCGTTTGAATTCCTTATTCCGGAGATATGCCATTCATACAAAATAAATCGTATCAATATCCTTTTCCGAATACCTACCTTCACAGAAAATTATAGCCATCACAAGTGCCTACACAAACCGAGTAGCTATAGGTATTCCGCCTATACCTATGGAGAGGTTTAATTAAAAAATCAGATACGAATCAATCAGTTCAGATTGAAAGAGAAGCACTGTAGTGAGCTACTTCAGAATAAATCTGAGTTACAGCCACATTATGTGTATATGATCTTAATTCAATAGCAAAAGAAGTGCATAGCTATAGGTAATAGGTAGCCCGACCAGTTTTGACACACAGGCATAGAGGCATTCGTATCACTCAAACATAACAAGATACTCACAGGCAACATCGCATGAAGGATGTGTCTATATTTGCAAAGAGCTATATTGTGTAGTGACTGGATATTCACCAGGATGAGCACGGATACCAGTACTTATCCATTACTGATTTTGCATATAAAGCAAAATTGGAGTCTCAAGTTTCCCTTAATCCTTTTGCCGGATTTTTCTTTTGAATAGAAGCACTGTTCTGACAGATAATTTACATCAAAGGAACTTCATCTACCTTTACTGTACAGCCCACATTCTAATGGATAATGAAATCCTATTCTGTAATGCCACTGTGGGCTTTGCGTTTGAGCTCCAGCGAATTTCCCCGGAAAACATTGACCTGAATTGAATTTACTCATCGGATACATATGTAGCGCTTACAAATGTCCTCCAATGATATGTCTCTCCCCGATGTTCAATGGCCAAACGTGTCAACCACTGTCATGTGCACAAAGGCCCCAGTAACCCCACAAAAAAAGAAAAAGAAAAAAACAAAAACACCTCCATGCCCATTCCACGCACTGATGCCTGCTTCAATGGAGGACCAACCTCAACAGTGTTTCCGCAACCTCTAACTGAAGTGCAAACAAACGGCCGTCATACACAGAATTGATGAAATTTCGGTCTGCTACCATCAGCAGTAGCAGCATAGCTTTGCTATACTACCCTACCGATATCGACTATGACTATGAGTGTTAGTTCTCATTTGCATGTGGACAGAATAGACAGAAGCTGAACAACGGCGACAGGTATCTCTACCGCGTGTGATCGTCTCATTGTTTTGCACCCAAAAGATATACAGAAACAGAATGTATCTGGTCCGCGCCGATAGCGCTGCCACAAAAATCAACCAGCAATTTTTGGCCAGTTTGCCAATTCGAGTTCGCCTAAATAGGCGTCACGGCGTCACATGCATTATGCATTCTGAAGGGTGGGTGTCGGATGGTGGTTCTGGCGAAAATCAATTTCAACTCTGATGTTAACCAAATGGACGAAACAAAAGCTCGCGTATCTATCTACTGTTACATTTCGAACAGAATTAAATTTAGTTGATACGATTTCAGAGTTTTTAGTCATTTTCAGTTTGGATTTGGTCTTATTTGTTTTTGTCTGTGGGAATAAATTCGTGTATCGGAAGCATCAGCACGGAAATAAAGGTTTTGCAAAAATAAACTTTGTGCATTGATGATGATTATATATATTTTTTTAAATATAATAGAGGAACGCGAAACATTTTATTTGCATAGCAGAAGTGTCCTTTCTACGGTTTTGACTTGATTACAATGAAAAATATGACTGATGAGATTAATTTTGTTGTTGCTATTGGAAGCGAGGAGTAGCAAGGTTTGTAGCTTTAATTGGTGAGCAGCTCTTGATAGTGATGTATATTTTGAGAAAAAAAACAACTTTCCACTCATCTCATTCATCATCAGTTTTTTTTTTTTTTTTTTACTTTTTTCAACGGTTGAATTCTGACAGTCAATTCTTCGTCAGGGAAATTTTTTATTGTTTTCCCTGCCATAAAAAGAACCTTCCCATCGCTTCGCAATCAATAATAATGTACATTGTACCTACAAGCGACTACGTTAAAGGCTGCTAATCTGAGCTCCGTCTTCAGTAAAAGAGTCTCCAGGATATATTTTGTTTCTCAAGGAAAGTTCCTGCTATTCAGAAAAAATACAGCTACAGCTGTCTTCTTTTATTCAACGGGTGCGGCAGCATAAATTCCTTTTTATAACCCCTTATTATAACCCCTATCAGCATAACAGCAGGTGTGGTGCAAATTTCTGGCCGGATGTTGACTTTCAGGTCTTTTAGTCGTTGGACAACTGACATAAGGCGGGGATTTCTAAAAACCCTTTCATTCATTCGTTCATTCATTTTCAAATGGTCCGCATGTCTATTAAGTTGGTCGCGGGTGTAGGTTGCTCAAGTGGACCCTCCATAGCTCTCGATCCTCCGCCATCGACTCCAAATCATCAAGGGCAATCCCCATACGGGTAGAGGAGAGATTATGGACTTGATCTAACCATCTCATCCTAGGTCTACCTAGAGGATGCCTGAATGATGGTACGGATTTCATAGCACGTCGTGGAATCCTGGTCGGGGACATGCGTTTAACATGACCAAACCACCGAAACATGGACCGCTCCGTCCGCAGAAGTAGTCAATGTTTGTTCATGTTTTTTCTTTAAATTTTTAAGGGGTGTAAGCTTGCTTTACCGCCCCGGGTGCCACTGCTTCTTATAGTCCGCCCCTGTCTCAACATATTTTATACCACAACTAGCTGTACCCGCCCGGCTTTGCCCGTGCAAAGAAATTGTATTGTTTATAGATCCTAGATAATAATGTTCTTTAGTTAAATTCGAAAAATGAGAAAAAATCGATTTTCTGGTATTTTCTTTCTGCGTAAACCTGAAATACAGCAATACGAAAAAAAAAATGAATCATGAAAATCGGCCCAGCGGTTATCGAGTTATAACATAATCGAGTTTCACCCCATAGAAGATGTTTTTTGTATGGGCGGTGCCACGCCCTTTTGTCCAATTTTGACCAATCTTACAGCAACACTGCTAAGCCAATACCTAAAATTGTCTGTAAATATCAACTCAATCGATTCGGCGGTTTTCAAGATATTTTTTGTATGGGCGGTGTCACGCCCCTTTGTCCAATTTTTTCCAATCTTCATAGCAACACTCCTGGGCCAATACCTAAGACTGTCTGTAAGTTTCAACTCAATCGGTTCGGCTGTTTTCGAGATATAAGATTTGTAATGTTTTTTTTTGTATGGGCGGTGTCACGCCCCTTTGTCCAATTTTTTCCAAACTTCACAGGACAACTCCAGGGCCAATAACTAATATTATCTGTAAGTTTGAGCTCAATCGATTTGGTGGTTTTCGATATATACGATTTTGAATGTTTTTTTTGTATGGGGGGTGCCACGCCCCTTTGTCCATTTTTGACCAAACTTCACAGGATTCATGTATGGACCAATACCAAAGATGTGCGAAAGTTTGGTTAAGAACGGTAAATGCGTTAAAGCGTGAATCGGCGACAAACATTTTAAGGCTCAATTTTTATATATATAGATACATTAAAATGTATTACTTATGTATATTTGAATTTAAACTTTGACCCCTTTTTACCCCTTTAAGGGTTGAATTTCCAAAATCGAAGAAAATAGTTTTCTTTATTTTTCATAGAGAGTACATAAACCGAGTTTGAAGTCAATCGGATGAAAAATACATTTTACCCCTTTAGGGCGCAATCTGAAGTGCCCCAATATCTTAAAATCATTTTCATATACATAATGTGTCCTCCATTGTAAAATTTTCATGCTTTCATCACAAAGTGCACAATTTTTTTTACTATGCCGCCTCACTATTATTGAGATTATTCGCTCTGAGAAGTGTTCTCTCAAAACATCTATCGTATCGTAGATTCGTAGCCCTTGAAGTGTGAGCCGTTTGTAACCAAATGCTCTTAAGACCAATTTAACAAGGCGAGCGCATGTTTGAGCTCAGACGGCAGAGCGCCTTGGGGTTTGCAAGATTTAAACTCTTTTCTCACTGCCTCAATATTCTCGAGGAATCTGATTCGCCGATGAACTTCAATTTTTTGTTTTGACACACTCGCTGTTTGTCTGAAGGTAGTGACTTATGTAACCATTGATTTCCGGTACATTGAAGTGTTTTCGGAATGTGACTTGGTTGCGATTACAGAACATCCATTCAAAACGTTGGTTCTCGATAGCAAACGCAATCTCCTCACTGTTACAACATATGCTATAGCAAGTGATATGGAAGAATCACGCCTGTTGAATGAGGCCACTTTTGCATTGTTACGACATACGAGTTACGAGTATTAAACCAAAAGTTGACCTCAAATTTACACATGACCAAAAGTTGCGGCAAAAAATACTACAATATCCCAAGTGTAATACAGTAGACGCTCGGTATAGTGAACCCTCTGTATAGTGAACTATCCAATATAGTGAACCACCAAAATTTTACACAGACTACTCTAAATAGTGAACTATGAAAATCTCGATATAGTGAACTCAGATTTTTTTTCGCAAATGTCAAAGAAAATTGTTCCAGTTTAGCAATGCGCCTGCATGTCAACAATTTTTTAGAACAATTTACCGTTCATTTGTGTGTTCTTTTGATATTTTAGTTATGAAGGTTTGGTTAGCCACCTAGACTGTCCCAAAAACAGGACAGAGGAGGTGGCCAGAAAAATTATGGGCCGGACATTACAGGTGGGAACTCTATTTCTACCTACGAATTTCTTTTAAAGAAATTCTTTGGTGGCGGTTTGTCTTCGGGTATAGACAGAGGGTAACCGTAGCCGTCTACCCTCTACCCCCTGTCTATTTCCTCTAACAGTCCACCACTGAGGAGAGAGAGACTGATACATGGCAGAAATGGGTGGTTGAATCAATCTGTTCTTCTGCTTGACCAAAAGTCAGTGGATGTGTTATCTACTGGAAGAAAAGGATGGAGGGTAACCGTAGCACTCTGCCCCCCGTTTATTTCCTTTGAAATCCCGTCCACGAGACAAAGACTGGTGTTGACCAGAGGGGCTTGATTGAAGCAAACCACCATACTGCTTGGTACCAAAAAAAAAAGGGTTAGAGTTTCTCCTTCAGGGAAAGCAAAGACGAATGGTGACCGAAACAGTTTAACAGTCTATTGCCTCTGACGAGATGTTTAGAGTGTTGAAATGAAGTTGACTGATGTAGTCAGCTCCTACAGGTGGCGGTTAGTCTTCGGCGATGGCGAAGAAGACACTTAATGAAGGTGGCAAATTATTTTTTAAAAATTTAATTATGGAAAAAAATTATATTTATTTCTGTGTTCCTCAAAAAAAATATCTTCATCTCAGTGCTTTTTAAAGATTAATCAAATTTTTTTTGTTATTTTAGTTTTTGTAATCAAAACGTTGGTATGTATTTATTTATATCAAATTAGCTTATTTGAACATTTAAAAACTCCCGCTCGAAATAGTGAACAATTTCGATATAGTGAACAAGCCTGGTTTTTATTAGTTCACTATATCGAGCGTCTACTGTATAACGTTTTGATCATTTGTAAAATAAAAGAATTGGCCACACCATCGATCACTATGCGAATTTACAATGTCATTTCAGCTGTCAGCTCTTTAGACAAAGCCAATCCTCTCGCTCTACATTTCGCAGCCAGGTTGATGCTATAATAGATTGCGCTTATCTGACAGATTGCGCTTTATATCCGCACCTATACTCGATTATGTAAAATCACACATAGATCCACTGGTGATTTGATGGCTTATCTCACCGAAGTGGAACCAATCTCTCCATCCCTCCGGTGAAAAGAAGATTTTTGCGCTTAATATTTCCAAAACATTTCACAGAGTTGGGCATCCAGTGCTTGGGGTCTTTAAGTCTGGACGTTTGATCGAAAACAAAATCTCGAAAAAAAATGTTTAACACCAATCATTTTCAGTTATTTTCGAGTTTTTGGCTTTCAAAATGTCTGCATGTTTAAAAAAGAAAACATTTTTTTACATACAAACGGTTTACTATTTTATGAGAATCGCGAAGAAGGAAAATTTTTGGATTTGAGTGAGGTATGGAAAACAAGAGAATTATTAAATCATTATTATAATTTAGTAGGCAACATTTTTAGAATAACGGGACTTTTCTTCTCTGATTCTTAATCCGTCGATGTAACCATTCGATTCTTGTACCCAAATAATTAGGAATGCGTTTCGTTTTTCCGAATGTTTTGGAAGTGCAGTGAACTTTAGAAGTTTAGTGGAATTTTTTGGCAAAAGTGTTTTACTAAAGTGTTTCATCAAAAATGAAATTGTTTATTCAAAAATGGAAGTGATTATAAACAATAAAAAAAAGACAAACTTGTGTTTAAGGGGTATCATTACCACTTGGAAAGAAAGCTTAACGAGACTTGCTACTGGTGCCTCCGTTGCAAGAATAGTTTTCGTTGTAAGGGGCGCATCGCTACCAATTTTAAAGAAAATGAACATCAACTAAAAAAGGGCCCAAGCGAACATAACTACTAAAGAGCCCTCAACATTGGAGGAAGTTGACATTCCCACCAATTTGAAATATTTGGAAGGTGAGTTATTTTGTTTTGAGTGAGGCAAATTATAGTGGTGAGAAAAATATTTTGTTGGGTACACGGAGCAGCCTTAAGCTGCTTTCCGAATCAGAGTGCTGGCTCGTTGATGGAACGTTTTATGTGGTCCCTTCCATAATGCAACAGTTTTTTTTCCATTCACGGATCGGTTGCGGTCGTTACGGTTCCCTTGGTGTTTTGCCTTATGAGTCGCAAATCAAAAACGGCATACACCCAAATGTTTTTTGAACTTTTTAAAATAGCTTGCGATTATGAAATTCATATTAATCCAAAACTCGTGCTCTCCGACTTCGAGAAAACTATTTCAGGGGCTGCGAAAGAATTTTTGCCTCAAGCAGGGCTGTTTCTTCCATTTTGGGCAATAAGTTTGGAGAAAAATTCAACGCGAAGGTTTAACCCCTAAATGTGGAGAAAATGAGGAATTTGCTATTGAAATTAAAATGTTAAAAGCATTGGCATTTGTTCGAGCAGCAGATGTTGAAGAATATTTCAATGTTTATTATAAAAGCATTCGCGACCCTGATGCCAGACGCGTAGCAAATTGGTTCCAAAAAAAATATGTTTCCGGTAAAGGACCTAACTTTTCAGCGCAATATAGTCCAGGGGACCCAAGGACCCAAAACTGCGTAGAGGCATGGCACAGACGCCTCAAAACAATCGTAGGCAAACCGCATGCAGGAGTCTACAAGTTTATCGGCGACTTGTCGAAAGAGCTAATTGTAGCTAAAATGCAGGTAGAGAAAGCCAGAAGAGTGGTGAACAAGTACCTCGAACTAAGAAAGACAGAAAGAACGAGAAGATCCAGAATGTTCTCACAAATAGAGAAGGGATGCAAAAGCTCGATTTTCTTAAAGGCATCGCAACCACGATAAGGTTGTCGTAAACAACACAAATAAAACAACAAAACGTGGTTTTCAGGACGACAATTATTCCTTAAGAGATACTTCTACCGATTTAAAAACAAATTTGTAATACGTGAGCATTGACTAAGTATAAATTAATTAAATATAATAGAAATTTCTCCCTTATTACAGTTGTACATATTTGTTACTAGCTGTACCCGCCCAGTTTTGCCCGTGCACAGGAATTGTATTGCTTAGGTCTTAGTTAATAATGTTTTTTAGTAAAATGCGAAAAATGAGAATAAATCTATTTTCTGGAATTTTCTTTCTGCCTAAACCTAAAAATATGCAGCAATTCGAAAAAAAACCAAAAAAAATAATCATGAAAATCATAGAAGTTGTTTTCTGTATGCGAGGCGTCACCCCCGTTTGTCCAATTTTGTCGTGGCGATATCGATAATGGATGTAATGTATTGGATATCTAATGTGCACCCTCTGCATCGCCCTCCCACTCCATGATCTTGCTACTTGTTTATAATCACCCCTATCGCGAATAATATTTCCCCCGGAATGTTCCCCATTCAGCAATTTGATTTACATTGCTGACAAGGGAAATATTTCCATCGGAATTTATTCACGATACCCCTAAATATGTACTGCATTTCCTTTCCTTTCCTTTGTTCCCTCTTCCTACGGGATCCAAACAACTACCTAGACCTACCCCAACCCTACACTGTTACCACACCACTGAAATGAAACCTGTTTTGTATACGTCTCTTCTCCTATGAAGATTATTAATATACCCCATCGGACATACGATCATAATATACATACCTACATATACAACTACTGACCATAGCACTCACTGCGAAAACAAATCAACCCTTTTCGAATGTGTAGCATACGTATGTAGAGAATGATTATAAAAAACAGTGTAATTAATTCAATTACAAGATAGATTTAATAATCATTATAGAATTCAATAATTTTACAATGTTATATTATAATTCAATGGCAACAGGATACTTATTTAGAACAGCTTACGGCTTACGGCAGATAAAAAAAAGAGAGAACTGCTAATATCTGCAGCTACTATTTATAGCCGAAAACGATGAGCTTTGGAAAAAGCTAAACAACTGTACAGGCGTCTGTAACTCCGATGGAAAGTTGTAATGTTGCGTTGAATGTAATTGCAGGGTGTCTCGACAGTTGCCCCTACATCCGGCCATCCTGTAGTTCGTCCGCCTCGGACGATGAGCGATTCTCAATGTTATCTCGCCACGGCTTCATGAACTCACAGCTTGTTGTGGTATTACTCGGACCCTCAGTAGATGGTGAACACTTTTTGACTGAGTATCGACCAGCTCGACCCTTGGATATAATTTCGTATGGACCTAAAAAGATAGAGCAGAGTTTTTTACCAGTTAAAAATTGCGTCCGCTTTATGGCTACGAGGTCTCCAATTTCATATTGATGTGCTGGCTTGCGTTTTTTGTTAAAACCGAATTTATTTTCCTCCTGAACTTTTTCTATTTGCTTGCGTGCGTCAATTCGTAGAAGATCTCGTTCAGCGTTGAAATTATTCAGAAGCTCCTGCTTCACTAGCTCTCCAACTTCCAAGTCCTCTTTTTTCCTAATTGGGAATCCAAAAAGCACTTCGAAAGGTGTGCAATTTAATGAGCGCTGAAAAGTGCTATTTATGGCAATTTGTACATTTGCAACAAAACGATACCACCTGTCTGGCGAGTCAACTGATAGTCTCTTTAACACTTCCAATATAACTCGATTAGCACGTTCAGTTTGGCCATTACTTCGCGGCATTCCCGTAGTTATTAAAATATGCTCGATGTTTTCGTCTTTGCAGTAATTCTCAAATGCTCCTGAAGTGAATGCACTTCCACGATCAGTGATAATGCGGCGCGGATTTCCGAAGACCTGCTGCTGCTCCTTCAATCTTCTGAGAACTTCGTCGGTGGCTAATGTTTTCGTCGGAAATATCCACGTATATTTCGAAAAGCCATCAACTATTGTCAATATATATTTATACTGCTTTATCGTAATGTCTATTGGCCCAATGTGATCCAAATGGTACGTGTCAAGTGGTCTTTCTCCCTTATCCAGCTGCTCGAGGTAACCTTCCTGTTTCCCACTCTTTCGGTTCGCTAAAATGCATTTAACACAGTTCGCTATGCATGATTGGATTTTCTCTTTAAGCCTGGGTATGTAAAATTCTTGAGAAATTAAATTTTGAGTTTTTAAAATACCAAAGTGTCCTTCGTCATGCTTCATCTTAATTATTTCTCTTTCCATGTCTCGTGGAACAACTAAAAGTTCGAATCCATTGGCCTCTTTAAATAAGAACTCACCTTTCATCATAAATGTATCGTACGGTTTCTGCTTGAGCACTTCTTTAATGGATGAGATGAAATCATCTTTCTCCTGGCACTTCCTCAATCGCGTTAAAACTTCAGGCTGGAGTATACAAACAATTGCATTCCTACTTAGTGTGTCCACATGCGTCATCTTTTTACCTGGTCGATGTTCCACTGAGTAATCGAAATCCTGTAAATACATGATCCATCTTTTAACTGCGTTTGGCAAATCTGTTTTAGATATAGTTTGACGAAAAGCTATACAGTCAGTTACGACTTTAAATTTCTTCCCTAGTAGATAAATTCTAAATTTCTCTAAACTTCTGTACACTGCATAAACTTCCAGAACGTAACTGTGCATTTTCTCCTCTGCTACGCTGTTCTTCTTGCTGTAATACAAAACTGGATGAAGTTTGTTATCGTCACTTGTCTGCAAAAGAATAGCACCAATGCCTTGTTGACATGCGTCGGTATGCACTTCAGTCCAAGCATCTGGGTTGTAAATTGCTAAGACAGGTTTGTTTACCAAAGCCTCCTTGAGAGCATTAAATGACTGCCGCTGTGTAGCAGTAAACTCGAATTTGGATCCCTTTTTCGTGAAGTCGGATAACGGCTTTGCTATCATTGAGTACCCACATATGAATCGCCTAAAAAATCCACTTACTCCAAGAAACGATTGAACATCTTTAACAGTTTTCGGCTCGGGGAATTTTCTGATGGCTTCCGTCTTCTCAGCTGATGGACTAATTTTCCCATCTTCAACTAAATGTCCCAAGAATTCGGTTTTACGCTGCAGAAATTTACATTTAGACCAATTAAATTTCAAATTAAATTGTGCCGCTACATCAAATACCATTTTAACCTTTCGTAAATTTTCAGCTTCAGTTGATGCAGCAATAATAAGATCATCCATATATGTTTGTAAAATATTATTACTCACCAAGTCTCGGAAGATAATGTGAATGAAGCGAACAAACACTGCCGGGGCATTTGTAAGCCCAAAAGGAACGAAATTAAATTCGAAATGACCTTCAGCGGTGACAAACGCCGTATACTTTCTGCTCTTTTCAGCCACAGGAACATGAAAATACCCATTCTTTAGGTCCAGAGTGGTGAACACCTTCGCATCTGTAAGATTATCCAAAATTGTGTCAATTAGGGGAATTGGAAATCTATCTTTAATAGTTTTAGAATTTAGTCGTCTATAATCAATACAAACTCTAGACGATCCATTTTTTTTCTTCACAACAACAACGGGACTGCCAAACGGGGATGATGAGCTACGAACTATGCCCTCTTCCAGCCATTCCTCAACTTGCTGCTTTACCACTTTCTTTTCGTTAATAGGAAGTCTTCGAGGAGGAGAGTAAACGGGATTCTCATCTTCCAATAATAAATTCATCTCAATCGGACAATTATTCGCTTTCACAGGCTTGTAATTTTTAACTAGTCGGTTAACCTCTACAGC
The DNA here is from genome assembly GCA_955612985.1 of Cheilosia scutellata. Taxonomy (NCBI): domain Eukaryota; kingdom Metazoa; phylum Arthropoda; class Insecta; order Diptera; family Syrphidae; genus Cheilosia; species Cheilosia scutellata. Next base: position 41,297,069 of record OY015311.1, on the reverse strand, counting down.
ATATGGATAGGGTGCGTCGATTTCAGCATTTTCGTCCACCTGAATTTGCATAATGAAGTTCTCGGTTTCCATTTTATAAAATGTTGGACCACTTTTGTCGAAAACTACTCTGGCCTTGGAAATAACGTCGTTTCCAATGACAGCTTCAAAACTTACCGCAGAATTTTGAACCACAAGTATGTGCGATTCGATGCACACGCCATCAATTATAACTCGGCCGTCAAAACTTCCAATTGTGTGCGATTTCGCAGATTCCAGTCCCACGAGATTGATCTTACTCTTCCGAAGTGTAGTTTTACCCAGTCTCCTGAATGCGTCTTCTCGCAAAAGCGTAACTTGAGCACCTGTGTCGATCAATGCTTGAAAGGAAACATTATTAATAGTAATTTCTTAGAATTTAGAACAGTAATAATGTTTGTCTCTTTATATGAGTAACCTGCTTTTTTTGGACATGTGTTTGACATGTGTCCTGTACCACTGCATCTAAAACATTTTGTTTCTGCTTTGCAATCCTTCCGCTGATGATCCCTTAACCCACAGTTGAAACAGTGCGCCGAAGAACGTCTGTTTTCATTCTTTGACTGAAAATGTTTGCTAGTAGAAGACATGCCACCACCACCGCCCGCACCGAGACCACCCAAACTAGTACCACCGACTTTAGCTTTGAACTTTTCATAGACTTCATACTGTTCTTTTAGCTCAGAAATTGTTTTTGCATTATACAGCATGATTTTGTGTTCTTCGCGACCCGGAATACCATTTACGATATATGAAATTAAAGACTTCACATCTACATCGGCCAGTTGACTGATTTCTTGCATTTTGTATACGTATTCGCGAAATTTCTCGTTTTTCTGCATTTTGCGATTTTGTAACTTGTTGTAAATATCGGCATTACATACAGTTAACTCAAATTCCTTACACAGCTTAACCTTCAATTGCTCATATGATGAACAGTCACATGTTTTTATATAGCTTTGAGCCGAACCTGTCAGTTGTTTTTTTGCGAAAATATATTTTTCTATATCAGACCACTTCAACAACTGCGCAAACTCTTCAAATTCCTTAATCCACGATTTGATTGAAAGGCAATCGTCGCCGCTAAATTTAGATACTAAATTCTCGACGTCTTTTACAGCGATTCGGCACGCGGTTTCCGTCATTGTATCACTCTCACTTCTTTCGTCGACCTCACTCGATACTGCTTCAGAATAATCTTCCTCAGAACTATTGGAGCTACTCTCTATTTCAATGATGCTGCCTTCTTTAATTGCTTCTTCTAGTCGTTCGACTAACACAGCTTTTATCCCCCGCGTATCAAGTCCGAGAGTTGACAATCTCTTCTTTAGTTGTTCAACAGTTAAATGGCTTAGCATAATCAGCAAAAGAACTCAATTATTGGCGTTCGTTGAGCCCCCAAATATGTAGAGAATGATTATAAAAAACAGTGTAATTAATTCAATTACAAGATAGATTTAATAATCATTATAGAATTCAATAATTTTACAATGTTATATTATAATTCAATGGCAACAGGATACTTATTTAGAACAGCTTACGGCTTACGGCAGATAAAAAAAAGAGAGAACTGCTAATATCTGCAGCTACTATTTATAGCCGAAAACGATGAGCTTTGGAAAAAGCTAAACAACTGTACAGGCGTCTGTAACTCCGATGGAAAGTTGTAATGTTGCGTTGAATGTAATTGCAGGGTGTCTCGACAGTTGCCCCTACACGTATTACGTATTGTTTTTGTTTGACGATCGCAAAAGTATAAACATCCATTATTTGTAGCAAGGTATATGTGTATGTATATATTTTCACTTCAGAAAATACATTTTGGCTAAAAACTGTTCCTAAGGACGTGGCTATAAACGGCATAGCCTATAGCAGTTTTACAGTCTTAAGGAACATTTTAAACAAAGTTTCATTGAAATCTGTCTAGCAGTTTTTAGCTGACAAAGAAAATTCCTACAGTTTTATTATATGTATAGATCACGTTACTGCTAAACAACATAAACTACTTATCAGCAATCAATGGCATACTCAATGATAAGAATCACGGAGAAGGAACATTATTTACCAAAAATCAACTTTTTGCTAAAAACTCGAAAATTTTCGAGATTTAAAAAAAAAAAACAATTTTTCAAGATTTTTTGCTTTCGAGATTTTTTTTTCGAGCAACTTTTAAAAATCCGATTTTTTTTTTTCGAGATTTTGTCGATTCGAAATTTGTTTTTTTCGGTCAAAAGTAGTGTTCCCGATTCGTCTTTCATTCAATGGATTTGAAACTACGTACCTTTCTCGTCGTTTAATTCAAGCTGATTTGATCGGTGATTTCAAATCTGAAACTCACCTACATTATGCTAGTATTCCCCAAGGCTCCGTTTTTTCTCCAACTATCTTTCTAAATTCATTAGTTCGCTTATGACTTCAGCCTTAGCTAATCCAGGAAGAGTATGTCCTTGGGCGTAGAACTGAAATATGAACAGCTCATTCAATTTCGATAGCATTATAAAATTGTACTTACTCAATAGGGTGAAATTTAATGCTTCCAAAACGCAATGGTGTCTGCTGTCTCTAAAGAGAACCCAAACCTTCAGTCATTATCAATGAATGACACTTGCATTCTCGAAAGTCAAAGACTTTCTATTTTCGGAATGTGTTTATGTTTCCTTGGAATGACCATTTGGATGATCATACACACGAAATCGCCAAGAACTTAACAAAATATCTAAGTTTCCTCAAACGCTGCAAGATATATTTAACCGCTTATGATCAAGGAACAATATATAAGGGGTTCATTCACCCTAAACTTGACTACCTGAGCTGACATGATGCTCATCACTTCATACGTCTAAAAATACTATCTGTCCGAAATAGTTCCGGATAACCAATTAGAGTGTTTTCTCAGAAATAGCATTTCCTATGCTATTTGCTCGAAAGTTTGCAAGATCTGAAAATTATAGGTCAACACGCGTTTCATATACAATAGAGCTATAACACCAAAGGCAAATAAAATATTGTGATCTTCAATGTCAACAGTGCATGACGTAGGTATGCGAAATAGAAGATCAAAGGTTGAAGCACTCGTTGACGACAAGTAAAGGGCATGTCGACAAAATGTCGACTGAGTGTCTCGATTGGGTTTCAGTTCAGTACCTAGACCTACTGATGGGGGTGTCTACTACTGTAGGTATTCCCTACAAGAACAATATTTTGGGTCCAGTATAGTGTCATCTCACGTGATCAGTATTTGTGCACCCACATTAACAGTATCCCAGCAGAACATCACTAGTAGGCATAGGCACGACGTGTCATCATCGTCGTCTGGAACTGATAGAGATGTGAACAAAAATCGAACACAAGTTGGATTACAATAGAAAAACTGCCTTAGACCGACTATAGACACGACGTAACAATTTAGAGAATTTAATTAAGCCCACTGTCTTGTCGAACGACTCATTTACGTTCATCTTCGACTTAAAGATTGAACTGTAGAACAGTCTCATTCGGGAATTTCTAGCGATAGGTTGAGACGTCCAGACGGTTTCGTAAAAACCAGTTACGTTGTGGGGTAAATGATCTTGTCGAAGATATTTTTATTTTTTTTGCTTACGCCGGGTGTATACAATATCAATTAACACGCGTGTGTCCAAAAATAAAAGCTGATCGTGCTGGTGGAATTGGTGTTTTTATGATGGCAAAACCAATCGGCTTAGACAATTTTAGCAAAGACAACAGTTTCGGGGGGGTCTGTAAACATCCCTCTACGTCGCTGTCGGTGAGTATTGCCTCATTATGATGGCTATTACGGATTTTTTTAAATTAAATTCCATTTGCTTCATATGGTGTGCACCTGGTTCTGTGTATTCTAGCCCGCTAGCTAATTGAAAATTGAAGACCAGCGAAAAAGCAAAGGGGAAATTTCCGACTTGATTGACTTAGCTAGTTGGAAAATGTTTTATGAAAAAAAAAAAAATAAATAAATAAATAAATGGGAAAAATATTTCGCTGCAGAGGGGATTTGGTTCTACCAATCTGAGAGGCACCGATGCCGATGCTATGCCCAGAGACACGCATGAGAACTTGTTAATTATCGCTGACTTTCTTTTGAAATTGATTGCTCTGTTCGTACAAATGTTTTGATTTATTTGGACTTTGACCTATATCGAGATACACTCTGTTGAGAACCCATCTTTCCGGTTTCTTTTTTTAAGCTGCTATTATTTTGTCGTTCATATAGACTGTTCCTTCTTTATAGGCACCGACTTTTCGTTGGGTAGGTACATTAACGACTGATCAATGTCTTGCAGAAGCCCGCTCTTGCATGGCCCTTGCACTAGCATTCCATTGTCTGTCTATGCTCGGACTTACAGTGAGCGTCAAAAGTGAGTAAACACCAATGATGCTTTGATTTCCCTTTGGAGCTTGAAATATATTTTTTTCAAATATCTAAAAAGTATTTTATCTTGTTGAAATGAAATACGTTTTGTTATTGTTATTTTGTTATCAACATTTTTACAGATTTCTGGATTTTAGTACTTTTTCAAGACCCAAAAGAAAACTTAAATCATTGAATAACTACAAATAGAAACGGCACCGAAGCATCCGCTACGCGGTCCATACGTCGCTGTGATCGCTTGTGCGGGTTTGTGAAATGGATCTGAGCATAATCTGGGATTGAACATTGGATAAAAACGAAAACAAGAAAATGTATAATATCCCAACAAAAATATCCCTCTAAGGAATGCTGGATGGGTAATTTTTTGTTGTAAACCAGTTTGAGGTAGTGCCGTCAGTATAAAATTCTTTCTGAAATGACGTAACAGGGTAGGGAACTGGTTTGGTTTGGAAGACAGGAGAGGAGATGCAATTTATAAACAAAGTATCAATAGTAATGTCGGTTGAGGTGCGGTTTCATGCTTATCTTTGCTGTCGATACGATTCGATTGTTCTTATTTCCTTGTTACTTTTGGAATTTTTATTAGATGTTTATTGACGTGTTTTTTTTTATTTGCTACTGGTTTTACTCATAGGTATATGATATTTTGACAAGTGTTATTTCTCATTGCACTAAGTACCCAGATACCCGATTTGAAAATGTTTTCATTTTCATTCCGATCATAAAAATCAAAATCGAAGTAGGTAGGTATGTAATGTAGGTGCATATAGGTAAGGTAGATTATTATGTGTGTGTATAATGTACATACCTACCTATGTTGTAGATGCATGCATCATTGTGCAACTCCTTTTTACTCCGCCATTATAATTATCACACAAGATCATATAAAATTAAAAGGAAATCAATATGCAAATTGAGCTGACAACCATTTCTGATAATTGTGCTTATATTTTTATATAACAAAGTTACAATTTTTAATTGTATTTTGGTAGGTAGGTAGGTATTTAAAAAATAAATAAAATAATAAGTACAAAGTTCAAATTCATTTATATAATTTTAAGAAACGCATAAAAATAAATAAAGGAACATAAAATAAAGGAACACTATGAACAAATATGTATGTACAGTAGGTACTACATTAATAACACTGTTATATATGATTAAGTATATCAAATTTTTTTAGTTTTCTTTTCGTGCATTTTGCCTTGGAGTTAATTATTTTTATTTTTGCACGTAAAAGAAGAAGAACCCTGGTGTGCTTGATCAATTCTTGATTGTGCTCTTCAATGGAACATGGAGGCTCAAATTGGTTCACAAATTTAAGAGAGTAGTAAGTACATTTTGTTCGAAGCATTGAGTTTCAAAACGTTCCTCAAAAAACTTAATTATTTTTTCAATTAACTCTACAAATCTATCTATCCTCATATTGACGAGCTTTAATAAGACCCTCGGCTTTTGTAGGGGACTCATTTTGACCCTCTTTGCACATAAATAATTTGCATATTCTGCAATGGGTTTTCTTTAATATGGCATGAGAAATATATCCCGAAAAGTAATGGGTAGCCATGTCTTGCACAGTGTTGCCACTAAAAAAAAGTGAATCCGGTCAAATCTAACCGAATGACCGGATTTTTATTTTCTAAATCTGGCCAAAAGTTAAAATGAGAATTTTTGACCTGAAACCCGGTCAAAAAGAAAAAATACCTATACCTACCTATATAATTTACGAATTTTTATGTTCACCGGCATTATCGATGTTTAGAAAACGTTTTTATAATAAGTGAAACTTGAGTTTGTGAACTTGTTTTTTATTTCGTTTGCAAGGTATATAGAAATACATGGTATGATATTGCGCATGTTTGTTTGCATCTCTCTCTTCAAAGTGACGTCACCAGACGACAAAACATAGGCAACAGATAATAATTTATTTAATTTGTTTACTATTCTATTACATTGAAAACAGCACACAAAACATTATTGTTATTAAAAATGAAACTTGGGCAGTTTTCTGTGCCGTATTTCAATATATTTTCACAGAAACGTTAAAATCGTTGTCGTCAAGTGACGTACATGCGCAGAAAAAACGAAAAATTAATCGCGGAATATCATACCTTGTAGTTCTATATACCTTGTTTCGTTTGTTTATAATTTACTAATTTTTCATTTTATATGACACGTTTTAAGTTCTGAAATACACTTTTAGTACATGGCCATACACGCCTTCCAATGAACGTCGTGTCCAGCGACACAGGTAGATTTTGAGTGAGTAAAGGAGAAAGGTAGATAGCATAGAAAATCTACTTTCAGAAATAATTCTGGCACGTTCTTTTTGTGCTTTCGATACAAATCTTCGGACGATAGAATTTGTTTGTGTTTTTAATTTCAGGTAAATTCTTTTACCTGCCAAATTTTATTTCATTGCAAGGACGCCTGGTTTTTGTGTGTAGCCAAATCGTTAATGGAAATGAAAGTCATGGGAGGACGTGTATGACCAGGACATGTACTAAGGCCGTGTGTCAATTGGGCTAAATAATTATTCTCGGATAATTTTCTGACACTTGAAAAGAGTAGTTCACCAAACTCCAATCTGAGATTTATCAAATTTCACACTTTAATTAATTGAAATTTGTTGTTTAATTTCTTCTTCAAAATGCTAGCAAAAGAAAACGTCAAGAAATTAGCCTATAATATAATTTATTATCCTGCTCCCGGAGCAGAATTCCATGCGTGATGTTGTAGTCTCATTATTCGCATTAAATTGGTTTCTGTTTGAACTTGAGAGCATGTTCGTAATGTATGGCAAAGTTACAGTATAATCTCGATAATTCGTACCCCGTTAATTCGTAAACCCCGCTTATTCGAAATAAACTGCTGGTCCCTTGAAAAAATCACGGTTATTCGTAAAAAAAACAGTGAATTTCGGTCCCCTTGGTAATTCGCAATAATTTCCGTATGATTTTGCCATTAAACGTCTTATAATTCGTAAGTCTGTGTTGACAACCCCGTTTATTCGAAAAAAAAAACCTCCTTCCTCTCTTCAATACTCTGAAATACGTAATATGTAAGCGAATTTTACTCGCGCGAATTCGCAAAGTTCGCTGAAATCATTTTAGTACGCATTTCCTATGTTGTGTTCGCGCGAATAAATGTTGTGCACTCGAACCACAACATAGGAAATGCGTACTTTTAAATGATTTCAGCGAACTTTGCGAATTCGCGCGAGTGATATTCGCTTACATTCGCTGGCACCGGAACCGTAGCCTCGTAATTCGCATTATTAAACCGCTAGAGAAATTTCGAAATTGATTTCTGAAATTCGCGAACTGCCGTAACTCGAAACTGTCAAAACTCGCGAATATTCGTTCGTTCGTACTCATGTGAATAGTCCTTCAGACAAATTGGACCGCGGATTGCAAATCAGTCTGAAAAAAAGCTTTTGACTGACACCGATTCACCAATTTCAAACAGGTAAGACAATTTAATAAGACATTTTTCTTATCGCGAATAAAACCGATAAAATTTGTATTCTGTTCTGTTAATTTTGTTCTTTGATGTCATCAGTTTAACAATTACAATATTATGAAAAACAGTTGTTGTTTACAACTCTGAAAATAAACGGTGAAACAGTTTTTTCTTGTTGAAGAGAAAATAAAATGCCGAGGATACATTTAGTGCAATTGATGGTATGTGAATTTCCCGAGACCGCAGTCACCGGTCCTAGGATGATTTCACAGGTCGTTAAAGTTATTTGAATTTTCGATTTCCATATTTGTGGTAACTAAAGAGTTTGGTAAATGTTGTTTTTTTGTTTGCAACAAGTACATCATTTTGTTTGTATTTATACCCGGTACCACACTGTGGTGAGGGTATATTCACTTTGTCATTCCATTTGTAACGCCCATAAGGAGGCGTTATAGGTATGTCAAACTATATATATTATTGATCAGCATCACTTTCTTAGTCGATCTAGCGATGTCCGTCTGTCTGTCCGTCTGTCTGTCTGTCCGCACGATTACGGCCGTAATTTAAGAGCTATCGACTTGAAATTTGGTACGTAAGCTTTTATCCACCAAACTGAGGCTAAGTTCGAAGATGAGCAAGATCGGATGAAAACTACTACTAGCTCCCATACAAAAATATCAGATTTATATAGCTTTTTATGTTAAAAATTAAATTTAAATAGCTACAGTAAAGATAGCAAGTTTAAACTTTGCACGTATTGTTTTAATAATGTTTAAAAATTTTTGACAGAAAATGAGCTTGGTCGAATAAAAAGTACCCATACCTCCCATACAAATATATAATTTTTTAATACTAAAATATTTTTTTTATTTTACAATAATATAGTACCGGGTATTTGAGCTTCGGCATAGTCGAAGATAATTGTATTACTGGTTTTTTATTGTACCGGATATAACGATGAACCGGTTATAACGATGAAATTCTAAGGTCCCTTCGACATCGTTATAAACGATTTCTACGTACATTAAAAATGCACTTGTCAGCTCCTGACAATATTCAAATCACCTGTCCTAATTGAACCACAGTTCTACAAGTGTTTCTTGACACTTGTCGTGTTCTGTTACAGAAAGAGGGAACTTATATAATTTCCCACTTGTCATCTTTCATCGCGACAATTGTCGAAGTATTCACGGACTTGTCGTTTTGAGTTACACAATTTTTTACAAGTTGTCGAAATTCACTTGTCCTACAACTACTTGTCGCGTTGTGTTACAGGCCCCAGATCAGTAACTATTAAATATTATAACGTATTACGAACAAGTTTGTTTCATTTTATCTCTTCCAATTTATCCATTTTTGGTGCAAGACATCCTTCTTGCAATCAAAATTATTCTAAGTTCAACTCAGCTTAGAACATATACTTAACAGCAAATAAACCGTGCAAGCCGCTACGTTCGAATCGAACTCAGATTCGATTTTCTTTAAAAGTATAAAACTTACAACTAAAAAAGTGGTACCCACAGAAAGTGCATTTCATGTTGAACCCTGTAGGTACCACTTTTTTAGTTGTATGTTTTATACTTTTGAAGAAAATCGAATCATAGTTCGATTCGAACGTAGCGGGTGGCCCGGTTTATTTGCTGTTAAGTGCATATTTTTTAAATTAATTTTTGAATTTCGAACCTTGCATAATCATCTGTATGGAAAATCTTGGTCTATATGAAACATTTTCCTAAAGATACATTATGCATTTGGCATACGTACGTAAATATCGCACTTACCTGTTTCCAAGGAGTATTTAATCCTCGAAGCATAAAAAGGAGTGTATGATTGGCAAATGATCGGTTTCTGCCAAACTCACCCAAATCCTCAAATCCGTACACTATGTCGTCTTTGGAATTGTATTCCAGTTCCACTTTGATGCTCATTTCATCAAAAACTAAAACACACTTTTTATCACGGTCAGGCATGTCTTTTAGTTTGATTTTGAGCATTTGTAATATATTATTGGATATACCCGTTCCAAAAGGCAATGTATCGTACCAACGACCGATTGTTCGTAATGAAGGGAATTTAAGAAAAAGATCCATTTCATTCAAGTTCCATTTAGATTTTGTTTTGTGGAATAGTTGGCTTTTTACAAAAGTCCCAACATTCTTACTTTTCTCAACCAACATTTTGTCAACTAAGTTTATATCAGAAGCTTTGCTCAGTTCATTTGGGCGAATATATTTACTTTTTGGGGACTCAAGCAAAGCGTCTACTAATGTCTTTTTGTTTTTTTTTTTTATTTGGATCCTCAGATCCCAAATATAAATGCTTCGAACAGCCGGCGGATTGAGCAGAGGTTGGAAATTGTGCTTCACAAATTTCATTATCTTTTCCATGGATATCATTTAATATATTTACATAAGATTTGTCTGTGACACTTTTATTTACTATTAACTCTTCACTAATTATTGTTTCGGATTTTGCACTTTGCGATACCCGAACACGTTTGCAATCAGTTTTATTTTGTGTGTCACCCTCAAATATAAAATTTTCTTTTCCCTTAAATGCTTTTTTTGGAATTGCACTCATTGAAAGACGTGATCTAGTACCACGATTTAAAAATATGCTATTAAAGTGATCAGCACATATAAATATTTTCTCATTTGAGATGAGCCATATATATTATCACGGCGATTGTCGGTTGGCAATAAAAATCTTGAGACACCATAGTTTTTTTTATTCTTGCAGTCCACGTAATCACAGAACACCATTTTTACTAAAACCCAAGAATTATAAATTTAATAATTGTTTATAGCTGCGTATATATTCGATTTGATTTCAGAATTGTCGGGTATCTCACTTTTCAGATTCCTTATTGCTCTATTGTCTGCAACCATCTGGAAGTTTACTTGGGTATGCTGATTTTAACTGTACCTATCTGTTAACTATATATGTTAACTGTTATCATGGGTATCATTGTATACTTATACACATTAAAGTACTCTCAGTCCCATCCCGTCGCATTGAATTACGCACAATCGAAGATCCAGGTGGCGCTTCTGCCAACTCCGAGCATTGGGGATGGGGATTGGGGAAATGTGTATAGAGAAAACCAAAGAAACAAAACAAAAACAAACTGGCTTGCCTCTTCTCTTTCTTAATTCATTATCGCCATCCCCATTTTTCGTATATCTCATGAATGAGTAATAAGATTGCAATGAAATAAAGCCAATATGGTGCTTTTCCAAAAAGATCCATACCAATCGGGTTAGTAGTTCTTACGTGATAGAGGAACAAACATTTCAAAATTTACAATTTTATTATACCTATGCAGAGGTTTTTCTACACCTACCATGCACCTCATATGCTAACCCACCCCATAACTTTCAAATCATTATAGCCCGCCCGTGTTAGCCACCCACACCTTGACACCTAAGTCCAAAAGCCACCACAATAACATCACATAGGTATATCGAAGGAATACAAAATATGTGTTGTAAAGAATCCGATCTGTGATTTCATGTTTCTCCTTTCCACATTTATCCTCTTAAATATCAATTCCAACAGTCATCACAATTGTCATGCTAAAAGTACCACACCCCACACACCACCGCGAAAAGTATCTATCCGATCTTTTATTTCATATTCCTTCTTTCCAAATTGTTATTCTCATAAAATCCCAATCAGTCTCCTCATTCTAAAAATACCCTTTGCCTACACCACCCCTAACTACCTTATGCGAAAAATACCCGATCATTCATTTCATTATCCTTTGCATATTCCACTTCCACTCCACAACCAATTATGCAATCGGTGGAGAATAAACATACAACAAAAATAATTGTTCTTTCTCTTGCATTTGCATGTTGTCAATGAGACGAATAAAAAAAGAAGAAGGTGCATAGTCTGTCATGTAATAAACATGGGAATATTTTGGGAAATTAATTTTACTTAATACACGAACCTAGAAAAAGGTGGTAGATATATGCATATACTTACTTAATACAAATTTCCTCCGCAATGAAGGTCCGTATGTCGCTTCAAAATGAGCTGTGTCCACTTCTATTTGTAGTTATTCAATGCTTAAATGATTATTGGTGTTTACTCACTTTTGACGCTCACTGTATATTGGGTCACTCTAGTTTGGAAAACAAATTTTTTTTCTGTTGACTTCTTCTAATAGCAATTAAAATGTGCCACATGGGTATAAAAACTAATTTAGAAAGTTTCATAAAAACGAGATGTTACCTTCTGTCTCCGGATTAGCCTTGAAATTCTGGGAAATTTAATAAATTTATATATGTATCTCGCAAACTTTTTTAACTATTTATTTGTCATTTATGCAAACACGTAATTAATCAAACTTAAGCTTAAACAAGCTATATTATTTTTTTCATTAAATAGTAAAGTTATAGTAAAATGTTTTTCAGTTCTGAGATAAGTATTTTATTTTACACGAAAATCCTTTTTGTTGTCAAATTTCGGCATAAGTCTACGGGACTCAATTTTTGCTTTGATGAGACCTTCGCGTGCTGATTTTGTGCATAGACTCCCTGAGGCTTCAGTGACAGTTTTGACCAGGGATGCCAGATGAGATTTTAAAAAACCCACTAAATTAAAAAAAACATCCCACCAAATTTGTACTGGGAGGCAAAAAATAACCCCATAATTTTTCTACCAAAAATAATTAAATAAAAATGATTTTATGTTAAGTAAGAAAAGTGAGCGAATAGGTACTTACTTCTCATTTTTTCAACTAAGCGAACTAAAAATAAGTCTTTAGCTTAAGAACAAAGATCCTAAAGAAAACGAACACTTAAAAACATTTTCACAAATATTTGGGAATTTCATAACAATTGATGTTATACCTGCCTTTATTTGCGAAGTAGCCCATTGCGAAGAGAAAACACTCATTTATTCCAAAATTTCAACATTTGCAGGTATTCGAAGCTGCAGCTTTTCGCAAAGGACTATAAGAAAATCTTTACATCTTTCCCTGCATATGTCCAGCTCCGACCTTTATATTTATTAATTTTATGCAGTCTGATCTCATAACCAAGTCCCGAAAAGAAAAATTGTATAAATCTTTTTCCAAAACTTTTTGTAATCTAGCGGGTGGAATTATCATATTTAAAATCAAATGAAGCAATTCATTCAGATCCGTGAGCATTTTCAAAGGATCTGCGTTAGCGGACTGAAAGATTTTATTAACATTCGTTACGGATCTTAACACGTTTAAGAGAAAACAGCTGATGAAGATGAGTGGCTGTATAGCATCTTTCTTTATTTCCCGCTAAGGCAAAATAAAGTTTTAACTCATCCCACTGCTCGACAACCTTAACGATGGCCTCATACCTTGACAACCAGCGTGCGTCAGCTTGTTTTGGAATTTTTAAAGGGCTTTTACCCGTAATGAGTTTATATATCGTCGCATATTCTTGTTGTATCTTGGTACTATTCGAAAACCAGTTGTGGCACTCTTTAACTAAAAACTCTAAGTGTCTCGGCAAAGCCTTGCAAAAATGCTCTGCAGCAACGTAAAGGGAGTGGCAAATACACTTTACTGTAATCAGTTCTTGAAATATTTTCCCCCCATAAATCCCACCATCATTTTTTTCCCCCTATTCTTCCCACCATAGCGTTGATTTCCAACCATTTTGGTTGGAAAAACCACCAATCTGGGAACACTGGTTTTGACCGACCTCTCAACTGCTTGAGTATGGCAAGGTAAACGCAAAAAAGTTATTTTGTTGTCCTCTCCTTGAGCAATAAGTGATTCAAGTTCTTCGTTAGAGATTTGCTTCAGGATTGATGGTTCTGTAACGTGAGTCGCTTGCCAGTTAATAAGTTCGTAATAAACTTTTGCTTCCATGTTTACGGCTGGAACCTGGAATAGCCTCAACTTGTGTGTATTTTCACATCGTGCTTTCAGAATACGACGCAGAGCCAGTTCTCTGATGTTTTTCAGAGTCTGTTAACATTGCTAACAGAAGATTTTCAGGATGGACGAAGTAACTGTTGCGTTGTATAACCCGGTCTGTTGTTAAATAACGACACTTCGATATTAATTGATATAAATGCCTTCATCCATCTTTGCAACTTGGGTGGCTTTTGATGTCGAACCATGTTGGAGCGTAAACTTTGACAACATAAGTTGCCAAACAAACAAGCTTATCAGAAGGGTCTGATGTAACTGTAAATATACAGTTGGTCAGAACTGAAATCTCTCTTGTCTATCAATGGCATTTGACCTGGAATATTTTGAAATCTTGCAACATCTTTTTCTTCACAATTTTCCAAGGCTTTTCCTATTTCACCAGTAAATGTTCTTGGACCAGCATTAGAACCATCAAGAAAAGAAAATAAATGCCGAAATGGCAACTCATTCATATGCAGTAAGCAAATCAGCCACTGCAAGGGTCTGTTTAACGTTTTTTTTAGTAATCTTATTGTTAGATCCAAAATAAAAGTAATTAGATTTTAACCCAATGTGGTAATTCATTTATTCATTGGGGATTATAACTTAATACTACTTTTACCATAATGATGATGAATGAAGATGAGACGTCCGTATAGTTCGGTTGCCAATGTGGAAGAGGGGGGCGAGTTATCTCGTTCCTTCCTTTTATGGACTCTGCATCTGTGAAGTGTTGCCGAGGCATGCCGGTGACTTTGGCTATTTGACAGTAGACTTAGCACCTTTCTCCTCCCTCACGGATCACGGTAGAATGCTCGTAATGTAGGCGTTCGGGCTGCCTTTTCGTCCGGGTGCTTCTCCGTAATGTTTCCTCAGTTGCTGGAGGTATCGATGACGATGCTGTTTGTTCCTTGCCGTCCGGGTGTGCTTCCGACTGCTTACTCAACTCAGCTGGCGAATCATCTTTGTTTTCCTTAGGTTGGTCTAGCGTTATAGCTAAGGGTTCGTCCTTCTTTAAAAAGACATCTGGCGGTGTAACGTTAGTATGATTGCTTGCCGTTTTCACAATTTGATCAACATGTCTAACATGTGATTTACCATCCACCAGTACCACATAATGCAACGGTCCTTTTTGTGAACAAATTTTTCCAAATTTCCACTTGACACATTTATTTTCGTAGAACCTTGCTTGAACTGCATCTCCCACCTCGAACTCACGAATATTTCTTTTAACTAGATCGATTCTGGTGCGGATATTTTTTTTAAACATTAATTCCTTGGGCTTAATCCGGTTGTGCTATTAGGTGTTTTCCTATACTGCATGAGTAATCGACACAGTTTGATGTTTAAGTCGCCTGGTTCATTTGACATTGCACGTAATCCTTGTTTCACTACTTGCACATAACGTTCGGCTAGTCCATTAGTAGATGGATGGTACGGTGCACAGCATTTGTGATTAATTCCATTCGATTTGAGAAATGCCTCGAATTCCTCTGAACGAAACTGGGGACCATTGTCTGAAACTACTGTAAGGGGTAATCCAAATCTAGAAAATATATCTCTAAGCATATTGATTGTCATACTTGAATTCGTGCATTTGGTGGGTAGATATGGCTTCAACCCACTTACTGAAAGCATCCACTACAATTAGGAAGTTGGTTTCCATAAATGGTCCAGCATAGTCGATGTGAATGCGTTGCCATGCATATTTCGGATAGTCCCATGGATGAGCTGTCAATTTGGGAGCATTGTTTTTAATGCGGCTGCAGCTGTAGCATTGCCGGCAAAGAGATTCTATATCCTTATCGATTCCTCTCCACCACACATATCCCCTTGCTAATGACTTCATTTTGACGATGCCAACATGACCCTCATGCAACTCTTTTAATACACGAGTTCTTAGCGCCTTGGGAATAACGACGCGAATACCTCGAAAAATGCATCCGTTTTGGAGAGAAAACTGAATAGGGTCTTCTCCATTTGGCATTGCAGATCCCTGTTGAAGTGCTGTATAGAGTCGAACGCAATCTGCATCCTTTAGTGTTTCACGCTTAATCTCTTCACTAGTTACTGGTAAAATCTCGATCCTGGATAGTTGAAATGTAGCATAAACGTCCTGTTTGTTTGATCCGATTTTATCTATAGGGAACCTCGATAGATAATCAGCGTTGGCATGACTAGTTGTCTTCCTGTATTTTATGTCATAGTTGAATCCTGATAAAAAGTTTGCATAATTTAGCAATCTAAGTGCTGAAGTTGCTTGCAGATCTTTGTTTGGATGCAAGATGCTTGTTAGTGGCTTATGATCTGTTATTAACGTTATTTTTCTTCCGTAGCAGTACTGAAAAAACTTTCTAAGACCCCAAACAATAGCTGTAGCTTCCTTATCAATCTGGGAGTCTGCATTGCTGAGTGACCGCGATGCAAATGCGATGGGACGTTCCAAATTATCTGGCATGATATGCGAAATTACCGCTCCGAATCCGTAGGGTGACGCGTCAGTAGCAAGAACAAGTGGTAAGTCCGGATTATATGATGCAAGAGTCTCCGTTTTAGTTATTTCTTGTTTTAGAAGTTGGTACGATCTTTCACAATTTTTCGTCCACTCAAATTTGGTCCCTTTTTTTAATAGGTTATTTAATGGTCTCAACATCGACGATAAATGCGGTATAAATTTATGATAATAGTTTGCCAATCCTAGAAAGGTTCGTAATTGACTAACATCCTTCGGTCGTTTGCTCATTATTATAGCTTGGACTTTATCCTGCATTGGACGAATGCCATTTCCGTCGATTATGTGTCCTAGGTACGTTATCGAACGCAACAAAAATGCACACTTTGTTTTATTGAGATGCAGGTCGTGCTCCTTCAATCGATGTAGTACCGCAGTCAGGTTATTAATCAGTTCTTCATACGTGTTTCCTTTCACAACAATATCATCGAAGAAACATGCCACCCCATGAAGATCTTGAAGAAGAGAATCCATGAATGGCTGCCAGGCGTTAGGTGCAACTTTGACGCCGAACATTAAGCGTTTCACCTTGTAATTTCCCATATGGGTGCTTATATTGCCGAACTGTTCTCATCCACTTTCATATGTAGATACATATGCTTGGTGAACATCCAACTTGCAGAAGAATTTTCCGTCATTCAACTTTGCAAAAATTTCCTCGACTTTAGGTATTGGGTAATTATCGTCTTCTAATACTTTATTTATTGTTGCCTTATAATCTGCACATAGTCGAATACTGCCATTTTTCTTGATTATCGGTACCTACTATTGGAGTTCCCCAAGCCGTATAGATTGTTTTTTTTTGATGATTCCCTCTCTTTCCAGACGAATAATTTCCTTCTCTATCATGTCCTTTAGCGCAAATGGAACTGATCTTGGGCGAAAGAAAATTGGTTTAATATTCGGATCCTTTAAACGCAAAGAGCAGACGCTGACGGTATAGTTCCAATTTTTTCGGAGAACGTATTTGTGTATTTGTCTATAAGTTTATTTATTTTAGTTTTACATTCACTTTGTGTTAGCTTATTTGTTTGTAGCAAGTTTACCTGTAGTATGTTTATGTTCATTTATCGTATCCAATCCCTGTCAAAAATCGGATCAACGTTCTGATCCAGAACGTACATCTGGCCTTCAATAGATTGCTCTCTGTAACTCACTGTGACGTTCGCCTTTCCGATAGGACGTAATATTTCTCCTGAATAAGTTTGTAACTTAAGAGATGACTTTTCCAGACATTTATGCGGAAAAATTCTTGGAGAGTTTTTAGAGAAACTGTTGAGACAGCAGCACCAGAATCTAGTTCCATAGATAATGCGATATTATCAATTCTGACTGTGATCATGAATTTCTCGCTTACCTGCATATTATTTAATGTTGCGCAAACTCGAGTGTTATTTATGTAGGAGGTGTCCTCTGACTCTTCTTGGTTGGAATCACTAGATTCAGTATCCGCATATAACGCTCTATGACCCGCCGTTCTTCGCTTACTTTTGATGAATTGTTTCGTGCCCATGCAAACCTCTCCCACGTGACCTTCCTTGTGACACTTGGTGCAATTTAAATTTTTTCGGTAACACTCATTCGCTTTATGTGCCGGATCGCCACACTTGAAGCACTTTCCTTTCAGCGGCCGGGCAGTTGAATTTGTGTGTGGTTTTCTGTTATTTCCTTGTGGCTTATCTCGTTTTATACGGTTTACATAATTCACCGAGGCGGACGATTGTTGCTGTCGTATTTCTGCGCTTTCCGCCTTAGCGGCTTCGATGGCTATAGCCAGCTTTACTATTTCGTCGAAAGTAACTTTTGATTCTTGTTGGAGTAGCTCTTCTCGAATGTCGCCGTCACGCACGCCACGAATAAACTGCGTCCGGAGATGTGCATTTACCGTAGATTTCTTGCATTCGCCACATAAAATTACATGTTATTGACAATCTTCGCAATTCGGCTTGAAAAGTAGAAATACACTCACCTTCCTTTTGTGCTCTGGTCGCAAATTTGTGTTGTTCTGCTACTTCGCTTGGCTTCGGTGAAACATGCGTCTGAAGTAATTCCTTTAATTCCTTAAATGTTTTACTTTTGGGAGTCTCTGGGGCTGTTAAGCAGGTTAGAATTTGGAATACTTTTGGACTTAAACAATTAAGGAAAATTGCACGCACTTTTTATCACCATCTGTGGTCGAATCATCCAAATTTCGGAATTCCAAATAATTATCGAGACGAGCAATATAACTGTCAAAGGTTTCGTTCGACTCATCAAACGGCATCAGCTGCATTCCCCTGAAGTCGTTCATAGTGTTGGTGCTGGTTTCATACGTTGATTGTTGTTGTAGTCTTTCTAAAATTGCGGCGATTCTGTCCATTGCCTCTTCCATTATATTTAATGTAATGAAGTTTAAAAAGTGAGACGCAGAGTCGCAGACACATCGAATATCAAGGCTGGCTATGTGCAGACAAGTATGTATAACTATATGTAAAGGCGTATTGCAGCTGTAATCGGAAAGCCGTTTGTAGTTTTGCAAATCAATGTATACAATATTTGTACGACTAGCGTTTTTTTTTTTTCTTTTATTTTTATATGTGTAGGTATTATAACTTAATACTAATTTTACCATAATGACGATGAATGAAGATGAGACGTCCGTATAGTTCAATTGCCAATGTGGAAGAGGGGGGCGAGTTATCTCGTTCCTTTCTTTTATGGACTCTGCATCTGTGAAGTGTTGCCGAGGCATGCCGGTGACTTTGGCTAACAGTAGACTTAGCACTTATTACCCCACCAAATTTTCCAACATTGACATTAGTTCCATCACATCCTATAGCCATCAAATAATCTAAATTTATATTTTCTGTTAAAAAAAAAATCAAAGATTGCTCTTTCTTTCTTTATCTGATACACCGTAACGATCACAAGTTTGAGACAGTGCAGAATAGCTTATAGAAACAGGGGATTCCTCCTTCAGTTTCATTGCTTTTGCTGGTTGATAATCTTCGCTTTCGCCTGACGAGGACCTATCACACGCAGAAGATGAGGACGAGCTCCTCGAAGAACTAGTTGTTACGACTTTGGTATTCGTTTGTGAGTGATTTTTATGTGACATCTCCCGTTTGAGTTTCCTTTCCAGACCGTTTTGATTTTTCTTTGTTGTTGCCAGTTGCCACGTCTTTTATCATTTTTCTTGCAGTTCTTTGGTCGGTAAGAAAACTTTGCTCATTCAATGGGATTTTCTTTTCTTTAGGGCAAATGCACTTTGAAAATTCTAAGCACTTACAAGAAGATAATATATCAAACAAAATCTTGCTGGAAGCTAGGAAGTTTTCTAATCGGTTTTTAGGAATTTTAGGATGAGATTTCAAAATATTTTTAAATTTGAGATGATAAGCTTTAAGCATTTGTTGCACGATTACGTGTGATGATATCGGAAGTGAAGCTTTTTTCCATATATTTTCAATTTTTACGGTCACAACATCAGAAACTTCTTGAAAATTTGGTTATTTTTTCGTATTTTCATTCATTTTAATTTTAAACCGCGTCCACTCGTAGCACTTCATAACTTCTTCTTAAGTTGGAAGTACATAAAGTATCTTTCAAGTTACTTGTATCACCAAATATAGGACAACTTCAAGCCTTTCGAGTACGATTAATTTTAAAAATCACAGTAACACACCTTTGTTCTAATTTAATACACCACAACTAAACGACTAAAGGAATCTTTTTTCAATTTGAAAGACTTTTTCAAAAAATGTATGCTGACTACCTACTACGGTAAAAAAAATTTAAAAATAGTTTTTCCAAACCTTTCTGGAATTAAAAAGAATGTGCTGGTGGTTTAATTACAACTCTGATGGCAGCAAAAAAATTAATTGGCAAATAACCATACTCCTTAATTTCGGAACTTTAAGCCTGATCCGGGGGCTTGTAATACTTTACCAAGTTTTTGGTTACGGACACCATTATCAGTAGTGGACTCCCTAAAATATTAGAGATGGACACCCCCTTTTCTTAATAGGACAGTGGTAAATTTTCTGAAAATAAAATAAAATAAAGAAAGCATTCTCGGCTTATAAATAAACTAAGATTTTTTTTTAACTAGCGGACCTGGCAAACGTTGTTTTGCCTGCTCGTACATTTTCATAGTCCTTCAATAATTGACCTGCAGCCGTTCTATTTAACCGATGTTTCCGGACTGATTTTTTAATTTTTGTTGCTATTGAGTGTTCATTATTTGAAATTTTGTGGAAGCTCCACTTAGGAGGAGTTCAGTTACAATCCAGAGAAGAATTATATATAGATTATTTAAAAATAAATACAAAGCTCTAGGTACCTAAAAAAAAAAAACCGCCAAGTGGGAGTACACTCGCGCACCGAAGGTTCCGTACATGGCCAGAGACCTTAGGTACAAAATTAAATAGTTTTTTGTATGAAGGAAAATATTTGCTTCACCAAGTTACAATTACATAATATGTATTCCAAAACCAGTCAATTTATCGCTATCATTGGTATTTGCCAATGCTTCTTGAAATAGAACTAGGTACAAAATTGGCTTAGTGGGTTCGGACAGACACCGTAGCGAAAACAATAAGGTTCCGTTTTGTCCCTATGGGAACGGAACCTTAAAAACTATCAACATCAAGAGGATTATTTCCTAAATAGGGATAGATATAATCATAGGTGGGGCGGTCACCATACCAGACCCATAAAATGTGAACATAACATTATTTTTCGTGGCCCATTTTTCAGAAAATCATGAACACAGCTCTGAATGTCTGCCTTTCGTCTTGGAAAACCCCTTTCATGATGTTACGTAATCCAGTGAAGGATTTACTGTTCTTCCTCAGTGGTTGGTACAGTTTCCGATCCAAAAGTTGGCTTTTGTAATTGCGGGCAAGTTTGTTAAAGTTGTACAAGGAACGTTAAATTTAGCCGAAGACCTTTTTTGCATTCCCCTTTTAACCGCGTCCAAAGCATTTCGCAAATCTTCTTTGTGCAGCATATGTTTCAGCATTTTCAAATAAAAGCCTGAAATATCGACGAGAATATAGGGACACCACCAATATAACTAATATCCTCAAAAATATCCAATTGCGTCAGTAATTGACAGCTGTGACAGTCACTAGATTTATTGAACATTACGTTTCAGTTACCCCAGACCACACGTAAATTTAAATAGTTTTGTTATTTTAATAATAGATAACTGACTAACAAATAGATCGACTACTTAGTTCTTTTAAATAAATTTCACTGTTCACATTTTTTCTATACACGGTTATATTTCTAAAACAATGATTAGTGAAGTTTTCTGCAATTCCTAAAGGTTTCAAGGTAGGTAGGTAGGTAGGAGTGGCGGTTTGAAATAAAACCCAAGTAGCACTGTGTGCCGTCTTGTTACCACATACTCATTTCACCTGGTTGTTGTAGGTATGTCGAAGGGTGGTTTAGATCCAGCCTGTGGAATTCAAAAAGGTTATAAGTTCTTCGATGCAATTCTTCGAGACTTCCTCGAGGGATGCGAAGAAGGGTTTACCCAGAGTTCGTTGTCTAGTCCTAGCTAGTGCTGGACAAGCGCATAGAAAGGTTTCAAACCAACGTGTTTTACTGAACAGGGCACCAGCCATACAAGAAACTTAGAAAAACGGAAAAACAGTGGCTGGTGACCATAATTGAGAAGGTATCGGTCACTAGATAGTTTAACCCTGATTTTGGTCTGCAGCATAGCTTCTGGATCGTGGTTATAAACGACATAGCCTAAAGAAACTCACAGTCTTAAGAAACATTTTAAAACAAGTTTCGTTGAAATCTCCCGAGAAGTTTTCGTGCTTTGTGGTAACAAAGAAAAAATTTACAGATTTCTATATGATGACAATAGACAGATAATAGATATAAGATGTATAGCTTCTATATTTTTCCAAAAACAGGTCAGTGGCCCACAGCTATCTAAAAATATGATTTTGATTTTCAGCATTCCTCTTTCAGAATATCCAGGGACTTTATATTTGAAGTCCCCTATCCATCTATCATTCGCCAGCTTTTATTCTTAGGTCCAAGTCCACTTGTGGAAGGCCGGACTTATTCCCCTGGCTCTTTTGCCTATATTTCAGCTCTTGATTTTTTGACAGTCTCAACGGTTAAAGGCGATTCATATTCTAATACGTTGAAGCACCTCATATCCGGATAAATACCAACAGTAGTTTGACGTGACTAGAACTGTTAAAGCCACATTTAGATCGATCTAGAGGATTCATTCAATTCTGCAAGTAGCAAGAGGACGCTTCCAGGCAGGTTTCAAATACCTCAGTCGTGTGTTTGTCCTAAAAAATGCTATCTATTTCAATACCACTATAGCCACAAATCACAACGACCTCTCAAAGTATCCACAAAAAAGGGAAGATATCTGCAATCTAAATGAACACTGCATCCCTTTCACATAAATCTGATTGTTAGCGATTCTGCTTTAACTGATGCTGTCCATCAAAATAATCCTGACACACACCGACTGCTATGGCACTCACTCACGTTCAAGTGACCTCCCTCCCTTCACCTATAACAATGTACCTACCTACATGGGGATCTATTCAAATGTTTCGTCAGCCTACAATTTACAGTTTACAACAACCACGTTGACATGGTTTGCTGTCTACTTCTGGTTCTGTTATTCTTTCGGAATTTTTCGAGTTTTTCACTTTTCGCTTTATTTTTGCAGAAAAATTCAATATTGTCGAGCACCGACCCAAGACCATCCGTCAATTCTAATGACAGCCGCGAAGCCAATGCTGCCGTCGCAGGTTCTAGGAAGGCATCCGGTTTGGTGACGGCAAATGGAACGACGACGACGACGACAATAGTGGAGCCGAACCGAGGCAACTGGGGCAATCCAATGCAGTTTGTCATAGCCTGCATAGGCTATGCAGTGGGCCTTGGCAACATTTGGAGGTTCCCGTATTTGGTCTTTCGCAATGGTGGAGGTATGTATTATGTATAATGTATATCTATGTGTGTATTTATGGAAAGGGATGACTTTGTGTGTGTGCCTGTGCCGAAGGACAGTGTTGTAGAAGTAGAACTGCTGGCGATTCTATTATTTCGCATGGATTCAGATGTTCCAATGTTCTGTCGCACATGTGCCCTCTGGGGTAGAGGTCCATGTATCACTTACTGTTGTAGGTATGTGTATGGTTTTTTTTTTTTTTGTATAAGTCGCTTTGTGAGCATTTTGTGGAATAATTTCTAGTGGGAGTGGCTAAGTGAGAGGAGCTGTTAGAGATTTATTACTCACTAGCGGATGGGTGGGTGGTATGACCGCCACAATGCAATGTACTCAGGGGTTTGGCGATGTCTTTTGATATTATTTATTGTGGTCATTGTTGAAAAGGACTACTACATGCGATATACATGCGTATCGTAAGTAGTAAACCAGTTGAGGGTTTTTATGGAAATGTACAGCGGTATCATTGTCGTAGCTTAGGTACTTTTTAGTGAATTCTATATGTACCTATTCTATTTCTTAAGTTTAAGTGCGTGCTAGTGCTCAACAGGATGTTCGGCTCTAAGAATGCTTCAAAAAAGTAAGGCAATTTCATAAAACCAAGAAGACTTGCTGGACCTTCTTGATGGCGCATGGAAACCCCTTGGGAAGCTTTACGAGAAAGATTCTTCGGGTTTTTTTTGTCCCGTTTGTACCAACGTAGTGTGGAGGAAATTACATATTTACGACGAACTTTATTGGAAAAGGTCGAACAGTTTAAAATACAAGGGCTTAGGGCAACGAAGCCGATTAAAACCTCACCCCAGGTGACGCGTACAATTGGAGAGCGACGTCAACCAAGTAAGTGTGTGTATAACTGGAAGCAGCTAGCTTCTTGGTTGAAGTAGTTGTCGATGGAATGCATCAGATCAGAGGGCAATTGTTGAGCAGATATCGAGCGGTCGTAATAGAGCTATAGCTACTGAGTATCAGATATTTACTATTGAGCTACTTGGAGATTAAGGATACATATTTTTGTGGAACAAAAGATAGCTTGTATATCTCGGAATAAACACTTTGCGAATGGAATCCTACGGTACGGACAATCCTAGGAAAATAATGTTTATTCAGTTGCGCAAAAGTAATGGGTTCAAAACTTCAGACTCAAAGGGCTAAATTATACGCTTTATAGAACCCTTATTCCACCAGTTCTACTTTACGATGACGATTAGCAGGAAGGGTGAGCTGATACTGAGCTCCTTTGAATGCAATATTCGTCAACGGATTTGTGCTCCTATGTAGGTTTGAGGGAAAATGGACTAGAAGAAACAGAAAAAATGGCATGTACAGGGAGCATGCTGCATGCAGAGTCTCAAGCAGAGACTACAAACCACATAGAACTAGACCGCCAACTTCCGTGTATACCTACACTGAACCAAATTTGGTAGTGATATCTATTGACAAAAAAGTAGGTAGACTTGAAGAAATTGTGATCAATATAAGGTCAACACCTCCTGTCCGTTGTTTTGACAAATATTTTGTTATATTGAAGAAATATTGTAATTTCATTCATTCATTAAATTTTTCGTTGTGGTGTTAAATCCACAAAAATTTGTTAAAATTCTCCATTTAAAAAAAAATATTCTTCAAATTGAAAATACTTTCTTCAATTCGACGCATCGTGTCACTTTAAATTAACGAAACTTTCTTCATTTTTACGTATTATTTATTTAAATTGAAATTTAATTCTTCATTTCAACTCTTCACTTTATTGATATTGAATAAATATTCTTCAATTTTACGCATCGTTTTTCTTCAAATTAACTTACTTATTTATTCAAATTAATGATTTTTTTCGTCAGTTATCGCTTATTTTTTCCAAACTGACAACAAAACAAAAAAGAAACACTTTTTAAAGTCAAACACTTTTATTTTCTTAACATTAAGTAAATTATAAAGTTGGATTTTTTTTGTAACTTACATCTATACATTTATTAATAAGAGAATATACTTGAAGATGTTTTTTCTCATACTTGGATTTAATAAAAGCCGGCTTGGATAAAGGTCCTACAAGGTCCTAGATAAAATTGGAAAAATTAAACAAATTGAAAATATTACAATTTGATTATAGCTGTCATTGAGAAATACAACAACGTTCTTACCGTTCATTTATGATGATCATTTTCTTTTTCTTGTTGCATCTACCCAACGGTTGATCCAACTAGGAGATAGCTAGCTTAGAAAGCATGTTGCTTTTTTGAAAAAATATTATAAGTAAACTTTTTTTAAACTAATTTTTTTAGCTGCGAATATAGGTATTTCTATATTACTTACGTTTTTCTTATACAAGTGTGTTTTAGAAACACTTAAAAGCGTTTGCAAATAATTGCATTACTTCGAATAAAACTTATCACTTCGAGCGCAACAGCGAATAACATTTGAAGAAACTTCTTCAAATTGATGAAAAACCTATAAAATTCTAAAAATATGTTATGAAAAATTGTTGATTTGAATAACCGATTTTTCTAAAAATGAATAAAATATTTTCTTCAATATCACCTACGGGATTTAGTTCACTCAACGATTTCAGTTTGTCAATATGACGAAATTTCATTCGTTTGAATAAAATACTAAAACGGACAGAAGTCGAAGAAATTTATTGATTTTGAATATTAAATTTTCAATAAAACGAAAAGTTTTATGAAAAATTGTCGATTCGAATAATAAATTCTTCAAAGATTGACAAAATATTTTCGTCAATATCACCTACGCGATTTGGTTCAGTGTACCCGATTCTCCCCGGAATTAATTCCCCTGTCTGTAAGTGTGAAATGTCAAAATTAATGGAGGCAATGACTATTCCATGATGTACCTACCATGGGCATAGAATTTATTCAAGTATGAGTGCTTTAATGGTGCTCCTTTGATTTTGTACAGCACCAAATGCATGAATCCTGGGCCGCAGCTTGTTGGCAAAGTGCGTTTTGTGGAAGGAGTCGACGGTATATTCTATGGGGTTTGCTTGCGCAAGGACTCCTCATGTGAGTGAAACTGAAAAGCCTGTTGGACAAGAACTGTTCAGACGACACTAGGCTACAGCTACATAACCAAATTTTCCCATAGAGGAACGCCACAGGTATCGCGTCGGTCGCTTTCTATGCCTGTAGCAAAACCTTTGGAAAGAAGTGGGGACTTCAACCAAAGATGACCTTGTGGATGTACACAGCCGTATAGTGCATCCAATTCTCGGCTACATGAAATTTGGCCCTAATGAAAAATTACCCCAAACTGAAAATGAAAAATCACCCCAATTGTAGCCCCAATTCTCACGTATGGATCACTATTATGATGACCCGCGTTGAGCAAAATCTACAACCTCACGAAACGGAAAAGACTGCAAAGAACAGCCAACCACGTGGGCAATGAGGTCGGCTCCAACAGACGGCCTCACTGTGCTCTTGCATCTTCTATCTGTTGACCTACAAACAAAATATACCACATTTTGCAGTGCTATAAGACTCAAAGAGTCAGGATTCTGGACTGCAAGACCGTATGGCTATAGTAACATCCTGGATTCGTTACCAAACGGCATGGTCACGTCTCCAATTGGCTACATCACACCCAAATTAAATTTCACGAAAAGCTTCCACGTAGGCTTCCCAACAAGGGTTCAGTGGAGGAGGTACGAAGTAGTAAAGGACTTCAACACGGCCATATTATACACCGACGGATCTAATATGAGCTGTGATGTGGGGGCGGGTGTCTACTCGGAATCACCGAACATATCAATTTCTTACCGGATTTTTCCAGCATATTCCAGGCGGTATTACTGGCCATCCGAGAGGCCTGCACGCAAGTAGGGCATGACACAACACATAAACAAAGCATTGCTATACTTATAGTTAGCCAAGCCACCATCAAAGCCATCGACTCAGCTACCATATCCTCCAAACGGGTGCAGGAGTGCCGGAACGAGCTTGCCTGTTTGAGCGAACGTTTCAGGGTCACACTTTTCTGGGTTCCTGAGTATAGTGAGATAACAGGCATCAATGAGCGCGCGGTAGCGGCTAGGAAGGCCTCAGCACTTCACGCCTCGCTCTCAACGAAGCTCCCCATTCCGCTAGGGACGGTTAAGGGACAAAAACATTCACATTTTCTGCAGAAATCCAATCTCCAATGGTCGGGATTGACAAACAGCGTCATATCAAGGAAGATATGGACTACCTACGATCAAAATAGAACAAAGAACCTACTAAACAGAACCCGCCTAGATATCGCCAGAATCACGACAATAACCACTGATGGGCATTGGCCAATTGGAGACCATGCGGCCAAACTAGGTATCCCATACAACCCTCATTGCCGCAGTAGCGGAAATACAAATGAAAAAGAAACTCTCTCTCATTTCCTCTGCAAGTGGCCAGCTCTAGCAAGAGCAAGACTGCGCGCACTGAACCAACCATTCGTTGACGACCTTAGCGACATCTCGGGCAAAGGGATACAGGATCTTATCCGCTTTCTTAATTCTACAGGTTGGTTATTGGTACCGACCGGACCACATCCTTAACTACCATCAGAAGCAGTTTAACACTGCACTCTATCTATCGTTAATCAAATGAGTAACTGTCCTTGAAATATTTTCAATTCAGTTGTTTGGATTGGTTGTAAGAATCTATGCCTAAGATTTTATACGGACTAAATCTAAATCGATTTAATCATGTCCATCTGTCTGGTTGTCTATTGAAAACATGATAGCGTTCAAACCAATCGACATAGACGAATGGAATGTTTATGAGGGGTGCATGCAATAACGCCCAGTGCAATAAGGGTGTGCAATAACGCCCGCGGGCTATTACACTTTTTTAACGCAAAACAAATTTAAGGCTGCAGGAAATAAGATCTGGGCGTTATTGCATGCACTCGTTTATGAGAGGACTCCTTTTTTTTATTTAAAAATGGGCTTTATCAGTCGAGTAGTTCTGATAGCTCCCTTACAGAATTCACATGGCTAACATTTCGCATGACTTGTATATGCAGTGAAGGATATCAAAGATATATACATCTAAGATGATAGATTAGATTATAAGTCGGGAAAGACTTCACCGGCCCTGGCACTGCGGCCTCTTTATTCCTTCCCTGGTAGGGCCCTACATCCATCTTTTTACTCCGGAAGCAGTCAGGAAGACAAGTATCTTCAGCAATATTTGCTGAGGTAATGATTTCTTCGCCAAGATATTCTTTCTAAGACGAAAGAAAGACGGATATTCCGTGAGAATATGAAGGGAGGTTTCGTCGCTCTCCAGACATAGTCTATATGTGGGGTCCGGTGAGACTCCAATTCGGTGAAGATGTTTTTTCATAAGGACATGGCCAGCAATTAGGTCTGTTAGGATTATTAGGTTATTTTTTTTTTTTGTAAGAAAATGGGATTTCTTGAGGGAAAGTTTTATCTGGTGCAGTTCTGCCCAGGTGTTTTAAGCCAGACTTCATTAGATTCGATAAAAGCTAAGTTCTTGATGAGCTTCCTGAAAATCATCTCTTACTGACGCCGCAGAACGGTTCAGGTCCAACAAGTGGCGTTGTCTCACCGACTTTGGCCAGTGAGTCAGCTGTCTCGTTTCCAGCAAAGCCACTGTGGGCTGGAATCCAGTGTAGTATGACTAGGTTTTTCTTTGCCAGTTCGTAGATGGCCAAGCACGTTTCCAGGACCAGCTTCGATTTTATGACAGTTGAGTCCAGAGCTTTTAGAGCAGCTTGGCTGTCTGAGAAGATGAATATAGTTTTACCACGTGTATTAGAACTTAAGTTTATTCTATATAGAACAATGTTTAATGGCAAGGACTTCAGCAATATTCTCCATAGATGCCAGATCCTGTTCCTGTATCCATCTTGGAACCGTCTGTATACCAGATTAGGTCAAGTCGCGATGGAATAGGTTTGTATTTTTTCCATTCATTCCTTGGAGGGACGATGATAGAGAAGTTTTATGGAAGCTATATTTCATCTAAAAACATGATGAATGCTCCTTCAGTCTCCATAACGTCGATTAGGGATAGGTGACCTCCATGGTAGGAATAGGGGTCTATGTTTTTCGAGTGGAATAGACAGTGTATACCTAGGATGACATTCAGTGCAGTAGTCGGGGTGGATCGTAGACAGCCCCTCATGCAGTTTCCAGCTATCCGTTGGACCTACGTTCTAGCTTTTTGACTGAAGTGACTTCGTTAGTCTTTGTCCACCAGACCACGGCCGCGTAGGTAATCGCTGATCTAACCACAAGCAAATACAGCCAATATATATCATCCGGGGTTTTAAGCCCTAATTGTTACGCAGACTCGACGGCAGATCCAAAGGTATCTGGTGGCTCTTTTTACGATACGTTCTATTTGTAGATTCCATGATAGTTTGCTGTCAAGGATGATTCACAGGTATTTGGCTTCCCGTGAAAATTCAATGGTTTCGCTATACATGGTGGGGCAGGCCGATGATAAGACTTTTACTTGTTATAGATATATAGGGTAAAAGTAATAGGTATGCCTTAGTGTTGAACTACAAACTAAAATATGATTTTATTTATGTTTTCGTTTGTTATTTATTCTGTCAGGAAATTTCCTTAACAATAGCTAAGTACCTAGCGGCCTATTTGGAGGGCAGAAACCTTGTTGGAAACTATGGTTGGTTTACGGTTTAAAGCTCTTTTTTTATTCCAAATCCAAATTCCATTGCATACCTGAAAACCCAATTACAAATGTTTTCCGCAATCCAACACCATTCTTTGAACACTCCTTCGTAGGTATAATTATAATTAAGTCCTCTTAAATGCCAACTCATTACAAAAAAGCTGCCCCTTAAAATTCGACAACCTGTTGTTTGGATTTCGCCTCTGAAATTTAATACATTTGAAGTTCCCCTCTCAGGTTTGAAGAGCCTCTTACGAGTACGTACCAGCGGTTTTCTAGATCTATAGGACGACCAATAAAAAATAAAAAATAAAAACTCTTAACTTCATTAGTTAATTTTGGAGGTAGGTACCTATACCTACCTAGGTATATTATAAACATATCTGCAGTAGTTGACAGTTCGCGAAATTATTCTTTTTTCATTGCATTAGAACTAGCTGACACTTAAGGGAATACATGTTTTCGTTTAATGTGCCGGACAATTGTTTCAGAACATCAGGAGTGGAATGCCCTCTTTCGAGAATAGGTATACCTACGAAAGCGCTTCTAAGTGGAATATATACTCCTCCGGCACATGTCTCAACATTCTCACTTCATGACGGAAGCAATTTGCACTCGTGCGTCGCCACATCAAATTCTGAAATGGTTGCCTATTGCACACATAAAACCAAAATGCCATTGCTATGACTGTGATTACAGCCTCCTCGGAAAAGACCTAAACCCTGTATAGCCGGTACCATTAAATTGCATTAAACCTTTTACAACCCAAGTGCGGCTTAGAACACATATAACAAAAACAAAACATTTTACGACTGCATATATACCGACGACACCACATGACATTCAGGCTGTTCAACTTTTTGCGTCACAAAACAGAAAACACCTTATCCGCCGCACCCAATTCTCTCCAGCCATATAATTGTCTGGTACATTGGAGTAAAAGTGAAACAATACACCGCAGCCGAGCTGAAGCTCGAAATGAGTTATTACTTATTACCCCATCAGAGGCATCAAAGTGGAAGCATTTTACAACACATTGAGAAGATTGCTCCACCCACCACAACTGAAGAAGGATACTCAACGCAGTAAACCGTATATGTAGGTAGTAACTCCGTCAGTCGTGTGTATATACTATACATCAGGGTGTCTCGCATTTGCATTATCCTCGCGCACTGGGATGTCACACACGTATCCGTATTTACAGTCATTTCTCGTGTATATTTACGTCACTTACGTTCGTGTGATTGCTGTCGAAAAGCCTCCCCTCGCCCATAGTGAGTTCAGGCCGCCGCCGCGCCATCTAAACCTAAAGTATGCTCCAAGGATAATCATAATCATAATAATCGTTGTCATGTTCATTTGTATCCTACTTGTGCTGGCACTCTAATAAAATGAATTATTCACATTTTGTAGATTTCTCGGAATCCGGTTTTGGGGGAAAGTTGGAAACTCGTTAGATGGCTTCTAATAATAATCTGCAGCCATGTCTAAGACGAGACGACGACTACGATGAGGACAAGAACAATGATTACGATGATGACGACGACGACTGTGTGTGAGCTGAAGTATGGGGGTATGTGGCGGAATGGTGTCGGTAATGGCGACAATGAAGGTGGCTTCTGTGGCAAAGACAATGACATTGGTAATGACAAAGGCAATTAGAAGAAATCAGCTCCCCGAAAGCGGGCCGATGCCGAACTCCTATAACAAGCATTATATAGGGAACACTTTGAGAATCGCAGCCAATCCGGCTCACGAATGCTTGTGACAATTATAATGTTAGTTGAGCACGACTTTTTGTGGCTTCGGTAATTTTGTCTTTGGAGATGAGTTTCCGACTTTCCGTGAATTTACAATGATGAAAGTGTTTGAGATATTACAGCCTGGTTGAGGGGGATGCCACCCTTATGAAGCCAAACAAATCAAATATATATTTCAAAGGCAATTACAGCTTGTGGTGGCTTTATAGGTGGGTGGGCTATTATACAGATAAGTTATAGTTTCGCTGATTGAGGCAAAACTGATTTAATTTTGATAGGACTTATGAGGTTGATGATAAATCATTCGATTGCAAATTAAAAAAAGAGCATCCCGAGATGATTGCCAACCGAAGTACCTACGGACATGAACCAATAGGCACAACTGGATTGTGCTGTGTATACATTTCGACTATCTTATAGCTAGATTGAACCCGTTAATTAAAAATTAAAGAAGACCAATTTAACCGAGAAATACATGCCAAAGACAAGTTGAAAACGAGTCGCGACAGTTTGGAAAGCGTAGGAGAAAGTTTAGAGACCGAAAGCGCCGTCGACTAAGGGGCTTATGAATAAAACAGGCCATACAAGGAGAAATCAATCCGGGGTGGACCTGGGCCTAAACCAACACGCCTCTCCAGTTAGCACGATCTTTGGCTAACCGCCTCCAGTTGCGCACTCCAAGTTGGTTGAGGTCCCCTTCCACTTGTGCGCGCCACCTAAGGCGAGGTCTTCCTCTACTGCGTTCTCCCTCCGGGTTGGAATCGAAGAGCCGGAGCGTTGGTGTCTATTCGCTCTATGTGTCCTAGCCATCTTAATCGAGTGATACGTACTTTTCTGACTAGGTCGATGTCGCGGTATAGCTCGTAGAGTTCGCTATTAAATCTTCTCTTCCAAAGCCCGTCAACGCAAACGGGACCGAAAATCACTCGAAGAATTTTGCGTTCGAAACGACCAAGGAGATCTTCATCCGCCTTTGATAACGTCCATGATTTTGCGCCATACAGAAGGACTGGGATGATGAGGGTCTTTTATAGAGTCTCCTTGGTGTTTCTCGACAAGGCCTTACTAATCAATTGCCTTTTTAGGCCAAAGTAACAGCGGTTGGCAACTGTAATTCTTCGCTTGATTTCTGATGTGATGACATTTTCAGAGTTAATAGCGGAGCCGAGGTACACAAAGTCCCGAACTATATGTTATACTATACTATGTTATAGCTGTCTATCGTGACATCGTCGATGTTGTGTGTCCCTTCTTGTTGACAGCATATACATACTTTGTTTTGCCCTCATTCACCACTAAACCCATTTTTGCCGCTTCTGTGCTAATACTTGCAAACGCACCAGTGACAGCTCGCTGTGTTCTGCCAATGATGTCGATGTCGTCAGCGTATGCAAGTAGTTGCACAGACTTTTGAAAAATTGTGCCCCTGGTATTGGCTTGCGAGTTTCGCACAATTTTCTCAAGAATGATGTTGAAAAAGTCACATGACAGCGCATCACCTTGTCTAAATCCTTTTTCGACATTGTAATAATATGTAGACCGAACCGACTTCTTTGATGTTTCAAACAAGACTCCCCGAATTCTCCAAGGTCTCGGTGAGATTGTTTCCGACCTTTACGGAGCAGCGAGCGTTCTCCATCGTCATTCTTCACAGTCTGACAAATTTGGAAGGGATGCCAAAACTAGATATACCGCACCTATAGTGTCCAATCAGTTTGTTGACAAATGGCGTTCACACAATACGGCAGACAGGATCTTGTAAGCGATGTTAAGTAGACTGATGCCTATAGTTGGCGCTTTTGAGAGGATCTCCTTTCTTATGGATCGGGCAAACAATGCTGATGCTCCATTCATTAGGCATACTTTTCTCTGTCCTAATTTTAGAAACGAGTTGGTGTATACCAAGTCTTCTCCCGCTGCCTTAAAAAGCTCGGCCGATAAACCATCCGGTCATGGAGCTTTATTGGACTTCAGCTTGGATATTGCTATCCTTACCTCATTTTGGTCAGGTGGACGGAAGTCTTGGCTTTCATCGCCCAAGTTGAATGGTTCATTCTGCCTGACAGCGGAATTTGTGTCGTCTTCGCCGTTTTACAGTCTGCAGAAATGGGTTTTCCATGTCCTCTGCACCGACTGTGACTCCACTACAAGGTTTCCTCTTTCGTCTCTACAGGTCTCTGCTCGGGTCTTGTTCCCGTGGGCCGTGATACGTCTTTTTACCTTTTGGTAAAACTTTCGAACATTGCTCCTCTCTATTTACTATACCCTCTACTTGCTTCAATTATCGCCTCTTTGACGGCGAAGCTTAGAAGATTTTCATGTAGCTTGATGACATTCTATTTATGTAGATCGCTTCAGCGTTGTACGCTGTTAGTGGCATTGATGGTCCGGTAGGTAATGGTGCAGGGCTATGGCTACTAAGTTGACCGATGTACAGTTGTACTAAAAGTATTTGTACTTCCGTTGTTGCTAAAAAAGTATCTTTACAAGACGAAGTGTCGCTTGTAGAGCAGTCTCTCTACGATTTTTATACGAACTGGTCCATTCCAATATTCATGCGTTTAAATCAACTGTGCATATGACAGGACACTTACCGGTAGCTTCGATAGTAGCGTTACGTAAAATATAGCAGCTGTTTATATAAATACTGCTTACTTTGGCATTTTAGTCTGGTTTTCCAGTCCTTCAATTTATGACTGTTTTCTCCGCACTTAAGACATTCTTGAGTACAGTCTTATTCTCATATTCGACTGTAAACCCAATCGATCCGCACTTTTCCTATTTTTAGCAGCCTGTTCCGATTTCTTCCTGTTTCCTTATGATGACTGTTTGCGTTCTAACTAGGCTTCATCGCTGCGACTTTGAAATGAAAGTTCCTTTGATCTATTGAAGGGAAAAATACTAGCATATCCTCCTTCGAAGACTTTTCGAGCCAGCGCAATGGTGTGTATCACTTCAATGTGTTGCAGCCAACTCAGACTTATGAATCAGACTTTTTTTATCCAGATTGATGTCGCGTCATTGTTAAATCTACTCCTCCAAAGGCGGTCGATGCGACGAAGAATTTGACGTTCAAAATGACTAAGCTAATTTTCATCCCCTTTCACGGGCGTTCATACCTGGTCCATGTGTTTGAAATACACCATAGCCTGAGAGAGTAGAGTCTTGTGGATGATGAGTATTTTATGGACTTACCAAGGTCCCCACTAGTCGCAGCCCTTCAGTTCTTTGACAAATGGTTTCGGGTTACCCAACTTTACAGCACACAGGAGCTTTTACGCGACGTTAAGAGCTAAGGAAACTGATACATATGTAATCGTTTTAGAGGTTATCCTTCTTGTGCATCAAGAAAACAACACTGAGGTTCCCTTCATGGGTTATACAAAATGATGCTCTATATGCATGCATTAACAAACAATTTCCAACAGAATCCCTACAAAAATAATAACATCGAACTTACAAACATCAGAAAAACCGAAAACACAACCCGAAAGCAACTTTCTGAAATATATGCAGACGCACCCTTCCCAATATTTTACGGCAGCATCAAAGCACATCCTTCTGTAGAGCCAAGTCAAAGAAGCCATAAAAACGTTGGTATAACTTATACCGCTACTAATTGCAAAAGCTCATTTCATATCTAAGTAACTTACCTACCTACTATCGGCCCGTCATAATACATATGTGTCGGCAATTGTTCGCATCGTAAGGACTATACCCTTCATCATAATATTGGCAAGTAAACCTCGCCAAGTTTACATCATTACGTCATTGTACTAAGGACCTATCACACACAAACACACCCAATCTCCTGGAAGTTTCCATCGAAAGTGCCGAGTGCCCAAATTTATAGCTATTTGCTGTCGATATCCCATGTAAACCACACACAAACGTATAGGTAGGTGTACACTGTACATATTTTCGTATAATATTCAGTCATCTGTGTTGGCAAATAAACAGGATATTCTGCTGACGCTATTTCCTTACAAACATTGCAAGCACGGACTACTACCCTATAGCTATAGTTACTGTGCATCTGCACCTGGTCGCACACACTTCGTCAAGAAGGTAACTGCTCTGCTATAACTCCTGCTCCTGCAGCTATGCACATTGTTACTTCCCAACCAAGGGTAATGTTAGTTTCCCGATGAAAACCAACGGAATTGCCATGGAAACATTTTATTCCTTCGCTTGGAATTCAACATGCATGCGATGCTGAGATTCAAAGAAGTTCTGCATCTTCATAGTCACCGTTGCCATATATACGATTGCGAATGTGCGGCCATGGAACCGTTGTTATAGAGTTTCCCTGGATGTCGTGTCTTCACGTGTGATAGTCCCAGCAAAGCATCTTCTGATGTTTATGCCTCTTTGCACCTTCTAAATAATAGTTAATGTGATTTGGGAAGGAGGCAAAAACCGGATATTCCAGCATCCCGTATCCAGCATATTTTGCTTATGCTCAACGGAGAAGTGATGCGATAATCGAAGGCTGCTTACAATTCGATGGATGATCATTCGGTGAATGAAATAACCGTAGGATACTGAAATGCCATATGCAAGACTATCCAAGGATACCTCCTCGTAAGCATCAATGCAATGGCATGTACGGATGAGAAATTCAAGGCGCTGGCTGGGCTGCTCCCATGAATATTGTTGGGCTTGGGGGATATAATATTGTGTTTGCCGAACCACTGAAGCAAGTGCAAATTCTCTTAGTCTGGGTTATCTGCATTATGACGCTTAGATCGGATGCATCCCTTAATTGTACACTGAAGCTGAGATAAGATTTTCGAAATTAATTAAGATTCGGTTGAATTGGTTTTGGCTTTGGTCTTTGCTGTAAAGTGAGAGAGCTGATGGGATGAGCCTTTCTGGCGTTTGTCACCTCAGCTTAAGTAGACAGATGGATATAGGTATCTCTGGCGATTTGGGTTGCAAAATACCAAAAGTCAGCTTTTCACTGAAGTTCACACATAATAATCGATATGTTAAGTGGATGTGTTTGTTGGCCAGGCAGTCTATTAGGTAGTTCATGTGCAGGATGTTAATTTTGGTTTAAATTGGATTACTCATCGCTGCCTGGACTTGATTCAGTTTAATAACCCACTACATTTGCATTTCGTAGTAGGAGCGACGACACTTTGGTTAATAGTGGAGATGGGGAGCGAATTGGAAAATTCAAAGATGAGACTTAGAAAGTTGTTGTACGTAGAATGTGTCAGATATTTAAAAATGCTGCAATACTATTAGGACACTGGATAAAGGGTGATAGCCCGTGAGAAACTCAATAGTTTAGTCTTTCGTTATTCCTCCTAAAAACTTTAGAACGAATGATTGAAATCCATCTACGCAAAAGCTTTGACACGAAACTTCTGCTAACTGCTCAACTAAAGGTAAATCCGTGGATACAGCTTGCATTCCTTGACATGGAAGGAGCTTTTAACAACGTTGACTCATCTGTAATCACTAACGTGGAACGTGGACACCTCACTCAACGAGCTGATTAATTTGATGCTCAACAGCCGGACTATCAACTCTAGTCTAGGTGGGGCATCTGCCAGAAGATCTATCAGAACAGGAACTTCATAAGGCGGCGTTCTAACTCCCCTTCTCTTAGTGCTCAATCAACTGCTGACATGCCTGGAAGTGGGGGGCTGCAAGGCGATTGCATATGCGGATGAAGTTGCTGTTGCCGTGTCAGGAAAGTATCCAAATACCTTAAAGGAACTCCTAAAATACGCTCTCAACAAGCTAGTAAAATGAGCGAACCGATGTGGGCTGGGCGACTGGGCGTTAAGCCTCACAAGACTGAACTTTTTTCTTCTCTTCTTCTTCGATTCCCATTTGCCGTTAAGCGTCGGGGTAGCCTCGGGATATCCATCTTCTCCAATTAAGTCGGTCTCTCTCTTCTCATCTCCGCCAGGGTTCTGCCCCTCATCATTCCCACATCCTGTATGCGATTTTCCCAGGTTTTTCGGAGTTTTCCTCTCGGTGCATTGCCCTCCGTTGTCATTCTCAGTACCTGTTTGGCTTTTCTTGACTCGTCCATCCGATGAAGATGTCCGAATCATTTTAGCTGTCTCTCCTCGATTTCTTATATAATCGACTTCTTCTGCCCTACTTCTGTGCGTATTCTTTCATTTGTGACCATATCTAGCCTGGTTTTCCCGCGACCCTTCGTACGTACTGCTAGAGTTGGGCTAATCACCTACTCCATTGCTATATAATCGATTCAAAGCCAACAAACGAGCGAACTTTTTTTCTTCTCCAGGGAATATAAAATTCCGCACATTGATTGACTCTACATCTATATAAATGGCATAAGCTGGACATTCTCCAATGAATACTTGGGTATTATTCTAGACATAAACCTTAGCTAGAAGTCTAACATACAAGAAAGAGTTAAAGTCTAACATACAACGGCACTTTCTTTCTTGCAAAAAAGCTATAGGAAATAAATGGGGCCACAGCCTCGTACCCTCTGACTATACGTCTCGGTTAAAAGGTCGATACTTACATACGGTGTGGTTAGATGGTGGCCTTAGATAAAGCGATAAATCGCGATAAACTAGGCAAAGTGCAAAGAACAATATGCTTGTGTATCAGCGGAACTCTTCGCACCACACCTTCCGCTGCACTTGACATCCTGTTTCATCTGAGGCCCATTGACAGCAAACAAACAGCAGCATCTGCACCCGTTCGTCTTAAAGCAACTTCACAGTGACCCAGAAAAACAACTAAATTCAAGATCAAGACTCTCCCAAGAAACATTCGACTATACCCTACCAATACTATAGTTTGATAGAAACTTCCAAGTCTCCATCCCTACCAGGTCATTCTGGGAGGAGGGGGCATTCTTGGATGATGAAGCGATCCAATTTTTCACATATGGATCGAAAAACGGCACGTCTCTCAGGGAGATGGCGGAGCATAGACACATTCCAGGAAACTATAATGTGCCCATAGGGTGGGTGAGAATATTGTTGAGGAGTAAAGGGGTCGCGGGGAGTAAGAGGGTCTCACGAACCGTCAGACGTATGAACTTGAAAGTTTGTATGTTGATAGTGATAAGTCAAGATTATTACATGCCTCATTCATCGTTTTTCAAAATTCGTTTTATAAGGGCTGACAAAAGGAAAGCTGGCGGGCGGAGCCGCGGGTGTAACCTAGTCCTCAACATGGGCAACGAGTGGTCAGAGATGCAATACCTAAAAAAATTGTACGAGATGTTTTAGAGCGTTAGTTCCTAATTGATTTGGGCGTTGTTGCCTAACAAGCCAATCAAGCCCAAAATCGTGAAAGTCGAAAGTCGACTCGATTCTCGAGTTATGCGAGGATGCACGGACGGCAGTCTTTTTTATAGAGTAGCTATATACAAACCCAACTTACAATTACAATTGCACCCTTGAACAGACTCGAGTTACTTTACAGAGTGGAAAATATTTGATTCTGCACTTTGCAGATCCTGTCTGTAAAATTTGGAAATTTTAGATTGGCTTCTTGTTTTAGTTTCTCTCAAATACCGCGCAGAGAATCAGAGATTTTACATAACATTTATACAAGTAGAAGGGTTATTTTTTTTAATTTACAAGTTTTAAGGTCGGCCTCTTAATACGAGTATCTAGATACCTACATGTCCTACATACTGCTCTCCTGAACTCGAACTATTAAAAGTTAGCATTGTCGTTTTAACTTACACCGGCTTACCCATAGTAGCATCAGATTGTATTCAATTCGATACGAAATCGGGTGAACAATGTTGCTTAAAATCGGTACCTTATTCAAATTTGTATATCATCCTGAAAACGGCTGTTAAAGCAGCCAACGAACAATCTTGAAAGTAGGCCGGCGAGAAATTAGACCGTGATCATGATCACAGATCTGCAAGCAAGATGTCCTGGCAGACCATCCGCCGTCTGAGAGGAAGGAAGTGGCACATTATTGAAGGAGTCAATAGTCAAATCCAAAGATGGTATACACTTCTTTCTAATGAGGAGGACATCTTGCGCAGATGGAGCGTGCCCTTTTTTGAATTTATTAATACAATCGAGGGCAGTGAGGATGACAGATCCATGGCCTTAAGCAGGGCGGAAAATAGTCCCACGGTAGAGGAAGTCACTTTTGCGATGAAATCGCCAAAAGCTGGCAAATCTGTCGGAGTGGATGAAATTCGGCCAGAATTGGTGAAAAGGGAGTTAAATGGCTCTCTAGTGTCATTAAAGTGACCTTGGAATGCGGCGAAACTTCCAGCGGTTGGCAGAAAGGGGTGATTGTGCCCCTTTTCAAGAAGGGGGACAAAAGGGATTGCTCCAATTACATTGCCAAGGTCCTGGAATTGCGTTGCAGAGCTTTGGTCGAGTAACGATTATAGGAAATGAGCACAACCGACCAGTTATTCACTCTCAGAATGGTGGAAGGCTTGGGAGTATGCTACACCTGTTTACGTATGCTTCGTAGATTTTGAGAATGCATACGACCGAGTCCCTCGAGGTAAACTCTGGAGTATATTACAGGAGTATGAAATTGATGGTTGATGTTAGTGGTTAGTTAGTTGGTTAAAACTATTTTATGAATTTATGTGAAACTGAAATATTGGATACTTAAAGCAAATCTTTTAACACTGCTTAGTATTTAGCAGTCAATTTAACCTTACATCAACAAAATTCCCGAAGATATATTAATTCTGTCAGAAAATGAGTGGCTAAATGAGTGAATGTATAATATTTTCGTGTATAGAGTCAAGAGTGCCGATGTTAACATTGTAAGATGTTACTACACTTACATTTTAGATATCAAAAACCACCATCACTTCAGCTACTTTATAAATTTAACTGAAATATTTTCTCTTTGCAGGAGCATTTCTGGTGCCATATTTGCTCATGGTCGTCGTCATTGGATTGCCGATATTTTTCGCCGAATTATTCGTCGGACAGTTTTCTGGACTAGGACCGATTCAAGCCTATCATTATCTGGCGCCATTCTTTCAGGGTAATTATCTTTCAAGGCATCTACTCAAGCGGTAGCATGCGGGCAAGCATAATAATGACAGCATAAATTTATCTTCAATACAATGAATGTCCTTATGGGGGGTACTTATCGTTTCTGAAAAACACTGACCACTTGAACATACATAATTTACGCAGTTTTTTATATTCTGTATGAGCCTGACGCTCATCGTTATTGTTTTTTTATTTGCCTCCACAGGACTCGGCTTCTGCACACTGGTGGTCATAACATTCGTCACTATTTATTACATGGTGATAATCGCGTGGATAATTTTCTATCTTTTTGCTTCGTTTGCGCCCCGACTGTTGTGGGGATACTGCGACAATGAATTCAATACGGACAGTAAGTAACGTTAATTATTCGCTAATGACAGTATGGAGGCGAGACAATTGCCGCCTACATAAATATATTGAATATTCAATCGAATAAAACATGTGTGCGGTTCGGAACAGATTGCTATAGTAGCTTGGAGGATATGATTTGCAAGGAAAACAACCAGAATGATGAATTGGATCAGATTTTCTGGAAACGGACATGTACAAGTATTCAGGATATTTGCAAGTCAAATAATTTGATTGGAATTAATGCAACATATTGCTTTAATATAACCACACAAGCGGAAGTGCCTGTCAGGAAGATAATAAAGAGGGTCCTTGCTTCTGAAGAATATTACTAGTAAGTACATATATATTTCATCTGCCTATACCTACTTCTAAAGAGGAAGGATTTCTTCCAGCACGCGCGTAATAAAAGCTTGCAGGGTTTTCTCAGAAAATCCCCATATATAAACTCGAACCAGTTTCTGGTCGTATTGTGTTCATACTTATGTCACTTGCAGACCATTAATTATTTTTATTATTTCTTATTTCATTGAGTGATCACTCACATCATGCGTGTGTGGGTCTGAGTATGCCTTCAAGGCTGGACCATATTTGTATGCCTTGTCATTAATAAGCTAGTGTTATTGAGCGACCTGTCATAATGTGGCGTTCTTAGTTCTGGGCTCTTTTGTGTGCGAGTAATTTATTTTCTAATTAACTTTGCAGACACCATGAAGGGTTTAATCGATTATAGTATCTTTGGGTAGATGGGTTTCCTCCGAAAAATCATATTGATGTGGTATGGTTGCTGAGCTATAATAATATAGGCTTTGACTGATGAATTGGTAGCGAGCAT
This sequence comes from Cheilosia scutellata, assembly GCA_955612985.1. NCBI lineage: Eukaryota > Metazoa > Arthropoda > Insecta > Diptera > Syrphidae > Cheilosia > Cheilosia scutellata. Next base: position 41,255,199 of record OY015311.1, on the reverse strand, counting down.
GCAACACAACTCATCTGCGAAAAATGTGATTTTATGAAAGAATGGAATTTCATTCTCAGCAACGTATGCGTGGTCCTGAAAGGAGTTCATTTGAACTGAACCGAGTATGTACAGTAGGTACGTCGGTATGCTGCAAAAAGTGCTCAAGTCACAAAATTGTGTTTTTGAGTAATCAAGGATTACTTTTTATCACGTAAAAAAAAGAAGTAAAATATAAAAGATTTGTATGGTGATACAAAAATCTTGTATGTATTTAATAAGATAAAACGAACAAATTAGTTTAAATTCTATTTAATATATATTTTTTTATTTAAACAAAAAATGGGTTTCGGCTTTGAAACCTTTTTTGTATGAAAAAATAATTAATAGTGGACTTGGGCTTTTTTACGAAAACAATTCTTCTCTTTTTGAAATATTTAAGAACTATTTTCCGAACTTGAATCATCATATATTTCAGGTTCTGGGGCTTTGTTTCTGGTGTTCTTGTTTGTTTTCAGACTGAACTTATATTCCTTTGCGATTTCTAGTTTTTTCTGCTTCAAATCGATAGGCCGCCCTTTTCTGAAGATACGTATTTCTTTATATTCTTCGTATCGTATTTCATCACCCCAGGTTTAATCGTTTGGTACCTAAAAGCTTTAACTTTTAGCCAGTTCACTTTATGCCCGTTTTCATCAACAGTTTTGTTTTTTATAACATCCGATAGATTGGATAAGTCCAAGAAATCATTATATCGCAATTGGATGATACCATCATTAGGCTTTCCTTTGCTCTTAAGTCGAACGGGCGAGTCGAAAGATCGTTAACCAGTCTTGAATTGTACAGACTGGGACATTTTTCTTTTGTTTTTGGATTGCACTGTGCATGCTGTCGACCTCCATGTAATTGTGTCCTCTTTCTAAACATTTTTGCTCTATAATATCCAGTTTTAGAATTTGAACAAGTTGGAGAAACAAGATGGAAATGATTTTGTTCCGATTTTGACCGCTACAAGTATCAGAAAAAAAAGATACTTCTTTTATTTCTGGGGGTAGCTGGTACAAATATCTGTACAAACAGGTATGGATTTCATTGCTTCCTTTTTTGCCGTCTATTTCTGTCCAAAAATAGCAGAAAGCATCATTTGGCGGAGCAGCGTTGTATACTGTCAAATTATATGCACACAATTTATGGCTATAGTACATTTTGGGCTTACATCACTTGATGGAATTTGCAAGTCAAAAGTGCATGACATGAAATTAGATTCGCTACAAGACCTTTCCTTGCGAATGATTTAGCAGCAGCACATTCATCTTTTCTTCTTAAGTGCGCAATGAAATCTTCACCGTTTGTTCCTTTTCCCTTCTCACAAACTTGGCATTGATCTTTTTTAGGATGAAAGAAAGATAAATTGTAACACACACCAAAAGATTTTCTTTAAATAGTCGAAGAAGGTAATTTTTCTGATGAGCTGCACTTAGATATATGTTGAACGACGACTAGAGATTATATCCCCCTGAATTACAATGAAGATCACCGCACCGAGAAGAAATATTCTTTTACCCTGAAGTCAAATAACGATCACCGACGTCCAGTTAATCCCTTTCCATCATCGTATGTGCAATGTACATACCAACCGTAGCTTGCGGCTATCCGAAGTTGTTTTTTTTTTTGACGCTAAAGCCATGTAAATGTTAATGCAGTTAATTTTTTTCATAATTTTTGGCGATTGGCGGAAGAGAATGAGTCGCAGTCGTCACTTTCCACTTTAAACATTATTCTTAAATAAAACTTGAATTTGTATATTTTTACATCACATCGTTTTATTATCCAACATATATTTTTCTGGAAATAGACCATACATCTTCGGCAGTAGTGGGATTCGACAGTGAGAAAGCTTTCTATCATTGAATACTTTCTATGTTATCCTTGATTAATTTTATATTCTTTTCGGATCTTTTATTTGCAGCTTTTGATCTACCCCTCTCGTCTTTCTTGTAAAAAATTCCATTTGGTCCTTTATATTTGGAAGCTGTTTTAACAGATGAAATACCGACAGTTCTGCAAAAAAAAAGTCGCGACAAACCCTTATTTTCATTTTCTCTTTGAAAAAAGTATAATCTGGCAGTATTACGAATAATTTTTCTCGTTGAAGATCTTACTCGAGGTCTTTGTATATTGGAGTCGACAACAGCCTTCAATGCCGTTGGTATGCCAGTTTCCAAAACTCTTTACACATTTTTACCCTTTGCTGTTCGGAAACTCTGCTCTGACATTTAAAATGTTCGCCATACTCAACTGGCATCGAAACAAGTAAAAGTGTTATCATCGGCCTGGCCGATGCTTTGATACCCTCCACTGCATAAAAGTCATGCAAAATGTTCGCCATGCCATACTGGTTTGGTATAGGAGGTACCAGAACTACTTGACCGACATAGACAATTTTCAATACCAACCTGACGACGGTAAAAAGAAGTCCTCCCACAAAATTTCATTCGCCTATATCGATTCGTTTGGACGCTATCGTGATTTCAACAGACAGAGAGACACATGGGTCTAATAGTGGTTTTGTATGGGAGGTACCAGAACTACTTGACCGACATAACCCATTTTCAATACCAACCTGACGACGGTAAAAAGAAGTCCTCTCACAAAATTTCATTCGCCTAGATCGATTCGTTTGGACGCTATCGTGATTTCAACAGACAGAGAGACACATGGGTCTAATAGTGGTTTTGTATGGGAGGTACCAGAACTACTTGACCGACATAACCCATTTTCAATACCAACCTGACGACGGTAAAAAGAAGTCCTCTCACAAAATTTCATTCGCCTAGATCGATTCGTTTGGACGCTATCGTGATTTCAACAGACAGAGAGACACATGGGTCTAATAGTGGTTTTGTATGGGAGGTACCAGAACTACTTGACCGACATAACCCATTTTCAATACCAACCTAACGACGGTAAAAAGAAGTCCTCTAACAAAATTTCATTCGCCTAGGTCGGTTTGTTTGGACGCTATCGTGTTTTCAACAGACGGACAGACGGACAGACGGACACACGGACAGACGGACAGACAGACGGACATGGCTAAATCGATTCAGAATGTGATCCTGATTCAGAATATATATACTTTATGGGGTCTCCGGTGACTCCTTCTTGGCGTTACAAATGTAATGGCAAAGTGAATATACCTTCCTGTGGAGGGTATAAAAATCGTTTGTGGTAAAGGTAGGTATAATACTTGCCTAGTGCGGCTTGCACTCCTGCAGAAATCTTTGTAGGGTATACCCAACCTTCGGACATTCATTCCTACAGATTGCGCAGTGTCCGTTTATGTCATTTCTTTGTGCGGCCATGTTGCCTGCCTTGTGCTTCAAAATTGAACCTTTTATGGTCTAAGTTAGGTCATATTAGCTTAGAGTTGTTGTTGTTGCAGTGATTCAGGAGAGCCCATCTATGGTCTGCCTTTCTGAGTTCATCGGAGTGGGTATGCTGTTTTAATACAAACAACGCACGTTGCTGCAATGTTGGTACGTTTATATACTATTTACACCGGTTGTATTTGTATATCATCTAGTCAATTCGTCAGCTTCGCAATTCCCTGGGATATCGCAATGACCTGTAACCCCACCAAATGGTGACGTTAAAACTGTTTGGCATTCTATTTAAGGTGCGTGTATGAATATTTCAATGCCTTCGATTCTATTGTGCTGTATATACCTAAGGAGATTTAAAAGTTGCCTGACAGTCGATTGTAGCAATACGGTATTTAGCGCCAACTTTAGTCAGGAGCTTGTCGAATGGCGGGGTCTTCGACCCAAAAAACGCTGCAATAACTCGAGAGGGCGAAAGAGTGCTGGATAGCTATATATTTCTAGAAGACACACATTGAATATTGACAACACAGCGACCCGGTTTTCTTTAAACATTTTTTTTTAAGATATTATATCTATTTTTTATCAACTTTTTGTCAAAGTTAAATATGTATGGGGTGCCAACCCCTTTGTTTGTGGTTACTGTAGAATTTGGAGGTATTTGCAAAGTCAGGGATTATGTATATCTACACAGTAGGGGATAATTTTACATAAACAAAAAAAAACAAATGCCATCTCCAAAATTGTACACAGTATAACTTAGAATAAACCATTTTATGAAAAAAAATCCCAAAAACCGCCCAAAAAATTCATCAATAAACTCCTCTAAAATGCCCAAAAAACGTGACAAAAAAAAAACCCAAAAAAAAGGCCAATAATTGCCTTAAAACGCATTAATAAATGCCAAAAAAACTGCTCAAAAACAGAATCAATAAAAGCCAAAAAAACGCGTCAAAGAACGCATAAAAAACAACTCAAGAAACGCGCAATAAGCAGCGCCTCAAAAACGCTACAAAAAACGAACTTTTAAAAAAGATGTCAGACTGATCGGCATTAGGTACGAACAACACCATTACCTCAGACCAGGCACTCGGTATCGTACCCATCGTCAGGTAGCCCTTCAGAATAGAGGACAGATTCAATTTTACAATGATGAACGCCATCGGCAGTTTTGCAGGAGAAAGTCCGGCCTATTCTTGGGGGTGTCAACGGTTTCTCTCAACCGCCCATTTAAGTGCCTAGTCGGTGATTAGGTCGGGGAGAGGTCAGTGGTTCAGTGACATCTGTGGAAGACAGAGCTAATAGCACAAACCAAATAGAACTAGACCGCCGACTTCCGTGCACCTACCCGATTCTCCCCGAAATTAATTTCCCTGCCTGTGCTGTGAATACGTGTGAAATGCCAAAATCAATGGCGGCAATGATTTTCCATGCTATACCATGGGCCTAGAATTTTTTAAGTACGCGTTAATGGCGCTCCTTTGATTTTGTACAGCACCAATGCATGAAAAATCCGGGGCCCGCAGGCTACTTGTATGAAAAGTCCGTTATGTGGGAGGAGTCGACGGTCTATTCTATGTGGTTTCTGGCTAATAGATCAAACCTCTTTGGATTCAGCCCATGATCTATTTGGATGCATTGAAACGCACGCCTACAGCGTTCCCTCCCGTGCTACAATTGTAGTATTTTGCTCATTTTGAGTACATTTTTACGAACTGAGTACGATACTACTTTGAAGCCGTAGCGTACTATGTACTATTTCATAACATAAACATAATTAATTTTTTTGAATGTATGTACATACATATTTTTGTTTCTTAAACCCGACGCTTCAAGGGTACTTAATTACTTATTCACTTTTGCCATACAATTTTAGTATGAACTGTCAATTTCCCAAGAAATTTGTAGGAGAACAAAAATTGACTTTATGGTGAGGGATTTGTTTTCTTTAAAAATTGCTGAAATGTGCATAATACGAATAATAGGAACAAATAAGAACAGTGCAAATTTAAAATATAGTGACAGCTATTTTTTACTCGTAGCTGTCAATTTAAAATTTAAATCAAATTGTGAGAACCGAACCAATTTAATATTAATTAAAAACTCAAACCGTATGTAAGCAAAGAAGCTGATAAAAGGTATATTATATCAAGGACTGTGTAGACAATGTTAATTTTCGGGTGTCTGCAGGATTTTGGTGCAGTTTAAACTATTACCATAAGCTGCGAAATTCTAATATTAGACATATTTTTTTTTAAGAACATGTGAAACTTATTCAATCATCACAATAAGCCCACTTGTGGCCGCAGTGATCTGGGATCTAATATACCACCTCCCCCCTACAACTTATTCAATAGAATGTTATCTATTTACACTCCGTGCCACTTGATTAGGATCAGACAGTTTTTTGTTTTAATTTTACGATATTTTTCAAACCCTTTGCTAATCTGGGAAAAACCAATTGCAGAAGGAATGAGGGATATATTATGTTTATATTGTAAAAAGAAAAATGGGATTAAGTTCATAAATGTAACTTTTATGACACTTTTCCCAAAAGAGTCATAAAATTGACCTGTTTTTTTCGTGCCACTTGATTAGGAACAGTAGTTAAATCTACCTGTTACCATGTTTTAAATCAAATAAAAGGGTACTTTGAGTATTAGAGAGCTTAGTTTAAGTAATAATTTCATACAATCCACAACTATGGGTAAAGGAAAGACATTAACCAAGGAGGAAATAGGCCAAATTCGAGCTTACCGGGCACAAGGACAATCCATCCGTTTCATAGCCAGCAAGATTGGAAGAGGCGCCACTGTTGTTAACAGCTTTATTAAGGACCCTGAGAACTATGGAAAAAAACGCAAAGGAAGAGTCAGCAAAGCAATAACCTGTCAGGAAAGGCGGGCGATACTGAGATCTGCTTCAAGTTCAAGGCTCTCAAGGCTATAATTAAGGCAGAAACTGGAGTTACAGCCAGCAGATCGACTGTTCATCGCGTGATACAGAAGGCCAGCCATATTGGCCATGAAAAAATTAAGAGGAAACCACAATTGAATGCGGCACGTAAGATCCACCGCCTTGAGTTTGCAACAAGTGTGACAGGTAGAATCGAGAGTCATGCGACAGCTGTTTGGGAGCTGTTAATCGAATTTTCTAGGAATCAATTTTAAGAAAAAATTATATACATAGTCACATTAATTGGAATTATAGCTTTTGAACAACGACCCTAATACATAATCAGTCCATTTGATCAAATTTGTCTGTCAATATCAGCATGTTTGCGGAGACTGATAGAAATGGTAACTTTTACCACTTTTATACAAATACTTACTGGAAAGTACTACCTTGGGGCCCATTTGAGTACTATTTTCCACTGCGATGAGAACTCTGCCCAACCAAAAGGGAGGGAACGCTGGCACGCCATGCCACGGAAAGCGTTTTTGAAATAATTTTTTGTACCCTAGCAGTTTGAAAGGTATTCTCAGTGCTCTAACAGAGATGCATTAAGATCTACGCTGTGCTTTCTTTATATACGACTGTCTTAAGCTGGATCATGCTCTCTTTATAGAACCCCCAGTCGCCAGGTAGCCTCGTTGTTTTGGCTAATTTGGTGTTAAAAGTGATTTTGCAATGCAGGTCATTAACCTCCAGACTGGTAGACGCTCTTGCCTAATCTAACCTAATGTCAGAATTACTTCACAGTTCATTTCATGGTTTGGGTTCCACCGTATAAGAAGTCGCTGCGATCATGTCTAATTAAATAACGTCACGTCTATTTGCTTGAAACAATAGTCACTATAAACTTCCCACCCTCTAGCATTGGGGGTGACTCCAAAGTGAGGAGACGAACATGGACCTACTTGCTCGACGTTGATGGCCTTAGCCTTAAAGACTGCACTCCTCATCGGGAGATCTACGCAGTTCGGGATGGATACTGCCGTAACGAAGGACTGACATTCAGTCTGATTCGATGTACCAGCCCGATCCTTCAAATCGTGATCCATAGATCAGGGAAGACAAAAAAAAACAAGATCTTCTATAATATTATGAGCAATCTCGAAAGAAAATGAATAGGACCTATTACAATAAAAAAAAATACCCTATCGCAAGTGCTGATATACCATTATACTTCAACAAATGAGGTAATCAATTGCAAGTCTTTAAAGTAACATCTAAACATGCCTCTACCATCCCTCCGGAGAGTGATTCCTTTTGATGTGGCCTCAAGCTATATACATATAAAGGATGTACCATATTTATAAAAATGAATCTCCACCTGGTTCCGGTTTTGTGTTTGCTCATTCCCCCCAAGTGTGTCGTGCATATGAACGAACATAATCGTTTATCATTCGTTTCACTGTTCCACCATCAAATGACTTTCAATTTATTTGGACCGTTTTTTTTTTCTAAAGAAACGAAAAAAATCTCCAAATCTCTAAGCCATCAGCATTAATATAAAGTACGATGTTCCATTTCTGAAGATGCACTGTAGGAGTACGCACGCACTTTTCTTTGGCAAATTTATCTCGCCTGAGTATTCTCTGGTAAATCGTAAAGGAATCGAAAAGAGGAACCTTCACGTATAAGAGTGCCTACCGCCGACCGTATATATATGAGAAGACTCCCGTGAGGAAATAGCTCAACTGTGTTAATGCTACTATCCACTTTCATTTAAGCATCGTCTTCTTATTTTTTTTTATTTTGTTTTTTTTTTATTTTCTTGCCTCGAGGAATCCGTCGTAAAGGCATAAAGGGAATATTCACGCACGTGAGCTAGCAACTCTAATTTCAGTCATAATTTCAAATTACTTCCTTCACACTGCGTATGTGTGGTGGCGCATCAATGAGGCTTTATACCAGCCTCCCAGTGGGCCTATTTCTTTCGTGTGCCAGAAATTTATTGATGGATCGCGGTGCCTGGTCGAGCTTCTCTGCGGGGGCTGTGTATTAAGGGCGTCTCAGTTTCGCATGAGCAAATTAAAAGGACGTCGATGTCTGGTGGAGCGGCTGTGACATAAAAATCATTAAACAAATTTGTTGGTGCATGAATAATTCAGGTGATTTAGAAAAGAAACCACGCAGGGACTGGAGCTTTATTTCTCGTTTTCTTCTTTTAAATAATAATGCCGCTTGAGCTCCACATCTTAGTATGTCATGTAATGTGGCAACTGGGACCTTGACTTGCTGTTTTTAGGGGAGGAGAACTTTCCGGTCGATTGCCTCTATAATGAGCAATGGTGATGTTGTAGATAGGTACCTACTGTTCAAATAATAAATCAGTTGAATCTACTTAGTATGTGAATGTTCAATGAATTAGTTATGTTAGAGAACTGGATTAACCGGCTGAAGGCAGTTAATAACGCTTTGGCTTTTCACTACCAATCTCTGCACTCAATATAAAAAAAAATATACCTTGGCGACCTTTCTTGATATAGAAGGGGCCTTTAACAATATACATACTGAAGTGATTCTAGAGTCCTAAACGGAATTAGGGATAGAAAACCATCTCAGCATTTGGATTGTTTCTATGCTTAACACCAGGATCATTCAGACAACACTAGGAAATAGCAACATAACCAAGTACGGCACCAGAGGGACACCCCAAGGAGGTGTTATTTCACCACTGTTATGGCTCATAGAACAAAATCCTCAATAGTTTAGATAGAGAAAGAATCAAGATAGTCGGATATGCGGACGATGTGGTGATGCTGGTGTCAGGAAAGTTTCTCTCCGTAACTAGCGAAATTATGAAGAATGCTCTGTCGAAGGTTAGCACCTGGGCCACATTGTGTGGTCTCGGTGTAAGCCCGAGCAAAACCGAAATGATGCTTTTCACCACTATGACCAAAATACCCGACTTTACACTTCCTCGCCTAAACGGCCAACCGCCCTGATTATCTTCCAGTACTAGGTATCTGGGAGTGATCTTGGATCCGTCAAGCTCAACTGGAAACTGAACATCGAACAGCAGGTAAAGAAAGCGTGCATTGGTAATAGATGGGGCCTGCAAGCAAAACTTACCTTTGGATGTACACAGCCCTAGTACGACCAATCCTCACTTACGGGTCAGTAGTTTGGTGGCCGACTCTCGGCCTACAAAATAACCAAGCTCAACAGAGAACGGCATGCATAGGCGCCACAGGTGTCCTGCGGTCAACGCCGTCAGAGTCCTTCTGCATTTTTTACCCTTAGACCTTCATATCACAAACATCACAATACAAAGCGCGATCAGACTCATAGAGTCGGGGTGCTGGTATGCGTATGCGAGACCCTACGGTCATAGCAATATTCTGTTTTCTTTATCAGGAGAGCTAGTACTACCCTCAATGGATTACATTACCCCCATAGAATACTTTTTAAAAAAACACTTTAAAGTAGAATTCGCTTCAAGATTAGATTGGCAGGAAGGACTGGTGAACAGGGAATCGAACTTAACAATCTACACGGATGGTTCAAAAATGGACTGTGAAGTAGGTGCGGGGAGTCTCTGAGCATCCCAAAATCCTTCAGGCTCCCGGACACAGCTAGTGTGTTTCAGGCGGAAAGAGCTACTTGCTATCCGTGAAACCTGTTGATCAGGCTACTCAAACTATACATGGACATAGTTCCGAGGCAAAAGATAGACATATTCATTGGCAGTCAAGCTGCGATCAAAGCTATCGCCTCAGTCAATATAACCTCAAAACCCTGATCTGGATTCCAGGCCATAGCAAAGTTTATGGAAACCAACAGGCTGACGATTTGGCCAGGCGAGGTTCAAGCCTCCACTGCTTACGGTTCACATTTCAATGGGAGCAGTCAAAGCAAACATTTCGCAGAAAGCCAATATTAGATAGAGGAGCCTAACAAATTGCATCATATCCAGAAGGATGTGGCCAAATTATAGCATGGAGAAAACAACCCACCTACTGAGTAAAACACGTAAAGACATAGCCAGAATAACAGCGATTAGGCGACCATCCAGACAGATTAGGCATCCGGGCATCACACATAATACACACTGTCGCAGTTGTAACGACGCAACCGAAAAAGAAACCCTCATTCACTACCTATATGCGCTTGTCAGGCACTAGCTAGGACTAGACAGCGAGCTCTGGGTAAACCCTTCTTCGCATCTCTCGAGGAAGTCTCGAAGAACTTATAACGTTTTTGAATTCCACAGGCTGGATCTAAACCAACCTTCCACATACTTACAAAACAAGGTCAAATGAGTATGTGGTAACAAAACGGCACTTAATAAAATTTAAGGAAACTTCTACTCATCATTGCCTTTGCATAGGTACTCGGACCGTAACCAAATATTTATACACTGCGGGTCGCTGAATAGGGACATCTACTTTAATATTGATTTTACTCAAAATCTCCAGAGTTTTAGTTCGGTTCGGAGAGTTAAACATAGCTTCCGCCTTGATTACGAACAAGTAATTCAAATGAATTGGGCGCAGTAGCGCAATGGTTCAGTGTGCTGGACTACTGTGCGATGGATTCCAGGTTCGATACCCGGAAAACACATAACTTACATCTTAAGGTTGTTTCTACTGCGCCACCTCTCGCGAACGTCTTACAAACATCCGAGAGTATGACTGTCCTATGAAAAAGCTTCTCAATTCAGCCGTTCGGACTCGGCAAAAAGTTGTAGGTCCCTTCCATATACGTCCCAAAAATAGAAACTCACACAAACGAATGGTTGCGAGAAGTTAGGCCTAGGGTAGGGTGTCTTTCGGAAGGTATTTTTTTAGTTCACCAAAATAAAATTGTAGAAATTAAACATACTGAATTGAATTACGTTTCATTCTGTATATCGAGCACTTTTTAGCAAAAATAATTCCTGGGTTGTCCCTATTTAAATGACCCGCAGTGTATTGCCATTTATTTATCTAAACGTCTTTACAATTTTAAAAGCCAAATATGAGTGAGTATCCAATAAATCCCCATTTTCCAATGCCTCTATCCGAAAACAACCCTTTCCGCACAGCAACGCTAGGATAGACTTGCTTTGCCTTACAATTCAAATCATCAGTCAAAGCGTAAGCATAGTGGAAGTGCCTCTGGTGGAGCCATTCAATCCATAATAATATAAAATCCATTAATTTCCTACTAAAAAAAAGCTAGCTAGCAATATTGATTGATTATGATTGCAGTGACATTAAATCTTTTTCATTCCATTTGATCCTGAAGAAAAATAATTGAGCAATATACACAACTATGCACTTAAAATTTATTACCGCCGCCCGACGGACTCGGCATCCGCATCCGTCTCGGACCATTGCTTTGGTGAGTCATATTCGTACCAAATTGGAAACGTAGCTATAGTAGGTACTAGCCCCTACTACTGAAAGGTCACAAATACAGCACACCCGCATAACCGGAGACGATAAACGATACAAACAAAGGATATACCCGTTCCAAGTGATCTGTATAGCTGGAGTGTCATATGAAGTACCACTAGGACATCCGATATACACCTCCAGAGGAAGCGAATTAATCGATGCCGAGATGTTAGACAAATCTACCTTATCACTACATAAATACAGAGTACTGAATGTCCTTTTGCATGCATGACCAACGATTCGTCGTTCCTCGCAGAGATTGATGGAATTCTAATTGAATCGGCGTAGGACCGGCCAATACACAGACGAACTGTGCCTTCGGTCATTATAATCATCAATTCGTGCCAGAGGTCCCTGATTTATTATTATTTCTCCGAAATGAAAGAAAACCTTCCGCGGCGCGGCACAGGCGATTTCAATTAAATCTCATCGAGACGTTAATTACCATTATTGCAACTGACGCAACACGTCTGATTAACAATGCCGAGTGCTCGCTTCGTTTAATTCCGCATTCGTATTTTTTAGGTGTCAATGTCCTTCCACATGGACGCATTTTTTGGATTTCTTCTCGTCGTCGTTTAATTTGGCCAATATTGTCATCAAGTCGGACTCATTTAATGGAATTCCATAGAAACATTGTTGGGCCTCTTCCAAATCGATTTTCATCGGAATCCTGCAACTTCCCACCCAGTTTTGTGTGTGTGCCTGTGCCTGTTTAATAGGTTATTTCATTCATGTTGAGCTCCACAGAATGCTTGAGGGAGCTGCTCGAATGCTCGATTTAATCAAAAGTAGTTTGTTGAACATCAGTTGACAAAAAAGGACAAACAAATCGAGGGCGAAAAAGGAACAAAAAAAAAATATATGTCGCTCTCATCCAGTCGTTGACGTCGTTAGTTTGTTTTAATGATGCCAATGTAATAGTTCGAAATATGGATGAAACTTTGTACTTGTATTTGTGGTTTTGACAGTTTTTCGATGAGTTGTCAAACAAGTTGGATGGTAAGCCTGCGGCGGCTGGGTGATGAGGAAACTATATTAATGAACAGGAGTGACAAATGTTTCCGTTTCTTCATGCAGAAGAAGTTTAGGTGTATTCGCTCTTGAAATTGTGTTTTGACCAAAAAAAAAAAAAGATTGTCACGACCACGTTTAAGCAGATGAAATTAGGAGGAATTAATTGAATCGAAGGTCAGAAGTTGGAGGGATACTTAGGTATGGGCAGTTGATCCACAGCCAATAGCGCCCAAAAGCAGAGTAGCGAAATGAGCGCGAACATTTAATTAAATGTGTTTGAAGTAGATATTAAGTATTCTAAGTCTACAGTCAGTGGCAAAATTATTTGCACAAAAGTAAAATTTGAACTTACTTCATGTAAATTTTTGCATCAATGGAAAGGTAATTTAATTTCCGTTTGAATGATCAAAACTTTCCTTAACCCATTGAAAATTTAGAACTTTTGTAAAAGTCTACTTTTTTACTTTTTTCCTCGGTCAAAAAAAAAAAAAAATATGTTTTGATGCAAACAATTCTAACAGAATTGAATGCAAACAAATTTATTCAAAAATCTCTTCGCTAATATTTTTTATGATTTTTTGAATGGGATGATCTCAGAAAAATTTTGTATGAAAAGGAGGAAAAAGTGGCTAAAATAGTCATTTTTAGAAATTTTCAAAAAATTCTGGAACCATTTTGTATATTCGAAAATCTGCAAGTTCCTCAGAGAAGTACACTCCTATAGATTTTTTTTCTAAAAAAGGATAGCACCGGAATGTAACACAGCAAGAATGGAAAAGTGATTTTCCCCTCTTCCTGTCATTTGGCGGTCTCCTTCTCCTTTTTTATACCCTCCACAGGAGGAGGAGACGGAGTCACCGGAGACCCCATAAAGACATAATGTACCTATATATATTCTGGAATCAAGATTAAATTCAGAATCGATTTAGCCATGTCCGTCTGTTTGTCTGGCTGAAAACACGATAGCGTCCAAACGAATCGACCTAGGCGAATGAAATTTTGTGAGAGGAGAGGATTTCTTTTTACCATCGTCAAGTTGAAAATATCGATCAAGTTGTTCTGGTACCTATCTCCCATACAAAACCAATATTAGACCAATGTAGGTATTGTGAACGTACCAATTCAAATGTCCAACATTTGGCTGACTTGTATGCAGCGGAGGTTATCAAAGAGTCGGCCAGGTCGATGATAATTGATAACACGTTCACTTGTTTTAAATGCATTTATGTACATTGTGTAAAGTGGACACCTTTCATAAGGCACCAATAGTTTGATGTTCGTCAGTAGTGCCGAATCATACCGCCTAAACAAATAGCCCTGTCCGGGACAGACTGATTATCTGATTATTTGTCCGAATGCCATAAGGTATTACTTACTTCCACGTTTTCTAAAACGGTTTCGCAACAGTTTGAGATGGTTTCATATAGGTATGCATTTAAAGAAATATTCTCTAAAACAGCCACGATCCGTCAAGAACTGAGTCAGATAGAAAAATGTTTCTTCATAAGTTCGTTTAATTTATGCATCGATCACTGGTATGAGACGATGTGTCCAGTTCATCTTATTCCCTTTAACGATTCGTTCCATTGTCGTTGCCTGGTTGCGATATAGCGATTTCTGTCGAACCTTCTTTTATCATCGTCTACCATTTCGGACAAGCTCAGTGCTTAACATTTTTCATTTCTTCGGCCAGTAAATTGATAGGTCATAGGTGTCATTAAAGATACGACGGTTATAACATCGTTCGAAACAGTTCTAGATATACACGTGACTCTGTAGTTGCGAGGATTTAATTCCGCGTTTCAACTGCGAACATGAATAGATATATTATACCAAAAGGTCCTGCAAGAAATAGTGTCTTATTCTGTTTCGGACCCTCGATGTTACTCATCGCCTTTAAAAGTGCACTAACAGTTTTCGATGACTTTTTAGTTGAAAAACAAGTTCAGGATCTCCCACTATAAACGTTATCATTTTCCAAGCTTACCTACTCTGGCTCCTTGTCCTTCGGCGACTAATCCATGGACAGGACATGTTTGTTTCGTATGGTTACAACTACCTCAGGGATGGCGATGGGCCCAATATGGTGCCTAGTCAAATGTGATGAACTCACGCGCTACTCAACGTAACCTAACCTAACCTGGTTACAACTGTCAAGATTATGACATCTTATTTCCTTGATCCTTTTATCAGTAGGATCGATTTTTTTAATCACCTCCAGACGTGCTGTCAGAAGCTATATGCTGGGACAGATTGTTTCGGTCTTCCCGAAAGTAAACTGTCACCGCGAGGTACCAGCTGCCTCCCCTCCACTTCCTAAAACAAGTGTAGTGTCCTGTGCTTAAAACATGATCACACAAGTCAATTACGTGCGTGCAAAGAGTAACATCTGTTGTCTCTCTCAGTCAATTCTTAGATGTGGTGCTGACCACATCTAGTTGCTGCCGATCACCGGTCATTACAAAAAGTATGTAAAAAATAGGATTGACTGTTTTAGTGTCACCCTTTGAGACTCTCAACGAGGCACTATTCACTTTGTCCACAGATTTTCTCAAACAAACTTATACACCCAGCATCAGGGCTCTGATAGTACAACCGACCGACCTACCATTTCCCATCACTAGTGTAGTACAGTAAATGACGCTTATCAGAAACTCCAAAATGCCACAATTTTTGCTTCTTATAAGCGTGTGTTTCTTATATCCTAAACAACACGGATATAAGAAAAAAACACGGATATAAGAAACAGAAGTTTCTTATAAAAAATGTTCTTCAGGAAAAAAAAAAACATTCATTTTTAAACTACAAAAAATAAATCCGCTTTGTAAAGTTATTGCAAAATAAATATGTACAAATACATACTGGAGTTACTCAAGCAGATTTTAGGTAGGTATGTATGAATAGAACACTTCCTTTACAGCTCATATCTCCAAAGCGGAATGATAAAATAATGGTATTTTTGAACGCTATTTTTGGGAAACTCTTTTTATTTCTCTGTGACAAATTGCAAGTTCTGGAAAAGAGCCGTTATATGTTTTTTCCACTTTATTTTAGCATTCGCTGAAATAAAAATAGGCAAAATTTTTGCGCCACTTGAATAAAACATGCATTTAGTTTGACCGTTATCTTTGGCACGTGGACTCATATTTTTCTTTGATCGATTTTTTTTTTTTAATTTCGACTATTGAATTAAAAAAAAAAACAAAATGGGTGGAGAAAAATCCTTAACCGAAGCGGAAAAAGGACAAATCAAAGTTTAAAGGACGCTCGCTTATTTATTGCCAAATTTAGCAAAGAAACTCGAGAGGAGCCGACACGTTATACCATATTTTTAAGTAATGAGTCTAATGCCCAAAACACACGTGCAGAATTCACTGCGCAGCAGGATTAGAATACACATGTTCTTATGTGGTGAAACAAATGTAAATTCTGCAGCCACCGCAGCACTGCAACATGTCTCTATTTCTAAATCCACTGCATAGCAACGCAGTGAATCAAATTAAGTAGATTTGGCAGCATCGAATTTTTAAATTCAGCTACTGATGCATACGAGGAAAAGTGAGACAGGAATTATTTGTCGTCTTTGTTTCACTCACATATTTTCCCCCTAATTGACAGCAACCGCTGCAAATTGAATTCTGCACATGTGTTTCATCTGCAGTACTGCATGCAGTGAAGCATTCAGAATTTCTGCACATGTGTTTTGGGCATAACTATGAAAAAAAAAAACATGAAAGGCTTCATACACAGTATGCTTACAAATGCGGAAAGGGACTTATATTAAAAAAAAGCGTCAAATTCCAACGACTCTTTTCCAAAAATCAGGGAAAAATGTGGTATCAAAGCAAGTCTCATAACTATTCGTTGTATTATTTCAAATGCGAAGTAGTCACCCTTTAACCCGGTTCGAAAAGCGCAACGCCCCCGTTTTTATCGCGCACATGTGACTTGGACTTCGTAGTGGCATTGTGTGGTCTTCTCAGACGAAAACAAATTAATTTGGAAGACCCGGATTGCGAGCTACTATTTCCATAACCTCCACAAAGAGACTAATCATTTGGATCGGCCTCATAACAAAATTGAAGGTGTTATGATGTTAGGGGCCGTTTTCGATTTCGCTAAATTATTTGGCCAATTTTGGAGCAGAAAGGTGGCTGAAAACACAATTGAACAATTTTTTTTAAATCTAAAATGCTACAATTACCTTACATTTAGGTAAAGTTTGTGCTAAAAAGAAGCAGAGTTCTCTAAAAAGTTTTTTCGTTTAAGTGTTCTATTAAGTGGCTCAAAATTACGGCCCCACATTTTTCCGGTTTTTAGCTAATAATTTTTTGTTAATACTTAAAGGTTCAGCTTTAAATCTTCCTTCTGGTCAAATCACAACAATTAAATGAACTTTAATTAAAAAAAAAATTAAGCCTCTAGCATGCTTGGTTTGGGACCAGTGGGCTATAGAAACCGACCTTAGTGGATGTGCTATTCAAGTGGCGCGGAGTGTATAAGTTTCGTTTTAATTAAAATATTATTTCGTGACATTTTTTTTTTCAATTTCACAAATGAACACAAACAAAATTGAACTGACATTTATGGTTTTTCTTTGAGAGTTCAGAAATGCATGTATTTCCTAAGGGCGTGTTTGTTCACATTTTAAGGAACATTTAAATTGGACCTTTTTTGTGCCATACAAAAGTTTCTTATACACATCATATTTCGGAGGAAAACTGAGAATCGGTGTTGTAAAAACAGTTCATTATATCAGTGTTTTTCTTATAAGCGTGTTTCTCATTTACTGTATTAGAAAGGTCCTACGTCTCTGGTCTTCCAAAACAGCCAAATGACCTTACCTAACCTAGCAAAAGGTCTTTTAAATCCAAAAGGCATGTATCCCTTATACCTTCAGGAACAAAGAACGATTTTGATCTAGGGTGCGAGAATCCTCAGTTTAACTATTTATCCAGCTTGATATAGGGATTCATTTCTATCCCTTCTCCTTTTTGAACTACATAGGAGTATTATGTACATTTCGAGGGTTTAAAGACTGAGATTCTGTTAGTCTCTTTATTTCTAAATTTTAATGCGCATAGCGATTTTTTTTAAATTTAAGGTTAAATGAAGCCCCAAGCTTCTAAGATTAACATTAAATAAATACCAACATTATTTGTTGGCAATAATGGCTTCAAGCATTTTATCAAAATCTGAGGTATTTTTGTGTAAATTGAGTTGAGATAATGGAACCTATTATACTGAGCTGCTAGTCATTATTCAATCTTGACCCAACAGTTGAATATAATTTCCGTCAAATAAAAAAATAAAAATAAATTTAAAATGGTACACTCTTACCAAATGCATCAGCCATCAGGGCACTCTAAGAGCACATCCAACTGCCACAAAACTCTATATGCATTACGGAGTCCTTACTCGCATGCAAAAATTATGCGGACTAAGGGTACTCATTAACTTTGGTTCCAACAGCCAAAAACAAAAATCACTGCGGGAATGGAAAAACTTTTTTTTTTTAATTATAAATTTGCTTAAATTTTCTGACGTTGTTTGTTTGTCCTATCCTACATACTAGTTCCTTTTGTGTTTTTTTTCTCGTTGCAGCCAAAATGTCCTCGGTGTTGGTGAATCATCGTGGACGAGTTGGGGTTACCCTAGATGGCAGTTAGTGTTGTGCCTTCTTTTGGGCTGGATAATTGCATTTTTCTGTCTCATTAAGGGCGTGAAAAGTGCCGGCAAAGTAATCTATTTCACTGCTCTATTCCCATATGTTATCTTGACGGCATTGTTGGTAAGTTTTGCATATTGTTATTATTAAAAACAATTTTTTATTTTTTTTTTGCGGATGACAAAGATATTTGGTGTTGGGGAAGCGCATAATTAAAATATTTAAAATTGTATTAAGATAATTGTTATAGTGGAAAAGTGGGCAAAACTGTTTCTGGCCAGAGAATACGTTAGCTTTTTGGACTACAGCGGGAGGGGTATAATATTGTCAGGTGGTATTGTAGAGAACAGTTTGTAGGAATTAAGGACGCTTATGGGATATTGTTATTTTAATAGGATCATTCAGTGGTTCATGCAATAGTATGTATTTAACTATATATAAATTTTCGAGAGATATGTATTCGAACCAGACCACCATTGTCGGATCTCTTTTCGTCTCTCTACCACTATATACCTTACCCAGAGAGACTCTCTGGATTTCTCTAGAGTTCTTCCCTGAGTTCGATTCCTAGTGTTAACGCTAGCATCTGTTTATGTGAGCAGATCCAATGGGCCTCGACCCAATGTTGTCCCAAGATCTTCATTCTTCTGCCAGCCAAAGCTGGTCATTGACACAATATATATGTGCCGCTGTCTCAGATTCCTCCAGGCATAGCTTACAAGCATCATCCTCTCTAAAGCCCATCTTCCTTAATTGATACCCGAAATTACCATGACATATAGTTAACGCCACCACCCATTTCAATGTTCCTCGACTCATGCTTAGAACCTTTCTCTGAGTGGAGCAGTTCGACCATTGTATTGTGTCCTCGTACCCAAGTCAGTGTACACATTCCAGTGCCAGTGATGTTGTGATGGTTGTCTGCCCCATGCATCTAATCACCGCCTGGTTGTGCAGTGCTATTAGGATATTTCTTCCTTCCACCTGACTCTCAAGCAAATAATCCAACGCATGCAGCAAAGCAATCATCTCAGCCTAGTATACTGAAGTGTGTTTCCCGAGGCTAATGTGACGGGCTAGTTCCAGATCTTCTGAAAAGATTCCGGCCCCGCTCCGCCATCCATCATGGATCCATCTGTGAAAATCACGATTTCACCATTCCTCTTTTCTGGAAATAATCCATTCTCAATACGAGGTTTGTGATTCCTTTCCATAATACGCACCTTTGTTATACCATCCATAGGCATGTTCAGTTCCCTAATCTCGTTTTTGACAAGCTCCAGGATCCTCCTGTGTCCATAGATGGTACCACTAGTGTGCCATTTCGAATCTCGATGCAGACAAAGTGCTGTTAGGGCCGCTGTTTTCTTAATAAATAAGTCTAGCGGTAAAATCCCTAAGATCACTTCCAATGCGCATGTTGGTGTTGTGCGTATTGTACCTGTAATTCCTATACATGCTAAACGCTGGACCCTATCCAGGTGCTTCTTAGCAGTTTTCTGGGAGGCTTTCGCCCACCATACAACCGAAGCGTGTGTGATAATGGGTCTAGTAATAATCGTATACATCCAGTATGCTGACCTACGAGAGAGTCCCCACCTTTGTCCAAACACACGTTTGCACTGATGTTGTACCCTTTTTGCCTTCCGTACCTTCTCCTCAACATGGTAATTCCAAGTAAGTTCAGTATCTAGGTATACTTCCAGTTACTTAACCTTCTTGGTCGTTGTTAGTTCCGATCCGAAAAGTGTTAAGGGCTGAAATTCCAGATTTTTCCTCTTCCTAGTGAAGATTATTAGATCTGTGTTCTCCGCATTAATGGAGAGTCCTTGTTTCAGACACCACCGCTCAACCACTTTGAGTGCACTCCTCATGATATCCGCTGTGACGTCTATGAATTTGCCTCTTGCCATTATTGCTATGTCGTCGGCATATCCCAATGTGTGAATGCCAGTTGCCTCAAGTCTGTCGAGAAGAGAGTCCAAAGTGATATTCCACAGTGTAGATGAGAGAACACCTCCCTGTGGGCAACCTCTGCTGACTCTTCCTCGGAGTTTGAGGTTCCCGGTTGTGATGGCCGTGTTGTTTTGTGGCGTCTGTCTAATCTGGTGTTTGTTACCAAATTCGAGATAACCAGTTCAGTATACAATCAGCCAATATACCCGTACGTCAAATGATCGCCAGATTGGTCAAGGTTCGTTCGAAAGTGTACAGGATAACTCGATTCAATCAATTCCTCGCTGTGCACAAGAGTCGGCCTATCGCTGACAATGCCGTTTGTTCGTTGACTGGACTATGGAACGTTTGGAAGAGGACCGTAATTATGGCTGAAAAAAATATTTTTTTTGAGACGAGGCGAGGTTAACAAGCAAAATTTCCGTATAAGTGACGACGCCAATCCACACGAAGCTGACCAGGTGGAAATGCAACCACAAAGGTTACTATTTGGTGTGAATTTTGTGCCGGCGGCGCGGTGTTATAGGTCCTTACATTTTTGAAGATGACATTGGTAAGGCTATCACCATCAACGAAGAAAACTACAGAAAGATGCTAAGCAATTTCATCACTCAAATTGAGCCAGATCTATATGCGGGAGGAGTCATTCAAAATTGGACCACTGCACTCGAATCCGTGCCACAGTGAGAAGCCACGTCAGACACTTGAACGATGTTATATTCCATACGTCATAGTGGCATACAAACCCTTTAAATAAAAAAAAAAACTAACCACTGAGCCACTTTGCCCTCGACTTGGTAATCACATACCTTCTTACATGCCCTACGTTAGTTTATTATATATTTACTATGTTTTTATATGTTTGTGTTCGCAAAACTCAAAAATCACTGAACCGGTTGAGCTCAAATATTTAGAGAATCTTAGGTATCTATTATCCTTATCCCGTAAGAGTTCCTGTGAAGTTTGGTCAAAATTGGGCAAAGGGGCGGCAAAGGCGTCCCATACAAAAAAAAAACATGGGACCTAAAATTGTAAGATTGGGAACACACATAGATTTGCATTGTCCTGATAGAGAAAAAGATGTCTAAGCAACACAATTCCTGAGAACGAGCAAAGGCGGGCGGGCAAATTTGATTTGACAAAAAACAAATCTATGATCTGAGCGTGTCAACAATTCGAGAACAACAACGCTACCCACCTATACCCTCTCCAAGCCACCATAGGTCAAGAGAAGTGACAGGACCACCTTAAAACCACTTCCTCTTGCTGATTGTTTAAATCTGTTTCCCAGCTCAGCCAATACAGGGTGGGCAACAAAAAAGTTTTTTTTTTTAAATGCAATAAAATTAACAAAATTTATTTTTTTCAATGTATTATGGCTTTATTAATAAGAGCAAACATACCCATTAATTATGGAACACAACATCGTTCATGTGGCTGCATCGGCTGGCTTTGCAGTAGCGCATTCTGTCACTCCAATTTTCAAAGACCTTGTTGATGGTTTCGGGCTGTAGCTCACAGATTACTTGGGTGATGTTGGCCTTAAGTGCTTGAATCGTTTCTGAATTGTTGGCATAACATCGGTTCTTCACGGTTCCCCACAAAACAAATCCCAAAGGGGTCAAATCGCAGCTCCGAGGCGACCAATTGACATCGCCAAGGCGGCGCTGATAACTGGGAATTTGGTGCCCAAAAGATCGATTGTGGAATGGGCTGTGTGGCATGGCGCGCCATCCTGCATGATGGCCAAATCCATGTCTTCAATTTCAGTAAAAAAAAAGTTGGACGACACGGCTCTGTAACGCCCACCATTGACCGAAACGTTATTCTCAGCCTCATTTTCGAAGAAAACTGGTCCAATGGTGCCACCACTCCACAATACGCAACAAACTGTCACTCTCTGCGGATGCATTGGCTTCTCGACAATAACGTGCGGGTCTTCCGAGCCCCAGATGTGGCAATTTTGTTTGTTAACGTAGCTGCCGAGATGAAAATGCGCCTCGTCAGAAAAGATGATTTTTCGCCCAAAATTGTTGTCCAATTCAAGCTGCTCTAAGGCCCAAACTGCGATGCGATAACGAAGCGGATGGTCGTGCGCTATTAATTGCTGAGTCAAGCGAATAGTACGAGATCTTTGTGCAAAATAATTCTCCGCAGGCTAGTGCGTGAAAGTGAAATGTTGAACTGTTGATATCTACGGCGAGTTGATGTTCGTGAATTGAGTCTCACACTCTTGGATACAGTAGCCACAGTATTGTCCACATACCAGTCAGAGTCAGAGTCACACGAACTTTTTGCACAAACTTGCGTATACAGCAGGCGCGGTGGCTGCTTCATTTCGGTCAAAACTTATTTTCAAAAAACGCACTGTTTGGGCTACACAGCACCCACTTTGGAAATAAGTTTTCAATATTTACCAACGTTGTTCAAGCATAAAGTGACTCATTCCGTTCCGCGGAGGTATGATATACTGATTTTCTGTCAAGATTTCAAGCGGGAAACAGCTGTCAGTGTCAAAATAACATATGATTTAAAAAGAAACCACTAGATGGCCCACCCTAGAAGGAGCTGTTCTAATAAATCGATCCGATAGAAGCTGGTTATTCACAATGGCTGAGTGTTACTTGGTTAGGTTAAGCAATTATATGCTGCCAAACTGAGTAAACCTGTACCCGCTATACTTAGATCAATATAAGTCCATTGTAATAGCCTTGAAGTTTATGAATCCCATGCCCATCTATGGAAATCAACGAATTGGTAAACCGTCCTGGGGCATTTACAAAATTAACTAAATCACTTGTTCTGATGTCGGAAGTTCTTGTAAGTCCTAGAACAAAAGTAGGTAAGAAAATGAAAGGGGGTAAAGCTCATGGTGGGGCACTTACTCGGACGGAATGACACTGAGCCATGAGCTGTAAAAAGCACGTCGTGGGTGAGTGTTTTAGAATACTTGTGATCTAGGCTGAGCATCTTCATTGTAACCATTTTTTGGCTAACTCTGGTCGACACGTTCTTCGGATAATGAACTTCTCTTTGTTTTAGATAATCTACGAAGTTCAAACTAGGTTGAGAGTTGAAGTGTTATTCGCCTTATCCTACACTTCCCATTTACCTCTTGACCACCGGCATTGCTTGTATTTCTCAATTCAGTATATTTACCGCAATTCTAATTAAAAAATGGGTTTTCTTTCCAATTAAAGTCTTTCAAGGATCACATAACCAATTTGCTGGACCCTTGTCTGTGATAGATGCTTAACTTATTTAGATATAGTGAGATTTCACATTTGAACGTCCTATATTTGCTGTTGTTTTCTTTTTCCAAAAAAAGTCCTTAATTTGGAAATTTTTCTTTTTGCAGATTCGTGGCGTCACATTAGATGGAGCAAAAGAAGGTATTCTCTTTTACATTTCACCGAAATGGGATACTATTCTCCAAGCCAGTGTTTGGGGCGATGCAGCATCCCAAATATTCTACTCATTTGGCTTGGCTTGCGGTTCGTTAGTAGCATTCGCATCCTATAATCAGGTAGACATTCTTGAACAGAACACTATTATTCTGTCTGTTATCCTTTAAGTTTCCTGTTTGTATTATATATCAACAATGTATACGTAATCCTTTTGAATCCTTTTACATTTGCAGTTTCGAAATAATTGCCATACGGATACGATAGTCGTTTCGATTACGAATGTTTTTACGTGCTTTTTCGCTGGTTTTCCTGTGTTTGCATTCCTTGGCTTCATGGCAAAAAATATTGACGTACCTGTGGAGGAGGTTGTGCAGTCGGGTCCAGGATTGGCATTTATTGCCTATCCAGAGGTGAGTCCTTGGCAATTAAATATTTGTGTTGATGTTCGTTTTTATTTCATTCTCTGTTTCATTTATTTTGTTTTCCTTGTGCGCATATGGAACAAAAGGCTGTCCTGATGATGCCGTTACCACATCTCTGGTCGGTGGCCTTCTTTCTGATGATGTTCACACTGGGTATGGGCTCCCAGTTTGGCGGTATAGAGGCTATTTGTACATCACTCGTTGATCACTGGCCGCACTTAAGGGACCATCGTTGGCGTGTCACGGCCGGAGTGTGTATGGCTTGTTTCCTTGCTGGACTGCCAATGGTCTGTGATGCTGGCATATTCCTGTTTACTCTAATGGAATGGCATACGGCATCGTGGGCTATTCTACTCCTGGGACTTGGCGAGGTAAGTACGAAACATAAAAAATGTTCTATATATGGGCTTCGTTCGTTTCTTTTAATGTATTTGATCGATGAGGAGATATATAGGTATTTGTAGTCGATGGAGTGGGTGATACTACTCATAACCCTGTATCCTGTGGGAATAAAATATTATTGAAACTGAATTAAATTGATTTCGTCATATCTATGTATATCGATGTTATTCAAGGCCATTTTAGAGCGAGACTTAATTAAAATTGTTTTCAGAGATAGTCGATGATTTGAAGACCAAAAGCGCAGCTTTGCCTAGGTCAGATATAAAGTGTGTCAATTTGAATGCTAACTTATATTCAAGACTGGAACTGAATGAATGGACGTTTTAGGAAAAATGACATCATTTTTTGAGGGTGTAGCTTGTTCACGGAAGCAGCTATTCCGCATTCTACTAAGTAGATGCAGCTACCTCAATTCAATATTATTTAGAAACGTTTCGCTTGGCGCTGGTATGCAACTTGTTTTATAAAAGTTAAATAAAAATGTGAATATTGACCATAGACTAATGTAAGTCAATCTTGTGATAACAAGTCGTCTAGCGAAGTAAAGGGCAGTGGCGGATCCAGGGGTATGGTCATGGGGGTCATGACCATACCCAAAACTCCAGAGAAAAAAAGAAAAAAATATTAAATAACTGAAAAGAAATACAGCTGTGAGTTAATAAATTAGCTGTCAGTTTGAGTTTACCAACGAAAACTAATTTATGTTAGCATTTGTGTTTGTTTTTTTGTTATCTATGTTTCTATGTTTCATATATTTACAAATCATTGAAAATATTCCTCGCACAGTTATGCGGTAGTATCGTTAAATACTTGAAACAAATCCAAACAACATTTCTTGCATTTACGGAGGCTGTCAAACAAAATTGCCTCATAGTTGCACATATATTAAAATCGATGGGTAAGGAAGGGGTAACCTTTTAAAATTCCTCGCGTTCAGATTTCACAAAATATATAACCAAACAATTTTGAGATAGCTTGAGTTTCGTACCCTTCAAGCAAGCGACTCCGCAACAACCTCATGAAATCGGCTAAAATCCAAAAATTCTGGAAAAACAGCACTCGCCCTTCATGTCATCGAAAGTGGTCACAAACCTCACTTTGACAATGTAAAATTGCTGCAACCCGAAAAACACAAATACATACGATACATACTAGAGACCCTACATATACTTAACATCAATAGCAACAACATGAACAGAAAGCAAGACACAAACAACATATCATTGTAATATTGTAGTACTTTTCAATGTAAGTAAATAGTTTAAAATCCATGTTCAAACACATTTTTGTAAGCTATGTATATGTTTCATGTTCTCCAATAAAGAGGAAGACAGAAACCTCTGTCGGATGGGAAAACAAATGAATTAATTTGTTTCATTTCCTAACACACATTTGACCAAAAAAGCCGAAAAAAGGACAACTGTCCTTTAACACTATTATATGTATCGAATAGCACATTTGATAAATGGCCGCCACGGCTTTGGTGGCAAGTGCGTACTCTTTTATTGAAATTTTCTATGACCGTTTCGCATAAATGTGGCTGAATTTTATTGAATTAGGAAATGTCTCATGCAGTGGCATGTGGCACCGTCTTTTTGAAACCTTATGTTGGTCACATCCATATCTTGTAATTTAGGCACTAAAAACTGGGTTATCATGTCACGATAACAAACACCATTCATTGTTACTGCCTGACCAGCCGCATTTTCGAAGAAGATGGTTCGGTAATGTCTCCAGCCCAAAATTCGCACCAAACAGACACGCATTGTGGATGTATTTGTTTCTCAATAATTACTCGTGGGTTTCGCCCCATATCAGTGTGGTTTTTAGACCAGGAAAGTCAACCATCTACCATATTTTCACACTCCGACAGATCTTGGAAAAAACCCAGGAATTTCAGATCGATACACACCATCTATTTATCGACATTAAAGTCGCCTATGAGTGATGACATTGACATTATTGGGAGAACGTGGCGAGCTGTCAGTGGCACAAAGTTAAAGACTTTGTATACCTGGGCCTGGGCTCCGCTATCAATTCACAAAATGCCATCGGCGCAGAGATCAAGCGAAGAATCACTCTTGCCAATCGCTGTTTCTTCGGGCTAAGAAGTCATCTAAGAAGTAAAGCTCTCTCTCATAGAACCAAGGAGATATTATATATAACGGCTGAGATTGCTGGGACACGTGGAGGACAAGAACGCACCAACCGGACGAATCTGGACAACGCAGCAGAGGAAGACCCCACCAATTGTGCCGCGCACAATTGGAGAACGACCTCAACCAAATTCGTGTGCGTAACTGGAGGCAGCTAGCGAGGGACCAAGCTGGCTGGAGGGCCTTGTTGGTTGAGGCCGTGGTCCACCCGGGAGTGGACTGTAAGCGCCACCAAAAGTAAAGTAAAGTAAGGTTTTTTGGACCCAAATTGACGATTAACCAAGCCATCAAAATGAAATTGAGCTTCGACACTGAAGATGATTTTGTTCGAAAATTGCGGAATGTAGCTGACAAACCTTCATTATTTTTAAAATATTGCTCAACAATGAAAATGCGTTGTTTTTTCGTATAGTGCTCCATTTTTACTAACCCCGAACTGTCAGCTGTCACATTGTTATCTATTTTTAAAATTTTTTTTTTATTAGTTCGGCCAACGTGACCATACCCAAACAGAATTCCTGGATCCGCCCCTGGTTAAGGGTTCTTTATTTGTATGCCCCACACTATAGCAGTTCAATTGAGATATTATGGTTCAAACGTTCTAGAAAGGCTGGGAAGTAAAAAAACAATATTTAAGTTGTTATTTCCACTTATTCGAGAGTTGAAAGTGGAATTGGAACCCCCGCTTATGGTCCAATACACTAACCACACAGCTAAGCCCACAACCTTTTTTTATGTAGTGCATGAAAAGCTAAAAAAAAAAAATAGACCGCTCACTCTACTTCAAGTAAATGGGAACGCACAAACTTTTCCATATACAAATATAACACGGTCAATTTTTTAGGTGAAGTGCACAGATGCACTTCCAGTTTATTTTTGGGCTATGACATAAAACCATTTGCCAGCAGCTAAGCTTGACTCTAACCTGCCACTTTCTCTTTAAAGTTGGGCTTTGTATTATTTTAGAAGTATTCGTTTGGTACTCAGGTGGGGTGGTATTCTACAAATATTCGATACACTAAGTAACAGGTCCCTACTTATTGACTTAAGGTTGTGCTACAGAACGGTGTGAATATGGACATCGGCCACAACGAATTTACCTTTCCTGTTATGTGTCCGACCTACAACGAGGTCTTCCTCTTACCTCTACTGCGTTGTTCCTTTTTGTTTGCATCGAAGACACTTTCGGGCCGAAGCACTTTTGTCCATCTTTGCCATTCTAAACGACTGATTTATCGATGTCGGTATACAGTTCGTAAAGTTAGCTGTTAAATTTTCTTCTTCAAATCCCGTCAATGGTAATATCCATGCTTGGGCCATTCTATATAATATAGAGTTCCCTATTCCTTGGTGTTTCTTGTCGAGGTCGTACTACTCAATTTAATTTTAGGCAAAAGAAACAGCAACCCAAATTTTCGATTTGATTTCTGCTGAGACGTAATTTTCTGAGATTATAGCGGAGCCGAGAAGTATAATGTCCCCAACTACTTCGAAGTTATACTTTGTCTATGATGACGTTCTGCGCGATTCATCGATGTTGTGTGTCCCTTCTTCTTGAGTTTTCGAGTAGCCAGTGCTGTATTATCTTGAAATACTGTATAATTTGTCAGAATTTTAGTGTATGCTTACACTGTATAAAATGTCTTCACTTCAGAACCAGAGAGATGTAATAATGTTCAGGATACTACAAGTGCTATACATTATCATTCTGCAACAATGTGACAAGTTTGGCAGGGATGCCGTTACTGTAGGTCATTATTATGAATACTAAGCAAATTTATTGTTTTTATTTTTCTCGTTTAAATTGACTTATTCTAAGATGTACTGTAAAAGAATTTTTCTGCGGAAACTTAATTTTTTTTTTTTTTTTTTTACATTTAAATTTTCACAGAAAAGTTCATGTATTTTTATTGAATGAAAATATTATACCTACTGCTAAATACCCCAGAGTAAATATAATTAACCTTTAGCTCCAGGCGCCTGCCGCTGCCAGACAGTTGTTGACATACCCTTAGCGGAGCGACGAAGTTGCGTGAGCGGCTATACCCTGCGAAAAAAGGGTTAAAATCATGTTAGCGAATGAAGCGAGCCACCCACCCCATACTTTCAATACACCAGACTTTCTTACAGACGCCTATCTGACAGTTTTTGGTATAGTAGACTTATTCAGCTATGTAACTGGAATGAGTCACATAATTAAATTATGGTTTAATTAAAAAAAAAAAAAATTCATTTTCTCAAGAAAAAATACATACATATTATGTTTATGTTTTTAGGCCATTTTAAGCCAGAAAAAAATAAAAAAAAAATGTTGCTCAGTGTTCATAATGGAAACCCGCCCCACAAAAACTTGTATACAATTTTAAGGAGACTGATGGCAGTATAGTTGACGTGGTCCTTTCTTATGGACCGGACAAATTATGCTGAGGTACCATTCCGAATCAGGCATATTCTCTTCCGACCAAAACTTTCACATTCTCTCCAAATCATTTCCCGCTGCCTTAAATAAGCCATCCGTACTTTTACTTTACTTTTAAATTAATTTTTATTAAATCATTATTTAAACTTACGTACTAGACAAAAATGACTAAATCTAACTTAAAACTAACATGTATCTTATTCTAGCTTACTGGCTCTTAACGAGCACTCTAAACTTAACTATATCCTTATAACTATTGCCTTTCGGCTTTAAATCTATCTATTTTATATCTATTGCACTGTTTATTTATTTTCCAAGAAAACTGGCTAAAACTTGGACGCTTTATTATTGTGTGTTTCTTAACACTATAAGCCATCCGTTCCAGCAGCCTGGATGGACTTGAGTTTAGACATTGTTTTCTTCGCTTTATTTTGGTTGGGTGTACGGAGAATTGTGCTTTCGTCGTCTAGAGTCAATGGTTCCATCTGTCTGATGGCAGGTCTTTGCAGATTAATAATAGTGGTTTTCCATATTATCAACATTGACTGTGAACTATGCCTCTACTACAAAGTTTCCATGTTTATCTCTACAAATCTCTCTCGAGGTCTAGTTGCCTTGGCACGTTACCTCTTGCTAGAACTTTCAAAAATTGCTCTTAGATATGTACCTATTTATTCCATCAATTACAGCTTCAACAACAGCTCTCGTCTTTCTCTGCAGCTCGGATTGTAAGCAAGTTGATTTACTATTTTATGGCGGAATAGGGCATCTCGATTAAGGTATACGCGATCGGTAAAGTTTCTTTCGGTTTTTTGTTGCGATTGCAGCCACTAGGTATACATTAAATCGCCTCACAGAATTTCTTTATTTTTTATGGCTTCTGAGATATCCGTATCAACATGCATACCGTGACTAGAACAAGGTAAACAAGGTAATGCTCCGATGCTATCTTAACAACTCGGAACGTTTGGATATATGGAATAATGGATAAGTGGCTTCATCGATCACAATAAGATAAATTTGGCTGAAAATTTCTTTGATCTGGACACTGCTCGACTTCAAAGCCGATAGACAATCTCATCTCTAGTCTATGCCTTTCCAAAACGACATTTTATATCATTAGCCTTTAATACTTTAGCAAAGTAGCACCCTAAAGCTACAATGCGGAAATCGGTAAGGAAACGAGACGAGTTCGTGAAATTGCAGACATTCCTCTACCTACTAACCCACTTCCACTACAACTTGGGCTCAGTTATGCTTATGACAAACATCTCTTATTGACAAAAAATATAATTCTTTAACTTAGTTTACACCTCTCCAGAGATACAACAACACAATATGGTTCTGAAATTGACTGTAACTATGGGAGGTGGTATTTTTTCAACAGAACTAAACCTTTTTAAATGTCAAGCCTTTCCGCGCTTTCCAACCTTTTGGCTCTTCGAAATAAGACCCCAATGAAATAAGGCCAAAAAAATGCAATAAGGCCCCAAAAAATTATATTATATTATATTATTATAACAACAACAACGATTTTTAATACAACTTGGGGTGTTATTTCCTTTTTTGGGGCCTTATTTCCTAATGAAAATTTGGGTATTATTTCATCATGAAATAAGGCCCCAAAAGAAGAAATGAAAGAAATGAAATAAGGCCCCAAACGAAAAACGAAAACGTATGGGGGGCCATGCTGCCCCCTGCAACCCCCTGCCTGGTTTTATTATCAAGATTTGGGGCCTTATTTCATTTTTGTTTGGGGTCTTATTTCATATTTGAAATTGGGGTATTATTTCATTATGAAATAACACCCCAAATTTGAGGCCAAGATTATTTCATTTTCGCTTTTGGGGCCTTATTTCCTGCAGCCAACCTTTTCGGTGTTTTTCACTCTGAGATAATGCTAGATAATAAAGGCGTGTACCTAATGCCTACTAGTCTTCATACAATCAAAATGATAGATCCTTGACGGGCAACAATGGTTAATCCCGATTACGATTCTTGATTCAACTGTACTTACTTCAAGTTTCGCAGTGAGACATTAGCCCGGGCTATCAAGCAACACTGCTAGTGCTTCCTGTCTTTGGAATCATTGAGGGGAATGAAAGAGCCGAAGAAAAAACCAGACGTGGATCTTCACAGAAAACTCTATTCCCCGCTAAGATACGCAAAGGGACCGCCACCTCAAGGTCAGACCAAAATGGGGCGTAGCGTATATCTATTACCTACCTAATGCCATTTTCTCTGTTCTTTTGTCCGAATATATTGGTCCTCGTAGAGAATAAAAGGTTTGAGAAAGACCTCGCATTTTGTAGCAAGCACAAGTAGTAAAGGATGTCCCATAATTCACGCAAAATATAATCTTGTTATTATACCCGGTACCACACTGTGGTGAGGGTATATTCACTTTGTCATTCCATTTGTAACGCCCATAAGGAGGCGTTGTAGGTATGACAAACTATATATATTATTGATCAGCATCACTTTCTTAGTCGATCTAGCGATGTCCGTCTGTCTGTCCGTCTGTCTGTCCGTCGGTCCGTCTGTCCGTCTGTCCGCACGATTACGGCCGTAATTTAAGAGCTATCGACTTGAAATTTGGTATGTAAGCTTTTATTCACCAAACTGAGGCTAAGTTCGAAGATGAGCAAGATCGGATGAAAACTACTACTACCTCCCATACAAAAATATCAGATTTATATAGCTTTTTATGTTAAAAATTAAATTTAAATAGCTACAGTAAAGATAGCAAGTTTAAACTTTGCACATATTGTTTTAATAATATTTAAAAATTTTTGACAAAAAATGAGCTTGGTCGAATAAAAAGTACCCATACCTCCCATACAAATATATAATTTTTTAATACTAAAATATTTTAATACTAAAATATATTTTTTATTTTACAATAATATAGTACCGGGTATTTGAGCTTCGGCATAGTCGAAGATAATTGTCTTACTGGTTTTTGATTTTTATTGATTCATAGAGTATACAGAAACAGATTGGGGTTATGTATGGAATAGCACATCGGATAAATGGCCGCCACGACTTCGCTGGCAAGTATAGGTACGTACTCTTTTATTGGAATTTTCTATAACCGTCTCGCATAAATGTGGCTGAATTTCATTAATACAGCTCCCAGTTTCCTCTTTCAAGGCGTTGGTGGTCGTGGGCTTGTTTGCATAGACCTTTGACTTCAAAAGACCCCAAAGAATAATGGCGTTAAATCGCAAGATCTAGATGGCCAATTCTGATGACATAAACTGCCGAAACCCCATTAATGCTTACTTACGGCCTGAACAGCCGCATTTTCGAAGAAGAATGGTCCGATAATGCCTCCAGCCCAAAATCCGTACCAAACAGTCATGCATTGTGGTGTGTTGTTTCTCGTGGGTTTTCTAAACCCCAAATGAAACGATGAAAATGAGCTTCATCACTGAAGACGTTTTCGATCGAAATTTGCGGACTGTAGCAGAAAAACTTTCATTATTTTTAAAGCATTGCTCAACAATGAAAATGCGTTGTTCTTTCGTATAGCGCATCATTTTTACTAACCCCGAACTGTCAGCTGTCAAGTGTCAGCTGTCACATTGTTATCTTTTTTTGCGTTGGCGTCACTGTACTTTTAAATGGCGCAAAATTTAAATTTTGCGTGAATTATGGGACAATTTTTAAAATGCAACCTCAACGAACTAGAAGTAATAATCAGTAAACCACGCTAACTGCAAAGGCAAATTGGCTGAAGCCCAGTTCCACCATAGTCTAAATAAAGCTCTTGTCCATTCAATTTATATTAATGCACCCGGAGCCATTAAGTTATCAAATTCCATAATTGAATTTAAAATAAATTTTCATAATTCCTTTTCTTCGTTGACCGACTCCGAACGGACAGCTGTTATACGATATCGCAGGCACACAAAATGTCATTGGTTCATTGCCAATCGGCCACGCAATAAACCGACTAACTAATGTGTCACACAAATTAGTCATTAATTATTCATTTGGTTAATCAATCTTCAATGAGGGTTGGATTTTGATTGCCTCGAAAATTATGCATCTCCACCTAGTGCAGCCATATCTTATAGTCAATGAGGGGGGGGGGGCCTCGACACATTACATTACATCATTGTGCCAACGTTGGCAACAAGCGTTTGCGTTGGTTCGGTGGTTAGTTGATCGGTTTTATGCAATAGCGATAGGGAAGAGTGAGTGGATTGGCGGTGATTGGCTCCTGACTAAAGCAATGAATCGGATCTGACGTGTATCCCATATGGCGTATAAGCTCTAATTATTGCCGCGGCTAATTGGGAACAGCTAGGGCTGTAGTTTATTATGCCAACTATCGGAAATGCATATCGCCATAGTATGTAGCTATAACTACACCCCACCCACCCATACACACAGGACAAATATTTTATTTGGCAATCGCCTGATGGCAGGACACTGTTGCGAGTATAACACCATAATGCTGCCTAAAACACTAACATTGCCCAGTGGTTTTGTGCTAATTTACACAGATGCAGTAATAATAATAATCAGTGCAAGGAGAGTCCAGATGGGTCAATACGTGTGAGTTTCAGTTTGGTCGGGGTCGGTCGGTGGGCAAACTCCAAACGAACTGAGGTTCATTAAGTCAGAGTAAACTGATGCACGAGCACAGGTGGTTATGGGGGTGGTGGTTAAAACTGTTGAATCGAGTGCGATATTTGTGATATGTGGGGTTTTGTAAACTGTTGATGACAGCCTGGGGAATGTTATAATTTTTGCACGAGTAGTATAAATGTGGCTAAAGTGGGTAGTCGTTTAATGCAATTTATAAAACACTGTCGTTTTAAATTGTCTAGTATATTTAAGAGGGAGAGGTGTTGTAACAGGGTTTCAAGTGGTCATTATTTGTTTTTGCAATTAACTATTAATTAAGAGATATTTTTAGTTTTTTTGGTTAAAATAGGTTGCGAAATGAATCATTCATAGGAAGTGATTGTGATATATCCATCAGACACTATCGTGATGTTGTAAGGGAAATGCACATTCACAGAGCAGGTGGTTGACGGTCTAACGCTTCTTTTAGCTCTTGTCAGTCCTGCAGTATTGCCTACGACTATACTTACACAAGTTTTAAATGGGCAGCTCCAGCAAGTAGATTATTACTTCAGCCTTTGATGATATTTATTGAGTGCATGTTCTAGATGTTGTTTAAAGCTTACTCGAAAATTTAATATTAAAATTTAAGAAAAATAATAATAATATTTTCTCATCCGAATCATAGAGTTTTTTTTAAGGTGTCGTGAGTTTTGACTGCTCATGAAATTTTGTGTGCCCTCTTATAGTTATTGCTGTTGCCCTACTTGATTCGGAGTCTACGGGAGTAGGAGTAGCAGTACAATTGACATCAGAAGGCAATCCGTCCATTGACTTTTGGTGCAGCAACAAAGCGGATCAATCTAACCACCCATTTACACGGCCTTGTCCAGCCATCCGGTTGTCCTCAGAAACCTGTAAAAATCAGATATTGAGACATTAGAGAGTTCTTCGATTTCCAGGGGTCTAATCGCGTAAGGCTAAAACGATCGAACGACGTCGTCTCGACGATACTTCTACTTCATATAACAAACAAACAACGATAATC
Source organism: Cheilosia scutellata (assembly GCA_955612985.1). Taxonomy (NCBI): domain Eukaryota; kingdom Metazoa; phylum Arthropoda; class Insecta; order Diptera; family Syrphidae; genus Cheilosia; species Cheilosia scutellata. Next base: position 41,220,437 of record OY015311.1, on the reverse strand, counting down.
GTCGAATCGATAGGACGATCATCGCTTTTTATTGCTTCACGTAAACAATTATACTGTCAAATGGCGTCGTCGTAACGATTCGATTGAACGATGGCTATTTTTCAATCGTTTCATCGTTTTTGGTGTATTTTGTTTATGCTTAGGTTTTTTAAAAGTAAAATAAATATTAAAGGAAACATTTTCAAATCAAAAGCATACATAATGTTCACAAAGGACACTGCATTAGCATTAGTGTGGTGAAATGTGAAAATATAGAACAAAAATCCATTTTCTTCATACTTGTTAAAAGACAGTTCGAACCCTAGCTGTGTTCTCTTTTGAGGATGCAATCATAGAATTGCATTCACTAAATGCTTGGCTGTAAATGATGACAAAACAAACCAGTAAGACAATTATCTTCGACTATGCCGAAGCTCAAATACCCGGTACTATATTATTGTAAAATAAAAAAATATTTTAGTATTAAAAAATTATATATTTGTATGGGAGGTATGGGTAGTTTTTATTCGATCAAGCTCCTTTTTTGTCAAAAAATTTTAAATATTATTAAAACAATACGTGCAAAGTTTAAACTTGCTATCTTTACTGTAGCTATTTAAATTAAATTTTTAACATAAAAAGCTATATAAATCTGATATTTTTGTATGGGAGGTAGTAGTAGTTTTCATCCGATCTTGCTCATCTTCGAACTTAGCCTCAGTCTGGTGGATAAAAGCTTACGTACCAAATTTCAAGTCCATAGCTCTTAAATTACGGCCGTAATCGTGCGGACAGACGGACAGACAGACGGACATCGCTAGATCGACTAAGAAAGTGATGCTGATCAATAATATATATAGTTTGTCATACCTACAACGCCTCCTTATGGGCGTTACAAATGGAATGACAAAGTGAATATACCCTCACCACAGTGTGGTACCGGGTATAAAAATATACTGTCAACGAGAAAGGAGTCTCAGCATCGAGATATTAGGTATATAAGACCCTAATCATCCCGGTCCTGCTGTATGGTGCAGAAGCATGGACTCTGTCAAAATCGGAAGAATACCTCCTTGGATGTTTTAAGAGAAAGAATCTTCGGACGATATTCGGTCCAGTTTGTATCAAAAAGCTGAAGATACAACGGCTGATATGGCTGGGGCACGTGGAGCGTGTATGGACAGCAACGCATCAGCCCGACGAGTCTTTGAGTCCACCCCTGAGGGTGAGGGTCGACGTAGCAGAGGTGGCGCGCTCAATTGGACGGCGACTTCAACGAACTTGGTGAGCGTAACTGGAGGCAGCTAGCTAGGGGCTTGTTGGTTGAGGCCGTTGTCCACCCCGGATTGTAAGCGCCCCCAAAAGTAAAGTAAGTAAATTCTTTAAGCAAAATGCATGCACAAATCCTCTTCTTCCTCTTCTTTTTCTTCTTTTACAAACCTTATCAATATAATTTCTCGTGCACCGCACCTATGCTTATTTTCCAACGTGTACGTATACATGCATTTCCACATAAACGAGAACAAAACAAACAAAATAATATACCAATTTTATTAGTTTTCAGTTGTCACAGTTTGTTTACAGTCCTGCTCAAACTGTTCAAAATGAAAACGATGAACGATTCGATTGATCGATGTGATTGTGATGTTATATGAAGCAAACTTAAAACGAGGTCGTTTTATACAATCGTCTCAACGATGATAGTCTGATAAATTACGCGATTAGAGCCCTGCAAGTAGTTTGTTTTGTACTATATGTTTTTTATAGTAACTTCCAAGTGTTCTGTTCCTCAAATGGCAGAGACTTAGGCAGTGACAGAGAAAGTGAGGTGTGTCTTCGTGGACTTCTTCATCACCGCAGCACTGTTTAGTGCTGCAGCAAATGTCGTCATTCTTGAGATTTAGTTTCATTGCATGGCTTCTTAGGAAGTTGTGACCGGTGAGGGCGCCAGCTAACTCGGACAGCGATATTCTGTCATATCGTAGCAGTTTGTTGGTCCTGCCTTAATTGTATTCTGGCCACATCTTCCGTAATATGTCACAGGTAGTTAGTGTTTTCCACCTGATATTGGCTTTCATTCGGATCTTAAGGCAATAGTAAATGGCAGACTACTGCTGTTACCTCCTTCAATCCTCACCCGAAGACAAACCGCCACCAGGAGGTGCTAACTTCATACATTTTTAACCGATTGAGAGAGCAAGACCTCTAATCGAAGTATACATACGAAGAGATATATGAAATTTACAGGTTGCAATAGATAGTTCCCTTCCCACCTGTAATCTCCGGCCCATAGCTTTTCTTGCCACTTCCAAACCCCCCCCCCCTTCCCCTCTCATTGGTATCACAATGGACTGAAAAATACTGACAAAGTGTGTCTTTTAGGTCAGCCACCTAACCTAACCTAATGTGAGTGTATATCAGAATGTTTAATGACTTGCCTCCCTTAAAGTTCGTTTGTCAGTTCGGTTAATATCATCCTGGGGCCCTCAGGCCATTGGTGCTACTACTGCACCTGTCCAAATCTTAGAAATGAAGATTAATATATATGTTTGTTGATGGGCTATAGGTCAAAATTTAATAAACAAATTTAAAAATACAAATCAAGAGTATTTCTTAAATTTTGACCTATAGCCCATCAACAAACATTATATATTAATATAATTGGAGGTCGTCAAAACTAAACCATTTATCAGAAATGAAGATTTTTATGTTGATTTACTCGAAAGTTACACGTATTTCAACCATTCCCACAAAAGTATAGAATCCTTGCTTTCGATATCATTTCCCAAGAATTCTGAGTTTGTTGGATCAAGTCCGATCTCTCGACTGAAACAATTATTCAGACCTAATGCTTAAAAAATCCACAGCCCAAGTTTTGGACTGATTTAATAACCAAAGTTTGACGAAGTTTAAGTTATCGTACAAAATTTCTAAATCGATATGTTAATCAGTTCTAATTATTACGATGATAGGAGAGATTAAAAAGGTGGTAATTCTGTTCGTCTCGCAGTCTGTCTGTCCCGAGGCATACGTCAAATTAAGAAAGGAAGAGAAAAAATGAATAACGAAAAGTTTCTTTTTATTGGAATTCATTAAAATTTATTTCACAGCGATAATAAAGAATATAAATAAAATAAATAAAATAGTAACTATTTCATCATAAACGTATTCTTTAATAATAGCTCACAGCAATTTACTTTTGTTTTCGTCATAGGAACTTTAGATACAAAGAAAGCATGAAAATAAGTCAAAATAAAGTACAAAAAAAAAACTAAACTTCTTCGAGAAACTTATAGACATCAGGTTGATCCTCAGGATCTTGCACAACATCTGCACCCATAATACCTTTATAAAATTGCAAGTCTTCGATTTCTCTCCATTTTTCACCACAATGATGTTTAAGAAGTTTGTCAACATCATTCTTTTTAGCTTCTGCAATAGGAACCCCTGACGGCAATGATCTAAAATCCATCCGATCAATTCTTTGGCCAGGACGTATAACGGACCTTAAAACTCCAACGTCAGATTTGTAGCTCATCTTGCCTCTAGTTTTTATAACGCCACAAGCTTTTGTAAGGACAAACCGCTTAGTGGGCTTGAACTTGAAATGCCATTTTTTTTGGCTGGCTTTAAGAATTCTTGTGCGGCCGTCCATTACTGGACACTCTTCCGTTCCAAGTTTTTTAACAGTTCCATGTTCACTAAAAATTTCGTGATACTTTTCAGGAAGAAGGATGGCTTCCTCATGTTGTACTTTTTTTTCTATGCCAGGAAGAGAATAATGGAAAAAATTACTTCGATTAGTTCCCTTTTAGTCTAAGAGCTAGTGAATATTTTTCCGACTTATTTTAGTTATCGTCTATCATAGTTTTATTTGTTATTTTTGATGTAAATAAACTAAAAATGTAGTTCTGCCGAATGTGTCGCGATCGCTTGTAAAAAATCGACAAAAACAGTGATTTTGAAAATTAATCATAGGTATTTATTTCATTTCATTAAGAGAAAAAATAGAGCCGTTTTGATAATCACTAGCTTTGTATGAAAAATAGGTACATACCTTTTGATTGTTAGAAAAAACATAAATAGCCTCGTTTTGAAAGCAAACTCAAAATTGAAATAGTAATATGCTTCTTAATTAGCGTGTTTTGAAAGAAAACTTTTCCAAAATCTCTCTTTGATACCCAAATTTTGGTATATCACACCTCCATATATTAAAAAAATCTACTTTAGCACCGCTTTGATTGTTAACGCCACAGATATAGTCTAAACTAGCGGTTCTCAAACTTATTAAGCTGTGGAACCCTAAACAAGGCCCAAATATATTTCGGAACCCCAACTCTTAAAGATATAAAAAATGAAAAATAACACATTTCAAAATTATTATTTTTTATTTAAGACATTTTTTTCAAGGTTTCTGTGAAGAATGAAACTGTTTCATTGTTTGATTTATAATTTTTTTAAAATTGACTTCTATCTCCGAAAGCTGTATCTGGAGCAGCGTCCAATCTCGATCTGTATTTAGTCTTTGCATTAGTATACGCTGAAAATCCTACTTCACAGCGATGCGTTGTGACAAAAGGGAGCATATTTAAAGGTGCCTGTCCATTTGAGAGTAAAAATGCTGCGAGCAGCTCTCAAGCAGCTCTCGATAGCAAACTCGCAAGTGGACATAGTCTTGAGAGTAGTTCGCGGAGAGTTAACTTTTTACTCTCGAGATTCGAGCCTTTTGAAAGTCACTCGCAATTGGACACATGTTCTGATCACAATCGGAGATTAGCTCTCAAAATTCCAACACGGTTCGTATTTTGCGAGTAGCTGTCGAGAGTCGACATGGCAGAACAATGGATATCGGAGGAAATAAATCAACTCATAGCGTTACCAATACACACTCACGTACTGGTATGGCTTCCCTTCACGCCGGTTGGAACATAGTTAGAATACATTTTAACTAGTAAAATAAATATCAAGTCGACACGGTTATGAGAGTACTCTCAGGGAATCTACTCTCAAAATGTTATCGAAGAACTCGCGAGCTTAAAATCTCGAAATTATTATTATTATCTCAAATGGACAGCCACCCGAGAGTAACTCTCGAGAGTTTACTAGTGAAAGTACTCTCAAATGGACAGGCACCATTTTGTTTGCTTTTTTTTAATTATGGGTAACTCACACTTCAATAAAAAAAAAAACGGATTTGGTTCAAACTTCTAATTTGGAGTTTGTACAACTTTCATTTCCATGAGTCTCGTGAAATAGCGTTCGCAGTTTTCCTTTTTTGAGAAGTGTCAAGTCCCTTTGTTCGACCCCCAACATTTTATTAAATGCTTGGCTATAGTCGTCCATTTATTAAATGTTAAGGTTAAAGCTGCTATTATTATTATTAGACTAGCTGTACCCGCCCAGTTTTGCCTGTGCACAGGAATTGCACTGCTTCGGTTTAAGATAATAATGTTCTTTCGTAAAATGCGAAAAATGAGAATAAATCGATTTTCTGGAAAATTCTTTCTGCCTAAACCTGAAATACAGCAATACGAAGAAAACAAAAAAGAATCACGAAAATCTATTATAGGTGCCATCACTGGACACTGTCTGATAGGCAAGGCAGGCACGCTGTCTACTTGCAATATGATTTTATCTAAAATATAAACAGTACCTATGTAGGTATACCTAAACTTAATTCCCCATAATTCCCAACATTTCTTAACACATCCCTAAATATGGCCGCTTACATGTTTTATTTACATTGCCGCCATTGATTTTGACATATCACCAGCGTTCCCACTTTCACTACGATCGTAATGTTTCACTACGATTTTGCCTTAGTTCGACAAAATCATTACGTCACTACGAAAAATTTGGAAACACTACGATTTTCCGTTCGACTTCGTATCCATATATTTCTTGTATAAGATTCCTCCAGTAAGTAATAATATTGATTTCTAAAATGTTTTCCCTTGGAAAAGTTGTCTGCACGCATTCACAACAGGGCGATTAATTTAACTAATTCACTTTTCAGCGCAATAATGGTGGTTACAAGTGGTCGGCTTACGTTCTGTGACTGTGAAGTGATAAATAATTTAATTTAATTTGTAATTTTCGAGATTTTCAACGTAGAATACTTTTCATTGGCCAAATCGGGGCTATTCTCCAGATATTCGATTAAATATGTACATATTTTGGTTTTCTGAATCCCTTGGTCCGAGCTTATACCCTATTCACATCAAGCCGAAAACCGAGTTTTCGTCAAAAAAGTTTAGAAAACTCGAGGATGCATTCACACCGAACACCAACTCGTTTTCGTTTGACGTTTCAATTAGCTATGAAACTAGCTATGAAATTTTTGTGGCGACTAAACTTCGCTCGTATTGACATAATATACAAACAAAATTATTTAAGCTACTTGATAATCGTTAACTTATGGTTAAATGCATAAAATAATTAACATAAGCCACAATCAAAATCAAAACTGCCGTTCTAAAATTATAGAAAAAACTGAATAATTTGCTCTTTATGGTGCAAAAATACCAAGAGATTCCACATTTGTAAACAAAAAACTAGAAGAAACGACAGCACTGAGAGAGAGCTATCCTGTCAGCAGTTTTTCGGAGCTCGCTGAATGTTGCAAAAGGTGTGTCTGCTTCAACAACCCAAAGATTGTACTCGTTTTCGTGGTGTTTTCATGGAAAACGACCTCAGACAACTCGTTTTGAAAACTGCAATATGTATGGGAAAACTTCTGTTTTCGATTAACCAAGTTTTTGGCTTTGTGTGAATAGGGTATTATTTTTCGTTTCCGATTGTGAGTCATAGAACCTTGTCTATGTTTTTCACACTTCTTCACAAATGAAACGGCTGTGATAAAAAAAAATTATCATATGAAAAAAATCTGGCATTTGTTTTAATTTTTTCATAGACCGAGAATCAAATTAAGCGCGAACTTGTGAGAACTCTTTTCACTTCACAGTATCATAGAACGAGAATCGACCCCCAGTTAAGTCGTACTTGGCTTAAAACTAAAACATTATGGAGATTGCAATTATGTTTCATCTTTCACTACGATTTAGCTCGAAACACTACGTTTTCTTCATCTCGGCACTACGCTTTCGGAAATTTGAAGTGGGAACGCTGCATATCACACGTATTCATAGAAAGGGTAATTAAATGGGATTTTTTTTCGGGGAGAATCGGGTAGGTGCACCTAGTTTAGGTTGTTTGTGATCGACGGACTACATCTCGAATTGTCAATGAAAAGCGTTCGTAATATTTTTTTTTTGTTTGGATATAAGATTTTGAATAGACTTTGGTTACTCTGGGTGGTTTGTGCTGGCATACTTCTAAACACCTTAGCTCGTCGGTGAGCGTGGGACTTGAACTTGACTGACCCTTCTGGCCTAGCAACAACAAATCGTACTAGTCTTGCGTCGACGCGATATTGGACGCTGCGAGAGTTTTTCTTTTGTACCCTCCCAACCTTAGCTGCTATACTCTCATCTAATTAGCCCCTATGCAGCGTTCCCTCCCTTTTGGTTGGGCAGAGCTCTCATCTCGGTGGAAAATAGTACTCAAATGGCTTCCAAGGTAGTACGCCTCACAGCGCACCTAAACCAAAGTGTACTTTCCAGTTATAAGTATAAAAGTGGTCAAAATTAGAATTTCTATCAATTTCCGCAATCAGTAATATATTGACGTAATAACACCATGTGGCCATGCTGATTTTGACAGACAAATTTGATAAAAATAGTGCCTAAATATGGTGTGGCGATGTATATTTATTTTTTTATGGTATGATTTGTTTTCCAATAAATTGCTTAGTTGTAGTTTTATTGTTTTTGAGACTACATTCTTTAGTTAAAAAATATCATAAATAAACTGAGCTGTTTTTTCCAAGCTGTTAGAATTCGTATAGTCAAACAATAACTTTTAAGACTAATAATGTATTAGGGACTTTGTTCAAAAAGCTAATTCCGACCAATGTGACTAGCTACTCGTATATGGTATTATCTTAACATTCATTTTTAAAAAAATCGACTTTAATTTCCCAATATAAATTGTTTTCTAACTTTTACAAATTTACAAATAAATAAAGACGAAGTTAGTTTTCGCATAGTGAATTATATCTGATTTGTTAAATATCAAATAAATTTGTATGAAAACAAAACCATTTTTCACATTTTTCTTTAAAAATTGTTGAAAAAGTGCAAAATACGAAAAATTTGCGCAAACATAGAAGTTACCCCAATAGCAAGTATGAAAATACATCAAAAAGGCAGTGGGGCAGATTCACCAGTCAATTCTTGGACTTTGCTGAAGCTTTGACTTAGTTCCAGTGTATACAGAGTCAACTTCGTTTCAAATAAATAGTTGAAAATCGAAGAAATCCTCATTAAGGGTATTCACTTAAACGCGTAAAAGCCTCATAAACTGCGTAAACTGCAGAAATTTACCACCTCGTAAATGAACTGTCAGATTTTGTATGGAGAATAGTTTACGCAGACCTCATAATTTTCCGGAAATCAGCCGCGGAAAGTTACGCAAATCACAAATGTCAAACTGTTTGTTTGATTTCAGATTTACAGTCGATTTACGCGATTTACGCAATTACATTTCCGAGGAGTGTTCACTTAAAGCACCGCAGAAATGTATACATTTACGAGCTGCATAAATTTATCAGATTAAGTGAATACCCTGATTATTCCTGAAAGTTTTATGTAACGGAGTTTACTCTACTTAGTGCGTCAGTGCTTGACCATTCTATCTCCATGAGTAAATAATATTTATTGAGTAAGTTACACATCTTCTTTAAAAAAAAAGTAGGTACATATAACATTAGAATTACGTATAGCTTACAGTTTTAATTGCACCATAATGTCCATTGTTATTATTCCTACCATTATTGTATTATGCACATTTCAAAAATTTTTAAAGAAAACATATCTCTCACTATATAAGTCAATTTTTGTTCTCTTACAAATTTTTGTGATTTTGTGTTATAATTGGGCACATTTTAATCTATGAAATTGACAGTTCATACTGAAATTGTATGGGAAAGTAAAAAGGTCATTATAAGTAGGTTATTAAGTACTCCTCAAGTGTCAGGTTTAGGAAACAAAAATATTATGTACATATTTCGAAAAAAATAAAAATGAATTATGTTTATATGTTATGAAATAGTAGTACGCGACGGCTTCAAAGTAGTATCCGTACTCAGTTCATAAAAATGTACTCAAAATGAGCAAATGAGTACAATAGTAGCACGGGAGGGAACGCTGCCCCTATGTATCCATCTTTCACTTCTCACCTGTTTTCGTAATTTTCATATGGCCAATTAATTTAAATAACAAAAAAAATACTTAAATGTTAAAAAAAATGTTCCACATCCACAAGAACATTAAGCGAAATAGTTCCTAGTATTTTTTTTTTTTTTTTTTCAAATATTGGTTTGAGGTTACTGCTCCGAAATACTTTACATATTACAAAACAATACTTTCTAATATATTTTACTGTTCCTTTTTTAAATTTTCTCTGCTAGGTTGTTATTTTATCTTGGGTCTATGGCCTTGAACGCACCTACAACAACATGGTCGACATGGGCATCAAATTGGGTAGAACAATGAAATTCTACTGGCGATGGGTCTGGACGATTGTCACACCGATTGCATCTGTGGTAAGTTTAATGCTGCTAATTAAATCGAAATTTCTTATAGCAATTGCCACCTTCTTGTAGGCTGTCTTTACATTTATAATGTTCGATATTGGACCAACAGAATTTGGTGACTACAGATTTCCGGTTTGGGCTGACTCTTTGGGTTGGCTAATGGGCGCTTGCACATTATTGCCATTTCCCATATGTCTGGCATATCGCATCTACAAGGATGGATGGGTAAGTTGAGAATAAAAATAATAATCAAATTTATATTATTGCATAATGGCAACACTCACACATGCTCATGCATACATATATAAAGGAGGATTGTAGTGATGTTTATCGGTCAAGTGAATAAATTGCAATCAAGGGTAATGGGCAACAGGACACTCTTAACAGGAATTAGCAGTGTAATTAATTGATTGCAATTAAATTTGTGGTGTTTATCATTACCGTGGAGTATCTCGTGCGGCTATACAAATGTAAAATATAAAATTTTGTATTTTGTATTTTGTTTCGGAAACAAGGACAGCACACTTTATGGCAGTGTGATGCACGTGTTGGTGAGAATTTACATTATGCCTGGGGCATTAATTGAAAATTAAGAGGGTGTCAATATGGAGACGGCTTATGTCAACACTTTGTGACCTCGTATACGCAGGTGTCCGAGTATACTCTTCAGCGGCGATGAAGTGAATGCAAATTAATTTTGTTAAATTTATCAATATTATACATATATAGCTTTATGATCTACTACTTACATAATATGATATTTGCGCTGCTTGATTGGTCAGGTCAGGTGAGCTGCAGTTGCAGTGTACAAAAGCCAATTATTCAAATATTTCATTTGAGTGTACATATACAATTTATGTAACCGTAATAAGCAAACATTTCTTGTGTTACTCATTTGTATCCAGGTTTTATCACGAACTAAAAGCAGTGAGTAGGTATACGTAATCCAGGCTTTTATATTTCACCTGAAGTTGTCGCAGAATGTACCCGAATGCTCTAGTCCACCAATGATTGAATTCAACAGAGAGGTGCACAACGTACTGTATTTTGTTATTGTTTATATCTACAAATTTTGACGATCTCTGTTTTGTGTTTTTTTTTTTTCAATATATTTATATACATACATATGTATATCAAAATGAGAGATACCCAAGTCGGATCAAATTGCTGGATTCCCTTCGCCAATCTAAGTGAGGGCCACTTATAGATATGAAATTGAACTACATGGCGAGGGCCAGGGCCGTAGCCAGGATTTTGTTTCGGGGGGGGCTTGCTTCCAAATCTTACGAGGAATTCTTTAAACAAAAAACTATATACAGGGTATCCCAGTTAAGCAGTATAATCCTTTAAGGGAAGATTCGTGATGTTCACCATATTTTCACCATATTTCACGTTATGGCCCTTCACAGCATATGAACTCTAATTTGGAGGTGTTACCACTTAAAACGCTATAACTTCTAAACTATTAGAGATACAAAAATTGTTTTATGCATTTTGAAAAGACAATTTAGAATCGCATACAAGTCTTATGCACTTCGGGTACATGTGTGCAGCTACAAAAAAGTTATGGCTCCTTAAACTCAACATTTTGAAAATTTGTTGTTACATTTTTTTAGTTAAAATGTTTTTTTCTCAAAATGTTTATGTTTACTTAATAAATTTTTATTTTTTTATGAAAATTTTATCCTTGAGAAATTTTCTAAAAATTATGTCAAGCAACTTTTCGGATCAACAGATGTTGTTGTGAAAGCCGTTTTTGTAAAAAAAAAATTGTCAAACAAAATTAAGTCAGAATAATAAACTAACGTAATTATAAGGAATGGTTAACAGTTAATTGTCGAATATGAAAAAAAAAGCTTAACATTGATAAGTTGATCTCCACAAAACGTATTCAAAACGTGATAACGCGGAAATAGTGTTTGTAAACGGGTTCTGCCATGGAAACGCTTCGTTGGCAAGATAGGAGTACTAACGCCGATACCAAAATCGTAGTATACTACATGGTGATACGTATCAGCGCCTTGTTGATACCGGGTGAGCTCCTCGAAATAAAAAAAAAACGACATTCAGACGCAGCGGCAGCAGAAATTGAGGGTGGGATTTTGCGTGCTGTGGAAGTTAAGCCTTTAGTCAGGTCCGAGGACTAGCTGTGCAATTGGTACTTCCCAGAACCAGGATTCACAGAACTCTCCAGAGTAATAGGTTACACCCTTTCCATTTAGCACCGGTACGGACACATCCTCAAGAACATTCTGCGGACTGTCGAAGCGCAATTCACAAACAAAGTTATAAAGCTACACAACTCCACAATTTGTACCATATTAGTCAGACCCCAATCCCCATTTAATACACAACACACAACATCCTTTCAAAGATAAGAATTTAATTATTTTGAACAACTTCTTCAAAATGTGTGCTTATTTCAAAAGAGTTTTAGCGTAAATGTCTGAAAACACTTTAGTAGGCCCGCACGTTCTTACACAAACAGTTAATTCCCTTGAATTTCTTAGAGCACGATTGCCGAAGCTCCTTGAAGGTGTTCTTCTTTTTCAGAGAAGAGCGATGTTTTTTCAACAAGATGGAGCACCTTGTGAAAGTAGCAGCGGGGTAAATCCATTCCTTAAACATACTTTTAATGAGCGATGAACTGGTCAATTTGGTCCAATCCTTGGCCACCCAGATCTCCTTACCTAACACCCATGGAATTTTTCTTATGGGGTGCTGTGAAAGAAAAAGTTGATTTTAGAGAAATATCGAGTCTCTTTTTGACCATTTTTGTCTGACAAAAAACGGCTTAATTCTCAAAGGTTAAAGGATAAAAATTTCACAAAAAAATAATTGCCCTGCCGTATAATTTTTTGTTCGGCGGAACTTCAGGAATATTCCCTTAAAGGATTATACTGCTTAACTGGGACACCCTGTATATTCCAATTCATTGATTTTTATTAGTTTTTAAATCGTATGTACGTAAACGAACATACTAAAATTATTTTTTTCAAAGCAGAAGACGACTTGATTTTTTTTTGCCATGACATGGTAGAACGTCTTCGTTGACCAGATTCATGGTCCGTAAGATTTTGTATTAACGAATCTATGCAAGGAATCAGTATAGACACTCTAAAATAGGCTTCAGTAGAAGAGGTTTCTGGATTGGAACGCGTACTTTGTTTCAATGAAGTTCTTGGGGCTCTTAATTCAACTTCAAATAAGTCTTCGGCAAGTTGGGATTCGGATTGAAAAGCCTCTCTGAAAAAATCTTCGGCATTTTCTCTGATGTTTTTAAGAGAATTCAGAACTTCTTTTGTGCGGTCGATAGCAGAAAGGAAATCTAAGGATTTGGTCTGTAGGAAAACTGATAAGGGTACCGTTAAACTGAATAGTTTTTCGCATACTATGAGGCTCACTAGGAAATCACTCTTTTTTTTCACGTTCTGCTGGTTATTTCTTCAAGACTTATTGAGATGCATTTGAAGAGCTCTACAAGGAAATAATACTGTCATGCCTTTCAATGAATCTTGTTTCACAAAGGCGTAGAAGTCGAGTATTTCAGCTCTCTGGTGCGTGTTTTTTAATGACATTTTTTAAAGTTACATTTGCATTTGAATGGTTGCAGGAGTTTTAGTTTCTAATTTTTTGCATAGCGTTTCGGGGGGGCTTCAGCCCCTCAAGCCCCCCCCCCCTGACTACGTGCCTGGCGAGGGCCTTACACTTCTCAAATTCTTTTAATGGGGTCTACTATAAAGTCCTACTAAGCTACTTATGGATTATCACAACAACTCTGTAAGATGGATGCAAGAATACTCCTGTGTAGATAGATTCTACACTAAAAACGCAGGAGTGCCCCAAGGTTCTATAGATGTCTTCCTCAACTCTATTCCTTCTCCATATCAATGAACTGCTTGGCTCGAAGTAAAGTGATATTTATAGCTGTGCTGATGACAGTAGATATTCTTATCAAAAATGTTTATCTACAAAGAAAAATTCGTTCACTGCACTAACGATTGAAATGGTTGACCAACCCATCCATCAACTTAAGGAATTAATGTACCTTCTTGAGTCAGAGTCAATTCGAGAATAATATGGAATTATGGATTATTGATGTCTGCTATAGTCACGGTTAGCTTGAACACCCATGGAACTAGAATTTAAAAAAATAAGTGCTTGGCACTTTAGAATATTTTGAACTCTACGTGCGTTGTCCAGATCTTTTAGTTCATCAATGAAGTAGCTAGGGTTAGGTTAAAAAGGGTATAAGAAAGAAATTCTCATATGGCACTAGTTGCCATACTTATCGCTATCTCTGGGAAACCAAAGAGGTGAAAATTCAAACGCTTAGCCCTTTAAAAACATCCTTTCCTTGCAGAGCCAAATAACACTTTGTAGTTAGTATGATCTATCATATCACTATCTCGTATAAATGTAGGAAGAAGTCCCTTTCCCTTCAGATTCTGCAGTAGTCGCTGTTGAATATGCCCAGCTGCTCCGCATGATAAACCCACACGAAGTGTCGCGTGAGGATGTCAACACCAGTCAGTCAGTATACCTTTGCTATTTTATTAAATTTTTGTTTACTACCTATCTTCTTGACAGAAATCACCGGGGCTTACCACGATATCTCGACAAAAAAAAAATTTCGAAAGCAAAAATCTCGAATGTAAAAATCTCAAAAAAAAATCTCGAATTAAAAAAATCTAGAAAGCATAATCTCAAATAACAAAAATCTCCAATTTATATTAATTTTTGAGTCAATGGTAACAATTTGCGTGCGACAGAAATAATAACACCAAATCTAAAAATTGTGTTAAAAAGTGAGTTACGTATGGGGTGACATGCTGCCGCCTTGCAACCTCCCTGCGTGTGGTCACTGTAGAATTTGGAGTAGGTGTAATGTTGGGTATATGCAAAGTTTATATTATGGATCCCAAAAAAAAATCTTGAATTTACTTTTAATTTTCGTGATTTTCTCGAGCTGTAGTCTTTCGAGATTTTTGTACATTCGAGATGTTTTTACATTCGAAATTTTTTCATTCGAGATTAAAAAAAAAACATTTTGAGATTTTAGCCTTCGAGATTTTTGTCATTCAAGATTACTTCATGATCCCAAATCACCGACTACTTAGTACTGACTGCTGCGGACTTACACCATTGCCCTATAGGCTCCAGGGTTTGGAGCATATCTGCGATTATAATTAGGTTAAGCAGCCAATAACGTTTGCATGGAATTTAGTCCCAATCTAGTCCTCAAGTAGTTCAATAATCGGGAGTTGGACAGAATCCCGAAAAATGTAATCCCGAAAGCCCAAAATCCCGAAAATCCCAAAAACCCACAATCCTGAAAAACCAAAATCCCGAAAAGCCACAATCCCGAAAATCCACAATCCGGAAAATCCAAAATTCCGAAAGGCCAAAATCCCGAAAGTGAAACTAAAAATTTTATTGTAGCAACAAAAATATAAGCCAAATTTATTTAATAAAATAAACAAAATAACAAACTTCAAATAAATAAAACATAACAAAAACAGTTTAAGTTTTATTAACAAAAACATATAAAAAACGATCCATGACAAAACAATATCTAATACAAGTTCATATTCTACGCAATTCCTGTTAGAAAACTTATTTCAGAACGCTCGTTACGTTCCCCGTAAAATTTGCTCTTCACATAAAATAGCAATCAGTGAATATACACCAATGTGTGAATGCCCTGCGATAACTTTCAGACGGCGCGCGGCGGAGCCACGCCTCTACGTTGTTCTGTGTCCGCGGCAGATTTTGTTTCAAAAGGTTACAAACCGACCAAAAATTAGGGGAGTATGCAGGACTACCTGCAAGTCCGTAACGTTTTCTTTTTCTACTCACTTTGTATTACGATGTTAACTGGCTAAAATCTAGTCGGTCAGGTATCACACTACATGAGATCAGCACAACTGAATGCACATTGCTAATTGCAAAGCAACATTACAAAACATTATTACGGTAAATGGAATGGACAAACACTTGTCTATTGTACATTCAAAACAAAGTAAAGAATCTCGAAAACGAAATCCCGAAAAATTTTATAAAATGAAAAATTTGCGCAAATTTATCGGGATCTCGTTTTCGGGATTCTTTTTTTAGGATTTTGGCTTTTCGGGATTGTGGGTTTTCGGGATTTTGTTTTTTTGGGATTTTGGTTTTTCAGGATTTTGGATTTTCGGGATTTTGGAATTGCGGGATTTTGGATTTTCGGGATTTTGGTTTTCGGGATCGTGTCCTAAATTCGTCCCAAAAATAGAAACTCACCCAAACGAATGGTTGCGAGAAGCTAGGCCTAGCGTGTCTACCGCCTGTTGCGCCACCTATTTATTTTTAACATTTTTTTTTTAATTTAAGTACAACAATAAATAGAAGGCGAGTAAATGGGGGTTTAAAACTGTCATAATTGGATTAACTTGAGCAATATTTGTTTTATAATCGTATTATACAGATCAACAGACTGTCATAGAATATCGATTTTAAGAATCCTATAATACGATTACCCCATTTATTTCTAATTTCCATGATTGAAGGTTCACTTTGTCAGTAGTTGGTTCTTTTTTATATGGATTAAGTGATCAGTTGCAACTTTAATTAACTTGTGTTGAGGAGTTTATTCGTTACTCTTTGAATTTTGTAGTTCAAATAGTGACACAGTTATTTTATAAACTCTTCGGCTGCTAAGACAAGGGTAAGGTAGGTAATTAGGTAAATGGGTGTTTCGATGAGTCCATTGTGTCTATTAATGAACCCATTTAATAAAACGATGCTTTACAGCACAAAAAACAGCTTAGAACTACCTAGTTCTATAGGATCTGCAAGAATATCATGAGTTCTTAAAGCTCTGTCATATTAATATCCTCTAGTTCGTCTCAGGAGTATGTGAGGAGATAATGTCCGTTTATCTATTGAAGCCACCCATATTAAATATCTGGGGTATTTTGGGGTTCCTCCAGATCATCCAGTTTATGAACGAAGAAGCCTTTGCGAATCATAAATCTAATTTTTTAATTTTAAAGTAGGTGGCAAACGGATACCTACAATTTCCTCGATGTTACTATCACTCTAAAAAATGCGTGTAAAATTACTATGAAAGTGTATGTAATTTTTAATGTAAAAATAGGCAAGTTGCGTGTTTATACAGACGACAATAGGTAAAAAAAAATGTAAACACGTAATGTTAGATATTACAAACATTTGTTACAAATGTACACCTTTTGTGTACCTTTCAACAACTATTGTTCAATAATATTCTATTATTGTTTAAACATTCCTCTCAAAATGTTTATAAATAAACAAATTTATGAAATTTAGACACACAATGTTTAAAGACCAACAACCAGTGCTTATATTTACACCCATCTGATGAAAGTTACGCATTATGTGTGTACACATTATAGGTGTAAATTTGCTATTCGATTGTGAGTGACGGTGCATTTGCGAGCTCATACGTGATCATGACCAGACCTTTGAATGAAGAGGTTGAACCTTTTGCCCTCCTAAGTCCCGTCGCATCTTTTAGTGAAAGAAGTATTTTTACTTTCTTTACGAATTTTTTATTTTTATTTTTTTAAATCCAATAATTTTTAATAAATATCTTAAGCATTTTTGGATTGTTTTATTTCGTTCAGACAGGTTCACTGCAGTGGACGATATCAAGGCCGTTGATAACAGTTTTACTTGTTTTTAAATTGTTTTGAATAAAATTTCTGACGATGTACAATTTTGTTTAATTGTACACATTAAATATTGAATTTAAGCAATATTGAATTTAAGCAAAATTACATAAAAGGTTTGAATTTACACATTTTATGTTGATTTATAAGCATTTATTTCTAAAATTCTGTTGGATTTTAAACATTAATTATGTAGATGTACATTTAAATTGAACATCTTAAGTGTACAAATACGCATTTATATTTAAAATCTATGTTTGAATTTACACAACAAAGATTTAAAGTTTGCACATTACCTAAATACATATTTAAAATTGATACGTGCGTAAAAATACTGCAATTATGGTAGGCAAGTAGTTTCCTCGCTTAATGATAGTAAAATTACACGATTTTTTTTAGAGTGTACATATTATACATACACCAATAGTCATCGTGCCCAGTTGGGTACGCCTTTTCTATATAGTATACGCTGTAATGACACTGTAAGCAGGCGATTGTCTTTGCGACACGGTCCGGTTATAAACTTAAATATCTTTCTGGTCGTTATTCGTTAGACAATAACGCCCAAATCAATTTGGAAATAACACCCTAAAAAAAACTCGTACATTTTGTTGTTGCAAAATTTTTCGTCATTTTTGGTGTTCTTTCCTTTCCAGGGTTCGTTTTTTTGACAACCAGTAAAGCCCAAAATAGTAAGTGGAAAATCATAAACAGTGGAATAAGTATGGGGGGCATGCTGCCCCCTGCAACCCCCTTCCTTGGGCTTTCTGTTCGATTTTGGAGTAGGTGGGAGTTTGTACTACAAAAATATAACCTTCAATATACCCAATCTCGCACATAATCCAAATCTGACAGTAACCCCAAGCAGGAGGATTGAAGGGGGGGGGGGGGGCAAGCATGCCCCCAATACGTATTAAACTGCAAATTACTTTTGGGCTTTATATCCATCTTGTTGCTTACTTTTGGGCGCTATTTCCAAATCGACTTGGGTGCTATTTCCTTGGCCGTTATTGGCTAACGCCATCTTTCCGCTTTCATCTGGACAAAGTTCCAACAAAGTTGTAACAATGTATTAAGATTAGTCCAGCGTAGTTTCCTTGTACACTATAATTCAATATCGGTGCCATGAAATAAAGACTTATATAAAAAGGTCCAAAACATAATTTTGGACTTTATTGCAATTTCAATATCATGGCAATAGGTGTGAGTTATTTCTGAAAAATGAAATTTTTGAAAATGAGTTGCTCAAAAATCCACTATACATCTGATAAAACGGGGAAAAAAAACTCACCCCATTCGCATGCCCAAATTTATACAAACAAACCCTCTACTCAATTCTGACCATCAGTTAAATCTTTTCAACTCCAGTATCATTAAAACAAACACCCAAAACTTGTCCATCCAACTGACGGATGTCCCATAAAGATTTACTAGACATTCGCATGTACATGCGAATTTCCGATATAATATTGTAGATTCGCATGCATGCGAGTTTCCGATATAATTAAGGAAATTCGCATGCATGCGAGTTTTCTGAACCTTACAAAGGAACCGGAAATTCGCATGTGCTCAAAAATCACCACTGAAAAGAATCCGCGCTCGCGAATTCTTTTCAGAGGTGATTTTTAAAATGTAACTGCAGTAAAAGGGAAAATCAAGTTTTTCTAAGCATGTGAGCTGGGAAATACTCGGAGCTTTTACACTCCTAGTGGGGTAAATAAGTTACGGTGCGAATTTACCTTACGCTTCATTTTCTGTCATCAGTCTTAGCTGCCATCAGTATAGTATGACATCAGTATAGTTCATATGGAAATTTTTCACATGCGAATCTGCTACCTAAAAGTGTACATTCGCATACATGCGAGTCTCCGCAAATATTTCGCATGTATTTTATTTTCAAAAGTTTCGTTGCGAGTTTCCGAAATAGTGTGTAGATTCGCATAGTTTCTCATGCGAATTTACGTTCCAAAAGCATACATTCGCATGCATGCGAATTTCTTCCTTATAGCTAGACATTCGCATGCATGCGAATTTCTACTTTATAGCTAGACATTCGCATGCATGCGAATGTCCGGTACATCGTCTCAAACGCGCCGCATTTAAATAATTGCAGGATGCGCGTGCAGAAAAATACATATTTTCGGGGCAAAAATATAGTCAGACACACAGTCCAAAAGGTGTGTCCATAGCGGCTTCAAATAGGATAGTTCAATAGTTCAGGCACAATCGCGTGATTGTAGTACGAACTATCCGTCGAATTCGCAGCAGTTTCCACGCTAATCCCATCACAATGGGATAATTTCCCTTTAACGTCAGCCATATATCTCCTTACAAACTCGCCAACAACATCCACTTCTTTGTCCCATCAGACTGGACATATTCCTGCACAAAATGAATGATCTCTTATTTTTAATCGTGTTAAAATTAATTCCTTTCTTTTTGCCCTTTCACTGCTTTCTTCTTCGTCACGATCTGAACTGTAAAACATTTCAATGCTATTCATCTTATAAATCTTTTGAAAACTGAAATCTTTCGAGAAGTAAAAACTTATTTGCACAATAATTTATTTTCGGGATAAAAAAAACAGACTATTTGACAATTCCATACAAGTGCTACCAATCATTCGAAAAGATTTTACTACATTCCAGTCGTCTACAAATCTGCTACAAATTCGGCGGGTCGTCTGTGTTAGGTAATGAGGCTTGAAAACCGACACGACTCAAGAAACGACAACAGTCGTTTTCGACAAACGACAACGGTAATCGAGGTGATTGTCGTTTTACTTTTTTAAAAATGTTGAACCTATTCAGTAGAGCGGGAGTGTAGGTATATCGAGCTTTCAAGCTTGTAATAGCAGAGACAACCACCTCGTAAGTGCGTTATCCACGAACATACGAACATAGGGATATTATGTACTATACTTTTTGCCAAGTTTTTCTTTATTCGATTTCACAAACAACGTTGAACGTCTTTAACTTTTTAATATGCCAACAGACACTGGCTACCACTACCGTCACTTTGGTTTTTTTTCTTATAAACTATTCATTAAAATTTCAATCAGCAGGTAGATTAATATCTATTCATATTTTAAGTGGGCAGATTCCACGCCCCTTAAATGGAAAATGTTTAATTTTTGATATTTCTCCTTTCGTACAATGCAAGTCCTACCGCTCTACCACATTTCAACATTCTACGGCAATGGGAAGTGGCCCAAATAAATAGTGACCGATTTTCAAAAGTGGGCGGATACCACGCCTCCTGAATGGAAAATCTCAAGTTTTGGACTTTTCCCAGTGTATGCACAACAGGATCTAGCATTCTGCCAAATTTCACGAATCTAGGATGGCCGGAAGTGTTTCATAATTTTGAGTGAGTCAGTTACGGTTTTTGCGATTTTGGAAGTCCTTTATGTTGAGAACCACTAATACTATAGAGATGAAATTTGGTGACGTGGACCTTTTTAGTGAGCTTGGTAAATGACTGAAGCTTCTGGTTTAATTTTTTCCGAAGTTAGAGGAGGGTCGAAAACACCCTGAGTGTGTTCCTGTAAAAAGGGTAAGTGCCTTTACTAGAACTTGGGTGGGGCACTACCGTGCCCTTTAAGTCCTTTCAAATTTCCTATACGTATTTAATCTAACCCTATATGGCTATGCAATGACTATTTTGACTTAAAAATATTTTTTTAACTTTTTTTTTTGTAAGGGGACGGAGAACTTTTTGTTATGCCCAAACAATATTTTCGTTCCACACACATTGTATGATGCACACTAAAAATGTAATTGCAGTACCTCGTATAAAATATTTACTGACAGTTGTACGATTCTGAATATTTACGAATTTCCAATAAAACGTACACCAACATAAGGCGTGAACACAACAACATACCGATACTTGCAACAGACACTATAAATTATTTACAAAGAATCCTTTCGAAATGTTTTGCGCGCACTTCAAATGAATCTATTCATTTCTCTGCGAATTAAGTGCAGCAAGCGAAAATTCAACGGCTCTGTCGGAATGCAACGAAAAACCTTTTTCCTGGACATGAGTAACATCCGCCCACGCTGCGCTGCCCGCGCACTACTTGTTTACGTTCGGATGCATTTGAACACAGCCCATCCAGTTCTCGTATATCTGCATCATTTATACGCATCGTGCTCGCATAAACTATTCCGTTGCGATATCTGATATCTTAATTCCGGCAAAAGAGCTTTTGACAAATATTCGCGCAATTCGACAAATTGTTGTTCGGATAAAAAATTCACCGCCACCCTGCGCCATGCCCCAACAAATTTGACACAACAGCGGAACAGTTTTGCGTTAGCACCATTCCCAATAATTGGATATATCGTATACGAGATGCAATACTACTGGTGAAAACACCGAAAACAGTTGACAATAAAATATTCGAATCGGATGTGCTATTTAAGTCACAAACACTTTTGAATCAATATCCTGAAGCATGATGAATTTGCGGAATTAGTTTACGTTTATAGAATGGGGGGGCTAGAGAGCTACATTTACATGTGATGTTGGTAGTATATATACACGTACAGACCCAAACAAAAAGTCCTCTTGTGCTGGTTGAATTGAATTTTCGAAGAATGTACAAAACTCCTGGCATAGCCGGTTGTCAAGAGATGCTGCAGGACTGGACTACGAGTACGAGTAGGTATGTGAAAATCGCATTAATATCGACCAAAATTCGATAGGCTGCTGAGTGCCGGTCCGTGGCCAACAACGGCCTGTTGGCAAAACCCATAACAAAACCGGATTTGCCGATAAAATTTAGTCAGATAATGTAAACCTATTAAGTGTGGTTGTCACTTCCAATCGAAACTTATCCACTGGCTAAGTTCGCATTTGGTTGTTGGTTTCGGTGCATTATGTGTTGAAGGCACTCTTCCCGAACCCATTACCATTACTTGCAGTGCCCAATCGGGCCGGCGGGGGCATGTGTGTGATGTGAGACAAATTTCATCAGCTCGGTACCAGTTTAGAATATTCGAATGTATTTTTGTTTATCAAAATGGTCTGTTGTTAGAGGTTAGAGCACGGTAAGGGCGGTTTAAGTCTGAAAATTTAAGTGTACTCACGGCTAACAATTCCTGTTAATGATGTGGAGGATTTGTTGGCCATTTGTTAACATGTTCATTTTATGCGAGTACATATCTACACAATGGTATACAAAATGCTGCTCTATAGGTGTGGAGTAACATTTTCCATTAAGTTGTCCTTGGTTTGGGTTTTAAGCTATATGGCATTTGCGAAATGGCTCGCCACATAAGACCGTTGGATGATGGCAAAATAAAAGTGATTTTAGCATTTATGGCTTAACAGAGTAATGGCGGTATACACAATTAATAAAGAATTATTCTGGGAAAAGACTGAATGGGAGTAGTGGTGAAGCTTCGGCAGTGAACAGACCTATCGTGCTGACGAACAATTTGCAGAGAGCCTAGACTGCTAATAAGGCAGAGATAACTGCCACCAAGGAATCACGATTGGAAGGGCTTGACAAAAAAAATGCGGATAGAAAACTTTGACGCTAAAACTTGCTTCCTGTTTTGTAAAGTCAACTTGGAGTAGGGCGCTGCTACTGCACACACGTATCTTTTGATTGAGGTCCAAGTTCAAGTTCACCTACGCGACAGACATAGGTATAACGTCTTGAGCAATCGACACGTTAGTACCTAAGCGTCTTATAACAATGTCAAAAGGGATATCGGGAAAACCTTGTAATAGAATCGCAGTCGTTGCTGAGAATGTGGAAAATAATATTTGTTTACTCATGACGAGGACCAGAACCAAGTAAAGCTGTTAGGCAGAAGATAACAATAGAAAAAACTTCAATCCAACCGACCCAAACGAAGTAAGAATAGCAATGTTCGGTGCCGTGAAATAAAGTCGAAGGAAATAAGGTCAAGGTAAAGTCCAAAAAATACGCTAGACCTGTCGGTTGTCAGCTAGAGATGACTTGGGCACTTGGTAGAAAGCATGCACCAACGTTTTCTAAACTTGGTTAGATGAAGGCATGCTGGATGAACGAAATCTGAGCATCGATTTTTCCGGTTCACAAGATCTCTTCAACTGCGAAGGGGCTAACGGCTAAAACACATCTTAAATAACTTAATTTGCCCTTATCGGCGTGGTTTTAGGCTGAAAATTCCACCGACGATCAAGGGACACACAAAATCAATGAATCGGTCAGAACGTCATAATAGACAACTATATATAGTTGCTCTGGTGTAATTTCCGGGAGCCGCTTTAATGCCGACTTTAGCTACCTCCGCCCCACCTTGAACTCTGAAAATTATGCCTCTTCACTGTAAGTCTATTGTGCCTTTCCTGGTGAGGTCCTATATAGAGATATTTTTTTACTCAAGAGACTGAGACAGTCGTCGTCTCTCACAAGGCTACATGAAATTTGGCCCCAATGAAAAATGGTTCCAAACTGAAAATGAAAAATCACCCCAAAATTGGGGCTATTTTTCATAATGAAATAATACCCCAATTTCAAATATGAAATAAGGCCCCAAAAAAAAATGAAATAAGGCCCCAAATCTGACAGTAAACCCAAGCAGAGGGGTTGCAGGGGGGGCAGGATGCCCCCATACGTTTTCGTTTTTCGTTTGGGGCCTTGTTTCATTTCTTCTTTTGGGGCCTTATTTCATAATGAAATTTTACCCCAAACTGAAAAATGAAAAAAGGCCCCAAAATATGAATTTTACGCAATTTTCTGTTGTTGTTGCCTTTCATGTAAATTTTTGGGGTGATTTTTCATTTTCAGTTTGGGGCCATTTTTCATTGGGGCCAAATTTCATGCAGCCGTCTCTCAATCGTCTCTGGGTTAATGTCAGCAAGATTTGCTGATATAATGATTTCCTCGCCAAGGATATTCTTTCTGAGACAAAAGAGGGCCGGACTTTCCGTGAGTAGGTATGTGAAGATACTACTCATCACTCTTCTCAAGACAGAGACTACATGTAGCTATCTAGAGTCCGGTGAGACTCCAATTTGGTGAAGATGCCAATAATTATACCTGTCAGGATTCTTTGTACAGAAGCTGAAGAATTTTCAGAAGTTCTGCCCAGGTGTTTTTGAGCCAAGCTCTTGATGTGATTACTGAAATATTTTTCACTGACACCACAGAAGGGTACTAGGTCCTATAAATGGTATTGCCGCGCCGACTTTACCCAATGAGTCAGCTATTTCGTTGCCAGCAAAGCTCATGTGGGCTGGTATGAAGAATGACTAGACAGATGATGAGTCAAGAGCTTTGAGAGCTGCTTGGCAATCTGAGAAGATAAATATAGTTTTACCACGTATATTAGAACTTAGAGTTAGATGTATGCTTGTCCTGTGTTTGGAAAAGACTTCAGCTTGGCAGACTAGTTCGGTTGAGGTGACTCTCCATAAATGCCAGATTCAGTACCTAACTTCATTTTAGAACAGTCTGTGTACCATACTAGTTCAAGTCGTGATGGATTGGGCTAGTATTTATTCCAGTTCTCTCTTGGAGGGACGAAGATAGAAAAGTTATTACGGAAGCCATATTTCAGTGTTTTATTTCAGAAGTGAAAAAAAAGAATAGAGTAACACAAAATGAAAAAAAAAAAAAATAAATAAATACACATAGACCAGACTCTCTGCTAACGGAAGCGTTCGCCGCTAACCGATGAATGAAAACTTTTACTTCTCGGCTGGACTTCGGTCATTTACATTCGGCCATCCTGGTTCTCGACCGACTCGGGCGAGTTACAATCTTCGTTGTCAGTGTCTTCATCATCCGAACAGTAAATCTTCCATGGCTTCATGTAGTAAACTGATGTAGAAGTAAGGTTTGGCCCTTCGTGATCTCCAACTTTTCGAACATCATATCGGTCACTGCATTTAATCTTTGAGACTTGATATGGGCCCAAAAACTTAGAACACAGCTTAAGTCCTATTTCAAATTGCGTATACGCTAGATAGCCACAGGATCGCTGATTTTATATTTAAGAGGGGCTTTTCTGCCGTGATCATACCCTTTCTTGTCTTCGTTCTGTACCTTCTGGATTTCTTGCTTTGCTTGGTCTCGTATTTCTTGACGGTTGCTTTCGAAGTCTGTACGAATCTCTTCTTCTAGTAGCTCGGCTAACTGTAGGTCTTCGATTGTAAACATCTGCTACCCAGTAAGCATGAACGGTGTATTTTGCGTGGATCTCGAGGTTGTGGAATTAAGAATTCGTTGAACACGACTAACGTGTTGGTACCATTTAAGAGGTTCTTCTACTGACAGCTTGGATTATCACTTTGTTGAGGCGTTCGGCTTGGAACCCCTAGGAACTCCAGTTGTTACGAGGTGGTGGTATATTTTGCGTGCTTCAAAGTATTCCTTGAATACATTTGATGTGAACGCTGCTCCGTTATATGTAATTATTCGATGCGGGTTTCCAAAAACGTCAGTTTGCTGTTTCAACTTCCCCAAGACTTTCTCAGTTCCCGTACTCTTCACCGAGTGTATCCACACGAATTTTGAGAAGGCATCAACCACCACGAATATAGAAATTTGTAACTTTTTGCCGTAGACGGTAGGGGACCAACACGACATGGTCTAAGTGAAAAGTGTGCAGCGGCACGTCCATTTTATCAATAGGACTAAGAAATACAGCTACTGGAAACTGCACGTACAACCTTTGATATTTTAGGTATAAAATAATCCCTACGAATCAGCGCCTCAACTTTGCGGTCATTAAAATGTCCTTGCTCATGTGCTTTTTGAACTACCTGCCGTTGCAGAAAAAAACGGGGTGGAATGTGGAAAAGATCGTCCTCATCTTTTTGGTATAGGACTGCGCCATATCCATCTTTGCTGGCATCCGTATGCAACTGCGTGGGCTTAGACGGGTCAAACAATTTCAACACGAGTTCTCGGCAGAGCTTCTCTTTTAGGGTGATAAATGATTCTTCCTTCTAATATATAATCCACTTGGGAAGAAATTTGTGTTTTCCCCTGTCAAATAGTTTCCAGCTATACTTTGGACCCGTTCTAGGTTATTGACTGTCCACCAGACCACCACACAATAAATTATCTTGACTTGGCATTAGCTGTTACTTTCGTGACATACATCAATGGTCGATCCCTGACTCATCGCTTAACAGTCTTACCAAATATATTACATCAGCATGTAACAGAATTCTAATTCTAACGAGTATAGAAGGACGCTCGGACAATAATTAAAAATAATTGCAGAGCCACCCCTAAAATGCTACAATCTAAGACCAATGCGTCCTTCCAACACGAACCATTACAAAATTATAAAGTTCAAATAAAAACAATGAGTTCATTGATTCGATAATTCATGTTCCTTCGCTGTCCTTGATGTTATCCAATGAAATACACATCCTTCACCTTTAGAAAAAGAAAAGTTACTTCATTTCTCTGAAAGGGTTAAAAGAGTCTGCCCAGAGCGAACCTCAAGCCATAAATATAGGGTCACCCAAAACTGTTCGACCTAATTGACCCCTCCATTAATTTATTTATCATTACCGACGAACACGCTTGCACACAATTCATTGGAATTGAGCCCCTAAATCACCTCTCAACAGGGTATTATCGAAATCGGTCAAACGACCAAACAATAACGAATTACTCAAGTACAAAACAACAAACAAGGAGCGACGTCATAAAAGCATAAGTACACATTAAGTAAAGCACCTTTTTTACGTTTCACCATTGAGAATCATGCATATTGCTCTTCCAGCAATTATTATACTTGAAAACATTGCCTTAATGGGCACGAATAAAATATGACTTGAGCTCAATTAAAGACAACAATGGAATCTTTTGGAGAAGAGAAAGAAACCGACAGACGCAGGGGGTAGCAGAGCAGTCCTCGCCCTCGTTCTCTTCATTACCTGAATGTCCAGCAATTAGAATGTTTTCTCTTGCGTGACAGCGAGCCATAAATTCCTTTTGCCTTATCCTTATGCTAAGCGGGTTAAATGCCTATAAGTTCATTGTCAGCACCTGAATCGCTGTCAACGCAGGCTCGGTCAGGCTGTTCTAAACTAAGTGGACATTGTAATTTAATGGAACTTTTTGTTATCCTTTTTTATTTGCTTTGCGTTGTTTGTTGTGTGAATTTTTTTTCTGTTGTTTTTTTTTTCTTTCTATTCCCTTTCGACGAAAATATTGATTTCGCATTTTGGAAATGCGTATAGAAATGTGTGTGAAGTGAAGGTGTATTTTCTAGAATTTTATTGCTACACCGTCACTCAAATCATTCGATTTTAATGCGGGTGGTCTTTATATACACCTATAGCTGAGTTTGTCTAATTAAATTGTAGAAGTACGTCTCCATCTTCTCTACTGGAATCCTTAAGCATGAGGGTCAGTTGTGTATCAATGTGGGGACCGGAAGGAGAATGTTTTTTTTTTTGGTCTGGTCTAAGAATTCCTAAGGCAAATTCAATTGCAATTTTGGGATTATCCTTTTCGGGGAAACTTAGCGAGAGTTGGCTAAGTCAATAAAGATGAGCACGGGTCGGGCGAAAACCAGCAAGTGGTTGAGAAATTGGTTTGGAAAAGCTATGACCGGCAAACTTTAGTACAAGTCAAGTACAAGTCATCTTTTCTCGACGACAAGGTGAGGATGAAAATTGACTTTGGAATTTAACAGGAATTAAAGGATGAGAGTAGAAAGTTTCGCCAACAACGGTGTGATGCGTAAGTTCTCTGCCTATTACTTTTTTTGTGTTAATCGACTGTAGCCACTTTAAAAGTGAGCTGATTTAAAGGGTATGTCAGTCAAAAACCCATGTGAACGTAGGTTGGACTGTGGAGATTGAGCTGAAATTCGGAAACAACTTTCACTGTGCAATATGCATTTTTCCTTTAAAAATTATTTATAACTTCGAAACCGATGGGTAAAATGTAAGTATACATAGGTACCCCAAAAATGAAGTTGAATTTAAGTGGACCTACGTTTCGTTTTATCATCTTGGAAATTAAATTCTGAATTATTACAATTACAATCTACTTCAAAGATTTTGGAGTAGTGGTAAGTGGCATTCTTATTATTATTATTATTTTTGTTTTTTGGCGTTAGGCAATATTGCCCAAGGAAATAACGCCCGAATCAATTTGAAAATAACGCCCTAAAAAACTCGTACCTAAAATTTGTTGTTGCAAAATTTTTCCTTATTTTGGATGTTATTTTCTTTTCAGGGTTAATTTTTTTGACAACCAGTAAAGCCCCAAAAAAGTGGAAATGCATAAACAGTGGAATAAGTATGGGGGCCATGCTGCCCCCCCTGCAACCCCCTGCTTGGGTTTTCTGTTGTATTTTGGAGCAGGTATGTGAGTTTGCACAGCAAAAAAAAAAAACCTTTAATATATCCAATTTCGCACATACTCCAAATCTGACAGTAACCCAAAGCAGGGGCTATATTGCATAACTGCATAACTGCAAATTATTTTTTGCTTTATTTCCATCTTGTAGTTTTGGGCGCTATGCTTTTTTTTGTGCCTTATTTCCAAATCGATTTGGGCGCTATTTCTTTCGGCGTTATTGCCTAACGCCTTTTTTTCCTCGAAATTTTATTGAAAACGAAAATTTCGTTAAGCAATTGCTACCCGAAAATAATTATCGAATTTTTGTGGTCTGAAATTTAAGACCTGGACTTCGACGATCTTTGTTTTCAGCAGGATAACCTGCCATTCCACACATCCGATAAAACAGTCATTCTTTTTCAAGCTAAATTGGGTCGTCGTGTTAGATGCCGCCTTGATGATGACAATTGGCCGTCTCTGAGGTGCTATTTGACCTCGTTAGACTTTTTGTTAAACGATACAAGTCCTTAAATCGAATCCTATTCTCAGTAAAGTGAGAAACGCCTCCATGAATTGTGAAGGTACTACGTACATAATTAACTGAACTGGACGGTTGGCAACACTGTTGTGAAAGTAGTTGGTTCAATTTTTATATCGCTCCTACGAATTTTTAAATTTAAATAAGTTAAACTCACAAAAAATACTTAAAAATACATTCACATCCAAGTTTTTGTCAAATATTTCCCAAAAAAGTGATAATATAACAGGTAACCTTAGTTATATAAGCTTTTAAACGAATCCAAAAGTTGTGTTGCTTGTCACATGACCGAGAACAAAAGAAAATTAATCCAAACCTCACCATCACCAGAGGAAGAACGTAATTCAAAGACACCGATCATAAA
Source organism: Cheilosia scutellata (assembly GCA_955612985.1). NCBI lineage: Eukaryota > Metazoa > Arthropoda > Insecta > Diptera > Syrphidae > Cheilosia > Cheilosia scutellata. The sequence goes on along the minus strand of OY015311.1, from coordinate 41,190,893 downwards.
CAGAACACCAATAGCTTATAAATCTCATCAAACCATGTCAATTTCAAATACTGATCTTCAAAAAATCAAAACAATCATCGATGAATCTCTTCATACAGAACTTGAGAGAGCAACCGCAAAGTTAGCGACAAAAGAAGATTTCACAACGCTTAATGAAGAAATAAATTCACTACGGATACAAAATGAGGATTTATCCATACAGGTTCGACATTTCGAGGCTAGGTGTAATGTTCTGGAAGAAGAACTGGAGATGCAGGCCCGTGAATTGAAAGGAAAAAACATCATCATCACTATACCCAAGGAAAATATTGAGCCACAGGTGAAAATCCAATCCGTCACCCAACTTTTACTTGGCGAATCACTTCAAATGACAGAGACAACAAAATTAACCGAAAACGAAAACATCATCAAACTAAAACTCAACACTGGTTCCAATGAAAATTCAACAAAAATGCTGCAAAACGCCTTCAAGCTAAAAGGCACAGGTGTTTTTATACAGCGTGATCTCACGAAGCAATCACAACACAAACGCCGAATCCTTCTTAGCTACAGGAAAATAATCAAATCAAAGAAACCTTCAGAACGAGTAATAATAAAAAACAATAATTCTCTAGTTGTTTCAGAAAAAACATTTTATTTAAACAATAATAATTCACTAAAATATAAAAACGAAGATGGAGAAAACCACCTGTGTCAAATGTTTGGACAACTTAATTTTGAAGCTGTCAAGAACACATTGTCAACAAATAGACGTCATGGCGAATGGTCTAGACCAGTTGATACTATTGCACCAGGGATGCCACTTCTTCAAAATTTTCCGAGTTCTAGTAATATATCACGAAATTGAAATTGTAATGTCGTCAGCTCACTACCTTTATGCACTTTTAAGATTTTATCATATAATGTGTCAGGGCTCAATAATAAACTTTTATTTATAGATTTTTTTAACTATGTTAAAGAATTTGATATGTTTTTCCTTTATGAAACGCATGTAACAAGTGAAAACCTAAGTAAATTTGCAAAATATTTTAATGGCTTTAAATTAGTTCCAAATGCGGCAGTTAAAACATATACAAAAGGGCGTGCAAGTGGCGGAACACTGTATGGTATAAAAACATCACTACTAAAAATGTATACTTTTGAAGAAGTTGAAGGTGCTACTGTTATAAAACTTTTACACAAAAATAATATGTACATTGTCCCGTTCTACATAAATTGTAACAAATGGACTGAAGACTATGAACGGTTTAACAACATTATGCTACAATTATCAAGCAAAAGTGTTCTTACTATAGGCGACTTCAATTCAAGAACTAACAACTTACAAGTAACGTCAATTCGCAGCACAAATAACTCTACAATAAACCCCAACAGCAGAAATTCCAAAGACAATGTATGCAATCAAAATGGTACCAATCTTCTTGAAGTGTTACAGATGTACGATTGCATAATTCTGAATGGTTGTACCAACGGAGATACAGAAGGTCACTATACTTTTATAGGAGGCCAAGGTAAATCTGTAATTGATTATTGCGCTGTAAATAACGATTGGGTTGACCTTATACAACAATTTGAAGTACAAAGTAAAAATTACTCAGACCACATGCCAATTACTGTTCAATGGTCAGAAGAAAAAACAACAATCCAACGTAATCTTCAACTTATCCCGCGACTCAAATGGAAACAGGATGACGTATTGATATACCAAAACAAACTGGATATAAATCTTTCGGCAGTAAGTGAGATGAATAACTCAGCCGATGAACGTACACTCCAACTTGTAGCCTGTATAAGAGAATCCGTAACAAGAGCACCCATGAACATCTGTAAGTCTTTTAATCAAAAATGGTTTGACAAAGAGTGTATGAACGCGAGAAAAAAGTCCTTTAACCTTTTGAATGCGTTCCGGAACTTCAACTGCCAAAATTTAAAAAATTGGTACATCGAAGCAAATAAACAGTATAAAAATCTATGTTTCAAAAAGAAAACTGAGTTCGAAAACCATCAAGCTTATGTACTTGGCCAAACAAAAGATTCGAAAGAATTTTGGAAGGTGACAAAAGAAATTAATGGATCGGTCTTTAAAATAGGATCCGGAGTATCTGCTGACGATCTTGCCATCCACTTCAAAAACATGCTTCAAAACAAAGGAGACCTTAAATTTTCGTATGCTGAACCCCTATTCACTGATGACATATTGGATAGCGAAATCACCGTAGCTGAAGTTCAGCTTGTTCTTGCCAAAGCAAAAAATGGAAAAGCTCCAGGAGAAGACGGAATTCCATACGAATATTTCAAGAACGCCACCCCAGCCTTTATTTGCCAACTAACATCTTTTTTCAATGAAGTGTTTTCAAAAGAAGATGTTCCTGCGTCATTAAAAAAAGCTGTGATATTCCCTATTCACAAAAAAGGAGACATTAATAATGTGGAAAATTATAGAGGCATATCGTTTATGAACGTCATCTCAAAAGTATTTTGTGGTGTACTTGTTAACAGGCTTGAGACATGGGTGGAAACCAATAATATACTGACCCAATTCCAAGCTGGTTTCAGAAAAAATTTCTCGACCGTTGACCATATTTTTGTGCTAACCTCCATCGTAAAAGCATTCCAAGCAAGGAACAAGAAAGTTTACGCATTTTTCGTTGACTTTAAGTCTGCTTTTGATCTGGTGAATCGAAATGCACTCTTTTACAAACTCTCCCAACTAGGCATATCTACGAAGTTCACCCATATAGTAAAGGAATTGTATGCAGAATCGAAAGCAGCTGTCTGGGATGGATCAACGTACTCGGAATGGTTTGAAACAGAATCCGGTGTTAAACAAGGATGCCTTTTAAGTGCTCTTTTATTTGCGCTTTTTATTAATGATGTAGAAGCTCACCTACCTGGAGGTGTCCGGATTGCTGACTTGACCATAAATGTTCTTTTATATGCCGATGACCTGGTGTTACTTTCTGAGTCCCCAGACAATCTCCAGCTTATGATTAATCGCCTAGCCGAATATTGTGGTAAATGGGGACTTGTCATTAATGCAGATAAATCAAAAATAATGGTGTTCTCAAGATCCGCCCGGAACCAAACTGCATATAACTGGCACTTCAATGGAAACCCTTTACAGATAGCTAACGAGTACAAGTACCTGGGAGTGAATCTTAATAAAACCATGGATTTTAACAATCACGTTAACATTAAAGCTAAAACTTCACAAAGTCTGTTAAATATTTCTTGGAGAAACATATTTTCAAACCAGCGAATAGTACTATCAGCGAAATACAAGATATTTGATGCTGTTGTTAAGAGTTCGCTTTGCTATGCTGCCCAGGTGTGGGGAATCAACGAATACGAGGCCATAGAAAAGTTTCACAGATGTTTTTTGAAGAAACTCTTTAATTTACCTCTAAAAACTCCGAACTATGCCCTGTATCTGGAAACTGGTCTCCCTAAAATGTTTACTAGCACGTTAAAATTGCAAGCTGACTACATTGTCAAGGTTTTATCTCATCACGATGACCGACTGACAAAACGAATGGCACTCTATGAGCTAAGAAACGAGGACTGGTGGCTGTCGAAATGGAAAGCTTTGGGAAATGCGTGTGGAGAAATTGTATTGCTTAACCCATTAAATCTGCGACATGCTAAAGATCAACTCTACAAAATAATACAAAGTCATGAAAATTTTGAACGCGAAGCACTTATAGAAGAAGCCCGAACATCACAAAGCAGACTACTTTACTCACAACTGAAACTGAATCTTATGGAAAAAAACTACTTCAATGATGCACTTAATTACAGAGAAATATCTTTAATATTCAAAACAAGATGTGAAGTCCTTGGCCTAAACGGATCACCATACAACGGCAGTTTTATCCAGTTTTGCACCTTATGCAACTTGAGAGCAAAAGAAGATTGCTTCCACTTCATGAGTATATGTCCCATTTTTGCTGCCTACAGAAAAGCAATATTTGGAAAGGAAACTATGACGCTACAAGAAACAATCACAGTGCTAAACGAATTCGACTGGAAAAAACTCTATTCGTTTTTGAAAACTATTTATAAATATAGGATGTTACTTATAACTGAATTTGTCTAAATTTCATTAAATTTCATTTAAAAATTTCATTCATACCAATAATATTATTTATTTAATTTGCTAACCGAGCTGACGGCAATGCCATAGCTACAAAATTCATAAAAAAATTATAAACAATGTATCCAAAAAAAACCGAAACAATAAATGAATTACTTACTTACTTACTTACTTACTTACTTAATTAACTGAAACTGAAATATATGTATATTTCCCCAAATTAGACTAAGATTATGCAATTCTATTAATTAATTTGTTCGTTGTTTTCTAAGTACTTATGGCCTATTAATATGCAAAGCATTCATTCTGTTTATGTGGAAAATATAGTCTGCGGAAATTAACCTTTAATATTCATAAAAATGGGGCTTGAAATAACGACATATTCGGGACGACAGAAAAAGGTTTGCATTAGTCTATATCTATATATATAAAAATAAGTTGTATTGTGTTTGTCGATAATCTTCTCTGTAATGCGTGAACCCGATTTTGATTCTGGAAATTTCCCATGAAAGGTGACGTTAATACCATGGTAAGTGTTTTTGTAGGTGTATTCGTTCATGAGTTATAGGGGCGTGGAACCTCCCATACAAAAATGTATTCAAAATCTTATATCTCTCAAAAGTGGACAAAGGGGTGTGGCACCTCCCATACAAAAAATACATTCAAAATCTTATATCTCGAAAACCAGCGAATCGATTGAGTTTGAATTTACAGAGGTATTGGCCTAGGAGTATTTCTGTGAAGATTAGTCAAAATTGGACAAAGGGGAGTGGTACAGCCCATACAACAAAAACATAAAAATCTTATATTTCGAAAACCACCGAATCGATTGAGTTTAAATTGACAAATAATCTTAGGTATTGACCCAAGAGTATTCCTAGGAAGATTGGTCAAAATTGGGCAAAGGGGCGTGGCGCCGCTCATACAAAAAAAAAAAAACATTAAAAAATCTTATATTTCGAAAACCACCGCATCGATCAAATTTACATATAATGTTACATATTACATATTACATATTGACCCGGGAATGTTTCTGTGAATATCTTAGAAATTGGACTTAGGGGCGTGGCAACTTCCATACAAAAAAAAAAAAACATTGCAAACGATATTCTTCGACAGTCATGGGAGCCAATGTTTGTACATAATTTGTAACATTGATATGCATATTGTCCTTATAGACAAAAATATCTACCTATTATCTAGGCAATACGATTCCTGGAAAAACCCAAAAATGTTTTGCATCGCAGAGCATTACAATAAAAACTGTTTAGTACTCATTTAAATTAATTAAATAAAAGTGTGCAGGGGGTTCGCTAGTATCTAATGATGATTACGGAGTTGACATTTTTGAAATGCTTAAAGCGGACCAAACCTCAGCGTAATTGTGTCACTTTAAACATACCCCCAAGACTCGCTGCCTCCCTTACTACCATCTTTCAATATTCTACGCCATTTCTTCCCAATAGCAATTCTTTCCCTTATTTCGATTTGAAAACTGTTTCTAAGTTCCCTTTATGCCAAATTGAACTTTATGGGCTGTGAAATTATCGGGTCTAAAACCGAACAATTTACATCTTAAAGTTTTTTCTACTGCGCCACCTCTCGCGAACGTCTGAAAAACATCCGGGAGTATAACTGTCCTGAAAAAGCTTCTCAATTCAGCCGTTCGGACTCGGCATACAATTGTAGGTCTCATCCATTCGTCCCAAAAAAATAAAAGAACTCACACAAAACGAATGGTTGTGAGAAGCTATGCCTGTTGCCCCAACTATTTATTTTTTAAACCCGATCTTGTTCTTGGGTCGATTAGTTCGTTGACAAATGGTTTCAGGAGCTCACATACAGTAGATATACGGCAGCGGACAGGATCTTTTAAGCTATGTTAATGGGACGAAGTTTGTTGGCGCAGTTTAGAGGGTTTCCCTTATTGTGAACGGAACAAACGATGCTGAGATTCCATTCATCAGGCTCAGGCATACTGTCTTCCACTTTCAACAGTTCGGCTGGCTGTTCATCTGTTTCATTACGAGCCGCTCTTGCCCTTCATTGCAGCGCCGCTTTGTAGGTGAGATGATGTGCTACATGAATTCGTACCTAGGCTATACAACAAAGTGATGGTCCGAAATAATGGAAGAGTGCCTTAAGCCAATAGCAAAATGATCAATTTGTTAAACAGCTTAATTACCTGATCACAGCCAATTTCCTTTATTGAGGTGAATCCTAAGTCCGTTTGCAGTCGGATTGTAGGGTAGGCCTTGGTCTTAAACTTTATTCTACTTTCCTGTTTTATTTTTATACCCTCCACAAGAAGGTATATTCACTTTGTCATTACATTTGTAACGCAAAGAAGGAGTCACCGGAGACCCTATAAAGTATATATATTCTGAATCAGGATCGTATTCTGAATCGATTGAGCCATGTCCGTCTGTCTATCTGTCCGTCTGTCTGTCCGTCTGTCTGTTGAAAACACGCTAGCGTCCAAACGAATCGACCTAGGTGAATGAAATTTTGTGAGAGGACTTCTTTTTACCGTCGTCAGGTTGGTATTGAAAATGGGCTATGTCGGTCAAGTAGTTCTGGTACCTCCCATACAAAGCCAATATTAGACCCATGCGTGTACAGTACATACCAGCTCGCATGGCGAACATTTTGCTTGATTTCTATGCAGTGGAGGGTATTAAAGCATCGGCCAGGCCGATGATAACACTTTTACTTGTTAAAATGGAGGAGTTCTTAGAACCAGTTTTTAATAGCATCGTACAGCGCATATTAGGCTGAAGTTAAAAGAAAGTTAAAGACTTTAGGCCTTACTAATAATCATTTTTAACCTATACAGCTTAAGTTTGTTGTAGGTCACATTAAATAATTGTATATGAAAAAATGGCTACTGTGAGATCGGAAAACTTAACGTGGAAACTGAAAATGATTATTAGTACTGCTAGTGCGCTTTTTGGCCAAGTCAGCCGCTTTTAACAAATCTCGGTCACTACTACTTCTGCGGACCGGGACGTCAAATAATATATAAAAATATTAGTGAGGTCAAAGGTATTTTAACAGTTTCTTTCCCCAAAACTTTGACCTTATTAATCTTACCTTTCAATTAAATACTAAAATTATTATAAAGACAACCGAAAGTAACAAATTTATTTTCTCTTCTCTATTTAGAACAAAGAAGTCCTCTTCTCATCGACAACAAACTGGAAACCACAAGGCGAAAAGGTGGACCTCATTCCGCAGGATACCTCGCCTAATGAAAATGGCATTTGCAATACTGCTTTTGAAGGCGCCTAATTGGAAAGAGAATTTATAAACTTTTTGTAAATTTATTGAACAATAATTAATATAATTAAAATGCTGGCAGCAAAAAAAAAACACTCTTTGAACTTTATTTGCACCTCACTGCTCACTGGTTGTGGTACCGTACCCACCTCCAAAGCAAAAACATAATATAACTTTTTGGTCGTGCACTTAATTTAATTTTATTATTCAGTTTGGCATATCCGTTCTTCGTTTATAGGTGACCTGCGACGCTGTCCTTCAATCACTCCTTGAAGAGGAGTTGTCTATGGAAATGATAACCTCGAGCGACTTATTCTCCGGTGTCACATTTATCACTGACAGAAAACACAGAAAGAAAACAAGTTAAGAAAAATATGGTCGTTCTTGTATCAAAGTTAGTCAAAGTTTGGCTTTTAGAATGTTGCCAATAATAACCAGCAATCGTCGGGGTTTGGTGTTAAAAAGTTTCAACGTCAGCTATGGGAGTTGTAAAGCAGCGACATGAAGACAGTAACGGAATACGAGTGTTATGAATGGGCAAGGCATGCCCAAATGATCCATCATCCAAGTGGATAAATTCCATATACTTATACACCATCTTAACTGCCTTTGGGGCATTGCTGCCTTTTTAGAGGACTTCACTTCATCTCTGTGTGTCTGTCTATGGTTTTTGTATGAGCATTACAATATTAGGGGCCGGAGATCAGTCATCTGAGTTATGCAGAAACAACAATTGGCCGGAGTTGGCCTCTCATTTGGAATATTCATCTCAATTTTTTGTTGTCTACTTAATTGTTTTCAGGTGTGTAAGGGTGGCAGTTGCAATTAACACGTCTACCTGAAATGGCTTCAAAACGAAATAGCAACTGGCAAATAAATATCCTTGGGACATTTTTGGCCAGACAAATTGCTCTTTTGAGGAACATGTTGTATACTCACCCTTTGTCTCTGCATGTCTATGACTTTCGTCACACAAAAGATCTCCAGAGTGTCATTTCCGAGTAAAGTCATGTTTTGGGGTAGAGTAATGTGGCTAGGGTTGTTGAGAAGACGTGCAATGGATTTTATATGGTGTACATGGGATGTAGGTGCTTGCGATTACTTCTGTTATGTCCAGGGGCTTCTGCTTGTTGTACAACTCTTGTTATTGAAACATGTATAAACATGGTGAGTGATATTGTTTTTGATGGTTCAGCAGGGCAACTGGGCGGCATTGATTGTCACATAAACTGAAAATGCAATTAAAGTTTAAGCTGTTCGGAATATTGGTAGCTGTTTGCTGTTTGTGATGTAAAAAAGGATGTGCTGAATGAAGGGATTAAATGTAATTTTGGTTGGGGATTTGCATGTCAATTGGAATGAATGGGGACACTATTACCTACGTACTACGTAAGTATGCTTAATTATCTGTGATAAGGATACATATGGTCATTATCGTACAGCTATGAGTGAAAACCTGACCTTTATTCTGATCTGGAACCTGAATCTCTTATGGTATATAATAAAGGTATTCAATTGCTCCCAATCCCAAAAGAAAATACTTAACCTTGATACTGCTAGTAAGTTTTTAGAGAATTAAATTCTGAATTCTGCACAACTATTCAAATTATTAATATTATCAAATTGGTGTTTGATTAACTCCTTACACCTTAATATTGAAAAATGTCAAAGTTTAACGTGATATAAAATGGTGAAATGATATAATGGAAAATAAAACAACTCATGAGTATCCTAAGCTCATTGAAATAAATATGTTTTTAAAAATTAGAATACATAGCATACGATAATAATTGAATTTCAAATATATTACAATACATATTTTAAATAATCTAACAAAGTCGGATAAGCCATATCTTTAAATAAAATTAGCCCTAACACCCGAAGCAGGAGAGCGCACATCTTCGAGTTAAACGAATCGCAACATATAAGCCAGGAGAGCACACATCGACATCCTTACATGAAAACAATCCTAATACCCAAAGCAGGAGAACGCACATCTTTGAGTAGAATATAAGCAGGAGAGCGCACATCTTCATACGAAAACGATTCTAACACCGAAGGGGAAGATCGCACATCTTCGTGTTAAATCGCAACATATAAAGCAGGAGAGCACACATCTTTATATGAAATGAATCTTATTAGTCGAAGCAGGAGAACGCACAGCTTCGAGCTAAATAAAATCCAATACCCTACTATTCCACAATAATTGTGAAATTAAAAGAAATTGATAAAAAACAAGTAAGTAAAAACAAGTAAAAGTGTTATCATCGGCCTGGCCGATGCTTTAATACCCTCCACTCCATAAAAGTCATGCAAAATATTTTCCATGCGAGCTAGTTGCTATGTACTGTACACGCATGGGTCTAATATTGGTTTTGTATGGGAGGTACCAGAACTACTTGACCGACTATTTTCAATACCAACCTGTCGATGGTAAAAAGAAGTCCTCTCACAAAATTTCATTCGCCTAGGTCGATTCATTTGGACGCTATCGAGTTTTCAACAGACAGACGGACAGACAGACAGACGGACATGGCTAGATCGATTCAGAATGTGATCCTGATTCAGAATATATATACTTTATAGGGTCTCCGGTGAATCCTTCTTGGCGTTACAAATGTAATGACAAAGTGAATATACCTTCCTGTGGAGGGTATAATAAACTTGCTTTTCTAATTGTCGTACAATTATAACCTTGAACATTTTTGATCAAAAATTAATTTCTTAAAAATCATATCGATTTTTTAGTCGCAAAGAGTATCTAATTCGTTGTAGGGATTCATTCTGCGTAATTCATAGGAGTTCTGTGATCCACACACTTTGAAATGTATATTTTTTGCGTTTGTTTGTTTGATCTACTCTTGAATATTGTAGTACCTACTATTTGGAGTCCTGGGGTCAGATTACGTAAAATAAAAACGATTAAACGATATCGTTTTCACGCATGCTATCTCTATCACATCTGTGGCAATAAACAGAGACTGCTATTGCAGAAACGATGTCGTTCGATCGTTTTCAGTTTACGTGATCTCGCCCCTGTATATGAGGTTCACTCTTTTCGAATCGAGAAAATACAAAATCGTTTCACTAGAGTAAGTAAAAAGACTTCACTGGGACATAGATTAGATATGCCTTCTTATGGAACAAGGTGCAAATTATTTGGAATCTTGCCTCTTAACATTCGAAGAAAGTTCTCTGAGGTTATGTTCATTCGTGACGTATTGACTAATCATATTGATTGTTTCGATATTTTGGACTTAAGATTCCATATCACAGAACAAATTATGCTGCCAATGAACCATTTTCTAGGTGCTTAAGAGAAGCCAATACAGCTTGCGATATGATCGATTTTAGTCTAAGTAGATTTTCTTTTAAAAATAATTTTCTATTAATCTTAAGCAACTCTAATGGTGGCAATGTTTATTTTTTTTTATTTTTGCTGTTTTATCATAATACATAATATATTTATATTTACCCTTACTGATTCTGTAACGCTCCTTACTTTTCATATATTTTTGTTATATTAAATAAAAGTAGGCGGTGCGTATTTGAATAAATTTTAGAATTTTCAAAATTTGAGTTTTCTCATTATTCAAATTCGCACCGCCTACTTTTCATAATATTTAAATTTTCTTCATAGTTCAAACGTTAAAACTTAATGAAACTGACGCTCGGCAATGAAATTGGGAAATAAGAAATAGAACTCCCAATTCCCAAAGCGAAAATTTATTTCAGACTGTAGGTACTGCATGTATCTGTCACAATTTAGCTCGCCCATTAATTGTTCGGCACATTTTTCACGCTAAATTTGAACAGATCATGTCGGTTTTTTTCCTGTTGTGTTTTCGTGTTGGGAAAATTAATAAGGATTCAATGAATACCTAGATGAGAAATACTTTGAAAGTGATAAATTTGAGATCAAGGAATACCAGACAAGGAAAAAATAAAGTATGTACAACGGAAATATAACAATTTTTCGTGTCTGCATTTTTGAAGGAAGTTATTTTCAACGAACAGCTGTTTTTTTGACACTTATAGTCGCTGTGGACTATAAAAAAGCACTATATGTCAAAATTTAGTTAGGATTCTAGCTAATGTTTGGAGAGAAAAATTGGAGAGCACCTAAAATTTAGTTTCGCTCGATCAGCGTGTTTATCAAAGAAGTAACAAATATGTAGTCATAAATCTAAATCAATAATAGGTATCTATTAAAAAAATGTAAACCATTTTAGGCAATACTTCGTACATATTTTTATATAACTGATTTACTAGGAATCCCAACCCACACTTCGCGCTGTTGTTTGTTTGGACAATGTACATCAATGTCTATAATTTTACAAATTTTAGCTCCCACGGGTGTGGATAAATTTATGAGCTTCTTGCTTTTTAATTTTATTTTTGTTAAGTGTTTATTATTTGAAATTTTATTCATGATTTTTTTTGTTGAGTGTTTATTATTTGAAATTTTATTCATGAGGTTTTTGCTTTTTATTTTTTTTTATTTATTGTTGAGTGGTTATTATTTGAACTTTTGTGGAATCGCATCGCCACCTACCGGGTCCAATTGTGAATCTAAACCATCCTTAGACTCATTCAAACACACGCAAATTTCATTAAAATTGGTCCAGCCGTTTAGGAGGAGTTCGGTTACAAACTCGAAGAATAATATATTTAAAGATATTATATCAAGAGTAATCACTAAAGTATTGTTTGATGAAATAAACTAAACTAAACAACTGGAACCACCAACTATTTCAAAGGTCAATGAAAGATGCAGGAATATTTCAACGTCCTAACGCAATTGTATTGCAAAAATTCTTGCTCAAATAGTGGCCACCAGAACTCGCAATCGTACCTATAGAAATTGTTGAAGATGTCGTACCTACTATCTGCTTATAAGACTATTGCTTCTTGCTTGGTAACGGCTTGCATTTAACATCCGTGACATGTCGACGTCACTATGACGCCCGAATTTTTCCTCCAGTGGTAGCTTTTTTTTGTAAGTGGAGAGAAGTCCGTTCCAGACGCGATCAAAGTAGGTACTTAAAATATTAAAAAATGCGTTTATTCGGATACTTTGATCGCGGAACAGACTTATCTGCGTGTAAAACGTCTTAGACTTACATTTCTGTGTTCAGCAGAGTCTTCTCTATAGACTTAGAAGACAAAATAGGGTTGTTATGAATATTAAAAAAATGGGTTTAATCGCTCTGGCAAGGACTTGCCAGATATGAAATACTTCATTATTGGAATTGCAATCCTATAGGTAGATTTGCATCAAGCGTCACTTATCTGTACATATAATGCAATATATGTACATCACATCGATTTTGCGTCAAAATTCCTTTTCAGGAAAGTCGTGTTACAACCTTCATGTCGTGCCTTCTGGATAGCTATTTCTTAATAGTGAACTAACGATGATAGCGATAAGAAAAATCCTCTCGAAAAGGCCGCAAAAATCAGACGCTATGAGTCCCGCAAAACCTATAAAATACGCACCGAAAGCCGCCCCTTAAATGCTTAAAAAAAATGCTTCGTAGATGGACTAAGTCCTTGCTTCCTCGTATTATTGATGGGAGCAGACGTTCCTAAAAAACTAAAACCAGTTCTGAACGGACCATAATTTTGTACTAACATTTTCGAACGCAAAATTTCAAAAAACCAACAGCTCTTTAATAAATAAATTCACATAAAAAATTAACGGTCAACAAATACAATTCATTATTTATTTCAAAGCCAATACTAAATTGGTTCGCTCTATCCGATTTTCGTTCCTCATCAAGATCCATCCCTGCCACGCAACACAAAAAACTTCAGTCCAAAGCAACGCCTGCACAACAATATCCAACAGCCACAGACTTGTGAATGCCCAACAGTTTGTTGCCTCCAATACTGATGTCAAATTCCACAGAAAATCATTAACGTTCGTTAGCCAACTCTGAGCGTAGGTAATTAACCAAGGAATCAGACAAAACCAGAAGTATCTCCTCCAACCACCAAAACCAGATAATATACCGCTTCCACCATTTGTCACCCTCATGTATCCTGGTAAGGCGAACGTGCTGAAAACGGTTGCTTCCAAAACGTTCGCATCCAAAAGAGACAATTCGAAATGTGCCTCCTTCTCTCGTTCAAAGTGGAAGAAGGATTTTGGCGTCCATCGGGCACTCATGTAGACTACAGCATTTGTTAGGGTCCACCAGAGTGACAGCGACAGGTAGAGTAAGACGACGATAGGTTTGGTCAGCTTTTGGAGAATTTCCATTTGTTTTTCTGTGATTTTTTCTTCGATATGTCGAACATATTTTCCAATGAACAAGTGAAATATATTTTTTTTTAGAGAGAATAGGAAAAGTCAAAAATTTGCGTTCTAGATGTAGGAGCGAGTGAATGCCATTGATGGGTTTTACTAGGGGAATAACAGTGGGAATAGAGTTTTTGCATTAATTGGATGTGTGTCATATTATTACGGAACTTTTGCAAGGCCCAGAGCAGTTAGAAGCGCAAATGAAAGTCAGAGAGCAACTAGGACAGGACATTGTGGGAACTGCATATGATTCTGTCGCTGATGGTACATGTACGTAGGAGTGAGAAATGAGCTACACACGATATTGACAACTACAATCTTGAACAGAATTCGAATTTAAAAATGTTTAAACTTCTTGTACGCAATTATTTTTTGGCTCTTTCATAAAAGAGCCATCTATACACTGGCTGAATATGCCTCTGATTGAACCCCTCAGAATGAGGACATGATGAATTAAATGGGTTGAAACAACGGCGTTGTCAATAAGTCAAGATGGCAGTTACGTTACATGAGCTACTCCGCCATATTTGGAGCTAGGTCAGTGAGTATTTTTCAGGACGCGTACGAGTGCTGAAGCTGAAAAAGAATTTGTGGCAGATGAGCCCTTTATGGGCCAATGGCAGCTTTTTAATTCCCGGGCTACTGACACCGGAATATCGTTCAGATCAAACAGCGGCTTGACTTTCCTGTTTGCCGGTTGTAGATAGGGTTAACTACTTTAACCACGGAAAATACATAAATGTATGCGGTTACGTTACAAAGCAAATAATAATAGTTTGATGAACCTGTAAAACCACAAAGATTAACGACATACGCACCTGAACGTGGAATATTCTGTCAATGAACAGGCGTACAATAAACGAAGGCCTTCGACTCGATTTATACTCTACGATAGTCTACATGACATCACGTCTGGAAATGTAAAAAGAGCACGAGAAGGATGCGGTCGAGGAAATAGAAACCAATATTCTGAAGGTTTAGACCATAACATAGACCTGTAGAGAGATGAGCAAGGAAACAATTGAAGTGTAGGTACCAAGGCTCCTGGAATATACGGCCTACAAATAAAGCAATCGAGAGCATACGCCAACTCATTGACAAGATCTGATCGGAAGAAAGTATGCCTGATGAGAACATTTTTGCTCTTGTACGACCCTATAAACTGCGCCAACTGACCAGTCTCCTTCACATTCCTGAAGAAAACCCAAAAAGTCCAGATCGATACCCACCATACTATTCATCGATTATAGGGGACAACATTTATATAAACGAGCAACCCCCGACCTAGTTTTAGCACCCCTGCAAGATTTTTGTGCAAAATGATGATCAAGAACATTCGCTGCTCCCTTTAGGTCTATGCTGCAAAAGACACCGACTTTGGTTAGCAGGTAGAATCAGGGAAATTTGTATTGTACTTTGCCTAAAGTTGGGCTACGGCATGGAGGGAGGTTCGGGTGGTTTTTATATCAAAAGGAAGCAAACCAAACCATCAGTTAGCGAAGACTATAGACACACTAGTCTGTTGTCCTTTCTCCTCAAGACACTCGACAGGCTTCTCGACATCCGCATAAGATGTAAGTGTTGCAACGGAATTTTAGGCAATATTCAGCACGCTTATTTAACCTTCACTTTGTCGCTAAAAAAAACTCCTTATCCTGACAGCGAACACCCCGGTGTAGAAATTGTCTTTCATTAATTGAACTATTGAACATTACAGTATTTACCTACTACAGAAACAAGTGATTGCAATACAAACAAACACAAGATTCTACTTGTGCGTGCATATTGTCAATATTATCCTTGGATTTAACAATCTTTGAAGACGAATTCTACATACAACTTCGGGTAAATGTAAATCTACACCCAGGTGTATACAGTCAATGTGGTCGAAAATATACTAAAAATTTCGAAATTTCTGCAAAATAAAATATCAAAAAATGTTAATTATTATCTCTTTTCCGAGAGAACAGATCAATTCAGTCACTGAGCTAAAACGATTTTAGAATTGGTAAATAAATAACTGAGATATTTAAAGGTGAAAAATGGGATCTACACCCGGGTGTATACCGTCAATGTGAAGGTTAAAAGGTAAATCGGTAGAAATTGCTCAACATGAGGTCGTAGGCAAAACAGAAACGAGCCTATACCTTAAGGAATTTTTCTTTTAAAAAATTAAAGTATTATAAGACCACCAATAGCCATAGCCAAGAGAATCACTCTCGAAAAAACTAGAAATAAGTCAGACCTAAGATGGTCTTACATAGAAGGCCACAGGGTCTCAAAGGTCTTATGGCCTGGGTTAGATCGGAAAAAATCTTGTAAATCTGAAGAATTATTAAAAAAAACTGAACCTAACCTAACATAAGGTCTTAGACAGTCTCACCACGACTTTTGATGTCAGAAAAGCATTTTGACAAAGTGATGTCCTATCATGTAACTTCTTCAACATCATACTGGAAAGGATTATGCGAAACTCTTAGATCAACACACAAGGCACGATCTTTGAAAGGTCCGTACAATTACTTCTCAAAACACCGATGATATTGAAATAGTTGGTAGAACACAACCACCCATCTCTAGTATCTACTTATGATATTATAGAAAAAGCTTTATAAGTTATGCTATCTATACAATGCGATAGCCAACATCAACGTCACAATTGACAGCTATAACTTTAAGGTAAAGACTGATGTGATAACATTTCACCAGAAATGAAACGAAGAATAACTCTTGCCAATCGGGGTTTCCTTGAGGCTGAAAAGGCAATTGAGTATGAGTAGTAGAGCCCTAGCCGAAATGGGTATAAAGAGATATAAAAAACGTTGATCAGACCAGTCAATGGCGCTGAAGCTTGGACTCTATCTATACCGGATTAGTATATCCTCGGTCTTCGTCTTCGAGAAAACGAATCTTCGTAAATTAGTCGGTTCATTTTGCGTTGATAGGCTTTGAAGGAGGAGATTCAACGATGCTACAAGCCGTCAAGGATTTGTGGGACAAGTATAGTGAATGTACATTCACTAGTGGTCGGTCCCGTAACGTCTTTAAATCTAGCCCGGAATGACAATAAAATTTTCGACCATAAAAATCCAAAGTGGGTTCTATAAACAAGTAAAAATGTTATCATCGGCCTGGCCGATGCTTTAATACCCTCCACTGCATAAAAATCAAGCAAAATGTTCGCCATGCGAGCTAGTATGTACTGTACAGTGTACACGCATGGGTCTAATAGTGGTTTTGTATGGGAGGTACCAGAACTACTTTACCGACATACACAATTTTCAATACCAACCTGACAACGGTAAAAAGTAGTCTTCTCACAAAATTTCATTCACCTAAGTCGATTCGTTTGGACGCTAGCGTGATTTCAAGAGACAGACAGACAGACAGACGGACAGACAGACGGACAGACGGACATGGCTCAATCGATTCAGAATGCGATCCTGATTCAGAATATATAATATACTTTATAGAGTCTCCGGTGACTCCTTCTTGGCGTTACAAATGTAATGACAATGTGAATATACCTTCCTGTGGAGGGTATAAAAATAATTAAAAAAAAAAAAAGCTCATACATTTTCCTTGAATTTACGCACCACACTATCTAATGTGTCTTCGTCCATATACAAGGAACCGCCTGCCATTCCCAAAATACTTCAGCATTATGTTCGTCATTTAATGCCATTGCTGGTCTATATTGTGTACCTTATTTATGGCATATATGATCAACGTCAGATGCTCGTAGCAACGCCTGACACTTAAATTCCCCTGTTCTTGCTCAGATAAACATTCCTGAAGACTATACATAAACATAAATGTGCACATCTATGCATGTATGTAGATTAGGTATCTACGAGAGTATATCACCTGATGGGCGGCACATTTCGTTGGACATTGATAATGAAAGGTAATGTTCCAGAATTCCTTGACATCTGTTGGAGATGGCAAGCATTGCATCTCCGATATCTGATGATGCTTCTCATTGTTGTTGCTGTTGCACTTACTCGGTTGTCCATCGAATATGAATATGGTCCTGCTATACTGTTTTATCTTTTAAGGAAATGAACATAGTTTTCTTGTGTCTGTCGGTATATTCCAAGTATATAATAGTTCGCAGACAATATTGTGGACATTCACAAAACGGTTAGAAGGATGACTCGGAATTGCCATGATGCAGGTGGATCGATGAGGTTCAGAGGAGTTATGCCAACACAAAATAGCAGACAGTGTGAGAAAGGAAACATGTTTGAGTGCAGTTTTTATACCGAATGAATGCATAAGTTAAAACTCATGCGGATGCATCTGAAATGTGTAATTCTTTGGTCATTTTTGGGTCGATTCATGCTGAGAGATATCTGTTCTTTGGAACCCACATGCAATCCACAGAATTTACCTCTAAACGTATGGGAATGAGTTTAGAGAAAACCATATTTGAATGTTCACAGATTCTAAACAAAATTCAGCTCTGGGTCAGATACGTGTTCTGAGATAAATATTCTCGAGAGATATTCTGTTGAAATGAACATTTCGGACTGCTTCAGCTTCAGCAGTGTCTGATGTTATTCTACGAATGAATTAATTTACACATTCGTACGGATAAATATTCTGCATCGTATGTGGTAAGTTTATTTAAGTATGTAGCCGCCCTAATGGAGAGAAATCAGGAGCTCTACAGTTTAAATAAGAAACTAATTAGATGCTCACTTCTATTTGTGTCATTCAAGTAATCAATTTGCTTATTATATCTTCGGTCAGAGTCAGAGGTTGTGGTTATAGACAGCTTAGAGATTTGACGAGGGCATTCTGCAACAGGATGCATCTTGATTCGTTTGCAATTACTATAGGGAGCTTAAGCATTGCAGAAGAAGAGTGCGGGCATTAGCCATTCAGGCGCCCGCGCCCCGGTGGAGATTTTCATCAGCGCCCTTTAAAGCTTCGCTCGTGTAGAATTGGTATGCATACGGAGCATAGAATTTGGTGTTTTGACAAAGTAGACTAAAGTCCCTTAAATTCTTGCCCACGAGCTCAAATTTGTTCCTCAAAGTTATAACGTGCGTTAAGATCACACTTTTGTCATTTTTATGCACTGATTGCGCCCCGTTTATTTAATAAATTGTCGGATGAAATAAGCTGTGAGAGAATTGAATCAAAATTTTTAGGTAAAGTTAATAAGTGTCTTTTTTCTAAAAATCATTTTGAAATAGAGTCCAATTCTTTGATTCTAACTTTAGGTATAGTTATTAAACAAATAATAGTGGAGTATTTATATCATGTTCGTATTGAAATACACAGAATAATATTCTTTAAATGATTAACACCCACAAAAAAATTGTATTTACTTTTTTTAAATTTATGGTACATTCTACATTCGTCACTTATTATTTTGAATAACAGAATGTGTCCTTTGTCCTACTATTTCAATAAAATATTGCTTATTGCCAATAATAAATTTTTGTTATTCACGAAGCCATTTAAGTAACTACTCAATATTGTTAGCATTAAGTTATATTTAAATTGAAATAAAGTTTGAAAAAAAAAAAAAAAAAAAAGATTGATCCATTGAAATTCGATTTAACAACTACTGTCACGGAAACTTTAAAAATGCTTTCTTCTAACATATTAGCATCAAATAAATTTTGAAAAAGATGGCTGATTCTGGTTATTGTAACTTACACATATTCAAAACTAGCTGTACCCGCTCAGCTTTGCCCATGCACAGGAATTGTATTGCTTAGGTCTTAGATAATAATGTTCTTTTGTAAAATGCGAAAAATGAGAATAAATCTAATCAAACTTAAACAATCAATCATAAACATATTTATGAATTGAATAACGTTGGAGTGTACGATTGTCATCACAATTTGTGTTGGCCTCGACTAGAGCTGTGTCAATCGTGATTGATTCGTTCTTTTTGACCCGATCACAATAAAGTATTGGTGATTGCAATCACATAACCTCAAGTCAATCGTTCATGGAATCAATACTTTTGTTCTGACTGGTTCATTTATCTCGGTTAGCCAGTAAAGAAAGAACAACACAATCCAAAAATCAATCGTTCACAGAGTCAATACTTTTGTTGCGCATCTGACTCGTTCATTTTTCTCGGTAGCGAGTAAAGAACGAACGACACAAGCCCCAAATCAATCATTCACAAAGTCAATACTTTTATTGCGCATCTGACTGGCTATTTCGGAGAGCAAACAATAAATCGCTTGATTTGAAGATTTCTTGGACGTTTGTTAATCCACTGGCATCGTAGCCATCCTTTGATGGAATTTGTTACTTTATGTCTTGATAGAAAGAAGACGAACCATATTATGAGATATATGCTATATTTATTTCGAAATGTCACCAGAAAGCCCTAAAATCTTAATTTTTCCAAGCGAAAAAAAAATAACTCAAATTTTTAATATTTTAGGGCTTTCTGGTGACATTTCGAATACGAGGCCAACACAAATTGTGATGAGAATAAATCTATTTTCTGGAATTTTCTTTCTGCCTAAACCTGAAATATACAGCAATACGAAAAAAAACAAAAAAAGAATCATGAAAATCATATAAGATGTTTTTTGTATGGGATGCATGACCCCAATTTTGGCGTGGCGATAAATATCGATAATGGATGTAATGTATTGGATATATAATGTGCACCCTGTTCATCGCCCTCCCTCTCCTTGATCATGCTACTTGTTTGTAATGCTGTATTTCCTTTCCTTTGTTTCCCTCTTCCAATGGAATCCAAACAACTACCTACCCCAACGCTACACTGTTACCATACCACTTATCGAATGAAATTCTGAAATGAAACCTGTTTTGTATTATACGTCTCGATCATAATATACATACCTACATATATAACTGACCATAGCACTCACTGCGAAAACAAATCAACCCTTTTCGAATGTATGGCAAACGTATTGTTTTTGTTTGACGATCGCAAGAGTATAAACATCCATTTGTAGCAAGGTATATGTGTACGTATATATTTTCACTTCAGAAAATACATTTTGGCTAAAAACTGTTCCTAAGGACGTGGCTATAAACGACATAGCATATAGCAGTTTCACAGTCTTAAGGAACATTTTAAAAAAAGTTTCATCGAAATCTGTCCAGTAGTTTTTGAGTTTTTAGCTGACTGGTTTTATTATATGTATAGATGTCGTCCGCATATAGAAAATTAAGAAAGAAAACGCGGATGTTATCAAGCATTGAGATGATCCACGCACACGGCGCCCTTTAGACCCTGGCGCCATAGGCTTCAGGCTGCCCCAAACTAAAGCGAGCACTGGACAATAGTAATATTGCGTTAGAATAAATTGTTGTAGCAGGCAGCACATCTAAAGCTAAGTACACACGATTGTAAGATCTTACAATATTGTCAGATCTGTCAATGCTCTGACAATGACTGACAATGAGCTTACAATAGCCAACTACCTTACAATACAAAATTGTCTGTACAGACAGTTGTAAGATTTTGTCCCAAAGTCTGACAATTTTATTGTCAGATGGATGTCTTACAATGGTCTGACAATGACTTTTCTGACAACGTTGTCAGGTTGAAAATTGGGTGTTCACACGGTCGGAAGATATTTGAATATGAAAAATTGGTCGATCTGTTGTCAGACATTGCCCGCGTTCCATTAACCCGCTAGATGACTAGCGGCATGCCAAATTCCATACAAAAAAAACTGACATTTCATAATATGTGCTAGAGTTCTAACGCAAATGCTGAAATGTCAGTTTTTTTTATATGGAGTCTGGCATATCGCTAGTCATGTAGCGGTCAATGGAACGCGAGCATTGTCAGATAAATTCAAAGTCTTGTGGGTTGTTTTTTTTAGTACGGATAATGGAACAAAATATTGTACTTGCGAGATTCTAACTCCCTACGTGTTAGAAGACTGCGAGGATGATGAATTGATACAAAAACGAGGTAATATTTTAAAGAAGGATTGGGTGGCCCGTTGTCAGAAGTATTTTTTTGCAATTTTTTGCTTTGATGACTCCACACATCAAGACACCAATATGCGCGCGATCGAGACGGTTTCATTCGCAACTTGGCGCAACTTTTTTTTCCTTTATAACCTCTACCTCTTACCACAGGGCTTGGGTAGTTTATACTGTGCGCATCCAACAACCCCACTCACTTTGTACTTTCTTCCTGTTACATTTTTTTTCGACTTTTAAATTCCAATTCCCACAGTTGTTCATATCACTATCTTCTCAATTAGTTTCGATTTCCCTCATAAACCACTGGTTATATTGTCTGACAACGAAGAAATTGTAAGCTATTGTCAGCTTCCATAAACAACGACATCTGACAATATCCAATGAGTCTTACAATGTCCTAATCATGATGGAATAAGGTTCTAATCGTCTGACAATAAAAAAAATTGTGTGTTCAGACTTGTTCAGACGATCGTCAGCAACCTGACAATTTCATTGTCAGATGGATGTCTTACAATTGGCTGACAATGACATTTCTGACAATATTGTAAGACAAAATTGTAAGTCATTTAGGACACATTTTTCACTGACAGATCTGACAATATTGTAAGATCTGACAATCGTGTGTACTTAGCTTAACGAAAGCCTCAAAGGAAGACATTCAAAGTGAGGACTGGATGATCCTGAGGAATCATAAGATAATAGTGTAATAGAAAAAAAGTTGGTACAACAGGTCCGTATACCTAGATACCCTAGGGCCCTAGGCCTTGTTAAAAATATTCGTTTGTGTGAGTTTTTATTTTTGGGACGAATTGATGCCTATATGGAAAGTTTTTCCAGGAACTCTCGAATGTTAGTCAGTCCTTCACAAAAGATGGCGCAGTAGAAAATCGATGTAGATAATTTGGATTCTTTCGCAGATGCAACCTGCGACCACGCACTCTGACTAACCACTGATCCACTGCTCCCGCATATCAATTTCAGTGGTAATTATTTTTTTACTGAACTATATCCAGGTCGACTGGATGAACCTTAGAATATCTTAGACCTACAGTACAGCATATCTGGATGCAGATGTGAACAAATATTTGTGATGAAAAGGAAAACAGATGATTTGAGCTGCCGAAAACGTAAGAAACTGTCTCCAGTTATGTACTCCTATTAGCCAAAGACCTATAAGGTGAGATATTCTTCCACTGAGTTGTCCCTCTGGGTTGAACCTGATCAAAATGAAGGGACACTATCGTTTCCCGGTCCTTCAAATGAAATATCTTTCGAACTGCACCAACTATAATAGGTCATGATCATGAGTATCATAGTTTACAAAAATTTGTCTGCAATAATGAGATTGCCTAAGGCCGATAGTCAACAATTTAGCCCACAACAGTGCCGTTTACGGCCGGAGAAGTCCACCAACGGCGAAGAATTTGTATACCTATTAAAGAAGATTCGAGTTAATATTCTAAAATGGCAGCGTATGGACAATTGGACACCCAATGCTGTAAAGACTGCAGGATCTTTAACTTTTCTCCATGGGATTAACCCAGTAGAGGATAACCATGTCTAAGATGCCACCCCGTTAACCAAAATAGTCTTCGCGACTAAAAGCAATTAACGATATGAACAGATCTGGCCAAGTTGGTTGAACCCGATTTTATCATCGGACTCTGTGGGATCATCGAAACTTTTAGCTTTCGCTACTGACTAAGACGCGGTTTATGATGAAATTGTAGTATGACCATGAGCTGTGGTCTCTATTAAAAGGCTGAATAGATAAAGAATAAAGGCAGTTGTTCAACGAAATTCTTAGATTTTACTAAAACAAAGCAATAAACTAAGACTTGACATTATATAGACATAAATAGGGTTTGTGAAGGTTATTTTCTCATGTTCCTTTAGATCGATCGGTAGTTTAGTCAATTCAGATGTGAACTTATTACAGGCAGTATGATCGAAGTTCAGAAAATGTGCACGACTTTCGGCAGCACTCATCGTAAACACCATGTCTTCGTCGGCGGGTCTTAGTCATTGCATTTGTATTGTGCGATAATTCCGAGAGAAAAGTGTCGAATGGCATTGGTGTCTCGTCCTCAGTATCCGCAACGTAGTCAAGTGGATCAACTGAAAAACAATAATAATAAGAACATTCTTATCTCACATCACATTTTATGGTTGATTTATATACTCACTTGATTTCCTGGTCTTTCTAGCGAAACCATTTACACAGATCAGATCTAGAGCATCGGATAGCTTATGGCCACACAGTCTCTCCAATCCCTGACACGATGGTGTATTAATACAGAGTATGCACAGTAAACACAACCAGCGGAGGCAAAGGAAAACTTTTGATGTTGACGAGGACATTTTGCTTGAAGCTCACTTATGTAAGATGTTTAACCCACTGAAGATGACAAATATCTGATGCTAACGGTATGATTGGGTCGAGTATTTATAGTCGAAAATTCACTTGAAATTACCGTTTCCCACCGTATTTTCCTTCTTCGATTTATTGAGTCAACCCTTTACTCAACCCGACAGACATCACAAATTTGCGTTGTAAATTATTCAACGCGTCCTTGAATTAATTAATCTATACTGGGAGTATGACACATTAGATACTTTTCTTGTGAGGGTTGGGATGGCAAATGCAGTAGGTATCGGGGTATCAACTAAGTGCTTTAGGAAATTTAAACAGGATAACCAATCATAAGGAATTGATTAAAATGTAAACTTTAGAAGGTGTCTCTATGGAATAAGACATCGGTTAACTTACTGACCGTCACGGTAGTTTCAGCAAACCCTTAGTGGATTCAAAAGAAATAATTCACTGGATTGACATTGAACAGCTTCGTATGGAGTTTACAGATACCTTACGAGAGCTTCTCCAACATATTTGGGGCTGGGACCAATAAGTGAAGGTATAGTCAGGGTGCTGTGGTAGAGAATGAAACTTTTCTCTTCAAAGGGCAAAGGAACGCACTGTACCTACTCCCAGGTGCTACTGAAATCTTAGGAGACACAATAAATAAGATCATTTATTTTCTTAGGCAGCACTATACTTCCGGATGAACTAGCAAGTTTCTAGCGTGGTTCTTAGCTAACTGCCTCCATTTGCACATTCTAACTCGATCATGATCCTGCACAGACGAATGGGTTCTACAGGGATGCCAAAATTGGACAGGGCTCTGTATAGCGCTCATAGGTGGCTTTAAAAACGATGGTGTGAACATTTTATCGTCGGTGGATTTTTCTAGATTAAACTCACACTGATACGGCCAATCATGCTATTACAAAGGCTTTATGGTGTTAACACAATATGGCAGAGAAGATCATCTTGTATGCGATGCTAAGGCTACTGATTGATGGCGCATATAAAAGTGTCCCCTTTCTGGTGGACAAGCTAAACGATGATGAGATTGCATTCATCCGGCATGCATTCATCTGACCAAATTTAGGAAATAAGTCAGTGCATGTTCTCTATACCAATTCATCTCCATACCGTCACACATTGCTCTGCGTACTTCGTTTTGGACAGGTGGACGGAAGTCTCGTCTATCGACGTCTATGAATTGTAGATTCATTCAAAAAGGTTCGTCGTCATTATAGGAGTAGAGTCTACAGAAACAGCACTGATGCTATACAAAAAATGTTTCCCTCGATACTTCTAAATCTTTCTGTACTGGATTAGAACTTTGTTTAAATTGCCTGAGGTCCATTGTAGGTACTTTTTAAAAGCTTCTTACGCTTCTTAAGAAGCTCAAAATGATTCATCGAGTAGAGAGAGAAGCAACTTTCTCCAATATGATCCGTTCTTCGTGGTATCGGTATTACAATAATGGGCCGATACTGGTCTAGGTGTGTTGGCGATTACAACTTACCATCGTGAATTTGGAGTCAATACCTTTTACCGGGGAAGTTGAACTTCGTCAGTGGTGCGTTTTGTCGACTCTCCTTTTCATTGCTTTTGATCTGGATATTATAGCGTATTCTTGGCAAATAACACTAGTTTACAAGGGTTTTTATCCATAGATGAAACTAATGGGAATCGGTAGAATAATGAACCCTAAGTTAAAAATTGCAGTTGAAAAAAAATTAGGACGTCAAGTTTTTTTTTAAACCTAGTGCATAGTATTTATTTTCAAGAATTTTATATATAAGACTTACAAAAAAATTACACTCAAACTAATCCTTCTTTTATACTGATTGGCGTCGATTTCTCTTAATAGAGACCAGTAGTAATCGACTAACATGTTTTTATCCCAAGAACCTTGGTACCTCTCTTCAAACGTCTTCAAGTTCCCCATGTTCATCACTTACGCTACCTAGGTTCTCAGGAAAAAAATTCAGGTGTGAATGTAAAAAATGAATTTTTAACGACATGTTCACCCCCATTCTGTGGTAATTGCTCAATAAATTGGAAACAATTTCTTTAAAATCCTCTGATTTATGTTTCCCCAAGAAATTTTCTACTACCGCTTTAAATGAATACCATGCATTTTTTTCGACACTGGATAGGTGACCATCAAATTTGTCGTCCTTTAACATCTTTCTAATTTGGGGCCCCACAAAGATTCCTTCTTTGATTTTGGCATCAGAAAGATTAGGAAAAAGTGTTTTTAAATACTTAAAAGCAGGTCCATCTTTGTCAAGTGCTTTAACAAAATTTTTTATTAACCCCAGTTTGATATGAAGCGGCGGTAAAATCACATTTTTTGGATCAATCAGAGGATTGTTTCTAACATTCAGATTGTTTGGTATCTATTCAATACGTACAGGCCAATCTTTTTTAATATAGTGATCATTCCTAGCTCTACTGTCCCACAAGCATAAAAAGCAGAAATATTTTTATAACCACTTTGCAAACCAAGAAGTAGCCCCACAACTTTGAGATCTCCACACACTTTCCAATTGTGTTCTTCATATTTTATAAGTTTTATTAATGTTGTCATTGTCTCATATGATTCCTTAGAATTTACCGCATGCCCTATGGGAATAGATGGTCTTTTGTTGCCATTATGCAGTAATACTGCTTTCAGACTTACTTTTGTGGAATCTATGAATAAACGCCATTCTTCAGGGTCGTATGACTGGCTCATTGACTTGAAAAGACCACGAATATCATGGCAATACTGATACTCATCCTTTGATTCAAAATACTTAGAAAATTGATAACTCCTACTGCGGTAAAAAGTTACTCGGGTATTAGAGGCTAATAAATTCCATTGTTGGAGCCGTGAAGCCAGGAATTCAGAGTTAATTTTCGAAAGCTGTAAGTCTCTTACCAGATCGTTTAATTCACTCTGCGAAATTAAATGTGGTTCACTATCTTTAGATTCAAATTCGTCAAGATCATCCAAATTAATATCCTGGCTAGAAACAGTCCCATCCATTTCATTCTCCATGAGCTCTGGTCCATTTTCCTTATTTGAAGAGCTGGGCAATGATGGATAAGGCACTCCTTCAGAATGCAATACAGGTTTTGTGACTGACGCAATATCAGGGTATTGTATATGCTTCTTGTTTTTGTTATTAAAACCTGAAGTTTTTGTAAGGCAGAAATAACAGTCAGTAGCGTGATTTGTTGGTTCCCTCCATAAGATCGGTACGCCAAATTGCAAGCGTTTTTTTTTTCCTGCAGCCCAGTTCAATAATATACTCCTACAGTTATCACATACTACTCCAGGAACCCATTTTTTATCAAGATTTGTTATCGAGATTTGGAAATATTGAAAATAGGCTCGTTTTACGGCTTCAGTGATTGGTCTCTTCTTCTTTGACAGAATAATTTTACCACAAACATAGCAAAAGTTATTTGGACTTAATTTACATTGTCTTGACGACATTTTAAAACAACTATAGCGAATGACAACCCAGACACGACTAACAAGATAGCTTCATAACGTGCCGTGGTCGTAATAGAAACGACAAAGATCGCACTTTTCCTCAGTTTATTCAGCGATTACATGTAACGGTAGTATACGCCATATTGTTGATTTGAATAGAAAGGTTGGTTAATATGTACAGTAAAAATGAAAATTTCACTGTGCTAAAGCTGAACACTCATCCGCCATAACATAACGAAAAAATGTTTAGCATCTTTACCGTGACTAATTCCGTGCACGGCACTCTAACTTAATGAGGGTATATTAAAAAAACTTGACGTGATAAAAAATTGAGGCCAATATTTTTCTAGTAAGAGGGTAGGTAGAAAACACATTTGGTATGAATTATCCTTGGGTAAAAGAAAAAAAAATAAATTTGTAAACTATTGATAATTTGTTTACGTTGAGTTTGCCTGTAGGATTGATTGGTCGGGGTGTGTTAATTCGAAGTCAACTTAATTCTATTATCAGAAGGACCGACATTTGTGTCAAAGTTGTCTTTAGTTTGTTCCAACTCTTATACGTATGATTATGAGATTTCCGTACTAACCGATAGAATAAGATTCGCGTTACAAGACCTGCTATGGAATCCGCGCCATCAGGCAGGCACCCTCTATGTAGATTTCTTCTCCGGGCTAGGTCCTTGTGGACTTGTGGACGCCTGGCTAGTTGCCTTAGCTGTATTGGCCGCTTCTTCCGCCGATTTTCTGGCAGCCTCCGCAATCAAAGTTTCCCTGGCTCGCTCTAATTGAGTCCTGTCCCAGGCGCTTAAAGCCTTGACATCACATCCGCCGAACTGGTCAACTTTCCGCTTCGCCGGTTCGACTTTACTGCTTAGCTGATGTGCGCTAAACTCTTTACTTGGCTGTGCTATTTTAGAGTGCTCGGAGGCCACAGAGTACCTGCCAGCTGTGTCTCCGGTTCCCTTGGTCAGTTTCCTGCCCTTAGCGGTGTTAGCGAGAGTACTACCCCTAGCTTCTTGAGTGAGTGTACCAGCCAGCTCACTTTTGCACGGCGCTATATTGGTGGGAGTACCTGCTTGCCCACCGTTGCCCTTATCTACAGAAGTGAGAGTACCAGCCACCTCACTAAAGGCTATGCTAGTGTCAGTGAGTGTGCAATCTGCTAGCAAAACCTCCTGTAATTCTTTTTCCAAGCCGGAGATGGATGACTGAGGTTCCGACCCGTTAGATCCATCACTCATCACCTAGTTCCTAGTTTATTTGGGATTTCAAATCCACTTTTGTTTTTTTATACCCGGTACCACACTGTATGGTGAGGGTATATTCACTTTGTCATTCCATTTGTAACGCCCATAAGGAGGCGTTGTAGGTATGACAAACTATATATATTATTGATCAGCATCACTTTCTTAGTCGATCTAGCGATGTCCGTCTGTCTGTCCGTCTGTCTGTCTGTCCGTCTGTCGGCACGATTACGGCCGTAATTTAAGAGCTATCGACTTGAAATTTGGTACGTAAGCTTTTATCCACCAAACTGAGGCTAAGATCGAAGATGAGCAAGATCGGATGAAAACTACTACTACCTCCCATACAAAAATATCAGATTTATATAGCTTTTTATGTTAAAAATTAAATTTAAATAGCTACAGTAAAGATAGCAAGTTTAAACTTTGCACATATTGTTTTAATAATATTTAAACATTTTTGACAAAAAATGACCTTGGTCGAATAAAAACTACCCATACCTCCCATACAAATATATAATTTTTTAATACTAAAATATTTTTTTTATTTTACAATAATATAGTACCGGGTATTTGAGCTTCGGCATAGTCGAAGATAATTGTCTTACTGTTTTTTTTTTTTTATTTTAAGATTTTTCATGTAGAAAAGGTGGACCCAGGCAGCGCCGCCTCGTTTCAATATCCTCTGTCAACTCTGCCCTTAAAGGATGCACACCTTTTGTCGACCAATTCGATGAATAACATTGCCATTAACTTTTACACTGGAATGCATATAACTTACACAATTACGCGCAAACATTCTATCAGCATACGTATATATAGCTATCTACCAATTTAATTCATCCAAAGCTGAATTCAAAACCGAGAACCAGAACACAATATTCTGAGAAACTTCTCCCGGCAATTATTCCCAGTTGAAAACAATTTTCATTTCGGGAAACTTTTCAAAAACGTAATTTAGTTTTCCCGCGGCAACTCAAAGGTGTCGATGGAGAACACCACATCGCCTCCTCCACTGCTGTTTTTTTTTTTTTTTTTTTTTTTTCTGCCATATCACGCTCCATAGCCCCGACTAACACTCTGTTTCTGTCACCGGAAAGTTTAAACCTTTAGAGCTGCAAAAGTTTACAATTTTCTTCGTCCCCAACGACAATGACTCCACCGCCCGGTTTCACTTGTTTCGAAATGATATCGACGCGCTGTTGGTGTGGAGCTGACTTTTCTTTTACCTTGGTAACCCACTGTGCAAAACTGCTGAACCAATCAACGATGGCAATTATTCAGTTAGAAGAGGAATCGAGTAATTAGAAACACTCACTTTATGTGATAATGTCCTGCGATTAAAGTTGAATAATTGATGTCGAAGATGATGATGACGATGCGGCAGGAATGGGGTAATGTTCGAACGGAACAAACATAGCCAGTGTTTTCGCACAACTCAAGCGACAGAAGAGGTGCAAGAAAAAAAAAAAAAAAAACACGAGCGGAGCCGTATCCCTCCTGCAAGGATATTGCAAAAGTGCGAACAAATTTGTCAATGTGCAGTACACGGGAAAAGTTTTTATCGGCTTTTAGGACAAAATTTTCATGCAACATTGGCAAATTGTATCACCACTTGGAAGTGATTAATTAGGGCTTAGGAATTATTTGCAGCGTTAAGCGAATTTGTCGACTTGATTCGATTTGAAGCTGAAAAGCGATAGGTGTCTCGAGATGGAGGAGTTTTCTAATTAAATTAGCAGATACTGATACTTCGATGTTTTGACGGGAGATGTCGTTGTGTAGGCGGATTTGGAAAGTTGGGAAATTATTTTTGATATAGGTGTAGGAATTTGCGTTTTTCTTCCTTATTTTGTCTCACACGACTAGAGCAAGACGTGCAATTAGTGAATTAATTTCTTTGACAGAATTGACAGATTACTTCGAAAAAGTTTTTGTTTTTTATTTTGTCTTCAAAAGAGAGAACATATTATCAGTACCATGAGTTTGAGAGGTTGAATTCATTTAGGTATGCGTATGCTTGTTTGGAATGCCTTAATTTGATATTTATTTTCAGGACTAGGTCGGTGGGATTTTGAAATGTTTTGAGTTGTGAAAGGATATCTTTGAGCATTTTGAATGGGAAATTCTTCGAGTGCTTTTTAGTCCTGTTTGTGTTGATTGGTTTTGGATAAAAATATTAAGCAGCGAACTCTACGAGTTGAACCTGCCGCATCTGTAGTAATAAAAGTGGGAAATAGTCGTCTAAGTTAGCTAAGCTAGGCCTAGGAAACTCTTCGATTAAAACACAGATCGACAAAGTAAGAGCAAGCATTGAGTGGCGTGTATAAGTGAGGGAGGAAATTTACCAACGTAGAGTAGGTACCTACAGCTAGTTAGCATAAGCGCCCAAAAATTGCTATAAGACATTCACTCTTGTCTAAAACTGTTGTTTAAAATTTAAAATTTCACACAGCTTCTGATCTCGGTAAGATCTACCTTGGTACATTGCTTCAGTTGAGGGTAGTACACAAGATGTGCTTTTTTTGCAGCCAAGGCAAGGAATATGGAATAGCGCAAACTATTTTCTACTGCCCCTTCGCTTTGCGAATTTTTTCATAATTTTTAAAGCTGTTTAGATTCTGATATTCGAGTGAAAATCTATTTTTGAATTTTGGATAATAAAAGAAACCCAATGGAACGGGTAGCAGGAACAATATGCACTGTGGTTGGTCTTCTCCGTTCTAATCACCAGTCTGGTGGACTTGTACTTATCGCCGAATTGCCGCAAGTGGTACTCACTTGTTCAATTGACAAATGGAAATTCAAGGTACATTTCCTGACAGGAGAAAAGCATAAAAAATAGCTATCATTCCGACCAAAATGTACATAAGTGTTCTCTCTCAATTCGTAGACTAAAATTTGACAATAACAGAGAGTATCAAAGCATCGGCCAGGCCGATGCTAACAGTTTCACTTGTTTCTTACTTTGTTCTTTTCAAATTTTAGCATGGTTAATGTTTTTTTTTTTAATATATTTGAAGGTTACTCATAGGCATTTAATTAATATACGGTAATTCAGAGGCGGTGGGCGCAGTAGCGCTGTGGTTAGTGTGCTGGAATACTGTGCGAGGGATCCCAGGTTCGATCCCCGGAAAAACACAAATTACATCTTAAGGTTTTTTTCTTCTGCGCCACCTCTCGCGAACGTCTGACAAACATCCGAGAGTATGACTGTCCTGAAAAAGTTTCTCAATTCAGCCGTTCGGACTCAGCATAAAATTGTAGGTCCCTTCCATTCATCCCAAAAATATAAACTCACACAAACGAATGGTTGAAGCTAGGCCTAGGGTGTCACCCGCCTGTAGAGCCATCTATTTATTTTGGCCCTTTGGTCCATCTTCTCTATAAATTTTAGAAGAAGTATCTGCTCAGAAATGTCCTTCTACTGCGACATATTGCCTGCATTCGCGCCGTACGGTGTGTTATACCTTCCTCGGCGTGCAAGCCATTACAGAACCTGCATGTGCCCGAGTCTACTAGTCTATTCTTAGAAAGTTTTTTGAAGACAGTGTCCTGACAATATTCCGACCAGTGTCCTGATCTGTTCGCTGCCTAGTTTTAGAATTTCTCTACATCTTTTAAAATTGAATTGAGGCGAGTTTATAAAATCAAAAACAAAACAAAAAAAAAATAAGAAAAAAATTAAACAAAAATAAAATCACCACTTCAAATGAATTAAATAAATACTAAATACATAGTTATTAATATTTGCCAGCCCCTTTAGTTTACTGAAGATAGTCACCAAATTAGGACGAATTAGAGAAGAGCCAAGTAGGCAGAACAGTGCAAAGTTCGAACTGTTGGTGAACGATCGAGATGTAACCATTATAAAATTACAGATTCAAGAAGAGTGCATTTTTATCAAATATCTGTACGAAGCTACTGAAAAGGTAATTTAGTTAGACATGTTTATTTTAAGTTTAGAAACTTAACCGAAAAATTGTAACATCGTCACATCGGTTCGCGAACGCCTCGGCTTCAAGAGTATTTCGCCAACACAATGGGAATCAGATCCACGACAATTGGGTTACACCTGGGTGCCACCAGGTATAATGACATCGTCAAAGGTCCAGCGTTACTTTGATAAGATCCCTCAGGAGAAAGTTCCAAAACTCAGTTCAAACGGTAATATGTAAGAACCTTGAATATTTACGTCTCTGTAATTATTCAATCTTAAGCTTATTTACGGATTTAGTTTGTCCATTTGCATTGGCGCTATTCTACGATACCCGAAGGCTCAGAGATTAGCTTCAATGAGAGCCGAGGCCTGTGCTAATGTCTCTAATGCATACATACATACATACATGCATGTGACATACATCTTTTAAAATTGAATTGAGGCCACAGTGTCCTGGATACTGTGTGTTCGGTAAGGCTTGACCCCTGTCGGATTACAACTTCCTTTAAAAATGGTGTGTTTGTTTTTCACACTCACTTACTGAGTGAATTCTCATAAGGCAAAATTGAAAATTTAATATTATTACCTATGATATCTACTGATGTGAAATGTGAATGAATGATGTGATGATATATTATAAGATGTTAGGTAATTAAGATCTTAGGTTTAGATCTTGAATACCCAAAATAAATTTTTTTCAGACATCGCATAATGTAAGAACCACATTCTTAAATCAATCCCGAAACAGGATTGAAGTAAGATTTTTTGGTCTTGTTTTAAGAATTTTCGAGCTTAAATCAATCCCGAAACAGGATTGAAGTACGATTTTTTGGTCTTGTTTTAAGAATTTTCGAGCTTAAATCAATCCCGAAACAGGATTGAAGTAAGATTTTTTGGTCTTGAAAAAACGAGCTCAAAATAAGATTTTCGTACTTGAAATAAGATTTTCCGAGATTACCACACTTTCGTCAACGAACGAGCTTGATCTGACACTGATATTCCTGATTTTAGCTCGTTTTTCCTCTGAGTGTATGGTCATGTGGATGTGTATGTACTGAACAAAACATCACGGGTGGCTCCCGAAATGAAACTCGCAGAAATCTTACAGGGAACACCGTAATACGTGAGGTACCCAATCGAATAACTATTTCTTCGAACGAAGTGGTCAATGGTTCTTTTGCTAGGTCATGTTTACCGCATGTCCCAAACTACTTGAAATTTTGCAGGGATATGTGATTTTCACAAATTCATTAAATTCATTGATGACAAGTTCAAAAATGTTATGCATTTTGTGAACAATTTTTTTCCTTGAGTTACCCACGTAACCTATTCGCATATAAATATAATCTAGTACTTTACAATTCACCCCCTTCGTCCGTGATGGTAAAGCTGTAAAAAAAAAAATAAAAATGTTGAAGCAAAATAAGATACAATCGAAATCGTTGTTGCTATTGTGCTGAACGCGATGTCTACATTGTCTGCATTGTGTTGCCGACCGACCAGGAGAGATCGTAAATTATAAAAAACTCGCGAAAGAAATTTCTACATTGCATACAATTCTTTTTTTTTCTCGTTGCAGTTCTTCTGGACTCAAATTTTTCAACAGAAAAAAAAAAACTGCAGCGTTGAACATAGTTTCATACAGACCAGTAGATAACACAAAAATTATGACAACAAGAGGCGGTCCGGAGAAAGTTTTACCTTAAGTACAAGTCAAACAGATACTGGACTAAATTCCTCCTGCGGTACTTTTTGTATGATGTATACAGCAGTTTTAGTTAAAAAGCAGAGCTACTTTATAACATGACGATGACGGTGGAAGGAATGTACCTTAGACTGGATCAGCTTAGTCATGTGTAAGGATTATTCGGATATTCCTTGTGTAAATGAATTTATACATGAATCATGCTGTACGGAGTAATGCATCAATGTCACGGAATGGAAACATAGAAAATGACACTGAGATGGGGTAGAGTACAAGAGTTGATAGATTTATTTATGAGGAGTTTTTATTTTTGTTACTTTATCAAAACGTAATATTATGTAATTTAATTTTAGAAAGATTTCTTTGTTCTTGATTTGAGAAAAAATATAATATTTTTTAATACAGTATAGAGAATACCAGCTGAAAGCATCTCCTTTTAACAAAATCACACATTGTAGCCCATTTAAGATATGTATATACACAGGAAACTAAGTATTTTCGAGCTATGGCGAATTTCGTAGACTATCCAAAGATGCGATTCACTTGAAATTATTAATTTTGACATTATTTATTTTATATTAATAAAAATCTAACGTTTTTTTTTCAACTAGTGCTTATTTCGCGAATGGTAACACTTAGCTCATGTCTGATTTGACAGATAATTAGTTTTATCCTTCCGCTGAACGAATATGGTTGTGTATACGCTTGAACAACGCTGGGAAATATTGCGACATTACTTTGAAAATCATGGTAATGTTGCAGAATGTGTGCGAAAATTGCGTACGGATTTTGGAAGAAGAGAAGCACCGTCAGCTCCGTATGTTCGTTATCTTGTGAAAAAAGTGAAAGAAACTGGCATCCTCATCGATAAACCAAAGCGTGAAAAGCCAAAAACAGTGCGTACACCCGAGAAAATTGCTGCTGTGGCAGAAAGTGTGCGTGAAGCGCCATCAACATCAATGCACCCTCGTTCTCAACAATTGAACATTTCGGAGACATCATTGAGACGAATTTTGCATAAAGACCTTGGTATGACGCCATATAAAGTCCAATTGGTTCAGGAGTTGAAGCCAACTGACCATTCAATGCGTTTTCGCTTCGCTAAGTGGGCCTGCGATCGACTTAGAGAAGATGCCGATTTTGCCAAAAAAATCATCTTTTCAGATGAAGCTCATTTTGATCTTGGTGGGTATATGTAAACAAGCAAAATTGTCGCATTTGGGGCACAGAAAACCCGCACGCATACATTGAAAAGCCGATATACCGAAAACGAGTCACTGTTTGGTGCGGATTTTGGTCCAGAGGCATAATTGGGCCATTTTGCTTTGAAAATGAGCAAGGAGTGGCCGTTACAGTCAATGGCGATCGTTATCGGGCCATGTTGAACGAATTTTTGTTCACAAAAATTGAAGAGGAGGATATTGGCAACATTTGGTTTCAACAGGACGGCCGGCGCTACGTGCCACACAGCCGAAGCTACACTCGATGTTTTGCGCCCTGTTTTAAAATATCGCATTATCAGCCGTAAAGCTGATGTCGATGCCGATGCAGCCATTTGAATGAAATTATTTTCCATTAATAACCGGAAGGATTGTACTTTCAAATAAAAAAAGAAATTTGAGAAAATATTCAGTAGTTTTTTTTTATAGCATTTTCAAAAAAAAAAAGTTATTTGGCGGACCCTTTAGTGGACATAGGCAACCGTTTCGTATAGGCACCCTTGGACTAGCTGATCGCAACCTATCATTATGTGAGTTTTTTTTTTTTTTTTTGCTTTTGGAACAAATGGAAGGAACCTACAATTTTATGCAGATCCGAACCGAATGCCTGACATAAGATTATACTGTCTTGCAGTTTGCAGATTAACAATTTGAAGAATTCGTGAAATGTGAAACCTATACAAAATTAGACATTTAGATATATAAAATATAGAATAATTTACCCTTTCGGTATTTTGATGCCATATGGCAAGGACAACACGAATATTCATAACACCCAATCTCTCTTTCTCTCTCTGAGTACATTGTACACACAATTCAAAAAATAAAATACCTAATAAAATTCAATTTGGTACAATTTTCCTTCTCTGTGTTGCCATAATAGGATCAATATTGCGTAACAGATACAGTAGTTGAGACCCCTTTTTTTGATACAGTACTTGGCACCTCGCTGTTCAATAGCGATTTGCGCTGTTCCAGTTACTTCTTTCGATAAAGATTTTGTTTTTTCCAATAATATAAGAATTTTGTAATATTTCCCAGCAGTTCTTATATTAAAGGCTCTCTTCAGTCGATATTTAAAAATAAAAGTTTAAAAGCCTACATTTTTTCGGGTGAAATCTTGTGAATTTTAATAAGGACTTCCAATTTGGTAAGTAGGTACCTACAGATTTTTTCTCAAATCCTTAAAGTACAAAAACTTTAGCTATTATAAATGGCAATATTTTAAATTTTATTAATTTAAGTTTAAATATGTATTCATAAGAGGGGTGCCAACTGCCAATAACTGTATGTGTATCAAAAAAAGCCATTGTTTAAATTATTGGCAGTGGGTGCCAACAACTGGTTCATATGGGACTACAGTTGATAACACTGCCAGTAACTGTACTTTTAATGGTGCCAACAACTGTAGTAATAATAACGACGGTTATTTGTTTTGAAAATGCCTAAACAGAAGAAAACTTATGATGCGGATCGGTATCAACTAGCTCTTTCGCCAATAAAAAAAACAAACAGATTTCAAAGAAGAGGGTTGCGGAAGTTTGCAGCATACCAAGATCAGCTATTTAATATCGACTTGGTGCTATTTTTAAGAAACCCGGTTTTCGGGACTTTTGGTTTTTCGGGATTTTGGATTTGCGAGATTTTGGATTTTCGGGATTTTGGTTTTCGGAATCGTGTCCCCAATCCCTCCAGTTACGCTCACCAAGTTCGTTGAAGTCGCCGTCCAATTGAGCGCGCCACCTCTGCTACGTCGACCCTCACCCTCAGGAGTAGATTCAAAGACTCGTCGGACTGATGCGTCGCTGTCCATACACGCTACACGTGCCCCAGCCATATCAGCCGTTGTATCTTCAGCTTTTTGATACAAACGGGACCGAATATCGTCCGAAGATTCTTTCTCTTAAAACATCCAAGGAGGTATTCTTCCGATTTTGACAGAGTCCATGCTTCTGCACCATACAGCAGGACCGGGATGATTAGGGTCTTATATACCTAATATCTCGATGCTGAGACTCCTTTCTCGTTGACAGTATATTTTGTTTTGTCATCATTTACAGCCAAGCATTTAGTGAATGCAATTCTATGATTACATCCTCAAAAGAGAACATACAGCTAATGTTCGAACTTAGGGTTAGTACCTACCTTAATTTTTTAAATAGTATAGCCCGTCCCAAATCAAAAGAAAGATCCCAAAATGCGCAGTAGCACTTTATTTAAGGGAAATTTGTTCTCTTATGGTATTTCTGAACGCTTGAAATTGTTAAAGCTTTTCTCTACTTTATCACAAAGTATACCGAAAATTCCATTCCAACCCTTTTTAACACAGTGGGTTTCACGCAGTTATAATAAAGTTACTCAGAACTCTGGCTTTCATTACTAAACACATAGCTATTTAAGAAGTGCAACACCCAGCAAATTTCCATCTTCTTTGGGGTGCGTAAATCTTTGACATACGCCAAGGCCAACGACGCGACCGACGGTGCTGTGTGGACAATCAGTCATGTCACGGCTCGATCGTCGATCGCACATGTCTTTGGATATAGCTCCATACTAAGGGAATCCATCCTCAACATCCCTGATAAAACGGATGAAAGCGTAGGTGAAATTGACTTCGACATTCCGTACGGAGTACAATACCCAGATAGGGAGTACTGGCAAAAGAATGAGGTTTCGAAAGATAATGAGATTTCGATTTATACGGAAAACTAAGGAGGGTACAGGGTCAGGTATATATACTCTAGGGATATAGACCTACACATGTCATTAAGACTTCCGGATACATGCAGTGTGTTCCAGGCAGAGGTTCTGGCTCAAAGCTCAAAGCCGCCAATCTACTTGATATGGGTACAATATCCAACAAGAATATCGCTATCTACATTGATAGTCAGGCTGCGCTAAGGGCGCTAGTCCATCATCATCAAATCTGACCAAGTCAGGAGCTGCCGCACAATGCTCAGAGCATTATGCGCGCAGAACCAAGTCAGATTATGTTGGGTACCCGGACACTGTGATATTGAGGGTAACGAAAGGGCTGATGTACTGGCCAAAACTGGAGCAGAGCTTCCACTTAATGATAGTATTGAGGGCATGAGATCACCAATAGCCGTGGCCAAGAGAATCATTCTCGAGAAAATTAAAAATAGGGCACATCAGAGATGGTTGGATACAGTAGGGCACAGGGTTTCGAAGGCTCTGCGGCCTAAGCTAGATCGGAAAAAATCTGCGGAATTACTAAAGCTCAGCAGATCAAAGCTACGAACACATGCAGATACTGCGAAGACTTACATGTCGCAGAGGATATAACTCATCTCCTCTGTACATATCAAGCTATTTCTCGGTACAGGAGGAAACTTGGAAGGTACTTCTTTCGACAATTTGGAGGAGGTTGGCATCGCAAACAAAATTGAAACAATTTTCAGGTTTTGCAGGGAAATTAATTGTTTGGGCGAAGTGGTTTAGGTTTGTTGACCGTTAAGGTTCCCCAGGGATGGAGATGGGCCCAATATGGTGCCTAGTCCAATGTGATGAACTCACACCCTACTCAACCTAACCTAACCTAACCTAGATGTCTTCGCATAAGCAGGGGTATGTTTGTTGTTTGAAATGCGCACATATTTTTTTTAGCTGTAGTTATGGTTGGAAAAATTGTTCTGTTGTCGTTAAGAGAATAAAATTCCTAAAGTGAAGAGACCTGCGCAAGAAATGTTCACTTAAGTTGGGACGATCTATAACATTTCCATCCTTTAACTTATTTTTGGATCGATAGTTTTCGCAAACGGTTAGCTTCGTAAGATCGATCGTACTAGGTCAAAAGCCTTAAAAAAATTCTCTAAAAATTATTTAGTATTGATTGATTTCTAAAAAAAAAATAAGTTAATTAAGATCATATAACATCAGAGGTACTGCTTAGATACGTGATACGTATGTACATTCTCTCTTGATCGTACATAAGTAAGAAGAAATTCCGACCCAGCCACCTCAGTCGTGGGACCTTCACTCTTCTGGCTAGGTGGATGTTGTTGAACGGGCTTACAGTTCGTCGTTGTATCTCCTCCTTCATTCACCGTCTATGCAGACGGGATCTATTTCCTTATTAATCAACTAGATACTCAAAATAAATTTTTCTTGTTATCTATACTATAACCACAATTACGGCCGAATAAACTAGGCTTTAAGAATATTTTAACTTCAATGACACTGGGACAAACAGCGCCACTTAGTAAACCATTATCTGCTTTAAGCGGCGACCAGAACATGTGACTGTCACCATTCGAATTTTCATTTGTATAAGCGCAACTGCATCTGACATTATTTGTGGCAAACTCATCTTCCCACTTTTGAGTTTGTTAAATTTCTGCTAACTGATACCTACTACCCACAAACCAAGGATCTCCGCAGTCCTTGCATTTACTGATTTTATGAGGTAAAAATCGCCCTTAAGCCACCCGAGAGAAAAGTGATTAATGTCAGAATGTTCGCTCGTTTCGCTTTCTCTGTTTTGTTCACCTCCTTTTTGTGGAATATATATTTATTCTTGGTATGGGTGGGTATGATATTTCTAAACAAAATTACCAGGAAAAGTTGCGAGAAAAGAAGCACCGAAATAAAAGTTTGCTATATATGTAAGTTGCTACCTCTCGTCATGGTATTGGCTCTTAGAATGAAGTTTACTGTGAACCCCTAATGGTCATTCACCCCCTAGCCCCCTCATTATTTCCGATAGGTTCTGGAAACGTGTTGCCCCTATAAATGACGTCACAGGCACCGCGCGAATATTCCCAATAACGGTTGTGCAATAACATTATCATGTTACAAATCAAAATGGCACTTTGTAGCCAAGTGGCGGCGCACACTTAGCAGGGCAAATTAATTTTCCCGATCACGAACTCGCCGAGAAATATGATTTCATTTTCGCCGAATGAAAATAAATTGCCAAAGGAATTTGATTTCGTTTTCTTTTCTCTCCTCGGCCTGGCTCGAATCTGATCCAAGCTGCGAAAAGGACATACAGATGAGTTGGTTCGCTACTAGCCTTGACTTCCACACTCTTTGGGTTTTCGGGATTGGATGCTTGTGGGTCAGAGATGGGAAAAAGGATAAAGAATGCCGGGCGATGTCGACATCGAGGCCAATTGAGATGAGATATGTGGATTATGATGTGGAGGGGAAATTGAGTGCAAATTTTTCGCACATTTTATTAATATTTATGGCGAGTAGGACGTGGCTGATGGGTATTTTGGGGGAGTGAATAATGGATGGAGGTGGCTCTGAGCCTAAAATCGAATTTTGGCAGCTGAGTTGAATTATTAAATCCTTTTTTTTTTACTTTCTAAAAAAAGGAAACAAAGTTCGAATGGAGGGGATATTCAAATCGAATTAATGGCATCAGCCAGAAGAAATATTGAAACGTGGTTAACATCGCACACACACAGACACTCTCACTGTATATGCCGTTTGCAGATGGTGCCATGGTTTTCGGTTGAATTTTCCTTTTTCCGCTACGACCAGAATGTAACAGTTAACAAGGCCTCTAGGGACACATTTTTAAAATTCATTCAGATTCAGGGGCAATAAATTACTTCATCTTAAGTAGGCATAGCTGCTGGAGGCAATGAAGCAATATTGGCCCGGATGGCAGTTGTAGTCATTTGAAGTTGTCAAATTGTCGAGTAAACCAATATCGTAAGCAACAATGGCCGACGGTGTTTAGACCGATTTCAATTTTGAAGCATATCGGGTATCTACTGTTTATGGGCATATTTACAGTACAAACAATCTTATGGATGGAGAGATATTTTTGTGAAACATTTTACATTGCTACATTCGACGGTGCCATTTGCAGTTGTTTTCCTTTTCATACAAAATTTTTCTGAGATCATCCCATTCAAAAAATCATAAAAAATATTAGCAAAGAGATTTTTGAAAAAAAATTTTTGCAGTCACTATTAGAATTGTTTGAAGAAACTTTTTGCATCAAAACATTTTTTTTTTTTTGACCGAGGAAAAAAGTCAAAAAAGTAGACTTTTACAAAAGTTACAAATTTTCAATGGGTACTTAATGGGTTAAGGAAAGTTGTGTCCTATCATTCCAACGGAATTTAAATGACCTTTCCATTGATGCCAAAATTTACATGAAGAAAGTTCAAATTATGAGCAGAATTAACTTTAGTCAAAATACTTATGCCGGCCACTGTAGGTATATTGAAATAAGGAATATTTTTTAGGGGTTGGGCGAAAATCCTCATCTTTCAATCCTTTCCGCGGGCGCCTACCTGTAAATGGCTAATCAGCTTGTCTGTGAGTGTCAGACAAGGGTCACACTTAGATATTGACCGTGCGCTGTTACCCGTTGCTATGCACGATTAATGTATAAGCGTGAACCATAAGATTGAGGTGGGAGTAAATCACCTAATCCAAGGTGGTACAGCAAACGCCGACGGATGCACAACAAAGAGGGAGCTTCGGTCGATAGTTAGCGAATTTCGGATACCGGGCAACCGCCGATTTCAAGATAGCCTTCCTGTGGTTAGACGGGTAGAGCACGGGAGACCTTTGAATTCCGCTTACACGTGGGATCCATTCAGAACATAAATAAAAAAAAAACTTTAGAGAACGATGCCTCTATAAATACATCATCAACTAAGGATGTTTTAGAACACCCTGCCGATATCGATATATGACACCTGTCAGCCGGGACGGGTCATAAATCAGTGATTTTGAGATGATGAGCCTGGATGAGAAATCGTCTCATCTAAGCGACTCGGTCTCGGAATCCAGCACCCTATACAACGCCAGCGGAGCAGCGCCGTTTTAATAGAGCGCAGAAACAGGGTAGCAGCTTGCAGCATAGAGCAAGCCCGTATTTTTGTAAAGTCAAAAGATGACGCTAAATGTCCCGAAACGTCAAACGTATGAGATGATACGAGGATGGAATACAGCGTCTTAGTCCGAAGCGAAACGAGCTCGCACTGGGAAAACAACAACCGTGTGATTAAATGGTTCATTCTGGACAGACAGCGGAATTTGGGTCGTCTTCGTCAGCAGAATTGGTCTTTCCATATCCTCAATGTGACTCTAATACAAGGATTTGTTGCGCATCTCTACAGGTGTCTGTTCGGGTTCTGTTGCCTTGGCATGTATACTCTTTACCCTTAGGTAAAACTTACAAATATTGATCATGGAGTAGCACCTCTCTATTTTCTTCATCACGTGCTTCTCGTTGAAAAGGTGGTGTTCTTCCGTCCTTTCTTGTGTGAAGACCTTACGAACCTTACGACCGCTCTTAAAGGAAAGAAGACTTCGCAGCGCCGCTTTGTGTAGCCGAGTTGCATGTTTTTTTCCGGAACTCTTAATCAAAGCAATATGCTCTTAAAGCAGTTTTTCGAATATTGCTCAGGTCTTTGTTGTTCTTTATTATTAAGCACATTTCGGCAAATTAAGCCTTGATGATGATTATCAGAAGACGTTTACTATCGTGCTGATAGCTCAAGATTGTTTGCATAAGTCCGCTGCGTATGATAAATTCATATACAATCACTGTCCTTGCTCTAAATATATCAATCACTGGTAATAGATGTCACAACTTTCCATTGGGTTGTCAAGGATTTTTGGTATGGAAGTTACCCAGACGCACGTACAACGACGCATAATGTCATTGCTACATATTCAACTTTGAAAGCTATAAAAACTTTTTTCCTGTCCTGTGCATTTTGCACATCGCTTCGTTTCGTCGTCAATCGACCCAGTGTCCAGTATGTGCGCCAGTTAATGACTATAGCAGAAAGGATGACAACCGTCTAAATGCATATTTCACCGAGTGTAGGGATTTCTCCCGATTCTCTGAAATTGGAGATTCAAATGTAATCAAATGCTCTTTAGTGTTCATAGACCCACCATGAAATCAAATTATTGTCCTTCTAGTTGAGAGCAAGGAGTTTATTAAAATGATAACTTATCAATTCCTTTTCCGTTCGACATTCATGACCGTCAATCAAAAGAGCATCCTTTGCCTCTGCATGGCAGTAGTAACTGTATCTCCTTTGCTATTGCTATTATATGGAAACGAAAGCATAACAGAAGCACAAAAAAGGACTCCAACAAAAATAACAACTCTAATTCATATCATATCCTTTGGGGACGCACGAACATAAAAAAATCTCTACTGCGATCGTGACCCATGTCAGTTGATGTGAAAGAAAAGGAAAAGCATCGTTAAAATCTTCGTAAATTAATATTAATTTGTGACAGCAGGCGAATGCCCTTTTCTTTTGTTGAGCTTTCTTGCTTTCGATAACAATACCAATGAACATTCAAGATAACCCACCAGAAGCCGTACAATATAAATCAAAATCGTAGGTGTAGCTTGAAGAAAAGTAATACTGAAGAAACAACAAAAGCAAAAGAGAGATTTATTAGATACTATTTGGTTTGATTTGATTTGATAGCACACAGGAAAGAAAAAGTACGACCAACAAGAATAACTATACATTAGTCAGCGAGATTGATGAAGGAGCAAAGAACGAGCAAAGTCTACTTTAGTTTGCGCTGTAGTTTAAATGGGGTAAGTTGGGGTCTCGGGTTCAGCAAGTTTAACAAAATAGAGGTCAACAACCCATCTTATCCATCCTTTTAAATCGAGCGAAGTACA
Source organism: Cheilosia scutellata (assembly GCA_955612985.1). Lineage (NCBI taxonomy): Eukaryota > Metazoa > Arthropoda > Insecta > Diptera > Syrphidae > Cheilosia > Cheilosia scutellata. Next base: position 41,146,663 of record OY015311.1, on the reverse strand, counting down.
ATTTCTCCACAGCTGTCTTAATTTTTATTTAGAGGCAGATTTTAGCGGTCGAATCGAATCGAAATAACTTATCTATTATAGAGGCACAACTGCGATTTCGACATCTTTTGGGAATTGTGCTGTCGATTGGTGTGAATTTCCGACCATGTTAAAAATATGTATATCGACTATAACTGCATATCTTGATCCAGAACGTTGACAGGGTACATCTTGAAATTTGGGGGCTCTCTTCATACCGTGGTGCCTATAATCTGACGGGGCACAAGGCAGATATTTCGATTCAAGAGACACTTTTAGGATTAGGTCAACACAATGAATTAATTTTGGACTAAGTGCACCTCATCGAGGGTCATCTTAAACTTAGTCACTCGGTCAAAAGGCAAAAGCTTCAGGAAAGACTATCTATATTCAGGTTAACTGCTAACTAGACGCGATTTTAAGAGATAGCAAGACAATATCATTTAAAGAACTCTGCTATGAGGCACAATAGAGCCGAAATATACCCCTTATAGGAGATGGCTTATATAGGGTCGGTCGTGGTGAAGAAGGTGAATAACAAAAAATATGCTGCCTGGAAATGCTAAGGACATTAGTAGAGCACCTATTTTCACAAAGGCCGATAATCTTAAAACGGATCATATACGGAAAACTGCTCGAGTAGTCAGAGGATAAAGCAGCTTGCTTTGTCAGACGAACAGTATCGATTCCAAAAATGCGGTAGTGGATATAGCAGTTGAACCAGTACTGTGAAATAAATAGAGAGGAGTGACAAAGAAATATTGCGGGGCAGTGACGCTTAACGTTAAAAATACCTCTAGCTCAGCGAACTGGTCATGTTTTAAGAGAACTCTGTCCAGGATGCAAATACCGAATATCTTGCTTTGTATAAACTACTTTACAAAAAGCATTTAGAGATTTAACAGACTGATGATGACGTAGAACATACCTAATGCATGATGCTAACTAACGTTCCTACAAATAGCTAAAGTTGCTACCTCAGCCAAATACATCCACGAGATAAATGAAACAGTCATCAAAATCAATAATTACCTAGAATCTGCCGAACCGAACTAAGACTATCTGACCTCAAGACCGAGGCTGCTCTTTATATCGAACTGTGTAATGTGAACATTTATAGACTTAAGGTTCGACTGTTGAACAAGAAGAAGCTGCAAACAACATCAAAAACTAAACGTTAAACATCTTCGCTGTGTTTAGTGATAGTTTGCCCGTATTAATTATTTGACCTCGAAACAGCGACGTCTGTATGCATCATCAAAAACCCTTTGGATATTGTGTACAATCTCTGGATAAGTGGTGAGTGAGTTTCTATTTTTATTCAGCCTTTTCGCTAAGCTAAATCTATTTTTTAAATACAGATAAAAATAATTTAACTATTATACTATACCTATACCTATACATTGTTCTAACTAACTTTTTTTCTTTATATTGTTGGCAATAGTAACTGAATAAAAATATGAGCCAACCAATGTTGCCAGATTTTTTTTTTTTCAAAAAACTGCAAATTCCCAAAAAAAAAACTGTATTTTCAACCAAAAAACTGTAATCTTCAAAAACCAAACGATTTTTTTGAAATTACGTTTTTTTTTTATTTTATACAAAATAACAAAAATAACACAAAACAATTCATTTTAAATAAAATAACATGCTTAAATACGAAGCACTACGATTTAAAGCACATTTTAATTTATTATTTCAAATCTGAACTTTAAAAAAAAACTGTAATTTGTACTAGGAGGTCATTTTAAAAACTGTAAGCTTGTCTAAAAAACTGTAATTTACAGTTGAAACTGTGAATATGGCAACGTTGGAGCCAACTTGTGATAGGTATATCACACCAAAAACATAAATGTAAAAAAAGAGCCAAATTCTCTTATAAATAGAACAACAAAAATTAGCTGCGTCAGCCACGAAAAGTAATGAGATCTAAAAGTATGTACGCCAAGTTCTTAGCTTAAGAAGGTTAAATGTTAAAAATGTTGTTATTATGGTGTTGCCATGTTGCATACATATGGCTAGATTTTCAGATATGTAAGCCATATAGTAAGCCATGCGATTATAATAAAATATACATGGTGAAGGCAAAACTCTACTACACTTCAATAATAAATTGCATAAAATGAGGAACAACTTTTAAGTTTCTCTTATCTATTTTGTATATCGTAAGGGTATAGTGTAATTGCTAATTGGTACATACATAGTTTATAACATAGAGAAGTGTTAAACATAAAGTCTATATAGTAATGTATGTCAATTTACTTATTTTATACTCACATCACAAAACACTTCTTCCGATTTACATAATTTCAATGCCATCTGGTGTTATTTCCACACCCCATAAATACATAGGTTGATACTATCTATATCAAATCGTAAATTTGACTTTAAATTCAAAATAGTGATTCAAATAACCCAGTGCTATAGAAAACTTAAATATATTATTTAAAATACATAAAATCAGGCAATATAGACTAAAACGCAATCAATTTACTAAAAAGCAGTCAATTGAGTAAAATGCAGTCAATTGACTTACAGTTAAATAACTGCAGTCAAAAGACTTACTGACTGCGATAATTGACTAGGATTATAGAAGACTTACAATCGAGTGAAAGACTTGAATCAGTCAAAAAGTACTGCAGTCATTTAACTTGCAGTCAATTGACTGCTTTAATTAACTGCCCAGTCAGAATATTCGAAATGACTGGTGACTGTAGTTTTAAAGTTAAAGTCATTGAATAAATCAAAAGACTAAATTAAGTCAATTTAGTCAATTAACTGCAGTCTCCAAATGACTGGCAGTCTTTACAACTATGCTCCAGGTACCTAATATCAAACCTTTTGCACAGCGAACAATTCTGTTAGGTAAAATAGTAGTAGTAGTAGTAGTCAGTTGTAAATTCGGTTATAAAAAGTAGGGAACACTTAATCAATTAAGTTATCATCTGATTTTTATGAAACTTTCTAAAAACTTTCTTAGTTTCTATAACCATGTGGCACAATCAGTTTTTCCATTCAAGGATAAGCTCAATCGCCTAGAACAGAATGAAATATTTTGCAATAGATAGCTACGATCTCAGTTAATGTGCTAGTACACGGTATGTAGCGCGCCACATATATATGTGGCTCTGACGTCACCAGATAGAGGACACATAAGGCACACATTTCGTTTTTCGTATGTAGCGCGGTGGCTACATAAGAGCGCACATATCGGTTGGCTGTTGGTTATTCGTTTATGATGATGCTATCCGCAGTTTTATTGCCCTGTGTGCAGTCTTGCACTAGAACTGTAGGTACTAATTGTTTTATTGCTTTGGGCGTATTTAAGTTATCGCTGCTCGTACAAAACGCAAACTGAAATGCTGAAATTACATTGAAAAATACATACGAACCATGCAGTTAACCACTCGACATTATGTAGCGTATTGGCACAAATCGTGCAAGGGTAGTACACGGAAAAGCCACATAGTGCGTATGTGTCACGAGTGCCTCATATCGTGCCTCATACGTATGAGTTCCTTATGTAGCCATTGGATTCATACGCTGACGTCAAAATTACGTCAGAGCCACATATATATGTGGCGTGCTACATACCGTGTACTAGCACCTTTAGTTTTCCTATACGAGTACCTATGTGTATTGTGTACGCAGTGAGTGGCTCAGTGGTTAGCGTGCTGGACTACTGTGCGTGTGGTTCCAGGTTCGATCCCCGGAAAACACACATTACATCTTAAAGGATTTTTCCACTGCGCAACCTCTCGCGAACGTCTGACAAACATGTTGTTCTCAATTCAGCCGGTCGGATTCGGCATATCGTAGGTCCCCTTCATTCGTCCCAAAAATAAAAAAATCACACAAACGTATGGTTGTAAGAAGCTAGGCCTAAGGTGTCTACATCTACAAGCCTGTTGCGCCATCTATTTATATTATTTATTTTTATATGTACGCATTTAAAAGCAATAATAAACACTAGCAGCGAATTGCGAATTGATACGTTTAGATACGTTTTTGTTTATCCGATATTTACATCTTTAGCTTCCATAATTATTTTCAAGAAATAGAATTTTTTCTAGGCTTTTGTAATACAATTTTTTTTTTTTACATCAATGGCAAAAGCCTTTCTCCGTTCTCTTTCTTAAGTATTCAGTATACAAAGTCGACAACAAGACTAGACTGCTCAAAAGGCGTCGATTTTGATTAATTAGCAAACGACACGAAATCTACTCCAGCTATCCGTTTCGTTTTCCCATCATGTTTATTTTTTTTTTTATACCATTTTCATAGTTTAATGTGGTAAACAAAAAGCTGACAGCTGACCAAACAGCTGTCTTCCCGTATCTATGCACCATACTCATACAAGATAATAATATATCTAGATACTAATCATAATGTACCTGCCCGTTAAAAAGATTGCATGACAGAACCATTATATTTACACCTGGGACTGAATTAGGCCACGCGAACATGGTATCCTTCGGTGTTGAATATGAAATACCGAAAAATGTGGGTTGCAAACAATCCTGGTTTATAAGGGTAATGACACTGATTAAAATTAAAGATTCGATGAATAGTTTTTATTCTACCGCCAATAAATACATGAGTTACGAAGTGACCTCTACCACACCCAAACGGCCCAGGCAAAAATACTATTTCATCTGTGAAGCCAAGAGTAATAGTGTGGAGAAATTTACGACCGTAGGAGTGGTCACCATACGGATCGAAGTAGCCTCATATCCTTGTCATTGTCTCTGTATGAAACGCTGTTGAAGATTAATGGCAGAATAATCCGTTCAAAAACCAGCCCCCGATTGAAGGCGGTGGTGGGCTCTGGTGCGGCATAGGAGGCCACATCGGCTTAGGTCTATGGCGCGCGAACACACAACGACAACTGCTAGGGGTAATTACTCATAAAGCGAAATGTTATATGTAATGTCGAGAAAAGCCGTTATTTTTAATTCAAAAATGAATTTAATTGCCCATTCGGTTCGTAATTTACATCCCAGTATCTGGTGGGACGAATGTGCCAGGAATTTCTAATTACCATTGCTGCCAAGGAAATGTCGTTCTCGTCGGAATGTGCGTTTGAAGGATGCGAGAACCTTTTTCTATTACCATGAGGAGTGTTAAATTACTCATAAGCCATTTCGTTGTTTGGCATTTTTCTAACGATTTCCAAAAGATTGGTCAATTGTGTGAATGCGAGCATTTAAAAGCTTACGTCTCGCTAAAGGTGGGTTAGGTCGGTGCGGGCTAGGTATTGGGGTCGATGTGTGTCAACAGTAGATGGTATCGATATGAGGGTGGAATAATAGTGTCGAGGGCTTAAGTTGTTGATTGCATGGCAGTTAATAGCTAAGAAATTGAGGATGTAGATAACGATTGTTGTTGCGTTGAAAATCGTGTGGCTGGCTGCAGGCGGAGTGTACTATAATGAAGCAATTTTAGCGTCAAATCGAGTCGTGAGGGCTTTTGTGTCCATTTATATGGCCTATATATGTTAAAATCGTGTATATGCAAGATATGTATCCGCAAATATTTTACATTTTTGTCGACAGTGTTGCTGCACGCAAAAACATTGTCCTTAGCCGAGTGCGATTTTTACTCTGCTAAAAATAAATCGGTTAAAATTAACCAACTCTCGGTTAAAAATACATGAGTACTCGTTGCTAAAAACAACCAAGTTAATACTGTTAAATGAATACGGTTAAAAATAGCAGACTGAACGGTTGTCATTACTAAATAGTTCGGTTAAAATTAACCGAACTACTTAATTTTCATGTTTGTTAAATTCTAATGAGTATCTAGGTTAAAATCAACCAACTCATTTCGTGTTTTTAACAGACTGATTGGTTGTTTTTAACCGTTTTACTCACGAAAATTCAAACGAATCTATGTTTGCTGAAAACTCACATTCACTCTGTTATAAACAACCGATGAGTGTTGGCTAAATACAACCAATTGCTCGGTTGATTTTAATCAAATCACTCGGTTAATTTTATCAGAATATATTACTGAGCTTATTCATTGATTTTAACCGAGTAACTCGTTTGATTTCTACGAAGTAAAAAAAAACATTCGTTTATCTACAAACGAATAGCTCGGTTGATTTTAACCAAATCACTCGGTTAATTATCAAAATTTGCTACTGAGCTTATTCATTGATTTTAACCGAGTAACTCGTTTGATTTCTACCAAGTAAAAGAAAACATTCGTTTATCTACAAACGAATAGCTCGGTTGATTTTCACCAAATCACTCGGTTAATTATCAAAATATGCTACTGAGCTTATTCATTGATTTTAACCGAGTAACTCGTTTGATTTCTACCAAGTAAAAAAAAACATTCGTTTATCTACAAACGAATAGCTCGGTTGATTTTAACCAAATCACTCGGTTAATTATCAAAATATGCTACTGAGCTTATTCATTGATTTTAACCGAGTAACTCGTTTGATTTCTACCAAGTAAAAAAAAAACATTCGTTTATCTACAAACGAATAGCTCGGTTGATTTTAACCAAATCACTCGGTTAATTATCAAAATATGCTACTGAGCTTATTCATTGATTTTAACCGAGTAACTCGTTTGATTTCTACCAAGTAAAAAAAAAACATTCGTTTATCTACAAACGAATAGCTCGGTTGATTTTAACCAAATCACTCGGTTAATTATCAAAATTTGCTACTGAGCTTATTCATTGATTTTAACCGAGTAACTCGTTTGATTTCTACCAAGTAAAAAAAAACATTCGTTTATCTACAAACGAATAGCTCGGTTGATTTTAACCAAATCACTCGGTTAATTATCAAAATATGCTACTGAGCTTATTCATTGATTTTAACCGAGTAACTCGTTTGATTTCTACCAAGTAAAAAAAAAACATTCGTTTATCTACAAACGAATAGCTCGGTTGATTTTAACCAAATCACTCGGTTAATTATTAAAATTTGCTACTGAGCTTATTCATTGATTTTAACCGAGTAACTCGTTTGATTTCTACCAAGTAAAAAAAAACATTCGTTTATCTACAAACGAAAAGCTCGGTTGATTTTAACCAAATCACTCGGTTAATTATTAAAATTTGCTACTGAGCTTATTCATTGATTTTAACCGAGTAACTCGTTTGATTTCTACCAAGTAAAAAAAAACATTCGTTTATCTACAAACGAATAGCTCGGTTGATTTTCACCAAATCACTCGGTTAATTATCAAAATATGCTACTGAGCTTATTCATTGATTTTAACCGAGTAACTCGTTTGATTTCTACCAAGTAAAAAAAAAACATTCGTTTATCTACAAACGAATAGCTCGGTTGATTTTAACCAAATCACTCGGTTAATTATCAAAATTTGCTACTGAGCTTATTCATTGATTTTAACCGAGTAACTCGTTTGATTTCTACCAAGTAAAAAAAAACATTCGTTTATCTACAAACGAATAGCTCGGTTGATTTTAACCAAATCACTCGGTTAATTATCAAAATATGCTACTGAGCTTATTCATTGATTTTAACCGAGTAACTCGTTTGATTTCTACCAAGTAAAAAAAAAACATTCGTTTATCTACAAACGAATAGCTCGGTTGATTTTAACCAAATCACTCGGTTAATTATTAAAATTTGCTACTGAGCTTATTCATTGATTTTAACCGAGTAACTCGTTTGATTTCTACCAAGTAAAAAAAAACATTCGTTTATCTACAAACGAAAAGCTCGGTTGATTTTAACCAAATCACTCGGTTAATTATTAAAATTTGCTACTGAGCTTATTCATTGATTTTAACCGAGTAACTCGTTTGATTTCTACCAAGTAAAAAAAAACATTCGTTTATCTACAAACGAATAGCTCGGTTGATTTTCACCAAATCACTCGGTTAATTATCAAAATATGCTACTGAGCTTATTCATTGATTTTAACCGAGTAACTCGTTTGATTTCTACCAAGTAAAAAAAAACATTCGTTTATCTACAAACGAATAGCTCGGTTGATTTTAACCAAGTAAAAAAAACATTCGTTTATCTACCCGTGGTGCGTCATTTTCGTATTGTGCCTGCATCATATTTTTTCGTTACTCATCGCACAGATGAGACGAAAAATATAAAAACCAACACCGACACCCGACACCACACACCATGGCAGCATTTTGTCCCAGAGAAAAAACACAATAACAAACAGATGAACACATCTCTTACAAGTTTTCAGAACATTTTGTAACTACATACATATAAGGTACAGTCGTTGTCGTACAGTCTCGTCATTTACTGTCTGCGCATTTGCTTGAGTTGAAAGAAACTCGTTTATTTCTTACTGAATACTTGGTTGAATTTAACCAATTCGTTGCAATGCACTGCATCAGTGCTGTCGTTTGAAATTTGTAAGAGTGCTGTGAAATCTTTTTTTGTGGAATATTTTTTTTATATTTTTGTGGAAATAATTATACAGGGTTATAATCATTCGCCTGGAAACTGGAACGTAATCTGGAATGATGCAACAATAAAAAAAAACACCGAATGTCAAATGTCAAAGTAAACAAAAAAGGAACAACGAATTTAATTATTTTTGAAACATTTGAAAGAATTAAAGGAAAAACAATGCTTAGTCGAACTTTTTTATTTGGTAAACAAGAATGAGATCGAGAGATATACTAGTTCAAGCGTGGGGATAAATTTACTGCTGAAGTACCTATTGCCCGAACCGATGTACGTTTTAACATATCACCAAGTATGCAATTGCAATAGATATATTTATTCACTTTCTCCATATCTTTTTCCTTTTTCAGACTTAACACTGAATAAGGTCTTTGAATTTGTTCTCACATTTCAACACGCACATCATATGAATAATCTTCCCTTATGCATTGCCTGCTTTTTACACCATCCAAAATTGACTTGTTTTTCGTTTGTAAGAAAACAACGATAGTATGAGATAAACGCTGTTTTTATATTTTCCACTGATTTACAAGAATTTCTTTCAAATTTTCTTTTAATTTCCACTGATTTTATATAATATAAATATAATATGATATAAAAGTCAATATATTTAGATACTAAAATCAAGCCGACGTAAAATGTTGCGATGACGTTGGTAAAGTTCACTAAAACGTAAACATACTCTGCGAGCTGTTAAACTCAAATGCATTTGCATTGGTAAATCTCGAGCAACTCTGAAATAAATCGAGTTTCGGAAAAAGTCATCTAAATTCAAAAAAGATGGCTTTTTTGTGCCAATAAAAAGTGATCTAGATCAAGAAAAAGTGTGCTTGTCTGCCCAATCGAATACCACATCATATTACTCAAAATGAAAACCGCATGAAGAAACAAAACCACTTCAATATTTTTGCGTTGATTCCAGTGGGCAATATGGCATTACACACCAAGCAAAAGTATTGCAAACGTTCGACAGCACTGTAGTATCCACTACGCAGTATCTTGTTGCAGTATGTATGCTGCTGCTGCTTGATTTGACCAGGGTTACCGTGTTGGTGACATTGTCATTATATCTAGCGGAAATTTCGCGCATAGAATGACAATCATTTATTGTAGAAATTATCTTGTACTAGTGATACTTTTTTTTCAATTGAAATAATTTTTAAAAACTAAATTTTTTGACTAAAAATTAGATTCTGCCAGAGCGATTGGCTTACACCTTTCAAATAAAAAACAAGTAAAAGTGTTATCATCGGTCTGGCCGATGCTTTGATACCCTCCACTGCATAAAAGTCATGCAAAATGTTTGTCATGCCAGTTAGTATCTATGTACTGTACACCTACACGCATGTGTCATAATATATAGGTTTTGTATGGGAGGTACCAGAACTACTTTACCGACATACATAATTTTCAATACCAACCTGACGACGGTAAAAATAAAACCTCTCACAAAATTTCATTCGCCTAAGTCGATTCGTTTGGACGCTATAGTGTTTTCAACAGACAGAGCGACACATGGGTCAAATAGTGGTTTTGTATGGGAAGTACCAGAACTACTTTACCGACATAGACAATATTCAGTACTAACCTGACGACGGTAAAAATAATATCTCTCACAAAATTTCATTCGCCTAAGTCGATTCGTTTGGACGCTATCGTGTTTTCAACAGACAGTCAGACGGACAGACAGACAGACGGACGTGGCTAAATCGATTCAGAATGTGATCCTGATTCAGAATATATATACTTTATAGGGCTCCGGTGAATCCTTCTTGGCGTTACAAATGTAATGATAAAGTGAATATACCTTCCTGTGGAGGGTATACAAAAAATCGTTTGAATTGAAGATTTCTTGGACGTTTTTTAATCCATCGTAGCCATCCTTTGATGGAATTTGTTACTTTATGGCTTGATAAAAAGAAGACGAACCATATTTTGGGATATAGCCCCAAAATATTAAAAATTTGAGTAATTTTTTTCGCTTGGAAAAATTAAGATTTTAGGGCTTTCTGGTGACATTTCGAAATAAATATAGTATATATCCCAAAATATGGTTCGTCTTCTTTTTATCAAGCCATAAAGTAACAAATTCCATCAAAGGATTGCTACGATGTCAATGGATTAAAAAACGTCTAAGAAATCTTCAATTGAGGCGATTTTTTGTTTGCTCTCCGAAATAGCCAATACCGATGGAAGTGCGTGACATTTACTGACGATTTGATATCAGTTAAATAATATTTTTGTTCAACACCTTTGCGGATATTACTAATATTAGCTAATATTAGTAATATCTTAATGAATACTAATATATCAGTCACATCCCTACAATTATGTATACTTATAAGAACAAAAATGTGTTTCAAAATCTTCCACTAATGTTTAAATTTATAATATTGATTATGATAATAATATTATATGTTCGAATTATTAATGTATAATATTTTGGATACTCGGTTACTGACTCTTATTTCAACCTAGCGGCAACACTGGATTTTACTCGTTCTTCTGTACGATGCGCACTGAATACAGAACAAAATACCTAGTACAGTCACAGTTTGTTTCTGGTGGTTGTACTCTTCGGTTATGCTTTGCCGTTCGGTTGTGTCTAGTGTTATTAATTTTTTTGCAATAAAAGTTTTTGCTGTGTTAAAAGATAAAAGTGAATCGAGTGCGAATCAACTTTATAAAAACAATACCTACAGAGGTAATTAAAGGAATTCATCGTTTGCCCTACAGTGGTAAATCAGGGATTTCATCTTGTACCCTAAAGTGGTATTTTATTCAATCGTTTACCCTACAGTTCAAGGATTTCATCGTTTACCCAAGGTAACTATAATTTATTACATATAATTCAATAATACATATTACGTAGATACTAATATTTTTCTAGTAGTTGCAATATGCAATTTGTGTTTTTTTTTTATTACGTGCAAAATTATTCGTGTTTGAACTCGTTTTCCTTTCAACCCAGCCATGGCTGATTTTAACCGAGATCTCGGTTGTTTCTTACCGAGTAGAATTACACTCGGTTATTATTACACATCGGATTTTAACCGAGATCTCGGTTGTTGCTTACCGAGTAGAATTACACTCGGTTATTTTTTACTGTTCGCTCATTTAAATTTAACAAAGCCAAGTTGACTGATTTTAACCGAGATCTCAGTTGTTTCTTACCGAGTAGAATTACACTCGGTTATTATTACGCATCGGATTTTAACCGAGATCTCTGTTGTTTCTTACCGAGTAGAATTACACTCGGTTATTATTACACATCGGATTTTAACCGAGATCTCGGTTGTTGCTTACCGAGTAGAATTACACTCGGTTATTTTTTACTGTTCGCTCATTTAAATTTAACAAAGCCAAGTTGACTGATTTTAACCGAGATCTCGGTTGTTTCTTACCGAGTAGAATTACACTCGGTTATTATTACACTTTAAATTTAACAAAGCGAAGTTGACTGATTTTAATGTGAATCAACTTTACAAAAATTATACCATCATGTTAATTCAAAGTCGTTTACCCCACAGTTCAAGGATTTCATCAAGTCAAGATTTTCATCAAGTGGCATTTTATTCCATCGTTTACCCTACAGTTCAAGGATTTCATCGTTTACCCTACAGTGGTAATTCAAAGATTTCATCTTGTACTTGAACCCTACAGAGGTATTTTATTCCATCGTTTACGCTACAGTTCAAGGATTTCATCGTTTACCCAAGGTAACTATAATTTATTACATATAATTCAATAATATTACGTAGATACTAATATTTTTGTGGTAGTTGCAATATGCAATTTGTGTTTTTTTTCATTCCGTTACAAATTATTCGTGTTTGATTACACATCGGATTTTAACTGCGCAATTACTGGTATTTGACTTTTTCTTCTTCTCCTGGGGTCAGATCACGTAAAATAAAAACGATTGAACGATATAGTTTTTATGCATATCAGTGGCAATAAACAGAGACTGCTATTGTCGAAATGATGTCCTTCGATCCTTTTCATATTACGTGATCTGACCCCTGGAGAATAACCCTTTAATGCAAGATTTGTTCGTGCTTTCTGAAATAGTTAAGAATTATTGTCTGTTTTAAGCTATGGACGACGACGTCTGCAATTTATTGCGAGAGTGGGGCTTGGAAAATTATATTGACGTTTTCAAGGGTATGTTTATAATATATTCATTTATATATACGAAGGAGTATCTTTTATCATTCTATTACTATAAGGGTATTCACTTTAACGCGTAAAAGCCTCATAAACTGCATAAATTTACCACCTCGTAAATCAACTGTCAGATTTTGTATGGAGAATAGTTTAATAGTTTACGCAGACCTCATAATTTTCCGCGACTATTTAGGCTGGGAAATCAACCGCGGAAAGTTGTACAAATCACAAATGTCAAACTTTGACAGACAGTCGTATGAATTGTTTGTTTGATTCCAGATTTACAGTCGATTTACGCGAGTTAAGCAATGACATTTCCGAGCGGTGTTCACTTAAAGCACCGCAGAAATTTATACATTTACGAGCTGCATACATTTATCAGATTAAGTGAATACCCTTTATATTATTTTGGTTACACGGTACGCAAAAACCAAATTCAGTTTTCATGAAACTTCACTAAAATCTACTTGTTCAAATCTTTTGATTCTTTCTTTTATAACTCTGATAAAAGATACAAAAATGTTAAATAAGAACTAAACTAGAATTGTTTTCAATATGACAGAAAATGCCATAACGTCAATATCTTTGGCGCTACTAGGCCATGCCGAGATAAGGGAGATGTTCCCAATCATAGGACATCGTGTACTTTTTATGCGAAATTTTGACGAATGGCGAAAGGCAATGCATCCAAATGCTGCTAACACTTCGGTTAGTTGTTATTACAGAATCATTAATATTTACATCTACTGATGGTAGCAATTACTGTTGTTCATATACAGGTCTATGAAATTCAAGAAACAAATTTTACCAGTTCCCAAGACCAAAGCACAAATGTAAGTTTTTTGCTGAACGACATGCTACCTTCTTTTGAAGTTAGTGATAAATTTGAATCCACAAGTTCAAATTTATTGATAGATGCCATTGTTACACCTACTACTTCCGAGAAATCTCTATATGGAACAGAAGAAGTTGTAAGTATACAAGTTGAAAAACATACTGTAATAAATAACAAATAAAATCTGAGATTAGCCTACGCCTGTGGCTCCGGTGCAAGCAAATAAAACCCAATTTTACTGACGCGAATACGCAAAGCTCATTCAAAAATACGCATTTCCTTTGTTGTGGTTCATTTGTATAAAATTGATTCGTTCGAATTATGTAAGCGAATGTAAGCGAGTGAAATTTCCCAAAGCACGACACTTCTGCCTGCCCCTATTGTGTAAGACAACGACACAGTTGAGTTGTCTCCTGGTTTTATGTAATTCAAAATTCGGTATTGTCCGTATTGTCATAAACAACCTTGATAGAAAAGTTGTCTGTCAGTTGTCTATAAGTTGTTAGTTAGTTTGGGTTGTGTGAAAGTTGAGTTGAATTGAAGACAACACAACTCAACTTAGTTGAGTTGTGTTCTCCAATAGGGGCATTCAAAACGCGATAACTTAGTAGGTACTACTTAGTGCCCATAAATATTTCGTTTTCACTACATACATAAATAGTTCGCGAGGGTAGAATTCACTTGCACCGGAACCGCGGCCATATTGATTCCGTTTTGGAAGGTGGGCAGCAAAGGTTAACATAGCGTTAGTTCATTACTGAAGATCATAATGTGCTATGAAGTTTTTGTAGTCCTCATGTAACTACAATGTACCTAAACAATTTGTTAAATGGTTACCACAATTAAAAAAAAAAAAAAAAAAAAACAGTGTCTAGGAACAGATTTTCCTAATTCGTAGTACTATATTGTCTTTCTAGAACCTTCAAAAACTTCTCGAAAATTCCCTAGAGGGAAGAGGTATCTTAGCAATAGACAAGACCAAGCCACTTGAAAATGTCGCACGGCTTCGATTGGTGCGGATTATATGCACACATATACTAAAAAACAGCCCCGAGCGAAACATCACGGCCAAAATTTATGGCATGTGGACAAATGAAATAGCTCATTTGTTCCCTTCTGAACACAGGTCTGTGTATTTTCACAATAAAATCGTGGATTCGGGTCGTGGGATCGTTAACCGATTGGCTGGAAAGTTGCCAGACCATATCAACAATTTGAAGCGAAAATACCGTGAAACGGGTATAATATCTAAACGGAAACGTTCTTTGTCATCGTCACCTTCCTCCAGTCGAAGATCATCTCCCACTCCATCACAAAATCGTCTACTATCTACTACTATCCAAATAGTAGAAGACGGAGAATCGTCAGATGAAGATCTGAAGTGGCTAAGGAATTCCAGCAATCCTTGGAACACTACAGAGGAGAAATGGGGAAAAACCACTCGTGCTCGCCTTGAACTTTTGAAGGAGATGACAATAACAAACTATTTTGAGGAATTTCCGGCTCTAAAAAACGTGCTCGGGTATAAACTGGTAATAATATTCGATTCAACTTACACACTAAATACAAAATGCATTCTGATTCTGTTGTTGATGTTGTAGAAATGGCAGTGCCAGAACAATTTGAGACTTCCTCCAAACTATTTACTTATTATTCGTAAATATTTGTTGTATAATTTCACCAAATATGTTTTCAATTTAATTTTTAACAGCTGGAAAAGGATTTCAACACCCTACACAGCGACCATTCTACAGGGTTGATGCAAAACTTCCCATCATTAAAAACAAACATCTACAGAACTGCTACAAAAAAAGCAAATGCGAAGGATATCTACTTGCAAAACCTTCTATCTCTGGAGAATTGTGAGTGCTTACTTTGATTTTTTCTTAATTTTCGTAAACTAGCGTACCCGTGCGAGAACTCTCGCATGTGTATGTTGTATATCCGGGTTTTTCATTTTATTTCATTTCAACATATTATTGTAATATTTATATACAATGGTAATACCAACTTTAGTATAATCGACAAAATAAAGGTTCGAAAACTCTGAATAAAAAAATGACTAGTTTAGTGACACAGTACTCAAAATCGAATGCAATCTTACTTTAAAAATATAAAATAGGTTCTTTTCTGAAATGCTCGACAATGAATATAGAATACCAGTCACTTTAATACCATTTAAAAAGGAGATGGCTTTCACTTTCTTTTACCGCTTTCTTCACCTTTTACCGCTTTTAATGCGGCAGTGTTTCTTTCACGGAAAAACAATTTATTTTCCTGTCTAATAATGTTTGAGGGATTTGAAGTATCCCTGTTCCCTAATATGTTCATGAATAAATAATTGACAAAATTCTATACTGACAGGAAATATTTAGACAAAAAGTCCTTGTACTTGTACTGTTCTTCCACTCAATTACAAAAAAATACACATTTAGATTCACGATTCGGTGTATCTGGTCTAGTAAAATTGTGAAATTGTATTTTTTTTTTATCACATCGTGAGCACACTTTTTCTAATCTCTATAGCAACACTGGGGAAAATAACAAAAAACATTTGAAATCGAACTGACATTTGCGAACTTGTACATTTTACATTGTTGTATTTTTTTGTTACTATAGGTCTGGGGTATAGTAAAAGTGTAAAAGTGTAGCAAGTATATTTTGTTGTTATAGTGTAAGAAAACTTCACGCTTTTACACTTTCACAGTGATAATAGACCTGATACACCGAATCTTGAATACCCCTATTATTTTATTATTTTATTATAATAGGGGAATTCAATATTCGGTGTATCAGGTCTAGGATCATTGTGTCCGGGATTTTCATGCACGATTACTAATTTCTTAAAATTATTTCTGGCAACCCTAATGTAGTAGTAAAATTCAACTTTTTTTTCTTAAATTTCAGTGTCTGAAGATATCAGTAATCTAGGTGCGTTTCTGCTGATTCCATCGCTTTTGGCAACAGCAACTATACGCCTAAAGGGGACCAACAAGAAGGTTTGGCGGCCATCAAAATCGGAAGCCCGCGACGGATTCATCACTCATGTTTCCAGCGATGCGGAGATCAATGAAGCGATCTCTATAAGGCGTAAAAAACTTTCGGAATTCGGACTGACTCTTCAACCGTTCATCCTCATAGTTGGTTCGTCTTTAGATAAAATAAGTAGTTATTTTGTTGTAGTTAATGATACAAAATATATACTGCCGACTATCTTAGAGGCGGTCGATATTTGTTTTAAAATTATATTTATGTTGAACGCAAAATATCCTGTGGAATCTAAATCTGCATGGGTGTTTATTCAAAGAGCATTTTATAAAATAATAACTGACTTTGACAAAGAATCCACTGCATCTAATAGTTTGCTAGGGGAATTAGGGATTGAAGAGTGTTAATTTACATTTTTTTCCATTTGGGCGCAAGGCATTTATTTCACATTGGTCTTTTGTTTTTTATGCAGATCCGACTTTAAGGATCTAAAATGTCTAAGACAGCACTTTGAATTATTTGATCATCACGGCGTAAAAAACTTTCGGAATTCGGTCTGACTCTTCAACCGTTCATCCTCATAGTTGGTTCGTCTTTAGATAAAATAAGTAGTTATTTTGTTGTAGTTAATGATACAAAATATGTACTACTGACTATCTTAGAGGCGGTCGATATTTGTTTTAAAATTATATTTATGTTGAACGCAAAATATCCTGTGGAATCTAAATCTGCATGGGTGTTTATTCAAAGAGCATTTTATAAAATAATAACAGACTTTGACAAAGAATCCACTGCATCTAATAGTTTGCTAGGGGAATTAGGGATTGAATAGTGTTAATTTACGTTTTTTCCATTTGGGCGCAAAGCATTTAGATACTTTAAAATGGTTGTTTGTTTTTTATGCAGATCCGACTTTAAGGATCCAAAATGTCTAAGACAGCACTTTGAATTTGATCATCACGGCCACGAGTTTATACACTACAAATGCTCGGAAGGAAATTGTAGACGATCATTTTCTATTTTCAATTCATTCAGAAGACACATTAATAAAGAACACGCTTCTGAAAGTCTAAATCTACCTTCAAGCTCTTATGTTAATGAAATTGAACCAAATGAAATTTTATTTCCTTCACATAAGAGTTTAGAACAAGTCAAAAAGTCTGAAATAACAGAAGCACCACCGGTTAATGAATCATTATCGATTTTGATTGCATCTCTTTATGCGAATGTACTTTTGCCTAGAAATGTAGTACAAAAAATAGTTGATGGCTTAAGCGATTTTTTAGGTTCATTGAGTTCAGCTATTGAAAACTGCGTTGATGAAGTTAGTCTTGAAAGCTCCCTATCCAATGATGTTTCAAGATCATTAGTCGAAGCACTCGTGCCTTTAATAATTTCCCCCTTAAAATGTTTAGAAACAGAACGAAAAAGGATTACTTATTTTACTAAACGAGGATCGTATATTGAACCCCAAGGAATTTTAATTGGCCAGAGATTCGACAATATAAAAAGAAATGGGTTAATACGTATGGAACCTGTGGAATGCAAAGAACATTTTATTCCTCTTAGACATGTAATGCATTTTTTTTTTTCGTTAAAAAACGTACTCTCTGAAACTTTGGAATACATGGACAGTCTTCAATACAAAGATGATATGGAAAATTTTATTCAAGGCACTTATTGGAAACACAGAGTAACGCATCATTCGAATCGAATAGTTTTACCTTTATTTATGTATTTCGATGATTACGAGATTGGAAACGTTCTTGGAAGTCATTCTGGTATTCATAAATTAGGGGCAGTTTACGTCTCAATTCCGTGTCTTCCGCCTTGGCGATCATCAGTTCTTTCGAACATATTCCTTGTTTTGCTATTTCATTCATCTGACAGAGTATCTTTCGGCAATAATGTTATATTTAAACCAGTTATTGATGAATTTAATTTCTTAAGCGAAGAAGGTATACAAATAGATATTCCAACTTTCAAGGGAACTTTATTTTTTGAGCTTGCTCTAATCCTTGGCGACAATTTAGGATTACATTCTATGATTGGGTTCGTAGAGAGTTTCTCTGCAAATTTTTCCTGCAGAGTGTGCAAAGTTTCAAAGCGAATATTAAAAGAGCAACTGTATGAGGATACATCACTTCTTCGGGCAATTGATAGCTATGAAGCTGATCTTGCTTTAAATGATGTTTCTTTAACCGGTATTAAGGAAAAATGTGTTTTTCTGGACATTAAGAACTTCGACTTGTTTCAGCAGGTTGGTGCTGATATTATGCACGATGTGCTAGAGGGTGTTGCAAAATACATTTTAAATTTCATACTTTTGGAGTACACTGAAACTAACAAACTTTTTTCCTTATCTCTTTTTAATGACAAATTATTAGCATTTGCATATGGGCCTGATAGTAAAAATAAACCTTGCAGTATCGAAAAAGAACATTTAAAGAGGGGGAATATGCGCTTATCTTCTGGAGAAACGCTTACTCTTTTACGATTTCTTGGATTACTTGTAGGCGATTTTGTACCAAGAGACAATGCTATTTGGAATATATACATAACATTAAGAAAAATTCTTGACATACTTCTTAGCGTGAGAATTTCAGTTGGAACAGAAGATTTATTGCAAGTGTTAGTTGCCGAACTTAATGAACAATATATTAAAATAACCAAAGACTCTCTTAAACCAAAGTTTCATAACCTGCTTCACTATCACACCGCTTTAAAAAAATACGGTCCATTATCATCACTGTGGTCAATGAGGTTCGAAGCTAAGCACAGACATTCTAAAATGTCAGCTAGATCGTCATGTAATCGAAGAAATGTCACTTTAACTTTAGCAATTAAGCATCAACTTCAACTAAATGAAATCTTCCTAAGGGGGAAACTTTCGAACATACTTGACGTAGGCCCCATAAAATCTCCCTTGTCATCCGAACTTAATTTTTTGCATTCCCAGTTACCACTGGACCCTAAAAAGACTTTGACTAGAGTGAATTGGGCGACGATGTCTTCTATACATTATAAAAAAGGATCAGTCTTAGTAAAAAGTTTAAGTTCAGATTGCTATCTTTATGATTTTTTCGTATTGGACAAATTATATTTGTATGAGTCCGATCGCCTAATCTTAGCTGGAACTTTAGTGGACACTTTATGTTTTGATGAACATTATTATGCATATCAGGTAGAAGCTCCATCAATAGAAAAACGGATTTGCCTGTTTCTTGAATCC
This sequence comes from Cheilosia scutellata, assembly GCA_955612985.1. NCBI lineage: Eukaryota > Metazoa > Arthropoda > Insecta > Diptera > Syrphidae > Cheilosia > Cheilosia scutellata. The sequence goes on along the minus strand of OY015311.1, from coordinate 41,126,995 downwards.
TTTATTTCACCAATTCCAAACACGATAAATATTTTACCAAATGGAAGGCAGTACGTAGTCTTACGAAGCCCATTATAAAGTAATAAACATAAACTTTCTTAAAAAAATAAAATTTCACAATGATGCAGTAGAAAAATATTCATATGTTAATATTACATTTTTAAAGATGTAAATTGTAAATTGTGCGATAACACATTAAGAACGGAATAAATATATATATATTATGGACTAATAATCACCGATTGGTTATATTTTTATCACGGTTTCAATACCAAATTTTGTAATTAATTCTTAAAAAATAAATATGTTCCAAACGTTTTACTTCAAAGTGTTTAGAAGCCTATTATAAACTAATAGATAAACATAAACTTTCTTTAAAAAATACAATTTCACAATGATTATGTTAAAAAAATATTATATAATACTATAAAAATATAGAAAAATATTTATATGTTAATATTACATTTTAAAAGATGTAAATTGTGCGATAACACATTATAAATTAAGAACGATTGGTTATATTTTTATCACGTTTTTAATACCAATTTGTAATTAATTCTTAAAAAATAAACATGTACCAAACGTTTTAATTCAAAGTGTTCTCTCTTAAAAATTAATAAGTTTTCAGGTGCATGGACGTTTCAAAAGGATGCTGTCGACGGCTGGAAAAAAGGTTTGGATAAATTCAACCGAGTAGATTGTATGAATTCAACCGAGTCGGTTGGATAAATTCAACCGAGTCGGTTGGATAAATTCAACCGAGTCGGTTGGATAAATTCAACCGAGTAGGTTGGATAAATTCAACCGAGTCGGTTGGATAAATTCAATCGAGTAGGTTGGATGAATTCAACCGAGTCGGTTGGATAAATTCAACCGAGTAGGTTGGATAAATTCAACCGAGTCGGTTGGATAAATTCAACCGAGTCGGTTGGATAAATTCAACCGAGTAGGTTGGCTAAATTCAACCGAGTAGGTAAGCTAAATTCAACCGAGTAGGTTGGCTAAATTCAACCGAGTAGGTCGGCTAAATTCAACCGAGTAGGTCGGCTAAATTCAACCGTGTATGTTTGCTGAATTTAACCGAGTAGGTTGGCTAAATTCAACCGAGTATGTTTGCTGAATTTAACCGAGTAGGTTGGCTAAATTCAACCGAGTAGGTTGGCTAAATTTAACCGAGTATGTTTGCTGAATTTAACAGAGTAGGTTGGCTAAATTCAACCGAGTATGTTTGCTGAATTTAACCGAGTAGGTTGGCTAAATTCAACCGAGTAGGTTGGCTAAATTTAACCGAGCATGTTTGCTGAATTTAACCGAGTAGGTTGGCTAAATTCAACCGAGTATGTTTGCTGAATTTAACAGAGTAGGTTGGCTAAATTCAACCGAGTATGTTTGCTGAATTTAACCGAGTAAGTTGGCTAAATTCAACCGATTAGGTTGGCTAAATTCAACCGAGTATGTTTGCTGAATTTAACAGAGTAGGTTGGCTAAATTCAACCGAGTATGTTTGCTGAATTTAACCGAGTAGGTTGGCTAAATTCAACCGAGTAGGTTGGCTAAATTTAACCGAGTATGTTTGCTGAATTTAACCGAGTAGGTTGGCTAAATTCAACCGAGTAGGTTAGCTAAATTCAACCGAGTATGTTTGCTGAATTTAACCAAGTAGGTTGGCTAAATTCAACCGAGTATGTTTGCTGAATTTAACCGAGTAGGTTGGCTTCGAACACCGAGTAGGTTGGCTTACGGACACAATTTAACCGAGTAGGTTGGTTAAATTCAACTGAGTAGTTTGGCTAAATTCAACCAAGTAGCTTGGTTAAATTCAACCAAGTAGGTCCGCTAAATTCAACCGAGTATGTTTGCTAAATTTAACCAAGTAGTACTAGGTTACTTATAACCGAGTAGATCAGGGTGGGGAAATGGGAACTCGGTTATTTTTAACCAATTTACAGTAAACGAATTGTCTTGGTTAATTTTAACCGAGCAATACTGTAGGAGCTATATTAACAGCATCACTCGGTTATTTTTTACAACATTTCAGTTGTTTTCAACCGTCACGTTTTTTGAGTGTGTTGTTGGTGGTTGGAATTATTGCTTACATTTATTTAATGTATCTACGTACATAGATATGTATATAAATGCACAGTTTGAGGGTGGAGGTGAAGGATTTAAAAAAATGGTGCGTTGACAATTTAAAAATGAATATTCAAAATTAAACCGACAATCCTATTGTTGGAGAAGTTGTGCAGGGGATTTATTTTTACTATTGGGGGTACCAGAACTATCCATATAATCCCTGTACTCAATATTATATTCAATAGATTTTTATCAATTTAATTCACTAAATATGCGAGGTCATTGATTATTTCGCGATATTGTTCAAACAAAAGCACCACATTGACACCTGTAATGAAACTAACATTTTTCTCGAGTTGCTGTTTCAACATTAATTCCCACAAATTTTTAATGAAACTCCTCTCCACCTGCTCAACAACTTTTATCCATGTCATTAATCAAAAAATAGAAAACAAAAGAAAAAAGAAAGCTACTCTAACTATAGATTTCGAACGGACTTAAAACGATAGGAAAGAAATAAAGATTGAAGAGAAGAATAGAAAGTATCTATAAGGACCTGTGACATTACGCCTGGGAAAGAACCGCGAAATTAATCCTAACTATCCTAAACTATCCCTAAGCTAACTTATCACTTAATCTAGGCCCTATACCACAACTCCAATAAAACTAGCGTACCTACTCTTACCCTAAACGCAACATTCTACCCATTGTCCCTTCTAGTGAAAAGGCTTTTACTACAACTTCTGTTGATTGTACGTAAAAAAGTTACTTAACATAATTTATAGGAAATTTGTCAAGGATAAAAATTTCATAAAAAATGTTAAAATTTATTAAGGAAACATTTTGAGAAAAAAACTATTTGTAAAAAAGTGAAACAACAAATTTTCATAATTTTGAGTTTAAGCCGCCATAACTTTTTTGTTGCTGCACAGATGTACCCAGAGTGCTTAAGACTTGTATGCGCTACTAAATTGTCTTTCCAAAATGAAAAATCATATTTGTACCTATACTAGTTTAGAAGTTATAGCGTTTTAAGTGGTAACACCTCCAAATAAGAGGTCACATACTTTAAAACGAGAAATATGCGTTTTAATATGCGTTAACGGGTTTTTTTCCGTTTTCTAAGGACGTCTGGCAGGGGGTTGGCCGCGTCTAGGACGTCTTGCTTGGGGGGTCAAGCTCTACATTTTAGTGCCAAGCTTAGTTGGTTATATCAATTAGCCCAAAAACGGGTTTCGAGTCGTATTATGAGCGCTGAGCGCGTCTCGAGGCGCGTCTGGCCAGCGGTTGGCCGCCTGCAAAACGTCTTGCACCCACGGATTCGTATTTAGGGAGTAATTTCCTTTATCTGGAGACTAGTTTCAAGTGGTTATACCAATTATCCCAACTCTCAAAAAATTTGAGTTTTTAACATAGTATTACTCACCTGAGCCGCCGGCTGCAAGACTTTCATTTTGAAATAATAAATTTCAAAACTTTTTAGGGGTACTCATCTTTTTTGGTTATCATCCACACCCAAAATTTGCAGCGGGCTCTTAGACTATTAGTGAAAGTCGCGTTCTATCATTGTCAAACCAAAGAAGGACGGCCTTCTCACAGATCCACACCCCAAATGCACCAAAAACTTAACCACTCATTATCAAATTGACTTCAGACAATAACAAAATATTCACTACAGGTAGAATAGTGCCGGTTTATTGACTACTTCATATACTTCAACTATGCAATAAAAATTAACTCAAATAAAAATCAAAGAAAATTCAAAAAGCATAAAAAAAGAAGAATGGTTCTGTACTTAACACTATTTAGCTAATATCTTACTTACTTACTTAAGGTGGCGCTACAGTCCGGGGTGGACCTGGGCCTCAACCAACAAGCGTCGCCAGCCAGCACGCACGCTAAGTTGGTTAAGGTCCCCTTCCATTTGCGTGCGCCACCTGAGTCGGGGTGAATTCCTCTACTGCGCCGTCCTTCGGGTCCGGATTCGAAGATCTTCCGGGCCGGAGCATTCACGTCCATTCGCTCTACATGACCCAGCCACCGCAGTCGTTGGACCTTCACTCTTCTGGCTAGGTCGATGTCGCTGTACAGCCCGTACAGTTCGTCGTTGTATCTCCTCCTCCATTCACCGTCTATGCAGAAGGGACCGAAAATTACTCGAAGAATTTTCCGCTCGAAGCAGCCAAGAGTAGCCTCATCCACTTTTGATAGAGTCCATGCCTCTGCTCCATACAGTAGGACTGGGATGATTAGGGTCTTATAAAGGGTCACTTTAATTGTTCGAGAGAGGGCATTGCTACTCAATTGCTTTCTTAGCCCAAAGAAACAGCGATTGGCAAGAGTTATTCTTCGTTTAATCTCAGCGCTGGTGTCAATGTCTGAGTTCATAGCGGAGCCTATAGGTAGACAAAGTCCTTTACCACCTCAAAGTTATATCTGTCTATAGTGACATTCTTTCCAAGACGTCGGTGTTGGGTGTCCTTTCTTAATGACAGCATATACTTTGTCTTTCCCTCATTGACCGCCAAACCCATCTTCGCCGCTTCCGTCTCAATGCCCACGAACGCGCCAGTGACATCACGCTGCGTTCTGCCGATTATGTCGATGTCGTCGGCGTAGGCGAGTAGGTGGACGGACTTTTGAAAGATAGTGCCTCTGGTGTTACCGTTTGAGTTTTGCACTATTCTTTCAAGAACGATGTTGAAGAAGTCACATGACAGCGCATCGCCTTGTCTAAATCCTCGAACCTGGAATCCCTCGCACAGTAGTCCAGCACACTAACCACTGCGCTACTGCGCCCACGACGACACCGTTGATTCAGTAAAATAAGCATTGATTCATACACACCCAACCACTGCTGCCAGACTAAAGTTGATTATTTGTAAGGGGGAATAAAAGGAATCATTAAAACATGGCCCTGAGGGTACTACGTGACCTTATAAGTTACACGCTGTCCATTAACGCACTACCATGCAAACTAATACCGACACAATTCTGATATCCTTATAATCATCTATCCTTCATTCATTGGCGCAGTGCACTGTGGTGCCTATATCATATCAGATGACCCCAATAATGGACTTTGCCACATCCAATTTCATTCACTTTGCCAGTATGTATCTCAGCAGAGGTCTTCTCTGGCCGTGTCGGTCTGTCGTCGTGTCGTCGTCGTCATTCAATGGCTTGGCTTCTTAACATCTCGTTTTCTTCACAAAAGGGTGACACATTCACTACATTATATTCTTTCACAATCTCGTGTAGATATGCAGCCCCAAGGCATCAGAGGAACCATTGCAATCATTAAGGATACCAAGAGGGACAACGGTATATCGGCGAGAGACCAAAGTGTAATAATGTTTCCTTCTCGAAGGATGACTACGGCAATTTCTCTATATTTTGCTGGTGTCCTCCTTTTGTGTGGTCCTAAATGCAAGTGGAGCGTCCTTTTATTATTCCAGGATTTAATATACACAATTTTATGGCTTCATAAACAGTACGGGTATAGCTTACAATCCGCCCCCAAGGCGGACACACGCATACACATTCCTTGTGATGGCACTGTGGCTTGGGGAGAGACAAACAAGGGCCATCCTGGGACCGTCGAGAATCATATTTTATGTGAATCCCGTTTAGTGATTCTCTGCGTGAGCCTTTGGTTCATATTGAGTGGTTTTCCATTATACACCACTCTCATTGTTCAGCGTGTGTGTGTGTGTGCGAGTGTTTGCGCAACATTGTCCTTATCGTCGTCTTTTGTTAGTAGGATGTTGTTGCCTTCATTTACCATTTTCCTGACATGATAGACAATTATTAAGGATGCTTCTCATATTGCTTTGCCGCGACACTTAACAAAGTTGAAAGTAGCCATTGTATTGGGGGTGATGGAAGTGATCCGAGGTCCTGCCGTTATTGTATATAGACAGAGGATATCATTTCAATTTTACCCAGAAGTCCTACACACTTTCTTAAAACAATAATTATTTTTATTGTTAAAACTTTCTACAGGCATTGTTGGTAAATGTATAGGGATAACAATGCAAAGGATAATAATAGAAACAGAAACAGCAGCACTGGCAGTACGGCCGGCCGGCCGGCGCAGTCGGCGTGGTAGTAGCTAAAGTTCTCACCGTTATAGCTTGCGGGATAGAGAGAAACAGACCTAAAATGAAGAAAAGGAATGCATGAATTATTCAAGAGTTCACTATTCATCTCCTGTCGAGGATGAAACTTCTGTCTGAATGCTGTCCGTCCGGGACTGTTTAAATTCGACCCTTTTACTGCAAAAAAACGAAGCAGCACCAGGACGAACTGGGAGAAACATTTTAATTATTTATTATATGGGGAGTAGCTAGTGCACAATGCTTTCCACACCGTCAAACAACACCAACATTTATAAATAATGTGCAATGGAAATTGTTTCTCGGTGCGGGAGGCGGGAACGCCCGCCATTCGGTGTGAGAAAACTTCAATTGCATTGCAGTTTGTTTGAATACGAACGAAACTCCTGCGAGGCATTCCTTTAGCTGGCTTTGAGTTCTACTTAATGCATTTCTCCTTTTACGGTCTCTAGTTTAATGATAACCCCAAGGAATATTATTCTTTTTGGTGCGTCTGCGGGTGTGGTAGAATAATGTTATTTTCGAGGAATTGTGTAAGAATCGCAGGACTTTATTGATTCTTTAAGTGCCTTCTTTTTTACCACAATCTAAAGCTGTCATCTCGAAAGGATGTGTTTATCGTAGATGACGTCATGAGCGTCATCAAGTCAATCTATCTAGTTTCATTTCCTTGCCTCATCAATTTTTATGTTTTTTTTTTTTTTTTTTTTTTTTTCTCCGAGGCAGGTGGAAAGCTTCTAAAGACACTATGAGCACAGTAGGCGCGTGCTCATAGTAGTGTGAGATTTTTACTCACTAAAACCACCTCCCACAAATTTGTTTCGTACTGCAACTAAGTTATGACTTATCAAGCAATTTTTTTATCACGAAGTTATACACGTTTGGCAGGTAACATTCCGGCGATAGTTCCTGCTCGTTCCGCAATTTTAACGCGGTTATGATAATTATCGGGCTAAGTCGGAAACTTTAGTTCGTTGTAGACGCCGCAATAAATTTGTTTCATCAAGAATTTCCAAGACCGAGGTATTAACGTGTCCTAATAGTCGATTTCTATGCTTTCGAGCGCAATTTCTCGTTTCATCTTTAACCGTGGGCATTCCGAGATCTCTATGAAGATCTTCATTTCTAATATACCACGGTGCACTGACGAATGATCTTAACACTTTATTTTGAAAAGTTTGTAAAATATTTAGATTTGTGTCACTGGTACAACCCCATAACTGTATACCATACGTCCATACAGGCTTAAGCACTTGCTTATATAATAAAAGCTTGTTCTCGAGGTTTAGCTTGGAATATTTTCCGAGTAACCAATAAAGTTCTCTATATTTGTTTTTAAGTTCTTCGCATTTCTTTTTTACATGCGGTTTCCATTTCAACTTTGTGTCGAGAGTCATTCCGAGGTATTTGGCCTCATTTGCAAACGGAACTTGGGCCGTATTTATAAAAACGGGCAAATAATTTGTTTGCTTATATGTAAAATCCACGTGAACCGATTTCGTTTCGTTAAGAGCGATCCTCCGTGATTTTGTCCATTCATTGACCCGGTTAAGCGCGCCTTGTAATAATTTGTTTGTTTCTTTAGTAGTTGTACCAACTGCTAGTATGGCAGTGTCATCGGCAAAAGTGGCTACGGTAGTACCTTCTATTTGCGGTATATCACGCGTTAATAATAGGTATAGGAGTGGCCCAAGGACGCTTCCTTGCGGCACACCTGCCGTTATTTCTTTAAATTTGGAATATTCGTTTCCGTGTTTGACACGAAAGAGTCTTTTCTCTAGATACGATTCTAGGATTTTCCACAATCGTTCGGGGAGAACTTGTCTTAATTTGCACTTGAGACCTTCGTGCCACACCTTATCAAATGCTTGCGAAACGTCCAAGAACACGGCAGAGCAGATTTTATTTTCTTCTAGAGCTCTCTCTATAACGTCAGTTATCCGATGCACTTGATCGATCGTCGAATGTTTGCTTCTAAACCCGAACTGGTGGTCAGGTATAAGACGGTTTTCTTCTATAATCGGTTGTAACCGTTTGAGTAATATCCTCTCAAAAACTTTCGAGATTATTGGAAGAAGCGAGATGGGTCTATAACACTTTATTTCATTCGGTGGTTTGCCTGGTTTTAAAACCATAATAACTTCCGCGATTTTCCATTGACTCGGAATGTATTGTAATCTGATCGCGGCGTTTATAAACTGAAGAAGAAACTTAGTTAATGCTTTCCGATGTAGCATTTTTAGGATTTCACCCGTTATCAGGTCGTAACCGGGAGCTTTTTTGGGCTTAAGTTTCTTTATTTCTTGCACGAGCTCGGCGAGTGTAGCGTTTCTTACTGCATTATTCACAGATGTTCTGTCCAACGCATTAATATTTCTATTAAGGGCCTGACCATCGAATGGCTTAAAAGTTTCTTCTAGATAGGCGGCGAAAACGTCCGCCTTTTCTTTATCGCTTTTTGCCCAGACGTCATGGGTTATCTTGATATCAATCAATTTTTATGTGACTCATTCCAGTTACATAGCTCAATAAGTCTATACCAAAAACTGTCAGATAGGTGCCTGTAAGAAAGTCTGGTGTAGATATTTAAAGTAGGTATGGGGTGGGTGGCTCCCTTCGCTCGCTAACATGATTTTAACCCTTTTTCGCGGGGTTTAGCCGCTCACGCGACTTCGTCGCTCCGCTAAGGGTATGTCAACAAATGTCTGGCAGGCGCCTGGAGTTAAAGTTTAATTATTATTTACTCTGGGGTATTTAGCAATAGGTATAATATTTTCAGTCAATAAAAATACATATTTTTCTGTGAAAATTGAAAATTTTAAAATAAAAATAAAAATAGAAAATAAAGTTTCCGTAGAAAAATTATTTTGCAGTACATCTTAGTCAATTTAACAAAAAAAAAATAAATAAAAAAAAAAAAATTTTCTTAGCGTTCCTAATCGAAACCTGAGCCGTTGTTTGTGTAGAATGATAAAATGAGTCATTCAAATTCAGTTAAAAAGAATTGGGTACAGGTTTTTGCACGTTTTGTTGTTATTTCTATTAGTAAATATAATATTTTATACACTTTTAGCCTTTTCTTAAAAAAAAAGGTAAATTTTTAATATATTAGAAGAATTATATAAAAATGATTTATTGAAATTCCAAACAATTGCAGCCTGGTTGGAACGCGAAATTGTTTGATGATCTTTAGGGCTTTTATAGCTGATTGACTATCCGTGAATATATGGATGTTAGCGCATTTAATATCTACCTGTATTCTGTCGCGACACCTAAAATGGTGTCCCGGGAGAGTTTTGACCATGACCGTGTAGATCCAGTGCGTGAACCTCGTTTGGTTCTTTGTCCTTAATAATGATGACTAGGTCATCGGCCAATTATATTGAACCCTGCATTACTTAGGTCTTGAAGTATGTTATCGATAACCAGAGACCATAGTATGGGTGAGAGTACTCCTCCCTGAGGGAAGCCTTTTACGGCTGTTACTAATACTGAGCTCAGTGCTGACGAGGCAGTTATTTTTCGACTTTCAAGCATCGCTGTGACCAATCTAATAGTGGGATGATCTATGCCTCTACAAGTCAAAGTATTTGATATGGAATCATTTCCAGTGCTGTTAAACTTAGAAGATCTCCTTCCGTAGATTTCCCTTTCTGGTAGGCGAATTGACAGGGGTGCAGAGGTGTGCTTCGATTTAAGCATTCTCTAATGTGCACGTCTATTATTCTTTCCATTGTTATCAGGAAAAACGATGTCAAGTTTATTGCGGACGGTATGATTTAGGTAGTTCTATTGGTTTTCCTGGGGTGGAATCGGCTAAGGTGATTTGTGATTATCACAAATGTGACAATCATTTGTGATCAAATAAAATTATCCGTCTGCGTAAGGTGATCACAAAAAATTATTTAAAATTTGGCATCACTTGACACTGACATGTGTCATTATTTGTTTTTTTGTATTGTTTTTGATTTGGGTAAAAGCATTTGAGTATGTTATGCACTTTTATTATTAGATACCATTATAATTACCATTTTAACAATGTTAATGTCTAAAATTATTATTTATTCGATTTGCGCAGCCAATAAAGCTCAAACTACTAACGACGTTGAAAAGCACCCGGATTTGGCCAAATCTTTTTCTGCCAGAGGCGCTATCTGCCGCGATGTCCATAGGGTTTTCTGGGAGACAGTATCCCTAAATATGAACGAGCCACTCACCTATGGGACAGAATTTAAGTGTTCTCGAGGTCACCTCACACAGAATATTTTGGCCTATTGGTGCTGACGAGTCATTACCAACTTCTTGTACTTGTAGCTAACTGGAGAGTATATGGAATGTGATATGTGAGTTGACGAAACTCCAGCTGCCAAATGCAATTGCCGTAGGGGTAGGATATACCTACTACAAAAATAGCTATAACATTTTTTTTCGAACATTTTTAAAGAATTTATTTAATTTGCAAATAGCAATTAGTTTTGTATAATATGTACACTTTGAATTTTCCAGCTCCATTATGTTTAGCTTATTTCGGAGATTTAATCGCAACATTCGGACAAAAAAACACCTCTATCGTTATTTTTATTTTGTTCCTGTTCACTTTCAGATCCTAAAAATAGTTGCAGAGGTACGTACAAACACGTCCATTTTCGCTTAACACATCAAAAGATAAAAAAGCACAACTGAATCAACATGCAAGTGACAACTAAATTGCTGTCACAAGAAATTATCACAAAAATGTGATAGTCACCGGTGACAATCACCTTACGCAGACCAATTTTGTTGATTGTGACTATCACTTATCACAAATTACCTTAGCCGATTCCACCCCTGGTTTGGGTATAAGTAGGTACCACGTTTACCTCCCTCCAGGTTTGTGGTATAGCTCCAATTGAACCTATACCTAAATAAGGCAATCATAGAGGCTAAGACAAATTCCAAGCCCTTTTTTATTAGAGCAGGGAAGACTCCTTCTGTTCCTGGTGTCTTGTATGGTATTAGTTGATTGCCCATTTAACCTTATCCGGAGTGAAAAGTTTGCCGAATAAACTGGTAATCCTGTTAAAGTTTCTAGGGTCATAAGTCCTCGGTCATGTGTTCATGAAACTCATACTTGTGATAGTGGAGCCGGGGAAATGAACCTGAGGAAGGGTAATCAACGTTTCTTTCCGGTCGCATTTGAAAGTGCCCTCCTAAGGCGTGCCACTGCAGGGAGCTCTTCGAGTTACTCACAGTATTTACCTCAGGACACTCTTTTCGATTTTCGCAACTCTATTCGGTAAGGAGTGATCGGTATTGCTCCCACTTATTTTTAATTTTCTTCTACGTTCATTGAGGACATTTCTGCACGCGTATCTTCACAAGCACCAAATTTCAAGGCGAAACAACTATAATGATCAAATCATAACCTGCTAACTCAGATGATTCCAGTTGTCCGCTTATCGGTTTTTCAATCTTCTTGCCCATTTGAACCGAAATTGGATCAGCATTCTCTTCTTTTTTCAGATTTAGAGGAACTTTCAATGGAATAGGGAACATCATAAAAAACTTCATCTGTTAAAAATTCCAATCCCGTTCGTTCGTTTTTAACAGCCAAGCTACAAATTCTATCTATTGTACCCCACTGCCACGCACTTCTCTGGAGAACGTCTGATAAACATTTAAGAGTCGGTCGTCAGAAAATTTTGCATTCAACCAACTAGCTAGATATGACCTAAAATTGTAAGTCCCATTCATTTATGCCACAGCCATAAAGCGCTAAACGAATGGTTGTAAGAAACTGTATCTAGGGTTCTATACGAACCTGCCTCAAAATATTGTCACTATGGGCAAACGATCATAAATGCTCCACAAACTCAACTCCGAGCTGAAATAGAATAAAATGAAACCGAGGTACCTCTTTTACCTACTATTTCCAGCACCAGCGACCTAACCCTATCCCTCTCTGTATTAATATCCCATTCGACTTTTATGCACACTTCATCGAATACCAGAAGTAATTACGTAAATTCCCCAATGTGTGGGACTGGGTGATGCCTAACTGAAACTTCATCGGCATCATCGACTCATTAAGGATAGTGGGTGAACAGAGTTTTCTAAAATTCAGCATCTACTAGATGTAGATGCCCTAGCAGAAGGTTTCCATAAGGAAAGTATAAACAATTTCTGGGAAGGAACTCCGTACCGAAACCATCTTAATTACTTTCAAGCTCAATTAGTTACTCAAATGCCCGATAATCCTTAGAGTGGCACTTAACTGCTTCACCTCCTTTTGTGTCAAGGGTTTTCGCAAAAGAGCAAACAAAGCACACCGGCACGACCAAGCACAGGTGATGGTTATATATAGTTAGATCCTTCCCGGCTTTCGTATAACTATATACCGTCGCTTCAAGATGCTGTCGTGTGTGTTTAAAAAGTCGTGCATCCACTTGGGGTATTGATATCTCGGGCATCAGGCCAAACGATGAAGTTTTACCCTTTTACGCCTTTCAAAACAGTGCTTTTCTAACATACATACACACACGACTATCTGTATATCGGTGACGAAAACACATACGACGCTGTCGTCCTAGTGGATCCCTGCGACAATATAATAATCATATTTAGGGAACACCAAGGTTGTGACTGATACACGTGGAGTTTGAAGTGTCCTCAAGGATGCCGAGCAGTGAAACTTTTAGGTTCTACTCGTATCTAGTAGACACATGCTCAAGCGTCGCATGTAAATTTTTGCTTATTCGAGGATGGGTGAGGGTAATGATAAAACTTCATCTTCCTGACTCAAAGCTAGGGGACTTAAGAGGTGTGATGAGGACATAACAAAGCTAAAGGACACCTCTATCACTCGGTTTGTCTATTATCATCTTTTCCTGGCACTGACACTTGAAACATAATCACAATGTGTGCGGTTGAAAAAGAATTAAGGACTGTTACAAGGATATGAAAGTCAAGAAGTTGAAGTTTTTTTTTTATTAATATTCAAGGCACACATATAAGTCAACGATAGTAGGGTAAGTGCAGAACTTGTGTATATATATTGAGATCAAGGTTCCGATGACTTTGCATAAGAGGTGTACTTTCTAAGCTAATAGAAGAAGGCAGCTATATTTGAAGAGGGTGACGTGTGAAGCTACTTAATAATTAGCTTCTCTATTTACTATCATTTTACTAGAAAGTTTGTATTTTTCAGATGAGAGATAAAGGGAGATACTCCCATGATAGTGTGTAGTTTGATAGGGTGTGGTGTATAGAAACTGCAAGAGTATCTATAGTTAAATGTAGACATTGCACTTGACTGTTAGGAGGAGTACCTATATGGCTTAACACAGCCACTTATGATCTGTATAACGCGCATGAAAGTATGTGGGAAGTTAGCACTTGATGAGGCTATGTGTTAAGTGATTTTGACAGAAGATGTTGAGCCACATATTGAAGTGAAACTGTTCAACAAGATTGAAAGTTTCTACGAAACTTTATGTCGCGAATGCTGTGAAATTTCTAGGGGTGTGCGGGTTCATATCCCCTTTTGTTATAACGAGTGAGGAAGTGAAAAAAAAAAAACAATTATGCAGATAGAAACTGCGAACGCGACCGGAATTCCTCTGTCAGGCAGAACAAAACATTCAATTTGGTCAATCAAATTCAAGACTTCCATTCACCCGACGCGAATGATTTAAGGATAGCGATACATTACCTTGAGTCACAGTTACAGTTTTACAAGTTAAAAGTTACAGTTTTGAATTACGAATGTATTTTCAAGAAAAACACTTCTGGTTTCTAATAAGTCTTCTGTATTCTATAAAGTGTCTGTCAAGTCCGCCTCCCGAATTTCAAAATTTCGGCTTAACCAAATGGGTCCGCTTGGCTTCACCAAAAATGGAAAATAAGTAAATCTGAGGCAAGCAATTTCTAATTACAATTACAAGTCATTACTTACTGCACCTATACTCGAGAGCGTCGAATTTACATGGGACAAATCCATTTTCGCACTCGTACAGTTGCAAGAGTACTGATCTCAACATAAATAAATCCGCTGGTTCAGAGCCAGACTGTATCTCCCCCATCGTTCTAAAGAGGGGTGTTCTTCTACTCTGACAAAACCACTGCGTAAGCTTTTTCATCTGTCCTATTATTCTGGACTCTAGTAGGTGGAAAACAGCATTTGTCCAGCCCGTCCCTAAAAAAGGAGAATCTTCTTCTCCCACCAATTACCGACCCATAGCACTCACGTCCATTCTTTCTAAGGTCATGGAAACGCTGATAAATAGTCAGCTTATGAAATATCTTGAATCTCGGAAACTCCTTAATGCCCGGCAGTATGGTTTTCTTGGCAACAGGTCCACTGGTGATTTGACGACTTATCTTAGCGAGGAGTGGAACTTCGGTGAATCGAAGATTGTTGCGCTCGATATTTCAAAGACATTTGACAGAGTTTGGCACCAAGCTTTTTTGTCGAAAATGCGTGCTTATGGGATCGATGCGTCTCTTATTCAATGGATTAGAAACTACCTCTCTGGCCATTCAATTCAAGTTGTTTTTGATGGTTTCAAGTCTGAAACTCACAATATAAATGCTGGTGTTCTCCAAGGCTCCGTTCTGTCTCCGACGCTCTTTCTCATTTTTATAAATGATCTCTTGTTTGCAACTTCTAATTCTAATCCAATCCATTCTTTCGTTGATGACAGCACTCTTAGCTTCTCATATTTTTTCCAGGACTCACGTCCCTGCTCTTCGGCCATAGAACTGGAACGGCAACGTATGTTAAGATCGTTAAATTCCGACCTTGACAGCATTTTAAAATGGGGTTTAGCCAATAGAGTAGAATTTTATGCTTCAAAAATACAATGCTATCTGCTGTCTCTAAAGCGAAACCCGAACCTACAGCCAAGGGAATCCACCTAGCCAAATGAATTGTTGTGAGATGACTTCTTTCTATACCGTCGTCAGGTAACAGGTTTGTATTAAAAATTGGTTATATCGGATAAGTAGTTCTGGTACCTCTCACACCAAACCAACACTAGACCCTACGTGTACGTACTAACTCTTATGGCTAACTTTTTGTAGGACTTGTATATTATGCAGTAGAGGGTATTAAAGCAACGGTCAGGCTAGACCATTGATACCATTTTTACTCATTTTTTTATTTTTTTTACTTCCATGGCTGGATTTTGGTTTAAATTTCTTTGACTGGATTTTAGAATTTTGACTGTTTTTTTCTGACTGGAAGCCGGATTTCAAAACGGCTACGCTATTGGCAATATGTCAAGCATTTCAGACATCCTATCAAATCAATACTATCAAGCGTGACCTTTGCGATGCCGACAAAATATTACAGCAGCAATGTTTTTAACGATGCATCCGAGAATCCGTGAAGCTCCAGAGCAGCAGTCGTAATGGAGATGTGACGACTAATAATTGTGAGGTTATTCAATGCGAAAGGCGTGGATGTCATTGCCAACACTTGTCAGAGAAATGCTTAGGAAGATCATCGTCCCAAGCAAAGGTTTTGAATTCAAATGTGTAGAAACAAAATGCTTATTAATATGACCCAATTTATATAGCAAACTTATGCAATTTTTTATTTTATAGTTGAGATCAGGGGCGTAGCGACGGGGGGGCGTGGGGGGGTGTCGCACCCCCCACGACTTTCAAGAGTAGGCAAATCAACGATCAATTTTCAAAAATTAGGTCTTAAGTTTGGATTTCCATTAGGTATAGGATTTTAAACTTGTAAACGTATACAAAAGTCGGCATTTTAAAAGGTTCTACATGACCTCCTTAAAATCGGTGAATCGGTGAATTTGCCGACAGAAATCCTTAAATTTCAGCGAGCTTAGATTCGATTTTAAAAAGGGCAGTCGGCATCGGTGAATTTGCCGACTGAAATCCTTAAAATTTAACGAGTTTAGATTCGATTTTAAAAAAGACGGTCGGCATAGGTGAAATTGCCGAATGAAATCTGAAATTAAAAGGACGGTTGGCATTTCTAATTTGAGGTTAAATTCGAAGGAATGTGTTATTCGCTATAGTTCGCGGTTTATTGATGTGGATTGCGAACTTTAACAAGTCGCGACAAACGTGTGTTTGGGCCAAGAGGAGGATAATTAATTATCCCATCAAAATGTATTAAGAAAATAAGTTTATTCGTAATCCACATCATTTAATTAGCGTTCCCCAAACTAGCGAATAAAACATTCGTTCGAAATTAGCCTCAAACTAGACATTGTAGAAACTGATGGCCGGAATTCGGAAACTTCCGCGACCTATAAAAGTGTTCATGTGAACGGGCTGACACAACTTGCGAATAGTCGTTCGATCGTAGGTAGTTAGTCGCTCTTATGTGAATGGTCCTTTAGGTATTAGCCCAGGGGAGTTCCTGTTAAGATTGGTCAAAATTGGACAAAGGGGCGTGGCGCCTCCCATACAAAAAACATCTTCTATGGAGTGAAACTCGTTCATGTTAGATACTATAACTCGATAACCGCTGGGCCGATTTTCATGATTTCTATATAGTCGGCAAGTTCCTGAAATAAGTCAGCATTTCAATGAAATTCACCCCCCCACGGCTCGAACCCTCGCTACGCCCCTGGTTGAGATCAACTTTATTTGTTAATATATTCGGCTCAAATGACCATTAAATGTTCATGAAATAACGATGAAGAAAAAATGTTTACAACAAATAAAAAGGGGAGAGTACGATAACTATGGCGCCAAAAATTGATAACGGTATTTTGTAGAGGAGTTAAATGCAAGCACTTTTTACTATGGGAGGGGGGGTCTATCTCGCTCCGGTTAGGCGGGAGGGGTATTTAAAAAAAATATATATAAATAAAATTAAAATAAAATATTAAAAAACAATGGCAACACTTACACATCGAACTATAGTATTTTTCAAAGTCAGGAATCCGTTCTAAATTGTCTAAAATGCAAATCAGCAAAATTTTGTCTACCAATGTGAAATTTCTGGCCAGAGACTGTATATGAAGAATGTTATTGACATTGGGTAAACTAATATAATTTAAAGAAAGTTTGCATATACTCAGCCTTGCACCCATCCCAAAATCCAACAGTGACCCCAAGCAGGGGGGTTGCAGTATTATTTGTCCCCATACGCATTTCAAGGCGCAAGGGTAGCTTTTTGTACTCTAAGCGGAGCGACATATTAAAGTAATTTTCAATTTCGATTTCGATTAAGAATTGATTTAGGCAGTAAAAACTGCAAACAAATTAAGTATATTGAAAAAATCAGCATAAAACTTTTTTTTTTTAATTTTTTTCCTTAAATTTCAAGTTTGAAAGTATTTTTTTCAAAAACTATTAACAGCTATAACTTGATTTAAAAATAAAATCAAAGAACAGATTCCTGGCTTACAAAATTCATAAAGTCGTTTATTGTAAGTGTTGCCATTGTTTCTCAATTTATTTTTTTTCATTTTAAGTATTATTTTTTTTAAATTGCCCCTCCCGCCTAAACGAAGCCAGATAGACCCCCCCCCCCTCCCATAGTAAAAAATGCTTGTATTTAACCCCTCTACAAAATACCGTTATCAATTTTTGGCGCCGTAGTTATCGTACTCGTGCCAATAAAAAAACTAATTATAAATGGAATTCTGATCTTTTATTTGTCCATAGTTGTACCACGAATGAAAACTGTAAATTAGATTTCAAAAAAGAGAGAACGAATAATTCAGTACTAGGTACCTTACCTACATTAAGAAAATCAAAGAAAGAGTTGACCAAAGAAATTTAAATTACACTATTTTTACATGTGAATTCTACTTTAAATACTAAGATACATTTACAATACATTTTAATTTTTGGATTAATAAGTTAATAAGATCACCAAAGTTGTCCTCAGCAATGAGGTATGAAAAATGTAGGTACTTCTTCCAAAATGGTATCAAACTGGTCTGTAGAATATTAAAGGATGAGTCTTTTTTTACAGTATTTTGAGATCCACTGTTAATCTTCACTTTTATTGTTTTGTGGTTCACGTTCAATAACAGATGCACTAACCGCGTTACATATAATATGCCTACTAACTAATACATGATCAAGCAATAAGTGTGATAACCAGCCAATATGGTGGGTTGATGTAATTACCACTGATTTAGAGCTGTCGTTCGCTAGCATATTCACATTAAAATCACCTAGCACGATTACATCTCTTGCATTTTCTAAATAGTCACAGAACCAGTTTAAATAAAATGCAATAAAGTCATTTATATTGAGCTCGGTGACGTGTTTCTACAAAACCTCAAATAATGACCACTAATAATGACCACTTCTGATTATTATCAATCCATACGTAGGTACGCTCTAAGTAACCACACATAATACTCGATTTTAGTCTTAATTTATTTCTCATATCGCCTAATCCGTGCCACAAGTTTCAGAATGTAGGCTCTATGGATCCCTCATTTTTGCCCAAAGCTGTCGGTCTATTCTCGGTGGTTTGTGACAGATACCCTCTAAACTGCGCAAACTATAGATGTATTAGTCTACTTAACATCACATAAAATATCCTCTCCGCCTAAGTGCGTAAGCGCCTGAAACCTTACCTTGTCCTTGTCAACGAACTGATTGTTCTCTATAAATGCGTTGTTAGGCAGATCGTGGAAAACACCCAAGAAGTCTAGATCGATATCCACTATCTGTTTATCGATTTTAAGACCGCATATCACAGCATTTATAAAGTCAAAGCTATATAGAGCCATTGTCTAGTCCAGTTTTGACATTCCTTCCAAACTCGTCAAGTTTTGTGATTGTGAAAATTATAATGGAGAAAACAAATCTCTTCTCTATGGGTAGGAACAAATCTCACCGAAACATTGTCAGAAAAGGATTTATACAACGTTATGCGCTGTCATGCAACTGGTTGAG
The DNA here is from genome assembly GCA_955612985.1 of Cheilosia scutellata. Classification (NCBI taxonomy): domain Eukaryota; kingdom Metazoa; phylum Arthropoda; class Insecta; order Diptera; family Syrphidae; genus Cheilosia; species Cheilosia scutellata. The sequence continues at coordinate 41,107,925 of OY015311.1, read as the reverse complement.
ATTTTTCGAAATTGTTCGAAACTCACAAGCCAACATCGAGAGGATATGGATTTTCTCTTAGTCTAAGAGCCCGCAGTAAATTTGGACATGAGAGGCAACTGGATGAATTTTACATAAATACGTTGCTCTGATACCCAAGATTTCAAATATGCCCGCCTGGCAACGCGTAATGGAAGCTAAAGGGTGTAACTGCATATTAAAAATCCGCTATGATTCAAAACAGGAATAATTGGGGTGCAACCTTGAATCTACTACCACATAATATAGACTATTGTAAGAGGGAACAGGAAAAACATTAATATTATTATATTTTTTATTTTTATTTTTTTTTTTTTTTTTTGCAAACCATTAACATCAGGCATCTCCGATTCTGTAATGAGAATAATAAAAATTCCCTGTAAGTACAATTCAAATAAACATCGGTATCTACTTAAGTATATACCACTACTGTACTCAGCATCTACACGAAATATTTAAACTACAGTACGTACAGTACAGATATCTGATGCAAGGCAATACCACACACGCCGAACACATTTGGTGTTCAGGAAACCGGTAGGCATGCCTGCCGATACACACTCATGTTATGAGTTCACGTGTGCGCAGGAGGAACCAGGCAATTACCACACACACCAAAGAACCTCTCGTTCTAAGGGGAACTGGCAAATTTACCAACACACGTCCTTTGCACCAACCATGAACAGCAATACCACACACGCCAAACACAATTGGTGTTCAGGGAACCGGTATGCCTGCCGATAACAGTTGTTAAATTAACTCACTTGTGCGCAGGAGGAACCAGGCATTTGCCACACACACCAAAGAACCTCTTGTTCTAAGGGGAACCGGCAAATCTACCAACACACGTCCTTTGCACGAAGTACCTATAGCAACATTATAAAGTCGCAAACCAATAAGCATCGCATACTCTATTCAAGTATCTACCAGTACTCTACTCAGATATCTACAAGAACTATTAACACTACATTGATATATCCTGCCTGAGATAAGATTGCAAAGCAATACCACACACGCCGAACACCTGGTGTTCAGGGAACCGGTATGCCTGCCGATACACACTCATGTTATGAGTTCAGGTGTACGCAGGAGGAACCAGGCAATTGCCACACACACCAAAGAACCTCTCGTTCTAAGGGGAACCGACAAATTTACCAACACACGTCCTATGCACGAACCATGAACAGCAAACCACACACGCCGAACACCTGGTGTTCAGGGAACCGGTATGCCTGCCGATAACAGTTGTTAAATTAACTCACTTGTGCGCAGGAGGAACCAGGCATTTGCCACACACACCAAAGAACCTCTTGTTCTAAGGGGAACCGGCAAATCTACCAACACACGTCCTTTGCACGAAGTACCTATAGCAACATTATAAAGTCGCAAACCAATAAGCATCGCATACTTTATTCAAGTATCTACCAGTACTCTACTCAGATATCTACAAGAACTATTAACACTACATTGATATATCCTGCCTGAGATAAGATTGCAAAGCAATACCACACACGCCGAACACCTGGTGTTCAGGGAACCGGTATGCCTGCCGATAACACCCGTCTAATTAGTTCACTTGTGCGCAGGAGGAACTAGGCAATTGCCACACACACCAAAGAACCTCTCGTTCTAAGGGGAACCGACAAATCTACCAACACACGTCCTGTGCACGAAGTATAGCACCATAAGAAAAAGTTGCAATCCAATAATGATCGCATTTGTATTCATAAAGAGACCAGTGGAACCAGCGCACTTTGTTTACACACACCCGCCCCGCCACACACACCAAAGAACCTCTCGTCCCAAGGGAACCGGCATGAACGGTGGAACCAAACAAGTCACAACACACAACTGGCTCGTTGAACACACAGATCCATGTGAAACGCAATACACCCATACGTTCACGAAAACCATGCCGAAGACTTTATCAGCCTTCAAACGCATTCAAGAAAAACAATGTTGATACATGATCAACGGCACTAAATAAAATGCACAAATGCTACAGACTACTTTCTACTAATGAACTATACTTAGTGAGTGTAAACAACTCACCTTATTCACCCTTTTACTTTCCATTTTATTTTATTTTTATTTTAAAAAAAATACTGCACTAGCACCACTCACAAGCAAACACAGAACACGACTGATCGAGTTTTCAGAATTTCATCCCCGACCAGACACGACTCTGCGTCTGTATGCGTGCGGCACCAAATACATTTTGCATTCAAACCATCTACTCATTGGAGTAGAAGTGAAGTGTTCTTACACTATAGAGTATGATCCCCTTATTACATATACATGTACGACCAAGACGTTTTACGTGTAGCCAAAGCCCTGCCAGACGCAGTGGAAGTGCGTTAAAAATACCAATTTTGAATAATTAATGCAACCGCACTAATTTCTCCTAAAATGTATGACATTACAACGTACAAATATGAAGGTCCATGTCTTTTTGCATGTCGCTAAGGGCCAGCCAGACGAAGTTAAAATAATATATAATAAAATGCCAAATTGGAATAATTCATGCAACCACTTAATTTTTATTTTAAAACTTACCGGAAAACTCCCTGATAACAAATATATAATGTAAGTCCAAGAACCAAGACGTTTCACTTGTCGCCAAGTCCTTGCCAGACGCATTGGGAGTGGAAGTGAATAATTTAGTGAATTAAACGCTTAATAAATTATTTTCGTACTCAGCAAAGAATTTATTTTTGAATGTCTTTTATTTTTTATGACAATATCAAATTTTAATCGAAAACACCGATTAATCGGTTAATTTGTTTGCAATTATAATCGCAATTATCAATTAAACGATTAAAAATTTCTTTTTTTGTCATCACTAATGTAACCTGAAACCCAGCGAAACTTTAACATTTTAAAAAGGAATGACGTAAAATGTCTATGGTAAGGTAACTCAATAACCAGCAAATCGTCCTGTCTAGAATATGGTTTCACTATGAAACAGTCAAACACAATAGTTGGGTATATCGGTTTCAAACTGCTCAGTAATATGCACTCCATCTCTGTCATCAATAACATGTACATGTACATAATACATATACACGACTAATCAGTGATGAAATGAAACCTATCCGGCTATATCCCAGGGCTGTCGGCCAATCGGTCCCAATACGCCCGAGCGTATGTATCGTTAATTTATAACACGAATCTCTTTGTTACTCAGCTTCGCCAACAACAATTGCAATAAACATTTCAAAATCATGTTGAAACATTGTAATAAATGGCCCCTCAGGACCCATGAACCCCACTGCCAGTAGTTCGCAACAAAATCGGCTATCACGTGGACTCACCCTTATACCATATGCCAAGTCCTCATTACACACAAAAATAAAATGGAATACCCTACCTACTCGTTACTCATATAATATTCCATCATGTCCTATCCGCCATTTGTCCTGCCGTAACTCATTTTTAGTTCATTACACAGAGGGCCAGGATCAATGACCTGGCTGCTGGTGATTTGGTCATTCGTCATACAGAGTTTCCTCAATTTCCTTTAATTTTCATGTGTGCCTATACTCTCCGAACAGGGTGACAATTTATTTTCCACCTCGCCGCTGCTACAACGGTGCTAGCTTGCAAGTGCCAACCCGTGTTCCATTGTAAAGCGGTCATGGTGGCTGTAATTTGAGAGAATTCGATTCAAAATTTCCACATCCTCTCATCAAAAATACTCACTCAAACACACGAAGATAGATGCTGCAATAATCCAGCAACTGCGGCAATTATTTGCAGGATACAATTCGTACATTATACCACACATCATCCGATGTGTACGCCACTGGCTATCAATATGAATATGTCAAGGCATATGAGTCGCTTCGGCCGTCACCTCACAGGAGCCCTAATCCTGGCCGAGTTGATTGGTTATAATTTCCAGTTTTAGTCTTTTTGTGTCCGTATACCGTCGTCCAGTAGTACCATGTCAATAATAAATCACTATGCCCTCGGCTGCTGTGTGTTGAACATGCACAACACATTCGCACACACGTTAACGCCGACATATCATTGAGTGGTCACATCACATCATAGATCTTTGGATGTGCCTTATGCCCGCCAGTATAGTACAGGACCGACTTTCAATATCTCTGTCCCTACAACGATAGTGGACTCATCAACATCCTAAGCCAATTGTCCTGTAGTTGGTCGTAGTAGGTAATACTTCATCTCAACCTTGGTCCATTTGCCTGACCGACATGGGACAAAAACATCCCTTTTGGAGTTTTACATTCACCAGTCCGATATTCGTCACCGGTTGACGTCAACGTACCCACCATCATCATCATCATCATCATCATCATCCGGCATCGACAAAATCCTGTTGAGGGCTGTAAATAATTGATCCATTTCCGCAAACTATTATCCGATCCGATCCTTGTGACGGATGTAGCTGTCCGATTCGTAAAACGCTCGTCGGCAACCCACCTCCGGAGTAATTTTCGTCCTGGTGAAATTATTCGCGTTGTGGATGATGACACTCACAAGTCACAATAAAAAAAAAACCCCAACAAAATAGTAGCGTGCGGCAATATATTCTGTTGAACCGTTGTGTCGGATGCATGGACATATGCTCCGCAGCTATTCGATAAAAAGGTGGACAGTGGCGGCCACTGCATTCTGTCACATTCATCATCAATGGATGTTGTATACGCGATGTACCGTATTTGCTCGAGTGCTTAATAATGTATGTACTACATTCGTGTTGGGTGGGAGTAGAATCGAAGGGGTGTGGGTGTGGGTGGTGGTCCCATGACCAGACCAAATCGATGGCTTAGGAGTGTATAGCAGCAAACAACATGACATCAATTGGCATCTTAATTCGGAGCCAACGAGTTTCCCAGTGTCATGTAGTATTTTTTTTTGTACCATTCCGGAACGTACGTGAGCACACGTCGCAGGACCACATTCAGGAAATATTTCAAGTGACACGTTCGAGTTTGAGACATTGTTTAATGGTTTTTTCATGAAATGGGTATATATCCTGCATGGAGTACCCGCTCCTGCACGAGACGATGTGGAAAGCAATCCAAAAAATGAAACGAAACACGAAAACGATTTTTATTGATGGGTGCATGGATGTGAAAACTATTTATTTATTTTTTTGCCGAATGAAATCGTGGATCGGGTTTCTTAAATCTTATATGCAGCCGCTGATTGGTTTAGTATACCTAAGGATCAAAGTGGAATTGCCAACAAAAAAAAGTTAAAAATGCAGTCATAGGGAAGACGAGTAGTTGTCTTACCTCTTTACAAAAGGGACTACCTACTAGAAGAGCAAATAAACAGATGAAACAGAATCCGATGATGCGTCATGGTTGCAGACCGATCAAAATATGGATTCATATCATTAATTTCGATACCAACCATCTTTTATCGATTTGAAGGCCGCATATTATGACTTTGACCAGCTATGTATAAAGACCAAAGTCTAGTTTCTGCATCCCTACCAGACTGGCCAGACTCTGCAGAATGACGGTGGAGAACACTTCCTGTTTCATTAAGATCTAGACTTTTGGCATCGACAAAGTATTCAATACCATACTTAAAAAAATGTGTGTTTGATTCACGGATCAACACACAAGACACAATCTTTCAAAAGTCTCAAAAGTTTGTATGCGCCGATGATATGACGAAATTGATAGCGAGCTGTGACTGTTTCGGCTAAATTAAGGGCAAAACTAGATTGTAGATTGTGGATTGTAGGGGGAGATAGTTAACTGAATCCCAGATCACTGCACCCACAAGTGCACCTATTGCGATATTTTTTTTGTTAACTGTTTGGCATAAAGTTTTTAGCTTGCCTGTTTTCTTCGGTTTCCCTTCAGAAATGGAGCTTCTTTTCCTCTAGCCAGGTTTTGACACTAATTTATAGTGTTTATTGGTAGCCCGCAGAATGGTATTGGCATCATGAATTGAGATACGAATTCTTTGCCGGATAATATGTCTGCTTTTTCATTCCATTCATATCCAGTGTGTCCTGTCATTTACCTATTAGGTGAACTATTTTTTGTGATGGTCAGTAGTTGTAGGAATTGAAGGCAATCACAGACCTGTTTTGATGTTACTTCAAAAACGTTAATTTCTATTAGGTTGAGTGGTAGAGCCCTATTCCAAACAACTGATGGGATTCTGGTATATCTACTGCACCTATATCCGTCATTTCTCCTCTTCTGCTTTACGTAAAATTTGCGGTCGCATTTTCGTTGATGGGCATTGGAGGAAAACGATTAAACCACAAATTATACGAGCTGCACTGCGACAATGACGTGCAATGTTTTCACTATCAAAAGTATCTACGCATCAGTAGTCCAAAGTGCCGAGGATGTGTTTAGAAGAACGAAGAGTCTTCGACTACAACTTGGACAACGCTGTAGACTGTAGTTTAAGACTTCGTCTTAAGTGGGGCGCACAAATGAAAGTGGACTCAAATAAGTTGAAACCTGATACAGAAATACGAACAAAACAACAAAAAACAACCCATGAAAATCGGCCCAGCGGTTATCGAGATATACCTAACGTCATCGAGTTTCACCCCATAGAAGATATTTTTTGTATAGGAGGTGCCACGCCCCTTTGTTCAATTTTGACCAATCGAAGGTTAGCATACCTGGACGGGTGTAAAAAAAAATACCCGACATAACACTTCCTCGCCTAAAACGGCCAAACGCTCTCATTGTCCTCCAGTGCTAGTTATCTGGGAATGATCCTGGATCCCAAGCTCAACTGGAAACTGAACATCGAACAGCAGGTAAACAAAGCGTCCATAGCTTTTTATGTTTGCAGCAAAACGATTGGCAAAATATGGGGCCTGCAAGAAAAACTGACTACAGCCGTAGTACGACCAATAACCACTTACTGGTCAATGGTTTGGTGGTTGGCTTTCAGAAAAGACTACAACATAACCAAGCTCAACAGAGTCCAAAGAATGGCATGCATAGGCACCACAGGTGACCTGCGGTCAACGCCGTCAGACACCCTCACAGTCCTTCTGCATCTTTAACCCTTAGACCTTCATATCACAAACATCACAATACAAAGCGCAATCAGACTCAGAGACTCTGGGTGCTGTTATGCGAGAACCTACGGAAATAGCAATATTCTGCTTTCTTTATCAAGACAGCTAGTATTACCCTCAACGGATTACATTACCCCCCAGAGTACTTTGAAGTAGAATTTCCCTCAAGATTAGACTGGCAGGACCGACGGGTGAACAGGTACTCGAACTTAACAATTTACACTGACGGTTCAAAAATGGACTGTGGAGTAGGTGCAGGTGTATTTTCGGAGTCTCTGAGCATCTCAAAATCTTTCAGGCTCTCGGACACAGCCGGAAATACTTGCTATCCGTGAAGCCTGTCGCCTAAACAAACTATACACGAACATAGTTCCGAGGCAAAAGATAGACATATTCATTGACAGTCAAGCTGCGATCAAGGGTATCGCCTCAGTTAATATAAACTCAAAATTAATATTAAAATGACGAGAGGAGTTGTCCTCGCGCTTGATCAGTTCAGGATTACCCTGATATGGGTTCCAGACCATAGCAAAGTTTATGGAAACGAACAGGCTGACGAGCTGGCCAGGCAAGGTTCAAGCCTCCACTGCTCACTTGCGGAATCGGTTCAAATCCCAATAGGAGCAGTCAAAGCAAAATTTTCCGCAGATTTCCTATCGAAACCCGATCTTAGATGGAGAAGGCTAACAAATTGCAGCATATCCAGAAGGATGTGGCAAATTATAGCAGGGGCAAAACAACCCACCTCCTGTGTAAAACACATAAATATATAGCCAGGATAACAGCGTTTACCATAGGCAACTGGCCTATAGAGGGGACAATGCAGTCAGATTGGGCATTTCACATAATACACACTATCGCAGTTGTAAAGACTCAACCGAAAAAGAAACTCTCATTCACTACCTATGCGCTTGTCCGGCACTAGGTAGGACTAGACAGTAGTGGCGTGGCGTGAATAATTTTAAATGGTAAGTCGAAGTCGAAAAATATCAAAAGGTCGAAGGGAAGATGTAGTAGGTATACAAAACTTTCAGTTAATTTTTTAAAGCCATAAAATTGAAAACTCCAGGAAGAAATTAAATTAATGAAGATATCTTTTCATCTCGATTCAATAGTGCAAAACTTTCATAATTTTGATTTGTTGAATAAATCCACGAAATAATTGCGTGTAAACGTTATTTATATCCTGTCTTATAATTATTGTCCTTTATTTCTACATAAAGGTTCTTGGAATGAGTGTTTGAATCGAGCATTCGGTGTTTTTGTGGAGGTTCAGCAAAATCATCTACTTACTCTTTGAAACATTTCTTCAAACGTATTTAGGTACGAAGATCATAGCCAAGACTCAAAACACTTGATTTCTCACTTAGCGACTTGTTTATAAACTTTATAAACACATCAGTTTGTTTATTTTTTAAAAGATACTTACAAAATTCACCAAATAACTCGGAAAAAAGCGTGTTATTTTATTGCATGAGAAAGCGGCATTTGAACAGAGGATACTCGCCTCAGAAAAACTCAGAAAATCATTAGGTAAAAAAGGGAACTGTCTAAGTGACTACATCACAGCGCAGCGATAGGAATAGGAGATACACACACAATTCAAATTCACCAAATATGACGGAGAAAAGCGTGTTATTTTCCAGAAATACTCAATTACACCACAGCGCAGCGGTAAAAGATACACACAAAACCCACCAAATAACCCGCTTTTCTTCGGGTTGAACAGATAGGACCAAACTCAAATAATCGCAATCGCAAGTGCACAAAAGGGAAAGGAGACAAATTTGTTCTATCCACTGAGAGATTTTATAACCCGGGTTATTTTAGCTTTGGGTTATGCTCAGAGAGTGTGGGCAGTTCTAATATTATTAATGATAAAGAAGGTGAAGGGTGTGTGTTTCCGTGTGTCCTGAAAATAAAGTTGCTGGCAGTGGCCAGTGGGTTCGGGTCAGGGTGTGAAGGTGTAGCTTGCGCAAATGTATAGATACATAATTATTAAGTTTATACCGTGGGTTTTATGTTGCTCGTTTTTAAGTAAACATTGTTGTGTAGCTGAAACTGAAACTTTTAAAAGGTAACTCGGTAGGAATCGGGTTATATGGACTCCACGCCACTGCTAGACAGCGAACTCTGGGTAAACCCTTCTACGAAGAATAGCATCAAAGAACTTGTAACGTTTTTGAATTTCACAGTCTGTATCCAAACCACCCTTCACACACTTACAATAACCTGTGGCCTATTTCACCAACTTGCAAATTTGTTTTTACAAATATTTTTCCACAAAATCTGTAGAAAAATTACAATTTTGCTTTTAAAATAAATGTGGTGAAACCGAATTTGTCTCTTTTTCTAAGAAAATTGTCCCAAAATGCTTGTAAATACAAATTTGTAAGTTGGTGAAATAGCCTACTGGTCCCTGTTTCATAAAAATTGACAATTGCGACTGACAATCCGACAATTGTCAAAATTCTGTTTCATAAATAATTAGACAATTTTGTAGAATTGTCAGAAAATAGCCGACAATTATTGTCAAGTTTTGGTTTCATAAAGAAATTGTCATGACAATGAATTGTCAGGAATTTTTCGAGAAAAATGTAGAATTGTCACCTGCCAATATTTATGAAATAGGGCCCTGTTCACCAAATTACAATTAGGTATAATTACAAATTTGTATTTGTTGATTACATTTTCAAATTTGTTAACTGATTTTCTGTTTCATAAACTACAAACTTAATTCCAATATATTTGTTAAAAAGAGAAAAAAATGAAGGGAAATTGTATTTGTTATTTACAAATAGAAGAAAAAACTGTTTCACCGTTTATTTTTCAGAGTTGTAAACAACAACTGTTTTTCATAATATTGTAATTCTGAAACTGATAAAATCAAAGAACAAAATTAACAGAACAGAATACAAATTTTATCGGTTTTATTCGCGATAAAAAAAAACGTTTTATTAAATTTTCTTACTTGTTAGAAATTGGTGTAATCGGTGTCAGTCAAAAGTTTTTTTTCAGACTGATTTGCAATCCGCGGTCCAATTTGTCTGAAGGACTATTCACATGAGTGCGACCAACTACCTACGAACGAACGAACATTCGCGAGTTTTGTCAGTTTCGAGTTACGGCAGTTCGCGAATTTCAGCCATCAGTTTCGAAATTTCTCTAGCGGTTAAATAATGTGAATTACGAATAAACTTTGACAATTCGCGCCGATGTTTTCATGGAATTGAAATTCGAAATTTCGTTGTTTAATCTATTTTTAAACTTGTTTTCCTAATACATTTTGATGGGATAATTAATTATCCTTCTTTTGGAATAGTATCTAAAAATGTTCAATTTTCTGCTGATAAATGCATCAAAAGTGGTTTGTTCGCATTCATCAATTCATCAATTCGTTCATTCCCTTTCATGTGAATTGTCCTTTATTTCCACTGCCTTAGCACATTTTAACGGAAACTTTTCATTGAAAACAAAAGAGAAATTTCGTAGTTAATTCGTAGTCATAAGTTTGTCTTCGGCTATTTAGCATAAACCTATGACGATTTCATTATGAATTTCGTTCAGATTTCGGCTGTCCAATCGAACGGAAAAAGTATACTGAGCTGTTCTTTGTTGGTGTTGGTGGTGTAGCTGCCAAAAGTTGTTTAGATACCTTTTTTGTTGTGAAGCTATTTTTTCGTAGAGTGGTTGCAACTTGCAAGTTTTACAATTACATTTTCAAATAAATATAAAATAAATATTCCGAATATAATGTACACCACGTCTTCCAAAAATTGCAAACTTTGATGCTTTTTCTCTCTTACAAATAATAAATATTGCAACTGGAAAAATTTCTGGTATGAAGAAGACGAAGCAGTATTATCACAAGAAGCCGACAAGGACGATGAATATGTGGCACATCATGAATATGAAAATAGTATAATCTATTATTTGTTCCATATTTATCCAAATATTGGTTTATATTATTTATTTTAATATGGTTTTTCACTAGTTCTAACTCTTTCGGCCAGACTTTCCCAGACCAACGCCAAACGTCAAATCATATATTGTAAGAAGTGTGTTTTCTGGAGTAACTTGGGAAAAAATCTAAATTCGCAAAAGTGCGCTCGAATCTCAAAAAGATTGTTTATTTTGTACCAAACGCTTTATAATGCTACTATGCCATCGACATAAAGACATTTTTAGGTTTGAAAAGCGATTCCTTTGGAAAATTACAAATTGTTACTAAATCGACACACGATCTTTATATTGTAAGAAATTTTCAGTAATTGAACAAATTTGTAAAATGCCTTGATTTGGTGAAACCCATACTTGAAAAAAAATATGAATTTTAACATATTTGAACTTGTAAGCAACAAAGAAAATTAACTTTTGGTGAAACGGAAATAATGAAATTTCTACAAATATCCCTTTGTAAACAACAAATACAATTATGTAATACAAAATTTTTGTGAAACAGAAAAATCGATTTTTGCACAAATTTGTTAAAAAAAATGCCTGTGAACAACAATTTGTAAGTTTGTAAAATAGGCCACTGGTGGGTGTTTACAACATTTGTATACCACAAAATTGATAATTCTTTTAGGATGACTTTTTTTTATTGTTTGCTGATTTACGCTTACCTACGCAATGTGGTCTATGATTTTTAGAACGCGATGGCTGTTAATTCTCTTGTCCAGAGCCCATCAATGCAAATGAAAACGGGGTATATTTCGAGAAACCGTTTTAATATCACGAATTATAATAACATCTTTCTTCGCTAATATCAGTGGATGCTTCTATGCCATGGATTAAGACTAGAATATTAATCGTAGATATATAAAGAGTGGCAAACATTATCTTTGAAGCTGGGTAACTAAGTTGCGTTTCCCGGAAACTTTCGAATGCACAATGCTTATGCAAACTCCTTGATCCATAGTTATAGATTCATAATATAGATGTTCCCATAAGTCAGAAAATAAAAAAAACTTTCCACATTTTCAAATGGATTTAAAAAAATTGCAAACAATTAATTAAAACCATATACCAAACAATCAGCGTACATCCTTTGTAAATGCAGTTCACTACAATGTATATACTATCTATACATGTAGGTACTCGGCCACCATTCATATCTACACTTTATACAAGAGTAAACCCAGACAAATGTAATCTAATTAAACAATACACAACTGCAAAGAGCAGTGTTACTTCCAATTGTTTCGTCCATCCTTCTCCGTCGGGACCCACCCCATTTTAATTCATTAAATTGTCACCCGTTCGTCTCTCTGAGGACCGATGGTAGTCCTCCGATAAAAGTGTATTACAAATTACTTTCCTAATTATCCATTGTCCTCACATGATTGTACACAACACGAACATCGAACAACCCTGAAGGACAACGCCCATATGAGACTTTGCAGTCACTTAATCAAAATAAAACAAAAACACAACCAATGGTGCGGATAATTTTTTTCACTTTAATCAGACCCCGTCCATCATTCCAAGTCGTATCAGTCCTTTCAACAAAATTAAGTAAGAACAAGAACCTCGAATGGCCATCACCTCGAAGCTCGAAGGGCCATCAAAACGTATCCATACAATGCATGTTATGCTACGTCAATCGTGTCACTCAAAGAGAATGAGTCAAAAGTCAACGTTAAGCACCTTCACCGCACAGGACTTACAAACAAAGTGAATCTCTAATGAGACAAGGTATATTTTTTTGCACCTTTTCGCACTCATAAATCAGCGCAATAGATCTCGCGCTGGAGTAGTGGGTATATGCGAGTGCGAGTATAGAGTTCGTCATTTTTGGGCACATCCTTGTAGTTTGTATAGTTATCGCCAGCCTGTTTCGATTCACTTGCTCCACCAACAACCTTAGGTATTCGGTGTTCATTCGACTGGACTTGTTCTATATACCTATGGCAGTGCATCTCTATAAAGAGGACAAGCATGTCAACAGTCGGTCCAATTCGGTAGTGTCTGCAGCCTTTGAAAACCACCCAGACCACTGCCATATAAAGTGAAATGTTTTGCTTGGGGATCCACATCATCGTGGGAATATAGCTGTATGCGACCGCAGAGCGTGGATACCGGCGAAGAGTGCATTAAAGCCGAACGCAGCGAGGTATCCTCCTCCGTTGGTCCTTTGGTGATGCAAAGGTGGATGAAGGAAAAATTTATGAGTATATTAGCTTGCACAAAGGACGACTAACCAAGAGAGCGGAATGTGGTTTACTCCATAAATAAGCGAATGGGCGACAGTTTGGGGGGCGGAACGACGACGTCTAAGAAACGAATGAAGTCGTTACAGGATAATAAAAGTTATTATATGGTGAACTTAATATAGGATGCATGCTAGATGAAAGTCTGTTGCTGAGGGGTATATGTATAATATGCTGGAAAAGCCAATCAAATGCGACCTATGAGCTTTCGGAGTAAGGTTGCGTAGGGTGGTCGGTTGAGTATTTTTATGCATCATTCCCGTTGAGTGTGTTCAAAGAGACATAGTGTTTTAGAAAATACAGTAGGGAACCTAAATTTATTGTAGCCATTCATCAGCTGCCTCAAGAATAAAGCTTGTATAACTATGTTTATACTATGTTTTATGTAAACAGATCACATACAAACACACCATCCTCACCAGGAATAACAAACATCGCATTCATCGAAACAATCAACCAAAACTTACCAATGTACATTAATACTTACACTACTTTAATTTGTATGTGTATGATAGGTACAGTGCGGTTCACTTGTTTAGACGCACAAGAGTTAAGTTTTATTTCTTGTTTTTTTTGTCGTATTACGTGGATCAAAGAGAAAAAGCTTATTTGGCAGAAAGGTACATTCATACACTATACAACAAACATATGTAATTTCAAACTTGATGATAGACCCATAACGGTAGTTTTGTTAATTTTTTTATACTATGTAAAAACGTGTGCATTTTTTTGGTTCACTTGAATAGACGCACCAGTAAAACAAGTCGAAAAATAACAAAACACCAAATTTGTGTGAGATATTTTTATTTTTGTTTATTTATTTTAATCAATTTTCTGTTATTTTAATAATGTGTGAGGCAGTACCCTACCATTGGATATAATCTCAAAAATTCTATTCTTCAAAGGGCCATAATGAATTTTTAAGGTACATAATTCAAGGATATATTCCCCCAAGAAGCTTTAATCGCCGCAATCAGCTCTTGATTGTGTTGATACTGATTGACGCTTCAATAAATTTCATGTGGCAACATTTTCAACAATATTAAAATCAGGCGAATGTGGCGGACAGTGCAATATTTTAATATTTTATAGCATAGATATTTTCTTTCCGGAGATCATGAAAGTAATAGCTGTAGTTGCAGGATCATGATTATAAAGTAATTTTAGTTCGATAAGTCGACTTTGCTCCAATTTCTGAAGACCACTTAATTGTTCATATATCATATCCCATGCCCTGTGAGACCTTGCAAATTTAAGGCGTGGGTTGCTTGCATGCTTGATTAGGCGGTTGTTTTTTTGTAGTTTTATTAACTTTAGGTATAGAGCATAGACAGCAACACAACTCGAGTGGATTTGCTACAAAAAAAAATTCCATAATTTTGTTCGTAAATTGAGCGCCGTAAGACACTAGTCTTTGAATTTTCCGGTTGTTTTGTGGTGTTAACACTTTTACGATCCTTTTTTTTAGTTGTTTCCACAAGATACCCTATTTTTTTTTACAAAGTTTCTTATCAAGTGTTCACTTCGAGCAATTTTATGAGCCATTTCACGATTTGAAAAGCTTTACGAGAGGTAAGCTTTAACTTTTGCCTTTACGAAAATTCAACACATTTTTTCTGGCTATTTTAATAAAACTAATATAAAATAATAGTTGTCTTACTTTTAAAATAACTTTTCACTGCTCTTTGTCCGAGCACTTGATGTTAACTAACCAATTTAACCGGTGCGTCTATTCAAGTGAACCAAAAAAATGCATATACGTTTTTGCATGGTATAGGAAAAAATTAGTAAAACTACCGTTATGGGTCCATCATCTAGTTTGAAATTACATATGTTTATTGTATAGTGTATGAATGTACCTTTCTGCCAAATACAAGAGAACCGCACTGTACAAAGTGAATTCAAACGAAACATTTAAAATTAACGCCCAAAAACCAATGTTCGCCAAATTTTAGTAATAACACTTTGTACTAAAAACTTGAAAACTCTCTGTGCATCCAATCCAATGTGAAATTAAATCATTATGACTGGTGATCTTGTCGTTGGCACCAGCAGTGGAGTAAAGCTTTTATTTTGTCTCGCTATACATCGTCGTTTTCGCTTTTAATCGGCCGAATTCATACATGTACTTAAAAAGATTTCGATTTCGATTTTTCAATAATTGTAAGAAAGTATCGCTCAGTTTTTTGTAAAAGATCTAGCTACCTTAACCTGTAGCTAACCTGTAAACTTTGTAATTAACGATCTGTATTTTCTATCAAAATTAAATTTTGCGTGAATTATGGGAAACCCTTTAAGTATAAATAAACCCTTGAAAGTATCAACACAATAATTAACTGAGTTGTAAAAAATATGGCACTATTAACGAACACAGTCGCCCCTAGCGAGGTATCCGTCGGAACGGAGAATTCTCCGCAACGCATACTCCGTCGGAGGCTCAAATTACATTCGAGGTTTCGACTTATCCATCTTCGGAAAGAATAATTAAAATGCGACGACACGTTGATTTGGCATGATGTTGTTTCGTGCTGTATCGAGATTTTCCTATTTGTTGCTTGTTTTTTCGTTTGTTTTTGCCCCCCTAAAAATACAAAATTAAGCAACAAATAGAACCAATTACATACTTTGCTAAAGTGTTTTTTTCTTTATTGCTTTCATTTATCAATACTACTTACTTCACTGCAAATCGTAAACAATAATTCCGCAACCAATTCCTGTCGGAAGAAAATTCGTATAAAACTGTCAAAAATATCAGTTAAAACCGCACTTGATCGCACAGAAACGAAAAAAGCCAGTATGCGTTGTTCGTTACATCATATGTATTTCTTGTAGGAACGAAATTCCGAAAATTCGTATGAAATCGGAAAATTTCATGCGCCTAGGTCAATTCTTTTGGACGCTATCGTGCTCTTAACAGACAGACGGACATAGCTAAATCGATTCGGAATGTGATCCTGATTCAGAATACAGTCTGTCACGAAATTGTTTTACTGTATATAGGTAGTACTACTACTGCGCCAACAAACATCCGAGAGTATAACTGTCATGAAAAAGCTTCTCAATTCAGCCGTTCGGACTCCGCATAAAATTTTAGGTCCCTTCCATTAGTTCCAAAAATAGAAACTTACTCAAACGAATGGTTGCGAGAAGCTAGGCCTAGGGTGTCTACCTCTACCGCCTGTTGTGCCACCTATTTATTTATTTTTAAATATGGAGATCAAATTGTTACCCAAATGGTACCCATTTCAATGAAGCTATAAATTTTAGGTAAACCTGGCAGCCAGCTATTAGTCGGAATTAAGGTTTGATTATTAGTAAGGCGTGGCCAGCTGTATGACGGGTCAAAGCCGTCGGCAGGACCAAATGTAGTCGCAAGCCTTCATAGTGTATTATATTTCAATTATGTTCTTATCAGGCACGAGGCGTCAATATATTGAAGGGAAGCAGTGCTTCCGTAAGAATTTCAAAAAAATGTGACATTTTATTTAAAATTTTTCAATCAAAGTCCAGCGATGTTCAATATTGTCTAAATCAAGTTAAAAAATTCAAAAACAGTATTTCTAATCTACTGGAATCAACAAATTTCGATTCTTTTTAGACAAAATTGAATGAAAACGAGAATTTTGCCAATTTCAATAGCAATGCGTTCTGAAATCAACCTTCCAACAAAGGAACAATTTAAAGATCTTTTAACAACAATTGTCGACCAAGTCATCAACAAAATCGATATTCGGTTTAGTTCCTTGTCATGTTTTGAATCTATTTTTGCAACTTTCGGACACATCATTGTATGAATATTTTAAAACCAATTTCCCTGTTAACTTGCTCAATAATTTACAGATCTCATACCCGGGATGTTTTCACATTCCAGCGTTGAAAACAGAACTAAGGATTTTCGATGAGGAGAATTTTACGCCAAAAACTGATCTTAAAGAAATATTAAGATTTTTAATCAGTAGGTACTGATTTGGACAAAAGTTGCACTGAATACTTTAAGCTTTTTAAACTATCTATTGTTGACTTTCCCTGCAACTGTAGAGAGATCATTGTCATGTCTTAAAAGAATAAAAAATTACTTACGAAATAAATGTGGATAAGAAAGGTTGTCAAATTTAGCCCTTATTTCAAGCCAATAGGAAATTGTATGAATATGTATGTATGTATGTAATAGATAATTTAGCTTCAAAAGAAAGATGAATTAATTTAAAGTACAAGACTTAATAACCTTTTAAATTATTTTATTCATATTATTATTTATTTAAATTAATTCTATACATATTTCTTTTATATGCAATTAATACGAAACGAAAAAAAGGGGTTTCCCTCTTAGGCTTCCGTTTTATTGCGATGCATCACTTTTTGGAAGCGGTCGCTGTTTTTTCCGTTATCTATATCTAAAAACCTATGCAATTCAATTGAAACATTGTGGTGCAAATTTGTGGGTTTCACTTTACAGACATTCCTTCGGAAATCTGTAAAAAAATTAGTGTCACTGGCTCCTAAATCCAGACAGGAAAATCAGCAAGCATTAAATGAAGCCTACAATCATTCACATAATATTCACCCACGAAAATACTATGGTTCCGGTTATTAAAATGTCCGAACAGTTTTCGAAATTGAATTCCGGAGGGGCTACTGTGTGTCAGAAAATATTTACAAATTTTATTTTTATTTTTTTGTAACATTTGTAATAACCTAATCGGTAACAAAACGATTGAGATCCTAATTATCTAATTGTACCCGGCAATCAGATTTCGTTGCTTAGAGCCAGAGGTGAACTTAAAACCCGACGGGATTGTATGGTGTGTTCCATACGCTCTAGCCACCTCTGTATCTTAAGCGTTTTGATCAGCTAATTCTCGCTGTATAGCTCTTAAAGAGGTTTTGAAGCCTCCGTTTCAATACTTGCAATCACGCGTTACATTATAGCTTGTCAGTTGTCACCTTGTCTTAAACTCTTTTCGACATCAATCCGGCTTTGATGGTTCGAGCACCGACATATCTCCATCGTTATCCTGCACGGGCGGGCGAGTCTCACAGGTAGGTATACCAAAACTTGACATAGCTTTGTATAACCCTAAATACGCTCTCAAAAGCGGATTTGAAATCAATAAAGTGGTGGTGTATATGGATTTGGAACTCTTGTGTCGTTGCTAAGATTTGGCCCGATGAATGAATTTATTGGCCTGAAACAGCACTGATCAGGTTAGTCGACAGAATCAAGTGCACGACATTCAGGATTAAGGCTAAACTACATTCAACACAAAGTAAAGTACTTGCACGAAAATGTTTTTTCCCTTTCCACACCATTTCAAATCTGTATTTTTCTCTCAACTTTTCACAAAGTGTGTTACTTGAAAGTTAGCTATACCTCTAACTTTCAAGTGGCACACTTTTTGAAAGCGCCATAAAAACTACTACATGCACAAAAAAAGTTTGCGCTAATTACTGAGATCACCATTAGAGGCCTCTGATGGGACTAGAATGTCGCATTTTTGTTTCCGGTTTACCATGGAAAAGAACAATTATTGCAGAAAATACCATGGAAAAGAACCATTATTGCAGAAAATACCATAGAAAAGAACCATTATTGCACAAAATTGCAGTATTTTAATTTGGCTTGCTTTCGTGTCAGAGCAAGCTTTTTAAATAAATTTCTTACAAGAAGGGGGCAACTGCGTTTGTGTGTGAGCTTGCACTTTTTCACTTTTTGACTTTTTGCCGAATGTAGTTAAGCCTAGGCTTAAGTTAAGTTGAGAGAAAAATACAGATTTCAAATTGTGTGGAAAGGGAAAAAACA